>CM042894.1:18593080-20993080 GCA_023653625.1 Triadica sebifera
CCAATAGAAGCAAGCCCAACAGCCAATCCAGCAGCAATAACGGAAGCGGCAGAAATCAATGGATTCATGATAAGTTCCTCGCACCAAAATAAATAAAAATAAAATAAAGAAATGGTTAATGATACAATCAACCAATTAATTTCGAACTCTTCGTTCTTTTTCTTGATTTAATCTCTTTATTCAATATTTAATTCACAGTTCCAAACGAAAAGGAAGGACTTTTTTTTTATTTGAATCCCTATCTAAATCTCCAGTAATAGGGCAGATTAGATATATCTTTTAACTCATATATAACTAGTTAATATTTAATATTCCATATACACGCCCTTCTTTCATAACGTAAACCAATTATTCGTATCTTAGATTCAATCAGATTCTAAAATCATTTTTTGATTTTGAAACATTCACAAAAAGAAAGTTGGCTTATAGCCATTCTTCCATTATTTATATATATATATATATATATATATATATATATATATATATATATATATATATATATATATATATATATATATATATATATATATATATATATATATATTCCATACACCTAGTTTGATTCCACTCTTCTAAACAATCCATTTTTGCTGAATCTCATTTTTTTAATTTATCATTATCCCACATGGATACAATCAATCTAAATGGACAAATTCATTAGTCTGAATCATTGCATAGAAATGGTTTCTTGTAATTTTTTTTTTTTACTACTCTCCTTAGATTTAGATCGTTATAAACCTTTTTGTCTATTTATGTGTATATTTATGTTCACTAAGTATAAGTAGATTATCTTGAACAAGGCATAGATTGCCTTAGACTAAACTAAAAAAGACTATTTCAAAATTAGTCAATGATGCCCCTCCATGGATTCGCCTATATAAGCTGCAGCTAAAGTTGCAAAAATAAGAGCTTGAATACCACTTGTAAATAATCCAAGGAACATGACAGGTATAGGAACCACTGAAGGTACTAAAGAAACAAGAACAACAACTACCAATTCATCCGCTAATATATTTCCGAAAAGTCGAAAGCTAAGTGATAAAGGTTTTGTGAAATCTTCTAAAATGTTAATGGGTAAAAGAATTGGAGTTGGTTGAATGTATTTACTGAAATAACCTAATCCTTTTTTGCTAAGGCCTGCATAAAAATATGCTATTGACGTAAGTAAAGCTAAAGCAACGGTAGTATTTATATCATTCGTAGGTGCAGCTAACTCTCCATGAGGTAACTGTATGATCTTCCAAGGTAAAAGTGCCCCTACCCAATTAGAAACAAAAATAAATAGAAACATAGTTCCAATAAAAGGGACCCATGGGCCGTATTCTTCTCCAATCTGAGTTTTGCTAACATCTCGAATGAATTCAAGGACATATTCGAAGAAATTCTGACCACCAGTTGGAATGGTTTGTGGGTTACGAACAACTACAATGGCTGAACCTAATAAGATAGCAATTACAACCCAAGAAGTAATAAGTACTTGGGCGTGGACTTGGAAACTTCCTATTTTCCAATAGAAATGCTGGCCTACTTCCACACCAGATATATCATATAACCCTTTTAGTGTGTTGATGGAACATGATAGAACATTCATATTGCCCTCTAAAAGAAAGAAAACTTTAAAAGGAATTATTTTGATTCAACCATCTTTTTTTTTTACTTGCCTACTTATACTTAAATTACTTAAATTGTATATTTTAGATACCAACAAACCAACAAATCATATAATATACCTAGTTATTTTTAGCTCTTTTGCACAATTGAGAAATAGTAACCGATTCCATAAATCAAATCTATGGAGTTCACAAAATAATTTATTTATCTTATTATTAATCAGGAATTTCGTATATAGCTAGAACGACCCTCACAAATTGCAAATACTAATTTATTAAGAATTAATCGGATTGAAGCTATAGCGTCATCATTCGCTGGAATCGAAATATCTGCGAGATCCGGGTCACAGTTTGTATCAATTAAACAAATGGTTGGAATTTCCAAAGTGATACATTCCCGAAGAGCCGTATATTCTTCTTGCTGATCAACAATTATTACAATATCGGGTAACCCTGTCATATATTGAATCCCGCCCAGATATGTTTGCAAGTGAGCTAACTGTCTCTTCAATCGAGCCGCATCTCCTTTCAGAAGACGGTTGAGTCTACCTGTCTTTTGTTCCATTCTCAAGTCCCTGAACTTTTGAAGTCTAGTTTCTGTAGTGGACCAATTCGTTAAAATACCACCGAGCCATTTTTTATTAACATAATGACACCGAGCCCTTATTGCAGCTCGCGCTACCGAATCCGCTGCTTTATTTTTGGTACCAACAATTAAGAATTGTTTTCTCCTACTTGCTGCATCAAAAACTAAATCACAAGCTTCTGATAAAAAACGAGCAGTTCTAATAAGATTTGTAATATGAATACCTTTACGCTTTGCAGAGATATAAGGTGCCATTCTCGGGTTCCATTTTCTAGTACCATGACCAAAATGAACTCCCGCTTTCATCATCTCTTCCAAATTAATGTTCCAATATCTTCTTATCATTTCTCCCCACACTTCCTCTCTCTCTCTTTTTCTTTTTTTGAAAAAAAAAAGAAAAAGAGAGACGGGGTACCCTGAAATAAATAATTGTTCCGATGGAACCTTATCTTTTCCCGGAGATTGGACGTTGATATATGATCCAAGCGATTAATTTCGTTCGATTCCTTATTTTCTTTATTTTTTCTTACTTTACTTTTACTATTAATTTATCTTTACTTTTACTATTAATTTATTTTTTCTTACTTTACTATTAACTTATTACTATTAATTTAACTTATTACTATTAATTTAACTTATTACTATTATATTTATATTAATTATTATTATTAATTACTATTAACTATTATATTAATTATTAATTATTAATTTCAAATTTAACTTATTATTCAAATTTAACTTATTATTTAACTTATTACTATTAATATTCATTTTTAATTACTATTAATATTCATTTTTAACTTATTACTATTAATTACTATTACTATTAATTACTATTAACAAATCGCATGGAACAAATCACAGGAATACCGTTAATTAAAATGAAAATAAAAGGATGAATTTGTTCTTAGGAACCATTAAATCCTATAAATGATTGTTCTCGTGTATCATAGAAATTTCTTGAAATACAAGAATCAAATAACTCTCTGTGGTGGAATAAAATATCTCTATCTCTAAACCCCCCTCCGAATAAATTCTTCTTTTTAGTTTTCAAAGGAATGTTCTTATGTTTCCTTAAGCCTTGCACTAATCCTTTGAATCCGGTACCAGCGGGTATCATACCGCCCAGAACAACGTTTTCTTTCAGGTCTTTCAACCAATCGATACGACCGCGGAGAGCAGCTTTTGCTAAAACGCGAGCAGTTTCTTGAAAACTGGCCTCGGATATGAAACTTTGAGTATTCAGAGATGCTCTCGTTATTCCCAATAATATGGCTCGGTAACAGATGGCTTCTTCCAAAGCGCGTCCCGTTCGTTCCGCTCGCAACAATCCAATTAGTTCTCCGGGTAAAAAAACATTAGACATTCCCATTCCGTCTTCTGAAACCAATACTTTTGATGTTATTTGACGTACAATAATTTTGATATGCCTATTATGGATCTGCACCCCTTGAGATCGATAAACCTTTTGGATTTTATTAACCAAAGAGATACGACTTTGCACTATAGTTAACTGAGCACCAATTAAAAATCCCCAAGGAATTCCAAGAATTCTTGTTATACACTCATTCCAACCCTCAACTCTCTTTTCTAGGTTTATCGATATTGAATCAATTGAACGCACTTCTAACACTTGTTCCACTTTTGGAAGACCCTGCGTTATATCACCAGATCTCGATTTTTCATATATAAATGTAACTAATGTATCTCCTTCGTAAAGTATTTCGCCATAATGGCCATGAACGGTTGCTCCTGGAGTGGCCAAATAAGTCTTAGCCGATCTTATTACTACAGAGTCAATGTGAACAATTATAACTTGACCCGATTTTAGATGTGGTCTGCTTTTGGCCATACATACATTTTCACAAAAAAATTGTCCCAGTCTAATGAAGAAAGATTCACAATAATTATCATGATAATTATGATGGAGAAAATACCAATTCAAAGTGAACGGATTCAAAACATTCTTACTGCATGGATCGGGATTAACAATTCTCCTGTTTTCATCCATTAAATAATATTTAAGTACTTGAAAAGTCTGTTTTAAATTGTCAAGTTTCAAATATTTAGTTATCGAGATCTGATTATGAGTTATTAATATTAAATTTAAATGGTAAAATAAAAAAAAATTCGCAATTTGAAGGGCTGTTCCTAAAGAGCCCAACGAATTTCTAATTGAAATTATAGGATCTCTTTTAATTGATTCTTTTATTACATTGTGATGTTTTACATGGTTGAATGGATCCATTCGAAAACAATTAGATGATGACAAAATTATCAAAGATTGACATTCCTTATTTCTATTCAACAACGTATTAATAGTTCCTTGATTTTGTTTAAGTGATTGTTGAATCCTTGTCTTGGAATAACTGGGATAAAATGGATTAATATTGGTGCGATCTGACCCCTTATTAGAGATCGGTCCTGAACCTGATGGATCATTCCTTTTTCTACTACTGCTATATGAAATCTGGGATTTCACTAGATTGATTCGTAGGAAATCACGAATCAGACCATTTGTGCTTACTTCAACAAAAGAAGCGCGGGCCTCTTCGATATAAGAACTTTTTTTGTCTTGGTCCCAATTCAACACTAAACAAGTACGAACTAATTGAATACTTGTGTCAGAAATTCCCCGAATTGGTTTATCATTTCCATAAAGAATATAATTGACAACTCGAAGTTTCAGATTATCCTTTTCCTGCAATAGATCCTGGGGGAAAAGTGTTTCTAAATTGATACCGTTCATTATCTCATATATGATTACTGGTCGAACCAAAACAAAATACTTTTTCTTGGTAGGTGTGATTCGTTGGATATAGATCCAATTTGTCACTTTTTTTGATTCCTTAGAATTTGTTTTTACCCTTCCTGGTGGTATCAAGATACCACTGTGTCGGGATATCTTATCTGTCTCTCCCGGAAAATAGATATCTCCTGAAAAGATTTTCAGTTCAATTTTTTGTTTTTTTCTCTCCACTCGGACCAATCCGCCCACTCGACTTCTTGTATTTAAAGCGATTTGTGTATCTACTCCAATGATACTATTGTTCTGTACCATTAGGGAAGAAAATTCGGGGAAAATATACACTTCCTCGGGAATGAAAAAAAAACGATCTACTTTCATTTGGTATTTTGGCTTAAATTCTTTGACTCCCCGATACTCAATCAAATCTTCTTTTTTGACGATTGAATGCACTCCTATAGCCCCATATTTAGTAATTCCTGAACTCTTTCTTCGGTATTGGGGATCGTCGAAATAAGCAAAAACACTATTTCTACGGAAAACACCATTTCTAGGTATTTCAATCGAGATAGCGGAGTGGGTTATTTGTTCTTTCTCTCGTTCTTGAATTGATTGGAATGGAATGAGAAATTTATTTCTTCGTCTCTTTGCCAATAAATCAGAATTCTCTACGAGAATAGCAGGATGTATGAGATTACAATGACCAGTATATATGATTCGATTAAGTTCTGAATAATAAGAAATCCTACTTTCTTTTTTACCAGAAAAATCTGAACTAAAGAATTTATGTTTAACTTGAACTTGATCATTATTTATGGAAGGACTAGAAATATCTCTTGTTTTGACAGAAAGAGAATGAACGTTCATTTGGTCTTGATCCTTGTGTAGTGAAAAAGGAACTATACTGGATCTGCACGAACTTCCTGATAATATCCATAAATGGTTTTGGGACAAAAAATTTGAAAATAATAAGTTAAAAGTGTTTTGAAATATTGTATAACCATAACAAATGAAGACACTAAACTAGTGAAGGTAAATGTGTAAAATAAGATAATAAGATAGTGTGATCCCACCCATATAGTATGATGAAATCCCACTACATAAGCAGATGTCATATGATTGTATCCATATAAACCTGTCTAACATTCATAAAAAAGCAATTGTTTTCCATATAGTCGATAATCAAATACTATATGAACAATTTCTTGAATTCGAATGTAAATAAAATCCATATTTCATTAAATAAACTAGTTTGGGCTTAAACTAGCCTTTTATTATAAAAATCTAACCTTATTTAAAATAGATTAATTTAATCAATTTCAACTAAATGTTTGACTTCATTGAGACTAATTCAAATGTTTATCTCTATCCTTTGTCATGAGAAATAACAATGAAAAGAAATAAAATAAAAAGAAATTGATCCAACACGGGTCTATTTTGATTGCTTTAACGGGTTTAGACTCCTCTTCTAATTAATTCAGCCATCTATCGGCTCCAAACCTCTGTGTAGAGAATCCAACATGCTAAGCTACTAAAGGCTTAGTAGTACATATCAACATAAAAAATCTACATACATTCATTCATCATCACAACATATATAGATGTACATACTTGTGTGCTTGACTATGCCATCATAAAACAAAATACTTTGTACATACTTGGTTTATTGAATTACAGATCACTCATATCATATATCACATAAATGAATCCATAACATCAATTCTAAATAACATTTATACCATATAAGTCACCTTGCTCACTAATTGTATTGTTTGTATAGTACTCAACTGAGCTTATCAAGTCAAGAGCACTCTAAGATGTACTTAAGCCACATGATTGAGTAAAATATAAATACTGCATGTTTATGGGATCAAGGGTGCTCTCATTGGAGCTTAATCCACTTAGTCCCTAAATAATAAATCTATATGCAAGACATACTATGATACCGTAACTCCTTCAATGACATGTCATCTATCTTATGCTAGTCTTCATATAAAGAATAGGTATAATTAAAATATGGTAATCCGTACCAATTATAATTCATTTCATGATATTATGTAATTTAGAGCACATTATGTATATCCATATTCAAAATCAAGTTATCATATTGTATACCATGTCATTACATCATACAAGATGTGTGAGCATACCAAAATTATGTAATTCCATCATAGAAATATAAATATAAATTTCTAGTTACAGGACATTCAAGGGCATTAATGGGCTTTCACGGTTGTAAAACCTTCTTTTATGGGTTGTCTGATGTGATTGGTTATGTGTGGACATTCACGACTATGAATATGAATTCATGGCCGTGAATATCTTCTATGTAGCAATTCACAGGCGTGAAGCCTTTCTTCACGGTTATGAAACAACAGTTTGTGTCAATTTCTGCACTATTTTAAAGCAAACATACACCCCACATACAAAGGCTCTAATGCTAACCAATATTAGTCACTCATATTAATACTTTCCAGCATAATTCATCATTTCAAAACTATAATCATGCAAATTACCAATTGATATGATATAAACTAAATTCAAACAACCACATTTAATATCATAGCATTATCAAAGTTCATATATCAATCTTCTATATCCAATTCAGATGTGATCATATCATTTATTTCAGTTCTAACAATTCCTTTATACCAATATGTACCAAATAACATGCCATTTACACAATTCATCACACAAACAACTTATTAATCAAATTTAAATGCATATATGTACAAACCTTAATTGGAGCTTTAATTTTCCAAACTCTCTCATGTGCTTAGGTGAGTATCTCCACCTTACTTTTTATCTCCTAACACTATAACAGAATCCAAAATATCATATGTTCAGTATATGAACCATCTATATGTCATAAACTAACCAAACCTTAACTTAATCATCAATTAAAAGTTTATAAACTCAAATCCCCATTTAAATCTGAATTAAACCAATGTAAAAAAAATTGAAACATTTTTGCTTCAATGATTCAAATTGGTTTTAAGGTTCAAAATCGATTTTTTTCTTTCTCATTAATTATGCCCTCAATGCTATGATAAAAAGACTTGATTTTAGTCGATTTTAACCTCGTCTTTGATGGAGATTTTGTATTTTATTAATCAAGAATGAAGGGAATTGATTTTGACGTTCAGAGAAATTGGTTGGTAGGGTTTTGAGTGGAAGAATTGTGAGTTTATGTCAAAAATATGAAACTGCCTAATTTAAATTGCAGGTCATCATGGGCATGATCATTTGTGTCATGACTGTGAAGCTCCTTAGTTTTAAAATTTAAATTTCATGACATTCACGACTGTGGTGTTATATTCATAGGCGTGAATACTAGGAAATTTCATTTTTTAAGCCTTTTTAACCATTTTCATATTCCCAAGACCCATAACCATTTATCTACTATCTATATACACCTAATATACTATAGTTACATGTTAGTTCTAGGCCCTAACTTGCATGTGTTACAAAGAGTAGGATAAATTGGACATCTAATTAACTTTGAGACTAAGACTAGTTATATGATGGATTATAGACGTGCTTAAGTCATGGCTTAAACTATTGAATTATTGAGAGATTAGAATATGATCGAGATATATACCTAGACAAAGGTAAAGATCGTTAAGGCATAAAAGAGAAGCTATAAAAGGAATAGTGCAATAAATATTTAAGTTTTTTTTATCGAATTACACAAAGTAAATAGCTTGAATTATGACCCAAGGTTAGTGCGTGGAATATGAGCTAACTATTCAATAATGTTTGTTAGGCTTGCTGGCACCTTGCAGGGTCCTCATGGATAATGACAAGGGTCAAATTAGCATTAGAAAAGTGATAACTAGGTTTGTGCAAGCTTTATGGAAATAACCATTAAAGCGAAGGAAAAAAAAGACAGTGATAATAAAATGTTGTGTTATATGCATGGATATGTCCATTAATAATAAAATGCTGTGTGTTATATGCATGGATATGTCTATTGTATGCTAATTATATGTACGTATAAATGCTCCCTATGTTTGTTAGGAATAAATCCGATATATGTATGCATGGAAAAATATAGGTGATTACTATAAGGTATTCCATAAATGTAATATTCATGTTACACACATATGTATGTCTGTTACACAAAAAATCTACTGTCTGCTATGCTTACATCTGATCATTTATGATATGTTGGCTATGTTTTGCCTATTATGTATGCATATGAAGGCAACACTATGTCTGTTTATCAATTGTTCAAGATCTTTGAAATGCATATGAAAATCTACTATGACATGATAAGTTAATAAATGTTTGGCAAACGTAACAAAGTAAGTAATACATTGTGTACAAAATGTCAGTAAATGAACACGTTGAAATGGATTATGTATTTACTATGTATGCATTCTGACTTATTGTATATACATATATGTATATATTTGGCAAACACATAGAACATGCTTAGATTATATGTGTGCTGGACATCCCTGTTAAGTTTAAAATCATTTGGTATACAATATCTGTATTTGTAATATGTTGTTTCTCGGTTTGATTCATGTAAATCAGATAAATGACATAGATTTAGAAACGACAATAAAAGAATGATAATACTTTGTGAAATATATAACTTGTTTATAAATGAATACATTTTATATTGAATCTGTTTGAATAAGTTTATCATCGCCCATGATTAAGCCTATATAAGAGTATGTTAGACTTGTTGGCATACTAATAGGGATATTCTATTCTGTATGACATATGCTTCAGCTGGATCATGACTCTTAAGTATTGACTATGATTCTGATTCTATTTCTGTGAATACACTACATTCTAATATCTAGATGTTCAACATCACTTCTAACAAGCACCTTTTTAATGTCGACCTTCGGGTTTGGTTACACCTTGTGTCTCCATAGTATCTAGTCTAGCTAACAATTTATGGGAAAAATAATAAGTTGTGTGGTTATTTGAGGTAACATGCCATCTAATAAGTCTAGTCTGGGTGCAATAGGACTTTAACCTATATGGGTCTATTTTTTTGTTTTAGAGAAACATGATCTTTAGTTATGTTCTAACATAAGAAAAGTATGATTTCTATGATATACTTTAACTTATAAGGTGTCAATTGTTTAAGATCAGGTAGTCACCCAACTAGAGCTAATCTCTACATATTAAGATCAGGTCTTGTATAAGAAACAAACACCGTATGCATCATGTATATACTTAGAAACATGGGGTTGAATATCTGCAATGTAAATAATATCAGGTATGTAATAATAATATAGTTGTGTATTTATGAAACACATATATTTTCATTTATTGGGGTGTATTTTAGTTATGTAATTTATGTGTCTCTAAGTCTTGTATAGGCAAATCGATCAATCAGTCAGTAACACCATCTTATTTTATTGCAAAATAGAAGGGTAAAGGGGTTTTATATTTAGTGGTATCAGAGTAGGTTTAGGTGGTTCTAAGATGGAAAGGGGAAGAGTTAGGCATGCACGTGCGCACATATCTGCATTTACATGACATGAAAGTTTTTGGCATGTTGTTGCACTCTAACATGGACCACTATTTTTTTATTTAGTAGGCTAGTTGTGAATTTTGAGCCCTTACATGCTCTCGATAGGGGAACTAAAGGACTAATTTCTCTTATGTTATTTGTCTACATTTTGATATTAGTGAGAGATATGTCGGCTTTGAGGATAGTACCTTCCTCACTGCCATTAATAATAGAATCAGTAAACTTGACTTAGGCATGAGCCTTTCAATGAATAGCCGACTATCACGCATGGTTGGTTGTATATACATGAAAAATGCTTGAGATAATGTTGTTTGAGTTACAGGAGCTCTAATATGACAAGCATAGGGAATAGCCGTGCAATTGAGTTCTGTGGCAATTAAGGACAAGATGCCTTATCACATATTTTTAGTTACAGAAGTTGGTGGTAGTGTTCTGACTGATGCAATATACAGTATATCAAAAGTATGAGTACATTGTATATCCTTTCCACATAAGCAGGACTAAGTTGGACATCTAATTAAGTTTGAGACTAAGACTAGTTATATGATGGATTATAGACGTGTTTAAGTCATGGCTTAGACTATTGAATTAGTTAGAGATTAGAAGGTGATCGAGATATATACATGGGCATAGGTAAAGATCATTAATGCATAAAAGAGAAGTTATATGGGGAATAGTGTAATAAATAGTTAAGTTATTTATCAAATTACATAAAGTAACTAGCTGGAATTATGACCTAAGGTTAGTATGTGGAATATTAGTTAACTATTCAACAATGTGTGCTAGGTGCGTTGGCACCCTAAGAGGTCATCACGGATAAAGACAAGGCTCAAATTGGCAATAGGAAAGCGATAACCAGGTATGTCAAGCTTTATGGCAATAGCCATTAAAGCTAAGGGAAAAAACACAATAATAATAAAATGTTATATATTATATGCATGGATATGTCTATTTTATGTTAATTATACGTACACATAAATGTCCGTTGTGTTTGCTAGGAATAAATCTTATATGTGTATGCACACAAAAATGTAAGGTATTAGTATATGGTATTCAATAAGTATAATATTCATGTTACACACATATGTATGTTCGTTACATGAAAATTCTACTACGTCTGCTTTGCTTTCATCTGTCATATATGATATATCAGTTACGTTTTGCTTGTTATGTATGCATATGAAGGCCATTATATGTCTCTGTGTTAATTGTTCAAGATATCTGAAATGTATGTAAGAACCTACTATGACATGACAAGTAAATAAATGTTTAGGAACGGTAGGAAAACAAGTAACACATTGTGCACAACATATTAGTAAATAAACATGCTTAAGTAGATTCTATAAGTATTAAGTATGCATTCTAACTTATTGTAGATACATATATATTTGGCATATATGTAGAATATGCTTGGAATATATGTGTGCTAGGCATGCTCGTTAAGTTTAAAATCGTTTGGTATGCAATATCTATATTTGTAATATGTTGTTTCTCGGTCTAATTCTTGTAAACCAGATAAATGACATAGATTTAGAAACAACAATAAATGAACTATAATACCATGTAAAATATATAACTTGTTTATAAATGAATATTTTTTATATTGAATATGTTTGAATAAGTCTGTTATTGCCCAAGATTAAGCCTAGACAAGAGTAGGGTAGATTTGTTGGCATGCTAATAGAGATATTATGTTCTATCTGACATATCTATAGCTTCAGCTGGACCATCAACTCTTAAGTTGAGACTCCGATTTTGATTATTTTTTCTGAATGCATTGTGTTCTAATATCTGGATGCTCATCACCACTTCTGACAGACGCCTTTATTTTTACTAACCTTCGAATTGGCTTATCCCTCGTATCTCATTAGAATCTAGTTTAGGTGATAATTTATGGGCAAAACATGTAAGTTGTGTGGTTTTTTTAGGTAACATGCCATCTAATAAGTCTGGTCTGGGTGCAATATGACTTCAAATTGCATGACTTCAACATGTATGTACTTTTGTCAAAAAGACATGATCTTTATATGCATGCTTTATGTTTTGATGTAAGAAAAGTATGATTTATGTAATATACTTTTTGTTCTGTTGTGGAAAATGTTTAATCCTCAACATCTATATTATGTTAAGCATTAGAATGGCATGCTAGGATGCATGATTAAGTATGTATAAGAAACATTAGTATATTTCTATAAAGCTTGCACCACTAAGTGTAAACTCAGTGAGAGAGTTTGTTTCCTCTTGCACAAGTGGTAGGCAGATGATGGTTAGTGGTGCAAACTAGAAAAAAATCACGAATCCAGTGTGATGCGGAACCCCAAAGACCGTGCCTTGAAACCCCTCAACAAGACAAGGTAAACAAACCTTAAGCTATGGTGATCATAGATTGAATCTGACCCAAAGCTAACCAATGTAGCAAAGAACCAAGATTATAAGATTTAATAAGAATAGTCACACCACAAGCAATATCACTTGATAAGTAACTAATTCCTAAAAGTAATAAAGAGATGCAAATCTGCCTCACTTTAAAGAAAAACACTCAAATTCGTTTTTATTCATTGATTCATTCATTGATGTCTTGTAAAAGAAGCCTAGATGAGTATTTATAGCCCTAAGTCTTTGAATCCTTTATGGTAAAGGATAACTAAATCCTATTCTAACTCAACTCCTAAATGTACAGCCATATTCTAACTCAAATTCTAAAAAGTAGAGTCCTACTTGGATTAGGACACTAATTAAATCCTTCTAAAATAAGACAAGTGGTGGGTTGGGCTTTATTTCTTTGGCCCACATGTCTATCACTAATTAAAGACTAAGATAATTTAAATTAGGCAGCCCACATACATAATTAAGCCCAATTACAAGTTAAGCCCAAATCCCATAAATAGGCACATGCATGGCACATGATCTTGAGCACATGGTTGGCACATGATGTCTTCCACATGGATGGCACATGTCTTGCACATGTTTGGCACATGACTCCTAGCACATGATTTGCACATGACTTGTAATCATTAATTTTATGGACTTTGCCTTGCTTAGCCCATTTGAATTTAATCTTCATGAAAGGCTCCTTTTTATCTTCACCTTAGGCTTGCCTTTATGTATTATTGGCCCATAAGCTTGATTGTGAATTTTAGGCCCAATATAGCAACGAATGCTCCAATGTTGCCTTCTATGACTTGGAACACGCCCCACATTGAATTGGATCATATGAAAAGACTTTTGAACTCCTTTAAGGATCATTTCAATGATATAATATTGCTCCACTCCATTGACAAAAGATTGTCGTTCATATCCTTCAATTATGGTTCCCGTGCATACATCATTCTCATCGAAGATGCTTTCTCTTTCTTTCTTTCTCTTCTTTGTCTATCATTATCATAATATTCAAAATACTCTTTTTCTTCATAAGATTGAAACCTCATAATGCTTTGAGGTCGAGACCCCTCTCTTGATCTTCTTGTGTCAAAGATACTTTGCTGTTTCAAATCTTCAATTTGCTCATTTTGTCTCTCCATCTTGTCTATAATTTTTCCAATCTTTACCTCCAATATTTGAATGTAAGATTGAACAACATCCGTTGGCACATAATCACCATGTTCAACATGTCCACTACTGCTCCTCATACTTCCCTTAGACATGGTTAGTAATTCAAGAAAGTAATAATGAAGTAAAAGGACCTCACAATCACTCTCTCACGTGTTTCTCTCAAAACAGACTATATACCACTTGTGTTTCACACAAATAATGGCTTTTACCCTCTTTTAAGCTCACCACTCTTGCCTTTTACCACTCAAATTTTGAATCTCAAAATTACAAGTGGGAACCAGAAACAAAATCAAACAATATGCAAGTGATCTATGCTAAGAATTAACAATGAATCCTAACAAGAATGAATGGAACAAAGTCTATAAGCAAACTGATGTGAAATAAATTAATTATATCTAAAGCTATACACGAATGCAAATAGGTGTACGCTACTGATTTTTGTTCAAATTAAATCTAAGAATGCAAATTAGACTTAACTAATGTAATTAGATGCAAAAAGGACAGAATTAAAAGAATGAAAACTTAAGAGCACAAAAATTAGACAGTATGGAATAAAAATCAGAACCGGTTTCCTCCTAGTGAGTAGCCAATTTAACCCTTATTCAACCTTAATTTATCACCAATCAGTAAGAACTCAAGGTATATTTAATAGATAAGTTCAATTTCTCAAGATCAAATCAATGCTCAACATGATCACTAAGGTACCTGAATTCAAAAGTTGTACTTTTCAACCTCAAAACCAATTATTTAAGTTGGATTGCAGTAGTTTATGATGATACCAAATAATTCCAGCAATCAATAATCACAAGATTTCATCATGAAGCTCAAAATAGCACAATTTCACAATTTTGGTGCTAAATTTGAAATTCTGATTTTTTTTTTCCTTTTCGTTTTTTTCTTTTTTTTTTTTCTTTTTTTTTCGTTTTAGCAAATAACACTAAACTAATGCTTAATAAACCTCAAACATATCAAAGAATTGAAAAGAAACCCAAACTTGCAATTTTACTCTTTATGGCTGAAATTTTTCCTAAGGTACCTCTAATGGCAGAATTTAAATCTAGCTAAGTTAACAACTAGAAAGAAATTTTAAAGGATAGATAATGATTACCTAACCAAAAGCTTTGATACCAAATTGATGCGGAACCCCAAAGACCGTGCCTTGAAACCCCTCAACAAGACAAGGTAAACAAACCTTAAGCTATGGTGATCATAGATTGAATCTGACCCAAAGCTAACTAATGTAGCAAAGAACCAAGATTATAAGATTTAATAAGAATAGCCACGCCACAAGCAATATCACTTGATAAGTAACTAATTCCTAAAAGTAATAAAGAGATGCAAATCTGCCTCACTTTAAAGAAAAACACTCAAATTCGTTTTTATTCATTGATTCATTCATTGATGTCTTGTAAAAGAAGCCTAGATGAGTATTTATAGCCCTAAGTCTTTGAATCCTTTATGGTAAAGGATAACTAAATCCTATTCTAACTCAACTCCTAAATGTACAGCCATATTCTAACTCAAATTCTAAAAAGTAGAGTCCTACTTGGATTAGGACACTAATTAAATCCTTCTAAAATAAGACAAGTGGTGGGTTGGGCTTTATTTCTTTGGCCCACATGTCTATCACTAATTAAAGCCTAAGGTAATTTAAATTAGGCAGCCCACATACATAATTAAGCCCAATTACAAGTTAAGCCCAAATCCCATAAATAGGCACATGCATGGCACATGATCTTGAGCACATGGTTGGCACATGATGTCTTCCACATGGATGGCACATGTCTTGCACATGTTTGGCACATGACTTGTAATCTTTAATTTTATGGACTTTGCCTTGCTTAGCCCATTTGAATTTAATCTTCATGAAAGGCTCCTTTTTATCTTCACCTTAGGCTTGCCTTTATGTATTATTGGCCCATAAGCTTGATTGTGAATTTTAGGCCCAATATAGCAACGAATGCTCCAATGCTGCCTTCTATGACTTGGAACACGCCCCACATTGAATTGGATCATATGAAAAGACTTTTGAACTCCTTTAAGGCTCATTTCAATGATATAATATTGCTCCACTCCATTGACAAAAGATTGTCGTTCATATCCTTCAATTATGGTTCCCATGCATACATCACAGTGGACCCTACTAAAGGAGCACAACACTAGCAGTGGTAGTCACCTAGCCAATGCTGGTCTTTGCATATTATGATAATGTCCTATATAAGAAAAAAACACTACATGCATCATGTATATATTTAGAGCCAAAAGGTTGTATATCTATAATGTAAATAATATCAGTCTGTAATAATAATATAGTTGTGTATTTATGAAACACATATTTTCATTTCTTAGGTTGTATTTTAGTTATGTAAGCTATGTGTCTCTATATCCTATATAGGAAAATTGGACAGAAAGTCAGTAACACCATCTTATTTGACTATAAAATGGAAGGATGCAGGGGTTTTACATTTAGTGGTGTAAGAGCATATTCAGGTTGTTATAGGATAGAAAGAGGTAGAGTTAGGCATGTACGTGCGTACATATCTGCATTTACATGACATGAAAGCTTTCAACATGCTACGAAACTCCAATGTGGACCACTATTGTTGGATTTAGAAGGCTAGCTATGAATTCTGAGCCACAATAGGCTCTCGATAGGGGAGCTGAAGGACCAACTTCTCCTTATATATTTGTGTACATTCTGTTATTAGTGGAAGATATGTCAGCACAAGGTTAGTACCTTCCCTGCTACCATTAGCAATAGAATTGATAAACATGACTTGGGCAAGAGCCTTTCAACAAATATCCGACTTTCACTCTTGGTCGGTTGTATATGCATGACAAATGCCTAAGACAACACTATTTGAGTTATAAATATGACAAGCACAGGGAATAGTCGTGCAATGAGTTCTGTGGAAATTAAGGACAAGATGACTTGTTCATAGAACAATAGTTACAAAAGGTTGGAGTTAGTGTTCCAACTAATGCAATGTATAATATAGCAGAAGTATGAGTATGTTGCGTCCTTTCTACAAGAGCAGGCATACGAATTGTGGAACACTTAGTTCAAAGTATGATAAATCTTAGCCACTTGACTATGATAACCTTCAGGAAGAATTTTATGCTCAGTATATATTGAAGACACTTCAATAAGTCATGGGCCTTTTTAGTGTAGGAAGGGGGCAAATAGCAGAGAGATAACTCTAGGTACAAGATATGATATCAATTTTTATTTCTAATAGGACTGTGTCAGTTGAGGGGTTTGTTTTCTGTCGCGTAGGTGATAGACAGAGGTCGATTAGCAGCATGCATATCATGCTCATTGTCATGCTCATAAAATAGGGACTAGATGTTATATGGATCTGAAGTTGTCAATTAACAAGTGTTTGAGTTTATATAATGGCCAATCATTTAGACACTAATCGTTCGTGACTAGGTCAGGAGCATTGGACCAATTGGAGTCTAAATTCGGATGCATTAAAAAATGACCATATTTGAGGGAGATTTATTAAAGACATTAGTAATTGGAATTTAAAAAGTTTAGTGCTAGAACTAGGAAAATAAAATAAAATTGCCCTATGGACTAGATTGGATTTATGGAATTTTTAGGGTTATTTTGTAAAAATAGAGAATTGTAGACTAAAAAATGAATTATTCAAAGATTAAAATTAATTATGATTAATTAATTAATTATAAGGAGTATTGGGGCCCATAAAAATTTAGCTAATTAGAAAAGAAAGTTGAAATTCTAGAAATCACCCAAAATCTACAAAAAAAAAATCTCTTTAAAATCATCTTCATTTGGCCGACCATATCTATACCAATTCTCCGCCATTTTTGTTCCATTTCGAGTTAGGAAAGAGAAACAAAAAGTATTCAAGAGAGAGAAAATCCTAGAAAGTGAAAAAAATTACTTTGAGAGGCAGAGAAATAAATAAAGAAAAAGAAAGAAAAGGGGGAATATTTCTTTAGGTGAGTTTTCTTCTTCAATTCCTTTGATTTTCTTTATCTTGAGATTTAATTTGATGTTAACTAAGGTTGAAATTGAAGAATTTGGGTAATGAATTGAAGGAGTTAGGTTTTATAGAAATTGGAAAAAATAAGAAACTATATTATAGTTAGGAAAATATATATTTTATGAAAAAAAAAACTTAAGAAATAGTGAGGGGAAGAAGTTAAGTAGGGGCTGTCCAGGTGATGGTGGATTGGAACAAAAAGAAATTGATTGGATGAATGAGAAATTAAATGAATAATATTTGAATATTTTAGGGCAAACCAAGGTGAAACATGGCAATAAGCTTGAGGAAAGAAAAGGAATGGAAAAGTAAGAGGAAAAGAAATTATCATGGTATGTTTTTGTATGTCAAAAATTTAATATGATGATTTAATTGCTTTATTTTTAGTTAATTGCATGATTAAAAGAATGGTTGTATTGTTTATATATTTTGCTGAATATTTTCATGGAGCAATCTATATAAACAATTCTATAACTTAAGTTCTGGAACTCGGATTGGTATGTTCTTTATTGGGTTTGAAATTTAAGACAAGCTAAAATTTTCATGAGATATGAAACATGATTTTGATTGTATCTATGTGTAAATTGGGTATGAATATTAGACATGCAACTTGTCTCGAAATTGTGACACTCTACTTATATATTAGGAATAATCTCATATATATAAGAAATATGCCACAAGTTTAATTCGATAAATCTGTCTGACTAAGTTTTTCTATTGTTTAAATTAAATAATCCATTTATTTATATTGGATTTGGCTTATCATTCTAATTATCAAATATATATATATATATATATATATATATATATATATATATATATATATATATATATATATATATATGTATGTATCACCATATCACATATATTTATGGTAGTTGATTAAGTTATATAGTTGGTCATTTATGGCGTACCAGCTTCACACATAAATACTTACAATATAATATCAAAATATAAGATATTCTCCTGAACCAAATACATAACATGTCTACCAAAACACATATATCTAGTCAAAATCAAAAAGAAAAGTAATTAGTAATCAACCCTCTAACTAAGTCTTTTTCTGCCTCTTCTTATATGAGCTTGGATTTTCTTCCTGACCAACTTCACTTTCTATTGTCTACAGTTCCAATTTCTACGTGAGAAGAACCCACGCTAAGCTATCTCTAGCTTAGTGGTACATATAGGCATTAAGTTTTTTCCAAGCAGTTATACAAATGCATGTCTCAAATAAATCGTGACACACTGAATTTTTATTGCATATTTGTCATATAAAAAAAATAACCACATCACATAACAGTATAAACATAATAATCATATTCAATAATTAAATTCTCACTACCTCATGTAAGCATTTCATGTTTTGTCACTTATGTCAATAATAAATTTTTTACATTTCATTCCATAGTCTTTAATTAGTATCAGTCCAAATCTCTTTCTCGGACTGTCCGGATATGGGGTGTGAAATAGAGGTGCTGGCGGAGCTTAAGCCACCCTACTCACTATAATCTCAAGTCAAAGGCGTTCTCAGAGCTTAAGCTACCTTGACCAAATATAATCATGTTATTTGTATGTAATCAGGATCAGGGGTGCTCCTAGAGTTTAAGCCACCCTGTCCCTAAATTATATCTATATTGGTACTGTAACTGCCCCTTAATAGTGCACCATATATCCTATGTTAGTCCTTAGGTAGAGAAGTGACCAATACTCATTTCATATTAACATAATCATATCCTCACAATTTATTTCAAAACCATGTAAAAGCATAATATTTTATCAAATATTAGTATAATATTAAGTTCATAGTCAATAACATTTCTATAATTTTAAAACATGCCATAATATATTATTTCATCATTGTGACAAATAATTCATATCATGCACACACAATCATGCATAAGGGCAAAACAGAATACATATATGTACAAACCTCAATAGCGTTTTTCTTTTCTAAAATTTAAACTCAGAACTTGTTCACTTTTATTGTTCTTCCTCTTGTTGAGAGCCTAATTTGAAAATATGATCATTAATAATTTGTTAAAATACTCATTCTTGATAAAGTTTAAATAAATTACTATAATTAATTTTAATTTTTTTAAGTTGGAACATGACCTCTTAGGACTATTGGCTCTATAACTTTTTATACACTTATCCAATTAATATGATTCCTATTCCTAATTAAATTTAACATATAATACTAAAACATACTAAAATTTCTGAATTTTTAAACCATTAGAAAATTTTTAGTGTAATTATATATATTGCTCTATTTGCTGCCTCTTAGGCAGTTTCGGGTACTATATTTCAAAATTCATATCTTTCAATGTGTAGCTTTGATTATTACTAAAATTTTTAAAATTTATAAAAGATAATTTGGAACATTTATCATGTTTATCACTTTTCCAAATTTTGTTTCTAAGGTTCTCAAATACTAGATAATCTATAATTGGTTCAGCATAGAGTACCAATCCGATCAGTTCAATTATTCAGCTCATAACTCACATAATAAATGAAATTTTAAGGTGATACTTTTACAGAAACTTAGATAAGACTTAGAAATAAAACTTTTATATTTTTAACTTTGGTTAATTCGACCTTTAAGAAGCTCAAAAAGGAACACGAATTTACTAGAGCTGCACAGGTATCAGAACACAACTCAATGAAGGAATAACTATAGTTTATTTCACTATAACTCAACCTACACAAGAGATATTTATACAAAATTTGGCATATCCCAAATAATACATATGGCTACAACTTTTATGTTTAACAAAACCTTAGATTCAGTCATTAAGATGATCAAATTAAATAAACACTGTAGGTTATTCTATTGACATGTCTCCCTGAACCAGTTTTACTGAAACAAGTTTATCTCTTTCTATAACTAAAATAATTTCATAAAATTTGACAGACATATAAACAACACATATATGAACAACTTTTATGTTTTACATTTCTTCAAATTTGGTTGATAACTCTCTCGAAAATAGAGTACAAAAGACTAATATTATACTATTCTAATACTCTAAAAACACAAGACTAATTGGGAGAGGATTACTTACCAAGAACAAATCTATTTGAAGTGAACTTCTAGAAAATCATGAAGGAGATGATGAAGAAATGGAGGCTGGTGGTTTGAGGAAAAAGAAGAAGAAGAAGAATGGAGATAAGATTATATGGTAATAAATGCCATTAACTTAAATACACTCCCCCCTCCCATAAAACCACATTCGGCCCTCTTATCCTTTTTTTTAACTTATTCTATTTTATTTATTTATTTATTTATTTTTACATGTACTAAATTCCACTAGCTTTTATTAAACTGTAATTTCATTATGATATGTCTAACCAAATTAACTTTATCAATCTAGTTAGTTCATTTTTATTTCTTATTTAATAATTTACTCAATTTATTTTAATATCTAATTTCAATTATATAGTTTTTATGCATATCATACACTTATTCTAACTAGACTCTAATTAGTGACCATTACAAAAATTCTGGGCAAAATTTTCACTGAATAGTTGGGATTCAAATAGTTGGAACTTTTGCTATAGAGCTTAGAATTAAGTGATTAAAATTGCAAATTAAATCTAAGATCTAAGGCTATAAATCTTCATAATATAACTTATTTAATTTGGATAAGATTAGGTCCAAAATTAAGATATAAAATTAAGTGCAAAAACTGCAGGTGCAAGGTAGATTATAAATTTGGAAATTTATTATGTAAATTAAGTTGGGCCCTATAATATAATGTAAATACTATTTACATGAGTAATTATATAATCAAATGATTCATTAGGCCTGTAGAATTAATGGGGGAATAGAATTATGAAATGATAATTGGATAATATATATTATATGACAAAAATATAAAGATGCACTATAAATTAAAATATAAAAATAAAATAATGGAATTTAAGAAAAAGTATTAAATAAATTGAGAAAAAATAATTAAGTCCCAAAGCAACTAGCTTAGAACTATAGTAAATGATAGATTGGTATGCTAATAAGGGATAGGAAAGACAGAGCCCTTTAGTACTCGGGTGTAAAAATGTCGAGTAAATTATTTTACATAGACCAAGTTGATTATATACATAGGCACTAAATGTGTCGAGTTGATTATGTTGAATTTTGAATATGTATCTAATACATGTAGTAGCAAAAATTTAAAAATTAATTAAATCCAAAATCTAGGGAACACATTATGTAATTTAAAATCAGATCATTAACTATCTAATTGGAAAAGTAGATTAATTTTTTATTATAATTTCAATCTTCAAGTTGTGAGCTTTCCTTCTAGTTAGGTTGTAACAAATCACAATAATTCAAAGCTTATGGATTGCTACAGTAGTATCCACATGAAGGAGAGAAGGAAATAACCTCAAAGGTTATGGGGTGATCAACCAACAAGGTGCTAGCAATGGAAGTTAATCTTTGAAAGAGATGGAAGAGAGATAACTTTTATTTTTCTAAGGAGGCAACCTTGTTTTTTATACTTTCGAGGGGTATTTATAGGTTCTCTAATTGTAATTAGAGTTGGACTATTAAAACCCTATATTTGGCTTCCTACTCAAAATAGGAAACCTAAAAATCGCAAAGCGTTACACATACGAGGTAGGCATCGTGTGCGTGACAAGCATCTAGCCAACTATGGGTGTGTGCATAGTAACCTCTATCGCATGCACTAGGATCCCCTTATGCGTGCAATAGAGTGATTTCCATCTGTCATGTGCATGCAAAGATGTCCTCGCATGCGTGACATAATGCCACTCTGCACTTTTCAGATGCAAAACTCTTTCACGCAACTTTCACTCTCATGTTTTTGGATCCAATCCAAGGCACATTTCACATTTATTTCATTCCTTCTATACATGTGATCTAATTCCCAGTTATGTTGGCAGCTCAAATCATCATATGATTTTGAGCAGATCATAAGAGGTATCTAGCAACACATCATGACCACCCAATTAATCGAAAAGTTAGTGATCTGACTATAAACCCTTCCATAGATAATTACCATGCAATTTTTCCTTTCACCATGCTATACCTCACTCGATTCAGAGTATGGACAATGTGATAACTCTCATAGACTAACTATATCACATATAGTCCAAGTGTTATTACTTCTTATTGATGAGACTCATCACTCTATAAGATATATTTTCGAAGACTTTCTTCAAGACATGTCTACCTTGGCTAAGGACTTTTGAGCAATGATCTCTACAAGAGGCCATAGGTACATTCTCCTTCTATCAGGAGTGGTGAATCCTTCATTGACTACTCAACTACCTTTGAATACCTCATGTTATACCCAATCATCACTCTATAAGTAACCTCTAAGAGACAACAAGGAATGGAGGCAATGTTAGAGGAGTGCTCTAAAGGCATGATTACCTTTAGCACTTATTGTGCAAATTCATTTGATTAATAAAAGGCTTTTTGATTAATTTGATGTTTGTTTGATATATGAACTAATAGTGATCTTAAATCAATTAATGAAGTCCTTGCTACATAACATAGCACGAAGGAAATCATGATGAGATCATCATATTGAGATTCTTATCATGTGTAATTATGTTAGTATCAAAATTATACCCAGTCATAAGATTAATGAGACGGGACAGTGTTAATCCGAACAGACTAGCACATGTTACACTCTTTGATTGGATCGAATAATAGATCTCATAATCTATAAACATAAGATGTTTAGAGTTAACATGTGGATGTTTGCTAAGTGTAGCTAAGTACATTGGATGACCAGCTATGAGACAATCATATGGATAATCTATTCAAATGTCAATGATAATCTCATCATAGCAATAGTGCAAGTATCCTTAAACTTGAGGTACTCAATGTTGAGGTACTCAATGTTGAGGTACTCAATGATATCTTGGATACTGATTCTGTATTTTGATACTATTCCTTATTGCCTCAAAGAGGTTGCTATTGGATATAGTATGAGATATTTGAAGGTAATTGGGTAACCAATAAAGGATTCACCATTCCTGATAGAAGGGGCGTATACCCATGGCCTCTTGTCGTGGTCATTACTCGGGAATCTTTGATCGGAGTGGAAATGTCATAAAGATAATATTCAATGACATATCTAATAGAGTAATGAGCCTCAAGGACAAGAACAAACATTACTTGAACTAGATATGACGTAGTCAGTCTAATGGGAGTTGCATATGTCCATACTCTGAACCAAGTGGGGTATAGAATGGTAAAAGGGATAATTGCACGTAAATTGGCTATCCAAAGGTTATGATGCATCCCACATCAGTTGCGGAGGAATTACTGGACTGGTTTATAAGGCTGGGTTCAAACATTCCCCTTTGAGCGCACTTTTAGGGCGAATTTAGGAGTCCACATTCTTATCATTTGGTATCAGAGCTAGTCCTGTACACCGGTGTCCCTTTGGGTTATGACAGATCGCTGACCGAGGTAGTCGGGGTCTTAAGGGGGTGGGGATGATGCATCCCACATCGATTGGGAAGGAACTGCTGGACTGGTTTATAAGGTTGGGTTCAAACCTTCCCCTTTGAGCGCGCTTTTGGGGCAAAGTTAGGAGTCCACATTCTTATCATTTGGTATCAGAGCCAGCCCTGTACGCCAGTGTCCCTTCGGGTTACGACAGATTGCCGACCGAGGCAGTCGGGGTCTTAAGGGGGTAGGGATGATGCGTCCCACATCAGTTGCGGAGGAATTACTGGACTGGTTTATAAGGCTGGGTTCAAACCTTCTCCTTTGAGCGCACTTTTGGGGCAAAGTTAGGAGTCTACATTCTTATCATTTGGTATCAGAGCTAGCCCTGTACACCGGTGTCCCTTCGGGTTACGACAAATCGCTGACCGAGGCAGTCGGGGTCTTAAGAGGGTGGGGATGATGCATCCTACATCGGTTGCGGAGGAACTCCTGGACTGGTTTATAAGGTTGGGTTCAAACCTTCCCCTTTGAGCGCGCTTTTAGGGAGAAGTTAGGAGTCCACATTCTTATCAGGTTCGTAATCAAACCATTGACTTTCCAGTCAATTGGAGGTCATGATGTGTTGCTAGATACCGCTCATGACTTGTTTAAATTAATTGTTAATTTATGTGGCCAACATAACTGGGAACCTAATGGGTCACACGCATTGAAGATATGTAGAATGAGTAAAATGATCTTGGATGGGATCCAAAATATGAGAATTATTTCGAGATGGATCCAAAATTAGATTTTATGATTAATGGGTTAGACTTAACCTATATTATTAACTTGTTGGATTTGGCCAAGGTTAATGAGTACTGGAGGCGAAGTTAGGAATGTATGTGCACACATCAATAAGTTGATAGCACAAGATTCGATAGTTGCATGAATAATGCAATTGGTATGGATTAGATACCTACCAACCAAACTAAGGATAGACTGTTGAGTTGCCTCAAGGTTATTCTTAGCTAGTTGGATATCAACCCATTAGGAGACCTTCCATATAAGTTATCTCGGGTTCATAGAGAGGGCTATGGATTCGCAATAAAATAGTTAGAGTCGTAATGCGATTTATTAAGACATAATAAACATGTATTTTATGTACATTCTAACATGTTCTATTTTACATCTCGGTTGCTAGAATTATCATCATGACGTGTGAATTTGCGATCACTAATGGAATCAAATAAGTTGAGTATGACTAATTTTTTGGATTTACCAAGGGATTTGAGATTAGTTCTCAAAGCCAAAAAGATCGGCTATGTCTTAGATAAGGCACTCCATAATCCCCCTGCTGTTAATACTTCTGAAGATGTTCAAAAGGCATATCAAAAGCATCTCGATGATAGTAAGATGGCAAGCTGCATTATACTTACTACTATGTCAACTGAGTTGCAAAAGTAGCATAAGGCTATGGATGCTAATTCCATAGTATACCATCTAAGTGAGCTTTTTGATGAGCAAGCGTATTCCGAAAGGTTCGAAACTTTGAGGTTGCTCTTCCGCACTAAGATGGTTAAAGGGATATCTCCAGTGCAATATGCATTAAAGATGAAGGTTTATATTGAGAGGTTGCCCACCTTGGGATTTGTGATGGACCACGAATTAAGTATTGACTTAATTCTAACCGGTTTGTCCGATAGTTATTCATATTTTGTGCTTAACTATAGGATGAACCAAATCTCTACCACTATTCCTGAGTTGATTAACTCGCTCAAAACAGTTGGGCCATCTGTCAAGAAGGATAGTAAGGTTTTGATGCTAGTTGACTCTTCAGGTTCTAAAAAGAAGAACCTTAAGAAGAATAAGAAGTCCTTGAAGTCTAAGGGAGGTGTGACCAAGAAAAAGGCCAAAGAGATTGCTCCAAAGGGAATATGCTTCCATTGCTACAAGGATGGTCATTGGAAGAGAAACTGCAAGGCTTACTTGGAGTCTTTGAAAAAGAAGGCATATGATGCCCCATCTACTTCAGGTATTTTTGTCATTGAAATTAATATTGTTTCCGATAATAATATATAGGTATTAGATACCGGTTGTGACTCACACTTATGCACTGATATGCAGGGCTTAAGGAACAGTAGGCAGCTTAATAGGGGAGAGTCAGACCTACGCGTTGGAAATGGAACAAGGGTTGTTGCATTAGCTGTAGGAACTTATGTATTGACCCTTCCTAGTGGGCTTATGTTAAATTTAGATAATTGCTATTATGTACCTACTTTGACTAAAAACATTATTTCTGTTTCAAGTCTAAATAAAGATGGTTTTCATTTAACTTTTAGTAACAATTGTTGTTCTATTATGTTGAATGGAATTATTTATGCTAGTGGTACATTATGCAATGGAATATACATATTAGTTATGTCAAATATAATTTTAAATATCAATGATAATAGAAGGCAAAAAAAAGATATGTTGAAATTATCTTACTTATGGCATTATCGCCTTGATCATATAAGTGAGAAACGTATGGCTAAGCTATACAAGAGTGGTAGTTTGGGGTCATTTGATTATAAATCATATGACACATGTGAATCTTGCTTATTAGGCAAGATGACTAAATTACGCTTTAAGGGAAAGGGTGAACGTGCTAATGGACTTTTAAACTTAATACATTCATATGAATGTAGTCCAATGTCTACACATGCCAGAGGTGGTTTCATCTACTTCATTACTTTTATCAATGACTACTCACGATATGTGTACGTGTATCTTATGAGATACAAACTGAAGCTTTGGAAAAGTTCAAAGAATTCAGAAATGAAGTAGAGAAACAACTTGGCAAAAGTATTAAAACACTTTGATTAGATTGAGAAGGTGAATATTTGAGCCAAGAGTTTCTAGATTATCTTAGGGATAATACAATTTTATCTCAATAGACTCCACCTTACAGGCCACAACACAATGGTGTGGCTGAAAGGAGAAACTGAACCTTGTTAGACATGGTATGGTCTATAATGAGTTTTACTAAACTCCCTAAATCCTTTTAGGGTTATGCACTAGAGACCACCATTTATATATTAAATGGAGTTCCTTCAAAGTCAGTTGATGTTATTCTATATGAGATACGGTATAACAAAAAGCCCACATTTTCTTACATGAGAATTTGGGGTTGTCTTGCTTATATGAAGCGGACAATGTCAGATAAGCTAGAAGCTAAGTCTGACTAATGTCTGTTTGTGAGATGTCCAAAAGCATCATATGGATATCAATTTTACCACCCCTTGGAACAAAACGTTTTTATATCAAGACATACTATCTTTTTAGAGAGAATTCCTTCTAAAAGGAGATAGTAGGAGCAAAATTGAACTTGAGGAAGTTCAAAATGCTCAAACAAATGCTGATCAACTGCCTGAATCTGAGCTTGTTACTCATACAGATGATATAACAGCTCAACCTTCTGAAGCACAAGAGCTTCATAGGTCAAGTAGGATACATATTGTTCCAGAGAGATAGGAATTTCTCAATATTGAACAGAACGACGTGTTGCTCATAGAAAACGATGAGCCTTCAACCTATGAAGAAATTCTTCATAGTTCAGAATCTGACAAATGTCTTCAAGCCATGAATTTAGAAATGGATTCCATGTATGAAAACCATGTATGGACTTTGGCTGACCCACCCAAAGGGATAAAGCCTATAGGGTGCAAGTGGATTTTCAAAAAGAAAACTTACATGATTGGTAGTGTGATTACCTATAAAGCTAGACTGTTGCTAATGGTTATCGTCAAAGACAAGAAATTGACTATGATGAAACTTTTAGCCCAGTAGCTATGCTCAAATCCATAAGGATACTTCTAGCCATTGTTACTCATTATGATCATGAGATATGACAAATGAATGTGAAGACAACTTTCCATTATGGAAATCTGACTGAGGATATGTACATGACACAACCAGAAGGCTTCATATCTAAAGATGGCAAAAAGGTATGTAAGCTTCAAAGATCCATTTATGGATTAAGGCAAGCATCCGTGAGTTGGAATATTCGGTTTGATGAGACAATCAAACAATTTGGTTTCTTACAAAATCCAGATGAAACTTATGTTTACAAGAAGGTTAGTGGGAATGCAATCATATTTCTTATGTTGTATGTAGATGACATATTATTAATGAGAAATGATGTTTCAACCTTACAATCAGTCAAAATTTGGTTATCCAAGAATTTCTCTATGAAAGACATTGGAGAAACAGTTTATAGTTTGGGGATAAAGATCTATAGAGATAGATCTAAAAGATTGCTTAGTCTTTCACAGTCTACAAACATAGATAAGATGCTAAAGAGTTTTAGCATGAAGCAGTCCAACAGGGATAAATTTCCATGACCCATGGGATTACTCTCTCAACGTCTTTGTGTCCAAAGACACAAGATGAGAGGACACACATGAGTTTGATTCCATATGCTTCAATATAGGATCAATCATGTACGCTATGATATGTACAAGACCCGATGTATCATATGCTCTAAGTGTCACGAGTAGATACCAATAAGACCCTGATGAGGGTCATTGGGTGGGTGTCAAAAATATCCTTAAGTACTTAAGAAGGACAAAGGATGTATTCTTGGTATAAGGAGGTGGAGATCTTATTGTAAATGGGTATACCGATGCCAACTTCCAATATGACAATGATGACTCAAAATCTCAGTCAGGTTATATATTCACACTAAATGGTTGAGCAGTTAGTTGGAAGAGTACCAAACAAGAAATGATTGTTGATTCAACAACTGAAGCAGAGTACATTACAGCTTCTAAAGCAACAAAGAAAGTGGTTTGGATAAAGAAATTCATCACAGAACTTGGGGTGGTTCTCAGCTTTATTGATCCAATACAATTGTATTATGATAATAATGGAGCCATTGCGCAAGCAAAACAGCCACAGTCTCATCAGAGATCCAAACATGTACTCAGAAGATATCATTTGATTAGAGAAATCATTGGTAGGAACGATGTAAAGATAGAAAGAGTGCCCACTGATTAGAATATTGCTGATCCTTTAACTAATCCACTTCCCCAAAACAAATAAGATTCCCATGTAGTAACCTATGGAATTAAATACAAAGGCAATTGGATTTAGTGTAAGTGGAAGCTTGTTAGAGGAGTGCTCTAAAGAAAATCACCTTTAGCAACTATTGTATAATTTTATTTGATTAATAAAATCCTTTTTCTTTAATTTGATGTTCATTTGACATATGAATTGATAGTGATCTTAAATCAATTAATGAAGTCCGTGATACATAACATACCATGAAGAAAATCATGATGAGATCATGATATTGAGATTCTTATCATGTGTAATTATGTTAGTATCAAAATTATCCCTAGTCATAGGATTAATGAGATGAGAGATTGTTAATCCGGACAGACTAGCACATGTTACACTCCTTAATTGGATCGAGTAGTAGATCTCATAATCTGTAAATATGAGATGTTTAGAGTTAACATGTGGATGCTTACTAAGTGTAGCTAAGTACATTGGATGATAAGCTATGAGACAATCATATGGATAATATATTCAAATGTCAATGATAATCTCATCATAGCAATGGTGCAAGTATCCTTATACTTGAGGTACTCAAGGATATCTTGGATACTGATTATGTATTTTGACACTATTCCTTATTGCCTCATGGAGGTTGCTCATAGGGTGGTGATTGGATACAACTTGAGGTATTTGAAGGTAATTGGATAACCAACAAAGGATTCACCACTCCTGATAGAAGGAGTGTATACCCATGGCCTCTTGTCGTGGTCATTACTCAGGAATCTCTGTTCGGAGTGAAAATATCGTTAAGATAATTTTCAATGACATATCTAATAGAGTAATGAGCCTCAGGGATAAGAACTAACATTACTTGGAATATACATGACGTAGTTAGTCTAGTGGGAGTTGACACATGTCCACACTCTGAACCAAGTGAGTTATAGAATGGTGAAAGGAATAATTGCACGTAAATTGTCTATGGAAAGGTTCATAGTCAAACCACTGAGTTTCCAGTCAATTGGGGGTCATGATGTGTTGCTAGATACCGCTCATGACTTGCTTAAATTAATTGTTAATTTAAGTGGTGAACATAACCGGGAACCTAATGGGTCACACGCATTGAAGATATGGAGAATGAGTAAAATGGTCTTGGATAGGATCCAAAATATGAGAGAATTATTTCGGGATGGATCACGATGAGATCGCCATGCTGAGTTGAATTACATAGGTGCTACACGCTAAGTTAAAATTGTTGGCAGACAATACCTTGTATCTTATCTGATAGTTCCAGTTATAAGTGTGAGAGACAGAAATTTGAGTAAACAAGATAAGATAAATTTACAATAAAATTTAGTTAAGAAGAAGAAGAAGAAGAAGAAAAAGAAATTACAGTTTACCTCTTGAGATATTAACAAATTTCAACAAGAAACAGACTTTTAAAAAAACTAACAATTTACTACTCTGTCGTTTGATCAAATGTCTATTCATTTGATACTGTATGAATTTTTAACAGTGCAATACAATATACCACATGATTTTTCTATATCTGAGATATTTTTGTATGAATTTTTTTGGATTTCATGTGTAGTCTAATCACCTTTTATAAGGATTTAGGGCTTATACTTGTTATCAATGACTATAACTGCAGAGTAATCAGTACATTTAATTCCCAATCTTTTTAATTTTTATCTCATATCAAATGACAGGGGGTAAACTGTTAGTTTTTTAAAAGTTTATTTATAGTTGTAATTTGTTAAAATCTCGGAGGGGGGTAAACTGTAATTTGTTCTAATAATAATAACAACAATAAATAAAATAGCAATAAAAATAATAAAATAATACATGAGGTTTGTAAAGGATTTTAGTGTCATTGCTGCTCCTTTAACTGAAATCATTAAAAAGGATGTGGGGTTTAAGTGGGGCGAGGCGCAAGAACTTGCATTTAATACTTTGAAAGATAAACTTTGTTCTGCACCTGTTTTGAGTTTGCCTGATTTTAATTCTACTTTTGAGATTGAATGTGATGCCTCCGGGATAGGTATTGGTGATGTTTTGATGCAGGGTAGGCGACCAATTGCTTTCTTTAGTGAAAAGTTGAGTGGTGCACAACTCAATTATTCCACGTATGACAAGGAGTTGTATGCATTGGTGAGGGCTTTGGAGACTTGGCATCATTATCTTTGGCCTAAAGAGTTTGTGATTCATAGTGATCATGAGTCTTTAAAGCATCTCAAGGGTCAAGGTAAGTTGAACAAACGACATGCCAAGTGGTTGGAGTTCATTGAGACCTTTCCTTATGTGATTCAATACAAACAAGGTAAGGAAAACGTGGTTGCTGATGCATTATCTAGAAGATATACTCTTATTACCACTTTGAGTTCTCGATTGATGGGATTTGAATATATAAGAGAATTGTATGCTTCTGATTCGGATTTTTCAATTGTTTATAATGCATGTGAACAATCTGCATTTCAAAGGTTTTATAGGCATGATGGCTATTTATTTAGAGAAAATAAACTGTGTGTGCCTAATTGTTCCATGCGTGAGTTGCTTGTGCGTGAGGCTCATAATGGTGGTTTGATGGGTCATTTTGGTATTGCTAAGACACTTGACATCTTGCATGAGCATTTTTATTGGCCTAATATGAAGAAAGATGTTGAGAAAATTTGTTCTAGGTGTGTTGCATGTAAGCAAGCCAAGTCAAGAATTCAACCTCATGGGTTGTATACTCCTTTACCCATCCCTAGTCAGCCCTGGATTGACATTTCTATGGATTTTGTGTTGGGACTGCCCAGGACTAAAAGGGGAAGAGATAGCATTTTTGTTGTAGTTGATAGGTTTAGCAAGATGGCACATTTCATCGCTTGCCATAAAACTGATGACGCTACACATATTTCTAATTTGTTCTTTAAGGATGTTGTGCGTTTGCATGGTGTTCCTAAAAACTATTGTTTCTGATAGAGATTCTAAGTTTTTGAGTCATTTTTGGCGTGTGCTATGGGGAAAGTTGGGAACAAAGTTGCTATTTTCTACTACTTGTCATCCTCAAACAGATGGTCAAACTGAAGTGGTTAATAGAACTTTAGGATCATTATTACGTGCTGTTGTTGGAAAAAATTTGAAAACTTGGGAAGATTGTTTGCCATTAGTAGATTTTGCATATAATAGAAGCATTCATTCATCAACAGGTTATTCTCCATTTGAAATTTTCTATGGTTTTAATCCCCTAACCCCTTTGGATTTGTTGCCTATACCTGTGAATGATATTTCTAACTTAGATGGACAAAAGAAGGCAGATTTGGTTAAGTCCATACATGAGAAGACAAAGCAGCACATTGAGTTAAAGAACAAAAGTTATGCACAAAAAGCCAACCAAGGACGTAAAGTTGTGACATTTGAACCTGGAGATTGGGTATGGGTGCATTTTAGGAAAGAAAGATTTCCTAACCAAAGGAAATCCAAGTTGGATCCAAGAGGCGATGGACCTTTTCAAGTGGTTGAGAGGATCAATGACAATGCCTATAAGATTGACTTGCCTGGTGAGTATGGTGTTTCAGCAACTTTTAATGTTGCTGACCTTTCTCCTTTTGATAATGCAGGTGGTGATTCGAGTACGAATCCTTTTGTGGAGGGAGGGAATGATGCGAACCAAGACAACAAAAATGATCTTACATGCCATAGAGGAGATGGATTAGTGGTGCCACTTGGTCCAATCATAAGATCAAGTAGAAACAAGCTCAAGGCAGCCTTGCAAATGTATATTCAGAGCTTAATGACAAGAGATATCAAGGAAGAGGCTTGGGCCAGGCTTGAAGAGATGGAATCCGTTTGCGATCCAAAGCTTGTGACACTCATTGGGGCATGTGATGGTGAAGAAAACTAGCCTAATGGGCTAGAGAAGAAGTCTATATTACAAGGTTCAACTCATGTGCAATATGCTATGTTAAGGTGGACTTATGTTATGTCATGGTTGGGCCTAAGATTAATTTTAGTGGGCTATTTTATTTTAATTATTGGAATGTAATTTCATTTAAAGACACATGATCAGCCTTATTTTAACTTGTCTTAAGTGTGTAGGCCTTATAAAATTAAGCCCATTCGTTTGTCCTTAAGTCCTTAGGGTCAGATTGGTCTTTTCTTCATGTTTGCAGGTAGGGTTTGGTTTGTAGAGGTATAAATACCTCCTTATGCGTGTAAGACGATCAGATTGGTGATTTAAGATCAAAATTTCAGTGTTCTTGAGTGTTCTTCAAGTGGGAGGTGTGATCTCCATTGATATACCAAGGATTGTTTTCACTTATCAGGTTGGTAATTAATTTGTGGTGTGAATCCAATTCTCTCTTCATACTCTTTGTTACCAATTCCTTGCTGTTTTGGGGGTGAAGAGTCTAATCTTGCAATTGTTTAAAACTTAAGATTTGTATCAAATTGATTTGGAGGTTGTCTAGACTTAGATTCTAGGTGGTTGCTGCATCACTTGCAATGTACATAATTTTAATATGCAAGAAATTTTATGTTCTAGGGAATCATAGAAGAATTCATTTTCATATTTCACTAATGATTCGATTTATTATTGGTAAATATACAATAGTTCTCTAATTTAGAATGAAATTGTGTGAATGTGTATAATTTTATGAAATGCGTATTAAGTTTTTGCCATATAAGGCACAACTAAGGTAATAACTTAGTTTGTATAGTTTTTTCATGCATAGATATTGAAATAGCTGGTAGACAAAGGTAGTAGCTGGTAGAAAGAGAAGAACATCGGATAATGGATAACAATAATCTGAAGTTCATTTTGTCTTGATATATAAATGCTTGTAAAATATATTAATGAATTTTATTCTCATATTGTGTGGTACCTATATTTTGGGGTTTGTAAATAAAATAATAACTAGTAAATCTTTGTATATGATCTTAGGAAATGTAATGTTTTATTGGAAAGACAAATTATTTAAGATTGTATTTAAAATATGTATACAGATAACTGTAAGTGAAAGTGTACTTAACATTTTATTTAAGAAAATTAGACATGAAAGTAAGAGATTGTTAGCATTCCCTTACTTTGTTATTATTAATAGGGTAAGAGGGTGTTACAATTTTTGGTGTTACAGCCAGGTTTCAGTGGTTTTATTTATGTGGGTGTTTAAAAAAAATGTCTTATGCATATGCATCATATACACTACTAACAAGAAAGGTTCCATTTTCTGGCATTAGGTAGCTATGGATTCAAGTTCACGGAGAACCCCGAGAGAGTGTGTTGAAAGTAATGAGCCCTCCAACACAAAAGTATTTTCTCATCCTAGGCAACAACCGAGAGCCACTAGAGCTGGTGTTTCTGTTTCATTTCGTGGTCATGCTTCAGCTAAAAATACAGACCAGGGAGACATATTAGAAAATGTACTAGAACTAATTCGACAAGCTGCTAGACCTACCACCTTGAGGTTATGAATTAATACGATCTGGAAGTACATGGCCACAGATTTTTTTGCTCGTAAAGAAGATGATGCAATGGTAGTAGAATACTGGTTGGAGCATAATGTGATACATCCCACATCGGTTGCGGAGGAACTCGTGGACTGGTTTATAAGGCTGGTTTCAAACCTTTCTCTTTGAACATGCTTTTTGGGGCGAAGTTAGGAGTCCACATTCTTGCATCATTTGGTATCAGAGCTTTGGTTCTAAATCAATTGCACTTATCTTTATTTTGCTGGTTTTTGTGATATTTGTTCAAGTTACAATATAAAAAATTTAAAAAAAAAACTTTATCTATTTGTGGCTGAATTTGCCTATATTGTTGTCTATTGAAGTTTGGTTTATTTCTTCTTTTTTTGGTACGAATTTTTGGTGTTTTTAATTTTTTTTGTTTATCAGATTACAAAAAAAATTCGTGCATATTGGCATTGATTGCCAAAAGTGGGACTGTTTGGATTCAATTGATTGCACACATATATAAAATGAATTGCCTCTGCATATATTTGCACTATTCTGATTAAAATTGATAATTTGAGCAATTCTGAGTGGAGTTCGTAATTGAAATTGATTGGTTTCATATTGAGGTATAAGTTGTGATTTCATTGCTTATTGCTGGAAATTGTGCAATTGGTGGATAATAGTTACTAATAGGCATACAATTAGCTTATTTGGTAGTAAGTTGGGAATGGTTTAGTGAATTTTAGGTTCTGGTTCAAATCCTATTAGGGCAGTAGCACATATACACTTAATTTTTTTCTAGTTTTGTCAATTTGTTGCATTCTTCGTTTTATATTCTTGACTGCTGTCCTACTTGTTTCCATTACATTAGTTGAGAATTTTGCATTCCATATTACTCAAATAACAATATTATATCTGCACACCTCATTCTTCATCCGTGTGTGCTTATATCATATATTTGTCATTCCTTGCTTTCATTTCATTAATTTTGCTTCTAGTTTTGTGATGTTTTCTTTCTTTCTTAGGAATTGTCTGTTTTAATTTTCTATTGGATATTGTTGCTCATTATTATTGATCTGGTTGGTTGAAAATAATCCGAAAATATATCATAGTGAGGAATTGTTTGTTTTAATTTTCTGTCTTAGGAATTGTTTGTTTTAATATTCTATTAGATATTTTTGCTCATTATTATTGATGAGGTTGGTTGAAATTGATCCAGAAATATATCATAGTGAGGACACAAGAGCAGTAAAAGGCAAGAGTGGTTAGCTCAAAAGAGGGTAAAATCCTTAATTGAGTGAAACACGAGTGAACATACACCTTTTGAGTGAAACACGTGAGGGAGTGTGTGAGGCCATTTATTTACATCATGTCTAAATCAAGCAAGAAAGAAGTAGTGATGAAGGAAACAAAACTTTCTTCACAATGGAGGTTATGCAACAACAATTTGGAAGGATTGAGATTCTGCTCTGAGATATGAATGATCGGTTTGACAAGTATGATAGGAGGTTAGAAGGCCATGATCAAGCTCTACATAATCTTAGAAGAGATACATCCTTGCAAAGTCAAATTAGAGGGAGAAGGGAAAGGTTAGCAACTCCACCTCAATCAGACTATGAAGAAGATTTTGATGAGCTTGATGATGATAGGGATAGAAATTAGTTTGGAGGTAGAGGGGGCAGAAATGATAAAGGAAGGAATAGGAGAGAACATAGAGGCAGGGTAGAGGCGGATAGATTTGGAAACGTCGAGAATCGGATAGATCGTAATTTGGGGAAGTATTAAAATGAAAATCCCTACTTTTTAAGGTAGGAATGATGTTGATGCTTACTTGGAGTGGAAGAGAAAAATGGAATTGATGTTTGAATGTCATAACTATTCAGAGGAGAAAAAAGTAAAGTTGGCAGCCGTGGAATTCACTGACTATGCCTTGGTATGGTGGGACCAAATCATCCTCAATAGGTGTAGGAATGGGAAAAGGCCTATAAACACATGGGTGGGGATGAAGGCAGTCATGAGAAAGAGGTTTGTCCCTAGTTACTATTATAGGGAACTACATCAAAGGCTCCAAAGTTTGAGACAAGGGAATAAAAGTGTTGAGGACTATTATAAAGAAATGGAGATAGCTATGATGAGGGCTAATATTGATGAAGATAGGGAGGCTACCATGACACGTTTCTTGGCTGGTCTAAATAAGGAAATTGCAAATGTTATTGAGCTGCACCACTATGTAGAGTTAGAGGAGATGGTGAATATGGCTATGAAGGTGGAGAAGCAACTAAAGCAAAAGGGAACCAACAAACCAACCTATTTGGGTTCCACATCTAATTGGAGCTCAAAGTTGCCTAAAAGGAAAGACAAAACCAAAGACAAGGTAAGAGAAAAAAAGGGTAAGGTAGAGCAAAAAGATAATCCTAAAGCTAATGCTACTTCTTCTTCCAATACTGAAAAACATAGAAACATAAAATGCTTTAAGTGCCTTGGCAATGGATATATTGCATCTCAATGCCCAAATAAAAAGATTATGATATTGAAAGATAATGGTGTAATTGAATCCGAAAGTGATAAAGAATCTGATTCAATGCTTTCATTTGAAGATTGTAGTGATGATGATGAGGCCGAGCATGCTATTGGCGGGGATTTAAATCTTGTGGTTAGGCATGTACTAAATGCACAATTGAAAGAAGATGGGGTTGAACAAAGGGAAAATATCTTCCATTACATATTCTTGATAAATGGCAAAATTTGTAGTCTTATAATTGATGGAGGAAGTTGTACTAATGTTGCAAGTACTACTTTAGTTGATAAGTTGGGGCTGGATTGTTTGAAAGATCCTAGGCCATATAGACTACAATGGCTTAATTATTGCGGAGAGATAAGGGTAAATAAACAAGTTTTAATTTCATTCTCCATTGGAAGATATTCTGACCGTGTACTTTGTGATGTACTACCTATGCATGCAAGTCATGTGTTGCTTGGTAGGACATGGAAATATGACAGAAAGGTGACACATGATGGGTATAGAAATAGACACTCATTTATGATGGGAGATCAACGTATCATTCTGGCTCCTATGACTCCTAGTGAAGTTTATGAAGATCAAATGAAGCTAAAAAGGAGCATGGAGGAAGAAATGCAAAAAGAAACCGAAAGGTCCAAATTGGGATAAAAGGAGCAAAAAGAAAATGGAAAGGCCGAGAGTTGCAAAATAAGAGAGATGAGAGGAAAAGAAAAAGGAGAGGCTGAGAAAGAGAGAAAAATGGGAGGAAAAGAGACCCAAAAAGAAAAGCAAATAATTGGCCCAAAGGAGAGTGGTACAAAGAAAAACAATTTTTATGCAAAAGTAAGGGATATGAGAGTGGCTTTTGAGAATCAACAATGTTTACTTGTACTCATGTACAAGGAATCTTATTTTAATGAAGTTGACCTTAACCCTTCTTTGCCTAGTGTTGTTTCTTTATTGCAGGAATATGAGAATGTATTCCTTGAAGAGTTACCACAAGGATTGCCACCAATAAGAGGAATTGAACATCAAATTGATTTCATACCAGGAGCTCAAATTCCAAACAGCCCAGCCTATAGGAGCAACCCCGAGGAGATAAAGGAACTTTGGCATATCCGTGAGAGTCTTAGTCCGTGTGCAGTGCCAAAAAAGGATGGGAGTTGGCGCATGTGTGTTGATTGTAGAGCTGTGAATCGCATAACAGTTAAGTATCGCCATCCAATGCCCAAATTGGATGATATGTTAGACGAACTGCATGGCGCATGAGTCTTTACTAAGATTGATTTAATGAGTGGATATCACCAAATTAGGATGAAAGTTGGTGATGAATGGAAAATAGCATTTAAAACAAAGCTTGGATTATATGAGTGGCTCGTTATGCCTTTTGGTCTAACCAACGCCCCTAGCACTTTTATGAGATTGATGAATCATGTTTTGCGTTAGTTCACTGGAAAATTTGTTGTTGTTTATTTTGATGATATTTTGATTTATAGTAAATCTGTTGATGAGCATGTACATCATCTTAGAGCTATTTTGGATACACTTAGGAGAGAAGAATTATATGCTAAACTTAAAAAGTGCACATTTTGCATGAATAGTTATATTCTTAGGGTATGTGGTGAGTGCCAATGGAATTGAGGTTGATGAGGAGAAGATAAGGGCTATCCAAGAATGGCCAACCCCTAGAAATGTGAGTGATGTTAGGAGCTTTTCATGGCCTTGCTAGCTTTTACAGGAGGTTTGTAAAGGATTTTAGTGTTATTGCTGCTCCTTTAAATGAAATCATTAAAAAAGATGTGGGGTTTAAGTGGGGTGAGGCGCAAGAACTTGCATTTAATACTTTGAAAGATAAAACTTTGTTCTGCACCTATTTTGAGTTTGCCTGATTTTAATTCTACTTTTGAGATTGAATGTGATGCCTCCGGGATAGGTATTGGTGCTGTTTTGATGCAGGGTAGGCATCCAATTGCTTTCTTTAGTGAAAAGTTGAGTGGTGCACAACTCAATTATTCCAGTATGACAAGGAGTTGTATGCATTAGTGAGGGCTTTGGAGACTTGGCATCATTATCTTTGGCCTAAAGAGTTTGTGATTCATAGTGATCATGAGTCTTTAAAGCATCTCAAGGGACCAAGTAAGTTGAACAAACGACATGCCAAGTGGTTGGAGTTCATTGAGACCTTTGCTTATGTGATTCAATACAAATAAGGTAAGGAAAATGTGGTTGCTGATGCATTGTCTAGAAGATCTACTCTTATTAATACTTTGAGTTCTCGATTGATGGGATTTGAATATATAAGGGAATTGTATGCTTCTGATTCTGATTTTTCAAATGTTTATAATGCATGTGAACAATCTGTGTTTCAAAGGTTTTATAGGCATGATCGTTATTTATTTAGAGAAATAAACTTTATGTGCCTAATTGTTCAATGCGTGAGTTGCTTGTGCGTGAGGATCATAATTTGATGGGTCATTTTGGTATTGCTAAGACACTTGACATCTTGCATGAGCATTTTTATTGGCCTAATATGAAAAAAGATGTTGAGAAAATTTGCTCTAGGTGTGTTGCATGTAAGCAAGCCAAGTCAATAATTCAACCTCATGGGTTGTATACTCCTTTACCCATCCCTAGTCAGCCCTAGATTGACATTTCTATGGATTTTGTGTTGGGACTACCTAGGACTAAAAGGGGAAGAGATAGCATTTTTGTTGTAGTGGATAGGTTTAGCAAGATGGCACATTTCATCGCTTGCCATAAAACTGATGACGCTACACATATTTCTGATTTGTTCTTTAAGGATGTTGTGCATTTGCATGGTGTTCCTAAAACTATTGTTTATGATCGAGATTCTAAGTTTTTGAGTCATTTTTGGCGTGTGCTGTGGGTAAAGTTGGGAACAAAATTGCTATTGTCTACTACTTGTCATTCTCAAACAGATGGTCAAACTGAAGTGGTTAATAGAACTTTAGGATCATTATTACGTGCTGTTGTTAGTAAGAATTTGAAAACTTGGGAAGATTGTCTGCCATTAGTAGAATTTGCATATAAGAGAAGCATTCATTCATCAACATGTTATTCTCCATTTGAAATTGTCTATGGTTTTAATCCGCTAACCCCTTTAGATTTATTGCCTATACCTTTGAATGATATTTCTAACTTAGATGGGCAAAATAAGGCATATTTGGTTAAGTCCATACATGAGAAGGCAAAGTAGCACATTGAGTTAAAAAAACAAAAGTTATGCACAAAAAGCCAATCAAGGACGTAAAGTTGTGAAATTTGAACCTGGAGATTGGGTATGGGTGCATTTTAGGAAAGAGAGATTTCTGAACCAAAGGAAATCCAAGTTTGATCCTAGAGGCGATGGACCTTTTCAAGTGGTTGAGAGGATCAATGACAATGCTTACAAGATTGACTTGCCCGGTGCGTATGGTGTTTCGGTAACTTTTAATGTTGCTGACCTTTCTCCTTTTGATAATGCAGGTGGTGATTCGAGGACAAATCCTTTTGAAGAGGGAGGGAATGATGCAAGCCAAGACAACAAAAATGATCTTACATGCCATGGAGGAGATGGATTAGTGATGCCACATGGTACAATCATAAGATCAAGTAGAAATAAGCTCAAGGCAGCCTTACAAATGTATATTCAAAGCTTGGTGACAAGAGATATCAAGGAAGAGGCTTGGGTTAGGCTTGAAGAGTTGGAATTGGTTGGCGATCAAAGCTTGTGACACTCATTGGGGCATGTGATAGTGAAGACAACTAGCCTAATGGGCTAGAGAAGAAGTCTATATTACAAGGTTCAAGTCATGTGCAATATGCTATGTTAAGGTGGACTTATGTTATGTAATGGTTGGGCCTAAGATTAAATTTAATGGGCTGTTTTATTTTAATTATTGGAATGTGATTTCATTTAAAGATTAAATTCTTGGTGGTTGCTGCATCATTTGGTATCAGAGCCAGTCCTGTACACCGGTGTCCCTTTGGGTTACGACAGATCCCCGACCGAGGCAGTCGGGTTCTTAAAGGGATGGGGATGACACATCCCACATCGGTTGCGGAAGAACTCCTAGACTGGTTTATAAGGTTGGGTTCAAACCTTCCTTTTTGAGCATGCTTTTGGGGCGAAGTTAGGAGTCCACATTCTTATCATAATGAGAGGGTGTTTGAGCAGCTGGAGTGCACTCCTGAACACAAATATCAGTGTGCAATATCTCTCTTATAGGAGATTGCATATGATTGGTAAAAGACCATTTTACAAAGACCTCAAAAAATAGACCCTCCTAGGTGGGAATTCTTTTTGGACTAGTTTCGGGCAAAATATGTCTCTAGATCGTAAAGAGACAATAAGAAACATGAATTCTTATATCTAAAACAAAACATCCTAGTAGTGAACAAATATGAGAAGGACTTCACCTACCTCAACAAGTATGCAAAGGGTATTATATCATATGATATTTATCTGTGTAGATGCTTTGAGTAGGGTCTCAAGCATCCTATTTGAGATAGAGTGGTGGCTTCATAGATAGAAAGAATTCTCTCACTTAGTCATTGTAGCTAAAAGTGTAGAAGAAGCATTAGCAGATCGGGAGGAGAAGACAACTGGAAAAAAGTGTTAAAAACCTTATCATAATCTGGTGCAGACCCATCTGCTAGTAAAAGGGCCAGATTAGTAAGGAGGCAGTAGGTCTACAACTCTCATTTAATTGTACCCCACTTCTACTATAAAAACTAAACCTGTGCACAAGAAAAAAAACAACTTCCATGCTAAGTGTTAACTCCATGGTACAAGTTTTATAGAAATAGTCAAAACATAATAAATTTAAATTTTCATTTGTAGTCCTAACATTTTTCCTCTTAGTAAGCAATATATATATATATATATATATATATATATATATATATATATATATATATATATATTGTTAGAGAAGTGCTCTAAAAGCAATCACCTTTAATACTTATTGTACAAATTTATTTGAATAATAAAAAATTTTCATTAATTTGATGTTCATTTGATATATGAATTATTATTGATCTTAAATCAATAAATGAAGTCCTTGATACATAACATTAACATGAAGGAAATCATGATGATATCATGATATTAAGATTCTTATCATGTGTAATTATGTTAGTATCTAAATTATCCCTAGTCATAGGATTAATGAGATGAAACATTGTTAATTCGGACAGACTAGCACATGTTACACTTTTTGATTGGATCGAGCAGTAGATCTAAAAATATGTAAATATGAGATGTTTAAAGTTAACATATGGATGCTTGTCAAGTGTAGCTAAGTACATTGGATGACCTGCTATGAGACAATCATATGGATAATCTATTCAAATGTCAATGATAGTCTCAACATAACAATGGTACAAGTATCCTTAGACTATCTTGGATACTGATTATGTATTTTGATACTATTCCTTGTTATCTCAAGGAGGTTGCTCATAGGGTGGTGGTTGGGTATAACTTGAGGTATTCGAAGGTAACCAACAAAGGATTCACCACTCCTGATAGAATGAGTGTATACCTATGGCCTCTTGTCAGGGTCATTAATTTGGAATCTTTGACCGGAGTGCAAATATCATGAAGACAGAGTAATGATAACAGAGTAATGATATGTATAACAGAGTAATGATAAGAAAAGAACTAACATTACATGGACTAGACGTGATGTAGTTAGTCTAGCAGAAGTTGACACCTATCTATACTTTGAACCAAGTGGAAGTATAGAATGGTGAAAGGATTATATTGCACAAAAATTATATATGGAAAGGTTTGTAGTCAAACCACCAATTTTTCAGTCAATTAGGGGTCATGATGTGTTGTTATATACCAGTCATGACTTGCTTAAATTAATTGTTAATTTAAGCAGCCGACATAACCTGGAACCTAATGGGTCACATGCATTGCAGATATGAAAATTTAGTAAAATAGTATTGGATGAGATTCAAAAATATGAGAGAATTATTTTGGTACGGAAAAATCGTTTGGGGGGGGGGGGGGTTACAGGCCCGTACGGGCCCGCGCGAGCATCTGGCCTGCCTAACAGCTAGCCCAATTGGCCTTAATTGCCCAATTAAGGTAAAAATCCAAAAATCCCTACCCTTGTCTTGTGCACTTTGTACCTAGACTTTTTTAGAGTAAATATATTTTTGAAATGTTTAAAAGTCTGAAAATTATTTTTGGAAATTAAAAAAATAAAAAATAGTTAATTTTCATATTCTCTCAAATTGAGCATATACCATTTCTCTTGTAGTTTCTTCTCATATTTTTGCTTGGATTAATATTAGAGATATTCTAAAGTGGATTGCTATGGTTGCAACAACCCAACAGGATAAAACTTTGAAGAATAAATCAAAAAATTATAAGGTATAATTTTTACCTCTATGTTTTCAGAAATTAGTTTTAATGGCACAAGCAAGATTCTTGTTTTGGATTTTGAAAATTTTATTTTTCTGTTGCGTTTTAAGAATGAGATTCATCTTCAAAACCCAACAGTGGTATCAGAGCCTCCTTGTGTCCATTAAAATTGCACGATTTTGATGGTTTTGGATCAATATATTTGAATGATTGAAATTAATTTGTAAAATTTATTTTACATATTTTTATTTCTTTAATCTGATCGTGGGATGATTAAGAATGATTATGTTGAATGAAAAATAGTTTGAATGTAATTCAAATAATTAATTTCAGATTTATTTCAAAATATTGAAAATTGCATTGTTTATGAACATATGTTGTTTTTTGGCTTAATTGATAGGGATGTTTATACTTTTCTTGTAATTTTATTAAATATATTGAAAATGTGTTTATGCCTCTATAAGTGTCCAATAATTAATTAAAAATTATTTTAATTAATTTTTTAAACAAACACAAAAACGAGACTATTTTGGCATACCTGGCGAGATTTTTTTGTTTTTAGCTCCTTAAAATAATTTGTATTTGATTAAAAATATGTTATTTTTATATTATAAAATAATTTTAGATGTCGAATGAGTAGTTTTGAGCGTGTAAGTGTATTGGTTCATTTATCTTAGCAATTTTGACTCGTGCCAAAAATATTTTGATGAACTTGAGCTGACCTAAAGTTGATTAGAATGATGATTTGAAGTTCTGAAAAATTTTAAAATTTTTGAAAATTAATTTTGAATTAATTTAAGTTGAGTAAAGGTAATTTTAGTATGACTAGAAATTGGTATGTATATTAAAATTAAATTATTTAATTTTGACATCATAATATTTTTGATTTTAAGGTGAATTAATTTTGAAAATATGGAATTTAATTTAATTTGATTAGATATTAAACTCCACGTTGAAATGATATACAAAATTAAATTAACCGAAACAATACAAGTAGGCAATTTTGGTTCAAACATTGAATCGATTTTTAAATTGAAATCCAAAACTGTCATTATTTTATTTTATGCATTAGAGAATATATGTTAGAGGTGTATGGAAAGGCATGATGGATGATTATGGACTTAAGCCCAATGTGATTGAGCATGCATAGATTTGTTTCATTTTATAGTAAATAGGATATGCGTGTTCCTACCTCTTTTTTTTTTTTTTGTATTTCTCTTCTCATCTTACTCCCCACAAATGTAAATTGAGATTTTCTATATTTTTAAATATATAATTAGATTACATAGGATTAGGATAAAATGGAAATATAAAGGAGTAAGTAAAGGAAGTGGTTCCATAAACAAATAGACTTAGAAATAGGAATTTGATTTCTATTTTGTGTTGTAAATTCATGCATATACCTAGATAAGACATAGTCTATTTTTTTTGGTTCAAGAGATTGACTTTAGCATGTCCATAATGATGTCATATAGTTAATGTAACTATCTTTATATTTACATGTGATGAATGTATGATATATAAAAGCATGCACTAATAACGTGATGAGACTTAACAAAGAAATTCCTCGCTAAATGAACAATAAGTCTTACGCCTTCCACTAATATGAGGAGAACCAAAGTTTTTCTAAAGATAAGGTTGTTGAGTTGCCTCAAGCTTGCTCTATAAGAATATGTTCAAACTATTGAAATTAGATTTCACAATGAATGGATTAGATTTAACCAACATCATTAGTTTGTTATATTTGTGCCAAGGTTAAAGTATATTGGAGGCGAAACTGGGTTAGTGTATATAAGAAGTACACATATCAAGAGGTGATAGCCCAATGTATGTGCACACATTAATTAGTTGATACAATAAGATTCGATAGTTGCATGAATAATGCAATTGGTATGGATTGGCTAAATGTGAATTTGTGATCATTTATGGAGTCAAATAAGTTATCTAGGCCTAATTTTATATATTGGCTAAGGAATTTGAGAATAGTTTTCAAATCCAAAAAGATTGGTTATGTCCTAAATGAGGCACTCCCTAATTCCCCTGCTGCTAATGCTTCTGAAGATGTTCAGAAGGCATATTACATCTCGATGATAGTGAGATGACAAATTGTATTATGCTTGCTATTATGTCAGCTGAGTTGCAAAAGCACCATGAGACTATGGATGCTAATTCCATTGTCTACTACCTAAGAGAGTTTTTTGATGGGCAAGCACGTTTCGAAAGGTTCAAAACTTCAAGGTTGCTCTTCCATACTAAGATGGTTAAGGGGACATCTCCAGTGCAATATGCACTGAAAATGAATGGCTATAATGAGAGGTTGGCCACCTTGGGATTTGTGATGGATCATGAATTAAGTATTGACTTAATTCTAACTGGTTTGTCTGATAGTTTTTTACATTTTGCGTTTAACTATAGGATGAACCAAATATCCACCACTATTCCTAAGCTGATCAACATGCTTAAGATAGCTGAGCCATCTATCAAAAAGGACAATAGGCTGTAATGCTGGTGGACTCATCTGGTTCTAAGAAGAAGGATCTTAAGAAGAAGAAAAGGTCCATGAAGCATAAGAGAGGCATGACCAAGAAGAAAGCTAAGGAGATTGCTCCAAAGGGGACATACTTCCATTGTGGCAAGGATGACCATTGGAAGAGAAACTAGAAGGCTTACTTAGAGTCCTTGAAGAAGAAGGAATATTATGCCCCATCTACTTCAGGTATTTTTTTTATTGAAATTAATACAATTTCCAATAATGATATATGGGTATTAGATATCAATTATGGCTCACACATATCCACTGATATGCAGGGCCTAAGGAATAATAGGCAGCTTAATAAGGGAGAGTCAAACCTACGTGTTGGAGCAAAGATTGTTGGATTAGCTATAGGAACTTATATTTTGACCCCCCTAGTGGGCTTATGTTAAATTTGGATAATTGTTATTATGTACCTGTTTTAACTAAAAACGTTATTTATCTTCAAAGTTTAAATAAAGATGGTTTCAATTTAGCTTTTAGTAACAATTGTTGTTCTATTATATTGAATGAAATTCTTTATGCTAGCGGTACATTATGCAATGGAATATACATATTAGATATGTCAAATCCAATTTTAAACATCAATGATAATAAAAGGCAAAAACATGATATATTGAAATCATCTTAGTTATGGTATTGTCGCCTTGGTCATATAAGTGAGAAACACATGGCTAAGCTTTACAAGAGGGGTAGTTTGGGGTCATTTGATTATGAATCATATGATACATTTGAATCTTGCTTATTAGACAAGATGATTACATTACCCTTTAAGGGAAAAGATGAACGTGTTAATGGGCTTTTAGACTTAATACATTCGGATGTATGTGGTCCAATGTCCACAAAAGCCAGAGGTGATTTCATCTACTTCATTACTTTTATCGATGACTACTCACAATATGGGTACATGTATGATGCGAGCCAAGACAACAAAAATGATCTTACATGCCATGGAGGAGATGGATTAGTGATGCCACCTGGTCCAATCATAAGATCAAGTAGAAACAAGCTCAAGGCATCCTTGCAAATGTATATTCAAAGCTTGGTGACAAGAGATATCTAGGATGAGGCTTGGGTCAGGCTTGAAGAGATGGAATCAGTTGGCGATCCTTGTGGTAACTCTTCAGGTAATACATTCTCATATTCCTGCAATAAAGAAACAACAACACTAGGCAAAGAAGGGTTAAGGTCTACTTCATTAAAATAAGATTCATTGTACATGAGTACAAGTAAACATTGTTGATTCTCAAAAGCCACTCTCATATCCCTTACTTTTGCATAAAAATTGTTTTTCTTTGTACCACTCTCTTTTGGGCCAATTATTTGCTTTTCTTTTTGGGCCTCTTTTCATCCTATTTTTCTCTCTTTCTCAGCCTCTCCTTTTTCTTTTCCTCTCATCTCTCTTATTTTGCAACTCTCGGCCTTTCCATTTTCTTTTTGCTCCTTTTCTCTCAATTTGGACCTTTCAGCTTCTTTTTGCATTTCTTCCTCCATGCTCCGTTTTAGCTTCATTTGATCTTCATAAACTTCACTAGGAGTCATAAGAGCCAAAATGATACGTTGATCTCCCATCATGAATAAGTGTCTATTTCTATATCCATCATGCGTCACCTTTCTGTCATATTTCCAAGGCCTACCAAGCAACACATGACCTGCATGCATAGGTACTACATCACAAAGTACACGGTCAGAATAACTTCCAATGGAGAAAGAAATTAAAACTTGTTTATTTACCCTTATCTCTTCGCAATCATTAAGCCATTGTAGTCTATATGATCTAGGATGTTTCAAACAATCCAGCCCCAACTTATCAACTAAAGTAGTACTTGCAACATTAGTACAACTTCCTCCATCAATTATAAGACTACAAATTTTGCCATTTATCAAGCATATGGAATGGAAGATATTTTCCCTTTGTTCAACCCCATTTTCTTTCAATTGTGCATTTAGTACACACCTAACCACAAGATTTAAATTCCCGCCAATAGCATGCTCGGCCTCATCATCATCACTACAATCTTCAAATGAAGGCATTGAATCATATTCTTTATCACTTTCGGATTCAATTACACCATTATCTTTCAATATCATAACCTTTTTATTTGGGCATTGAGATGCAATATGTCCATTGCCAAGGCACTTAAAGCATTTTATGTTTCTATGCTTTTCAGTATTGGAAGAAGAAGTAGCATTAGCTTTAGGGTTACCTTTTTGCTCTACTTTACCCTTTTCTTCTCTTACCTTGTCCTTGGTTTTGTCTTCCCTTTTAGGCCACTTTGAGCTCTAATTAGATGTGGAACCCAAATAGGTTGGTTTGTTGGTTCCCTTTTGCTTTAGTTACTTCTCCACGTTCATAGCCATATTCACCATCTCCTCTAACTCTACATAGTGGTGCAGCTCAATAACATTTGCAATTTCCTTATTTAGACTAGTCAAGAAACGTGCCATGGTAGCCTCCCTATCTTCATCAATATTAGCCCTCATCATAGCTATCTCCATTTCTTTATGATAGTCCTCAACACTTTTATTCCCTTGTCTCAAACTTTGGAGCCTTTGATGTAGTTCCCTATAATAATAACTAGGGACAAACCTCTTTCTCATGACTGCCTTCATCCCCACCCATGTGTTTATAGGCCTTTCCCCATTCCTACGCCTATTGAGAATTATTTGGTCCCACCAAACCAAGGCATAGTCAGTGAATTCCACGACTGCCAACTTTACTTTTTTCTCCACATAAAAGTTATGACATTCAAACACCAATTCCACTTTTCTCTCCCATTCCAAGTGAAGTATCAGCATCATTCCTACCTTGAAAAGTAGGGATTTTCATTTTAATACTCCCCAAATTACAATCTATCCGATTCTCGACGTTCCCAAATCTATCTGCCTCTACCCTGCCTCTATGTTCTCTCCTATTCCTTCCTCTATCATTTATGCCCCATCTACCCCCAAACTGATTTTTATCCCTATCATCATCAAACTCATCAAAATTTTCTTCATAGTCAGATTGAGGTGGAGTTGCTAACCTTTCCCTTCTCCCTCCAATTCGACTTTGCAAGGATCTATCTCTTCTAAGATTATGTAGAGCTTGATCATGGCCTTCTAACCTCCTATCATACTTGTCAAACCGATCATTCATATCTCGTAGCAGAATCTCAAGCCTTCCAAATTGTTGTTGCATAGCCTCCAATGTGAAGAAAGTTTTATTTCCTTCATCACTACTTCTTTCCTAGTTGCTTGATTTAGACATGATGTAAATAAATGGCCTCACACACTCCCTCACATGTTTAACTCAAGAGGTGTATGTTCGCTCGTGTTTCACTCAATTAAGGCTTTTACCCTCTTTTGAGCTAACCACTCTTGCCTTTTACCGCTCTTGTGTCCTCACTATGATATTTTCTGGATTAATTTCAACCAACCAGATCAATAATAATGAGCAACAATATCCAATAGAAAATTAAAACAAACAATTCCTAAGAAAGAAAGGAAACATCACAAAACTAGAAGCAAAATTAATGAAATTAAAGCAAGGAATGACAAATATATGATATATGCACACACGGATGAAGAATGAGGTGTGAAGATATAATATGTGTTATTTGAGTAATATGGAATGCAAAATTACTCAACTAATATAATGGAAATAAGTAGGACAGCAGTTAAGAATATAAAACAAAGAATGCAACAAATTGACAAAACTAGGAAAAATTAAGTATATATGTGTTATTGCCCTAATAGAATTCAAACCAAAACCTAAAATTCACTAAACCATTCCCATCTTACTGCCAAATAAGCTAATTGTATGCCTATTAGTAACTAATTTCCACCAATTGCACAATTTCCAGCAATAAGCAATGAAATCTCAACTTATACCTCAATATGAAACCAATCAATTTCAATTACGAACTCCACTCAAAATTGCTCAAATTATCAATTTTAATCACCAATCTGATTGTCTTACACCCATAAGGAGGTATTTATACCTCTACAAACCAAACCCTAGGTGCAAAAATGAAGAAAAGACCAATTTGACCCTAATGACTTAAGGACAAACGAATGGGTTTAATTTTATAAGGCCTACACACCTAAGACAAGTTAAAATAAGGCTGATCATGTGTCTTTAAATGAAATAACATTCCAATAATTAAAATAAAACAGTCCACTAAATTTAATCTAAGGCCCAACCATGACATAACATAAGTTCACGTTAACATAGCATATTGCACATGACTTGAACCTTATAATATAGACTTCTTCTCTAGCCCATTAGGCTAGTTGTCTTCACCATCACATGCCCCAATGAGTGTCACAAGCTTTGGATTGCCAACCGATTCCAACTCTTCAAGCCTGACCCAAGCCTCTTCCTTGATATCTCTTGTCACCAAGCTTTGAATATACATTTGCAAGGCTTCCTTGAGCTTGTTTCTACTTGATCTTATGATTAGACCAGGTGGCATCACTAATCCATCTCCTCCATGGCATGTAAGATCATTTCTGTTGTCTTGGCTCGCATCAATGTATCTTATGAGATACAAATCTGAAGCTTTTGAAAAGTTCAAAGTTTTCAAAAATGAAGGAAATAACTTGGCAAAAGTATTAAAACACTTCGATCAGATTGAGGGGAGAATACTTGACCCAAGAGTTTATAAATTATCTTAGAGATAATAGGATATTATCTTAATGGACTCCACCCTACATGCCACAACACAATGGTGTGGCTGAAAGATGAAATTGAACCCTGTTAGACATGGTAAGGTCTATGATGAGCTTTGTGGAACTCTTTAAACCCTTTTGAAATTATGCACTAGAGACTGCCGTTTATATATTAAATGAAGTCCCTTCGAAGTCAGTTGATGTTACTTCATATGAGATATAGTATAACAAGAAGCCTACATTTTCTTACATGAGATTTTGGGGTTGTCCTGCTTTTGTGAAGTGGACAATGTCATATAAGCTGGAAGCTAAGTCTGACTAATGTCTGTTTATTGGAAATCCAAAAGCATCATATGGATATCAATTTTACCACCCTTTGGATCAAAAAGTGTTTGTTTCAAAACATGCTATCTTTTTAGAAAAAAGAATTTCTTCTAAAAGGAGATAGTAGGAGCAAAATTGAACTTGAGGAAGTTCAAGATGCTCAAGCAGATTCTAATCAACTGCCTGAACCCGAGCTTATTATTCATATAGATGATCTAGCAGCTCAACCTTCTGAAACACAAAAGCTTTATAGATCAAGTAGGATACGTACTGTTCTAGAGAGATATAGATTTCTCATTAGTGAACACAATGATGTATTGCTCATAGAAAACGATGAGCCTACAACCTATGAAGAAGTTTTGATAGTTCAGAATCTGACAAATGGCTTCAAGCTATAAAGTCAGAAATGAATTCCATGTATGAAAATCAAGTATGGACTTTGGTTGACCCACCCAAAGGGATAAAGCCTATAGGATGCAAGTGGATTTTTAAAAAGAAAACTGACATGGATGGTAATGTGGTTACCTATAAAGCTGGACTTGTGGCTAATGGTTATCGTCAAAGACAAGGAATTGACTATGATAAAACTTTTAGCCCAGTTGCTATGCTCAAATCCATAAGGGTACTCCTCCCCATTGTTGTCATTATGATTATGATATATGACAAATGGATGTAAAAATAGCTTTCCTTAATGGAAATTGGACCAAGGATGTGTACATGATACAATCAAAAGGCTTCATATCCAAAGATGGAAAAAAAGGTATGCAAGCTTCAAAGATCCATTTATGGATTAAAGCAAACATCTCGGAGTTTAAATATTCGGTTTGATAAGACAATCAAACAGTTTGGTTTCTTCTAAAATCCGGATGAACTTTGTGTATACAAGAAGGTTAGTGGGAGTGCAATCTTATTCCTTATGTTGTATATAGATGACATATTGCTAATGGGAAATGATGTCTCAGCTTTAAAATCAGTCTAATTTTGGTGATCCAATAATTTGTCTATGAAAGACCTTGAAGAAGCAGTCAATATCTTGGGATAAGGATCTATAGAGATAGATTTAAAAGATTGCTTAGTCTTTCACAATCTCCATACATAGACAAGATGCTAAAGAGGTTTAGCATTGCTTGGTCTTTCACAATCTACATACATAGACAAGATGCTAAAGAGGTTTAGCATGAAGTAGTCCAAGAGTGGGTATATTCCCATGACCCATGGGATTACTCTCTTAAAGCTATGTGTCCAAAGACATAAGATGAAAGGACACATGAGTTTGATTCCATATGCTTTAGCTATAGGATCAATCACGTACGTTATGATATGTACAAGACTAGATGTATCATATGCTCTGAATGTCACGAGCAAATACTAATCAGACCCTAATGAGGGTTACTGGGTGGCTGTCAAGAATATCCTTAAGTACTTGATTAAGACTAAAGATGTATTCTTAGTATATAGAGATGGAGATCTTGTTATGAGCGAGTATACCGATGCCAATTTCCAATCTGATAAGGATGACTAAAAATCTCAGTCAGGTTATATATTCACACTAAATGGTGGAGCAGTCAGTTGAAAGATTTTCAAACAGAAAACGACTGTCGATTCCACAACCGAAATAGAGTACATTGCAGCTTCTGAAACAACAAAGGAAATAGTTTAGATAAAGAAATTCATCATGGAACCTGGAGTGATTCCTAACATTATTGATCCAATACTATTGTATTGTGATAATAATGGAGCCATTGCACAAGCAAATGAGCCACGATCTCATCAAAGATCTAAATATATAATCTGAAGATACCATTTGATTAGAAATATTATTGGTCGGAATGATGTAAAGATAGAAAGAGTGCACACTGATCAGAATATTGCTGATCTTTTAACTAAGCCACTTCCCCAAAAGAAATATAATTCTCATTTACTGCCTATGGAATTAAATACAAAGGCAATTGACTTTAGTTCAAGTGGGAGCTTGTTGAAGAAGTTCTCTAAAGGCAATCACTTTTAGCACTTATTGTATAAATTTATTTGAATATTAAGAGGTTTTTCATTAATTTGATGTTCATGTGATATATGCATTGATAGTGATCTTAAATCAATTAATGAACTCTTTGATACATAAAATAACATGAAGGAAATCATGATGAGATCATGATATTGAGATTTTTATCTTATGTAATTATATATATATCTTACTATATATGCATTATAGGGGTTTAAATGATATATGTGTTATATATACAGGGTATAGATGTAGTATACACGTAGTATGTGTACTACGTGTATACTACATTTATACCCCGTATATATAACGCATATATCATTCATACAAAACATTATCAAACATAAAAGTGACAAACAACTTCACATAATAAATTAATTCACACATATCATACTATTGAGCCTAATATAATTAATAAAATTACTTTATGACTATTATCTTAAAACTTGCACAAATTTGGATAAATTTTCCTTTCGTCAACATAGTCGTAGCTCTCATCTAGGTTGGCCCACTGCAATATCAGCAAGCCTGCCATAAATTATTTAATAACTAGTCGTCAAATATATACTAACTTAGTCACTAAGTCAATTTAATTGTTCTTCACACAGTAAAGCAACTTCTTAATTTTCATCTCTTTCAATTTTGACTTCAGAATTGGCTTTTTCGAGTGTGATAATGTTAAGTTTAGAGTTACCTGTCATGGATTTTGTCTATTGCCCCTTATTTATGACATGTTGACTTCACTGTTTTAGGGCCATTTCTTGCTTTTAGTTTTACACAAATTTATGGTCCTTATCTTTTATTACTTTTACTTTATAACAATTCAACATCAAACTCTAACTTTATAACAATTCGACATCAAACTCTAACTTTGTTCCTTCACAATTTGGTTTGATAACTAAAAATTAAGTCATTTTTTTCCGATTATTTATTGCGGTTTAGGTGGCCTATAATTTAGACTCATTACCAATATTTTAATCACTCTTTTTTCACGGGTATATAACAACAAAACAGTCCCAAATTGTTCATCAATTCATCTCGGTTCCATCGAAAACTTCAGGTCTTCAAACTAATTCTTTTATGTCTCAGCCAAGATAACATTTCCCTTAATTGTCCATTAACCTAACCACTTATTACATTTAAATTCGTTCATTTTAGCTTGATTCTCAACTTATATTTTTCTTTTATTCTCCATCTATAGGTCCTTAAATGTGCACTTCCATAATCTCGACTATATCTCTCTTCCACTTATTTTATTTTATTATTATGATTAATAATATTATTAATGAGTACTATTTTTCAATCGTAAAATCAAAAATCTAATGATTCTAATTAATTCTAAAATAATTATAATAATTTACTACTATAACAATACAACAATATTTAATGTTATTTAATGTTATTTAACACTAAAATTTATAATGGTTATTCATAGAACTGTAACCATTGAAAACTCTTATATATACATATATTCCAAGTGTTGAACTTTGTGGTATTGAGCCGCCCATGTGGGCTTGATCCAGCCTAGGTCCATTTGAATTTTTTTATATATATGGAAGTTTTCTTTTGAAAAGATATAGCTTTTCTCATAAGTTACAAAACGTAACTTTCATCAAAAAGTTTTCTCTGAAATTCAGAAATTCTCGATAAAAGGAATTTCTTCATCTCCATTCAACCACAAGTGAATTAAAGCGTTCATACTGTGGAATCGAGTCGGGTTCTAGTAAATTGACTCCACCTAAAGCATTGAAAACACATAATCTACGCTCAACAAATAAGTTTTCGCTACCCGAAAATTCTCAATTTGGTATTAGAGCACGATTTGTGCGTTGTTGTGCTTAAAATCGTGATTGTGATGTTTTTTGAGAAATTAACTATCAAAATTCAAAATTTCTTCAATTTTTGTAAAATTAATTCTTCAGTTTCATAGTTAGAATTTGGTATCATGGGAAAGCTTTCATCACAAGCTTTCTAACGAGTATTTTTGTATAATTTTCTGATGAGTGGTTGAATTTTTATGATTTTTCAAAGTTTTTGAGTATATTTTTATTTGAAAACTGTCATTAAAACAATTTTCACTCTCGGATGGCATATGTGTTGTTCAAACACGACCAAAATAATGTTAAAACGGAATAAAAATGGTCCTAGTGGTTTTAAAACTGTAAAAAACGTGTAAAATTTGAAAAACTGTTGTAAAACAACCTCCGAAAGGCGGCGCGTGTACTACACGTGCCACCTCAGTGTATCACGCATGGAGCAATTGGCTGACGACTAGTCCACGTGTCATGCCTCGTGTTCTTCGGTTGGTCCATGAAACACTGACGTGGCAAAGGGTGTGTGTACATGTGGTAGCGCATGAGGCACGTGGGGGACGTTAATTCGGAGCGTGAAGGCATGTGAACATGTATTTTTTGTCCAATTTTTTTTAAAATTCTCAAAATTAAATTTTCAATTTAATGGATATTTTTTTCAAAATGTTTTATAAACTATTTGATGAAGAATTTGGAGAAAAATATGCAAACTGGAACATAATTACTAAAAATATATATGTGTATTTTTTTAGGTGTCACATAACAAATATCATATTTAATGGTGTCTGATGTTGGTTTAATTTATTCAAACATGTAGTGAGGAATCTGATGATTCGTATTTTGGAGTGATTATGTGCATATAAGAGAGATCTAGAACATTCTCTTAAAAAGCATATTGATGAGATGTTCCATAAAATTTGGACTTTCTATATGATGTTTAGTGAAGACTATATAACTTATCTGTGGAACAACATATGTCTATAGTTCTTGATTCCTTATCTGATTCATGGAAAGATGAAAGGAAGACGCTTAAAGAAAGATTAAGCGATTTAACTTATGAAAATCTTAAAAAAGATTTGAATTGGGAACTAGAGCGCCGGATACAAGATAGTATTAGGCGATCTATCAAATTAATGAATATTTTTTCATTGATGAAAAAGGTGTCTAGAACTTTGGCAAAAAGAGAATTTACTGAAAGAGAACCACCGGTTCAACTAGATGATGAATGAATTGAACTTAACATTAGAAAATATTTTATTTTGTTTTTTTTGGTGTGTGACAATATGTTATTTTTTTTTAATGACATATAATGAATGTTTATCTTATTTTTAAGCATATATATATTATTGTTATATTACATGAAATGATGAATATATTGTGGGAATATTAGATTGGTAGATTAATGAATCTCATATAATATAAAATTAATTGGCGTATGTTTAAATTAAATAATGATAACTGGACTATATCATAGGAATTGATTGAGTTGTATATACAGTTTTTTTGTTTTTACTGTTGGTGTTAGGTTATTATTGATTAATTTAAAGCATTGTGACTTGAAATTAATAAAAGTAATAATGAATTGTGCTAATCCTAATTATGATCATTGTTTCTAAATAGTTGAAATGACTGCAACAAAAAATATTATTGTTGAATTGAATCAAGGATATAAACTGAATGATAAAAATTATGACATTTGGCATCGTAAAATTCAGTATCTCCTGGAAGAGCAAGATATGCTAAAAACATAACACAACCAATGATTGAGCCTGAGCATGAAAAAACTGCTCAACATAAGCGGGATATGGAGGCATATCAAGCCTATAAGCGGAAGGACAGAGTTAATCGCATATTGATGCTGAGTAGCATGAGATACGACTTGATCTTACGCTTTGAGAAGCACCGCTTAGCTCAAGCTATTTGGGATGCTGTTAAGATTCAGTTTGGTAGAACCTCAACAACAAGACTACGTCAGTTAACTCTAAAATTTGATGCCTATAAGAAAAATTCTAATCATACAATGAGGCAACATCTTATTGTCATGTCTAACATGATAAGTGAGCTGAAAGGTGTTGACCATGAGATGACTGACGAGCAATAAGTCCAAGCTGTAATTCGCTCTCTTCCAAAAGTCTGGGAACACATACGTGTCAACCTTACCCATAATGACAACATCAAAACTTTTGATGATGTTGATGCGAGCCAAGACAACAGAAATGATCTTACATGCCATGGAGGAGATGGATTAGTGATGCCACCTGGTCCAATCATAAGATCAAGTAGAAACAAGCTCAAGGCAGCCTTACAAATGTATATTCAAAGCTTGGTGATAAGAGATATCAAGGAAGAGGCTTGGGTCAGGCTTGAAGAGATGGAACCGGTTGGCAATCCAAAGCTTGTGACACTCATTGGGGCATGTGATGGTGAAGACAACTAGCCTAATGGGCTAGAGAATAAGTTTATATTACAAGGTTCAAGTCATGTGCAATATGCTATGTTAAGGTGGACTTAAGTTATGTCATGGTTGGGCCTAAGATTAAATTTAGTGGGCTATTTTATTTTAATTATTGGAATGTGATCTCATTTAAAGACACATGATCAGCCTTATTTTAACTTGTCTTAGGTGTGTAGGCCTTATAAAATCAAGTCCATTCGTTCGTCCTTAAGTCATTAGGGTCAGATTGGTCTTTTCTTCATTTTTGCACCTAAGGTTTGGTTTGTAGAGGTATAAATATCTCCTTATGCGTGTAAGACAATCAGATTGGTGATTAAGATCAAAATTTGAGTGTTCTTGAGTGTTCTTCAAGTGGGAGGTGTGATCTCTATTGATATACCAAAGATTGTTTTCACTTATTAGGTTGGTAACTAATTTTTGGCGTGAATCCAATTCTCTCTTCATACTCTTTGCTACCAATTCCTTGCTGTTTTGGGGGTGAAGAGTCTAATCTTGCAATTGGTTAAACTTAAGATTTGTATCAAATTGATTTGGAGGTTGTCTAGGCTTAGATTCTAGGTGGTTGCTGCTTCATTTGGTATCAGAGCTTTGGTTCTAAATTAATTGTACTTATCTTTATTTTGCTGGTTTTAGTGATATTTGTTCAAATTACAGCATAAAAATTAAAAAAAAAATTATCTATTTGTGGCTGAATTTGCATATATTGATGTTTATTGAAGTTTGGTTTATTTCTTTTTTTTTTGTACAAATTTTTGGTGTTTTTAATTTTTTTTGGAGATCAGAATTAAAAAAAATCGTGCATATTGGCATTGATTGCCAAAAGTGGGACTATCTGGATTCAATTGATTGTACACATATATAAAATGAATTGCCACTGAATATATTTGCCATATTCTAATTAAAATTGATAATTTGAGCAATTTTGAGTGGAGTTCGTAATTGAAATTGATTGGTTTCATATTGAGGTATAAGTTGAGATTTCGTTACTTATTGCTGGAAATTGTGCAATTGGTGGATAATAGTTACTAATAGGCATACAATTAACTTATTTGGTAGTAAGTTGGGAATGGTTTAGTGAATTTTAGGTTATGGTTCGAATTCTATTAGGGCAGTAGCACATATATACTTAATTTTTCCTAGTTTTGTCAATTTGTTGCATTCTTTGTTTTATATTCTTAACTGATGTCCTACTTGTTTCCATTACATTAGTTGAGTAATTTTGCATTCCATATTACTCAAATAACACATATTATATCTGCACACCTCATTCTTCATCCGTGTGTGCATATATCATATATTTGTCATTCCTTGCTTTCATTTCATTAATTTTACTTCTAGTTTTGTGATGTTTTCTTTCTTTCTTAGGAATTGTCTGTTTTAATTTTTTATTGGATATTGTTGCTCATTATTATTGATCTGGTTGGTTGAAAATAATCCAGAAATATATCATAGTGAGAACACAAGAGTGGTAAAAGACAAGAGTGGTTAGCTCAAAAGAGGGTAAAAGCCTTAATTGAGTGAAACACGAGCGAACATACACCTCTTGAGTGAAACATGTGAGGGAGTGTGTGAGGCCATTTATTTACATCATGTCTAAATCAAGCAACCAGGAAAGAAGCAGTGATGAAGGAAACGAAACTTTCTTCACATTAGAGGCTATGCAACAACAATTTGGAAGGCTTGAGATTCTGCTCTGAGATATGAATGATCAGTTTGACAAGTATGATAGGAGGTTAGAAGGCCATGATCAAGCTTTACATAATCTTAGAAGAGATACATCCTTGCAAAGTCGAATTGGAGGGAGAAGGGAAAGGTTAGCAACTCCACCTCAATCTGACTATGAAGAAGATTTTGATGAGTTTGATGATGATAGGGATAGAAATCAGTTTGGAGGTAGAGGGGGCAGAAATGATAGAGGAAGGAATAGGAGAGAACATAGAGGTAGGGCAGAGACAGATAGATTTGGGAATGTCGAGAATCAGATAGATCATAATTTAGGGAGTATTAAAATGAAAATCCCTACTTTTCAAGGTAGGAATGATGTTGATGCTTACTTGGAGTGGGAGAGAAAAGTGGAATTGGTGTTTGAATGTCATAACTATTCTGAGGAGAAAAAAGTAAAGTTGGCAGCCGTGGAATTCACTAACTATGCCTTGGTTTGGTGGGACCAAATAATCCTCAATAGGAATAGGAATGGGGAAAGGCCTATAAACACATGGGTGGGTGATGCGATTGGGCCAAGGTATTCCTAGAAAGTGACCCATCCTGGTACTGACCCTGCTCAAGAATGCTTAATCGGCCACTTAACTGCCTTGAGTCAAGCACTTCCCAGGAGGTCACCCATCATGGTACTCCCCCTGCTCAAGCATGCTTAACAGGAAATAGCGCTTACCGTTATGCCAAAAGCTTAAGCTGATAGCAGAGGCACAACTCTATTCCGTTATCTAGGATCAAACAAGGGCCACCAGTCTCTTTCGACTTTGTGTGCCACCTGGGCAAACTCGTTCCACACCCCTGAGACGTATCATTCCCTCCCTCTTTGAGGAGGTTCATCCTCGAACCTAGCACACGACAGTGGGATCCGGACCCGACTTCAGGCTCTCATCATTGCCATCTCCATCTCCTTATGGTAATCTTCAACAGTCATGGATTCTTGTGTAAGTCGTTGCAATTTTTGGTGCAACTCCCTATAGTAATAACCTGGCACAAATCGTTTTCTCATCACCCTATTTATCTCCTCCCACTTTCTAATGGGTCTTTCTCCATTCTTTCTTCTAGTCATCATGATCTGATCCCACCAAACAAGAGCATAATCAGTGAATTCAATAACAATAAGTTTTATTTTTTTTCTCTTCACTATAGTTGTGGCATTCAAAAATGAGCTTCTCTTTTCTCTCCCATTCTAGGTATGCTTCAGCATCATTCCTCCCTTTAAAAGGTGGAATTTTCATTTTGATGGAATTGATGTTGCTATCACACTTATCTCCTCCTCTCCTCGTTGAATGGGTATCATCTTCATCATCATGGGAAGTCCTCATATTTTTCTTGAGGCTGAAACCTCCCTATTCCAGAATTGTGAATGTTCCATTTCCCATGAGTCTGTGACTCTTCTCTTGTTTTTCTGGAATTTGAAGTGCTTTGTTGTCTCACCTCTTCAATTTTTCGATCTTGTCTCTCCATCTTCTCATTAAAAGATTCAATCATGGAAAATAGCCTTTGAAATTCAGATTGGATAGCCTCTAATGGTATGAGTTTCAGCTAGTCCTCTCGTTCACTACTTCTCCTTGCATTTTCCTTTGACATGGTTAGTAATTCAAGAAAGTAATAATGAAGTAAAAGGACATCACAATTACTCTCTCACGTGTTTCTCTCAAAACAGATATACCACTCGTGTTTCACACAAATAATGGCTTTTACCCTCTTTTAAGCTCATCACTTTTGCCTTTTACCACTCGAAATTTGAATCTCAAAATTACAAGTAAGAACCAGAAACAAAAACAAACAATATGCAAGTGATCTATGCTAAGAATTAACAATGAACCCTAACAAGAATGAATGGAACAAAGTCTAGAAGCAAACTGATGTGAAAACAATTTATATTTAAAGTTATACACGAATTTAAATAGGTGTATGCTACTGATTTTTGTTCAAATTAAATCTAAGAATGCAAATTAGACTTAACTAAGGTAATTAGATGCCAAAAGGACAGAATTAAAAGAATGAAAACATAAGAGCACAAAGAATTAGACAATATTGAAAAAATTTCAGAATCGGTTTCCTCCTAGTAAGTAGCCGATTGTCCCTTAATTAAACTCGTATTCAACCTTAATTTATCACCAAATAGCAAGAACTCAAGGTATATTTAATACATAAGCTCAATTCCTCAAGATCAAATCAATGCTCAATATGATCACTAAGGTATCTGAATTCAAAAGTTGTACTTTTCAACCTTAAAACCAATTATTTAAGTTGGATTGTTGTATTTTATGATGATACCAAATTATTTCAGCAATCAATAATCACAGGATTTCAACTTGAAGCTCAAAATAGCACAATTTCACAATTTTGATGCTAAATTCGAAATTCTGATTTTTTTCCTTTTTCCTTTTTTTTTTTATAGCAAATAACACTAAACTAATGATTAATAAACCTCAAAAATATCAAAAAATTGAAAGGAAAATCAAACTTGCAATTTTTTTTATTTTAATTATTGGAATGTGATTTCATTTAAAGACACATGATCAGCCTTATTTTAACTTGTCTTAGGTGTGTAGGCCTTATAAAATTAAGTCCATTCGTTTGTCCTTAAGTCATTAGGGTCAGATTGGTCTTTTCTTCATTTTTGCACCTAGGGTTGGTTTGTAGAGGTATAAATACCTCCTTATGCGTGTAAGACAATTCGATTGGTGATTAAGATCAAAATTTGAGTGTTTTTGAGTGTTCTTCAAGTGGGAGGTGTGATCTCCATTGATATACCAAGGATTGTTTTCACTTATCAGGTTGGTAACTAATTTGTGGCGTGAATCCAATTCTCTCTTCATACTCTTTGTTACCAATTCCTTGCTGTTTTGGGGGTGAAGAGTCTATTCTTGCAATTGGTTAAACTTAAGATTTGTATCAAATTGATTTGGAGGTTGTCTAGACTTAGATTCTAGGTGGTTGCTGCATCAGATGTTGGCCGACATGTTGAGCTAGAAGAGGATCACCTTCTTGCTGATAAGCCTGAAAGAGAGGCTTAAATGACTGAGTCTAAAGGCAAAGAGGCTTGAGGCTCTAGGTAAAAGAAATGGAAGGATTAGGGCAAATGGCAAGGCAAGGGAGGAAATAAGGCCAAATTTAGCGGAAATAAATGCAAGCATAGGAAACGTGGCGGAAAGAAGGGCAAGAACATGAATTGCTTCAATTGTGGGAAGCCTGGTCACTTTGCTCGTGATTGCACTGAGCCAAAGGTATTGTTTGACCAAATTAGTCCCTCGGATTTATATGTTAGTAGTTTCTTGATGTTAGCTGAAATTGTTCCTTATTGGACTGTAGACTCAGCAGCTACATACCACATAGCAAGAGACCGATTTGCATTTGTGGAATTTTGTCGAATTTCAAAGGGGAGTAGAAAAATCTATATGGGGAATAATGATTCGGCTGACGTGCTTGGGATCGGTACCTATAAGCTAGTGCTGCGGGGAGGTTGCACGCTTTATCTCCATGATGTGCTTTATGCTTCTGATGTTCGATGAAATTTAATTTCTATTATTGTTCTAGTTGGACTTAACTTCAAAATTATTTTTGAAGATGGTTGTTTTAAAATATTTTGGACAAAGTTTTTTTTATGGTTTTGGACATATGTTGAATGGTTTTATAGTGCTAAACACTATTGTTATGGATGTTGAACAATTTATATTTGTTGTTGGAAATTCTAGTAATGTTTCATTAAATGATGATATTAAATGACATGCTAGATTAGGACACATTGGGCAAGATCGTTTAAAAAGGTTAGCAAAAGCTGGTCTTTTAAGATCTATTAAGAAAATAGATTTACCTGTTTGTGAGCATTGCCTAGCTGGAAAACCAACAAGATTATCATTTGGCAAAGCCAAAAGAGCCACATTTCCTTTATAGCTTATACATTCTGACATTTGTGGCCCAATGAATGTTAGAGCAAGACATGGTGCTCACTATTTCATCACATTTATAGATGATTTCACCAAATACGGTCACATTTATTTAATCTCCCATAAATATGAAGCATTAGATTGTTTCATATGTTATAATAAAATGGTTGAGAATCAATTAAATTTGAATATCAAATCTTTGCAGACCAATCGATGACATGAATATCTATCTGATTTATTCAAAAGTTATTGTGATGATAAGGGTATAGCTAGGCGCTAACTATCCCTTCTACTCCGTAATAAAATGGCATAGTAGAAAGAAGAAATAGAACCCTATTGGACATGGTTAGGTCAATAATGGAGCAAGCTAATTTATCTATTTCTTTTTGGGGAGATGCATTAATGACTGTTGCCTATATTCTAAATTGTGTGCCATCAAAATTTATTCATTCCACCCATATGAATTGTGGAAAAATGAAAAGCCTGACTTAAGCAATATGCGCCCATGGGGTTGCGCAGCTTATATCCATAACACTTCCCATGAATATGGAAAGCTTGGTCCGAGGGGAAGAAGTGTATTTGTATAAGATACTCAGAATTCTCCAAAGGATATGTATTTTTAGGGGAAGACACAAATGGAAGAGTAACAGAAGTTGAGTCATGAGATGTCATTTTCTTATAAGAGGACTTTCCTGAAAGAGGTGAGATAAATAAGGATTTCCATCTTTATGAAATGGAAGATCCTAAGACTAGTGGGAGTCCAAGAATAATTGATTTAGCACTCACAAAGCAAGAACTTAATGCTCCTCCTGAACCAAGTGGGAGTGAAAGGATGTCAGATTTTTTTCCAATGGAGCAAGACCATGAACAATCTCAACCTCGATGTAGTAATCGTGACAAGATTCCCCGTCGTCGATTTGAGATTGAGGGGGAAGCTTTTATGATTGGTCCAGATGAAGAAGAGCCTAAAATAGTACAACAAGCTCTCTCTGGTCCTAAAGGAAATGAATGGATTAAAGCTATGAAAGAGGAAATGGATTCAATGACAAACAATCAAGTCTGGGATTTGGTTGAGAAACCGTCTGGTCATAAAACTATTGGGAACAAATGGATTTTCAAAATACAATGTCAAATATGAGACAATAGAAAGATATAAAGCTCGATTAGTAGCTAAGGGCTACACACAAAAAGAGACAATTGACTATGAAGATACATTCTCACCTGTAGTTAGGTTTGCATCAGTTCGCCTCATTCTAGCTATAGTAGCACGAATGGACTTAGAATTATATCAAGTGAACGTTAAAACTGCTTTTCTCAATGGAAAACTAGATGAAAAGATCTATATGGATCAACTTTTAGGTTTTGAACTTAAAAGACAAGAGTGCAAAGTTTGCAAGCTCAAAACATCCATTTACGGTCTTAAGCAAGCATTAAGACAGTGGAACCTCAAATTTCATCAAGCCATATTAAAGAATGGTTTTAAAATGATGGAGGAAGACCATTGCGTGTATATTAAATTGATGTATGCACGGGAACCATAATTGAAGGATATGAACGTCAATATTTTGTCAATGGAGAGGAGCAATCTTATATCATTGAAATAGACCGAAAAGGAGTTCAAAATCCCATTCAAATGATCCAAATTAATGTAGGGCGTATTCCAAGTCATAGAAGGCAGCATTGGAGCATTTGTTGCTAATTGGGCCTAAAATTCACAATCAAGCTTATGGGCCAATAATACACAAAGGGAAGCCTAAAGTGAAGATCAAGGGAGTCTTTCATGAAGATTCAATTCAAATGGGCTAAACAAGGCAAAGTCCATAAAATTAAAGATTACAAGTCATGTGCAAATCATGTGCTAGGAGTCATGTGCCAAACATGTGCAAGACATGTGCCATCCATGTGGAAGACATCATGTGCCAACCATGTGCTCAAGATCATGTGCCATGCATGTGCCTATTTATGGGATTTGGGCTTAACTTGTAATTGGGCTTAATTATGTATGTGGGCTGCCTAATTTAAATTACCTTAGGCTTTAATTAGTGATAGACATGTGGGCCAAAGAAATAAAGCCCAACCCACCACTTGTCTTATTTTAGAAGGATTTAATTAGTGTCCTAATCCAAGTAGGACTCTACTTTTTAGAATTTGAGTTAGAATATGGCTGTACATTTAGGAGTTGAGTTAGAATAGGATTTAGTTATCCTTTACCATAAAGGATTCAAAGACTTAGGGCTATAAATACTCATCTAGGCTTCTTTTACAAGACATCAATGAATGAATCAATGAATAAAAACGAATTTGAGTGTTTTTCTTTAAAGTGAGGCAGATTTGCATCTCTTTGTTACCTTTAGGAATTAGTTACTTATCAAGTGATATTGCTTGTGGCGTGGCTATTCTTATTAAATCTTATAATCTTGGTTCTTTGCTACATTGGTTAGCTTTGGGTCAGATTCAATCTATGATCACCATAGCTTAAGGTTTGTTTACCTTGTCTTGTTGAGGGGTTTCAAGGCACGGTCTTTGGGGTTCCGCATCATAAATGTTCTAATAATGATTTTATAATTATGTTCTTGTATATCGATGACATTTTAATAGGAAATGATAAGAAGTTGATTGTACTACCAAGAAATGGTTATCATCGAACTTTGAAATGAAAGATATGGGTGAAGCTAACTATGTACTTGGTGTTAAAATCCTAAGAGATCACTCTAAAAGACTTCTGGATTTATCTCAGGAGACTTATATAAAGAAAATGTTAGAGCATTACCATATGCATGAATGTAAGCCTATGGATACCCCTGTCGAAAGGAATATGAGCCTTAGTCTAGATATGTGTCCTAACACATTGGATGAAAAAAATGAATGTCTAGAGTACCCTACTTCAGTGCTGTCGGTAGTCTGATGTATGCAATGATGTGCACATATCCAAACATTTGCTATGCCGTTGGGCTAGTATGCATATTTCAATCTAATCCAGGTCTGAAACACTAGATGACAGTCAAGAGAATATTGAGATATCTAAAAGGAACTTCAGACTATGTTCTATGCTATCAAGGGAAAGATTTGCGCTTAATTGGTTATACTGATGCTGATTGGGGAGGTGATATAGATCAGTGAAAATTGACCTTTGGATATGCATTCTTGCTTAATGATTGTGCAATTTCATGGAGTAACACGAAGCAATCTCGTATAGCTTTATCGATGATGGAAGCTGAGTATGCAGCATGTTCCTCAGTTATACAAGAGACAGTTTGGTTAAAAGGTTTTTGCAGCACTTAGAGATTGTCAAGTCAGCATCTGAACCTATGACAATTCATTGTGATAGTATGGCTGCATTAGCTTATGCTAAGGATCCGAAATATCATGGATAGACCAAACATATCCAGATTAGATATCACAATGTTAGAGAAATGATTGCGGAAAAGGAATGACTCTGAAACACATTTCTACAAATAAAATGGTAACAAATCCATTTACTTAAACCAATAGCTAGGGATGCGTTTGCAAGGCATGTAAAATTCCTAGGCTTATGTAGAATGTAATCAATATTTGTTTTGTCAGATCACTTGGTTTTTACAAACGATATATCGATTTAATTGATTAATAATTTTTTAATTATATGAATATATTGTAAATACCAGTTAGCACAATTCGAATAAGTATGTCGATAGACTTAGATGGACTCACTCACATGAGTAATTGCCTCTAGCACTATGGAGCAAGCAGAGATGAGACCATAAATGCAGAGGCATTAAGTGAATGACTAAGATGTAGTGGGAGCAGTCTTAGTCTCATTCATTTTTTTATAAGGTCGCCTTGATGAGGATCAAGATGAGATTCTTCATATATATAAAAATCAACATGAATGACTTCCCCACCATTCATGTGTCTATATAGAGGAAGCTGAGTGTGAAATTTGTTATTTAACATTGTTGAATGTGTAAATAAAAGTTTCAAATTTAGCACATTCAGAGCGACAAGACTAATACTCATATGGTGTTTATTTATTTTGAACTAAGAGCAAGACATACACTATTTCATCTTTGACAAGAAAAGAGTTGCACCACCATAGCATTCATTTCATGCTGCATGTGCTATACGACCTATTAGGAAGCAAAAGAATGGATCCTTGCTTCTTCGCTATATGAGTATTAGAAATCCTAGAAATTGATTTCAAACAATTTTTACCCTTTGTGACTTTTGACTATATCATAATGTGATGAATTAATTTTGGTTATTTTAGGCTGTATCCTATAGTCATGAAATGATTTGACTTAATGGAACACTTTTAAAAATGCGAGTTATTTCAAATCTGATTGATATAAGGGCAAAAGAAAGAGTACTTTACTTATGCACTCGCAGCTTGTGCTCACCGGCAGGAGTTATTACGCTTGATGAAGCGAGAAGTAACTTAGAATACAAGTAATTGTAAAAATGATTTAAGTATAGATTCATGAGGGATTGAATGATACTCGATTAAGTGTATTAAGAAAGATACTTGGGGTAATTAAGCACATTATTGAAAATAATTACATTTTTGGGTTGATGTCTCCTATGTGGCCTATAATTAGGTTTGTATATTGGAGCTTCCACAATTTGTGTGCTTCAGGCTGCACGGTCTGTTCGCCTGTATGAAAGATTCTTTGTTTAAGTTTGAGATGTGAAATGATGTTTTGGATTGAGTCAAGCCCACTTTGGGCGAGTGGGAGATGTTGGGCTTTGTGGTATTGGGCAGCCCATATGGGCTTGACTCAGCCTAAGCCCATATGAATTCTTCATATAAATGGAAGTTTTCTTTCGAAAAGTTATGACTTTTCTCATAAGTTATAAAACGTAACTTTCATCAAAACGTTTTCTCTGAAATTCAGAAATTTTCAATAAAGGAATTTCTTCATCTCCATTCAACCACAAGTGAATCAAGGTGTTCGTACTGTAGAATCAAGTCGGGTTCTAGTAATTTGACTCTACCTAAAGCATTTGAAAAACATATGATCTACGCTGAACAAATAAGTTTCCGCTGCCCGAAAATTCTCACTCCAAATCTTAGCAAATTTAGCTTAAAAGTCACACCCTAAAATGTCTTGGCTAGGGGTGATTCTTGATTAAAATTCAATTAAGTAAAATGTCCTCTTAACTAACTTTGTTGATTAACTAAAGTATGGTTGAATCCTATTGCCTTCGGTCCCATTGTTGATATTTAGTTCTTCAAACAACACAACCAGAAGGAGAACACAACAGGAAAATTAGGCTTTATCAAATTTAAAGTAAGAGAAAGAAAAGATTTTTTTTAAAAAAAAACAATAGAGGAGTCTTGTCCACACGTTTAAAAGAAATAGAAATTCTTCAATTTATGGGCACTACTTTAATTCACACATGCAAGCTCCATAAACACCTTACTCCACTTTGACTGAACCGAAAGTGCTATCTTTTTTCTCTAAATGTGTCAACTATACAAGGAACGGTGGTCCAAAAGAAGCTTTCTTTCAAAATCTATTCCTTCAAAACTCTAATCTTTCATAGTGTAACATAAAAGCATGAAGAAATCGATGGGTAAATGACTTATGGCTCTCGGGTTTGTGAGTGACGAAGGAGGAAGAAGAATGGGTTGAGAAAATAAAACTCGGTTTTGTATCAAGAAAATAAGAAGAAGAAAAGGCGATTGGAAACTTTTAGCCTTAGTGCAGTAGATGACCAAAATGGGGAAATGGAAAAGATTGAATTTCTTTTATTCTTTTCAAATTTTTACACATGTAAGAATTTTGTGAAAATTTATAATGGTGATTTGTATGTTAGCCAAATGGCTTTCATGCCTGGAGATTTATTTTAATAAACCTTTATTTAATTTTATGTTAAGTTAACCATACCTAATTTCATTTCAAGTCCCAAAACTATTTACTTTTCATATTTAACCGCACTATGCATTCAACTTCAATGCATGTTGCACTAGAGAAGTTTCCTCAATCATCTTCGAGTGGAAGAGCAACTTAGATATCTCATATCGCTCGGTTTGAGCTTGCTCATCAAAGAGCTCCCTAAGATGAAACACAATGGTATTTGTGTTCATATTCTCATGCTGCTTTTGAAGCTCTGGAGACATAGAGGCAAGTATAACACAACCTGCCAATTCACTATCATCTACTTGTTTTTTGTATGTCAACTGTTCATCAACAGATGCATTATTAGTAGGAGGGGAAAGAAGCGGCTCTTCCAAGACATAGGTTATTTTCAACTTTGAGAACTATTCTCAAATTTCTTAGCCAATCTAGGAAGTTAGGGCCAGTCAATTTGTTGGATTCAAGAATTGAGCATAAGTTCATGTTTGATGACATGATTCTAGCAACCTAGATGTAAAGAAAGATCATGTTAGAGAATGTACTAAATCCATGAATATTAGGTCTTTAATAAACGCACATTATAACTTCCACTATTTTATTACCAACCTATAGCCCTCACTATGAATCCGAGAGAATCCATTAGAAGCTCTCATAGTGGGTCAGTATCCAACATCATTAAGAATGACATTAGGTTTGCCCAACAAGCCATCTTAGGTCAATTGGTAGGTATCTCATACCAATTGTATCCTCTATGCAACTATTGAATAATTGGGCTATCAACTCTTGATATGTGCAAATCTCATGTATAGTTACTCAACTTTATCTCTAATTCACATTGACCTTGGGTTTGTCAAACAAGTCAATGTTACCAGTTAAAGCTGACCCATTAATCATAAAATCATATTTTGATGGTTTGAATATATTCATTTAGAGCGGGCTTGGGTTTGTCCAAGAACCCAGACTCTAAAAAAACTCTAGTTATTACCATATTAATGGAAGGCATTGGCCTTAATGTTATTAATGAGGGATTTCTTTAATTTTAGGTCTCATTATGGCAATTTGGCATGCATAATATATTCATTCATCACATATAGATATATAAGATAATTACACTAATTATATGGTTATGATTATGAACATAATCTAACATCAATCCTTCGAGCCATAAAATTACAACACCAAAATAGGTCTCACCTAGGTAGATGCATAAAATTACAACACCAAAATAGAAAACAATTTCCTATTTTAATGCTCCTTTGTTTTTGGCGCTATCTCCTTGGCTTTTTCCTCCTTCGAATTTTAATTATATTCTAATCCTATGTAATCTAATTACATAAATTTTTCATAAGAAAACCTCAAGTTACATTTGAGGGGAGTGAGATGAGAAGAGAAATACAATAAAGAGAAAAGAAAAGGCAAGGACTTACAGGCCCTATTTACCAAAAACAAAACTTCATGCATGATCAGTCACATTGGTCAAGTCCATAATCATACCATCATGTCATTTCATACACCCCTAGCATGAATTTTCTAATGCATAAACAAAGGTAAATCTATTAAAGTAACAATTTGGGTTCCCTTTGTTTCAACTCTTGAAAATATTGTTTTGATTTTTGGCCTTAATAAAATTCATCACAAAATCATTATTTATCTTATTAAATAATCATATAAACATTTAGAAACACTTTCTAAAAGAAAAATTATGCATTTTAGGCATACATTTGATCATATCAAAAAGCTTCCTAAAATTTCCTACTTTGCCAACTAGGTTACTTCCAATTTAATGCATGTAATATTAAATCCGAATTTAATAATTAAATCACATTTAATATTAAATCCAAATATGATCAATAGTTAATGCACAATTAATTGGATTTCTCTTTGCCCTTATTTTTTCTTTGATTATGGCCCAAAGGTTGCTCACTTCCTTGGCCTAAAACCAAAGTTATACATATACTTCAATTTATGTCTTATACTTTAATCTTATATATGAACATAAAGTTTACTTAAATCTCTAATCAACTCCTGTAATCCATTATTATTCCTTAACTCACACTAATCAACTATAAAATACACTAATTATTCCTTAACCACCATTAACATACTAATAATCCTAATTACCAATTTTAATGGTAACCAACTTTAAATTAATACTAAAAATGAAGAGAAAATTACTAGGATTAAGGGTTTATACTCACCTTTGAAAATCCCCAATGTGATCAAAATAATTTCGCCTTCTTTCTCTTTTTTTCTTCCTTCCTCTTCCTTTGATTAGCTCATTTTCCTTTACTTTCTTGTTGATCTTGCCTTAATCTATTTTTTTCACTCTTAAATTATGACTTGAATTTAAGAAAATTGATGAAGAATAGAGCATAAGAGTCAAGACAATGGAGAGAAAATGAGAGAGAAGCTTTTTGCTTAAGATGAAGAAGAAAAATAAATTAAGGAAAAAAGTGAAAGTTTGACTTTTATAGTTGGATTAGGTAGGTGATTAGGATTAATTAGATAATATTCTCTCATTAGTCCATTAATTTAAATTAATCTTACTTTATTAAAATCCAAAGAATATTTCTTTACTTAGATAAAAAAATATTATGTTTTTATTTCTTCTTAAAATATGTGTCAAAAACACAATAAATTCAAATTCCGTTAAGCGAAAAATTATTATTTTCTAAATTTTAGCTCCAAAACTCAAAATTCTCAATAAATAATATCCAAAATATTTTTTCATATTTTATTATCAATTTATGTTTTTCTTTCAAGTCTGAATTTATACCCGACCAATTCAGCATACCGAATTTCAGTCACCAGCAACCGTGGCCTACATTATCGGGCATTACAATTTTCCCCTCCTTGAAAAAATTTTGTCCTAAAATTTTATCTGTTTAGCTAGAGTTGAACAATTGTGGATACTAAGCCATTATCTTCTCTTCATTTTTTCAAGTCGTCTCTTCTGAATTATTATTTCTTTAAAGAACCTTTACTAATGGTACCTTTTTGTTCTATAGTTGCATCACTTCTCGGGCTAAAATTTCCTCTGGCAGCTCTTCATAAGTTAGATATGGTCATATATTTATTGTAATACTCCCTTACCCTATGCAAAGTAAGTGAGCATTACCCGAGTAACTGTCATATTAGATTAGCTAAATGAAGTATAAATTTTTTTTTTACGAAAATATTATAGATATCCAAAATAAAATATTATAAGCACAAATATTCAAAATTTTATTTATTTATAAAATATATTAATTTACATTCAAACTATTTGCCTTACATTGTAAGTCACATCTATAATACACACTCAATGAAATAAAAACGATAATTTAATTTATAAAATTTTTAACAAACTATACCAAAAATAAATCCAAAACTTTTAGCTACTTTCGTCTGGGTACCCTTCTTTTTTTGACAACTATATTATCTATGGCTACACTATAAACCTGCGCGGGTGGTTTTAAGCTACTAGGTTAGTGGTACTTCAAGGATAAAAATTTTACATACATACATTTTCTTACATATTAATTAATCATTTCATAAATAAGGCATAAAATAAGAAAATTATATAAAAACAAATAAATTTCAACAAACATTTCATATTTAATAACTTTAATTAATATAACATTATCACAATGACATACTTTGATTTTATTATTATTTTTCATTTTTCTTGGGTCCATAACACTTATAACCGAACTAACTAATAGGAATAACAGAGTTATCATTTTCAACTTTCATAATATTGTGCCGAACACTTTTATAATAATGTCATTACCGGCTTCCATAATATTGTCATTACCGGCTTAATAATTTTGCATCAAGCGCACTTATAAATTGTCACTACTGGCTTTTATATTTGGCACCGAGTGGCTTAAATCCCCTAATTGGCATGCCAAACTATTTTCTATTAAAGTTCTAAATTAGGTATCTTAGGGCTTAACTATTTTTATATTAATTCACAAATTTTCAAAAATGATAATGTTACTAAATTGTCATAAACAAGCTTATTTATTTTTATTATTTGTTTCCATTATTATTGCACTAGAATCTCATACATAAATAATTTATTAAATATTTATAATTACCATTAAAGTAAAAATTTACATTAATTATTACATATACTCATCACACCACATGCTAAAATTCAATATTTCAAGTTTTTATCTATACCAGATTTCAGCCCTCATTTTGGGTTTCATTTTTAACCCATTTATAATTCAAATTTGAAGTTATGGTCTTCTAACAATTTTAAGCTTATTGTCTTAGCTTTCAAATTCATCACAAATCACTCAAAGCTCAATTTTGTATCAAAAGTTGTGGCCAAATGAACACTAAATTCTCACTAAAAGTTTTGCCTAGCATTTTCTGAACAGATTTTATGTCTGAATTTTATGTATTTTTCTGGGCAAATTCAGATATATTTAGATTTTATGGTCTAAATAAAAGTTAAAGATCTATGTCTTACTTTCAGTTCCAATAAAGAACATACAAAACTTCCCCATGACCTAAGTTATAATAAAAAATGTCAAGGCTACTCCTAAAATTTTGTAACAAAGTCATCAATTGGCATCAATCTATATACTATTTACCTTTATCATATGCATTTATTTTTATGCCAAAGTTTCTAGATCACAATTACATTCACATGTCGTAATGATTTCACACCACATGACCTATATGTTCAAGTACCTTGTATGGTCCAATGAATCTAGGACTCAACTTTCCCTTCTTTCTAAATTGGAGTTTCCTTTTTCCAATGTGAGACTTTTAGGAACACTTTGTCACCAATTGTATACTCAATATCACTCATTTTCAAATATGCATATGATTTTTTTTCTATCAGTAGTGGCTTTCAGCCTATCTCTTATCACTCTCACTTTTTTCTCTATCTACTACACTAACTGTGACATCCAGCCTATATAATAGGAATAATCCCATTACATAAGCGGAATGACACAGACAATCTGAATGAAACTAGTCTGAATTTAAATTTTTTTTATTTAATAACTAAATTGATATATTTTTTTTAATATTCAAATATACATATGGATTCAATTATCAAATACATTATCATGTTACATAAATATTATACTTCATTTTAACTATCAAAATTAATGGTTTTTACCTTACATCTAATTATATAGATATAATACCAAAGTACAAAATATGTTCTTTAACTATATATAAGACATGTCCAACAAACCCATATGCATGATAATAAAGAAAATGCAAAAATAATATGCATTTGACTCTCAACCAGTTCTGACGCGTCTCCTCTAGTATGGGCTTGTACTTTCTCTATCAACTTCACAGTTTACTATTTGTAAGCTTCAGTTCCTACGCGGGAAAAATCCATGCTAAGCCATTTCTAGCTTAGTGGTACATATAAGCATTTAAGTTTTCCCATGCAGTCACACAAACATAGGTCATAATAATCATGATATAATTTAAATAAATTATTGCATAAAATTTAGAAAATATTATATTAAAATAAAATTTATGTTCCATTATATTATCATTATATTTGTATCAGGACATGAATTGTATATATATTCAACCATATGCAATATATAAAATATTAAGCATTCTACCTCCTCTCATGTTTCCATAACTCATTTTAATTTAATTGATTTCCCTAAAATTATGATTGTTTAGTTAACTCAAATCCCAATCCATATAAGCATAAATATTTTAACATACAATTACCAAAATGCAATGTAGATAATTTATAATACAGTACACAATATTCTAACATACATTATACAAAGACAACCACATGATTATACAATAGTACCAAATTCATTGATAATATATATATAACTCAATTATAAATTTAGTTTACCTTTAAGACATATTTATAATTCATGCTAAATATTTATAATTCATGTTATTTCACACATTTTATCTTTCAATAAGTACATGTATATCTTTTAATTATTTTATATATAATATTTTAATATAAATAAGCCAAATCTTATTCCCGGACTGTTCGGATATAGGGCGTGTAGTAAGGCCGCTCGCGGAGCTTAAGCACCCTACTCACTATAATCTCAAGTCAAGAGCGCTCACGGAGCTTAAGCCTCATGACAGAGTATAATCACATCATCTGTGTACAATTAGGACAGCAGTGCTCTCAGAGCTAATACCACTCTGTTCCTAAACCATATCAATATCGGTACCGTAATGCCCCCGCAATGGTGCACCATCTATCCCTAATTAGTCCACAGGTTGAGAACTGGACAATTAATGTTATTACTTATTTATTTTCTTTATATGTATAAATTTGCTGGAATCAACATTCCCATTACATTTATAATAAAAATATGATTATAAAATTTTAAAATCATATAATCATATGATATTCCATTTAAGTAATATTGACATACTTTAATTAGTTCTCTATACAATCAAAGCCAACAAATCTAAAATTTATAATAACCTTATGAGTACAAGTATGTCATATAACCTCTCTTTTCATATCAAATACATATGTCATACATAACTTTCTAACTTCACTCTTTATTGTCCTCATTATTCAATAATTACCATTAATAATTATCCCATTTTTTAATCAATCATATACTAATCTATATTGAAAAATATATTATGTTACATATTATAAACCAAAATTTCCTACATTTTATCAATCAATTATTCATCCATATGTCTATACATGCATTAACATAAAATTTCATTAATTAAGCACTCAATTCATTTCATATTTACACATTTTAATATATTATTCAAATATACCACTTATTCAATTAACACACAAGCATGCAACAAGGTAAACTAAAATACATATATGTACAAACCTCAATGGAGTTTTTTTCCAAAATCTAAAATTTGGAGCTTGTCTACTTTTATTACTCTTCTTCTTGTTGAGACCCTAATTCAAAAATATAAATAATTAATACATTGATAAAATATTTATTCTTAATATAGTTTAAATAAATAACTACAATTTCTTATAAACTGGAACATGACCTTTCTGGACTGTTGGATGAATAACTTTTTCTACACTTATCCAATTTATATGATTCTTGATCCTGATTAAATATAACATCTAAAACTAAATCATACTAAAATTGCAGAATTTTAGAACTATTACATGAATTGTGGTATATTTTTAAATATTTCTCTCTTCTCTGCCTTTAGGTAGTTTCGGGGTACCACATTTAAAAATTCATATATTTTAATGTGTAGCTTAAATTATTATGAAAATGTTTATACAGTTATATAAGTTAATTGGGAACATCTTGCATGTTTAACTCATGTCCAGATTCGGTCTCTAAGGTTCTCAAATAGTGGCTGATATATAACTGGTTCAATATGAAGTATCAACCCGACCAGTTCAATTGTTCAGCTCATAACTCACAAAATACATGACATGTTTAGGTGATACTTTCACAGGAATTTAGATAAGACATAGGAGTAAAATGTTCAAGTTTTTCACTTTGGCTAATTTGATCTAAAAATGAGTGAAATGTAAGGACAAAGTTACTGGAGCTGTACAGGTATATGAAACCAGCTCAATCAAGGAACAGTCATAGTTCATTTCAGAATAACTCAACCTACACAAAAGCAATTTATACGAAATTTGGCAGAGACCTCAAAAACATATATACCTACAACTTTCATGTTTTTCAAAACCTCAGATTAAGCCATTAAGATGATCAATATTTACAAAAACCGTAAGTTATACAGTTGATACATCTCCCTAAACCAGTTTCACCCCCATGACCATATCTCTTCAAATACGCAACATAATTCAATAAAATTTGGCAGAAAGATACACAAAACATAAATGAACACCTTTTATGTTTAACACTTCCCCAAATTCAATTCACGGGATAATCAACAAAATGAACGAAGAACACTGCAGAACATAATCCGAAAAGTTCTAATAACACAATAATCAGGGGAAAAATATTTATTACCAAGATCAGATTTAATTGGACTGATTTTTGATGCAAATCTTGAAGAAAATGATGAGTAATTTGATCTGGGATATGAAGGAAGAAAAGGGGATGATGAAGAAGAAGAAGGAGAGGAGAAATGAAGTGGAAGAATGACCAAAAGAAGTCTTCAGCCCCACTACCTCCCTAATTCACGTTTTTGGATTCTTTTTTTTTTTTTGCTTCCTTATCTACTGACCCATTTTTTACTGTTCACTTTTCTCTTTTTGTTTTTTTTTTTATTTTCTTATTATTATTATTATTATTATTATTATTATTATTATTATTATTATTATTATTATTTTCACATATTTCCTTATATCTAATATCTTTAATTTTGTTTTATACCAAAAATATAATTTAATTATGTGGTATAATTTAATCAAATTTATCATATCAATAAATTTAATTTATTTTAATTTCTAATTTAGTCATTTATTCAATTTATTTAAATTTTTATGTCTATCATGTATTTTCTATGTATACCACATACTTATTTTAATTTAGACTAATTTGTAGGCGTTACACTAACTCTAGACACACTACTTTCATTTCACTAAGCTTGATCCAATATAGTGGCATTCTACATTTTCTCTCATACAAGACTTCATATGGTGCCATACCAGTAATGGCTTGATGAGTGTTGTTGTAGGCAAATTCAATAAGTGGAAGATGTTTGTCCCAAGTACCTTCAAATTCGATCACACAACTCCTCAATATATCTTCTAATATATGACCGCTCTGATTGTCCATCTGTTTGTGGTGGAAAGTTGTGCTAAAATTGAGCCTAGTACCCATGAATTGTTGCAAACTTTTTCCAGAATTATGAAGTGAACCTTTGATCTCGATATGAGATTATAAAAAGTAGCACTCTATATAAATGAATTATCTCATGAACATAGTTCTCTGCTAAATGGTTAAGTGGATAATCCATCCTGATTGGTAGAAAATGAGTTGATTTGGTGAGCGGTCTACCACTACCCACACTGCATCATGCCTTTTTGTGTCAAGGAAAAACCAAAGACAAAATCCATTGTAATTTTTTCCTATTTCCACTTCAAAATTGAAATTGACTGTAATAACACACTTAGTACTTATGTGATTTGGGGCTTAACTTGTAATTGGGCTTAATTATGTATGTGGGCTGCCTAATTTAAATTACCTTAGGCTTTAATTAGTGATAGACATGTGGGCCAAAGAAAAAAAAATCCCAACCCACTAATTCAAGTAGGACTCTACTTTTTAGAATATGAGTTAGAATATGACTGTACTTTTAGGAGCTGAGTTAGAATATGATTTAGTTATCCTTTACCATAAAGGATTCAAAGACTTAGGGCTATAAATACTCATCTAGGCTTCTTGTACAAGACATAAATGAATAAAAACGAATTTGAGTGTTTTTCTTTAAAGTGAGGCAGATTTGTATCTCTTTATTACCTTTAGGAATTAGTTACTTATCAAGTAATATTGCTTGTGGCGTGGCTATTCTTAATAAACCATATAATCTTGGTTCTTTGCTACATTGGTTAGCTTTGGATCAGATTCAATCTATGATCACCATAGCTTAAGGTTTGTTTACCTTGTCTTGTTGAGGGGTTTCAAGGCATGGTCTTTGGGGTTCCACATCACTTATGCTCTATTCTTCATCAATTTTCTGCATCTCATGTCATGATTTAAGAGTGAAAAAGATGGGTTAAGGCAAGATCAAGAAGAAGTAAAGGAAAGTGAGTTAATCAAAGGACGAGAAAGAAGGGAAAATTATTTTGACCACTTTGGGGGTTTTTCAATGGTGATTATAAATCCTTCATCCTATCAATTTTCTCTTCTTTTTTAGTATTAATTTGAAGTTGGTTATCATTAAAATTGGTAAGTAGGGTTATTAGTGTGTTAATGATGGTTAAAGGTTGATTAGCATATTTTATGCCTGATTAGTGTGAGTTATGGGTTAATAATGGATTAGAGTAGTTTATAGTCTTAAGATGGGGTAGAGGTGATTAGAGATTTAAGTAAACTTTATGTTCATATATAACATTAAAGTATAAGACATAAATTGAAGTATATGTATGACTTTGTTGTTAGGCCAAGATAGTGAGCAACTTTTGGGCCATAATCAATGAGGAAATAAGGGCAAAGAGAAAGCCAATTAGGAAGTAGATAAGGGTGAAAAATGAGGGGAAATCCAATTAAGAAGTAGAGAAGGGTGAAGAAAAAAGGGACTTTTTGAGGTATGTACTTTTGGCAAAAATTCAATACGGTAAAAGAATGTTAAATGTCATATTATTGTTGATTTTATTGTTATGTTAAGTATGACATTATGTGTAATTATGTAAGTAATTATTTGTTGCCCAGACAATGAATCAATAAGGGGTTGAATTGGTTAGCAAATAAATTTTGCTTAATTGAAAGTGCGGAATAAATAAAATAGAGGAAGGAAGAAGAGATATCACACATAAGATTTATAGAGGTTCGAGTATTAACAATTGGGTGTTTCACTAACACACTAAGTGTTACTGATGAGTTTTTCAAGTTCACTCCCAACTATGGTGTTTCTCTCAATGGCTAACACCTAACCTAGAGATTCCCTTGTGTTTTTAAATGGCTCACACAAAAACAATTCCTTATGTTTTATGGTTCACATAATATACCCTTAAAAGTATTTCACTCTTAACCCAATATATCTAAGCTCACTTTTGAGTAATTTACAATGCTCAAAAGCTATGAGCAATTGGTTTTCACAAAAGGTAAAGGATTGTTGAAAAATAATTAATGCACAAGGCTATAACAAGATTGAAGATGAAAAATAATTGTTGTTCTTCTTTTTGGAATTTATAAATGACTTGCATTTATACTTCCTCTATGAATTATAGCCATTTGGGTGCATTTAATGCGAAAGTAGCAATTGAATCAACTCTTAATTCACGCCTGATATGTTTCTCTGTCCTAGTTCATAGGCGTGACTATATGTGTCACGGGTGTGAATGTTCTTCCAAGCCGTGGTCCAAGTTGTGACTCTGGCCGTGACACTCTTTGGAATAATTGGAAATGTTTGGTCACAGACGTGACTAATCTTTCACGGGAATGACTTGTCTAATCTTTCAAGGTTGGTTTGATCCTTCATGGCTGTGAACTTTGAATAGTGGAAAATTGGCGCTAAGCTATGTTCATGGGCGTGACATTAGTAGTCACGGGATGACACTTTGCTATTTCTTTAATTTTTATCTTCAAAAGTTGTCTTTCAATCTTGCTTCATGTTCTAATCAAAGTATATCCTGTTTAACGCACTTAGAACACAAACAGTATTAAATATATTAAATAACGAAAATACCCCTCAAGGTTCAACATTATTGATATTTTGATTGTGTGATGAAATGGTGATTAAGTGATACCATGAATGTGAAAAAAAATTGAGTTTATGTTGATGATGAATGAAGATAGGAAATTGGGTGATTAATTGAAGTTGTTAGAAATTTGTCTTATGAACAATGTCCACATTTTTAGGTATAACTTGAGTTTTGAATGTAAATTTTGGATGTTTCTTATTGAATTGGAGAGTTATTGGCTAGTAGGGTAAGGGAGCTCTATATACCAATTTACCAAATCGACTCACTTTTTACCTATCAGGAGAGATTACTCCTTAAGCAAGTTAGTGGAGTTATACATGAGCGAGATAGTTAGGTTGCACGGGGTGCCCCTTTCTATCATATTGGACAGAGATCCTATGTTTACCTCAGTTTTGGGGTAGCCTCCAGAAGGCCTTAGGCACCAAACTTAATTTCAATACGACATTTCATCTTTAGACAGATGGTCAATCAGAGAGAGTCATTCAAATTCTAGATGACATGATGAGGTGTTGTGTTTTAGAGTTTGAGGAAAGTAGGGAGAAATATTTCTAACATCCTCAACTTTCCCCATATGCATTTCTACATGGATTTCCTTTAGATATATACATATTTCATATACTTTACTTGTACACATGCATTTCATATGTATTTTTATAGGGATAAGTTCACAACATGCACTAGCTATGTGTCCAAGTATGTTGGAATTGTGTCATATTGCATGTGTCTATTTTATAATTTAGTTGTGGATGACATGAAATTAGAAATTAAGCAAGTTAAATGACTAGATCAAAATAATAGGAATATGATATAGTTAATTTTGTTAAATTAAACCAAAGGATTAAGTTGTATTTTGTATTGATGGTGAGATTAGATATATGTATAGTTTGTAGTAGTTGTTGTAATAGTAGTAGTAGTAGTAGTAACAACAACAACAACAACAATAATAATAATAATAGCAATAGTTGTAGTAGTAGTACTAATAATAATAATAATAATAATAATAATAATAATAATAATAATAATAATAATAATAATAATAATAATAATAAAAAGAAAAATAAAATAAAATAAGAAACAAAAAAAAGAAAAAAGAGAAGAAAAGGAAAGAAATGCAATCGGTGGAGTTTATCCTCTATTTCCCATAACCCTTTCTTTTTCTTCTACTCTTCATTTCTTTTCGTTCCTTAAAGCTTATAACAGCCAACCTAAAAAACTATTTATTTGTAAGTTAACATAAAACCTTTAAATTCTATTTTCATGGAAGAATGTTAGAGCTCAATTTTTGTAGTCTTAAAGGGTGATTTTAAAGAAGTTCTAAACATAAAAGTTATAGATTTATGTCTTAGGTTTATGGCTATGCAAATATTTTTGCAAGATTTAGCGTATATGAAAAGATATTAGCATCTGAGTGAAACTGCTTCGAGTCTAAGTAAATTACCTACTGTGTTCACTTGTTTTGAATATGATAGAGCCTGTATTTAAAAAACTCAAAATATGAAAGTTGCAGGTCTTATCTATTTGTATACCAAATTTCAAGTTCATATATATTGTGGATGTTGAGTTACTGTGAAGGGAAACATGATTGTTCCATAGTTTGAGCTACCTCTTTAGTGCCCTGAGCATGTCCAACAACTTGTTTGATTATTTTGAGCTCCTTATAAACAAAATCTTTATCAAAATATGAAATTATAGTTTTATGACTTAGCTAAAGTTTGTAAAAATAACACCTTGATATGTGATGTATAGTGTGAATTATGGCCTTCAGAAATTAGAATGGTCTGGAAGTCAACTTTGTTCTAGACCATTGATGTGTTTCTCATAATTTGTGGACCTGAGAGATAGAATTGATACTATTTGTAAAAATAAAAATAAAAAGTTCCATTTTAACCTATATAAAGTCCTACACAAAGTTTTACTATAATATGACTTGCATATTGTAAGATATGAAAGACCAAATTTGGTATCCTAAAATTGTCTAAAGGCAGAAAAAAGGGTAGAAAATAAAATACATTTAGAAATCTCACCAAATATTGTACAGTGCTCCAATTGATCTAAAACTTGAATATGTTATCTAATTATATATTAAATTTAATTAAAAATAAGAATTAGACAAATTGGATAGGTGTAGAAAAAGTTATGGACTAATCCGTCCTATAAGGTCACACTGCCTTATATAAAAAATACTAACTATTGATATGAACTATGAATATTAATTTGTTTATGTCATATTAAGTTTTTCTAGTTATGAATCCAATTATATTCTCAAATTAGAATCAAAACAAATTGGAGACCCATAAGGAGGAGATAAACAATAAGTTAAAGGTCAAAATCAAAAGAAAGAGGTGGGTTTAATTACCAAATATTTTCTTTAGTGCACATACACTTGACACTCTCATGTCTACTACCTTTGGTGGACTTCTCTACCTTTTGGTTCAGCCCCTAACATGAAATCAGAGTCTAATTTATCACTATTTCTGCCATGGATTGCATTTTATGCCCTAAATTAGCAAAACCTTAACTTTTTCATTGGTTTAAATCTCATAAACCGTATTTCCCATTAAAACAAAATAAACTAGATTATAAGAAAATGAGGAACATGATTTCTTTCCTCTGTTTCATGAATACAAATTGATTTCTAAGGTTCAGAACGTGTTCTAACCCTACTTATTGCTGAATTTCAAATCTACAATGAAAAAGCTTCATTTTTAAATTTGTTTTTGTTGTGTTTAGCTGAGGATTTTGTATTCAATCATCTAAGATTGAAAGGGAAAGAGGAGAATTCATTTTTGGAGTTTCAAGGTTGGTAGGTAGGGATTCTGATTAGATTTTACATGAGTTTCTGCCAAAAATATGATGCTACCATATTTAAACATGTAGGTCTTCACGGACGTGAATATTTGAGTCATGGTCGTGAAGATCCTCTGCTTTTGAAACAATTCATGACCTTCATGGCTGTGATTAACCCTGTCATGGGTGTGAACAATATAAACTTCACTTTTTCTTATCTTTTTTCTTTATTTTATAGTTTCTAATACCCATAGCCTCACATATATTTCCCATATATTCTTAATGTACCTTATTTAACATATAAATTCTAGGCCCTAATTTGTGGGTGTTATATTTCTCTTCTCCTTATAGAAATTTCATCCTCGAAATTACCTGATATGTTGTCTCCGAACAGTTGTGGATACTAGACTTTCATCAGTTTTTTACTTCCCTATGTAGCCTATTCTGCATCATGGTTTCTCTATAATATATTGACTAATGGTACTCATTTTTCCTGGAGTTCGTTGATCTCTCTAGCTAAAATCTGAACCGGTTCTTCATCATAGGTCAAATCCGGTCTCACCTCAATGTCCTCTACTGAAACAATATGAGAAGGATCGAATTTGTATCTCCTCAACATGGAGACATGGAACGCATCATGGATCTTGCTCAACTCTGGTGGTAGAGAAAGTCTGTAAGCGACTGGTCCTGCTATTACTAGTATCTCATAAGACCTAATGAATCTCGGGCTCAATTTACCTTTCTTCCCAAATCTCATAATCTTTTTCCACATTGAGACTTTAAAGAAAACCTTGTCTCCTAATGCATACTCAACATCTTTTCTCAGAATCTTATGACTTATGTCTATTAGAAGTTGCCCTCAATCTTTCTTGAATAATTTGTACTTTTTCTTCAGTCTCTTGTACCAAGTCTAGCCCCACTAGTCTTCTCTCACTGAATTTTGTCCAACACAAGGGTGTTCGGCATTTCCTGCCATATAGTGACTCATACGAAGCCATCTTGATACTAGAATGATAGCTGTTGTTATAAGTAAATTCCATCACTTGAATATATTTATTCCAACTACCCTCAAATTCAATCACACAACTCCTCATCATATCCTCTAGGATATGTGTGACCCTCTCTGATTGACCATCTGTCTGGGGATGAAAATTCGTACTGAAATTGAGCTTGGCACACAAAGCTCTCTACGGACTACTCCAAAACTGAGAATGAACTTTAGGTCTCTATCAAAAATGATGGTGACTGGCTCTCCATGAAGTTGTACTATCTCATTGACATAAAGTTCAGCTAGTCTATTCAAAGGAAAATCCCTCCTGATAGGTAAGAAGTGAGCTGACTTTATAAGCCTATCCATAATAACCCATACAACATCAAATTTCCGAGGAGTTACTGGCAACCCAATCACGAAGTCCATAGTAATTTGCTTCCATTTCCATTCTAGTACATCTATAAGTTGCAGTAGTCCTGATGGTGCTTGATGTTATGCCTTAACCTATTGACATGTCAAGCATCTGGTGGTATATTCTATGATATCTCGTTTCATACCCGTCCACCAGTACTTACTCTTCAAGTTGTTATACATCTTTGTACTTCCAGGATGTATAGTATACCTAGTCTTATGTGCTTCCTATAGTATCCTCTATCTCAGCCCAACAACATTGGGCATGCATGAATGGCTCTAATAGTATATTCCATCATTAGATTCAAATGTATAATATGATCTCTCCCCCTTAGAGATTGACTCGGCTATCTCAATAAGTTTTATATCCTATCTCTATGCATCAATAATCTCCTGATTAAATGTCTTCCAGATGTCTAACTCGGCCACCATCTTCCTACTCAATACATCATCTACTACATTAGCCCTACCTAGGTGGTAATCAATAACATAGTTGTAGTCCTTTATCAGCTCTAACCATCATCTCTGTCTTAAATTGAGATCTCTCTGTGTAGGTAGGTATTTCAAACTCTTATGGTGTGTATAGATGAAACATCTTTCCCCATAAAGATAATGACGTTATATCTTCAATGCAAAGACAATGGTCGTTAACTCTAAATCGAGTGTAGGGTATTTCTTCTCATGAACCTTCAACTGCCTAGATGCGTATGCCACTACCTTACCTTCTTGCATGAGTATACACCCCAGTCCATTGTGAGAAGCATCAATGTAAATGGCATACTCCTTATTAGGAACTGACTGTGTTAAAACTGGAGCCTCTGTTAATATCCTTTTCAAACTATCAAAACCCTATTGGCATTTCTCAGTCCACTCATATTCACATCCTTCCTCAGTAGTTTGGTTAAAGGAGAAGCAATCATAGAGAATCCTTTAATGAACCTCCTGTAATAACTAGCTAATCCAAGGAAACTTTTTATCTCTATCACATTGTGAGGAGGCTCCCACCCATAACTGCTTCTACCTCGCTAGGATCAACTCAAATACCGTCTAAAGACACAATATGTCCCAAAAAAGCTACCTCATCTAGCCAAAATTCATATTTTGAGAACTTGGCATACAATTTCTGCTCTCTAAGTGTCTATAACACTATTCTCAAATGTTGATCATGCTTCTCAGGTGTCTTAGAATACACTACAATGTCATCAATAAAGACTACTACATACAGGTCTAAGTAGAGTCTGAACACCCTATTCATTAAGTCCATAAAAACCACTAGGGTATTAGTTAACCCAAAATGCATAACCATTAATTTATAATGCCTGTATCTGGTTCTGAACGTTGTCTTGGCTATAGCTTTCACCCTAACTCTCAGCTGGTGATACCCCTGATCTCAAATCAATCTTCAATAACACACATGCACCCTTCAAATGATCAAATAGGTCATCAATCCATGGTAACAGATATTTATTCTTGATTGTTACCTTGTTCAGCTGTCTGTAGTCTATGCATAGCTTCATGGACCCATCTTTCTTCTTCAAAAATAACATTGGTGCACCCCATAGGGATACACTTGACCTGATATAACTCTTCTCTAACAATTCCTGTAGCTAAGCCTTAATCTCTTTCAGCTCGAATGGTGCCATTATGTATGGTGCTACTGATATGGGTGTTGTGCCTAAAGTGAGCTCAATAGAGAACTCAACCTCTTTGTGAGGTGGTAATCCTAGTATATCTTCAGGGGACACATATGGAAATTCATTTACTTTAGGGATATCTTGAAGTTCTAAACCTCACCTTTTGGTATCAATCACATGAGCTAAATAGACTTCACATCCCTTCCTCATCATTTTCTTTGTCTTCATCATCAAAATAAATCGTGGAAGCTATGGAAATAACTCTCCGTTTACTTTCACATCTCCCTGTTCTGCAGTTCTCAACATGACAAAATTTTCCTTGCAGTCCACAACTGCACCATGCTGGGCTAGCCAATCCATGCCCAATATGGCATCAAATTCTTGAAAAGGCAACTCTATCAAGTCTGCCGAGAATTATCTCCCTTGCGCAGACAAAGGACAACCTCTACATACCCAATTCATGATCATACTATGTGCTAAGGGATTTGTAATCTCAATCGCATATTTAAGATTTTCACTAACCATATGGTGCTGCTTAGGAGTGTTTGTGCATATGTAAGAGTGTGCAGAACCCGGATCAATTAATGCACATATATCATAATCATAAAGAGAAAACATACCAACTATCACATCTGTAGCCTTCTAATCCTCTTTAGCCCTTATGGCATAAGCTCTATTGGGGAGCTTGTGATGATCTTACATGCCATAGAGGAGATGGATTAGTGATGCCACTTGGTCCAATCATAAGATCAAGTAGAAACAAGCTCAAGGCAGCCTTGCAAATGTATATTCAGAGCTTAGTGACAAGAGATATCAAGGAAGAGGCTTGGGCCAGGCTTGAAGAGATGGAATCCGTTTGCGATCCAAAGCTTGTGACACTCATTGGGGCATGTGATGGTGAAGACAACTAGCCTAATGGGCTAGAGAAGAAGTCTATATTACAAGGTTCAACTCATGTGCAATATTCTATGTTAAGGTGGACTTATGTTATGTCATGGTTGGGCCTAAGATTAATTTTAGTAGGCTGTTTTATTTTAATTATTGGAATGTAATTTCATTTAAAGACACATGATCAGCCTTATTTTAACTTGTCTTAAGTGTGTAGGCCTTATAAAATTAAGCCCATTCGTTTGTCCTTAAGTCCTTAGGATCAAATTGGTCTTTTCTTCATGTTTGCAGCTAGGGTTTGGTTTGTAGAGGTATAAATACCTCCTTATGCGTGTAAGACAATCAGATTGGTGATTAAGATCAAAATTTTAGTGTTCTTGAGTGTTCTTCAAGTGGGAGGTGTGATCTCCATTGAAATACCAAGGATTGTTTTCACTTATCAGGTTGGTAATTAATTTGTGGCGTGAATCCAATTCTCTCTTCATACTCTTTGTTACCAATTCCTTGCTGTTTTGGGGGTGAAGAGTCTAATATTGCAATTGGTTAAACTTAAGATTTGTATCAAATTGATTTGGAGGTTGTCTAGACTTAGATTCTAGGTGGTTGCTGCATCATTTGGTATCAGAGCATTGGTTCTAAATCAATTGTACTTATCTTTATTTTTCTGGTTTTAGTGATATTTGTTCAAGTTACAGCATAAAAAAAAAAGTTTATCTATTTGTGGCTGAATTTGCCTATATTGCTGTCTATTGAAGTTTGCTTTATTTCCTTTTTTTTTGGGGTACGAATTTTTGGTGTTTCATTTTTTTTTGTTTATCAGATTACAAAAAAACAACAAAAAAAAAAATCGTGCATATTGGCATTGATTGCCAAAAGTGGGACTGTTTGGATTCAATTGATTGCACACATATATAAAATGAATTGCCTCTGAATATATTTGCTCTATTCTGATTAAAATTGATAATTTGAGCAATTTTGAGTGGAGTTCGTAATTGAAATTGATTGGTTTCATATTGAGGTATAAGTTGAGATTTCATTGCTTATTGCTGGAAATTGTGCAATTGGTGGATAATAGTTACTAATAGGCATACAATTAGCTTATTTGGAAGTAAGTTGGGAATGGTTTAGTGAGTTTTAGGTTCTGGTTCGAATTCTTTTAGGGTAGTAGCACATATGCACTTAATTTTTTCTAGTTTTGTCAATTTATTGCATTCTTTGTTTTATATTCTTGACTGCTGTCCTACTTGTTTCCATTACATTAGTTGAATAATTTTGCATTCCATATTACTCAAATAACAATATTATATCTGCACACCAAATTCTTCATCCGTGTGTGCATATAGCATATACTTGTCATTCCTTGCTTTCATCTCATTAATTTTGCTTCTAGTTTTGTGATGTTTCCTTTCTTGCTTAGGAATTGTCTATTTTAATTTTCTGTTGGATATTGCTGCTCATTGTTATTGATCTGGTTGGTTGAAATTGATCCAGAAATATATCATAGGAGTACACAAGAGCGGTAAAAGGCAGGAGTGGTTAGCTCAAAAGAGGGTAAAAGCCTTAATTAAGTGAAACACGAGTGAACATACACATTTTGAGTGAAACACGTGAGGGAGTGTGTGAGGCTATTTATTTACATCATGTCTAAATCAAGCAACCAGGAAAGAAGTAGTGATGAAGGAAACAAAACTTTCTTCACATTGGAGGCTATGCAACAACAATTTGGAAGGCTTGAGATTCTGCTCCGAGACATGAATGATCGGTTTGACAAGTATGATAGGAGGTTAGAAGGCCATGATCAAGCTCTACAGAATCTTAGAAGAGATACATCCTTGCAAAGTCGAATTGGAGGGAGAAGGGAAATTGCAAATGTTATTGAGCTGCACCACTATGTAGAGTTAGAGGAGATGGTGAATATGGCTATGAAGGTGGAGAAGCAACTAAAGCAAAAGGGAACCAACAAACCAACCTATTTGGGTTCCACATCTAATTGGAGCTCAAAATGGCCAAAAAGGGAAGACAAAGCCAAAGACAAGGTAAGAGAAGAAAAGGGTAAAGTAGAGCAAAAAGGTAACCCTAAAGCTAATGCTACTTCTTCTTCCAATACTGAAAAGCATGGAAACATAAAATGCTTTAAGTGCCTTGGCAATGGACATATTGCATCTCAATGCCCAAATAAAAAGGTTATGATATTGAAAGATAACGGTGTAATTGAATCTGAAAGTGATAAAGAATCTGATTCAATGCCTTCATTTGAAGATTGTAGTGATGATGATGAGGCCGAGCATGCTGTTGGCGGGGATTTAAATCTTGTGGTTAGGCATGTACTAAATGTACAATTGAAAGAGGATGGGGTTGAACAAAGGGAAAATATCTTCCATTCCAGATGCTTGATAAATGGTAAAATTTGTAGTCTTATAATTGATGGAGGAAGTTGTACTAATGTTGCAAGTACTACTTTAGTTGATAAGTTGGGGCTGGATTGTTTGAAACATCCTAGGCCATATAGACTACAATGGCTTAATGATTGTGGAGAGATAAGGGTAAATAAACAAGTTTTAATTTCATTCTCCATTGGAAGATATTATGACTGTGTACTTTGTGATGTAGTACCTATGCATGCAGGTCATGTGTTGTTTGGTAGGCCATGGCAATATGACAGAAAGGTGACACATGATGGGTATAGAAATAGACACTCATTCATGATGGGAGATCAACGTATCATTCTGGCTCCTATGACTCCTAGTGAAGTTTATGAAGATCAAATGAAGCTAAAAAGGAGCATGGAGGAAGAAATGCAAAAAGAAGCCGAAAAGTCCAAATTGAGAGAAAAGGAGCAAAAAGAAAATGGAAAGGCTGAGAGTTTCAAAATAAGAGAGATGAGAGGAAAAGAAAAAGGAGAGGCTTAAAAAGAGAGAAAAATGGGAGGAAAAGAGGCCCAAAAAGAAAAGCAAATAATTGGCCCAATGGAGATTGGTACAAAGAAAAACAATTTTTATGCAAAAGTAAGGGATATGAGAGTGGCTTTTGAGAATCAACAATGTTTACTTGTACTCATGTACAAGGAATCTTATTTTAATGAAGCTGACCCTAACCCTTCTTTGCCTAGTGTTGTTGTTTCTTTATTGCAGGAATAAGAGAATGTATTTCCTGAAGAGTTACCACAAGGATTGCCACCAATAAGAGGAATTGAACATAAAATTGATTTCATAGCAGGAGCTCAAATTCCAAACCGACCAGCCTATAGGAGCAACCCCGAGGAGACAAAGGAACTTCAAAGGCAAGTGGAGGAGTTGTTAGCAAGGGGGCATATCCGTGAGAGTCTTAGTCCGTGTGCAGTGCCGGTGCTTTTGGTTCCAAAAAAGGATGGGAGTTGGTGCATGTGTGTTGATTGTAGGGCTGTGAATCGTATAACAGTTAAGTATCGCCATCCAATACCCAGATTGGATGATATGTTAGACGAACTGCATGGCGCTTGTGTCTTTACTAAGATTGATTTGATGAGTGGATATCACCAAATTAGGATGAAAGTTGGTGATGAATGGAAAACAACATTTAAAACAAAGCTTGGTTTATATGAGTGGCTCGTTATGCCTTTTGGTCTAACCAATGCCCCTAGCACTTTTTTGAGATTGATGAATCATGTTTTACGTCAGTTTATTGGAAAATTTGTTGTTGTTTATTTTGATGATATTTTGATTTATAGTAAATCTGTTGATGAGCATGTACATCATCTTAGGGCTGTTTTGGATACATTTAGGAGAGAGGAATTGTATGCTAAACTTAAAAAGTGCACATTTTGCATGAATAGAGTTATATTCTTAGGGTATGTGGTGAGTGCCAATGGAATTGAGGTTGATGAGGAGAAGATAAGGGCTATCCAAGAATGGCCAACCCCTAGGAATGTGAGTGATGTTAGGAGCTTTCATGGCCTTGCTAGCTTTTACAGGAGGTTTGTAAAGGATTTTAGTGTCATTGCTGCTCCTTTAACTGAAATCATTAAAAAGGATGTGGGGTTTAAGTGGGGCGAGGCGCAAGAACTTGCATTTAATACTTTGAAAGATAAACTTTGTTCTGCACCTGTTTTGAGTTTGCCTGATTTTAATTCTACTTTTGAGATTGAATGTGATGCCTCCGGGATAGGTATTGGTGCTGTTTTGATGCAGGGTAGGCGACCAATTGCTTTCTTTAGTGAAAAGTTGAGTGGTGCACAACTCAATTATTCCACGTATGACAAGGAGTTGTATGCATTGGTGAGGGCTTTGGAGACTTGGCAGCATTATCTTTGGCCTAAAGAGTTTGTGATTCATAGTGATCATGAGTCTTTAAAGCATCTCAAGGGTCAAGGTAAGTTGAACAAACGACATGCCAAGTGGTTGGAGTTCATTGAGACCTTTCCTTATGTGATTCAATACAAACAAGGTAAGGAAAACGTGGTTGCTGATGCATTATCTAGAAGATATACTCTTATTATCACTTCGAGTTCTCGATTGATGGGATTTGAATATATAAGAGAATTGTATGCTTCTGATTCGGATTTTTCAATTGTTTATAATGCATGTGAACAATCTGCATTTCAAAGGTTTTATAGGCATGATGGCTATTTATTTAGAGAAAATAAACTGTGTGTGCCTAATTGTTCCATGCGTGAGTTGCTTGTGCGTGAGGCTCATAATGGTGGTTTGATGGGTCATTTTGGTATTGCTAAGACACTTGACATCTTGCATGAGCATTTTTATTGGCCTAATATGAAGAAAGATGTTGAGAAAATTTGTTCTAGGTGTGTTGCATGTAAGCAAGCCAAGTCAAGAATTCAACCTCATGGGTTGTATACTCCTTTACCCATCCCTAGTCAGCCCTGGATTGACATTTCTATGGATTTTCTGTTGGGACTGCCCAGGACTAAAAGGGGAAGAGATAGCATTTTTGTTGTAGTTGATAGGTTTAGCAAGATGGCACATTTCATCGCTTGCCATAAAACTGATGACGCTACACATATTTCTGATTTGTTCTTTAAGGATGTTGTGCGTTTGCATGGTGTTCCTAAAATTATTGTTTCTGATAGAGATTCTAAGTTTTTGAGTCATTTTTGGCGTGTGCTGTGGGGAAAGTTGGGAAAAAAGTTGTTATTTTCTACTACTTGTCATCCTCAAACAGATGGTCAAACTGAAGTGGTTAATAGAACTTTAGGATCATTATTACGTGCTGTTGTTGGAAAGAATTTGAAAAATTGGGAAGATTGTTTGCCATTAGTAGAATTTGCATATAATAGAAGCATTCATTCATCAACAGGTTATTCTCCATTTGAAATTGTCTATGGTTTTAATCCGCTAACCCCTTTGGATTTGTTGCCTATACCTGTGAATGATATTTCTAACTTAGATGGACAAAAGAAGGCAGATTTGGTTAAGTCCATACATGAGAAGGCAAAGCAGCACATTGAGTTAAAGAACAAAAGTTATGCACAAAAAGCCAACCAAGGACGTAAAGTTGTGAAATTTGAACCTGGAAATTGGGTATGGGTGCATTTTAGGAAAGAAAGATTTCCTAACCAAAGGAAATCCAAGTTGGATCCAAGAGGCGATGGACCTTTTCAAGTGGTTGAGAGGATCAATGACAATGCCTATAAGATTGACTTGCCCGGTGAGTATGGTGTTTCAGCAACTTTTAATGTTGCTAACCTTTCTCCTTTTGATAATGCAGGTGGTGATTCGAGGACGAATCCTTTTGTGGAGGGAGGGAATGATGCGAACCAAGACAAGAAAAATGATCTTACATGCCATAGAGGAGATGGATTAGTGATGCCACTTGGTCCAATGATCAAGTAGAAACAAGCTCAAGGCAGCCTTGCAAATGTATATTCAGAGCTTAGTGACAAGAGATATCAAGGAAGAGGCTTGGGCCAGGCTTGAAGAGATGGAATCCGTTTGCGATCCAAAGCTTATGACACTCATTGGGGCATGTGATGGTGAAGACAACTAGCCTAATGGGCTAGAGAAGAAGTCTATATTACAAGGTTCAACTCATGTGCAATATGCTATGCTAAGGTGGACTTATGTTATGTCATGGTTGGGCCTAAGATTAATTTTAGTAGGCTGTTTTATTTTAATTATTGAAATGTAATTTCATTTAAAGACACATGATCAGCCTTATTTTAACTTGTCTTAAGTGTGTAGGCCTTATAAAATTAAGCCCATTCGTTTGTCCTTAAGTCCTTAGGGTCATATTGGTCTTTTCTTCATGTTTGCAGCTAGGGTTTGGTTTGTAGAGGTATAAATACCTCCTTATGCGTGTAAGACAATCAGATTGGTGATTAAGATCAAAATTTTAGTGTTCTTGAGTGTTCTTCAAGTGGGAGGTGTGATCTCCATTGAAATACCAAGGATTGTTTTCACTTATCAGGTTGGTAATTAATTTGTGGCGTGAATCCAATTCTCTCTTCATACTCTTTGTTACCAATTCCTTGCTGTTTTGGGGTGAAGAGTCTAATATTGCAATTGGTTAAACTTAAGATTTGTATCAAATTGATTTGGAGGTTGTCTAGACTTAGATTCTAGGTGGTTGCTGCATCAGCTTGACTTGCTCTTTGTCTATTAACAGTCTTGGAGACTGCCTAGATAGGTCCTGTATGACCTCTGGTCTATTACCTAAGCTGAGTTGGAGCTGACTGTGTAGTCTATGCTGGTACACTACCAGTCATCAGAGGACAACCTCTCCTCATATGCTCCTTGGATCCACATATGAAGCAAGCACTTGTATTCTTCCAACACCCTCCTTTATGAATCTTGTGGCAGGTGCCACAAACTGGAATACTATCTTTGGTAGCCTGTGTTGGATTGCTACCTGCTGTGGATGTGGCTTTGGAGTGTTGGCCCCTCCTATATGAACCTCCCTGGGTAAAACTTTTATTATGTCCCTAACTCCTAGCACGAGACCATGAGTGAAATAGACCCTTCTTGCCTGAAGGCTGGGCCACTGGTGTCACTATATGTCTAGTGGTTTTCTCAGCTCTCTTCCTCTTCCTCTGTTCCATACTAACTACAACTGAAATTAGCTTGGTGAAACTTTCATGCTGAAGTGCAATGAAAAAATTGCCTATCTCTACATTGAGGCCATACTCAAACCTCCTGCACTTGTCTCTCTCACTAGTGATCATCTCAGAGACATATTTACTTAGTCGAGTAAACTCTCTCTAGTACTCTATCACTGTCATGTTTCCCTTATTGAGGCTCAAAAACTCCCTCTTCTTCTCATCCATATGGATAGGAGGAACATATTGTTCCTTAAATTTAGCCATAAAGAACTCTAAGTCATAGGCTGTGGAACATCTGGTTTCAACATAATTGCCTTCCACTAGTCATAAGCATCCTCCTATAACAAAGAGACATCATACTTGGCCTTGTGATTAGTGGCCACACCAAATTCAACATAGACCTTTTCAAACTTTTCAAGCCAGCATTTAAGCAGCAGCAGGGTCATCATCATTTGTTCCCAAAAAATTAGTAGCTCCAAAATTACGGAGCTTGTCTAGCTATATCCTCGACCTCAATGGTGGAGGTGGAGGAGTTGATGATGGTGTGAGTGGCATTGCTCTAACTATATGTAGCAGTAGACTTACCATATGCTGCATTAATGGAATCTAGTCGAGATTAGTTGTTCAAGAGCCTGTGGGTCAGGGATTTGTTCTGCACCTGGACCCTGAATACTAGTTGCATTGGGCTAGTTCGGTGCCCCATTATGTGGAGAGCTCTGGCTTTTAGACATATCATTTGATTCAAAAGCCATCTCACTTTAATCCTACAAGTTGATAGAGAAGTAGCCAAAGTCGTCAGAGTTAGACGAGACACATGTATGAATGCATGATAACCCCATAATCCTCTTAGGTCTAGAACTGTATAATCCTAAGCGCTGATACCACTAAATGGAGCCACCCTCTATGCAGCCAAGGAAAAACCCGCTATACAGATAGATCCCACACGACTAAAATTGAATCTACTTATCTGAATTAAAACTTTTCAATGTATTTCCATACTAACAGTTTCACTTCAGAATCATACTCATATATATACACAAATATTCCTCATATATCTAGATCACATCCATAATCATAACAATAATAACTTGGACATACAAATCCCTTATTTAAAAATTTGTACTAATTCAAATTCATAATCTCAAATACATGTCTTTAGTTAAACATGAATTAATAGCCTCTATCCCATGATATGCAGAAAATAAAATAATTAATATAAGTAAAATGCATGGATAAAGGACAGACCTAACTCAGGTAGACTCTAACTACTTTGACTGGCTTTATCTTCTCTTCTCATGAAGTATAGTCTACGACTCTAAACCTACATGCAGAAAAAACTCACACGCTAAGCTACTGAAAGCTTAATGCTATATATAAATATTTAAATTTTAACATGCATTCACATATTACTATAACGTTTCATATTTCATAACACACCTGTATGCTTGGCCATATTATCAACATGCAATATTCATAAGATAGCTTAAATATATTAATTTGCATAATATTCAACACTCATAACATAAATCGCAAACATGATATCATCATCAGAATAGCATTGCATGTCGTTTATCATATCTACTTATCATTATGTATTCAAAGTCACTGATTTCTATAACTGTATTCAACTTTCTATATTACTGGTTTCTGGTTTCATAGCCTAATACTCTGAACGTGGACAAACTTGATGCGGGTTGTGAAATTGGAGTGCTCTATTATTGCATCTATTTATATTGCTACCACTGAGCTTTTCAAATCAGGAGCACTTTGACATGAGTTTAAGCCACCCTGATGAGCAAAGACTGCATGCATATGGGTACAAAAGTACTCTAACATGAGCTTAAACCACCTTGTCCCTAATCCGAATATGCTATCACTGAGCTTCTCAAATCAGAAGCTCTCTAACAGGAGCTTAAGCCACCTTGATGAGTACATATAATAACTACATGCATAATTATTTCTATGGTATCATAATCTTCTCAATGGCATGCCACCTATCCTAACTAGTCCCTGGATAGAGAATGAGCATTCTTATTCATATCCAGGTTATCAGTATCAATTATGTCATATTCCATAATTTTACAAAAATCATCACATAACATGCTATGATGTAGAGCACCGTGTGCATAATCAAGTTCCTCAATCAGGTTATCATATTGTATACAATCTCACTTAATGATACCAAAGGTGTATACATGTTAGACCCAAGTAATCTCATCATATGAATCCATTTATTCTTTTCTAAAAACAGGGAATTCACGAGCGTGAATGATATATTCATGGGTGTAAAACCTCTTGTCATAGTTTATCAACTTGTGACTCAGTTGTGACTGGGCTTTTGAACCTTCATAGATGTGAACCTTTATTCACGGGCGTGATTCATTACATAGAAACAATATTTCAGCACTGATTTTACTCAATTTCACACATCACATGCATAGGATCTAAATCTAACCAATGTTTGCCACACCTATCAACACTTTACATATTCTAACAACCAAATTTAACTATAAACATGCTTTTAATTCTACTTCATCAATTGTATTAGGCTTTAATACCTTACATGTCAATACAATGACATTCATTCATGATTAATTATCATTTATTCAATTTCATTATCTATCCCATCATCTAACAAGTTAATTATCATGATACCATCAATACCAAAACACTTATTTCATCTCAAGAATCATTTCAGAATCATCATTCATACCACAAGCACAATATTTTGAATAAAAATAATTTTATGTACAAACCTTAATAATAAAGCTCTAACACTTGACATTCTCGCATCTACTACTTTTGATCGACTTCTCCACCTTATGTTTTAGCTCCTAACACAAAATCAGAGACCAATTTATCACTATTTCTGCCATGGATCACATCTCATGCCCTAAATTAGAAAAACCTTAACTTTTTCATTGGTTTAAATTTCATAAACCTTATTTCCCATTAAACTGAATTAAACTAGATTAAAGAACAATAGAGAACGCAATTTCTTACCTCTGTTTCTTCAACACAAATTGATTTCTAGGTTCAGAACATGTTCTAACCCTACTTATTGTTGAATTTCAAATCTATAATGAAAAGCTTCATTTTTAAATCTGTTTTTAATATGTTTATGGTGAGGATTTCGTGTATAAATCATCTAGGATTGAAAGGGAATGAGGGGAATTCATTTCTGGAGTTTCAGGGTTAGTGGCTAGCATTTTTTATTGGATTTACTTGAGTTTCTACCAAAAACACGATGCTTCCATATTTAAACCTGTAGGTCTTCATGGACGTGAACACTATTGTCACAGGCATGAATATTTGTGTCACGGTCGTGAAGATCCTCAGCTTCTGAAACTGGAATTCATGACCTTTACGACCGTGATTAACCCTGTCATAGGCGTGAATGATATAAACTTCACTTTTTCTTTATATTATGGTTTTTAATACCCATAGCCTCACATATACTTCCCATATATCCTTAATGTACCTTATTTAACATATAAATTCTAGACCCTAATTTGCGGGTGTTACATATGATTTGACCTTGATAATGAAATGATGGATAATTTGTGGCATAAATGATATATAAATGGTATATGCATGGTAGATATGGTATATATGTGGTATATGTATGGTATATATTATAAGGATATAATGGTTGATCAATGCTTAATTACAAATGCATATGTATAAGGAGTTAAAAAATCATTTAACTAGTTAATCAACATTGCAAGGCAAAAGAAGAGGCTACAACCCAAAACATGTGAAAATAAAACAAATGATCAAGCTAGCTAGCAAATGCAAATGTTCATATGAAAATCAGGGGCAATGTCTATTTAGCATGGTCAAAACAAAAAGAAATGAGCAAAACGTGAGTATAAGTAAAGACTAATGATCATATGCTTTAATATTACATGTATGTATATGATATTAGTAAATTAAATGGAATACATAGTATGTATTATGTATATTTGTGATTTGTTATTAAAAGTTTCTTGGTACTCTAGAGCTCATTTGATGGTTATTTTCACTAAACTGTAACTCATCAATTTGCATCATTTTTCAAGTAAACAAAAGTGATAACTCATTTTAATTGGTATATAGAGGATATGGAACAAAGGTCACTGGCTGAGCCTCACCACTCTCTCTCTCCTTGCATTCCATATGAACATGAAATCATTCCATCTATCAATTGGGGCTTGTATGTTTGCATCTGTATAGTTACTCGAAGTTTGTGTTAATATAAGTGCCTTATGCCTTAGAGTTGCAAAGATTCATAATATATTTCATATCTCAATGCTTCAGAAATATAGATTAAATCCTACACATGTGATTCTAAGGAATACAATTGAGGTACATCCGGATATGACATATGAAGAAGAACCAACAAAGATCTTAAAGCGACAAGAAAAAGAACTGGGAAATAAAAGAGTGGCTTTAGTGAAAGTACTGTGACGGAACCACACTATGGAAGGAGCCACTTGGGAGAGTGAAGAAATCATGTGAGCTTAATATCCGTAACTGTTTTTGGACAAACCATCAGGTAAAATTTCAAGGATGAAATTTTCTTAAGGGGGAAGAATTGTTATGCTCGTAAAATAAGGTATATATATTATGTGGATATGAAATTGTTAGTTAACAAGTGTTTGAGTTAAGGACTTAAGGCAATGGAGAGAAAGATAGGAAACAAGAGAAAAATGTATTTACAAGTGATTCACGCTTGTGAACATTTAGTTAGGGCGGTGAATCAGGTGTTTCCGCATTACAAGTTTAGGAAATGAATTAATTTATGTCTATGAGGGATGATTCATGCTCATCAATATTTAGTCACGGTCATTAATCGTAGTATATAAAAGTGAACAATCCTTCCTTATTCTCCATTTTTTTATGAGAACAAACCTTAGTTTCCTTTTACTTCACTCAAACTCACCTATATCAAGTGGTTAACAACTAATCGAGTGGGAAAACCAAAAAGAAGAAGAAGATTAGCTTGGAATATAGCTAAGAGGGGCAATATAGTGGGAGTTTTAAGACCTCAGTCATAGCAACTCCTAAATTCGAGTAAGTAGCTCTTTTCTTCCACTTAATCTTCATGTGATAGTATCTTTTTCATGGGTATGAGATTGGGTAAGATTTACCTAGGGGTTAGGTTATGAGAACTGCTCTTTTGTTATATGTGGGTTAAGGTAAGATGGGACCATTAGGAAATCTTAGGTTTTAATATTGTTTTGGTTGATGTTATGTGTAAGGATATGTAGTTGGATATGAAGCTCCCCCTAAAGAGAGAGAAAAGGCTTAGAGGAAGAGATAATGGGTCCTTGAGGCTCTTTTTTTAGTGAGGCTTATACATAAGTCCATATTAAATGTAATATTTGCATTTGTGTGTTTTATATGCTAAGTGTTTGATGGTTGGTTTGAGTTAATGATTGAACTGATGAAGGATGATAATGTTGTTAGATCGGTGCCCTAAAGGCAATCACCTTAGGTATTTGATGTACTCATTTATTATTAATAAAAGGTATTTTCATTATATAGTATTCATTGTGTATGAATTAATATAGATTTTAAACAGTTTAATGAAGTCTTTGGTATGTAACACAATATGAAAGAATTCATGATGATAAGATTCCTACCATGTGTAATTGTGTTTATACCTGAATAATACGTAGTCATAGGATTAATAAGACATGACATTGTTAATCGGATAAACTAGCATATGTTATACTCCTTGACTAGGTCGAACAGCTGATCTTATAAGCTGATAATATGAGATGTTTAGAGTTAACATGTGGATGCTTACTAAGAGTAGCTAGTACATTGGATGACCTACAATGAGAAAATCACATGGATATCTATTTAATGTAAGTGATAGTCTCATCATAGCAATGGTGCAAGTATCCTTAGACTTGAGATACTCAAGTTTATCTTGGATACTGAATCATATACTTTGACTCCATTCCTTGTTGCCTTTGAAAAGGTCGCTCATAGGGTGGTGATTGGGTACAACATGAAGTATTCAAAGGTAGTTGTGTAGCACTCCCTCACTCGATCAACACGTGCCCGGATAAGGGAGCGCTAATGCCTGTCTTCTTTACTTCTTCAAATCGATATTATTATTATTTTACCTTTATTTTCTCAACATTCATGTATATATAGAAATATAAAAAAACCAAGGTACAATTTATTTACATAAGATAGTAATTTTAAACATCAAATTAATTCTTAAACAAACTTTAAAAATAAGTTTTACAAACTCTAAAACTCTTTAAAATAAAAAGTCAAATACAAAAATTTCAAAGCTTGTAACCCACTTTCTCAAGGTTCGGCTGCTTTGCTTGAATAGGATCACCGCTTGCTTTATCTATCACCTTCAGCTACCTTTTTATATCTACGCAGAAGGAAACTCCCATGCTAAGCTTTAAGCTTAGTGGTGCATATAAATAAGGCAATATACTATATTATGCAACAAGCATTAACATGTATCATTTTATGCATTAAAATGTTTGCATGCTATTTCTATCAACATGTTACTATTTCATACAAGTATACATATCATGTTCACATATACAATGTTATTCTCATTTATCTTTGATGGTAAATTACTCTGTTAATCTCTTATTTTTATATCTCAATCTCCTCTCATCATCATCATTTTCTTATTCTTTTCTTTTATTATTTTCTGACTTGCCCACATCACTCTAAATTTGGACTGACTGGATACGGTTTATGGATTAGGAGCGCTCCTAGAGCTACAGCTATCCTGTTCACTATTTGACTTATAAGAACTTCTCAAATCAATGGCACTCTCCGAGCTTAAGACACATTGATTGAGTATAATTTCATCATAGATGAATAACCGGACCAAGGGTGCTCTCCGAGCTTAAGCCACCTTGTCCTCATTTATATGTGCTCATCAGAGCTTCTCAAGTCAAGCCACATTGACTGAGCATCTAAGACCAATGACGTTCTCCGAGCTTAAGCCACATTGGTTGAGAAATAGTACAGTACTGTTCGCCCCCTTAATGTCATGTCATCTATCCTGATTCTAGTCCGTAGGTAGAGTAATGAGCTTCTTTATATTTTCACATCAATCATAATTCTTATGTTTATCAACATCTCAATTTTCTTGTTTTGCAAACATATAGTCATACTCATACATACTGGTTAACATCTTTTCATTTATTTAACTAGGTACATCAATATTCTCATGTTTATCATCCGTATCAGTTCATGTATTTCATCAATATCAAATTTCATATATCATCCACCATGTCAACATTCATTTTTCTCTATATCACAATACAACACGTTCTCATATCAATACTTATACATATAATTATTATTATTTCCTTGGATAGACAATGACTTTCATTTATTTACCTAAATTCCTAATTTGATAACTACATTCATAATTACAAATACAGAGCATTCACGGCCGTGATTACTAATTTCACGCCCGTAATCCCAAGCCATGAACGCTACCGGAATGAATCGCCCAAAACCATTCACGGTCGTGATTACTCATTCATGCCCGTGAATAAATTCACGTCCATGATTCCAACCCGTGAACGTTTCTGAAATGAATAGTACCATTTCCACACAGAAGTCACAACTGTGATACAATCAGTCACAACCGTGAACCCTCAAGTTCGCGCCCGTGACTCAATAGTCACGCCCATGACTTTCAGCAGGAAATCTGCATATTCACTTTTCATTCATTCTAACATCATCCAAATTCTATATCATGCATTTATAAGATTCTTTACTCAACTTATTACTTTCTAATACACGTAAATGTCTTGATCATACAAAATTTTCTAACATGCATCATTAATTCAATGTCACACAAGGATCTCATTCATACATGTCTAAAGCTATGGTTTCATGCCATAATCATCATCATTCTTGAAATGCATTTACCTAAAATCATGTTCAGCATGCATTATTTCAAATAAGAATAAGCCTTAAGTTATGCACAAACCTTAATTTTTCTCTTTTCCTTTGCTCCTTAGTGTTTGTTCCTTGTCACTTGGAACTCCTACAACATTATAGATCATTATTATCATCTGATTTCCTCAAGACCCTAAACTCTCTTTTTCTCTCTCAAAACCCTAATTTCTCTCTTTTTCCACATAAGTCTTGGATGAGCTCAAAATTCGAACTTCCTTTAAGAAAAGATGGAGAAGAAGAAGAAATGCTTCTTACCTTACAATTTTCTTCACTAAATCACCACTTTGGAGATTTTCTCTCTCTACCAAACTTGATTTTTCTTCCTCTTTCTTGTTCTTTCCAGCTTCCTAAGGAGTTATGGACCATGAAGATCACTTGCTCTTGCTCTTTCACCTCTCTTCTCTTCCTTTCTCTCTCTAGAAATCAAGATGGGCTATGGAGGAAAAGAAATGGCTGGCGTGACTAGTAGAAAAGAGAGAGAAAAAGACAAAAAATGAAGAGAAGAAGAAGAAGAAGAAAAGAAGGCATTAAATAGGGTTCCCAAAAGTCTTCATGTGGGACCCACCATTTTGACCATTTCTTGACATTAGGCTTAATGAACCCATTAATCTCATTCTTCCTCATTGAGTGGCCGGACAAACCTATCAAAATGTCCCCAAAATTAATATGTTGATTAGCAATTAATCTCATTAATCCTCCAATTTTTGGTAAAATTGCAATTTGACCCCAAAACTTATCAAAATTTGCAATTTAGTCCTTTACCATAAATCAATTTCTTTAAACTTTATAATCACTTAATTAGGCTTATATCATTTAATTTAGTCATTCCTTGATCAATTTTTTGTAAAAATCTAAATTTAGACTTCAATCGGTCAAACGCGTCAACTTCGCGACACGTGCGACTCGGGGCCTAAATTAGCGGATATTATATGTTGAGTAGTCAACAGAGGATTCACCACTCCTAATAAAAGGAGAGTATACCTATGGCCTCTCGTAGAGATCATTACTCGAAAAAACTTGTCCATGGTGGACATGTCTTGAAGAAGGTCTTCAAGGACAGATCTGATCAGGGTAATGAGTCTCATAGACAAGAACTAATTTCATTTGGACTAGATATGATGTAGTCATTCTAGTGAGAGCTGACACACACACCATGCTCTAAACCAAAAGAGGTATAGTTTGGTGAAAGGATAAATTGCATAATAATTGTCTATTGAAAGGCTTACAGTCAGACCACTGACTTTCTTGTCAATTGGGGGTCATGATATGTTGCTAGATACTGCTCATGATCTGCTCGAAATCATATAATGATTTGAGCTGCCAACATAACTGAGAATCTAATGGGTCACACACATAGAAGGAATGAAGGGAATGTGAAATAGGTCTTGGATTGGATCTAATACATAAGAGAGAGAAATGATTTGGCCATACACCATGTGTCATGGCCATGACAAAAGGGAGTCACAACTATGACACTACTATTCACGATCGTGAAAGCCCCGATATTAGCTTTTGCAATTTAGGTTTTTCTATTTCGAATGGAACTCCTATGCATGGGTTAGGTATGCCCAATCCTAATATGATTAGAGGACCTATAAATAACCCCTTTAAAGGCCAAATTCGTTGCTACTACCTTGAGGAATAAAAGTTATTCTCTCTTTTTATTCTCTTTCAAGTTGAAACACCATAGCACTTTGGTGCTTTGACACCCCATTCCCCATTGAGGTTGTTTCTTCTGTTCCTTTGTGTGGATTACCGCTAGAGACAATCCAGCCTTGGATTGTTGTGGTTTGCAACACCCAACTTGAAGAAAAGGCTCACAAACTTAGAAGATTGAAAAGAAACAAACAAGGTAATCAACTTCTCCCATATTGATGGTATGATCCAATTTTAACATTCATAGGGCGTTCCATGGTTTTTGGGTTCAACAAATTTTAATTTTTTGTTGTGCCATGTATGTGATGCATGTTAAGAACCCAACAAATATGGTAGTGTTAAATGATGCATTTATGGTTTAAGCATGTCATAAATGCAGTTTAGTGTATTAAATGCCATTCTGATGAGCATTTGATGGTTGTGGCATGTTGAGTAGTTTATGTTGTGCTTGGGAAGAAATATATATATATATATATATATATACACACACACACACTTATAGATGATGTTTTCATTAAAGTTATAGCATAATGGTATAATATTAGGAATGAATTTACTCTTGTGCATGTGCTTGAGATTTTGGTAAGCAAAATGGATGAATATGAGTTGGAATGAGTGTTGGTAGTGTAGTTTTACATTGGTAAAGTATTGCATGTGCAATGGTAAATATGGCATTTAAGCATGTTTTCTACAAAATTTATACGATTTACGGGCATAAAACTTGTGGTGATTTTGGACATAGGCAATCACTGAATATGTCAACACATGGGGTACAACTAGGCAAGCCATGAAAAAGGTGTTTCACATGTGTGAATTAATATTCACTGTTGTGAACGACTTGTATGTTGATTTTTAAATTTTTGTTTAAATGAATTCTCGAATGTGTTAATGTCAATAATGTGCATTTGACCTGTTATTGCAAGAGAATGCATATTGAGATTCTAAACATATATGATTCATATATGAGGGTGAGAAACTTAATGATTGAATGAGAATTGATATGCCTCATACTCTAACTAGGACTAGAGCTAGGAGAGATGACATGCCATCGAGGTTTTATGGTACTTAGAGGCCTAGGTTGGCCAATACAGAAACAAAATTTGTACTATTAAGAGTAAGGGTCAAGTGAGCTCTTGTGGAGATGAAATGGGATTGCTTCCCTTTCCTCAAGTGGATGTCTTGAGTGGCTTAGGTGAGAATTGTAGATTGCCCGTATCCATTTTATTCATATCTAGAGTTAGTGGGCAACTATGTTAAACAAAATAATTTAATATGAACCTTATATGGTTATATGAACCTTATGGCATGTATGCACTATAAGGTATAATCTAAAGTGTATGATGGGACTAACATGTTCATGCATACAAATTTTTCCATGCAAAATTAATGCTCATGCATACATTTGTTATTATATTTAATATATCATTATGTACCACTAAGTAAGCTAAGCTTAGCGTAATAATGTTTGGTCTCTCACACTCAGTTTGGAGCCATACATATAGTTTGATAGAGATGATGCCTAGAAGAATAGCAAAGGACAAACATTTTGAGTTGGTGATATACCATTTTTTGTTTTCTTTTGTTTTGGGGATATGAGGCCAGTTACTTGTTTACATGATTTTAAGTTTTTGTAAAGACATGCAATGTTGTAACTAGTCATATTATTTTGTAAACCTTTAGGCATGTGTTAACCGTATTTTTGTAAATTTGATATTTAAATTTTAATTCAAGCAATGTCCTTTATTTTATATTTTAATTAAGTCATATTGGCCATTGTGCAAAATTTTTTTTTTTCAGTTTGTATAGTTTTTTTATCTCATGCATCACACTATTCTTTGATATAATTGGGAAGGTTCCTTTTTATGTGAAAGGGTGTTAATATGATTGTAAGATTGATAATTAACAAGTGAGTGGGCAAATGGTTGATGCATTAGGAAGATAGAACAAGAAATAAGAGAAAAATGAGACAAGTGATTCATGCTCATGAAAGATGAGTCATGGTTGTGAATCACAGGAGATAAAAGAGAGAAGATGCAACAAGTTATTTATGACCGTGAATGGGTGTTTCATGGCCATGCAACAAGAAATGTCTTTTGTCTTCTCCATTTTTGACAGAACAAACCCTAATCCTTCCACGTCTTCATGAGACCAGTCCCCATTTCACCCATTTCCTTACTCAAAACTGATGTATGCACGGGAACCATAAATGAAGGATATGAACGACAGTCTTTTGTCAACGGAGTGGAACAATCTTATATCATTGAAATGAGCCTTAAAGAAGTATAAAAGCCTTTTCATATGATCCAATTCAATGTGGGGCGTGTTCCAAGTCATAGAAGGCAGCATTGGAGCATTCGTTGCTATATTGAGCCTAAAATCCACAATCAAGCTTGTGGGCTAACACTACACAAAGGCAAGCCTAAAGTGAAGATCAAGGGAGTCTTTCATGAAGATTCAATTCAAATGGGCTAAACAAGACAACGTTCATAAAATTGAAGATTAGTGATCATATTGAGCATTTGAGCTTCAAGTTGTGAATTTGTGCTATTTTGAGCTTCAAGTTGAAATCTTATGATTTTTGATTACTGGAATTGTTTGGTATCATCATAAACTACTACAATCCAACTTAAATGATTGGTTTTGAGGTTGAAAAGTACAACTTTTGAATTCAGATACCTTAGTGATCATATTGAGCATTGATTTGATCTTGAGGAATTGAGCTTATCTATTAAATATACCTTGAGTTCTTGCTATTTGGTGATAAATTAAGGTTGAATGTGGGTTTAATTATGGGACAATCGGCTACTTACTAGGAGGAAACCGATTTCGAATTTTTTTCAATATTGTCTAATTCTTTGTGCTCTTAAGTTTTCATTCTTTTAATTATGTCCTTTTTGCATCTAATTACATTAGTTAAGTCTAATTTGCATTCTTAGATTTAATTTGAACAAAAATCAGTAGCATACACCTATTTAAATTCGTGTATAGCTTTAAATATAAATTTCTTTCACATCAGTTTGCTTCTAGACTTTGTTCCATTCATTCTTTTGTTAGGGTTCATTGTTAATTCTTAGCATATATCAGTTGCATATTGTTTGATTTTGTTTCTGGTTCTTACTTGTAATTTTGAGATTCAAACTTTGAATGGTAAAATGCAAGAGTGGTGAGCTTAAAAGAGGTTAAAAACCATTATTTGTGTGAAACAAGAGTGGTATATAGTTTGTTTTGAGAGAAACACGTGAGGGAGTGATCGGGAGGTCATTTTACTTCATTGTTACTTTCTTGAATTACTAACCATGTCAAAGGAAAGCACAAGAGGAAGTAGTGGACATGAGGAACAAGGAGATTATGTGCCAACGGATGTTGTTCAACCTTACATTCAAATATTGGAGGTAAAGATTGGAAAAATTATAGACAAGATAGAGAGACAAAATGAGCAAATTGATGATTTGAGGCAGCAAAGTATCTTTGACACAAGAAGATCAAGAGAGGGGTCTCGACCTCAAGGCATTAGGAGGTTTCAATCTCATTAGGAAAAAGGCTATTTTGAACATTATGATAATGATAGACAAAGAAGAGAAAGAAAGAAAGACAAAGCATCTTCGGTAAGTGCCTTTCAAAAAGAAATGGACAAGATGCGTGCCAAGATTGATAGGTGGGGGAATGAAGAGAAATATAATGAAATGAAGAATCCTTATCCAAGAAGGTGTGAAATTCAAAATTCAAATTTTCATTATGAATTTGATTTTGTTCCTAAGTGTAAAATGGTGAATGATGGTAAGAGTCAAAATCATGAGGATATTAATGATGTTCATATTAGTGAAGTTGAAATTGTAGTTGAGAGTATTGATTCTATTTCACTCAAAGATGTTAATGGTGTTAGTGTTATTGAGAGCATTGCAATTGAAACTAAAAATATCATTCGAGATAAATTTGCAGCTAATGATAGTGAATCCATGGAGGTAAGTGATGAACATGAATTGGATGAGCTTGAGGGAGTAATGGTGAGTGAGATTGCGATGAAACAAGAGGCTGTTTATGGAGAAGCTAAAGAGAAAATTGAGAGACATGAGGTTTTGAGGGATAAAAATAGTAGTAATGAGCAAAGAGAGAAAATAGTGAATTTGTGTGAAAAAGAGAAAGAGGTGAAAAGTGACATTTTTACTCACAATTTTATTTATCCTTTGTTTCGTGTGGTGCATTTTTCATTTGATATAGGTAAAGATTCGAGGACGAATCTTCTTGAGGAAAGGGGGAATGATGTATGTACGGGAACCATAAATGATGGATATGAACGGCAGTCTTTTGTCAACGGAGTTGAGCAATCTTATATCATTGAAATGAGCCTTAAAGAAGTACAAAATCCTTTTCATATGATCCAATTCAATGTGGCGCGTGTTCATAGAAGGCAGCATTGGAGCATTCGTTGCTATATTGTGCCTAAAATCCACAATCAAGCTTATGGGCTAACACTACACAAAGGCAAACCTAAAGTGAAGATCAAGTCTTTCATGAACTTAATATATAAACTTAACATATATTTATATAACATATTAAAATTTTAGACCAATTGGATCATTGTATAAATTTTGGTGGAATTTATAAATGTATTCTGTTTTCTGCCCTATTCCTGCCCTTTGGCAGTTTCAGGGTATCAACTTTGGTTCATCATAACTTATAATCTGTAAGTCATATTTTAATGAACCTTTACAGACAATTATATGGGTTCAAATGGAACACGTTTCATGTTTACAAATTATCAATTATGTCTCTATGGTCCTCAAATTATAGGAAACATTTGATTGGTGCATAATAGAATTGGCTTCCGGACTAGTATGACTTCTAAAGACCATAACTTAGCCCATACATAACATATTAAGCTGAAATCAGTACCCAAATTTAGATAAGACATATACTTATAACAAAAACTAGCTCTAAGGAGCTCAAATTAGCAAACATGTTGTTGGATCTACCTAGGGCACTCAGTAGGCAGTTTGAACCATGGAATAGTCATGGTTCCATTCACCATAACTCAACATTTACAAGACATATAAACCTTAAATTTGGTATATAGATACATAGCACATATATATACAACTTTTATGTTTTGAGATACTTCAAATAATGGCTTTATCATATTCAAAACTAATAAACACAGTGGCTAACTTACTTAGGGTTCACATCCAGACCAGTTTCAATACAGAGAGGATATCTCATTTTATACACCACATCTTGTAAAAAGGTTTACATATCCGTAAATATAAGACATAAAGGAACAATGTTTATGTTTTAAGATTCTTCAGATTCGATCTCTAAGATGATCAAAACCATGGAACAAAATACTGCCTATTTATGAACCCTAAACACCATAATCAAGCTTAACACAAAATAAATATTTACTCACCTATAATCACTCTTGGATAATCTTGTTGCTGCAATTCTTGGAGTGAAAGAGAGAAGAAAAGATGACTGGAACTTCAAAGAAAATGGATTGAAAAAATGAATCAAAGAAGAAGAAGAAGATAAGGAAAGAAAAAGAAGATAATGACAGCCTAATAGTTTAAAAGCCACCACCACCATTTGCTTTTCCCTTTTCCATCTTTCCCTTTTTGTTTTTTTTCCCTTTTTTCTGACTTTTATTTTTATTTTTGTTTTTTTTAATTATTGTTATTATTATTACACAAATCAACACAATATGCAATTTAATCTTAATCTAGTCATTTTGCATACTTTAATTTGGTCCCCCTATTTCATTTATTTCTAATACTTTTTGTTAACCTTGAGGGGTATTTCCGTCATTTTGATGATAATAAATAATATAGCAATATTGTATTTAACAAACTTGTTTTTGTAAGTATATTATACAGGATATGAATTAAAAAAGCAAGAATGGAGAATTGGAAGAATAATCCTTGAGAAACAAAAAGCAAGAAGTAGCACGTTCACTGCCGTGACTCTAGGAGTCACTCCCGTGAAGCCAACTAGTCGTTACCAAAAAACCAACATTTGAAGTTCACGACCATGAAGGAAAACCAAACCGTGAAGTAAGCATTTCAGTCACCCCCGTTAAGAAAGGTGTCACCCCCGTGAAGCTTCATGCAAATTTCATTCCAGAGAGCTTCACGACCAGAGTCACCACTTGGGTCACGGCTGAGAAGATGTTCACCCCCGTGAATAAATGTGTCACCCCCGTGAAGGCTTCATTCAATTTCATCTAGAGAGCTTCACGACCAGAGTCACCACTTGGTTCACGGCTGGGAAGAGTGTCACGCCCGTGACTGATTAAAGTCACGCCCGTGACTCTATATGTCAAAACATACCAAAGAGCTTCACGACCAAGGTCACTACTTCAGTCACGGCTTGGGAAGAACGATCACCCCCGTGACAAGCATATTCACGCCCGTGAACAATGAAAGAGAAAAAATGTCAGGCGGGATTTTTTGGTTGGTATAACGGATAGTTTCTTATTTAATGCACCCCAACGGCTATATTCAGCTATGGGAGTATAAATGGAAGTAATTTATGCATTAAGAAACAAGAGAATGACAAGAAAAAACAAAAGATTAACATATACTTCAAATCACAAGTTATCTTGTACTTTTATACTTTGAGAACTAATTCATTCTCTATAAAAATCTTATTGCTCCTCATATTTGAGCAATAAAGATTTATAAGTAGTTATCTCTGTAATCTTTACTCAAGTAAGCATTGGGTAGTTCTGGGTTAAGAGAATAACACTTGTAAGGGTTAGTTGTGTGAACCTCCAAAACACAAATTAAAAGGTTGTTTGTGTGAGCCTGTAAAACACAAAGTGTAGGTTGTTTGTGTGAGCCTGTAAAACACAAAGGAATTGGTTATTGTGTGAGCCATTAAAACACAAGGGATTTCTGGGTTAGGTGTGAGCCATTGTGAGAAACACCATAGTTGTGAGTGAGCTTGTAAAACTCCATTGTAACACTTAGTGTGTTAGTGAAACTCCCAATTGCGATTGGGGAGAGGAGTAGGGTTTGTTAATACCCGAACCTCTATAAATCTTTGTGTCTGATTTTCTCTATCCCTTCTAAAATTAACAATTTTATTTCCGCACCTTAAAGTTTAATTTTTGAAACTCCAATTCAACCCCCCTTCTTGGTCTAATATCTGGGCAACACTTTTTATCCTCATTTAGATTATAAATACATATGTGCGACTCGATACAATTGCAATGTATTAGGACACGTAGCTAGTGCGTGTCATGGACTTGTTTTTACGAAAATATGTATGAAATGCTCGTGTTCAATTGAATTATATGGAAGGTGCATATGTTCAGATGAAATGCATGTGGATATGCATGTGGGGAAGGTCAAGGATGTTACAATTCTCCCCTCCTTTTAAAAATTTCGTCCTTGAAATTTAATACCTGGAAACAGGTGTGGATATTGCTTTTTCATATTCTCTTCCGTTTCCCATGTTGGCTCTTCTTGTGAATGGTTTCTCCATAATACCTTAACTAAAGGTATTTCTCTATTTCTCAATTATTTAGTCTTATATCCGATGATTTCCACTAGTTCCTCAACATAACTCATGTCCTCTCAATCTCAATGGCTTGATCTTTAAGTACATGTGTAGGATCTGACCTGTATCTTCTAAGCATGCTCACATGAAATACGTTATGAATCTGAGTCATTTCTGGTGGTAAGGCCAACCTATAAGCCAATTGACTAACCTTTTCAAGAATTTCATAAGGCCCTATGTATCTTGGGCTCAATTTACCCTTCTTGCCAAATCGGATTATCCCTTTCCATGGAGATACATGAAGAAACACCTTTTCACCTAACTCATATTCCATCTCCCTTTTATGCTGATCAGCATAATTTTTTTGTCTGTCTTATGCTGCCTTTAGCTTGTTTTTGACAACCTTGATTTTATCCATTGTGTCTTGTACTATCTCTGGCCCTTCTAATGCATGTGCACCTTCTTCATCCCATATGATAGGGCTTTAGCACGTTTTGCCATACAATGCCTCATATTGTAACATGCTATGATACTGGTTGTTGTAAGAAAATTCAATCAATGCTATATATTCATCCAAAACACCTCTGAATTTCATAGAACATGGTCTAAGCATTTCTTCCAATGTTTGTATAGTCTTTTTAGATTGTCCATCAGTCTGTGGGTGGAATGTGGTGCTGAAGTTCAATTTTGTTCCCAATGCATATTATAAACTCACCCAAAAATGTGAAGTAAACCGTGGATCTCTATCAGACACAATGGACACTGGAATGCCATGCAATCTGACTATCTCATTCACATATAATTTTGCCAAACTCTTGAGTATACACCCCTATCTGATAGGTAGAAAATGTGTTGATTTGGTTAATCTATCAACAATTACCCATACTGCATCATTTTTCCGTAGGGTTCTTGGTAATCCATAAACAAAATCCATCGTTATTCTTTCCCATTTCCATTCTGGTTTTGCAATGGATATAGTTTTTCCAATTGGTGCTTGATGTTCAATTTTAATCTGCTGACATTTCAAGCATTTGGAAACATATTCTGCTATGTCTTTTTTCATTCTTTGCCACCAGTAGTGAAACCTTAAACTATGATACATCTTTGTCATCCCTGGGTGCATTGCATACGGTGCATTGTGTGCATCTTCCATTATTTCCTAACGCAAGTTCTCAGTGTCTGGAACACATATGCGCGACTTTAACCTCAGTGTATCATTCTGCAAATGAAACTCTGTACTATTTCCTTGCCTTATCATATCAACTTTCTGACATAATTAAGGATCTTTGTTTTGTGCTTCTTTGATCCTCTCCTTTAATATAGGTCTGACTTGAAGAGTAGCAATCAGTGACCCTTCATCATGTATATTTAATTCACCATTCATAGATCGTAATTGAATCAAATATGGAAAAGAGGATACTTGCAAGTGAGCTACACTGCTACTAGTCTTCATACTCAATGCATCTGCTACCACATTGGCTTTCCTTGGATGGTATTCAATTGTACAGTCATAATCTTTTAACAACTCTAACCATCATCTTTGCCTCATGTTTAATTTTTTCTGTGTCAGCAAATAACCCAATTTTTTATGGTTTGTGAAGATCTGGAATGTCTCACCATACAGATAATGCCTCCAAATCTTCAATGCAAATACAACTGCAGCCAATTCTAAATCATGCACTGGATATGAGATCTCATGTGGTCTCAGTTGCCTAGATGCATAAGCTATCACCTTACCGTGTTGCATTAATACACATCCCAAGCCTTGGTGAGAAGCATCACTATATACTGTAAACCCATCTGTACCTATAGGGATAGTTAATACTGGTGCTGAGGTTAGCCTGTATTTTAGTTCATCGAAATGCTTTTGACATTCTGAAGTCCACTTGAAAGGCACATTTTTTCTCAACAATTTAGTCAAAGGGCAATTAATGAAAATCCATCAACAAATCTGCGATAGTATCCGGCTAAACCCAGACAACTACGCATTTCTGAAATATTTTTAAAAGCTTCCCAATTTACCATAGCCTCAATTTTCTTTGGGTCCACCTCTATGCCCTTGCTCGACACCACATGTCCAAGAAACACTAAATGATCTAACCATAATTCACATTTACTCAATTTGGCATATAATTGTTTCTCCCTCAAAGTTTGCAACACCATTTTTAAATGTTGTTCATGTTCTCCCCTATTCTTTGAGTACACCAATATGTCATCAATAAATACTATCACAAACCTATCCAGATATGGTTGAAACACCATAATCATTAATGCCATAAATGCAGCTGGAGCATTAGTCAACCCAAATGGCATTACTAAAAATTCATAATGTCCATACTTGGTTTGAAAGGCAGTCTTTGGAACATCTGTTTCTACTACCTTCAGCTAGAAATAACCTGATTTCAAATCAATTTTGGAGAATATTTGGGCTCCTTGCAACTGGTCAAACAAATTATCTATTATGGGCAACGGATATTTGTTCTTCATTGTCATTTTGTTCATTTGCCTGTAATCGATGCACAATCTCATTGTTCCATCTTTCTTTTTAACAAATAATACTGGAGCTCCCCAAGGTGATACACTAGGTCTAATATATCCTTTGTCAAGTAACTTCTACAATTGGGCCTTCAATTCTTTCAACTCAATTGGGGTCATTCTGTAGGGTGACCTTGATATTGGTGTTGTTCCTAGTACTAGTTCAATAGTGAATTCTATTTCTCTATCTGGTGGTAAACCAGGTAGATCATCTGGGAATACATCAGCAAATTCCCTTACCACTGGTATATTTTCAAGCAAGCTATTAGTGGTTCTAGTATCAGTCACATATGCCAAATATGCTTCACATCCCCCTTTGATCATTCGAAATGCCTTTACAGTTGAGACTAGGCACGTAGGTACAAGTTTACTTTCACCTAAAAATACAACCCTTGGTTGGTTCGGTGATTCTAAAATTACTTCCTTAGTAAAGCAATTCACTATTGCATGATGTCTAGTTAACCAGTCCATTCCCAATATCACATCAAATTCATATATTGGCAATAAAATCATATCAACTATTAACTCAGCTTTATCAATGCATATCAAGCAATCATGACAGATATTATTCACAACTACTATTGTTCCAATGGAGTACTCACATTTATGTCAATCCCCAAAGGCTCATACGTTTGATGCAGTTTAGATGCCATATGCAATGATATAAATGAATGAGTGGAGCCTGGGTCAATCAATGCATATGCTAACATATCATAAATGTAAATATTACCATTAATTACTTCAGGAGCATCCACCATCTCCTATCTAGTCATAGCAAACACCCTGACCTGAGTAGGGGGTCTAGAACTCTGACCTTTAGATCTGGTCACTCCTCTGCCCATTGTACCAGTCCTGCCCCTGCCTCTTCCTCTACCCTGTGTCCCACTAGTAGGATAGACCCTCGGTGCCTCAACTATAGTCTCAGATAGGAGACTCGTATTCATATTATTAATCATGACCACTTTAATGTGAGTCGGGGTCTCCATAGAAGACTTGTATTCATATTATTAATCACGACCACTTTAATGCGAGTTGAGGTCTCCATATGGGACTCGTATTCATATTATTAATCACAAATACTTTAATGCGAATCAGGGTCTCCATAGGAGACTCGTATTCATATTATTAATCATGACCACTTTAATGTGAGTCAGGGTCTCCATAGGAGACTTGTATTCATATTATTAATCACGACCACTTTAATGCGAGTTGAGGTCTCTATATGGGACTCGTATTCATATTATTAATCACAACCACTTTAATGCGAATCGGGGTCTCCATAGGAGACTCGTATTCATATTACTAATCACAACGATTTTAATGCAAGTTGGGGTCTCCAAGGAGACTTGGTTGATTAGTCACTTCCGTACGATCTAACCTCTACCTCTACTAGTCTCTGCTAGTTTGGCCCTTTTCGGACAGTCTCTATACATGTGCTCCATCAACCCACAGAAATAACATGCTCTTGTGAGCCTTCTATATTCGTCCTTATGTTGTCTACCACAATGAGTACATGTAGGTCTCTGTTCAATATATTGGTTGCCTGGGTAAAAAGAAGTCATAGCATGACCTCTAGAGCTCGAGTATCCACCTCTGTTACCAGACTGTGCAGACATTTATCTACCTCCTTTTCTCGACCTTCTGCTAGACTCACCAAAGAACTCACGTGCTGCCCTTTTAATTTGTTGTTCCCCAGGTTCTTTCATTAACCGTTAAGCTCTAATTGTAGCAGCTCTGATTCTGGCATAATTATCAAGATCAGTAGTTGTGATTTTGTTTGTGATCTCATATTTGAGGTCCTCCTCAAACTTCCTGCATTTGTCTCTTTCAATAGAGACCATGGAGATGGCATAATGGGAAAGTTTGTTGAACTACACCTTATACTCAGTAACAGACATGTTCCCCTGTTTTAGATTTAGGAATTCCTTTCTCTTCTCATCTTTATATGCCTCAGGTATGTAATTGTTCTGAAATTCCCAAAAGAAATCATTCCATATCAGAACCGGTAGTTGTGCATCACTGTTGGAGACTGTCTCCCACTATTAATAGGCATTGCCTTGAAGCAAAGATACTGCATAATCAAATTTCTCATATACGGTACATCTCATCATATCCAGTACCCTCTGTGTCCTTTTTAGCCATGTCTCATCTTCTGCTGGGTCTGTTGTGCCATTGAAATCAGTTGCACTATGTTTCCTCAGCTTGTCATAATGTCTTTCCTTGTACATTTCAGGACCATATACTTCTTGTTCTAGGTTTTCATGGGGTACTTCTGCATGAGATGACTGTGATGCATGTGCTGGAGCTCTATCTCCTAGTGCTGGTTGATCTCTATGTAAATGAGGTGATGCCTCATGAGAATGCATTTAGGCCGGACTCTCCCTCCTTGGTGAATAATGTCTTATGATGTCCCTAATATATATATATAATTATGTCACTACATAATGTTCAACATATATGATGCACATGTTATCATGCTCTTATGCATGTGCATGTTCCCATGAAACCTATCCCTGCTCTGATACCAAAAATGTAAGACCACATCTTATGCAATTAAGTATAACCTATCCCTGTATCAAATAATCACACATAGCATGCTGGAAAGACAAAATATCCTATTAACATTGATAGTATATTTTTTTATATCCTGTAATATCATTCAATGACTTTGCAAGTCTACACTGAGGCTTTCGCCACAATACGATATATCACATATATTAAAACATAAACTTTGCACATAAGTATTTACGAGTTGCTTTCATTTATACATTTTTAAAACTCATTCCAAAATGAATATACATATTCAAACCCGTAAATACAAAATGCATATGACATATTTTCATGCTCGTGTGGAATGTAGGGAGAGAGAGTGATGAGGCTCGGCCAGTGACCTATGCTCCATGTCTTCTTTACGCTACTCAATATGAGCTATCACTTTTCTTTACCTGAAAAATTATGCAAATTGATGAGTTGCGGCTCAGAGAATAACCATCAAATGAGCTCTAAAGTACCGAACAACTCATAGTAATAAATCATAAATCCAATACATACCATGTATTCCATTCTATTCATCAGTATCATATAAATATCAATAAAGTTGAAACATATAATCATTACTCCTTACTTATGCAAATGCTTTTCTTATTTCATTTTATTGTGACTAAGTTAAACAGATATTGCCCCGGGTTTCCATGTGAACATTTGCATTTGCTAGCTAGCTTGATTATTTGTTTCATTTGCACATTTGTTGGGCTATAGGACTCTTCTTTTGCTTTACAATATCGATTAACTAGTCACAACACCTTTTAAGTTCATATGCATATGCACTTGTACTTAAGCATTCATCAATCATTGCATCTTATCACGTATAGCATACAAATACCGCATAAATGCCTCATATGCCACGCATATACCTTGTATATACTATACATATACCATGTATATATATCACATATGTCAAACATATACCCCAAATATACCACAAGTATACCATTTGTATGTACCACAATGTCACAAGTTATCCATCATCATATTATCAAGGATCAATCATGACAATCATATGAATCACATAGCAACATTCATATTCGCTAAATAATTCAATTGATAATTAGACTCACCTTTCTCCTTTGATTCCAACCCCTAACTTATTGTTTATCCGCTCCTTGTGGGTCTCCAATATGTTGTGAGCCTAATATGAAAATATGATCAAATAACTCATAATTAGGGAGACTTAATGTGGCTTAAACAAATTAATATGCATTGTTCATGTCAATAGTTAAGATTTTTCCTATGAGACAGTGTGACCTTATGAGACTGTTTAGCCTATAACGTTTTCTATACTTGACCAATTAATATGATTCTTATTCCTAATTAAAATTAACTTATAATTATATAACATAGTAAAATTTCAGACCAATTGGATCATTATACAAAATTTGGTGGAATTTATAAATGTGTTCTGTTTTCTGCCCTATTTCCTGCCCTTTGGCAGTTTCAGGGTATCAACTTTAGTTCATCATAACTTATAATCTATAAGTCATATTTTAATAAATATTTACAGACAAATTATATGGGTTCAAATGGAACATTTGCATGTTTACACATTTTATCAATTATGTCTCTATGGTCCTCAAATTATAGGAAACATTTGACTGATCCAGAATAGAATTGGCTTCCGGACCAGCATGACTTCTAAAGACCATAACTTAGCCCATACATAACATATTAAGCTGAAATCAGTACCCAAATTTAGATATGACATATACTTATAACAGAAACTAGCTCTATGGAGCTCAAATTAGCAAACATGTTGCTGGATCTACCCAGGGCACTCAGTAGACAGTTTAAATCATGGAACAGTCATGGTTCCATTCACCATAACTCAAAATTTACAAGACATATAAACCTTAAATTTGGTATACAGATACATAGCACACATATATACAACTTTTATGTTTTGAGATACTTCAAATAATGGTTTTATCATATTCAAAACTAACAAACACAGTGGATAACTTACTTAGGGTTCACATCCGTACCAGTTTCAATACATAGAGGATATCTCCTTTTATACACCACATCTTGCAAAAAGGTTTACATATCCATAAATATAAGACATAAAGGAACAATGTTTATGTTTTAAGATTCTTCAGATTCGATCTCTAATATCATCAAAACCATGGAACAAAATACTGCCTATTTATGAACCCTAAACACCATAATCAAGCTTAACACAAAAATAAATATTTACTCACCTATAATCACTCTTGGATAATCTTGTTGCTGCAATTCTTGGAGTGAAAGAGAGAAGAAAAGATGACTGGAACTTCAAAGAAAATGGATTGAAGAAATGAAGCAAAGAAGAAGAAGAAAATAAGGAAAGAAAAGGAAGATAATGGCAGCCTAATAGGTTAAAAGTCACCACCACCATTTGCTTTTCCCTTTTCCATCCGTCCCTTTTTCCTTTTTTTTATGACTTTTATTTTTATTTTATTTTTATTTTTGTTTTTTTTAATTATTGTTATTATTATCACACAAATCAATACAATATGCAATTTAATCTTAATCTAGTCATTTTGCATACTTTAATTTGGTCCTCCTATTTCATTTATTTCTAATTCTTTTTATCCTCATTTAGATTATAAATACACATGTGCGACTCGATACAATTGCAATGTATTAGGACATGTAGATAGTGTGTGTCATGGACTTGTTCCTACGAAAATACATATGAAATGCACGTGTTCAATTGAATTTTATGGAAGGTGCATATGTTCAGATGAAATGCATGTAGATATGCATGTGGGGATAGTCGAGGATGTTACATTTAGTGTTAACATGTGGATGCTTGCTAGAGAGCCAAGTACATTATATGACCTCCTATGAGACAATCATATGGATATCTATTCAATATATATGATAGTCTCATACAAAAATGGTGCAAGTATCCTTAAACTTGAGATGCTTAAGGTTATTTTGGATACTAAATCCTATATGTTTACACCATTCTTTATTGCCACTCAAAGGTTGCTTATAGGGTGGTGATTGGATATAACAAGAAGTATTTGAAGGTAAACTCCTAATAGAAGGAGAGTGTACCTATGGCCTCTTGTAGAGATCGTTATTCAAAAATTCTTGGCCGAGGTTGACAAGTCTGGAATAATATTTTCAAGGACATGTCTAACAAAGTAATAAGTCTCATAGGAAAGAACTAATATCATTTAGACTAGATGTGTAGCATCCTCTCGCCTAAATAGGATTAACCTGATTAAACAAGTGATGCTACATGACCTGTGTGCAGAAAACCTGTTAAAATTTAAAATTTTTCTTTGCATTATGGCCATGATGACTTGCATAAAAACATACAGTAAAAGAAATGCTTGACTTAATATTTAAATTCCATTCCACAATAAAACATGTTAACCCTTGATTAGGGGTTTACAAAAATATATGTCCTTAACAAGGAATTTCATAATTCTTCAACATTGACATGTATACAAGTAAGCAACCCCCTTACTATGACATGTACACAAAATGCAAAAGTGCAACATATGCTATTACCGACCCCCGTAGGGTTTGATCTAATGTCTCTGATGTCTGGGCTGCTTCTCTTATTCAACTTCTACCTATCTACAATGCTTCGACTTGCATGGGGAAAATACCCACACGCTAAGCAACTGATAGTGGTACATATAGGCATAGAAATTCACTTACAAATGTACATTATACGTATTTCATGGCATTATGTTAGAATATCCTAACATGACAATAGAATCATAATATCAGATAGACTATCTTACCTTGTGGAAGTATAATTCGTTGAATACTTATGTATAAACTTACTTGCATGTAACATTTCACTATGTGTATAAACTTACTTGCATACTTATGCCTATGCATTCATTTCATGTTATTGTATTCTTTATTTACTTTAACATATTGTATATTACTGCCAACAACTCTCAACACCAACTATTCAGATACGGGTTGTGGATAGGGGCACTTTCCTAGCTTAAGCCACCCTTCCACTATCTATAAACATATGTCAGTCCAGGCTCCTCAAGTCAATGGCACTAGTCCAAGCTAGCCATATTGAATGAGTAAACATATAGCTTTTATATGCAATATCATATGTACAAACGTGAACCAGTCCAGGCTCCTCGAGTCAATGGTGCTCTCTGAGCTTAAGCCACATTGACAAGGTAAACATATAACTATGATACCATACGCCCCCTTAACGGTGCACCATCTATCCTACTACTAGTCTTAGTATCGAGTCTGGACTTGACTTGTTCATATTACCTTTATTATACTATAATATAGCATTCATATCATATATCGTGTATACTTTGTTCTTATGGAAATGTATCATATGTTTTGGGGATAAAGATCTATAGAAATATATCTAAAATATTGCTTAGTCTTTCAAAGTCTACATACAGAGACAAGATGCTAAAGAGGTTTAGCATGGGATTATTACTCTTTCAAAGTCTATGTGTCCAAAGACATAAAATGAGAGGACACGCATGAGTTTGATTCCATATACTTCAGCTATAAGATCAATCATGTACATTATGTATATAGACTCGAGATATCACATGCTCTGAGTGTCACGAGCAGATACCAATTGGACCTTGGTGAAAGTCATTGGGTGGCTATCAAGAATATCCTTAAGTACTTGAGAAGGACTAAGGATGTATTCTTGGTATATGGAGACAGAGATCTTGTCGTGAGCTGGTATACCAATGTCGACTTCCAATCTGACAAGAATGAGTCAAAATTCCAATCAGGTTATATATTCATACTAAATGATGGAATAGTCAGTTGGAAGAAGCAAAGGAAGCAGTTTGGATAAAGAATTTCATCATGGAACTTGGAGTAGCTCCTAGCATTGTTGATCTAATACAATTGTATTGTGACAATAATTGAGCCATTACACAAGAAAATGAGTCATCGTCTCATCAGAGATCCAAACATGTACTCAAAAGATACCATTTAATTAGGGAAATAATTGGTAGGAATGATATAAAGATAGAAAGAGTGCCCACTGATAAGAATATTGTTAATCCTTTAACTAAGCCACTTCTCCAAAAGAAATATGATTCTCATGTACTCACCTATGGAATTAAATCAAAGGCGATTGACTTTAGTTCAAGTGGGAGCTTGTTAGAGAAGTGCTTTAAAGGCAATCACCTTTAGCACTTATTGTACAAATTTATTTGATTAATAAAATGCATTTTCATTAATTTGATATATGAATTGATAGTAATCTTAAATCAAATAATGAAGTCCTTGATACATAACATAGCATGAAGGAAATCATGATGAGATCATGATATTAAGATTCTTATCATGTGTAATAATGTTAGTATCTAAATTATCCCTAGTGATAGAATTAATGAGTCGGGATATTGTTAATTCGGATAGACTAACACATGTTATATTCCTTGATTGGATCAAGCAGTAGAGCTCATAATTTGTAAATATGAGATGTTTAGAGTTAACATGTGGATGCTTGCTAAGTGTAGCTAAGTATATTGGATGACCTGTTATGAGACTATCATATAGGTAATTTATTCATATGTCAATGATAGTCTCATCATAACAATGGTGCAAGTATCCTTAAACTTGAGGTACTCAATGATATCTTGGATATTTATTCTGTATTTTCACACTATTCCATGTTGCTTCGAGAAGTTTGCTTATAGGGTGGTGATTGGGTGCAGCTTGAGATATTTGAAGGTAATTGGATAACAAACTATGGGATTCACCACTCCTGATAGTAGGAGTATATACCCATGGCCTCTTATCAGGGTCATTACTGATGCGGAACCCCAAAGACCGTGCCTTGAAACCTCTCAACAAGAAAAGGTAAACAAACCTTAAGCCATGGTGATCATAAATTGAATTTCACCCAAAGCTAACTAATGTAGCTGATGCAGCAACCACCTATAATCTAAGTCTAGACAACCTACAAATCAATTTGATACAAATCTTAAGTTTAACCAATTGCAAGATTAGACTCTTCACCCCCAAAACAGAAAGGAATTGGTAACAAAGAGTATGAAGAGAGAATTGGATTCACGCCACAAATTAATTACTGATGTAGATCAAGGACATGTAAGTCAATCTTCACAAAAGGAGAATGATGCACTAGTCATGCCAAGTGGTGCTATCACAAGATCAAGGGCTAACAAACTAAGGCAAGCAATGCAAGGCTATATTCAAGGCTTGGTCACTAAGGAGATCACAAAAGATGCATGCATGACAAAGGAGATGGAGTTGATTGAAGACCCAAGGCCCATTACTTATCTTGGGGTGTGTGAAGAACCATCTTGCATGGACTAGTCCAATGGGCTAAACAAGGCAAAGTCCATAAAATTAAAGATTACAAGTCATGTGCCAACCATGTGCCTACTTATGTGATTTCGGGCTTAACTTGTAATTAGGCTTAATTATGTATGTGGGCTGCCTAATTTAAATTACCTTAGACTTTAATTAGTGATAGACATGTGGGCCAAAGAAATAAAGCCCAACCCACCACTTGTCTTATTTTGGAAGGATTTAATTAGTGTCCTAATTCAAGTAGGACTCTACCTTTTTAGAATATGAGTTAGAATATGACTGTACTTTTAGGAGTTGAGTTAGAATAGGATTTAGTTATCCTTTACCATAAAGGATTCAAAGACTTATGGCTATAAATACTCATCTAGGCTTCTTGTACAAGACATCAATGAATAAAAACGAATTTGAGAGTTTTCTTTAAAGTGAGGCACATTTGCATCTCTTTATTACCTTTAGGAATTAGTTACTTATCAAGTAATCTTGCTTGTGGCGTGGCTATTCTTAATAAACCATATAATCTTGGTTCTTTGCTACATTGGTTAGCTTTGGGTCGGATTCAACCTATGATCATCATAGCTTAAGGTTTGTTTACCTTGTCTTGTTGAGGGGTTTCAAGGCACGGTCTTTGGGGTTCCGCATCAGTTTGGTATCAGAGCTTTTGGTTAGGTAATCATTATCTATCCTTTACAATTGCTTTCTAGTTGTTAACTTAGCTAGATTTAAATTCTACCATTGGAGGTACCTTAGGAAAAAAATTTTCCATAAAGAGTAAAATTGCAAGTTTGGGTTTCTTTTCAATTCATTGATATGTTTGAGGTTTATTAAGCATTATTTTAGCGTTATTTGATAAAAAAAACAAAAAAAAATTTCAGAATTTCGAATTTAGCACCAAAATTGTGAACAGTGTGCTATTTTGAGCTTCAAGTTGAAATCTTGTGATTATTGATTGCTGGAATTGTTTGTTATTATCATAAACTACTGCAATCCAACGTAAATAATTGGTTTTGAGGTTGAAAAGTACAACTTTTGAATTCAGATACCTTAGTGATCATATTGAGCATTGATTTGATCTTGAGGAATTGAGCTTATCTATTAAATATACCTTGAGTTCTTGCTAGTTGGTGATAAATTAAGGTTGAATACGGTTTAATTAAAGGACAATCGGCTACTTACTAGGAGGAAACTGATTCTGAATTTTTTTTCAATATTGTCTAATTCTTTGTGCTCTTAAGTTTTCATTCTTTTAATTCTGTCCTTTTTGCATCTAATTACCTTAGTTAAGTCTAATTTGCATTCTTAGTTTTAATTTGAACAAAAATCAGTAGCATACACCTATTTAAATTCGTGTATAGCTTTAAATATAAATTTCTTTCGCATCAGTTTGCTTCTAGACATTGTTCCATTCATTCTTGTTAGGGTTCATTGTTAATTCTTAGCATAAATCACATGCATATTGTTTGTTTTTGTTTCTGGTCCTTACTTGTAATTTTGAGAATCAAATTTTGAGTGGTAAAAGGCAAGAGTGGTGAGCTTAAAAGAGGGTAAAAGCCATTATTTGTGTGAAACACAAGTGGTATATAGTCTGTTTTGAGAGAAGCACGTGAGGGAGTGATTGTGAGGTCCTTTTACTTCATTATTACTTTCTTGAATTACTAACCATGTCAAAGGAAAACGCAAGGGGAAGTAGTGAACGAGAGGACCAGCTGAAACTCATACCATTAGAGGCTGTCCAATCTGAATTCCAAAGGCTATTTTCCATGATTGAATCTTTTAATGAGAAGATGGAGAGACAAGATCGAAAAATTGAAGAGGTGAGACAACAAAGCACTTCAAATTCCAAAAAAACAAGAGAAGAGTCACGGACTCATGGGAAATGGAACATTCACAATTCTGGAATAAGGAGGTTTCGGCCTCAAGAAGAAGATGAGGACTTTGATTCCTATGATGATGAAGATGATACCCATTCAACGAGGAGAGGAGATAAGCATGATAGCAACATCAATTCCATCAAAATGAAAATTCCACCTTTTAAAGGGAGGAATGATGCTGAAGCATACCTAGAATGGGAGAGAAAAGTGGAGCTCATTTTTGAATGCCACAACCATAGTGAAAAGAAAAAAATAAAACTTGTTGTTATTGAATTCACTGATTATGCTCTTGTTTGGTGGGATCAGATCATGATGAATAGAAGAAAGAATGGAGAAAGACCCATTAGAAGGTGGGAGGAGATGAAGAGGGTGATGAGAAAACGATTTGTGCCAGCCTATTACTATAGGGAGTTGCACCAAAAATTGCAGCGCCTTACACAAGGATCCATGACCATTGAAGATTATCATAAGGAGATGGAGATGGCAATGATGAGAGCTAATGTGGAGGAGGAACCAGAAGTCACCATGGCACGTTTCCTAGGGGGTTTGAACAAAGATATTGCTAATGTTATTGAATTACAACACTATGTGGACTTTGAAGACATGGTCAATATGACCATAAAAATTGAAAAGCAACTAAAAAGCAAGGGGGCAGCAAGGAGTTACACGAATTCAATATCCAAATGGAGTTCAAAATGGCCTAAAAGGGAAGAAAAGGGTAAAGAAAAGGTGACTGACCCGAAAGAGGTAAGGAAAAAAAATGGGTAAAAGATGATGGAAAATCAAAAACACCTAGTGCTAATGATAAACATAGTAAAATTAAATGTTTTAGATGTTTGGGTGTAGGGCATATTGCATCTCAATGTCCTAATAAGAAAACTATGTTATTAAAAGATAATGGTGTAATTGATAGTGAAAGTGAAGAAAGTAGTGATAGTGATGGTATGCCTTCCTTAGTGGATGCTAGTGATTGTGATGATGATGATGTGCAATATGGGAATGATGTGCATATTGAATCTTTGGTTGTTAGGAGAGACTTGAATATGCATGTTAAAGATGAAACTAGTGATCAAAGAGAAAATATTTCTCATACACATTGCATAGTCAATGGAAAGGAATGTAGTTTGATTATTGATGGAGGTAGTTGTACTAATGTGGCTAGTGCAACACTTGTTGAAAAGTTGGGTTTGAATTGTATTAGACATCCTAATCCATATAAGTTGCAATGGTTGCATGAATGTGGTGAAATAAGGGTGAATAAACAAGTGATGCTTGCATTCTCTATTGGTAGATATAAGGATGAGATGTTATGTGATGTTGTACCTATGCATGCTAGTCATGTTTTACTTGGAAGGCCTTGGCAATATGATAGACGTGTGATGCATGATGGGTATAGGAATCGGTATTCTTTTAGCTTGAATAAACAAAATTACATTCTTGCACCTTTATCTCCATTGGAAGTATATGAAGACCAAATGAAAATCCAAAAATCCATTGTGGGGAATTCAGGTAGTGAGGCAAGTTCAAGTAAAAGAATTGAGAGAAAAGAGGCCTTGAATGATAAAAATGAAAGAAATACAAATAAAGGCCCAATGGTGAGTGATGGAGCAAGAGAGAAAAGTAAGGGTGAGATTGTGAAGAGAGAAAAGAAAGTAAACATGTATGCAAGGGAGAAAGACTTGAGAGGTGCTTTTAATGCACAAAGGAGTCTTATTGTATTTAGGTACAAGGAGAATCTTTTAATTTTGACTGACATTGACCCTTGTTTGCCTAGTGTTTTTGTGTCTTTGTTGCAGGAATTTGATGATGTTTTCCCTTAGGAGATTCCTAAAGGCCTCCCTCCATTAAGAGGTATTGAACATCAAATTGACTTTGTTCCCGGGGCTGCCATACGAAATAGACCAGCCTATAGAACCAATCCTAAGGAGACAAAGGAGATACAAAGACAAGTTGAAGAGCTTTTAGAGAAGGGGCACGTGAAGGAAAGCTTGAGTCCATGTGTCGTTCCTGTGTTGTTAGTGCCTAAAAAGGATGGATCTTGGAGGATGTGTGTGGATTGTCATGCCATTAATAAAATAACAGTAAAGTATAGACATCCTATTCCTAGACATGATGATATGCTTGACAAATTATGTGGGGCATGTTACTTTTCCAAAATTGATCTTAAAAGTGGTTATTTTCAAGTTAGGATGAAAGTAGGAGATGAATGGAAAACTACGTTTAAAACTAAACAAGGTTTATATGAGTGGTTGGTAATGCCTTTTGGTTTAACTAATGCACCTAGTACTTTCATGAGACTTATGAATCATGTTTTGAGACAACTTATTGGTAAGTTTGTTGTGGTTTATTTTGATGATATACTTATATACAGCAAATGTTTTGATGATCACCATAGCTTAAGGTTTGTTTACCTTGTCTTGTTGAAGGGTTTCAAGACATGGTCTTTAGGGTTCCACATCAATTACCAACCTGATAAGTGAAAACAATCCTTGGTATATCAATGGAGATCACACCTCCCACGTGAAGAACACTCAAGAACACTCAAATTTTGATCTTAATCACCAATATGATTGCCTTACACGCATAAGGAGGTATTTATACCTCTACAAACCAAACCCTAGGTGCAAAAATGAAGAAAAGACCAATCTGACCCTAATGACTTAAGGACAAATGAATGGGCTTAATTTTATAAGGCCTACACATCTAAGACAAGTTAAAATAAGGCTGATCATGTGTCTTTAAATGAAATCACATTCCAATAATTAAAATAAAACAGTCCACTAAATTTAATCTTAAGCCCAACCATGACATAACATAAGTCCACCTTAACATAGCATATTGCACATGACTTGAACCTTGTAATATAGACTTCTTCTCTAGCCCATTAGGCTAGTTGTCTTCACCATCACATGCCCCAATGAGTGTCACAAGCTTTGGATTGCCAACCGATTCCATCTCTTCAAGCCCGACCCAAGCCTCTTCCTTGATATCTCTTGTCACCAAGCTTTGAATATACATTTGCAAGGATGTCTTGAGCTTGTTTCTACTTGATCTTATGATTGGACCAGGTGGCAACACTAATCCATCTCCTCCATGGCATGTAAGATCATTTTTGTTGTCTTGGCTTGCATCATTCCCTCCCTCCTCAAAAGGATTCGTCCTCGAATCACCACCTACATTATCAAAAGGAGAAAGGTCAGCAACATTAAAAGTTGCTGAAACACCATACTCACCGGGCAAGTCAATCTTATAGGCATTGTCATTGATCCTCTCAACCACTTGAAAAGGTCCATCGCCTCTTGGATCCAACTTGGATTTCCTTTGGTTAGGAAATCTCTCTTTCCTAAAATGCACTCATACCCAATCTCCATGTTCAAATTTCACAACTTTACGTCCTTGATTGGCTTTTTGTGCATAACTTTTGTTCTTTAACTCAATGTACTGCTTTGCCTTCTCATGTATGGACTTAACCAAATTTGCCTTCTTTTGCCCATCTAAGTTAGAAAATATCATTCAAAGGTATAGGCAACAAATCCAAAGGGGTTGGCGGATTAAAACCATAGACAATTTCAAATGGAGAATAACCTGTTGATGAATGAATGCTTCTATTATATGCAAATTCTACTAATGGCAAACAATCTTCCCAAGTTTTCAAATTCTTACTAACAACAGCATGTAATAATGATCCTAAAGTTCTATTAACCACTTCAGTTTGACCATCTGTTTGAGGATGACAAGTAGTAGAAAATAGCAATTTTGTTCCCAACTTTCCCCACAGCACACGCCAAAAATGACTAAAAAACTTAGAATCTCTATCAGAAACAATAGTTTTAGGAACACCATGCAAACGCACAACATCCTTAAAGAACAAATCAGAAATATGTGTAGCGTCATCAGTTTTATGGCAAGCGATGAAATGTGCCATCTTGCTAAACCTATCAATTACAACAAAAATGCTATCTCTTCCCCTTTTAGTCCTAGGCAATCCCAATACAAAATTCATAGAAATGTCAATCCAGGGCTGACTAGGGATGGGTAAAGAAGTATACAACCCATGAGGTTGAATTCTTGACTTGGCTTGCTTACATGCAACACACCTAGAGCAAATTTTCTCAACATCTTTCTTCATATTAGGCAAATAAAAATGCTCATGCAAGATGTTAAGTGTCTTAGCAATACCAAAATGACCCATCAAACCACCATTATGGGCCTCATGCACAAGCAACTCACGCATTGAACAATTAGGCATACAAAGTTTATTTTCTCTAAATAAATAACCATCATGCCTATAAAACCTTTGAAACGCAGATTGTTCACATGCATTATAAACATTTGAAAAATCAGAATCAGAAGCATACAATTCCCTTATATATTCAAATCCCATTAATCGAGAACTCAAAGCATTAATAAGAGTATATCTTCTAGATAATGCATCAGCAACCACATTTTCCTTACCTTGTTTGTATTGAATCACTTGAGGAAAGGTCTCAATGAACTCTAAGCACTTGGCATGTCATTTGTTCAACTTACCTTGACCCTTGAGATGCTTTAAAGACTCATGATCACTATGAATCACAAACTCTTTAGGCCAACGATAATGCTGCCAAGTCTCCAAAGCCCTCACCAATGCATACAACTCCTTGTCATACGTGGAATAATTGAGTTGTGCACCACTCAACTTTTCACTAAAGAAAGCAATTGGATGCCTACCCTGCATCAAAACATAACCAATACCTATCCCGGAGGCATCACATTCAATCTCAAAAGTAGAATTAAAATCAGGCAAACTCAAAACAGGTGCAGAACAAAGTTTATCTTTCAAAGTATTAAATACAAGTTCTTGCGCCTCGCCCCACTTAAACCTCACATCTTTTTTAATGATTTCAGTTAAAGGAGCAGCAATGACACTAAAATCCTTTACAAACCTCCTATAAAAGCTAGCAAGGCCATGAAAGCTCCTAACATCACTCACATTTCTAGGGGTTGGCCATTCTTTGATAGCCCTTATCTTCTCCTCATCAACCTCAATTCCATTGGCACTCACCACATACCCTAAGAATATAACTCTATTCATGCAAAATGTGCACTTTTTAAGTTTAGCATACAATTCTTCTCTCCTAAGTGTATCCAAAACAGCCCTAAGATGATGTACATGCTCATCAACAAATTTACTATAAATCAAAATATCATCAAAATAAACAACAACAAATTTTCCAATGAACTGACCCAAAACATGATTCATCAATCTCATAAAAGTGCTAGGGGCATTGGTTAGACCAAAAGGCATAACGAACCACTCATATAAACCAAGCTTTGTTTTAAATGCTGTTTTCCATTCATCACCAACTTTCATCCTAATTTGGTGATATCCACTCATCAAATCAATCTTACTAAAGACACATGCGCCATACAGTTCGTCTAACATATCATAGTGAGAACACAAAAGCAGTAAAAGGCAAGAGTGGTTAGCTCAAAAGAGGGTAGGTAAAAGCCTTAATTGAGCGAAACACGAGCAAATATACACCTGTTGAGTGAAACACATGAGGGATTACGTGATGCCATTTATTTACATCATGACTAAATCAAGCAATCAGGAAAGAAGTAGTGATGAAGGAAACAAAACTTTCTGCACTTGGAGGCTATGCAACAACAATTTGGAAGGCTTGAGATTCTGCTCCGAGATATGAATGATCGGTTTGACAAGTATGATAGGATGTTAGAAGGCCATGATCAAGCTCTACATAATCTTAGAAGAGATACATCCTTGCAAATTCGAATTGGAGGGAGAAGGGAAAGGTTAGCAACTCCACCTCAATCTGACTATGAAGAAGATTTTGATGAGTTTGATGATGATAGGGATAGAAATCAGTTTGGAGGTAGAGGGTGTAGAAATGATAGAGGAAGGAATGACAAATATATGATATATGCACACACGGATGAAGAATGAGGTGTGTATATATAATATGTGTTATTTGAGTAATATGGAATGCAAAATTACTCAACTAATGTAATGGAAACAAGTAGGACAACAGTTAAAAATATAAAACAAAGAATGCAACAAATTGACAAAAACTACAAAAAATTAAGTGTATATGTGCTATTTCCCTAATAGAATTCGAACCAAAACCTAAAATTCACTAAACCATTCCCAACTTACTGCCAAATAAGCTAATTGTATGCCTATTAGTAACTAATATCCACCAATTGCACAATTTCCAGCAATAAGCAATGAAATCTCAACTTATACCTCAATATGGAACCAATCAATTTCAATTACGAACTCCACTCAAAATTGCTCAAATTATCAATTTTAATCAGAATAGAGCAAATATATTCAGTGACAATTCATTGTATATATGTGTACATTCAATTGAATCCAAACAGTCCCACTTTTGGTAATCAATGCCAATATGCACGAATTTTTTTTCCTTTTTTTTTTGTAATCTGATCCACAAAAAAAAATTAAAAACACCAAAAATTCGTAACCCAAAAAAAAAAGGAAATAAAGCAAACTTCAATAGACAGCAATATAGGCAAATTCAGCCACAAATAGATAAACTTTTTTTTTTTAATTTTTATGCTGTAACTTCAACAAATATCACTAAAACCAGAAAAATAAAGATAAGTACAATTGATTTAGAACCAAAGCTCTGATACCAAATGATGCAGCAACCACCAAGAATCTAAGTCTAGACAACTTCCAAATCAATTTGATACAAAACATAAGTTTAACCAATTGCAAGATTAGACTCTTTACCCCCAAAACAGAAAGGAATTGGTAACAAAGAGTATGAGGAAAGAATTAGATTCACACCACAAATTAATTACCAACCTGATAAGTGAAAACAATCATTGGTATATCAATGGAGATCACACCTCCCACTTGAAGAACACTCAAGAACACTCAAAATTTGATCTTAATCAACAATCTGATTGTCTTACACGCATAAGGAGGTATTTATACCTCTACAAACCAAACCCTAGTTGCAAAAATGAAGAAAAGACCAATCTGACCCTAATGACTTAAGGACAAACGAATGGGCTTAATTTTATAAGGCCTACACACCTAAGACAAGTTAAAATAAGGCTGATCATGTGTCTTTAAATGAAATCACATTCCAATAATTAAAATAAAACAGCCCACTAAATTTAATCTTAGGCCCAACCATGACATAACATAAGTCCACCTTAACATAGCATATTGCACATGACTTGAACCTTGTAATATAGACTTCTTCTCTAGCCCATTAGGCTAATTTTCCTCACCATCACATGCCCCAATGAGTGTCACAAGCTTTGGATCGCCAACCGATTCCATCTCTTCAGGCCTAACCGAAGCCTCTTCCTTGATATCTCTTGTCACCAAGCTTTGAATATACATTTGCAAGGCTGCCTTGAGCTTGTTTCTACTTGATCTTATGATTGGACCAGGTGGCATCACTAATCCATCTCCTCCATGGCATGTAAGATCATTTCTGTTGTCTTGGCTTCCATCAGTAGCAAAGAACTAAGATTATAATTATTATTAAGAATAGCCACGCCACAAGCAATATCACTTGATAAGTAACTAATTTCTAAAGGTAATAAAGAGATGCAAATCTGCCTCACGTTAAAGAAAAACACTCAAATTCGTTTTTATTCATTCATTCATTCATGTCTTTTAAAAGAAGCCTAGGTGAGTATTTATAACCCTAGGTCTTTGAATCCTTTATGGTAAAGGATACTAAATCCTATTCTAACTCAACTCCTAAAAGTACAGTCATATTCTAACTCAAATTCTAACAAGTAGAGTCCTACTTGAATTATGACACTAATTAAATCCTTCTAAAATAATACAAGTGGTGGGTTGGGCTATATTTCTTTGGGCCACAGGTCTATCACTAATTAAAACCCAAGGTAATTAAAATAGACAACCCACACACATAATTAAGCCCAATTATAAGTTAAGCCCAAATCCCATAACTAGGCACATGCATGGCATATGTTCTTGAGCACATGGTTGGCACATGATGTCTTCCAAATGGATGGCACATGTCTTGCACATGTTTGGCACATGACTCCTAGCACATGTGATGTAGATCAAGGACATATAAGTCAATCTTCACAAAAGGAGAATGATGCACTAGTCATGCCAAGTGGTGCGATCACAAGATCAAGGGCTAACAAACTAAGGCAAGCAATACAAGGCTATGTTCAAAGCTTGGTCACTAAGGAGATCACAAAAGATGCATGCATGACAAAGGAGATGGAGTTGATTGCAGACCCAAGGCCCATTACTTATCTTGGGTTGTGTGAAGAACCATCTTGCATGGACTAGTCCAATGGGCCAAACAAGGCAAAGTCCATAAAATTAAAGATTACAAGTCATGTGCCAACCATGTGCTCAAGATCATGTGCCATGCATGTGCCTACTTATGGGATTTGGGCTTAACTTGTAATTGGGCTTAATTATGTATGTGAGATGCCTAATTTAAATTACCTTAGCCTTTAATTAGTGACAGACATGTGGGCCAAAGAAATAAAGCCTAACCCACCACTTATCTTATTTTAGAAGGATTTAATTAGTGTCTTAATTCAAGTAGGACTCTACCTTTTTAGAATATGACTGTACTTTTAGGAGTTAAGTTAGAATAGGATTTAGTTATCCTTTACCATAAAGGATTCAAAGACTTAAGGCTATAAATACTCATATAGGCTTCTTGTACAAGACATGAATGAATAAAAACGAATTTGAGTGTTTTTCTTTAAAGTGAGACAGATTTGCATCTCTTTATTACCTTTAGGAATTAGTTACTTATCAAGTAATATTGCTTGTGGTGTGGCTATTCTTAATAAACCATATAATCTTGGTTCTTTGCTACATTGGTTAGCTTTGGGTCTCAATCTATGATCACCATAGCTTAAGGTTTGTTTACCTTGTCTTTTTGAGGGGTTTCAAGGCACGGTCTTTGGGGTTCCGCATCAACATGATTTGCACATGAGTTGAACATGACTTGTAATCTTCAAGGTTTATGGACCTTAGCTTGTTTAGCCCATTTGAATTCAATCTTCATGAAAGACTCCCTTGATCTTCACTTTAGGCTTCCCTTTCTGTAGTATTAACCCATAAGCTTGATTGTGGATTTTTGGCCCAATATAGCAACCAATGCTCCAATGCTGCCTTCTATGACTTGGAACATGCCCCGTATTGAATTTGATTATATGAAAAGACTTTTAAAATCCTTTTAGGCCCATTTCAATGATATAAGATTGCTTCTCTCCATTGACAAAAGATTATAATCATTTCCTTCATGTATGGTTCCCGTGCATACATCATTCTCCCTTTCCTCAAGAAGATTCATCCTTGAATCTTTGCCTACATCAAAAGAAAAATGCACAACACAAAGCAAAGGATAATTAAAATTGTTAGTAAAAAATTTACTTTTCACCTCTTTCTCTTTTTCACACATTCACTATTTTCCCTCTTTGCTCATTACTACCACTTTTATCCCTCAAAACCTCATCTCTCTCAATTCTCTCATTAGCTTCTCCATAAACAACCCCTTCTTTCATATTAATCTCACTCACCTTTACTCCCTCAAGCTCATCCAATTCAAGTTCATCACTTACCTCCATGGATTCACTATCATTACCTACAAATTCATCTCGAATGATATTTTTACTTTCAATTGCAATGCTCTCAAAAACACTAACACCATTAACTTCTTCTAGTGAAATAGAATCAATACTCTCACCTACAATTTCAACTTCACTAGTATGAGCATCATTAATATCCTCATGAATTTGATTCTTACCATCATCCACAATTTTACGATTAGGAACAAAATCAAATTCATAATGAAAATTTGATTTTTGAATTTTATAAGGATTATTCATTTCATTATCTTTCTCTTCATGCCCCCACCTATCAACCCTAGAATGCATCTTGTCAATTTCTTTTTGAAAGGCACTCATCGAAGATGCTTTGTCTTTATTTCTTTCTCTTCTTTGTCTATCATTATCATAATGTTCAAAATACTCTTTTTCTTCATGAGATTGAAACCTCCTAATTTCTTGAGGTCAAGACCCCTCTCTTGATCTTCTTGTGTCAAAGATACTTTGCTGCCTCAAATCTTCAATTTGCTGATTTTGTCTCTTCATCTTGTCTATAATTTTTCCAATCTTTACCTCCAATATTTGAATGTAAGATTGAACAACATCAGTTGGCACATAACCACCTTATTCTTCATGTCCACTACTTCCTCTTGTGCTTTCCTTTGACATGGTTAGTAATTCAAGTAACAATGAAGTAAAATGACCTCACAATCACTTCCTCACGTGTTTCACTCAAATCATAATATAACTACTCTCGTGTTTTACACAAATAATGGCTTTTACCCTCTTTTAAGCTCACCACTCTTGCCTTTTACCACTCAAAATTTGAATCTCAAAATGACAAGTAAGAACCAGAAACAAAATAAAAAAATATGCAAAGTGCTTTATGCTAAGAATTAACAATGAACCCTAACAAGAATGAATGGAACAAAGTTTAGAATCAAATTGAAGTGAAAAAAATTAATACATATAAAGCTAAACACGGATGCACAGATGTGTATGCTACTGATTTTTGTTAATTTTAAGTCCAAGGATGCAAATTAGACTTAACCAATGTAAATAGATGCAAAGAGGACAGAATTAAAAGAATGAAACTCAAGAGCACAAAGAATTAGACAATATTGAATAAAATTCAGAATCGGCTTCCTCCTAGTAAGTAGCCGATTGACCCTTAATTAAACCCGTATTCAACCTTAATTTATCACCAACTAGCAAGAACTCAAGGTATATTTAGTAGATAAAATCAATTCCTCAAGATCAAATCAATGCTTGATATGATTACTAAGGTATCTGAATTCAAAAGTTGTACTTTTCAACCTAAAAACCGATTATTTAAGTTGGATTGCAATAGTTTATGATGATACAAAACAATTCCAGCAATCAATAATCACAAGATTTCAACTTGAAGCTCAAAATAGCACAATTTTACAATTTTGGTGCTAAATTCGAAATTCTGATTTTTTTTAATCAAATAACACTAAACTAATGCTTAATAAACCTCAAACATATTAAAGAATTGAAAAGAAACCCAAACTTGCAATTTTACTCTTTAAGGAAGAAATGTTTTTTCCTAAGGTACCTCTAATGGCAGAATTTAAATCTAACTAAGTTAACAACTAGAAAGCAATTTTAAAGGATAGATAATGATTACCAAACCAAAAGCTCTGATACCAAACTGATGCAGAACCCCAAAGACCGTGCCTTGAAACCCCTCAACAAGAGAATGTAAACAAACCTTAAGCCATGGTGATCATAAATTGAATCTGACCCAAAGCTAGCCAATGTAGCAAAGAACCAAGATTATAAGTATTATTAAGAATAGCCACGCTACAAGCAATATCACTTGATAAGTAACTAATTCCTAAAGGTAATAAAGAGATGCAAATCTACCTCACTTTAAAGAAAAACACTCAAATTCGTTTTTATTCATTCATTGATGTCTTGTAAAAGAAGCCTAGGTGAGTATTTATAACCCTAAGTATTTGAATCTTTTATGGTAAAGGATAACTAAATCCTATTCTAATTAAACTCCTAAAAGTACAGTCATATTCTAACTCAAATTCTAACAAGTAGAGTCCTACTTGAATTAGGACACTAATTAAATCCTTCTAAAATAATACAAGTGGTGGGTTTGGCTTTATTTCTTTGGGCCACATGTCTATCATTAATTAAAACCTAAGGTAATTAAAATAGACAGCCCACATACATAATTAAGCCCAATTATAAGTTAAGCCCAAATCCTATAACTAGGCACATGCATGGCACATGTTCTTAAGCACATGGTTGGCACATGATGTCTTCCAAATGGATGGCACATGTCTTGCACATGTTTGGCACATGACTCCTAGCACATGATTTGCACATGACTTGTAATCTCAAGATTTATGGACTTTAGCTTGTTTAGCCCATTTGAATTCAATATTCATGAAAGACTCCCTTGATCTTCTCTTTAGGCTTCCCTTTCTATAGTATTAACCTATAAGCTTGATTGTGGATTTTTGGCCCAATATAGCAACCAATGCTCCAATGCTGCCTTCTATGACTTGGAACACGCCCCATATTGAATTGGATTATATGAAAAGGCTTTTGAACTCCTTTTAGGCCCATTTCAATGATATAAGATTGTTCCTCTCCATTGACAAAAGTTTGTAATTCATTTCCTTCATGTATGGTTCCCGTGCATACATCAATTACTTGAGAATATCTGCCTAGAGTTGAAATATTATGAAGATAGTCTTGAATCACATATCTAACAGAGTAATGAGCCTTAGGGATAAAAACTAACATTACTTGGGCTATATGTGATATAGTCAATCTAGTGGGAATTGACATGTCAATACTCTAAACCAAGTGGGGTATAGAATGGTGAAATGAATAATTGCATGGAAATTGTCTATGGAAATGTTCATAGTCAAACCACTGAATTTCAGTCAATTGGAGATCATGATGTATTGCTAGATACTACTCATGACTTGCTTATATTAATTATTAATCTAAGTGGGCAACATAACTGGGAACCTAATGGGTCACACACATTGGAGATATGGATAATGAGTAAAATAGTCTTGGATAGGATCCCAAAATATGAGAGAATTATTTCGAGACTGCTCACGATGAGATCGCGGGATAAACTCACTGAAGAGTGGTCATAGGCCCGCTGGCTAGGCAGGCTACAGTCCTGTTGGTAAGCCCATGTCGTTAGGCCATAATTGGTCTTAATTACGCCAATTATGGCCATTACTATTCGTTCAAGTTGTTTTTCTTCTCTTTTGATTTTTGATTTTCTTTCTAAATTATTTTCAAATCAAAAAGACCTCAAAAGATAGAAAAGAGACATAAAAATTATTTTTGTCGAGATAATAATTCTCTCAAGAACATATTTAAAACTTTAAATATTGTTCAAACCATCTCTTTTGATAGTTTCTTCTTCAAATCTTCGTGTGGGTTATTCTGATTTGCTACAACCTAACTACTGGGTTCTTAACATACATCACATACATGGCACAGTAGAAAATTAAAATTAATTGAACCCAAAACCATGGAATACTGTATGAACATTAAAATCGGATCATACCATCAATATGCGAGAAGTTGATTACATTTATTTGCAACTCTTGATCTTCCAAGTTGTGAGCATTTCCTTCTTTATTGGGGTGTAGCAAACCATAACAATCCAAAGTTAGGATTGCCTTTAAGAGTATCCACACGAAGGAAGAAGAAAAAAACCTCTAAAGAGATGGGGTGACAAAGGTCCAAAGTGATAGCGATGAAAAATTGTCTTATGAAAGAGAAAGAAGAGAGAAGAAAAATAAATCTTATTTTTCTTAATGGAGCAACCATGAAATTGACTGCTTAAAAGAATTATTTATACATTTTCTAATCCCTTTTAGGTTTAGAAAAAGAAAAACCCTAATGAACCCATTTTCCTAAGGTATAAGGCCCAATGTTGATCAAGTCAATAATCCTAATCTAATTTGGATTTGGCCCATTTTATAACTCTCATAAAAGGACAAATTCTTTTTTTTTTTTTTCTCATTTGGATCTTATCCAAAATCCATTTTAAATTTTCTTAATTCCCTCTATGCATGTGACCTAATAGGTTTTCTAATCATATTGGAAGCTCAAGTCTTGGGAAAAATCATAATCCAATTAGGATTTTAAGAGTGTGACGCCCTACTTATATATTCGGTATAATCTCCTATATATAAATAGGATGCCACAAGGTTTACAAAATAAATTTGTTCGAATTAAAACTTTTTCATTTTAAATAATTTAATCATTTATTTATATTGGTTTAGACAAGTCATTTTAATTAACAATATATATATTTATCATCATGTTGTATACACATATGGCGCCCGATTACATTGCATAATTATTTACATATACAATATTAACATATGAGAGATGTCTACCACAATCCATATGCATGGTCAAAATAAAAAAAACATAATAAGTAACCAACCCTCTAACTACATCTTTTGAACCTCTACTGATATGGGCTTGGATTTCTTCTTGACCAACTTTAGTATCTACTATCTACAGCTCCAATTTTTGCGTGAAAAGAACCCACTCTAAGCTAACTCTAGCTTAGTGGTACATATAAGTATTAAAGTCTTCCTCAGGCAGTCACATAAATGCATGTCTCAAATAAAATCATGGCACATTAAATTTTAATACATATTTGTCACACAAAATAAGTAAATATATAACGTAAAAGAATAAAAATAATAATCTTATTCAATAATTAAATTTGCATCATCTCATGTAAGCATTTCATACTTTGTTACTTACATCAATTAATAAATTTTTATATTTCATTTTATGGTTTATTAACCCAAAATCTTGTTCCCGAACTGTCCGGATATGGTGTGTGAAATAGAGGCGCTCACGGAGCTTAAGCCACCCTACTCACTAAAATCCCATGTTAAGGACGCTCGCAAAGCTTGAGCCACCTTGACCTAGTATAATTATGTTCTATGTGTGTAATTAGGATCAGGGGTGCTCTCGGAGCTATAGCCACCCTGTCCTTGAATCATATCAATATCGGTGCTGTAATTCTCCCTTAATGGTGCACCATCTATCCTATGTTAGTCCTCAGGTAGAGAAATGGGAAATTAAAACTATTACTTAATTGTTTTTATCACGTCATTACTTGCCATAATCAACTCACATTTCGTATCAACATAATTACAAGTTCACAATTTATTTCAAACCCATATAATAACATGATATTCCATCAAATATTACCATAGCATTAAATTCCTAATTACTAACATTTTCATAATTTAAAAGAATATAGTAATATATTATTTTATCATAATGACACATAATTTATGTCATGCACACACAAACATTCATCGGGGCAAACCATAATACATATATATACAAATCTTGATAGCTTTTTCTTTTCCAAATCTAAACTTAGAGCTTATTCACTTTTATTGTTCTTCCTCTTATTGAGATTCTAATTCAAAAATATAAATAATTAATACATTGTTAAAATGTTTATTCTTAATATAGTTTAAATAAATAACTACAATTTCTTTTAAGCTGGAACAAGACCTCTTATGACTATTGGATCTATAACTTTTTATACACTTATCCAATCTATATGATTCTTATTTATAATTAAATTTAACATGTAATAATATAACATACTAAAATTTTAGAATTTTTGAACTATTAAACAAATTTTAGTATAATTTTAAATATTGCTCTGTTTTCTACCCTTAGGCAGTTTTGGGGTACTATATTTAAAATTTTATATCTTTCACCGTGTATATTCAATTATTATGAAACTTTTATACAATTATATAAGTTTAGTTGGAACATTTTTCATGTTTACCTTATTCCCATATTCGGCCTCTAAGGTTCTCAAATACTAGAGGATATATAACTGGTTTAGATTAGAATGACAACCTGACTAGTTCATTTGTTAAGGTCATAACTCACAAAATAAATAACATTTTAAGGTAAGACTTTCACAGGAACTTAGATAAGATATAGAAATGAAATTTTTATATTTTGAACTTTGGCTATTTCCATCTAACAATAGGTCAACTATGAGGACAAAATGACTGGAGCTATACAGGTATGTGAAACCAGCTCACTCAAGGAACAACCATAGTTCATTTCACTATAACTCAACTATACAAGAGATATTTATACCAATTTTGGCAGAGACATAGACCACAAATAGGGATACAACTTTTATGTTTTAATTCACCTTAGATTCAGTCCTTAAGATGATTAAATTAAGCAAAAACCATGGAGTATCCTGTTGATACACTTCTAGGGACCAGTCTCACTCAAATGACCATTTCTCTTCATATGCTTAAAATCATTCAATAAAATTTGATAGACAGATATACAAGACATAAATAAAGAACTTTTATGCTTGACACTTCTCTAAATTCGGTTCATAAGGCAATAAAAAATAGAGTGAAATATACTGCAATAAAATAACTCAAAAAGTTCTAATAATACAATAATAATAGGAAAAAGATTACTTACCAAGAATAGATTTATTTGGAATGATTTTTATGCAAATCTTGAGTGAGATCATGAAGAATTTGGGAATGTTATTTGGGATGAAGGAAATGGATGATGATGATAAGATGAGTATAGAAGTTAGGATGAAATGGGGCAAAGTCTTAATTGACTTTCCCCTCATTCTCCCTTCTCCTGTTTTAATTTTTTTTTTGTTGTGCCCTTTTTTACTATTTATTATTATTATTATTATTATTATTATTATTATTATTATTATTATTATTATTATTATTATTATTATTATTATTATTATTATTATCATCATCATCATCTTCACATATTTACTTATATCTAGTACCTTGAATTTTTTTTTATCAAAAGTACAATTTAATTATGTAGTCTAATTTAATCAAATTTATAATGTCAATTGATTTAATTTAATTTAATTTCTAATTTAGTCATTTATTCTATCTATTTTAATCTCTATTATCTATCATGTTTTTCCTATTTATCTCACATACTTATTCTTATTAAACTCTAATTAGTGGGCATTACAATTCTCTCCCCCTTAAGATGTTTCGTCCTCGAAACATACCTAATGTATCATCACTGAACAAAGTGAGAGTATTGAGCTTTCATCACCTCTTCGCTTTTCCATGTTGCTTCTTCGATTATATGATTCCTCCATAGCTCTTTCACTAATGGTAATCGCTTGTTTCTCAGCTCTTTAATTTCTCTTGCTAAAATTTGGACTGGTTCTTCTTCAGATGCCAAATCTTGTCTCACTTGAATGCTTCCATCAGATATGATGTGATTATAATCTGATTTATATCGTCTTAACATTGAGACATGGAAAACATTATGCATCAAACTCAACTCTAGTGGTAGAGCAAGCCTATAAGCAACAGGTCCAACTCTTTCTAATATTTCATAAGGTCCGATGAATCTTGGACTTAACTTGTCTTTCTTTCCAAATCTCATAATTTTTTTCCATGGAGAAACTTTAAGAAAAACTTTATCACCCACTGCATAATCAATATCTCGTCTCTTAAGATCAACATACGATTCTATCTGTAGCTGCTTTAAGTCTTTCACGAATGACTTTCACTTTTTCTTCCGTCTCTTGCACTAGGTATGGTCCCACATGCTTTCTCTCGCTGAGCTCTGTCCAACATAGAGGTGTTTGACACTTTCTACCATAAAGTGTCTCATATGGAGCCATCTAGATACTAGACTAATAATTGTTATTATAGGCGAATTCCATTAAAGGAAGATATTTGTCCCAGCTACCTTCAAATTCGATAACACAACTTCTCATCATATCTTCTAGAATCTGAATGACTTTTTCTGATTGTCCATTTGTCTACGGATGAAAAGTCATGCTAAAATTGAGCTTAGTACCTAGAGCTCACTGTAGACTACCCAAAATTGTGATGTGAAGTGGGGATCTCTGTTAGAAACAATAGAAACAGGCACTCCATGAAGTACTATTTCATTCATATAAAGTTTTGTCAATTGATTCAATGGGTAGTCCTTTCTTATAGGTAAGAAATGTGCTGACTTTGTAAATTTGTCCACTATGACCCATACAGTATCATGTTTCTTTGGAGTCAAAGGCAATCCAGTCACAAAATCCATAGTGATCCGTTCCCACTTTCATTCTGGAATAGAAATTGGATGTAGCAACCCTGAAGGTACTTGATGTTCAGCCTTGACTTGCTAACAAGTCAAACATTTTGAAGTGTATTTTGTGATGTCCTTTTTCATAACTGCCCACCAGTATCTGCTCTTCAACTATTGAAACATCTTGTTAATAGCATATTTGCTTTCATAGGCCTCTCTAAGAATCCTTTGTCTAAAATCTTCTACATCAGGCACACATAATTTTTCTTGATAGAACAGTCCACCATCTAAGTCCATAGTGAATCCAGGTCTCTCCCCCTTAGAGATCAACTCAGCTAATTCAATTAGCTTTCTATCCTGTCTTTGTGCAAATCTGATTTCCTGCATAAAAGTGGGTTGAAGGTGCAACTCTGCCACAATCTTTCTGCTTAAAGCATCTACTACTACATTAGCTTTGCTTGTATGGTAGTCAATCACATAATTATAATCCTTTATTAGCTCTCTTCTTTGCCTCAAATTCAATTCTTTTTGTGAAAAAAGATATTTCAAACTCTTGTGATTTGTGTAAATGAAACACTTCTCCCCATATAAATAATGGCACCAAATCTTCAATGTGAAAACTATAACTACCAACTCTAGATCATAGGTAGGATAATTCTTCTCATGCAGCTTTAACTACCTAGAAGCATAAGCAACCACCTTTTCATCTTACATCAATACACAACCCAATCCATTATGAGAAACATCATTATAAATGACATACTCCTTATTAGGAAATTGGTTGTGTCAAAATAGGGGCCTTAGTGAGCATACTTTTGAGCTTATCAAAACTAGCTTGACACTTATCTGTCCACTCAAATTTAACATCTTTTCTCAATAGTCTTGTTAAAGGAGAAGCAATCATTGAAAAACCCTTGACAAATCTCAGATAATATCCAGCTAAACCCAAGAAACTTCTGACCTTGGTCACATTCCGTGGAGGTTTCCAACTCACAATTGCCTCAACCTTGCTAGAATCCACTTTAATACCTTTTGCAGAGATAATGTGTCCCAGAAATGTCACCTTCATCAACCAAAACTCACATTTTAAGAGTTTGCTTGCACAATGGCTCCATTATTATCACAATACAATTGTGTTGGATCAATAATGCTAGGAACCACTCCAAGTTTTGCGATGAATTTTTTTATCCAAACTACTTCGTTTGCTACTTCAAAAACTGCAATGTTATCTGCTTCAGTTGTGGAATCAGCAGTCATTTCCTGTTTGGAATTCTTCCAATAACTGTTCAACCATTTAGTGTGAATATAGTACCTGACTAAGATTTTAAGTCATCCTTGTCATATTGGAAGCTGGCATCGGTATACCCGCTCACAATAAGATCTCCATCTCCATATACCAAGAATACATCCTTAGTCCTTCTCAAGTACTTAAGGATATTATTGACAGCCACCCAATGACCCTCAATAGGGTTCGATTGGTATCTACTTGTGACACTTAAAGCATATGATACATCGGGTCTTGTACATATCATAGTGTACATGATTGATCCTATAGCTGAAGTATATGGAATCAAACTCATGTGTGTACTCTCATCTTGTGTCTTTGGACACAAAGACTTTGAGAGAGTAATCCTATGGGTCATGGAAATATATCCCCTCTTGGATTGCTCCATGCTAAACTTCTTTAGCATCTTATCTATGTATGTAGACTGTGAAAGACCAAGCAATCTTTTAGATCTATCTCTATAAATTTTTATCCCCAAAATATATACTACTTCTCCAAGGTCTTTCATAGAGAAATTCTTGGATAACCAAATTTTGACTGATTGTAATGCTAAGATATCATTTCCCATTAATAATATGTCATCTACGTACAACATAAGAAATAAGGTTGCATTCCCACTAACCTTCTTGTAAACACAAGGTTCATTCGGATTTTGTAAGAAACCAAACTATTTGATTGTCTTGTCAAACCGAATATTCCAACTCTTGGATGCTTGCTTTAATCCATAAATGAATCTTTAAAGCTTACATACCTTTTTGTCATATTTGGATATGAAGCCTTCTGGTTGTGTCATGTACACATCCTCAGTTAGATTTCCATAAAGGAACGCTGTCTTCACATCTATTTGCCATATCTCATAATAATAATGAGTAGCAATGGCTAGAAGTATCCTTATGGATTTAAGCATAGCTACTGGGCTAAAAGTTTCATCATAGTCAATTCCTTGCCTTTGACGATAACCTTTAGCAACAAGTCTAGCTTTTTAGGTAATCACATTACCATCTCAGTTTTGTTTTTGAAAACCCATTTGTACCCTATAGGATTTATCCCTTCGGGTGGGTCAAACAAAGTCCATACTTGGTTTTCATACATGGAATCCATTTCTGACTTCATGGCTTGAAGCCATTTGTTAGATTCTGAAATATTCAGAACTTTTTCATACGGTGTAGGCTCATCGTTTTTTATGAGCAATACGTCATTCTATTCACTAATGAGAAATCCATATATCTTTGGAATAGTACGTATCCTACTTGACCTACAAAACTCTTGTGCTTCAAAAGGTTGAGCTATTATATCATTTGTATGAGTAACAAGCTTGGGTTCAGGCAGTTGATCAACATCTGTTTGAGCATCTTGAACTTTCTTAAGTTCAATTTTGCTCCCACTATCTCGTTTTAGAAGGAATTCTCTCTCTTAAAAGATAGCATGTCTTGAAATAAAAACTTTTTTTCCAAGGGGTGGTAAAATTGATATCCATGTGATGTTTTTGGATATCACACAAATAGACATCGGTCAGACTTAGCTTCTAGCTTATCTGACATTGTCCGCTTCACATAAGCAGGACAACTCCAAATTCTCATGTAAGAAAATGTGGGTTTTTTGTTATACCATATCTCATATGGAGTAACATCAACCAACTTCAAAGGAACTCCATTTAATATATAAATGGTGGTCTCTAGTGCATAACCCCAAAAGGATTTAGGGAGTTTCACAAAACTCATCATAGACCTTACCATGTCTAACAAGGTTCAATTTCTTCTTTCAGCCACACCATTGTGTTGTGGCATGTAAGGTGGAGTCCATTGAGATAAAATCCCATTATCCCTAAGATAATCTATAAACTCTTAGCTCAAGTATTCACCTACTCAATCTGATCGTAGTGTTTTAATAATTTTGCCAAGTTGTTTCTCTACTTCATTTCTGAATTCTTTAAACTTTTCCAAAGCTTCAGTTTGTATTTCATAAGATACATGTACACATATCGTGAGTAGTCATTGATAAAAGTAATGAAGTAGATGAAACCACCTCTAGCGTGTGTAGACATTGGACCACATACATCTGAATGTATTAAGTCTAAAAAAGACTATTAGCACGTTCACCCTTTTCCTTAAATGGTAATTTAGTCGTCTTGCCTAATAAGCAAGATTCACATGTGTCATATGATTCATAATCAAATTACCCCAAACTACCACTCTTGTGTAACTTAGCCATGCATTTCTCATTTATATGACCAAAGCGACAATGCCATAAGTAAGATGATTTCAACATATCTTGTTTTTGCCTTTTATTATCATTGATGTTTAAAATTGGATTTGACATATCTAATATGTATATTCCATTGCATAATGTATCACTAGCATAAAGAATTCCATTCAATATAATAGAACAACAATTGTTACTAAAAGCTAAATAAAAACCATTTTTATTTAGATTTGAAACAGAAATAATGTTTTTAGTCAAAGCAGGTACATAATAGCAATTATCCAAATTTAACATAAGCCCACTAGGGAGGGTCAATACGTAAGTCCCTACAGCTAATGCAGCAACCCTTGTTCCATTTCCAATGCGTAGGCCTGACCCTCACTTATTGAGCTGCCTACTCTTCCTTTGGCTCTGCATATCAATGCATATGTGTGAGCCATAATCGGTATCTAATACCCATATATTAATATCGAAAACAGTATTAATTTCAATGGAAAAAATACCTAAAGTAGATGGGGCATTAGAGGCCTTTTTCTTCAAGGACTCCAAGCAAGCCTTGCAGTTTCTCTTCCAATGGCCATCCTTGCCGTAATGGAAACATGTTCCCTTTGGAGCAATCTCCTTGGCCTTCTTCTTGGCCACGCCTCCCTTAGACTTCATGGACTTCTTCTTCTTCTTAAGGTTCTTCTTTTTAGATCCTTAAGAGTCTACCAGCATCACAGCCTTACTGTCCTTCTTGACAGATGGCTCAGCTGTTTCGAGCAAGTTAATCAGCTCAGCAATAGTGGTAGAGATTTGGTTCATCCTATAGTTAAGCACCAAATGTGAATAATTATCGGACAAACCGGTTACAATTAAGTCAATACTTAATTCATGGTCCATCACAAATCTCAAGGTGGCCAACCTCTCAATATAGTCATTCATCTTCAATGCATATTGCACGGGAGATGTCCCCTCAACCATCTTAGTGCGAAAGAGCAACCTCGAAGTTTCAAACCTTTTGGAATGCGCTTGCTTAACAAAAAGCTCTCTTATATGGTATACTATAGAATTAGCATCTATAGCCTTATGCTGCTTTTGCAACTCAGCTGACATAATAGCAAGTATAATGCAACTTGCCATCTCATTATCATTGAGATGCGTTTGATATGCCTTCTAAACATCTTCAGAAGCATTAACAGCTAGAATATTAGGGAGTGCCTCATTTAGGACATAGCTAATCTTTTTGGATTTGAGAATGATTCTCAAATTCCCTAGCCAATCCAAAAAATTAGGCACAGTCAACTTATTTGATTCCATTAGTGATCACAAATTCACACTTGTCATGATGATGATTCTAGCAATCTAGATATAAAATAAAGCGTAATGGAAGGCATAAGACTCAATTGTTTATTTAGTGAGAGATTTCTTTGTTAAGTCTCATCAAGTTATTGTTTCATGCTTTTATATATCATACATTCATCATATAGATATATAAAGATAGTTACATTAACTATATGACATGATTATGGACATACTAAAGTTATTCTCTTGAGCCAAAAAGAAATTGACTAAGTCTTACCTATGTATATGCATGAATTTACAATCCAAAATAGAAATCAAATTCCTATTTATAAGTCTTCTTGTTTATGGTACCACCTCCTTTGCTTATTGTTCAATCTTCATTTTATCCTAATCTTATGTAACCAATTACATATTTCAAATTATTGAAAACCTCAATTTACATTTGAGAGAAGTAAGATGAGAAGATAAATACATAAGAAAGAAAGAGAGATAAGACACGCAGGCCCTGTTTACCATAAACAAAACAATTCTATGCATGCTCAATCACATTGTATCTAAGTCCATATTCATCCATCATGCCTTTTCATACACCCCTAACATCCATTATGAATTAGAATTCATAAAATAAAAAATGACAATTTTGGATTTCAATTTGTAAATCGATTCAATGCTTGAACCGAAATTGTCTAGTTGTGTTATTTCGGTTAATTTAATTTTTTATGTCATTTTAAAGTGGAATTTAATATTTAATCAAATTGAATTAAATTCCATATTTTCAAAATTAATTCAAAATTAATTCTCATTAAAATCAGAATATTATAATGTTAAAATTAAACAATTTAATTTTAATATACATACCAATTTCTAGTCATACTAGAATTAAAATTGCCCAACTTAAATAATTCAAAATTAATTTCCAAAAATTCTAAAAATTTCCAAAACTTCAAATCATTATTCTAATCATCTTTATGTCAGCTCAAGATCATCAAAATATTTTTGGCACAAGCCAAAATTACTAAGACAAACGAACCAACACACTTAGACTCTCAAAACGACTCATTCGACATCTAGAATTTTTTTAAATTTTCAAATGCATGCAAAATAATTTTGGCCTGCATCTAATATCAAAATAACATATTTTTAATTACATCAAAAACATTTCAAGGTGTTGGACACAAAATAAACACATACAAAAAATTTGAAACAAAACAGCTCCATCGGGTATACTAAAATAGTCTCATTTTTGTGTTTGTTTGAAAAATTAATTAAAATATTTTTTAATTAATTACTGGACACTTCGAGAGGGATAAAAACATTCTCAATATGTCTGAATAATATTTTCATAATTAAACTATAAAAAAATATAACCAGCCCCATCAATTAAGCCAAACAACAATACATGTTCATAAATAAGACAATTTTAGATATTTTTTAAATAAATCCGAAATTAATTATTTGAATTACATTCAAATCATTTTTCAATCAAAATAATAATTCTTAATCATTCCATGATCAGATTAGAGAAAAAAAATGTGTAAAACATATTTTACAAATTAATTTCAATTTTTCGAAACCTATTGATTCAAAATCATAAAAAATATGCAATCTCATTGCACTTTCAATTAAAATTAATTATAATGGACACGAGAAGGCCTTGATACCACTATTGGGTTTTGAAGAATATATCACATTCATAAATACAGTAGAAAAATAAAATTTTCAAAATTCGAAACAAAAATATCATACTTGTGCCATTAAAACTAATTTATATAAATATAGAGTTTAGAAATTATACCTTGTAATTTCTTATTTTTTATTCAAATTTTCACTTTGTTGGATTGTAGCAAACCACAACAATCCACATTAGGATGTCTCTAATGATAATCCACGTGAATAATGAAGAAACAACTATCAAAAGAAATAGTTTGAACAAATTCAAAATGCTAGCTTTGAAAGTGTTCTTGAGAGAAATTTATTGTGTCTTAAAAATATTGTTTTCACAAAAAAATATTTTGATTTCTATTTTCTGTCATTTGATGTCTTTTCTATTTGAATTAAATTCAAAAAAAAGATCAAAAGTCAAAAATGGAGAAAATGGAATTAAATGAATAATGAATGTGTTTAATGGTCATAATTGGCCTAATTAAAGCCAAATTCACCTGTTGCCCAACAGGAGGCACCAGCGCGTGTGCTGGGCCAGCTGCGGGCTGTCGCTAGGCAGGTTAGTAGCCTGCCTAGCCCGCGCAGGCACGTGACCCTCCCGAACGATTTTTCTATGCGATCTTATTGCGATTTATCCCGAAATAATTCTCTCATATTTTGGATCTCATCCAAGACTATTTTACTCGTTCTACATATCATCAATGCGTGTGACTCATTAGCTTCCCGGTTATGTTGGCCACTTAAATTAACAATTAATTTAAGCAAGTGATGAGCGGTATCAAGCAACACATCATGACCCCCAGTTGACCGGAAAGTCAATAGTTTGACTACGAACCTTTCCATAGACAATTTTCGTGCAATTATTCCTTTCACCATTCTATACCCCACTTGGTTCAGAGTATGAACATGTGTCAACTCCAACTAGATTGACTACATCATGTCTAGTCCAAGTAATGTTAATTCTTGTCCCTGATGCTCATTACTCTATTAGATATGTCATTGAAGACTATTTTTATGACATTTCTACTCCGGCTAGAGATTCCCGAGTAATGACCACGACGAGAGGCCATGGGTATACACTCCTTCTATCAGGAGTGGTGAATCCTTTGTTGGTTACACAATTACCTTCAAATATCTCAAGTTGTATCCAATCACCATCCTATAAGCAACATCCCTGAGGCAATAATGAATAGTATCAAAATACAGAATTAGTATCTAAAATATCCTTGAGTACCTCAAGTCTAAGGATACTTGCACCATTATTATGATGAGATTATCATTGACATTTGAATAGATTATCCATATGATTGTCTCATAGCTGGTCATCCAATGTACTTAGCTACACTTAGCAAGCATCCACATGTTAACTCTAAACATTTAATGTTTACAGATTATGAGATCTACTACTCGATCCAATCAAGAAGTGTAACATGTGCTGTCTGGATTAACAATGTCCTGTCTCATTAATCCTATGACTAGAGATAATTTTGATACTAACATAATTACACATTATAAGAATCTCAATATCATGATCTCATCATGATTTCCTTCTTACTATGGTATGTATCAAGGACTTCATTAATTGATTTAAGATCACTATCAATGCATATATCAAAATGAACATCAAATTAATGAAAAAGTCTTTTATCAATCAAATAAATTTGTACAATAAGTGTTAAAGGTGATTGCCTTTATAGCACTCCTCTATCAAATGGTGAACCATTTGTCCTATGTTAGTCCTCAGTAGAGAAATGAGCAATTAAAACTGTTAATTAATTGTTTTTATCGTGTCATTACTTGCCGTAATCAACTCTGATTTCGTATCAACATAATTACAAGTTCACAATTTATTTCAAACCTATATAATAACATGATATTCCATCAAATATTACCATAGCATTAAATTTCTAATTAATAAAATTTTCATAATTTAAAAGAATGTAGTAATATATTATTTTATCGTGATGACACATAATTTATGTCATGCACACACAAACATGCATCGGGGCAAACCATAATACATATATATGTACAAACCTTGATAGCTTTTTCTTTTCAAAATCTAAACTCAGAGCTTGTTTACTTTTGTTGTTCTTCCTCTTATTGAGATCCTAATTCGAAAATATAAATAATTATTACATTGATAAAATACTTATTTTTAATATAGTTTAAATAAATAACTACAATTTCGTTTAAGCTGGAACATGACCTCTTAGGACTATTAGATCTATAACTTTTTCTGCACTTATCCAATCTATATGATTCTTATTTCTAATTAACTTTAACATACTAAAATTTCAAAATTTTTGAACCATTACACAATGTTTAGTATAATTTTAAATGTTGCTATATTTTCTGCCCTTAGTATATACACCATGTATATTCAATTATTATGAAATATTTTATACAATTATATAAGTTAATTTGGAACATTTTTCATGGTTACTTTATTTCCATATTCGGCCTCTAAGGTTCTCAAATACTAGAGGATCTATAACTGATTTAGATTAGAATGACAACCTGACCAGTTCATTTGTTAAGGTCATAATTCTCAAAATAAATAACATTTTAAGGTAAGAATTTTATAGAAACTTAGATAAGATATAGCAATAAAAATTTTATGTTTTGAACTTTGACTAATTTGATCTAAAAATAGGTCAAATATGAAGACGAAATTACTGGAGCTGTACAGGTATGTGAAACCAACTCAATCAAGGAACAACTACAGTTCATTTCACTATAACTCAAACTACACGAGATATTTATACGAAATTTGGCAGATACCTAGAACACAAATATAGATACAACTTTTATGTTTTAAGTAATCTTAGATTAAATCCTTAAGATGATCAAATTACGCAATAACCATGGAGTATTCTGTTGATATTCTTCCAAGGACTAGTCTCACTCAAATGACCATTTCTCTTCATATACTTAAACTCATTCTATAAAATTTGGCAAACAAATAGACAAGACATAAATGAACAACTTTTATTTTTTACATGTCTCCAAATTCGGTTTATAAGATAATAAAAAACAAAGTGAAATATATTGCAGTAAAATAATCCAAAAAGTTCTAATAACACAATAACAATGAGAAAGATATTACTTACCAAGAATAGATTTATTTGGAGTGATTTTGATGTAAATCTCGAGTGAGATCATGAAGAATTTGGGACTGTTATTTGGGAGGAAGGAAATGAATGATGATGATAAGAAGAAGAGTATAAAAGTTAGGATGAAATGGGGCAAAGTCTTAATTGACTTTCCCCTCCCTTCTCCCGTTTTAATCTTTTTTTTTCTGCTATGCTCTTTTTTTTCTGTTCACTTTTCTATTTTTTTCCTCTTTTTTATTTTATTATTATTATTATTATCTTCACATATTTACTTATATCTAATACTTTTAATTTTTTTACCAGAAGTACAATTTAATTATGTGGTCTAATTTAATCAAATTTATCATGTCAATCAATTTAATTTATTTTAATTTTTAATTTAGTCATTTATTCCATCTATTTTAATCTATATTATCTATCATATCTTTCCTATTTATCTCACATACTTATCCTAATTAAATTCTAATTAGTAGGCGTTACAACAAGTCAAACACTTTTGACCCATAATGAATTTCTAATTAATTTCCCTTGACTTAGTATATTATGAACGATATCTAGTAATACATCATGACCACCCAATTAACCAAAAAGTCAGTGGTTTGACTTTAACCCTTCCATAGACAATTACTGTGCAATTCGTCATTTCACAATACTACACTTCATTTGGTTTAGAGCATGGACTGTGTGTCAACACTCACTAGATTGACTATATCATTTCTAGTCCAAATGATATTAGTTGTTGTCTATGAGACTCATTACTCTGATCAAATATATCCTTGAAGACCTTCTTCAAGACATGTCAACCTTCGCCAAGGATTTCCTAGTAATGATCTTTACAAGAGACTATAGGTAAACTCTCGTTTTATCATGAGTGGTGAATCCTTTGTTGACTGCTCAATTACCTTTGATTACTTCAAGCTATACCCAATCACCACCCTATGAGCGACCTCTTTAGAGACAACAAGGAATGGAGTTAAAGTATAGGATTCAGTATCCAAGATAACCTTGAGTATCTCAAGTCTAAGGATACTTGCACCATTGCTATGATGAGACTATCATTCACATTGAATAGATATCCATGTGATTGTCTCATAGCAGGTTATCCAATGTACTTGCTACTCTTAGCAAACATCCATATATTAACTCTAAATATCTCATGCTTCAGCTTATGACATCAGCTGATTGACCTAGTCAATGATTATAACATGTGCTAGTCTAACCGAATTAACAATGTCCTGACTTGTTAATCCTATGACTAGGGATAATTTAGGTATAAAAATAGTTATACATGATAGGAATCTCATCATCATGATCTCATTATGAATTCCTTCATGTTGTGTTACATACCAAGAACTTTATTAAACAGTTTAAGATCTATATCAATTCATATGCAATGAATACCATATAATGAAAATGCCTTTTATTAATAATAAATGAGTACATCAAAGTGCCTAAGGTGATTGCCTTTAGGGCACCTCTTTAACACCAACAAGGTGAAAATTTGAATAAAAATGAAGAAATTACAAGGTATAATTTCTAACCTTTATGTTTGATAAATTAGTTTTAATGGCACATATGATCTTTTGTTTTGGGTTTTGAAAATTTTTATTTTTCTGCTGTGTTTATAAATGAGATTCATCTTCAAAATCCAACAACCCTTTGTATCAAGCTTAACCTAAACTTCAGATATATGGAAACTTAGGTGAAAATAGAGGAAAGAAGAAGAAGAAAGTGGATATGTGAAGTTTGAACATGCATTCATACATATGGGAGTGGAAATATAAAATTTAATCAAAACTAAAACCTAAGGAATGTCTAGTGTATATTAAAATCAGATAAAACCATCTAAGGGGAGAAGTTGATTATCTTTTGATGGTCCTTTATTTTTCTAAACTTATGAGCCTTTCCTTCAAGTTGGGGTATTGCAAACTACAATAATCCAAAGGCTAGATTATCTCTAATAGTAATCCATATGTAGGAATGATCAAAACAACCATAATAGTGATAGGGTGATCAACCAACAACGTACTAGCAATGAAGGTTAATTCTTTTGAGAGAGCTGGGAGAGATAGAACTTTTATTTCTTTAACTTGGTAGCCACAAATTTGGCCCTTAAAAAGGTTATTTATTTGTCATCTAATCATGATTAGGTTTGGACATAAGTTTTCCATGCATAGGAGTTTCGTTCGAAATAGAAGACCTAAAATCGCAAATGCTACTATCGGGGCTTTGATGAGACCGTGGATCCTTTGCTTGTGCAATGGTTCCATTGTTATCACAATTTAAGGGTATTGGATCAACAATGCTAGGAACCACTTCTAACTCTATGATAAATTTCCTTATCCAAATCGTTTTTTGAGATACCTCAAAAGCTATAATGTACTATGCTTCAGTTATGGAATCTACAGTCATATCCTGTTTGGAACTTTGCCAACTGAATGCACTGCCATTTAATGTGAAAACATAGCCTGACTGGGATTTGGAGTCATTCTTGTTAGATTGGAAGCTAAAATTCGTATAACCTGCTTACCTTAAGCTCACTATCTCTATAAACCAAGAATTCATCCATAGTTCTTCTCATGTACTTAAGGATGTTCTTTTGAACCACCCAATGCCCTTCGCCAGGATCTGACTAATATTAGCTCATGACACTCAGAGGTAGCCGAGCTCCTCACCATGGATTTTCTCTAATATAACATTATATTGTTCACTTAATTTGTTTGGGTACAACTTGCTTTCTCCAAATCTTAGTTTAGTAAAGCTAGATGGGTGTTTGGTATTCAAGATTTAATAAGAAAATTAAGGGAAATATCAAGGAATAGGTTTTGTCTCAAAGAGAAATGACAAGAAGCAAATGCAAAACATATATTTCTTTTGAAGAATTCGGCTCAAAGAGAAAGGAGAAGAAGCAAATACAAAACATATATTATATTTTTGAAGAATTCGATTAAATGAAAGAATGACCACTTTTTCTTTGTGGATTAAATGTAAAGAAAAGTTAGAGAATTATTTCTAATTTGAAATGGGATATGTGGAGGATAAAATGGTGGTATAAAGAAAGATGATTATTTTACTCATTTTCTTTGCAATATACCATATGTAATAATCACATAAAAAGGCAATATTTGATTAGTTTTGCATGGCTGCCATATGTAGCCGTGCATGTGTATTTATGTTCGTTAATTGTTATTTTTATTTTAATTAACCATCATTAACATTAATCATTTCCACATTTCTCAATTGATTTTCGAACTTTTCTCTTTTCATTTTAATCCTTAATCAATTTTTTATTCCATCAATTTCAACCTTTAGATTAATTAATTTTCTATAATTAAATACACTTAAATTTTCATTATAATTTAATCTATGTATTGGTATTTTCAGTTTTACAATTTGCACACTAAAGCAAAAAATCACCTCTTCCATGATTCCAACCAAATTGGACCCTGAATTTTATTTTCTTGATTTTGTGCCATAAATGTTAGAATTTAGACAAATAATTATATCGATTGACTCATCTCAATGTACCCTACATCTCAATACTCCCCGTTCGTGACTTGATGAAGGAGCAAAAATTGCGAAATTTTAGTTTGGTCTTTTTTCCTAGAATTTTTGTGCAATATTCAACATCACGATTTTGTGACTACTTTTCTTACTTGTATGTAGCCTGAGTTTAGAGTTCGATCATAAAACCTCAGTTTTGATAGTGAATACACTTGGTTTTCGGTCAGTTCGCCACATCTGGTCTCGAAACACGTCCACCAGTCGAGGTCTAAATTGGCAAATGTGACACTATGAGTCCCTATTGTTTCTATTCTCTCAGTTGTATTTCTCTTATCATCTCACTCCCATCAAATGTAATTTGAGTTTTCCTTATGAAGAATTTATGTAATTAGATTACACATGATTAAAATAGAATTGAAGTGCAAGCAAGAAGCAATGAAGTTAACAACAATTACAATAAAACTTAGAATAGGAAATTTTTTTCTATTTCGAAGTTGTAATTTCATGTATCTGCCTAGATGAGACCTAGTCCATCCTTTCATGGCTCAAAGGATCCTTTCATGTCTATAATCATGACCATATATGTAAAGTTCGACGATTTAGGCCCCGATCGGGCATAAATGTAGTTTGGTGCACTACTAAATTTGGATCTATAAAAAATAAAAAAATTATAAAAGAAAATAATTAATGGTATTATTATTTGGGAATTAAAAAGAGTGGTATAAAAACTGAGAAAAAAAAATAAAATTACCCTATGAACAAAATCAATATTATCAAAATTACTGAGGGAAAATTTGTGTGAGAAGAGAAATATGTGGGAAAAGAGGAATTTCTCATAATTAAAAGTTAATCAACCAATAAAAATTAAGATTAAGGTAATTAATAGGGGCCACTCATTAAGAATAATATAAAGGTCAAAAAAGGGAGGAATTCTACATTCTTCCACCCAAAAATTCGAACTCATCTTCTTCCTTTTCTTCTCCTTTGTGCCACCCCACCGTAACCCATTTCTCCTCTATTTTTGTTTCATTTCAAGGTTTGAAAGAGAGAGAAAAAGGATTTTAGAAGAAGAACTAAAAAATTAAAGGATTTTCACCATAAGTGAGTAAAGGAGCAAGAACAAATGAGAGAAAGAATAAGAAAAAAGAGAAGGGAATTTAAGAGGAATTTCGGCTAGCATTAGAAACCTTTAAGGAGAGTTTATTCTCCTTTTGAGACCATAAGGATGATAGATTGATTCAAATCAGTAGATTAGGGTCATTTGGTAAGAATTTTCATAGGGTTTGGAAGTAGGGATTATGTTGGGAAAAAATGGAATTGAAATTGTAATTGATGTTAGTTAACCTTAATTTATGATTTTATGATTTAAAGCACAAACAAATATAACTTTAAGAGATGAAGGAGGGGCTTCCATGGTTAAAGTAATTTGGAAATAATTGAAATTTACCTAAGGGCAAGACAATTAGTGATGGGTGTAATGTGGTTTGGTGATATTTTGGAGAAATTAATAAGGACCCTAAGGGAACAATTGATGTATGCACGGAACGAAGGACATGAAAGATAATATTTTATCAATGGAGTGGAGCAATCTTATATCATTGAAATGGGACTAAAAAGAGTTCAAAAGCCTATTAATATGATCAAAATGCTTATGAGGCGTGTTCTAAACCATATGAGACAGAAATGAATCTTTGAGAGCAACAATAGGCCAAAAATCTACAATCAAGCTTATGGACTAACACTACACAAAGGCAAACCTAAAATGAAGATAAAAGGAGTCTTTATGAAGATTCAAGTCAATAGGCTAAACAAGAAAAAGTCCATAAAAGTGAAGATTACGCCCCATAAGCATTTTGATCATATTAATGGGCTTTTGAACTCTTTTTAGTCCTATTTCAATGATATAAGATTGCTCCACTCCATTGATAAAATATTATCTTTCATGTCCTGCATGCATTGTTCCCGTGCATACATCATTCCCCCTTTCCTCAAGAAGATTCGCCTTCGAATCTTCGTCTACATCAAAAGAAAAATGCACAACACGAAGCAAAGGATAATTAAAATTGTTAGTAAAAAATTTACTTTTCACCTTTTTCTCCTTTTCACATACATTCACAATTTTCTCTCTTTGCTCATTACTATTACTTTTATCCATCAAAACCTCATCTCTCTCAATTCTCTCTTTAGCTTCTCCATAAACAGCCTTTTCTTTCATCTCAATCTCACTCTCTTTTACTTCCTCAAGCTCATCCAATTCGTGTTCATCACTCACCTTTATGGATTCACTATTATTAGCTATAAATTCATCTCGAATGATGTTTTTACTTTCAATTGCAATGCTCTCAAAAACACTAACACCATTAACTTCTTCTAGTGAAATAGAATCAATACTCTCACCTACAATTTCAACTTCACCAGTATGAGCATCATTAATATCCTCATGAATTTGATTCTTACCATCATCCACCATTTTACGATTAGGAACAAAATCAAATTCATATTAAAAATTTGATTTTTGAATTTTATAAGGATTCTTCATTTCATTATCTTTCTCTTCATGCCCGCACCTATCAATCCTAGAACGCATCTTGTCAATTTCTTTTTGAAAGGCACTCATCGAAGATGCTTTGTCTTTATTTCTTTCTCTTCTTTGTCTATCATTATCATAATGTTCAAAATACTCTTTTTCTTCATGAGATTGAAACCTTCTAATGCCTTGAGGTTAAGACCCCTCTCTTGTGTCAGAGATACTTTGCTGCCTCAAATCTTCAATTTGCTGATTTTGTCTCTTCATCTTGTCTATAATTTTTCCAATCTTTACCTCCAATATTTGAATGTAAGATTGAACAACATCAGTTGGCACATAACCACCATATTCCTCATGTCCACTACTTCCTCTTGTGCTTTCCTTTGACATGGTTAGTAATTCAAGAAAGTAACAATGAAGTAAAATGACCTCACAATCACTTCCTCACGTGTTTCACTCAAATCATAATATAACTACTCTCGTGTTTCACACAAATAATGGCTTTTACCCTCTTTTAAGCTCACCGCCTTTTACCACTCAAAATTTGAATCTCAAATGACAAGTAAGAACCAGAAACAAAATCAAACAATATGCAAGTGCTCTATGCTAAGAATTAAAAATGAACCCTAACAAGAATGAATGGAACAAAGTTTAGAAGCAAATTGAAGTGAAAAAAAAATTAATACATATAAAGCTATACACGGATGCACAGATGTGTATGCTTAGATTTTTGTTAATTTTCAGTCCAAGGATGCAAATTAGACTTAACCAATGTAAATAGATGCAAAAAGGACAGAATTAAAAGAATGAAACTCAAGAGCACATTGAGTGGTAAAAGAATTAAAAGAATTAGACAATATTGAAAAAAATTCAGAATCAGTTTCCTCCTAGTAAGTAGCTGATTGTCCCTTAATTAAACCCGTAAACCTTAATTTATCACTAAATAGCAAGAACTCAAGGTATATTTAATAGATAAGCTCAATTCCTCAAGATAAAAAAACTGCTCAATATGATCACTAAGGTATCTGAATTCAAAAGTTGTACTTTTCAACCTCAAAACCAATTATTTAAGTTGGATTGCAATAGTTTATGATGATACCAAACAATTCCAGCAATCAATAATCACAAGATTTCAACTTGAAGCTCAAAATAGCACAATTTCACAATTTTGGTACTAAATTCGAAATTCTGATTTTTTTCTTTTTCCTTTTTGTTTTTTTTAGCAAATAACACTAAACTAATGCTTAATAAACCTCAAAAATATCAAAGAATTGAAAATTAACCCAAACTTGCAATTTTACTCTTTATGGAAGAAATTTTTCCTAAGTTACCTCCAATTGCAGAATTTAAATCTAGCTAAGTTAACGACTAGAAAGCAATTTTAAAAGATAGATAATGATTACCTAACCAAAAGCTCTGATACCAAACTGATGTGGAACCCCAAAGACCGTGCCTTGAAACCCCTTAACAAGACAAGGTAAACAAACCTTAAGCTATGGTGATCATAGATTGAATCCGACCCAAAGCTAAACAATGTAGCAAAGAACCAAGATTATAAGGTTTATTAAGAATAGCCACGCCACAAGCAATATTACTTGATAAGTAACTAATTCCTAAAGGTAATAAAGAGATGCAAATCTGCCTCACTTTAAAGAAAAACTTTCAAATTCGTTTTTATTCATTGATTCATTGATGTCTTGTACAATAAGCCTATATGAGTATTTATAGCCCTAAGTCTTTGAATACTTTATGGTAAAGGATAACTAAATCTTATATTAACTCAACTCCTAAAAGTACAGTCATATTCTAACTCATATTCTAAAAAGGTAGAGTCCTACTTGAATTAGGACACTAATTAAATCCTTCTAAAAAAAGACAAGTGGTGGGTTGGGCTTTATTTCTTTGGCCCACATGTCTATCACAAATTAAAAGTTTATGATAATTAAAATAGGCAGCCCACATATATAATTAAGCCCAATTACAAGTTAAGCCCAAATTCCATATGTAGGCACATGCATGGCACATGATCTTGAGCACATGGATGTATGGTTCCCGTACATACATCAATTACTCGAGAATCTCTGCCTATAGTTGAAATATTATGAAGATAGTCTTGAATCACATATCTAACAGAGTAATGAGCCTTAGGGATAAAAACTAACATTACTTGGGCTAGATGTGATATAGTCAATCTAGTGGGAATTGACATGTCAATACTCTAAACCAAGTGGGGTATAGAATGGTGAAAAGAATAATTGCATGAAAATTGTCTATGGAAAGGTTCATAGTCAAACTACTGAATTTCAGTCAATTGGAGATCATGATGTATTGCTAGATACTACTCATGACTTGCTTATATTAATTATTAATCTGAGTGGGCAACATAACTGGGAACCTAATGGGTCACACACATTGGAGATATGGATAATGAGTAAAATAGTCTTGGATAGGATCCCAAAATATGAGAGAATTATTTCGGGACTGCTCACGATGAGATCGCGGGATAAACTCACTGAAGAGTGGTCACAGGCCCGCTGGCTAGGCAGGCTATAGTCCTGTTGGTAAGCCCATGTCGTTAGGCCATAATTGGTCTTAATTACGCCAATTATGGCCATATTACTATTCGTTCAAGTTGTTTTTCTTCTCTTTTGATTTTTGATTTTCTTTCTAAATTATTTTCAAATCAAAAAGACATCAAAAGATAGAAAAAGAGACATAAAAATTATTTTTGCCGAGATAATAATTCTCTCAAGAACATATTTAAAACTTTAAATATTGTTCAAACCATCTCTTTTGATAGTTTCTTCTTCAAATCTTCGTATGGCTTATTCTGATTTGCTACAACCTAACTGTTGGGTTCTTAACATACATCACATACATGGCACAGTAGAAAATTAAAATTAATTGAACCCAAAACCATGGAATACTGTATGAACATTAAAATCGGATCATACCATCAATATGGGAGAAGTTGATTACCTTTGTTTGTAACTCTTGATCTTCCAAGTTGTGAGCATTTCCTTCTTTATTGGGGTGTAGCAAACCATAACAATCCAAAGTTAGGATTGCCTTTAAGAGTATCCACACGAAGGAAGAAGAAAAAAACCTCTAAAGAGATGGGGTGACAAAGGTCCAAAGTGATAGCGATGAAAATTTGTCTTATGAAAGTGAAAGAAGAGAAAAGAAAAATAAATCTTATTTTTCTTAATGGAGCAACCATGAAATTGACTGCTTAAAAGAATTATTTATACATTTTCTAATCCTTTTAGGTTTAGAAAAGGAAAAACCCTAATGAACCCATTTTCCTAAGGTATAAGGCCCAATGTTGATCAAGTCAATAATCCTAATCTAATTTGGATTTGGCCCATTTTATAACTCTCATAAAAGGACAAATTCTTTTTTTTTTTCTCATTTGGATCTTATCCAAAATCCATTTTAAATTTTCTTAATTCCCTCTATGCATGTGACCTAATAGGTTTTCTAATCATATTGGAAGCTCAAGTCTTGGGAAAAATCATAATCCAATTAGGATTTTAAGAGTGTGACGCCCTACTTATATATTAGGTATAATCTCCTATATATAAATAGGATGCCACAAGGTTTACAAAATAAATTTGTTCGAATTAAAACTTTTTCATTTTAAATAATTTAATCATTTATTTATATTGGTTTAGGCAAGTCATTTTAATTAACAATATATATATTTATCATCATGTTGTATACACATATGGCGCCCGATTACATTGCATAATTATTTACATATACAATATTAACATATGAGAGATGTCTACCACAATCCATATGCATGGTCAAAATAAAAAAACATAATAAGTAACCAACCCTCTAACTACATCTTTTGAACCTCTACTGATATGGGATTGGATTTCTTCTTGACCAACTTTAGTATCTACTATCTACAGCTCCAATTTTTGCGTGAAAAGAACCCACTCTAAGCTAAATCTAGCTTAGTGGTACATATAAGTATTAAAGTCTTTCTCAGGCAGTCACATAAATGCATGTCTCAAATAAAATCATGGCACATTAAATTTTATTACATATTTGTCACACAAAATAAGTAAATATATAACGTAAAAGAATAAAAATAATAATCTTATTCAATAATTAAATTTGCATCATCTCATGTAAGCATTTCATACTTTGTTACTTACATCAATTAATAAATTTTTATATTTCATTTTATGGTTTATTAACCCAAAATCTTGTTCCTGAACTGTTCGGATACGGGGTGTGAAATAGGGGCGCTCACGGAGCTTAAGCCACCCTACTCACTAAAATCCCATGTTAAGGACGCTCGCAAAGCTTGAGCCACCTTGACCTAGTATAATTATGTTCTATGTGTGTAATTAGGATCAGGGGTGCTCTCGGAGCTATAGCCACCCTGTCCTTGAATCATATCAATATCGGTGCTGTAATTTTCCCTTAATGGTGCACCATCTATCCTATGTTATTCCTCAGGTAGAGAAATGCGAAATTAAAACTATTACTTAATTGTTTTTATCACGTCATTACTTGCCATAATCAACTCACATTTCGTATCAACATAATTACAAGTTCACAATTTATTTCAAACCCATATAATAACATGATATTCCATCAAATATTACCATAGCATTAAATTCCTAATTACTAACATTTTCATAATTTAAAAGAATATAGTAATATATTATTTTATCATAATGACACATAATTTATGTCATGCACACACAAACATTCATCGGGGCAAACCATAATACATATATATACAAATCTTGATAGCTTTTTCTTTTCCAAATCTAAACTTAGAGCTTATTCACTTTTATTGTTCTTCCTCTTATTGAGATTCTAATTCCAAAAATATAAATAATTAATACATTGTTAAAATGTTTATTCTTAATATAGTTTAAATAAATAACTACAATTTCTTTTAAGCTGGAACAGGACCTCTTATGACTATTGGATCTATAACTTTTTCTACACTTATCCAATCTATATGATTATTATTTATAATTAAATTTAACATGTAATAATATAACATACTAAAATTTTAGAATTTTTGAACTATTAAACAATTTTTAGTATAATTTTCAATATTGCTCTGTTTTCTACCCTTAGGCAGTTTTGGGGTACTATATTTAAAATTTTATATCTTTCACCGTGTATATTCAATTATTATGAAACTTTTATACAATTATATAAGTTTAGTTGGAACATTTTTCATGTTTACCTTATTCCCATATTCGGCCTCTAAGGTTCTCAAATACTAGAGGATATATAACTGGTTTAGATTAGAATGACAACCTGACTAGTTCATTTGTTAAGGTCATAACTCACAAAATAAATAACATTTTAAGGTAAGACTTTCACAGGAACTTAGATAAGATATAGAAATGAAATTTTTATATTTTGAACTTTGGCTATTTCCATCTAACAATAGGTCAACTATGAGGACAAAATGACTGGAGCTATACAGGTATGTAAAACCAGCTCACTCAAGGAACAACCATAGTTCATTTCACTATAACTCAACTATACAAGAGATATTTATACCAATTTTGGCAGAGACATAGACCACAAATAGGGATACAACTTTTATGTTTTAATTCACCTTAGATTCAGTCCTTAAGATGATTAAATTAAGCAAAAACCATGGAGTATCCTGTTGATACACTTCTAGGGACCAGTCTCACTCAAATGACCATTTCTCTTCATATGCTTAAAATCATTCAATAAAATTTGATAGACAGATATACAAGACATAAATAAAGAACTTTTATGCTTGACACTTCTCTAAATTCGGTTCATAAGGCAATAAAAAATAGAGTGAAATATACTGCAATAAAATAACTCAAAAAGTTCTAATAATACAATAATAATAGGAAAAAGATTACTTAACAAGAATAGATTTATTTGGAATGATTTTTATGCAAATCTTGAGTGAGATCATGAAGAATTTGGGAATGTTATTTGGGATGAAGGAAATGGATGATGATGATAAGATGAGTATAGAAGTTAGGATGAAATGGGGCAAAGTCTTAATTGACTTTCCCCTCATTCTCCCTTCTCCTGTTTTTTTTTGTGCCCTTTTTTACTATTTATTATTATTATTATTATTATTATTATTATTATTATTATTATTATTATTATTATTATTATTATTATTATTATTATCATCATCATCATCATCTTCACATATTTACTTATATCTAGTACCTTGAATTTTTTTTTATCAAAAGTACAATTTAATTATGTGGTCTAATTTAATCAAATTTATAATGTCAATTGATTTAATTTAATTTAATTTCTAATTTAGTCATTTATTCTATCTATTTTAATCTCTATTATCTATCATGTTTTTACTATTTATCTCACATACTTATTCTTATTAAACTCTAATTAGTGGGCATTACAATTCTCTCCCCCATAAGATGTTTCGTCCTCGAAACATACCTAATGTATCATCACTGAACAAAGTGAGAGTATTGAGCTTTCATCACCTCTTCGCTTTTCCATGTTGCTTCTTCGATTATATGATTCCTCCATAGCTCTTTCACTAATGGTAATCGCTTGTTTCTCAGCTCTTTAATTTCTCTTGCTAAAATTTGGACTGGTTCTTCTTCAGATGCCAAATCTTGTCTCACTTGAATGCTTCCATCAGATATGATGTGATTATAATCTGATTTATATCGTCTTAACATTGAGACATGGAAAACATTATGCATCAAACTCAACTCTAGTGGTAGAGCAAGCATATAAGCAACAGGTCCAACTCTTTCTAATATTTCATAAGGTCCGATGAATCTTGGACTTAACTTGTCTTTCTTTCCAAATCTCATAATTTTTTTCCATGGAGAAACTTTAAGAAAAACTTTATCACCCACTGCATAATCAATATCTCGTCTCTTAAGATCAGCATACGATTCTATCTGTAGCTGCTTTAAGTCTTTCACGAATGACTTTCACTTTTTCTTCCGTCTCTTGCACTAGGTATGGTCCCACATGCTTTCTCTCGCTGAGCTCTGTCCAACATAGAGGTGTTTGACACTTTCTACCATAAAGTGTCTCATATGGAGCCATCTAGATACTAGACTAATAATTGTTATTATAGGCGAATTCCATTAAAGGAAGATATTTGTCCCAGCTACCTTCAAATTCGATAACACAACTTCTCATCATATCTTCTAGAATCTGAATGACTTTTTTTGATTGTCCATTTGTCTACGGATGAAAAGTCATGCTAAAATTGAGCTTAGTACCTAGAGCTCACTGTAGACTACCCAAAATTGAGATGTGAAGTGGGGATCTCTGTTAGAAACAATAGAAACAGGCACTCCATGAAGTACTATTTCATTCATATAAAGTTTTGTCAATTGATTCAATGGGTAGTCCTTTCTTATAGGTAAGAAATGTGTTGACTTTGTAAATCTGTCCACTATGACCCATACAGTATCATGTTTCTTTGGAGTCAAAGGCAATCCAGTCACAAAATCCATAGTGATCCGTTCCCACTTTCATTCTGGAATAGAAATTGGATGTAGCAACCCTGAAGGTACTTGATGTTCAGCCTTGATGATGCGAACCAAGACAACAAAAATGATCTTACATGCCATGGAGGAGATGGATTAGTGATGCCACGTGGTCCAATCATAAGATCAAGTAGAAACAAGCTCAAGGCAGCCTTGCAAATGTATATTCAGAGCTTAGTGACAAAAGATATCAAGGAAGAGGCTTGGGTCAGGCTTGAAGAGATGGAATCAGTTTGCAATCCAAAGCTTGTGACACTCATTGGGGCATGTGATGGTGAAGACAACTAGCCTAATGGGCTAGAGAAGAAGTCTATATTACAAGGTTCAACTCATGTGCAATATGCTATGTTAAGGTGGACTTATGTTATGTCATGGTTGGGCCTAAGATTAATTTTAGTGGGCTGTTTTATTTTAATTATTGGAATGTAATTTCATTTAAAGACACATGATCAGCCTTATTTGAACTTGTCTTAAGTGTGTAGGCCTTATAAAATTAAGCCCATTCGTTTGTCCTTAAGTCATTAGGGTCAGATTGGTCTTTTCTTCATGTTTGCAGCTAGGGTTTGGTTTGTAGAGGTATAAATACCTCCTTATGCGTGTAAGACAATCAGATTGGTGATTTAAGATCAGAATTTCAGTGTTCTTGAGTGTTCTTCAAGTGGGAGGTGTGATCTCCATTGATATACCAAGGATTGTTTTCACTTATCAGGTTGGTAATTAATTTGTGGCGTGAATCCAATTCTCTCTTCATACTCTTTGTTACCAATTCCTTGCTGTTTTGGGGGTGAAGAGTCTAATCTTGCAATTGTTTAAAACTTAAGATTTGTATCAAATTGATTTGGAGGTTGTCTAGACTTAGATTCTAGGTGGTTGCTGCATCATTTGGTATCAGAGCTTTGGTTCTAAATCAATTGTACTTATCTTTATTTTTCTAGTTTTAGTGATATTTGTTCAAGTTACAGCATAAAAAAATCAAAAAAAAAAGTTTATCTATTTGTGGCTGAATTTGCCTATATTGCTGTCTATTGAAGTTTGGTTTATTTCTTTTTTTTGGGGTACGAATTTTTGGTGTTTCAATTTTTTTTTTGTTGTATATCAGATTACAAAAAAAACAAACAACAAAAAAAAATTCGTGCATATTGGCATTGATTGCCAAAAGTGGGACTGTTTGGATTCAATTGATTGCAGACATATATTAAATGAATTTCCTCTGAATATGTTTGCTCTATTCTGATTAAAATTGATAATTTGAGCAATTTTGAGTGGAGTTCGTAGTTGAAATTGATTGGTTTCATATTGAGGTATAAGTTGAGATTTCATTGCTTATTGCTGGAAATTGTGCAATTGGTGGATAATAGTTACTAATAGACATACAATTAGCTTATTTGGCAGTAAGTTGGGAATGGTTTAGTGAGTTTTAGATTCTGGTTCGAATTCTTTTAGGGCAGTAGCACATATGCACTTAATTTTTTCTAGTTTTGTCAATTTCTTGCATTCTTTGTTTTATATTCTTGACTGCTGTCCTACTTGTTTCCATTACATTAGTTGAGTAATTTTGCATTCCATATTACTCAAATAACAATATTATATCTGCACATCTCATTCTTCATCCGTGTGTGCATATAGCATATACTTGTCATTCCTTGCTTTCATCTCATTAATTTTGCTTCTAGTTTTGTGATATTTCCTTTCTTGCTTAGGAATTGTCTATTTAATTTTCTGTTGGATATTGCTGCTCATTGTTATTGATCTGGTTGGTTGAAATTGATCCGGAAATATATCATAGTGAGTACACAAGAGCGGTAAAAGGCAGGAGTGGTTAGCTCAAAAGAGGGTAAAAGCCTTAATTGAGTGAAACACGAGCGAACATACACATTTTGAGTGAAACACGTGAGGGAGTGTGTGAGGCCATTTATTTACATCATGTCTAAATCAAGCAACCAGGAAAGAAGTAGTGATGAAGGAAACAAAACTTTCTTCACATTGGAGGCTATGCAACAACAATTTGGAAGGCTTGAGATTCTGCTCCGAGACATGAATGATCGGTTTGACAAGTATGATAGGAGGTTAGAAGGCCATGATCAAGCTCTACAGAATCTTAGAAGAGATACATCCTTGCAAAGTCGAATTGGAGGGAGAAGGGAAAGGTTAGTAACTCCACCTCAATCTGACTATGAAGAAGATTTTGATGACTTTGATGATGATAGGGATAGAAATCAGTTTGGAGGTAGAGGGGGCAGAAATGATAGAGGAAGGAATAGGAGAGAACATAGAGGCAGGGTAGAGGCGGATAGATTTGGGAATGTTGAGAATCGGATAGATCGTAATTTGGGGAGTATTAAAATGAAAATCCCTACTTTTCAAGGTAGGAATGATGCTGATGCTTACTTGGAGTGGGAGAGAAAAGTGGAATTGGTGTTTGAATGTCATAACTATTCTGAGGAAAAAAAAGTAAAGTTGGCAGCCGTGGAATTCACTGACTATGCCTTGGTATGGTGGGACCAAATCATCCTCAATAGGCGTAGGAATGGGGAAAGGCCTATAAACACATGGGTGGGGATGAAGGCAGTCATGAGAAAGAGGTTTGTCCCTAGTTACTATTATAGGGAACTACATCAAAGGCTTCAAACTTTAAGGCAAGGGAATAAAAGTGTTGAGGACTATCATAAAGAAATGGAGATAGCTATGATGAGGGCTAATATTGTTGAAGATAGGGAGGCTACCATGGCACGTTTCTTGGCTGGTCTAAATAAAGAAATTGCAAATGTTATTGAGCTGCACCACTATGTAGAGTTAGAGGAGATGGTGAATATGGCTATGAAGGTGGAGAAGCAACTAAAGCAAAAGGGAACCAACAAACCAACCTATTTGGGTTCCACATCTAATTGGAGCTCAAAATGGCCAAAAAGGGAAGACAAAGCCAAAGACAATGTAAGAGAAGAAAAGGGTAAAGTAGAGCAAAAAGGCAACCCTAAAGCTAATGCTACTTCTTCTTCCAATACTGAAAAGCATAGAAACATAAAATGCTTTAAGTGCCTTGGCAATGGACATATTGCATCTCAATGCCCAAATAAAAAGGTTATGATATTGAAAGATAATGGTGTAATTGAATCCGAAAGTGATAAAGAATCTGATTCAATGCCTTCATTTGAAGATTGTAGTGATGATGATGAGGCTGAGCATGCTGTTGGTGGGGATTTAAATCTTGTGGTTAGGCGTGTACTAAATGTACAATTGAAAGAAGATGGAGTTGAACAAAGGGAAAATATCTTCCATTCCAGATGCTTGATAAATGGCAAAATTTGTAGTCTTATAATTGATGGAGGAAGTTGTACTAATGTTGCAAGTACTACTTTAGTTGATAAGTTGGGGCTGGATTGTTTGAAACATCCTAGGCCATATAGACTACAATGGCTTAATGATAGTGGAGAGATAAGGGTAAATAAACAAGTTTTAATTTCATTCTCCATTGGAAGATATTCTGACCGTGTACTTTGTGATGTAGTACCTATGCATGCAGGTCATGTGTTGCTTGGTAGGCCATGGCAATATGACAGAAAGGTGACACATGATGGGTATAGAAATAGACACTCATTCATGATGGGAGATCAACGTATCATTCTGGCTCCTATGACTCCTAGTGAAGTTTATGAAGATCAAATGAAGCTAAAAAGGAGCATGGAGGAAGAAATGCAAAAAGAAGCCGAAAAGTCCAAATTGAGAGAAAAGGAGCAAAAAGAAAATGGAAAGGCTGAGAGTTGCAAAATAAGAGAGATGAGAGGAAAAGAAAAAGGAAAGGCAAAAAAAAGAGAGAAAAATGGGAGGAAAAGAGGCCCAAAAAGAAAAGCAAATAATTGGCCCAAAGGAGAGTGGTACAAAGAAAAACAATTTTTATGCAAAAGTAAGGGATATGAGAGTGGCTTTTGAGAATCAACAATATTTACTTGTACTCATGTACAAGGAATCTTATTTTAATGAAGCTGACCTTAACCCTTCTTTGCCTAGTGTTGTTGTTTCTTTATTGCAGGAATATGAGAATGTATTTCCTGAAGAGTTACCACAAGGATTGCCACCAATAAGAGGAATTGAACATCAAATTGATTTCATCCCAGGAGCTCAAATTCCAAACCGCCCAGCCTATAGGAGCAACCCCGAGGAGACAAAGGAACTTCAAAGGCAAGTGGAGGAGTTGTTAGCAAGGGGGCATATCCGTGAGAGTCTTAGTCCATGTGCAGTGCCGGTGCTTTTGGTGCCAAAAAAGGATGGGAGTTGGCGCATGTGTGTTGATTGTAGGGCTGTGAATCGCATAACAGTTAAGTATCGCCATCCAATACCCAGATTGGATGATATGTTAGACGAACTGCATGGCGCATGTGTCTTTACTAAGATTGATTTGATGAGTGGATATCACCAAATTAGGATGAAAGTTGGTGATGAATGGAAAACAGCATTTAAAACAAAGCTTGGTTTATATGAGTGGCTCGTTATGCCTTTTGGTCTAACCAATGCCCCTAGCACTTTTATGAGATTGATGAATCATGTTTTGCGTCAGTTCATTGGAAAATTTGTTGTTGTTTATTTTGATGATATTTTGATTTATAGTAAATCTGTTGATGAGCATGTACATCATCTTAGGGCTGTTTTGGATACACTTAGGAGAGAAGAATTGTATGCTAAACTTAAAAAGTGCACATTTTGCATGAATAGAGTTATATTCTTAGGGTATGTGGTGAGTGCCAATGGAATTGAGGTTGATGAGGAGAAGATAAGGGCTATCCAAGAATGGCCAACCCCTAGGAATGTGAGTGATGTTAGGAGCTTTCATGGCCTTGCTAGCTTTTACAGGAGGTTTGTAAAGGATTTTAGTGTCATTGCTGCTCCTTTAACTGAAATCATTAAAAAGGATGTGGGGTTTAAGTGGGGCGAGGCGCAAGAACTTGCATTTAATACTTTGAAAGATAAACTTTGTTCTGCACCTGTTTTGAGTTTGCCTGATTTTAATTCTACTTTTGAAATTGAATGTGATGCCTCCGGGATAGGTATTGGTGCTGTTTTGATGCAGGGTAGGCGTCCAATTGCTTTCTTTAGTGAAAAGTTGAGTGGTGCACAACTCAATTATTCCACGTATGACAAGGAGTTGTATGCATTGGTGAGGGCTTTGGAGACTTGGCAGCATTATCTTTGGCCTAAAGAGTTTGTGATTCATAGTGATCATGAGTCTTTAAAGCATCTCAAGGGTCAAGGTAAGTTGAACAAACGACATGCCAAATGGTTGGAGTTCATTGAGACCTTTCCTTATGTGATTCAATACAAACAAGGTAAGGAAAACGTGGTTGCTGATGCATTATCTAGAAGATATACTCTTATTTCTACTTTGAGTTCTCGATTGATGGGATTTGAATATATAAGGGAATTGTATGCTTCTGATTCTGATTTTTCAAATGTCTATAATGCATGTGAACAATCTGCATTTCAAAGGTTTTATAGGCATGATGGTTATTTATTTAGAGAAAATAAACTGTGTGTGCCTAATTGTTCCATGCGTGAGTTGCTTGTGCGTGAGGCTCATAATGGTGGTTTGATGGGTCATTTTGGTATTGCTAAGACACTTGACATCTTGCATGAGCATTTTTATTGGCCTAATATGAAGAAACATGTTGAGAAAATTTGCTCTAGGTGTGTTGCATGTAAGCAAGCCAAGTCAAGAATTCAACCTCATGGGTTGTATACTCCTTTACCCATCCCTAGTCAGCCCTGGATTGACATTTCTATGGATTTTGTGTTGGGACTGCCCAGGACTAAAAGGGGAAGAGATAGCATTTTTGTTGTAGTTGATAGGTTTAGCAAGATGGCACATTTCATTGCTTGTCATAAAACTGATGACGCTACACATATTTCTGATTTGTTCTTTAAGGATGTTGTGCGTTTGCATGGTGTTCCTAAAACTATTGTTTCTGATAGAGATTCTAAGTTTTTGAGTCATTTTTGGCGTGTGTTGTGGGGAAAGTTGGGAACAAAGTTGCTATTTTCTACTACTTGTCATCCTCAAACAGATGGTCAAACTGAAGTGGTTAATAGAACTTTAGGATCATTATTACGTGCTGTTGTTGGAAAGAATTTGAAAACTTGGGAAGATTGTTTGCCATTAGTAGAATTTGCATATAATAGAAGCATTCATTCATCAACAGGTTATTCTCCATTTGAAATTGTCTATGGTTTTAATCCGCTAACCCCTTTGGATTTGTTGCCTATACCTGTGAATGATATTTCTAACTTAGATGGACAAAAGAAGGCAGATTTGGTTAAGTCCATACATGAGAAGGCAAAGCAGCACATTGAGTTAAAGAACAAAAGTTATGCACAAAAAGCCAACCAAGGACGTAAAGTTGTGAAATTTGAACCTGGAGATTGGGTATGGGTGCATTTTAGGAAAGAGAGATTTCCTAACCAAAGGAAATCCAAGTTGGATCCAAGAGGGGATGGACCTTTTCAAGTGGTTGAGAGGATCAATGACAATGCCTATAAGATAGACTTGCCCGGTGAGTATGGTGTTTCAGCAACTTTTAATGTTGCTGACCTTTCTCCTTTTGATAATGCAGGTGGTGATTCGAGGACGAATCCTTTTGTGGAGGGAGGGAATGATGCGAACCAAGACAACAAAAATGATCTTACATGCCATGGAGGAGATGGATTAGTGATGCCACGTGGTCCAATCATAAGATCAAGTAGAAACAAGCTCAAGGCAGCCTTGCAAATGTATATTCAGAGCTTAGTGACAAAAGATATCAAGGAAGAGGCTTGGGTCAGGCTTGAAGAGATGGAATCAGTTTGCAATCCAAAGCTTGTGACACTCATTGGGGCATGTGATGGTGAAGACAACTAGCCTAATGGGCTAGAGAAGAAGTCTATATTACAAGGTTCAACTCATGTGCAATATGCTATGTTAAGGTGGACTTATGTTATGTCATGGTTGGGCCTAAGATTAATTTTAGTGGGCTGTTTTATTTTAATTATTGGAATGTAATTTCATTTAAAGACACATGATCAGCCTTATTTGAACTTGTCTTAAGTGTGTAGGCCTTATAAAATTAAGCCCATTCGTTTGTCCTTAAGTCATTAGGGTCAGATTGGTCTTTTCTTCATGTTTGCAGCTAGGGTTTGGTTTGTAGAGGTATAAATACCTCCTTATGCGTGTAAGACAATCAGATTGGTGATTTAAGATCAGAATTTCAGTGTTCTTGAGTGTTCTTCAAGTGGGAGGTGTGATCTCCATTGATATACCAAGGATTGTTTTCACTTATCAGGTTGGTAATTAATTTGTGGCGTGAATCCAATTCTCTCTTCATACTCTTTGTTACCAATTCCTTGCTGTTTTGGGGGTGAAGAGTCTAATCTTGCAATTGTTTAAAACTTAAGATTTGTATCAAATTGATTTGGAGGTTGTCTAGACTTAGATTCTAGGTGGTTGCTGCATCACTTGACTTGCTAACAAGTCAAACATTTTGAAGTGTATTTTGTGATGTCCTTTTTCATAACTGCCCACCAGTATCTGCTCTTCAACTATTGAAACATCTTGTTAATAGCACATTTGCTTTCATAGGCCTCTCTAAGAATCCTTTGTCTAAGATCTTCTACATTAGGCACACATAATTTTTCTTGATAGAACAGTCCACCATCTAAGTCCATAGTGAATCCAGGTCTCTCCCCCTTAGAGATCAACTTAGCTAATTCAATTAGCTTTCTATCCTGTCTTTGTGCAAATCTGATTTCCTGCATAAAAGTGGGTTGAAGGTGCAACTCTGCCACAATCTTTCTGCTTAAAGCATCTACTACTACATTAGCTTTGCTTGTATGGTAGTCAATCACATAATTATAATCCTTTATTAGCTCTCTTCTTTGCCTCAAATTCAATTCTTTTTGTGAAAAAAGATATTTCAAACTCTTGTGATTTGTGTAAATGAAACACTTCTCCCCATATAAATAATGGCACCAAATCTTCAATGTGAAAACTATAACTACCAACTCTAGATCATAGGTAGGATAATTCTTCTCATGCAGCTTTAACTACCTAGAAGCATAAGCAACCACCTTTTCATCTTACATCAATACACAACCCAATCCATTATGAGAAACATCATTATAAATGACATACTCCTTATTAGGGGATTGGTTGTGTCAAAATAGGGGCCTTAGTGAGCATACTTTTGAGCTTATCAAAACTAGCTTGACACTTATCTGTCCACTCAAATTTAACATCTTTTCTCAATAGTCTTGTTAAAGGAGAAGCAATCATTGAAAAACCCTTGACAAATCTCAGATAATATCCAGCTAAACCCAAGAAACTTCTGACCTTGGTCACATTCCGTGGAGGTTTCCAACTCACAATTGCCTCAACCTTGCTAGAATCCACTTTAATACCTTTTGCAGAGATAATGTGTCCCAGAAATGTCACCTTCATCAACCAAAACTCACATTTTAAGAGTTTGCTTGCACAATGGCTCCATTATTATCACAATACAATTGTGTTGGATCAATAATGCTAGGAACCACTCCAAGTTTTGCGATGAATTTTTTTATCCAAACTACTTCGTTTGCTACTTCAAAAACTGCAATGTTATCTGCTTCAGTTGTGGAATCAGCAGTCATTTCCTGTTTGGAATTCTTCCAATAACTGTTCAACCATTTAGTGTGAATATAGTACCTGACTAAGATTTTAAGTCATCCTTGTCATATTGGAAGCTGGCATCGGTATACCCGCTCACAATAAGATCTCCATCTCCATATACCAAGAATACATCCTTAGTCCTTCTCAAGTACTTAAGGATATTATTGACAGCCACCCAATGACCCTCAATAGGGTTCGATTGGTATCTACTTGTGACACTTAAAGCATATGATACATCGGGTCTTGTACATATCATAGTGTACATGATTGATCCTATAGCTGAAGTATATAGAATCAAACTCATGTGTGTACTCTCATCTTGTGTCTTTGGACACAAAGACTTTGAGAGAGTAATCCTATGGGTCATGGAAATATATCCCCTCTTGGATTGCTCCATGCTAAACTTCTTTAGCATCTTATCTATGTATGTAGACTGTGAAAGACCAAGCAATCTTTTAGATCTATCTCTATAAATTTTTATCCCCAAAATATATACTACTTCTCCAAGGTCTTTCATAGAGAAATTCTTGGATAACCAAATTTTGACTGATTGTAATGCTAAGATATCATTTCCCATTAATAATATGTCATCTACGTACAACATAAGAAATAAGGTTGCATTCCCACTAACCTTCTTGTAAACACAAGGTTCATTCGGATTTTGTAAGAAACCAAACTATTTGATTGTCTTGTCAAACCGAATATTCCAACTCTTGGATGCTTGCTTTAATCCATAAATGAATCTTTAAAGCTTACATACCTTTTTGTCATATTTGGATATGAAGCCTTCTGGTTGTGTCATGTACACATCCTCAGTCAGATTTCCATAAAGGAACGCTGTCTTCACATCTATTTGTCATATCTCATAATAATAATGAGTAGCAATGGCTAGAAGTATCCTTATGGATTTAAGCATAGCTACTGGGCTAAAAGTTTCATCATAGTCAATTCCTTGCCTTTGACGATAACCTTTAGCAACAAGTCTAGCTTTTTAGGTAATCACATTACCATCTCAGATTTGTTTTTGAAAACCCATTTGTACCCTATAGGCTTTATCCCTTCGGGTGGGTCAACCAAAGTCCATACTTGGTTTTCATACATGGAATCCATTTCTGACTTCATGGCTTGAAGCCATTTGTTAGATTCTGAAATATTCAGAACTTTTTCATACGGTGTAGGCTCATCGTTTTTTATGAGCAATACGTCATTCTATTCACTAATGAGAAATCCATATATCTTTGGAATAGTACGTATCCTACTTGACCTACAAAACTCTTGTGCTTCAAAAGGTTGAGCTATTATATCATTTGTATGAGTAACAAGCTTGGGTTCAGGCAGTTGATCAACATCTGTTTGAGCATCTTGAACTTTCTTAAGTTCAATTTTGCTCCCACTATCTCGTTTTAGAAGGAATTCTCTCTCTTAAAAGATAGCATGTCTTGAAATAAAAACTTTTTTTCCAAGGGGTGGTAAAATTGATATCCATGTGATGTTTTTGGATATCACACAAATAGACATCGGTCAGACTTAGCTTCTAGCTTATCTGACATTGTCCGCTTCACATAAGCAGGACAACTCCAAATTCTCATGTAAGAAAATGTGGGTTTTTTGTTATACCATATCTCATATGGAGTAACATCAACCAACTTCAAAGGAACTCCATTTAATATATAAATGGTGATCTCTAGTGCATAACCCCAAAAGGATTTAGGGAGTTTCACAAAACTCATCATAGACCTTACCATGTCTAACAAGGTTCAATTTCTTCTTTCAGCCACACCATTGTGTTGTGGCATGTAAGGTGGAGTCCATTGAGATAAAATCCCATTATCCCTAAGATAATCTATAAACTCTTAGCTCAAGTATTCACCTACTCAATCTGATCGTAGTGTTTTAATACTTTTGCCAAGTTGTTTCTCTACTTCATTTCTGAATTCTTTAAACTTTTCCAAAGCTTCAGTTTGTATTTCATAAGATACATGTACACATATCGTGAGTAGTCATTGATAAAAGTAATGAAGTAGATGAAACCATCTCTAGCGTGTGTAGACATTGGACCACATACATCTGAATGTATTAAGTCTAAAAAAGACTATTAGCACGTTCACCCTTTTCCTTAAATGGTAATTTAGTCGTCTTGCCTAATAAGCAAGATTCACATGTGTCATATGATTCATAATCAAATTACCCCAAACTACCACTCTTGTGTAGCTTAGCCATGCATTTCTCATTTATATGACCAAAGCGACAATGCCATAAGTAAGATGATTTCAACATATCTTGTTTTTGCCTTTTATTATCATTGATGTTTAAAATTGGATTTGACATATCTAATATGTATATTCCATTGCATAATGTATCACTAGCATAAAGAATTCCATTCAATATAATAGAACAACAATTGTTACTAAAAGCTAAATAAAAACCATTTTTATTTAGATTTGAAACAGAAATAATGTTTTTAGTCAAAGCAGGTACATAATAGCAATTATCCAAATTTAACATAAGCCCACTAGGGAGGGTCAATACGTAAGTCCCTACAGCTAATGCAGCAACCCTTGTTCCATTTCCAATGCGTAGACCTGACCCTCACTTATTGAGCTGCCTACTCTTCCTTAGGCTCTGCATATCAATGCATATGTGTAAGCCACAATCGGTATCTAATACCCATATATTATTATCGAAAACAGTATTAATTTCAATGGAAAAAATACCTAAAGTAGATGGGGCATCAGAGGCCTTCTTCTTCAAGGACTCCAAGCAAGCCTTGCAGTTTCTCTTCGAATGGTCATCCTTGCCGCAATGGAAACATGTTCCCTTTGGAGCAATCTCCTTGGCCTTCTTCTTGGCCACGCCTCCCTTAGACTTCATGGACTTCTTCTTCTTCTTAAGGTTCTTCTTTTTAGATCCTTAAGAGTCTACCAGCATCACAGCCTTACTGTCCTTCTTGACAGATGTCTCAGCTGTTTTGAGCAAGTTAATCAGCTCAGCAATAGTGGTAGAGATTTGGTTCATCCTATAGTTAAGCACCAAATGTGAATAATTATCGGACAAACCGGTTACAATTAAGTCAATACTTAATTCATGGTCCATCACAAATCTCAAGGTGGCCAACCTTTCAATATAGCCATTCATCTTCAATGCATATTGCACGGGAGATGTCCCCTCAACTATCTTAGTGCGAAAGAGCAACCTCGAAGTTTCAAACCTTTTGGAATGCGCTTGCTTAACAAAAAGCTCTCTGATAAGAATGTGGACTCCTAACTTCGTCCCAAAAGCGCGCTCAAAGGGGAAGGTTTGAACCCAGCCTTATAAACCAGTCCAGGAGTTCCTCCACAACCGATGTGGGACGCATCATCCCCACCCCCTTAAGACCCCGACTGCCTCGGTCGGCGATCTGTCTTAACCCGAAGGGACACCGGTGTACAGGGCTGGCTCTGATACCAAATGATAAGAATGTGGACTCCTAACTTCGTCCCAAAAGCACGCTCAAAGGGGAAGGTTTGAACCCAGCCTTATAAACCAGTCCAGGAGTTCCTCCGCAACCGATGTGGGACGCATCATCTGGTCTAATCTAAGTCTAGACAACCTCCAAATCAATTTGATACAAATCTTAAGTTTAACCAATTGCAATATTAGACTTTTCACCCCCAAAACAGCAAGGAATTGGTAACAAAGAGTATGAAGAGAGAATTGGATTCACGCCACAAATTAATTACCAACCTGATAAGTGAAAACAATCCTTGGTATATCAATGGAGATCACACCTCCCACTTGAAAAACACTCAAGAACACTGAAATTTTGATCTTAATCACCAATCTGATTGTCTTACACGCATAAGGAGGTATTTATACCTCTACAAACCAAACCCTAGCTGCAAACATGAAGAAAAGACCAATCTGACCCTAAGGACTTAAGGACAAACGAATGGGCTTAATTTTATAAGGCCTACACACTTAAGACAAGTTAAAATAAGGCTGATCATGTGTCTTTAAATGAAATTACATTCCAATAATTAAAATAAAACAGCCCACTAAAATTAATCTTAGGCCCAACCATGACATAACATAAGTCCACCTTAACATAGCATATTGCACATGAGTTGAACCTTGTAATATAGACTTCTTCTCTAGCCCATTAGGCTAGTTGTCTTCACCATCACATGCCCCAATGAGTGTCACAAGCTTTGGATCGCAAACGGATTCCATCTCTTCAAGCCTGGCCCAAGCCTCTTCCTTGATATCTCTTGTCACTAAGCTCTGAATATACATTTGCAAGGCTGCCTTGAGCTTGTTTCTACTTGATCTTATGATTGGACCAAGTGGAATCACTAATCCATCTCCTCTATGGCATGTAAGATCATTTTTGTTGTCTTGGTTCGCATCACTCTCTTATATGGTATACTATAGAATTAGCATCTATAGCCTTATGCTGCTTTTGCAACTCAGCTGACATAGTAGCAAGTATAATGCAACTTGCCATCTCATTATCATTGAGATGCGTTTGATATGCCTTCTAAACATCTTCAGAAGCATTAACAGCTAGAAGATTAGGGAGTGCCTCATTTAGGACATAGCTGATGCAGAACCCCAAAGACCGTGCCTTGAAACCCCTCAACAAGACAAGGTAAACAAACCTTAAGCTATGGTGATCATAGATTGAATCTGACCCAAAGCTAACCAATGTAGCAAAGAACCAAGATTATAAGATTTAATAAGAATAGCCACGCCACAAGCAATATCACTTGATAAGTAACTAATTCCTAAAGGTAACAAAGAGATGCAAATCTGCCTCACTTTAAAGAAAAACACTCAAATTCGTTTTTATTCATTGATGTCTTGTAAAAGAAGCCTAGATGAGTATTTATAGCCCTAAGTCTTTGAATCCTTTATGGTAAAGGATAACTAAATCCTATTCTAACTCAACTCCTAAATGTACAGCCATATTCTAACTCAAATTCTAAAAAGTAGAGTCCTACTTGGATTAGGACACTAATTAAATCCTTCTAAAATAAGACAAGTGGTGGGTTGGGCTTTATTTCTTTGGCCCACATGTCTATCACTAATTAAAGCCTAAGGTAATTTAAATTAGGCAGCCCACATACATAATTAAGCCCAATTACAAGTTAAGCCCAAATCCCATAAATAGGCACATGCATGGCACATGATCTTGAGCACATGGTTGGCACATGATGTCTTCCACATGGATGGCACATGTCTTGCACATGTTTGGCACATGACTCCTAGCACATGATTTGCACATGACTTGTAATCTTTAATTTTATGGACTTTGCCTTGTTTAGCCCATTTGAATTGAAGCTTCATGAAAGACTCCCTTGATCTTCACTTTAGGCTTCCCTTTGTGTATTATTGGCCCATAAGCTTGATTGTGAATTTTAGGCCCAATATAGCAACAAATGCTCCAATGCTGCCTTCTATGACTTGGAATACGCCCTACATTAATTTGGATCATTTGAATGGGATTTTGAACTCCTTTTCGGTCTATTTCAATGATATAAGATTGCTCCTCTCCATTGACAAAATATTGACGTTCATATCCTTCAATTATGGTTCCCGTGCATACATCAATAGCTAATCTTTTTGGATTGGAGAATGATTCTCAAATTCCCTAGCCAATCCAAAAAATTAGGCACAGTCAACTTATTTGATTCCATTAGTGATCACAAATTCACACTTGTCATGATGATGATTCTAGCAATCTAGATGTAAAATAGAGCGTAATGGAAGGCATAAGACTCAATTGTTTATTTAGTGAGAGATTTCTTTGTTAAGTCTCATCAAGTTATTGTTTCATGCTTTTATATATCATACATTCATCATATAGATATATAAAGATAGTTACATTAACTATATGACATGATTATGGACATACTAAAGTTATTCTCTTGAGCCAAAAAGAAATTGACTAAGTTTTACCTATGTATATGCATGAATTTACAACCAAAAATAGAAATCAAATTCCTATTTATAAGTCTTCTTGTTTATGGTACCACCTCCTTTGCTTATTGTTCAATCTTCATTTTATCCTAATCTTATGTAACCAATTACATATTTCAAATTATTGAAAACCTCAATTTACATTTGAGAGAAGTAAGATGAGAAGATAAATACATAAGAAAGAAAGAGAGATAGGACACACAGGCCCTGTTTACCATAAACAAAACAATTCTATGCATGCTCAATCACATTGGATCTAAGTCCATATTCATCCATCATGCCTTTTCATATACCCCTAACATCCATTATGAATTAGAATTCATAAAATAAAAAATGACAATTTTGGATTTCAATTTGTAAATCGATTCAATGCTTGAACCGAAATTGTCTAGTTGTGTTATTTCGGTTAATTTAATTTTTTATGTCATTTTAAAGTGGAATTTAATATTTAATCAAATTGAATTAAATTCCATATTTTCAAAATTAATTCAAAATTAATTCTCATTAAAATCAGAATATTATAATGTTAAAATTAAACAATTTAATTTTAATATACATACCAATTTCTAGTCATACAAGAATTAAAATTGCCCAACTTAAATAATTCAAAATTAATTTCCAAAAATTCTAAAAATTTCCAAAACTTCAAATCATTATTCTAATCATCTTTATGTCAGCTCAAGATCATCAAAATATTTTTGGCACAAGCCAAAATTACTAAGACAAACGAACCAACACACTTAGACTCTCAAAACGACTCATTCGACATCTAGAATTTTTTGAAATTTTCAAATGCATGCAAAATAATTTTGGCCTGCATCTAATATCAAAATAACATATTTTTAATTACATCAAAAACATTTCAAGGTGCTGGACACAAAATAAACACATACAAAAAATTTGAAACAAAACAGCTCCATCGGGTATACTAAAATAGTCTCATTTTTGTATTTGTTTGAAAAATTAATTAAAATATTTTTTAATTAATTACTGGACACTTCCAGAGGGATAAAAACATTCTCAATATGTCTGAATAATATTTTCATAATTAAACTATAAAAAAATATAACCAGCCCCATCAATTAAGCCAAACAACAATACATGTTCATAAATAAGACAATTTTAGATATTTTTTAAATAAATCCGAAATTAATTATTTGAATTACATTCAAATCATTTTTCAATCAAAATAATAATTCTTAATCATTCCATGATCAGATTAGAGAAAAAAAAAATGTGTAAAACATATTTTACAAATTAATTTCAATTTTTCGAAACCTATTGATTCAAAATCATAAAAAATATGCAATCTCATTGCACTTTCAATTAAAATTAATTATAATGGACACGAGAAGGCCTTGATACCACTATTGGGTTTTGAAGAATATATCACATTCATAAATACAGTAGAAAAATAAAATTTTCAAAATTCGAAACAAAAATATCATACTTGTGCCATTAAAACTAATTTATATAAATATAGAGTTTAGAAATTATACCTTGTAATTTCTTATTTTTTATTCAAATTTTCACTTTGTTGGATTGTAGCAAACCACAACAATCCACATTAGGATGTCTCTAATGATAATCCACGTGAATAATGAAGAAACAACTATCAAAAGAAATAGTTTGAACAAATTCAAAATGCTAGCTTTGAAAGTGTTCTTGAGAGAAATTTATTGTCTTAAAAATATTGTTTTCACAAAAAAATATTTTGATTTCTATTTTCTGTCATTTGATGTCTTTTCTATTTGAATTAAATTCAAAGAAAAGATCAAAAGTCAAAAATGGAGAAAATGGAATTAAATGAATAATGAATGTGTTTAATGGTCATAATTGGCCTAATTAAAGCCAAATTCACCTGTTGCCCAACAGGAGGCACCAGCGCATGTGCTAGGCCAGCTGCGGGCTGTCGCTAGGCAGGTTAGTAGCCTGCCTAGCCCGCGCAGGCACGTGACCCTCCCGAACGATTTTTCTGTGCGATCTTATCGCGATTTATCCCGAAATAATTCTCTCATATTTTGGATCTCATCCAAGACTATTTTACTCGTTCTACATATCTTCAATGCGTGTGACTCATTAGCTTTCCGGTTATGTTGGCCACTTAAATTAACAATTAATTTAAGCAAGTGATGAGCGGTATCAAGCAACACATCATGACCCCCAATTGACCGGAAAGTCAATAGTTTGACTACGAACCTTTCCATAGACAATTTTCGTGCAATTATTCCTTTCACCATTCTATACCCCACTTGGTTCAGAGTATGAACATGTGTCAACTCCAACTAGATTGACTACATCATGTCTAGTCCAAGTAATGTTAATTCTTGTCCCTGAGGCTCATTACTCTATTAGATATGTCATTGAAGACTATTTTTATGACATTTCTACTCCGGGTAGAGATTCCCGAGTAATGACCACGACGAGAGGCCATGGGTATACACTCCTTCTATCAGGAGTGGTGAATCCTTTGTTGGTTACACAATTACCTTCAAATATCTCAAGTTGTATCCAATCACCATCCTATAAGCAACATCCCTGAGGCAATAATGAATAGTATCAAAATACAGAATTAGTATCTAAAATATCCTTGAGTACCTCAAGTCTAAGGATACTTGCACCATTATTATGATGAGATTATCATTGACATTTGAATAGATTATCCATATGATTGTCTCATAGCTGGTCATCCAATGTACTTAGCTACACTTAGCAAGCATCCACATGTTAACTCTAAACATTTAATGTTTACAGATTATGAGATCTACTACTCGATCCAATCAAGAAGTGTAACATGTGCTGTCCGGATTAACAATGTCCTGTCTCATTAATCCTATGACTAGAGATAATTTTGATACTAACATAATTACACATTATAAGAATCTCAATATCATGATCTCATCATGATTTCCTTCTTACTATGGTATGTATCAAGGACTTCATTAATTGATTTAAGATCACTATCAATGCATATATCAAAATGAACATCAAATTAATGAAAAAGTCTTTTATCAATCAAATAAATTTGTACAATAAGTGTTAAAGGTGATTGCCTTTAGAGCACTCCTCTATCAAATGGTGAACCATTTGTCCTATGTTAGTCCTCAGTAGAGAAATGAGCAATTAAAACTGTTAATTAATTGTTTTTATCGTGTCATTACTTGCCATAATCAACTCTGATTTCGTATCAACATAATTACAAGTTCACAATTTATTTCAAACCTATATAATAACATGATATTCCATCAAATATTACCATAGCATTAATTAATAAAATTTTCATAATTTAAAAGAATGTAGTAATATATTATTTTATCGTGATGACACATAATTTATGTCATGCACACACAAACATGCATCGGGGCAAACCATAATACATATATATGTACAAACCTTGATAGCTTTTTCTTTTCAAAATCTAAACTCAGAGCTTGTTTACTTTTGTTGTTCTTCCTCTTATTGAGATCCTAATTCGAAAATATAAATAATTATTACATTGATAAAATACTTATTTTTAATATAGTTTAAATAAATAACTACAATTTCGTTTAAGCTGGAACATGACCTCTTAGGACTATTAGATCTATAACTTTTTCTGCACTTATCCAATCTATATGATTCTTATTTCTAATTAACTTTAACATTAATAATATAACATACTAAAATTTCAAAATTTTTGAACCATTACACAATGTTTAGTATAATTTTAAATGTTGCTATATTTTCTGCCCTTAGGCAGTTTTAAGGTACTATATTTAAAAATTTATATCTTTCACCATGTATATTCAATTATTATGAAATATTTTATACAATTATATAAGTTAATTTGGAACATTTTTCATGGTTACTTTATTTCCATATTCGGCCTCTAAGGTTCTCAAATACTAGAGGATCTATAACTGATTTAGATTAGAATGACAACCTGACCAGTTCATTTGTTAAGGTCATAATTCTCAAAATAAATAACATTTTAAGGTAAGAATTTTATAGAAACTTAGATAAGATATAGCAATAAAAATTTTATGTTTTGAACTTTGACTAATTTGATCTAAAAATAGGTCAAATATGAAGACGAAATTACTGGAGCTGTACAGGTATGTGAAACCAACTCAATCAAGGAACAACTACAGTTCATTTCACTATAACTCAAACTACACGAGATATTTATACGAAATTTGGCAGATACCTAGAACACAAATATAGATACAACTTTTATGTTTTAAGTAATCTTAGATTAAATCCTTAAGATGATCAAATTACGCAATAACCATGGAGTATCCTGTTGATATTCTTCCAAGGACTAGTCTCACTCAAATGACCATTTCTCTTCATATACTTAAACTCATTCTATAAAATTTGGCAAACAAATAGACAAGACATAAATGAACAACTTTTATTTTTTACATCTCTCCAAATTCGGTTTATAAGATAATAAAAAACAAAGTGAAATATATTGCAGTAAAATAATCCAAAAAGTTCTAATAACACAATAACAATGAGAAAGATATTACTTACCAAGAATAGATTTATTTGGAGTGATTTTGATGTAAATCTCGAGTGAGATCATGAAGAATTTGGGACTGTTATTTGGGAGGAAGGAAATGAATGATGATGATAAGAAGAAGAGTATAGAAGTTAGGATGAAATGGGGCAAAGTCTTAATTGACTTTCCCCTCCCTTCTCCCGTTTTAATCTTTTTTTTTTCTGCTATGCTCTTTTTTTTCTGTTCACTTTTCTATTTTTTTCCTCTTTTTTATTTTATTATTATTATTATTATCTTCACATATTTACTTATATCTAATACTTTTAATTTTTTTACCAGAAGTACAATTTAATTATGTGGTCTAATTTAATCAAATTTATCATGTCAATCAATTTAATTTATTTTAATTTTTAATTTAGTCATTTATTCCATCTATTTTAATCTATATTATCTATCATATCTTTCCTATTTATCTCACATACTTATCCTAATTAAATTCTAATTAGTGGGCGTTACAACAAGTCAAACACTTTTGACCCATAATGAATTTCTAATTAATTTCCCTTGACTTAGTATATTATGAACGATATCTAGTAATACATCATGACCAACCAATTAACCAAAAAGTCAGTGGTTTGACTTTAACCCTTCCATAGACAATTACTGTGCAATTCGTCATTTCACAATACTACACTTCATTTGGTTTAGAGCATGGACTGTGTGTCAACACTCACTAGATTGACTATATCATTTCTAGTCCAAATGATATTAGTTGTTGTCTATGAGACTCATTACTCTGATCAAATATATCCTTGAAGACCTTCTTCAAGACATGTCAACCTTCGCCAAGGATTTCCTAGTAATGATCTTTACAAGAGACTATAGGTAAACTCTCGTTTTATCATGAGTGGTGAATCCTTTGTTGACTGCTCAATTACCTTTGATTACTTCAAGCTATACCCAATCACCACCCTATGAGCGACCTCTTTAGAGACAACAAGGAATGGAGTTAAAGTATAGGATTCAGTATCCAAGATAACCTTGAGTATCTCAAGTCTAAGGATACTTGCACCATTGCTATGATGAGACTATCATTCACATTGAATAGATATCCATGTGATTGTCTCATAGCAGGTTATCCAATGTACTTGCTACTCTTAGCAAACATCCATATATTAACTCTAAATATCTCATGCTTCAGCTTATGACATCAGCTGATTGACCTAGTCAATGATTATAACATGTGCTAGTCTAACCGAATTAACAATGTCCTGACTTGTTAATCCTATGACTATGGATAATTTAGGTATAAAAATAGTTATACATGATAGGAATCTCATCATCATGATCTCATTATGAATTCCTTCATGTTGTGTTACATACCAAGAACTTTATTAAACAGTTTAAGATCTATATCAATTCATATGCAATGAATACCATATAATGAAAATGCCTTTTATTAATAATAAATGAGTACATCAAAGTGCCTAAGGTGATTGCCTTTAGGGCACCTCTTTAACACCAACAAGGTGAAAATTTGAATAAAAATGAAGAAATTACAAGGTATAATTTCTAACCTTTATGTTTGATAAATTAGTTTTAATGGCACATATGATTTTTTGTTTTGGGTTTTGAAAATTTTTATTTTTCTGTTGTGTTTATAAATGAGATTCATCTTCAAAATCCAACAACCCTTTGTATCAAGCTTAACCTAAACTTCAGATATATGGAAACTTAGGTGAAAATAGAGGAAAGAAGAAGAGGAAAGTGGATATGTGAAGTTTGAACATGCATTCATACATATGGCAGTGGAAATATAAAATTTAATCAAAACTAAAACCTAAGGAATGTCTAGTGTATATTAAAATCAGATAAAACCATATAAGGGGAGAAGTTGATTATCTTTTGATGGTCCTTTATTTTTCTAAACTTATGAGCCTTTCCTTCAAGTTGGGGTATTGCAAACTACAATAATCCAAAGGCTAGATTATCTCTAATAGTAATCCATATGTAGGAATGATCAAAACAACCATAATAGTGATAGGGTGATCAACCAACAACGTACTAGCAATGAAGGTTAATTCTTTTGAGAGAGCTGGGAGAGATAGAACTTTTATTTCTTTAACTTGGTAGCCACAAATTTGGCCCTTAAAAAGGTTATTTATTTGTCATCTAATCATGATTAGGTTTGGACATAAGTTTTCCATGCATAGGAGTTTCGTTCGAAATAGAAGACCTAAAATCGCAATTGCTACTATCGGGGCTTTGATGAGACCGTGGATCCTTTGCTTGTGCAATGGTTCCATTGTTATCACAATTTAAGGGTATTGGATCAACAATGCTAGGAACCACTTCTAACTCTATGATAAATTTCCTTATCCAAATCGTTTTTTGAGATACCTCAAAAGCTATAATGTACTATGCTTCAGTTATGGAATCTACAGTCATATCCTGTTTGGAACTTTGCCAACTGAATGCACTGCTATTTAATGTGAAAACATAGCCTGACTGGGATTTGGAGTCATTCTTGTTAGATTGGAAGCTGAAATTCGTATAACCTGCTTACCTTAAGCTCACTATCTCTATAAACCAAGAATTCATCCATAGTTCTTCTCATGTACTTAAGGATGTTCTTTTGAACCACCCAATGCCCTTCGCCAGGATCTGACTAATATTTGCTCATGACACTCAGAGGTAGCCGAGCTCCTTACCATGGATTTTCTCTAATATAACATTATATTGTTCACTTAATTTGTTTGGGTACAACTTGCTTTCTCCAAATCTTAGTTTAGCAAAGCTAGATGGGTGTTTGGTATTCAAGATTTAAGAAGAAAATTAAGGGAAATATCAAGGAATAGGTTTTGTCTCAAAGAGAAATGACAAGAAGCAAATGCAAAACATATATTTCTTTTGAAGAATTCGGCTCAAAGAGAAAGGAGAAGAAGCAAATACAAAACATATATTTTATTTTTGAAGAATTCGATTAAATGAAAGAATGACCACTTTTTCTCTGTGGATTAAATGTAAAGAAAAGTTAGAGAATTATTTCTAATTTGAAATGGGATATGTGGAGGATAAAATGGTGGTATAAAGAAAGATGATTATTTTACTCATTTTCTTTGCAATATACCATATGTAATAATCACATAAAAAGGCAATATTTGATTAGTTTTGCATGGCTGCCATATGTAGCCGTGCATGTGTATTTATGTTAGTTAATTGTTATTTTTATTTTAATTAACCATCATTAACATTAATCATTTCCACATTTCTCAATTGATTTTCGAACTTTTCTCTTTTCATTTTAATCCTTAATCAATTTTTTATTCCATCAATTTCAACCTTTAGATTAATTAATTTTCTATAATTAAATACACTTAAATTTTCATTATAATTTAATCTATGTATTGGTATTTTCAGTTTTACAATTTGCACACTAAAGCAAAAAATCACCTCTTCCATGATTCCAACCAAATTGGACCCTGAATTTTATTTTCTTGATTTTGTGCCATAAATGTTAGAATTTAGACAAATAATTATATCGATTGACTCATCTCAATGTACCCTACATCTCAATACTCCCCGTTCGTGACTTGATGAAGGAGCAAAAATTGCGAAATTTTAGTTTGGTCTTTTTTCCTAGAATTTTTGTGCAATATTCAACATCACGATTTTGTGACTACTTTTCTTACTTGTATGTAGCCTGAGTTTAGAGTTCGATCATAAAACCTCAGTTTTGATAGTGAATACACTTTGTTTTCGGTCAGTTCGCCACATCTGGTCTCGAAACACGTCCACCAGTCGAGGTCTAAATTGGCAAATGTGACACTATGAGTCCCTATTGTTTCTATTCTCTCAGTTGTATTTCTCTTATCATCTCACTCCCATCAAATGTAATTTGAGTTTTCCTTATGAAGAATTTATGTAATTAGATTACACATGATTAAAATAGAATTGAAGTGCAAGCAAGAAGCAATGAAGTTAACAACAATTACAATAAAACTTAGAATAGGAAATTTTTTTCTATTTCGAAGTTGTAATTTCATGTATCTGCCTAGATGAGACCTAGTCCATCCTTTCATGGCTCAAAGGATTGATGTTAGATATGTCTATAATCATGACCATATATGTAAAGTTCGACGATTTAGGCCCCGATCGGGCATAAATGTAGTTTGGTGCACTACTAAATTTGGATCTATAAAAAATAAAAAAAATTATAAAAGAAAATAATTAATGGTATTATTATTTGGGAATTAAAAAGAGTGATATAAAAACTGAGAAAAAAAATAAAATTACCCTATGAACAAAATCAATATTATCAAAATTACTGAGGGAAAATTTGTGTGAGAAGAGAAATATGTGGGAAAAGAGGAATTTCTCATAATTAAAAGTTAATCAACCAATAAAAATTAAGATTAAGGTAATTAATAGGGGCCACTCATTAAGAATAATATAAAGGTCAAAAAAGGGAGGAATTCTACATTCTTCCACCCAAAAATTCGAACTCATCTTCTTCCTTTTTCTTCTCCTTTGTGCCACCCCACCGTAACCCATTTCTCCTCTATTTTTGTTTCATTTCAAGGTTTGAAAGAGAGAGAAAAAGGATTTTAGAAGAAGAACTAAAAAATTAAAGGATTTTCACCATAAGTGAGTAAAGGAGCAAGAACAAATGAGAGAAAGAATAAGAAAAAAGAGAAGGGAATTTAAGAGGAATTTCGGCTAGCATTAGAAACCTTTAAGGAGAGTTTATTCTCCTTTTGAGACCATAAGGTAGATTGATTCAAATCAGTAGATTAGGGTCATTTGGTAAGAATTTTCATAGGGTTTGGAAGTAGGGATTATGTTGGGAAAAAATGGAATTGAAATTGTAATTGATGTTAGTTAACCTTAATTTATGATTTTATGATTTAAAGCACAAACAAATATAACTTTAAGAGATGAAGGAGGGGCTTCCATGGTTAAAGTAATTTGGAAATAATTGAAATTTACCTAAGGGCAAGACAATTAGTGATGGGTGTAATGTGGTTTGGTGATATTTTGGAGAAATTAATAAGGACCCTAAGGGAACAATTGATGTATGCACGGGAACGAAGGACATGAAAGATAATATTTTATCAATGGAGTGGAGCAATCTTATATCATTGAAATGAGACTAAAAAGAGTTCAAAAGCCTATTAATATGATCAAAATGCTTATGAGGCGTGTTCTAAACCATATGAGACAGAAATGAATCTTTGAGAGCAACAATAGGCCAAAAATCTACAATCAAGCTTATGGACTAACACTACACAAAGGCAAACCTAAAATGAAGATAAAAGGAGTCTTTATGAAGATTCAAGTCAATAGGCTAAACAAGAAAAAGTCCATAAAAGTGAAGATTACGCCCCATAAGCATTTTGATAATATTAATGGGCTTTTGAACTCTTTTTAGTCCTATTTCAATGATATAAGATTGCTCCACTCCATTGATAAAATATTATCTTTCATGTCCTGCATGCATGGTTCCCGTGCATACATCATTCCCCCTTTCCTCAAGAAGATTCGCCTTCGAATCTTCGTCTACATCAAAAGAAAAATGCACAACACGAAGCAAAGGATAATTAAAATTGTTAGTAAAAAATTTACTTTTCACCTTTTTCTCCTTTTCACATACATTCACTATTTTCTCTCTTTGCTCACTATTACTTTTATCCATCAAAACCTCATCTCTCTCAATTCTCTCTTTAGCTTCTCCATAAACAGCCTTTTCTTTCATCTCAATCTCACTCTCTTTTACTTCCTCAAGCTCATCCAATTCGTGTTCATCACTCACCTCTATGGATTCACTATTATTAGCTATAAATTCATCTCGAATGATGTTTTTACTTTCAATTGCAATGCTCTCAAAAACACTAACACCATTAACTTCTTCTAGTGAAATAGAATCAATACTCTCACCTACAATTTCAACTTCACCAGTATGAGCATCATTAATATCCTCATGAATTTGATTCTTACCATCATCCACCATTTTACGATTAGGAACAAAATCAAATTCATATTAAAAATTTGATTTTTGAATTTTATAAGGATTCTTCATTTCATTATCTTTCTCTTCATGCCCGCACCTATCAATCCTAGAACGCATCTTGTCAATTTCTTTTTGAAAGGCACTCATCGAAGATGCTTTGTCTTTATTTCTTTCTCTTCTTTGTCTATCATTATCATAATGTTCAAAATACTCTTTTTCTTCATGAGATTGAAACCTTCTAATGCCTTGAGGTTAAGACCCCTCTCTTGTGTCAAAGATACTTTGCTGCCTCAAATCTTCAATTTGCTGATTTTGTCTCTTCATCTTGTCTATAATTTTTCCAATCTTTACCTCCAATATTTGAATGTAAGATTGAACAACATCAGTTGGCACATAACCACCATATTCCTCATGTCCACTACTTCCTCTTGTGCTTTCCTTTGACATGGTTAGTAATTCAAGAAAGTAACAATGAAGTAAAATGACCTCACAATCACTTCCTCACGTGTTTCACTCAAATCATAATATAACTACTCTCGTGTTTCACACAAATAATGGCTTTTACCCTCTTTTAAGCTCACCGCCTTTTACCACTCAAAATTTGAATCTCAAATGACAAGTAAGAACCAGAAACAAAATCAAACAATATGCAAGTGCTCTATGCTAAGAATTAAAAATGAACCCTAACAAGAATGAATGGAACAAAGTTTAGAAGCAAATTGAAGTGAAAAAAAAAAAATTAATACATATAAAGCTATACACGGATGCACAGATGTGTATGCTACAGATTTTTGTTAATTTTCAGTCCAAGGATGCAAATTAGACTTAACCAATGTAAATAGATGCAAAAAGGACAGAATTAAAAGAATGAAACTCAAGAGCACATTGAGTGGTAAAAGAATTAAAAGAATTAGACAATATTGAAAAAAATTCAGAATCGGTTTCCTCCTAGTAAGTAGCTGATTGTCCCTTAATTAAACCCATATTCAACCTTAATTTATCACTAAATAGCAAGAACTCAAGGTATATTTAATAGATAAGCTCAATTCCTCAAGATAAAAAAACTGCTCAATATGATCACTAAGGTATCTGAATTCAAAAGTTGTACTTTTCAACCTCAAAACCAATTATTTAAGTTGGATTGCAATAGTTTATGATGATACCAAACAATTCCAGCAATCAATAATCACAAGATTTCAACTTGAAGCTCAAAATAGAACAATTTCACAATTTTGGTACTAAATTCGAAATTCTGATTTTTTTTCTTTTTCCTTTTTGTTTTGTTTTTAGCAAATAACACTAAACTAATGCTTAATAAACCTCAAAAATATCAAAGAATTGAAAATTAACCCAAACTTGCAATTTTACTCTTTATGGAAGAAATTTTTCCTAAGTTACCTCCAATGGCAGAATTTAAATCTAGCTAAGTTAACGACTAGAAAGCAATTTTAAAAGATAGATAATGATTACCTAACCAAAAGCTCTGATACCAAACTGATGTGGAACCCCAAAGACCGTGCCTTGAAACCCCTTAACAAGATAAGGTAAACAAACCTTAAGCTATGGTGATCATAGATTGAATCCGACCCAAAGCTAAACAATGTAGCAAAGAACCAAGATTATAAGGTTTATTAAGAATAGCCACGCCACAAGCAATATTACTTGATAAGTAACTAATTCCTAAAGGTAATAAAAAGATGCAAATCTGCCTCACTTTAAAGAAAAACTTTCAAATTCATTTTTATTCATTGATTCATTGATGTCTTGTACAATAAGCCTATATGAGTATTTATAGCCCTAAGTCTTTGAATCCTTTATGGTAAAGGATAACTAAATCCTATATTAACTCAACTCCTAAAAGTACAGTCATATTCTAACTCATATTCTAAAAAGGTAGAGTCCTACTTGAATTAGGACACTAATTAAATCCTTCTAAAAAAAGACAAGTGGTGGGTTGGGCTTTATTTCTTTGGCCCACATGTCTATCACAAATTAAAAGTTTATGATAATTAAAATAGGTAGCCCACATATATAATTAAGCCCAATTACAAGTTAAGCCCAAATTCCATATGTAGGCACATGCATGGCACATGATCTTGAGCACATGGATGTCTTCCACATGGATGACACATGTCTTGCACATGTTTGACATATGACTCCTAGCACATGATTTGCACATGTTTGGCACATGACTCCTAGCATATGATTTGCACATGACTTGTAATCTTCACTTTTATGGACTTTTTCTTGTTTAGCCTATTGACTTGAATCTTCATAAAAGACTCATTTTATCTTCACTTTAGGTTTGCCTTTGTGTAGTGTTAGCCCATAAGCTTGATTGTAGATTTTTGGCCTATTGTTGCTCTCAAAGATCCATTTCTGTCTCATATGGTTTAGAACAAGCCCTATAAGCATTTTGATCACATTAATGGGCTTTTGAACTATTTTTAGTCCCATTTCAATGATATAAGATTGCTCCACTCCATTGATAAAATATTTTCTTTCATGTCCTTCATGCATGGTTTCCGTGCATACATCAACAATTTTGGATAGGTTTGATATAATAAAAATTGAGTTTAATTCTATTAATTTTTGGCTAAATAATGTATAAAATATATAGCAGCATTAGGGCTTTATGTATGCATGAAAACTTTGAAAATGTTTGATAGAAATGAGATATTTAATTGTTGTTAGGACAATCAAGTGAACAAAAGGGCAATCATCAAGAAGTTGATAAAGGGAAGAAAAAGGCCACATAGTGAAGGAGGAAAAGTGAAGAAAAACAAAAAAAAAATGGGACTGATTAGGTATGTGCTTCATTGATAAAAGTCTTACATGCCATTTAACTATGTAAAATTATATGTTAATGCATGGTTGATAAGAATGTGGTTTGTAATGGAATACATTTAATGGTTTTTTTTATTTCAATGGTAATTGGACTCGATGATTGGGGAGATGTCAAGAATATGAATGTAGTTATGATCTAAAAATTTTGGTATAAAAATAAATTTATATGATAAATGTGTGTATTGTATTGGCTTATGTCAATTGATGACCCTAGTTTAGATTTCCAGAAGCAGACTTGACATATTTGATCATAATTAATGTTTTGGTAATGAGAATGAAACGAGATTACTTGGAAATAAAAGTTGACTCGTAATTCTAAAAATATCAAGAAGAACCTAAGTTCAAATTTTAATTGCAAACAGGATAAAAATTGGATACAAAATCTTGGACCTGTAGGTATCCAAAAAATACTGGGCAAAAATTGACTAAACACCTCTCAGTAAAATGACCATAACTTTTGCTATAATACTTGGATTTGAGTGATTTTTAGTGTATATAAAAGCTAAGACAATAAGATATATGTTAATATAAGACTATAAATTAAAATTCAAAATATAAGTATGCTTGAAATGAGGCCCAATTTCAAGGCCAAAATCTATCATAAACAAAGAATTGGTATATTGGGTTTTTGTATGTAGTGTGATGTATACATGTGTTAATTAATAAGAATTTTGACTTTATTTATTGTTATGAATATTTAATAAAATTATTTATGAGTGAAATTTGAATTTAATAATAATAATAATAAATAAATAAATATGTATATGGATATTTAGTATAATTATCTCTTGCGAAAATATTTGTGAATAATAATCATAATATTGGTAGTAATTATAATAATATTTAAGCTTTAAAACATATAATCTAGAACGTTTATTTCAAAAAGAAATGCTTCATTGAGTGAATTTCATAAGTTAATTAGTCGGGCATCACTCATTTACCTAGCTGAATTAAAGTGGGATAAGAGAGTTTTACAATATAATTAGTGTAATTTTTTTTATATATCTAAATATGATGAATGAATATGCATGCCAAACAACTATGATAAATTTAATTAAAGAAAATCCTCCTAAATTATATTAAGGTCAATGCCTTCCATTAAGATGACAAGAACCAAATTTCTTTTAGAATTGGTTATTGGACACACCTAAGTCCGCTCTATAAGAATATATTCAAACTATTTATATGATTTTATGATTAATGGGTCAGCTTTAACAAGTTACATTGACTTGTTGGGCACACTTAAGGTCAATGTGTTAGAGGTAATATTGAGCCAATGTATATGAGATATGTATACATAAAGAGTTGATAGCCCAAATAATTTAGTGATGTAACATAAAGTGTACTCACAAGTGCACGAGCTAATTGTAATATTGGCAAGTTACTCCCGAGGTCAATCTCTGAAGAAACTATTTGCATGATTAAACTTTTAAACAACTTTATATTACCAATGAACTGCAAATTAAAATACTAAATACTCCAACTAAGTATGTTAAATTTGATTAAATTAAAATCAGAGAACTAATTAATAACTAGATTGCAGTAGAAATTTAAAAAGAAAATTAATCGGAGAAGAAACAAGGCTCACAACCCACAACCTGCATGCTCTTTAATAATTTACTAATGAATGTAGATTTTGTGGATTTCATCTTTAATGCATCAATTAATGAAGCTAATGAATTAAATAATATTCAATCCAATTTTTATGTTGGATGACAAATGGTATGTCTAATAATAAAATTACATGTCCATTTGAAGTTAAGTAATTGGTGATCAAACAACTACCAAACTAAAAATTTAATAAGTATAATTGAAATAGAAACAGAAGATAATCATACATTCATTGAAAAGATATAAAGACACACAAATGGGGGCAACTCACTAAGCACCCATTAAAATGTATAGCCTAACATCTTAATAATAATGGTCATGACTATTTCGATGACTAAGTTACACTTAAAGAAAATCAGGATGAGGACCTCCCTGTAATTCAACAAGATAAATTGTATTCTCTTTCTTTTTTTGTTTCCTCCATCTCTTATGTAAAAGAAAAACTACAATTTATAATTTAAAAGTCCTACTTGAATTTTACTTCTAAAGATATAAAACTTCCTAATTACAAGATAACTTTTCACAAAGGTACTCCTCAGTTCGACTTCTATTTCAAGCTCTAGGCCCCATTTGATCAAAATAAGAGTTGGATTAGAACTAGAGTCTACAATTAAAATGGGGTGTCATGCTGTGACATGGTTTCTCTTTATGTCTAGCAATCTTTGTACTCGCTTCGATTCTTCATATGCGTGACAAAAAATAGAGATATGTAAGTGATGTGCCTAAGTCAAATCAACATGCTCATGAAGATCGGGCTTTAAAATCTTTGTACTCATGATCAAAGTCTTGCTCCAGCAATAAAAGTGGAAGAATTCTCATCACGGCCAACAACAAAGCCTCACGCGCATGACATATTGTCATGTTGTGTGAGAGTTCCTCTCTTCACACATGTGAGGCTTCATGTCCACTCTACATTTTTTCTTCTCTTCCTACAAACACAAAATTACAGCCACTAAGTACCTAAAATATGATAAAACATACAATTAAACATGAAAAATATTAATAAAAACTAGAATAAATAAGAACACATCAAACTCCTCTACACTTGAACATTGCTTATCCTCAAGCAATAACTCAACATGAAGAAGTATATTTAACTAACATAACTAATACACGCAATTCTAATCTTCACATCTCTAAGTCTCACTTATGCACTGTTGGATTTTGAAAATGAATCTCATTCATAAATGCAGCGGAAAAATAAAATTTTTCAAAACCTGAAATAAAAATTATTGTGCCATTAAAACCAATTTATCAAACATAGAGGTTAGAAATTATACCTTATAATTTTTTAATTTGTTCTTCAAATTTTTATTTTGTTGGGTTGTAGCAAACTACTATAATCTACACTAGTATGTCTCTAATGTTAATCCTTGCGAAAATATAAAGAAGAAACTACTAGAAAATTGGTTCAACACACCTCAAAGTGCTAGCAATGATGTATACTCTATTTGAGAGAATATAAAAAAATAATTCTTATTTTTTATTTTTAATTTATAATTTCTAAAAACAATTTTTAGAATTTTTAAACATTTCAAAAGTGTTTTTTTTTCCAAAAATAGTCTAGGTATAAAATGCATAAGACAAGGGGAAAGATTTGGGGGGGTTTTGCCTTAATTAGTATTAATTGACCAATTAAGGCCAATTAGGCCAGCTGCTGGCCAACAGTGTGCTAGCCATGCTAGCGTGCCTGGCAAGCCAACAACTAACGCGGGCCAGTACGGGCTTGTGACCCCACCGAATGATTTTTCCATGCGATATCATCATGATCTATCTTGAAATAATTCATTCATATTTTTAGATCCTATCCAAAACCATTTTACTTATTTTTTGTAACATTCAGTTATTTAGGCCCCGATTGCGCGTGACCGTAGTGGGTCCACTAGTTTAATCGAAGTCTAAATTTAAACCCATAAAAAAATGAGTAATAATAAGAGAAAATAATTAAGGGTATTATTATTTGGGAATTAAAAAGATTTGGGGTAGAATTAGAAAAAAATAAAATTTCCTATGGACAAAATTGGTATTATGGAGATTGTTTGGGGAAAAATTGTAAATATGGAGCAAGATGTGGCAAATATGGAATTTCTCAAAGTTTAAATGTTAATTAAGATTAATTAACTTAATGAACCAATAAGAATTAAGATTAATTTTAATTAGTGGGACCCACTTCTTAATTTAGGTATAAAAGTCAAAAAGGAAGACAAATTCCACGTTCTTCCATGACTTTCTCTTCTTCATCTTTTCTTCCATTTTGGCCGTCCACTTCTCCATCCCAAAAGCCACCATTTTTCTGTAAATTAAGCTTGAAAAAGTGAGCAAATAAATTAGTTTTGAGAGAGGAAAAATCAGAATTTAAGAGTTCTTACTACAAAGGTACCAAATGAGCAAGAAGGAAGGAGGAAAGAATAAGAGAAAGGGAGAAGAATTTGGGGCAGATTCGACCAGCCCTATAACTCCATTAAGGTGAGTTTATTCTTCTTAAATTTAACTTTTTTCCTTCCATTTGGGATCCATATTGATGATAGATGTGATTATGGTTGGTAGATATAGGTTATGTTGCAAGATTGAACTTAGAAAATTTAAGTTTATGATTAGTTGATGGAAGTGTAATTAAACTTTGAATTAATGATATTTGATGTTAGGTAATTATTTTATGGCTTAAAAACTGAATAAAATATAATGTTGAAGGATGAAGGAGGGGCTACTATAGTTAAATAAATTTGGAGGAAATTGAAATTAACATAGAAACACCACAATTGGTGTTAGATTAAGAGTGAATTGAGTGTTGAATTGAAGAAAATAAATTGGGAACTAGGATATGCTTTTTGGGCAGCCATGACATATGAAGAAGGAAGTTTAACCTTAGTACATTTTAGCTCAATTAAGGTGTAAAACATATTAGGAGCATTAGAATATTATGTAGACATGAAAAGCATTGAAATTGAATGTTGGAATTGAGTTATGGTATGGTTGTGTAGGAAAAATAAGTGAACAAGTGAGAGGCCCTTAAGAGGGTGACAAAGGCAAGGAGAAAGCTAGCTAATAAGGGAAGAAAAAGAAGGATTAAGGAAAGAACCAAGGCTGATTAGGTATGTGCTTCATTGATAAAAATTTTGCATGTTGTTAATATGTATGGAATTATATGTTAAGGTTTGTTATGTTTGTGTTGTTGAGATGTTATGTGTTTTGTTGTGACTTTTGATATTATATATGGAAATGAGACCAAATTGTGTGAAATAATTGAGACATATGAATGTATTGTAATTCTGAAAATTTTATTATTAAAATGAATGCAAATGATGGATGTGGTTGAAATATGGATTGATGCCAATTAATGGCTTGGGTACAGAATTCCAGGAACAACTCTGTCTATTTTGATGATAACTTGAGTTATGGAACTCCGTTTTGTATGTTCTTTGTTGGAAATGAAAGCTAAGACACATGGCTTTAATTTGTATTTAGACTATAATATATAATTATGTCTATATTTGCCTAGTTAAATGCACGAAGTTTAAACCTAGAATCTATCCAGAAAAATTCTGGGCAGAAAATTCTGTGATGATGAAGTAGTAAATTAATCATAACTTTTGATAAAAAATTGGGATTAACATGATTCTTGATTCATCTGAAAGCTAAGACAATAAGCTAAAAATGGTTAAAAGGCTAGAACTTCATATTCAAATTATATATGGGCTAAAAATGAAGCCTAAAAATAAGTCCGAAATCTGCCATAGGTAAAAACATACAATATTGGGCTTTTTGCATGTGTTGTTATAACTATATGTAATAATCCATGCAAATATTTACTTTGATAGTAATTATAAATGTTTAACAAATTATTTATGTATGATATTTTATTTCAATAATAATGGAAATAAAGAACAAAAATAAATAAGCATAATTATGATAGTTAAATAATGTTGACATTTTTGAAATATAGTGAATTAATATAAAAATAGTTAAGCCCAAAAACACCTAGTCTAGAACTAGAATAGGGAATAGTTTGGCATGCCAATCAGGGGATTTAAGGCACTCGGTGCCAAATATGAAAGCCGGTAATGACAATTTATAAATGCGTTCGGCGCAAAATTATTAAGCCGGTAATGACAATATAACAAAAGTCGGTAATGACATTATTATAAAAGCATTCTGCGCTATATTATAAAAGCTGGGAATGACAACCCCGTTATTCCTATTAGTTAGTTCGGTTATAGGTGTTATGGGCACAAATAAATAATAATAATAAATAATAATAATAATATCGAAGTATGTGATTTTTTTTTATAAATGTTATATGAATTAAAGTTATTAGATATTGAGTGTTTGCAGAAATTTATTGATTTTATATAATTCTTTATTTTATGTCTTATTTATTAAATGGGTAATTAATATGTGAGAAAATATCTATGTATGTAAAATTTTTATCATTGAAGCACCACTAAGCTAGTAGCTTAGCGCGGGTGATTTCCTCTCGCGCAGGTTTAGAAGTGTAGCCATAGAAAATAGATTGTCAGAAGAAGAAGAGTACCCGGAGGAAAGCAGCAAAAAGCTTTGGGTTTAATTTTCGGTATATGTCGTTAAAAACTTTGTAAATTAAAGTATCATTTTTATTTCATATCATGTGTATTAAATATGTGAGTCACCGTGTAAAAGAACATGATTTGAATGTAAATTAACGTACTTTATAAATAAATAAAAGTTTTAATATTTGGGCTTGTATGAAATTTTATTTTAGTTTATGCAATATTTTCGGAAAAAAAAAAAATTTACTTCACTTCATTAATTTTATAAAACAGTAAGACGGGTAATGCTCACTTACCTTACTAAACTATAGTGGGGTAAGGGGGTGTTACATTTTTCATATCTCCAAAGCATGTGACTCATTAGATACTTGGTTATGTTGGTCACTTAAATTAATAATTAATTTAAACAAGTCATGACGGTATCTTGCAGTACATCATGAACCTCAATTGATTGGAAAGTCAATGGTTTGACTATGAATCTTTCTATAGACAATTTTGATGCAATTATTTATTTCACCATTCTATACCCACTTGTTCAGAGTATGGAAATGTGTCAACTCTCACTAGACTATGTCACATCTAGCCCAAGTAATATTAGTTCTTGTCCTTGAGACTCATTACTCTGTTAAATATATCATTGAAGACTATATTCATGATATTTCTACTCTGGCCATTGATTCTCAAGTAATGACCCCGACAAGAAGCCATGAGTATACATTCCTTCTATTAAGGGTGGTGAATCTTTATTGGTTACCTAATTACCTTCAAATACCTTAAGTTGCATCCAATCAACACCCTATGAGCAACCTCCCTGAGGCAACAAAGAATAGTGTCAAAATACATAATCAATATCCAATATATCCTTGAGTACCTCAAATCTAAGGATACTTGTACCATTGCTATGATGAGACTATTATTGATATTTGAATAGATTATCCATATGATTGTCTCATAACATATCATCCAACGTACTTAGCTACACTTATCAAGCACCACATGTTAACTCTAAACATCTCATGTTTACATATTATGAGATCTATTGCATGATACAATCAAGGGGCATAACATATGCTAGTCTAAAATGTCACAGATTAACAATGTCCCATCTCATTAATCTTATGAATAGGGATAATTTAGATCCTAATATAATTACACATGATAAGAATCTGAATATCATGATCTGAATATCATGATCTCATCATAATTTCCTTCATACTATGTTATGTATCATAGAATTCATTAATTGATTTAAGATTGCTATTAAATCATATATCAAATGAATATCAAATTAATGAAAATGCATTTTATTAATTAAATAAATTTATACAATACGTGCTAAAGTTGATTGCCTTTAGAGTACATCTCTAACAATTTCCTACTTGAACTAAAACTAATTGCCTTCGTATTTAATTCCATAAGCGAGTATATGAAAATCATATTTCTTTTAAGGAAGTGGCTTAATTAAATGATCAACAGTATTCTAATCAGTGGGCACTCTTTCTATCTTTATACATACCAATGATTTCTCTAATCAAATGGTATCTTTTGATTATATGTTTGGATCTCTGATGAGACTATGGATCCTTTGCTTGTGCAATGGCTCCATTATTATCACAATACAATTGTATTGGATCAACAATGCTAGGAACCACTCCAAGTTTCATGATGAATTTCTTTATCCAAATTGCTTCCTTTACTACTTCGGAAGCTACAATGTACTCTGCTTTGGTTGTGGAATTAACAGTCATTTCCTGTTGGAAATTCTTCCAACTAATTGCTCCACCATTTAGTGTGAATATATAACCTGACTCAGATTTTGAGTTATTCTCATCAGATTGAAAGCTGACATCGATATACCTGCTCACAACAAGATCTCCATCTCCATATACCAAAAAAATACATCCTTAGTCCTTCTCAAGTACTTAAGGATATTCTTGACAACTACCCAATGAATTTCACCAGGGTCCTATTGGTATTTGCTCATGACACTCAGAGCCTATGATACATTGGGTCTAGTACATAATATAGTGTACATGATTGATCCTATAGTTGAAGCATATGGAATCAAACTCATGCATGTCCTCTTATCTTGTGTATTTGGACACATAAACTTTGAGAGAGTAATCTTATGGGTCATGGGAATATATCCTCTATTGGACTGCTCCATGGTAAACCTTTCTAGTATATTTTCTATGTATGTAGATTGTGAAAGACCAACAATCTTTTAGATCTATCACTATAGATCATTATCCCTAAAATATAGATTGCTTCTATAAGGTTTTTCATAAAAAAAATTCTTGGATTTCAAAATTTTCATTGATTGTAAGGCTGAGACATCATTTCCTATTAACATTATGTCATATAAAAATAAAACAAAGAATACAATTGCACTCCCACTAACCTTCTTGTGTACACAAGGTTCATCCAGATTTTATAAGAAACCAAACTGTTTGATTGTCTCATGAAACTGAATATTCCAACTCCTGTATCCTTGCTTTAATCCATAAATGGATCTTTGAAGCTTGCATATCTTTTTCAATCTTTGGATATGAAGCCTTCTGGTTGTGTCATGTACACATCCTCGTCTAGATTTCGTTAAGGAAAGCCATCTTCACATCCATTTGCCATATCTCATAATCATAATGAGCAATAATTGCTAGGATCATCCTTATAGATTTAAGGATAGCTACTGAGCTAAAAGTTTCATCATAATCAATTCATTGTCTTTGAAAATACATTTGCACCCTATAGGCTTTATACCTTCGGGTGGGTCAACAAAGTCCATACTTGGTTTTCATACATGGAATCCATTTCTGACTTCATGCTTGAAGCTATTTGTCAGATTCTTAACTATTTAGAACTTTTTCATATGTCGTAGACTCATCATTTTCTATGGAAAATACGTCGTTTTGTCCATTAATGAGAAATCCATATCTCTCTAGAACAGTACACATCCTACTTGACCTATGAAGCTCTCGTGCTTCAGAAGGTTGAGCTACTATATCATCTGTATGAATAACTGCTCAGGCTCAAGCAGTTGATCAACATCTTCAATTTTGCTCACATTATCTCCTTGTAGAAGAAATTCTTGCTCTAAAAAGATAACATGTCTTGAAACAAACACCTTTTATTCCAAGGGTGGTAGAATTGATATTCATATGATACTTTTGGAAGGCCCATTGGAAATCTTTTAGTGCTAACCTCCAAGGACCCAAGTTCATTTGGGTACCTAAAAACCAAACCTAAATTGTTATTTTGTAGTTGTGCCTCAAGTCCACATCAAAGGAAAATGCTTGTGTTGGGTTTTGAAGGTGAATCATATTCATAAACGCAACATAAAAAAAATATCAAAATCCGAAACATGCCTAGACAAAGATCCAAGAACGGATTGGTTAGCAAATAAAAAATTACTTAATTTTAAAGTGTGGAATAAATAAAATAAAGTAAAGAAGGAGAGATATCACACACAAGATTTATAGAGGTTTGGGTATTAACAAACCCTAATCCTCTCCCCAAATTTCGATTGGGTGTTTCACTAACACTCTAAGTGTTACAATTGAGTTTTTCAAGCTCACTCCCAACTATAGTGTTTCTCTCAATGGCTAATATTTAACCCATAAATTCCCTTGTGTTTTTCAATGGATCACATAAAAACCAATTCCTTGTGTTTTATGGCTCACACAATAAACCCTACACGTATTTCACTCTTAACCCAATATGCCCAAGCTCATTCTTGAGTAATTGATTACAATGAAATTACTCACCAACCTATAATGCTCAGAACTTATGAGCAATTAGGTTTTCACAAAGAATAGAGGTTTGTTGAGAAAATTATTTATGCATAAAGCTACAACAAGATTAAAGATGTCAAATAAATTGTGTTCTTCTTGTTGGGATTCATAAATGACTTGCATTTATATTCCCTATATGAATTATAGCCGTTTGGGTGCATTTAATGTGAAAATAGCCATTGAACCAACTCTTAATTTCGCGCCTGACATCTTTCTCTATCATCTTTCACAGTCGTGAATGTTATTCCATACTGTGGTCCAAGTGTTGACTCTGGCCGTGAAACTCTCTAGAAGAATTGGAAGTATTTGATCACGGGCGTGACTAATACTTTCAAGGGCGTGAATATTCTTCTAAGTCGTGGTACAAATGGTGACTCAAGCTGTGAAGCTCTTAGAAAGAATTTTACATGTTTGGTCACGGGCGTGACTTGTTTGATCATTCACGGTTGGTTTGATCCTTCATAGCCATGAACTTTGAATAGTGGAGAGTTGGCGCTAAGCTATATTCATGGCTGTGACTTTGCTATTTGTTTAATTTTAATCTTCAAAAATTGTCTTTCAATCTTGCATCATATTCTAATCAAGGTATATCTTGTTTAACACACTTACAACACAAACATTGTCAAATACATTATTGTTATTTTATTTGTTATCATCAAAATAATAGAAATACCCCTCAAGGTTCAACAATCTTCCCCCTTTTTGATGGTGACAAATAATCTAGCAATATGTGCTTTTGAGAAGTCTCCCCCTCAAAAGGTGCTTAAGATAAAATAATGAAGTGCAAGATTTAAAAGAAATATAGCAAAGGTATTTGCAAACTAATAAGGTATATTCAAGGTATATCTTAAGTATATCTCATCAAATAAAACATGTATAACTAAGTGTATTCAAAGTATATGTGAGATATATGTCAAGTATATCTTATGTATTAAATAAAATGAGTTCAAATAAGTTCAAGTTGCAAAGTATATGTGAGGTTGATGTGAGGTATAGCTTATGCATATTTATCAATTAAAATAAAGTTTACATATTTCATACCATACATTGCATATTGCATAATCATATTCATGTATAGATCACATATATGCTAGGATCTCCCCCTTTTGTCATCAGTAAAAAGTTGAAATATTAATAAGATGATTATATTAAAATTAACAGAGAAGGATTACATTGAAATTAGAATACATAAAGATAAAGTCCTAAAACAGCAAAAGTAAAGCTACTATAAGAAAACTAGGACTCTAGGTAGGCTTCAAGCCTGACAAATCATCCCTAAAGCACATACCTCTGCCTCAAGGCTGTTCATATGAGACTCCATAAAGTCTTTGAGGTTTTCCAATCTCTGATCGATGGAAGCCTGCATCATGTCAAGGTGCAGTGCTATAAGATCAGCAACCTGCTGTGCTAAAGTGGATATGGTAGAGGCTGATGATTGACCAACATCCTCAGCTACTGCTGGTGTCGATGTCTCATCATGGGCTTGCTTCCGTTACTGGATAGACTGATGTAGATCAAGGACATATAAGTCAATCTTCACAAAAGGAGAATGATGCACTAGTCATGCCAAGTGGTGCGATCACAAGATCAAGGGCTAACAAACTAAGGCAAGCAATGCAAGGCTATGTTCAAAGCTTGGTCACTAAGGAGATCACAAAAGATGCATGCATGACAAAGGAGATGGAGTTGATTGAAGACCCAAGGCCCATTACTTATCTTGGGGTGAGTGAAGAACCATCTTGCATGGACTAGTCCAATGGGCTAAACGAGGCAAAGTCCATAAAATTAAAGATTACAAGTCATGTGCAAATCATGTGCTAGGAGTCATGTGCCAAACATGTGCAAGACATGTGCCATCCATGTGGAAGACATCATGTGCCAACCATGTGCTCAAGATCATGTGCCATGCATGTGCCTATTTATGGGATTTGGGCTTAACTTGTAATTGGACTTAATTATGTATGTGGGCTGCCTAATTTAAATTACCTTAGGCTTTAATTAGTGATAGACATGTGGGCCAAAGAAATAAAGCCCAACCCACCACTTGTCTTATTTTAGAAGGATTTAATTAGTGTCCTAATCCAAGTAGGACTCTACTTTTTAGAATTTGAGTTAGAATATGGCTGTACATTTAGGAGTTGAGTTAGAATAGGATTTAGTTATCCTTTACCATAAAGGATTCAAAGACTTAGGGCTATAAATACTCATCTAGGCTTCTTTTACAAGACATCAATGAATAAAAACGATTTTGAGTGTTTTTCTTTAAAGTGAGGCAGATTTGCATCTCTTTGTTACCTTTAGGAATTAGTTACTTATCAAGTGATATTTCTTGTGGCGTGGCTATTCTTATTAAATCTTATAATCTTGGTTCTTTGCTACATTGGTTAGCTTTGGGTCAGATTCAATCTATGATCACCATAGTTTAAGGTTTGTTTACCTTGTCTTGTTGAGGGGTTTCAAGGCACGGTCTTTGGGGTTCCGCATCAGTTTGGTATCAGAGCTTTTGGTTAGGTAATCATTATCTATCCTTTAAAATTGCTTTCTAGTTGTTAACTTAGCTAGATTTAAATTCTGCCATTAGAGGTACCTTAGGAAAAATTTCAGCCATAAAGAGTAAAATTGCAAGTTTGGGTTTCTTTTCAATTATTTGATATGTTTGAGGTTTATTAAGCATTAGTTTAGTGTTATTTGATAAGAAAAAAACAAAAAAAAAACAAAAAAAAAGGAAAAAGAAAAAAAATCAGAATTTCGAATTTAGCACTAAAATTGTGAATTTGTGCTATTTTGAGCTTCAAGTTGAAATCTTGTGATTATTGATTGCTGGAATTGTTTGGTATTATCATAAACTACTGCAATCCAACTTAAATAATTAGTTTTGAGGTTGAAAAGTACAACTTTTGAATTCAGGTACCTTAGTGATCATGTTGAGCATTGATTTGATCTTGAGAAATGGAACTTATCTATTAAATATACCTTGAGTTCTTACTGATTGGTGATAAATTAAGGTTGAATAAGGGTTAAATTGGCTACTCACTAGGAGGAAACCGGTTCTGATTTTTATTCCATACTGTCTAATTTTTGTGCTCTTAAGTTTTCATTCTTTTAATTCTGTCCTTTTTGCATCTAATTACATTAGTTAAGTCTAATTTGCATTCTTAGATTTAATTTGAACAAAAATCAGTAGCGTACACCTATTTGCATTCGTGTATAGCTTTAGATATAATTAATTTCTTTCACATCAGTTTGCTTCTAGACTTTGTTCCATTCATTCTTGTTAGGATTCATTGTTAATTCTTAGCATAGATCACTTGCATATTGTTTGATTTTGTTTCTGGTTCTTACTTGTAATTTTGAGATTCAAAATTTGAGTGGTAAAAGGCATGAATGTGGTGAAATAAGGGTGAATAAACAAGTGATGCTTGCATTCTCTATTGGTAGATATAAGGATGAGGTGTTATGTGATGTTATACCTATGCATGCTAGTCATGTTTTACTTGGAAGGCCTTGGCAATATGATAGACGTGTTATGCATGATGGGTATAGGAATCGGTATTCTTTTAGCTTGAATAACCAAAATTACATTCTTGCACCTTTATCTCCATTGGGAGTATATGAAGACCAAATGAAAATCCAAAAATCCATTATGGAGAATTCAGGTAGTGAGGCAAGTTCAAGTAAAAGAATTGAGAGAAAATAGGCATTGAATGATAAAAATGAAAGAAATACAAATAAAGGCCCAATGGTGAGTGATGGAGCAAGAGAGAAAAGTAAGGGCGAGATTGTGAAGAGAGAAAAGAAAGTAAGCTTGTATGCAAGGGAGAAAGACTTGAGAGGTGCTTTTCATGCACAAAGGATATATATAAAAATATATAAAAATAAATAATATTAAATAATATATAAAATATAAATAATAAAAATAATATATAAATAATAAATAATATATATATATAAATAGAAATTATAGTAGAAATTATAGAAAGTAGAAATCTTTTAATTTTGACTGACATTGACCCTTGTTTGCCTAGTGTTTTTGTGTCTTTGTTGCAGGAATTTGAGGATGTCTTCCCCGAAGAGATTCCTAAAGGCCTCCCTCCATTAAGAGGTATTGAACATCAAATTGACTTTGTTCCCAGGGCTGCCATACCAAATAGACCAGCCTATAGAACCAATCCCGAGGAGACAAAGGAGATACAAAGACAAGTTGAAGAGCTTTTAGAGAAGGGGCACATGAAGGAAAGCTTGAGTCCATGTGCCGTTCCTGTGTTGTTAGTACCTAAAAAGGATGGATCTTGGAGGATGTGTGTGGATTGTCGTGCCATTAATAAAATAACAGTAAAGTATAGACATCCTATTCCTAGACTTGATGATATGCTTGATGAATTATGTGGGGCATGTTACTTTTCCAAAATTGATCTTAAAAGTGGTTATTTTCAAGTTAGGATGAAAGTAGGAGATGAATGGAAAACCGCGTTTAAAACTAAACAAGGTTTATATGAGTGGTTGGTAATGCCTTTTGGTTTAACTAATGCACCTAGTACTTTCATGAGACTTATGAATCATGTTTTGAGACAACTTATTGGTAAGTTTGTTGTGGTTTATTTTGATGATATACTTATATACAGCAAATGTTTTGATGATCATATTATGCACGTTAGGGCTGTATTAGAAGTATTGAGAAAGGAGAAATTGTATGCCAACTTAAAGAAGTGCACGTTTGCTAATGAAAAACTTGTATTTCTTGGATTTGTTGTTAGTGCTAAAGGAATTGAGGTAGATGATGAAAAAGTGAAAGCTATTAGAGATTGGCCAACGCCTACTAATGTTAGTGAGGTTAGGAGTTTTCATGGATTAGCTAGTTTTTATAGAAGGTTTGTTAAAGATTTTAGTTCCATTGCAGCACCTTTAAATGAGTTAGTTAAAAAGGATGTTAAATTTAAATGGACTGAATCACAGGAAAAGACATTTAATTTGCTTAAGGATAAACTATGTAGTGCACCTATTTTGTCCTTGCCTGATTTTAACAAAACTTTTGAGCTTGAATGTGATGCCTCAGGAGTTGGCATAGGAGCTGTTTTAATGCAGGAGGGGCGACCAATAGCATACTTTAGTGAGAAGTTGCATGGAGCTCAATTGAATTATTCCACCTATGATAGGGAATTATATTCTTTAGTGAGAGCCTTGGACATGTGGCAACATTATCTTCTTCCTAAAGAGTTTGTCATACATACTGATCATGAGTCCTTAAAGCATTTGAAGGGACAAATGAAACTCAATAGGCGGCATGATGGTAAGAAAAAGGCAGATTTTGTGAAAGCTATGCATGAGAAAGCAAAACAACACTTGGAGAAGAAGAATGAGTCATATGCACGACAAGCTAACAAGGGGCGTAGAAAAATGGTGTTTGAACCAGGCGATTGGGTATGGGTGCATATGAGAAAAGAGAGATTTCCTCACCAAAGGAAGAATAAACTTGATCCTAGAGGAGATGGCCCATTTCGCATACTTGAAAGGATCAATGATAATGCTTACAAGATAGAACTTCCTGGTGAGTATGGTGTTTCTGCATCATTCAATGTTTCTGACCTTACTCCTTTTGACAATGTAGGAAGAGTAGATTCGAGGACGAATCCTTTTGAGGAGGGGGGGAATGATGTAGATCAAGGACATATAAGTCAATCTTCACAAAAGGAGAATGATGCACTAGTCATGCCAAGTGGTGCGATCACAAGATCAAGGGCTAACAAACTAAGGCAAGCAATGCAAGGCTATGTTCAAAGCTTGGTCACTAAGGAGATCACAAAAGATGCATGCATGACAAAGGAGATGGAGTTGATTGAAGACCCAAGGCCCATTACTTATCTTGGGGTGAGTGAAGAACCATCTTGCATGGACTAGTCCAATGGGCTAAACGAGGCAAAGTCCATAAAATTAAAGATTACAAGTCATGTGCAAATCATGTGCTAGGAGTCATGTGCCAAACATGTGCAAGACATGTGCCATCCATGTGGAAGACATCATGTGCCAACCATGTGCCATGCATGTGCCTATTTATAGGATTTGGGCTTAACTTGTAATTGGGCTTAATTATGTATGTGGGCTGCCTAATTTAAATTACCTTAGGCTTTAATTAGTGATAGACATGTGGGCCAAAGAAATAAAGCCCAACCCACCACTTGTCTTATTTTAGAAGGATTTAATTAGTGTCCTAATCCAAGTAGGACTCTACTTTTTAGAATTTGAGTTAGAATATGGCTGTACATTTAGGAGTTGAGTTAGAATAGGATTTAGTTATCCTTTACCATAAAGGATTCAAAGACTTAGGGCTATAAATACTCATCTAGGCTTCTTTTACAAGACATCAATGAATAAAAACGAATTTGAGTGTTTTTCTTTAAAGTGAGGCAGATTTGCATCTCTTTGTTACCTTTAGGAATTAGTTACTTATCAAGTGATATTGCTTGTGGCGTGGCTATTCTTATTAAATCTTATAATCTTGGTTCTTTGCTACATTGGTTAGCTTTGGGTCAGATTCAATCTATGATCACCATAGCTTAAGGTTTGTTTACCTTGTCTTGTTGAGGGGTTTCAAGGCACGGTCTTTGGGGTTCCGCATCATAGACTGGAGGCTAGCTTTTAAAGCTTCTGAGTCATTATCCTCCCAATCAATTTAACTAACTGGAGTGGTGAAGCAGTAGTAGGCATTTCCTTCATGGATTATACGGACAGTTGTTCCCGTCTTTATAAAGGACTCGACATTGATTTGGTCTCATGGATGAGCTGGAATGAGAGTGTAGATGTGTTAGTCAAGTTTTAAATAACCTAGCTCAATGGCAAGGTGAGTCACATATATGCCAATCAAAATATCTCCCGATGGCTTTGTTGCTATGGAAAGGATGTGATTTGTGAACCATCGTGATAAGGTTATGGATAGTCAGTCCTCTTCATGCCATTTCCAACAGAAAGAGCTCCAATTTTATGATTGCCTTGTTGCTATTTCCTCGAACAAATATACTATAGGTGAGAAAATTGTGCCATTGGAAGGGAGTTTGAAAATTGTTCCAAATTTCGCTGCAGTAAGAGTGCTAGGATGCTTGCATAGTTGGAATTTGACAGTTCCGATGGGTGAGACCTGTAACATGCTAAGGAACTTGAGAGTGGATTCCCTTAGCGTTGGACGATATATGTCCATGAATTTTCTGAGATGACAAATATGTAATTGTTCAATCATGCTAGTTTCAAGACCAAGTGCCTTGATATAACTCCACTCGAAGGATCGTGAAGAGAGTATAGGTTACTTCTTGAGAACGACAAAGCGCGGATGGCAATGGTCCGGAATGACATTGAGTAGGTAATCGGTGTGGCATTTCGGAGCATGTGATTTCTTTCTAGTGCCTTTTGAAGAACTAGATTCCATTTTGATAGCTTTGAACGAAGGAAAATAAGAAAATTGCAAAATAAGGGTTGAAACCCTTGATAAAACTTGTGATTCTTTGAAAAAAAAAAGAGAGTTTTGAGAGGGTTTTATAGAGGGAAAAGTAAGTGAGAAGGCTAGAATTTGTGAGAAATAATGAATGGGAGTGTTAAATGAGAGAATTTGAAGAGATGGAAATGAGAAAAGACAAAAAATTTCATTTTATAGTCGATAGCTTCACAACCATGAATAACAAGTCACGGGCGTGAATCATCGTGGTCATGGTTTGTTGAAGAGGTGCTCTAGCCTTGAAGAAGAAGATGAATCGAGTCACAATCGTGACATTAAACAGTCACAGGTGTGAAGAAGGCTTTTCACGAGAGTGATAAATATTGTCATGAGCATGAAATTTAGTCTTCGTTATTTCTACCCGTGAGGCAAGGCATGAAACAAAGCGTGAATGGTTCTGGAATTTTTTACTGTCTTTGTTTATGGCTGGGAATATATGTCACAGGCATGAAGAAAGCTTTTCACGGGAGTGACAAATAGAGTAACAAGCATGAAACTTAGTTTTCACTACTTCTACCCGTGAAGCAGGACATGAAAGCTACTAGAACAGTTTGCCATCTTTGTTCAGAGACGTGAATATATGTCACAGGCGTGAACCACCTCAAATCTTCAAAAAAATAAAACTAAAGTCTAAAACAAGACTATAAGATTTCTAAAAAAGGTTCTATGCTTGAAACACATATTTCTATCATGTGCTACTTCATACCATAAAATCAGTCAAGTAATATGCACCATATGAAGGAATTATTAACATTCAAGGTTCACACTACATACAATTGGTATAAAAAATAATTAAGACAAAGTTGATCCATCAAGCATACCAAACTCTCTTCTTATAAAACAAAAACTTTCTTCATTAAGAGGTTTGGTAAAAATATATGCCAATTGATTATTTGTATCAATAAATTCTAATTCAACATCTCCATATTGAACATGATCCCTAAGAAAATGATGTCTAATGTCAATATGCTTACTTCTAGAGTATTGAATGGGATTCTTAGATAAATTGATGGCACTAGTGTTGTCACATTTGGTGGGTATATGGTCCAAACTATGACCATAAATCCTTAAGTTGTTGTCTCATCCATAGGATTTGAGTGCAACAAGGCCTTGCTGCCACATATTCCACTTCAACGGTAGATAAGGCAACTGAAACTTGTTTCTTGCTAAACCAAGAAACTAGGCATTCACTAATAAAGTGGCAAGTGCCTGAGATACTTTCTATCCAATAGACTACCGGCATAATCTACATCCAAATATCCTATGATATGAAAAGATGAATTTTTAGGATACCATAAGCCTAGATGCAATGTGTCATGTAAGTATTTTAAAATCCTTTTTACAGCATTCAAATGAGATTCTTAAGGACAAGATTAAAATCTAGCACATAAGCATACACTATACATTATATTGGGCCTAGAGGCATTAAGGTATGAAAGTGATCTGGTCATACCTTTATAGATCTTAATATCTATTGGGAATGAGTTTGTGTACAATGACAAACACATGCATGATGAATAGGTGCTTTCCTAGGTGTATGCTTTTTATACATAAAAGCATGTTTGGCCTTTTAAGGTTTCCTTCTGAAGCCAAGTGACCCTTGACTATTCTTCTTTTGAATAGAGGGTTTTGTGTGTGCTATGCTCTTAGTGATGCAACAACCACCTAGAATCTAAGTCTAGACAACCTCCAAATCAATTTGATACAAATCTTAACCAATTGCAAGATTAGACTTTTCACCCCCAAAACAGCAAGGGATTGGTAACAAAGAGTATGAAGAGAGATTGGATTCACGCCACAAATTAATTACCAACCTGATAAGTGAAATCAATCCTTGGTATATCAATGGAGATCACACCTCCCACTTGAAGAACACTCAAATTTTGATCTTAAACACCAATCTAATTGTCTTACACGCATAAGGAGGTATTTATACATCTACAAACCAAACCCTAGGTGCAAAACTGAAGAAAAGACCAATCTGACCCTAATGACTTAAGGACAAACGAATGAGCTTAATTTTATAAGGCCTACACACCTAAGACAAGTTAAAATAAGGCTGATCATGTGTCTTTAAATGAAATCACATTCTAATAATTAAAATAAAACAGCCCACTAAATTTAATCTTAGGCCCAACCATGACATAACATAAGTCCACCTTAACATAACATATTGCACATGACTTGAACCTTGTCATATAGACTTCTTCTCTAGCCCATTAGGCTAGTTGTCTTCACCATCACATGCCCCAATGAGTGTCACAAGCTTTGGATCACCAACCGATTCCATCTCTTCAAGCCTGACCCAAGCCTCTTCCTTGATATCTCTTGTTATCAAGCTATGAATATACATTTGCAAGGCTGCCTTGAGCTTATTTCTACTTGATCTTATGATTGGACCAGGTGGCATCACTAATCCATCTCCTCCATGGCATGTAAGATCATTTCTATTGTCTTGGCTTGCATCATTCCCTCCCTCCTCAAAAGGATTCGTCCTTGAATCACCACCTGCATTATCAAAAGGAGAAAGGTCAGCAACATTAAAAGTTGATGAAACACCATACTCACTGGGCAAGTCAATCTTATAGGAATTGTCATTGATCCTCTCAACCACTTGAAAAAGGTCCATCGCCTCTTGGATACAACTTGGATTTCCTTTAGTTAGGAAATCTCTCTTTCCTAAAATGCACCCATACCCAATCTCCAGGTTCAAATTTCACAACTTTACGTCCTTGATTGGCTTTTTGTGCATAACTTTTGTTCTTTAACTCAATTTGCTGCTTTGCCTGCTCATATATGGACTTAACCAAATCTGCCTTCTTTTGCCAATCTAAGTTAGAAATATCATTCAAAGGTATAGGCAACAAATCCAAAGGAGTTAGCGGATTAAAACCATAGACAATTTCAAATGGAGAATAACCTGTTGATGAATGAATGCTTCTATTATATGCAAATTCTACTAATGGCAAACAATCTTCCCAAGTTTTTAAATTCTTACCAACAACAGCACGTAATAATGATCCTAAAGTTCTATTAACCACTTCAGTTTGACCATCTGTTTGAGGATGACAAGTAGTAGAAAATAGCAATTTTGTTCTCAACTTTCCCCACAACACACGCCAAAAATGACTCAAAAACTTAGAATCTCTATCAGAAACAATAGTTTTAGGAACACCATGCAAAAGCACAACATCCTTAAAGAACAAATCAGAAATATGTGTAGCGTCATCAGTTTTATGGCAAGCGATGAAATGTGCCATCTTGCTAAACCTATCAACTACAACAAAAATGTTATCTCTTCCCCTTTTAGTCCTAGATAGTCCCAATACAAAATCCATAGAGATGTCAATCTAGGGCTGACTAGGGATGGGTAAAGGAGTATACAACCTATGAGGTTGAATTCTTGACTTGGCTTGCTTACATGCAACACACCTAGAGCAAATTTTCTCAACATCTTTCTTCATATTAGGCCAATAAAAATGCTCATGCAAGATGTCAAGTGTCTTAACAATACCAAAATGACCCATCAAACCACCATTATGTGCCTCACGCACAAGCAACTCATGCATTGAACAATTAGGCATACAAAGTTTATTTTCTCTAAATAAATAACCATCATGCCTATAAAACATTTGAAATGCAGATTATTCACATGCATTATAAACATTTGAAAAATCAGAATCAGAAGCATACAATTCCCTTATATATTCAAATCCCATCAATCGAGAACTCAAAGTATTAATAAGAGTATATCTTCTAGATAATGCATCAGCAACCACATTTTCCTTACCTTGTTTGTATTGAATCACATAAGGAAAGGTCTCAATTAACTCCAACCACTTGGCATGTCGTTTGTTCAGCCTTATTTTAACTTGTCTTAGGTGTGTAGGCCTTATAAAATTAAGCCCATTCGTTTGTCCTTAAGTCATTAGGGTCAGATTGGTCTTCTCTTCATTTTGGCACCTAGGGTTTGGTTTGTAGAGGTATAAATACCTCCTTATGTGTGTAAGACAATCAGATTGGTGATTAAGATCAAAATTTCAGTGTTCTTCAAGTGGGAGGTGTGATCACCATTGATATACCAAGGATTGTTTTCACTTATCAGGTTGGTAACTAATTTGTGGCGTGAATCCAATTCTCTCTTTATACTCTTTGTTATCAATTCCTTATTGTTTTGGGGATGAAGAGTCTAATCTTGCAATTGGTCAAACTTAAGATTTGTATCAAATTGAGTTGGAGGTTGTCTCAATTTAGATTCTAGGTGGTTGCTACATCATATTCCATGTTAAACATCTTTAGCATCTTATCTATGTATGTAAACTGAGAAAGACCAAGCAACCTTTTAGATCTATTATCTCTATAGATGTTAATCCCTAGTATATAGGTTGCTTCTCCAAGGTCTTTTATGGAGAAATTCTTAGAAAGCCAAATTTTGACTGATTGAAGAACTAAGTCATCGTTTCCTCTAAGTAGTATGTCATCTACATACAATACTAAAAATACAACTGCACTCCCATTAACCTTCTTGTAAATACAAGGTTCATCCATATTTTGTGAGAAACCAAACTCTTTGATTGTTTCATCAAATCAGATATTCCAACTCCTGGATGCTTCTTCAATCCATAAATGGATCTTTGCAATTTGAATACTTTTTCTCTATCACTTGATATGAAACCCTCAGGTTGTGTCATATACACATTCTCAAAAAAATTTCCATTAAGAAAAGTTGTTTTCACATCCATTTTCTAGATTTCATAATTATAATGAAATGTAATGGCTAGGAGTATCCTGATGGATTTAAGCATAGCAATTGGAGAGAAGGTTTCATCTTAGTCAACACCTTGTCTTTGATGTTATCCTTTAGTTACCAACCTAGCCTTATAGGTAACTTTTAATTACCTTCCATGTCGGTCTTCTTCTTGAAGACCCATTTGCACCCAATGGGTTTAATCCCTTAAGGTGGGTCAACCAAAGTCCATACTTGGTTTTCATACATGGAATCTATCTCTGACTGCATGGCTTTTAGCCATCTTTCAGATTCTAAACAATTCAAAACTTTTTCGTAGGTTAGTAGGTTCATCATCCTTTATGAGCAATATGTCATTCTGGTCACGTATGAGAAATCCGTATTTCTCAGGAACAATGCACATCCTGCTTGATATGCAGATGTTTGAGCATCTTGAACTTCGTTAAGTTCAATATTGCTACCACTTTCTTCTTTTAGAAGAAACTTTTTCTCTAAGAAGACAACATGCTTTGAAACAAATACCTTTTGTTCCAATGTATGGAAGAATTGATATCTAAATGACTCTTTTAGATATCCCATAAACAGAAACTTATCAGACTTAACTTCTAGCTTATCTAAGATCATCCACTTCACATAAGCAGGACAACCCCATACTTTCAAGTGAGAAAGAATAGGTAAGAGTTAGTCCATATCTCATATGGAGTAACCTTAACTGACTAAGAAGGGACTCTATTTAATATATAAATAGAAGTCTCTAATGCATGACCATAAAAGGACTTAGATAGTTTTGCAAAGCTTATTATCGACTCACCGTATCTAACAAGGTTCGGTTTCTCCTTTCAGTCATACCATTATGTTGTGGTGTATAAGGTGGAGTCCATTGAGATAAAATCCCATTATCTCTTGGATAACATTGAAACCTTTGGTTTAAGTATCATCGATTTGATCTAAGTGCTTTAATACCTTTACCAAGTTGTTTGTCTACTTCATTTTTGAATTCTTTGAACTTTTCTAAAACTTCAGATTTTTATCTCATCAGTTACAAATACCCATATCGTGAATAACCATCAAGAATGTAACAAAGTAGATAAAACCACCTCCGGCATGCATTGTGTCACGCACCGCGAAGGTTCATACGAGATTTCCCGCACATGTACATTTTCCCACACATGTATAATATTCTAGAAGGCCATTGTACACCGTTAGATTAAATGGATCTTGGCCGTCCATTTCAGTAGGTAGGAATTAATCCTAGCCCTCCATTTGGTAGGTGGGAATCAATCCTAGCCATACATTTTGATAGGTGAGAGTTGATCTTGACCATCCATTGGTAGGTGGGAATTGATCTTGGCCATCCATTGAGGAGGTGGGGGACTATATATACCTTTGTGTAGTACATTTGTAATGATCCAAGCATTTGAAGCAATACAAGCAAATCTTAAGCATTCTCCAAGTTCTCTCTTCTTTTCTTTGTGTTCTTAGCATATTTGCTCATTTGCTGGTTATATCTAGCGTTCGTAAAGGAGGCTGACCAGCATTCTTACGAAGAAGTTTGCTAGTGTCACGCTGTTGTTGGTAGCAAAAGACCAAGCCCATGACAGTTGGTATCAGAGCTAAGGTTCAAGCAAAGATGGCGGGATCAAGTGAGATCACGAAGATGACAACCTATGAGAGCCAAAAATCAAGGAAGGGGAGATCAAGGTCGAGAGATGCCTTGGTAAACATGAATGCAAGGCTCGCTAGAGTGGAGCTTGCTGTCGTCGAGGGGCAAGAGAAGTTTGAGGAGGCAGACCAACGCATCATGGAGCTCGAAACTGGGAGAGATGAGCTTCAAGGGGAGATGCAAGGTGCCCTGAACGTTGCTGTGATGACATGTCTAGACCAAGTAAAGGCCCTAGAGGAGTCCCTTCGTGCTGAGATTGTGGGGCTCAAAGAGGAGATTGCAAGAGTTGTAGCGGAGCTTGGCAATGCAAAGGATGAGTTGATCCTTTGCAAGAGAGCCATTGCGCAAGGGGGAGGTGTTGCTAACCCCGTGGTAGTCTCTACTCCTTCAAGGGTGGACGTTCCTAAGCCAAAGATGTACCATGGTTTGAGGAACGCGAAGGAGATTGACAACTTCTTGTGGAGCTTGGAACAATACTTCAAGGCACTTGGCCTTGATGAAGGAAGGAAGGTCGATCATGCATCCCTCTACCTTGTGGATACCACGATGGTATGGTGGAGGAGGAGATGTAGCGACATCGAGAGAGGAACTTGCACCATACATGGGATGAGTTCAAGAAGGAACTTAAGAGACAGTTCTACCCAGTGAATGCAGAACATGAGGCGAGAGCCAAGCTTAGGCGACTCACTCATGAGGGGAGCATACGAGACTATGTGAAGGAGTTTTCCGAAGTGCTCTTGGAGATTCCCGACTATCCCGACAAGGAAGCACTCTTTGCTTTTATGGATGGTTTGCAACATTGGGCCAAGCGAGAGACGTGGTGCCCAAGATCTTGCCACTGCTATTTCCATTGTTGAATCTCTTATCGAGTTTAAGAGGAGTAAGAAGCCAAAGTTTCATAAAAGCAATGGTGACAATGGAAGGAGTGGGGGAGACAACCACCAAAGCAAAGAGAGCTCCCACAAGTACTACAAGGGCAAGAGCATCAAGGATGACAAAGGAAGAGGTAGGCCAACTATCCAATGTTTCTTTTGTGATGGGCCACATAGGGCAAGGGAATGCCCGATGAAGGCCAAACTATCAGCCCTAGTCGAAGAAAGGGAGGAGCATGAGCGATACGAGGAGACGAGGGTGGGATCCCTACAACTCCTTAATGCCATGAAAACCAAGGTTGAGATGCCAAAGTCTGACAGCAAGGGACGATTGTTCGTGGAAGCCAAAGTTGGCCAACAAACTGAGAAAGCATTGGTGGAAACGGGAGCCAGCCACAACTTTCTCGAAGTAAAAGAAGCGGATCGGCTAGGCATCAAATATGTTGGCGAGAAAGGATGGCTTAAATCCGTGAATTCTAAAGCCAAGGCCACATTTGGAGTTGCTCGTGGAGTAAAAGTAAGCCTTGGTGGATGGCATGGCTTAGTGGAATTTTCCGTAGTGCCAATGGATGATTATGCTATCGTGTTAGGTATGGAGTTCCTGGATCAAGTCAAGGCTATGCTCATTCCTGGTACCAACACGATGTGCATATTAGATGGAGACAATGCTTGCATGGTGCCATTAGTAAGGGAAGCTAGTCTGAAAGCCAAGCGGATATCATCCATGCAACTCTCCACGGAGGAGATGCTCCCTAAATTGTCCAAGAGACTTCCACCGAAGGGAGAGGGGGATGAGAAGATAGAGTTGAGTTTTGATGCAATTTCCTATAGAGTGGCGCCTCTCGAGTTTGGAGAATTGAGGAGGAAATCAAGGGCTATTGCCATAAGCCCGAGGATTTCGTTGGAGGAGCAAGACCCACAAGCCAAGAGATCAAGGGAGTTGGCAAGTCATGGAAAGACTCGCCGAAATTGGCTTAGAGGTGGGGAGCTCACCAAGGAACGTCATAAGTTCCCAAGCACTGCCAAGTCTACCAGAGGTTGGCATGAGAGACCAACCATAGAACAAGCGTACCAAGCCAAGGCCGAGAAGAAGAGGAAGAAATGGGCCAATGCTAAAAAGAAGCACTTGGAGCTTGAAGAAGGGGATGCCACAAGGGCATTGCCAGATTGAGTGGGGGAGAATGTCACACACCGCGAAGGTTCATACAGGATTTCCCGCATATGTACATTTTTCCATACATGTATAATATTCTAGAAAGCCATTGTACACCGTTAGATTAAATGGATCTTGGGCGTCCATTTTGGTAGGTAGGAATTAATCCTAGCCCTCCATTTGGTAGGTGGGAATCAATCCTAGCCATACATTTTGGTAGGTGGGAGTTGATCTTGATCATCCATTTGGTAGGTGGGAATTGATCTTGGCCATCCATTGAGGAGGTGGAGGCATATATAACTTTGTGTAGTTCATTTGTAATGATCCAAGCATTTGAAGCAATACAAGCAAATCTTAAGCATTCTCTAAGTTCTCTCTTCTTTTCTTTGTGTTCTTAGCATCTTTGCTCATTTGCTAGTTATATCTAGCGTTCGTAGAGGAGGCTGACTAGCATTCTTACGAAGAAGTTTGCTAGTTTCGCGCGGTCGTTGGTAACAAAAGACCAAGCCCGTGACAACTAACATTGGTCCATATTATGTACAAGATCCAATAGTCCATTGGCATGTTTACCCTTTCTACTAAAAGGTGATTTTGTCATCTTTCCTAACAAACAAGATTCACATTTGTTATATGATTCATAATCAAATGACCCTAAATCATCATTCTTGTGCAACCTAGTCATGCACATCTCATTTATATGGCAAAGACGACAATGCCATAAATATGATGAATTTAGGTTATCTATCTTTTGTCTTTTATTATTGATATTGACGATTGACTTACACATATCAAGAATGTAAATCCCATTACATAATGTGCCAATTCCATAAAGAATATCATTCAACCATATAGAGTAACCATTGCCATTAATAGTCAAATGAAAACCTTTTCTATTTAAACAAGAAACAGAAATAATATTCTTTATCAAAATTGGAACATAATAACAATTGTCTAATTCTAAAACAAGCCCACCTGGGAGTGTCAATACATAAGTTCCTACAACTAATGCAACAACTCTTACTCCATTACCAACATGTAGGTCTGACTCTCCTTCCTTGAGCTGTTTACTGTTCCTTAGGCATTGCCTATTAGTACATATGTATGAGCCACATCCGATATCCAATACCCATGCATCATTAATAGAAACAATATTAACCTCAATAACATAAATACTTGAAGTAGAAGGTGCATCCAATGTCTTATCTTTCTCATTCTTTAAAGACTCTAGATAGGTCTTACAGTTCCTCTTCCAATGGCCAGTCTTGCCACATCCTTTTTGAAGCAGTCTCTTTGCCCTTCTTCTTCACGCCTCTATGTGCCCTTCTTCTTTTTCTTGTCCTTCTTCTTCTTAGAAGAACTAGAAGTGTACTCGAGCATCATAGCCTTTTGCTCTTTCTTAATAGAAGGTTCAGCTGTTTTAAGCATATTGATTAGTTCGGGGATCGAAATGGATATCTTGTTCATCTGATAGTTTAGCATGAAGTGTGCATAACTATCGGACAAACTTTAGAGAATTAAGTCTGTACTTAACTCATGATCCATAATGAACCCCAAACTAGCCTATCTCTCAAAGTACCCATTCAACTTTAATGCATGTTTCACTAGAAAAGTCCCCTCTATCATCTTGGAGCGGAAGAGCAACTTGGGTATCTCATATCACTCAGGACGAGCTTGCTCATCAAAAAGCTCCCTTAGATGATACTTAATGGTATTAGCATCCATGTTCTCATGTTGCTTTGAAGCTCAAGAGACATAGAGGCAAGCATAATGGAAACCGCCAACTCACTATCATCCACTTGCTTCTTGTATGCCAACTGTTCATCAATAGATGCATCATTAGCAAGAGGGGAGGGAAGCCGCTCTTCCAAGACATAGGCCATCTTTTCAATTTTGAGAATTATTCTCAAATTCCTTAGCTAATCAAGGAAGTTCGGGTAGTCAATTTATTGGAAGCAAGAATCAAATGTAAGTTCACATTTGATGATATGATTCCATTAACCTACATGTAAAGAAAGATCATGTTAGAGAATGTACTAAGTGCATGAATATTAGGTCTTTAATAAACATGCATTATAACTCCCACTATTTTATTACGAACCCATAGTCCTCACTATAAATCCGAGAGAACCCGTTGGAAGCTCTCCTAATGGGTTAGTATCCAACATCACTAAAATTGATCTTGGGTTTGCCGAAAAAGCCATCATACATCAATTGAAAGGTATCTCATACCAATTGCATTATATTATGCAACTACTGAATCATTGGGCTATCAACTCTTGATATGTGCACATCTCATGACCCAATACTACCTCTAATTAACATTGACCTTGGGTTTTCCTAACAAACCAATATAAATAGTTAAAGCCAGCCTATTAATCATGAAATTATATTTATATAGTTTGAACATATTCATATAGAGCGGGCTTGGGTTTTCCCAACAACCCAGACTCTAAAAAAACTTTGTTTCTTGCGATATTAATGGAAGGCATTGGCCTTAATATGATTTAAGAGGGATTTCTTTATTTAGGTCTCATCATGGTAATTTGGCATGCATAATATATCCATTCATCACATATAGATATATAAGATAATTACACTAATTATATGATTATGATTATAGATATATAAGATAATTACACTAATTATATGATTATGATTATAGATATATAAGATAATTACACTAATTATATGATTATGATTATGGACATAATCTAACATCAATACTTCGAGCCATGAAATGATTGACTAGGTCTCACCTAGGTAGATGCATGAAATTACAACACTAAATAGAAAACAATTTTCTATTCTAATGCTCCTTTGTTTTTAGCACCATCTCCTTGGGTTCTTGCTCCTTTGCATTTCAATTCTATTCTAATCCTATATAATCTAATTACATAAATTCTTCATAAGAAAATCTCAAGTTATATTTGAGGGGAGTAAGATGAGAAAAGAAATACATTAGAGAAAAAGGAAGGTAGGGACTCGTAGGCCCAATTTACCAAAAAATAAATTTCTATATATGATCAATCACATTGGTCAAGTCTATAATCATACCATCATGCCCTTCCATACACCCTTAGCATGCATTCTCTAATGCATAAATAAAGGTAACCTATTAAAGTAACAATTTGGGTTCCCTTTATTTCAACTCTTGAAACGTTATTTTGATTATTTGGCTTTTACTGAAATTCATCACATATCCATTATTTAATCTTATGAAATAATCATATGAACATTTAGAAACACTTTCTAAAAGAAAATTATGCAAATTAGGCATACATTTGATCATATCAAAAAGTTTCCAAAATTACTTATTGTGCCAACTAGGTTATTACCAATTTAATGCATGCAATAATTAAATCTGAATTTAATAATTAAATCTCATTTAATATTAAATCCAAATATGACCAGTAGTTAATTTATAATTAAATTACCTTAATTAATTATTATTTTTATGCCAAATAGGATTAAACAATCCTAGTTACAATTGCATACTAGAATATTAGTCAAACTAGGACTTTGAAAACCCTTTTTTAATTCAAACCAAATTCCATTCAAAAATTCCCAAAATTTCAAGAATTTATTCTCATCATTATAATCAGTTTAAACTAATTAAATTTGTTCATTAGATAATCTAAATCATTTATCATTCAATTACAAACCAATTATATAAAAATTACTTAAATTGAATCATACATGAATTAGGATTCTTTAGGAATTTAACCATGAATTTAATTTGACTCCAACATGAAATTTTAAATTAAACAACACAAAACAGTCTCATCACATGGTAAGGTTCTCAACCTAGTTATCTGTTTTGTTTGTTCCATGATTAAAAATAATTTTTGTATCAGTATAGGTGTTGTGCATAAGTTGAAATACATTCTAAATATTTCATAAATATATTTGATTAATCAAATTAATAAACCAAATTCAAACAACTCCTCAAACAAATCAATTGGCAAAACTAGATTTCATAAACCCCAGAAATTCAGCAACTATGCATAACTTTGAATTTCATGTTCAAATCAAATTCAAACCTTTTAATTATAATAAAAAAAATATCTAATATCATCATATTAACATGTCATTAAATTAAAATTAAAATTTGAGGCCAAACAGAATCAAATTCATTTTTAACAAAAAGAGGGAATCCAAGTTGTTCTTTAACAATCAATCTGATTGATACTTCAATTAAATTTGAATTTAATTTAAATAGGATGACTCTGATGCCACTGTTAGGTTCTTAGAATGCATTTCATACATGGCGTAACAAAAAATTAAAAATCTAATTGAACCCAAAAAGTATGGAATGCCCTATGTATATTAAAATCAGAATAACCATCGCATGGGAGATGTAGAATTACCTTTGTCTAATTACAACTTTTGATCTTCAAGGTTGTGTGCCTTACTTCTTAGTTGGGTTGTTGCAAACCACAACAATCCAAGACTGAATTGTCTCTAATAATAATCCATGTAAAGGAGCGAAGGAAATAACCTCAAAGGCTATGGGGTGTCAAAGCACCAAAGTGTTAGCAATGGTGATTCAACTTTAAGAGAGATGAAAGAACGATAACTTTTATTTCTCTAAGGAGGTAGCCACTTTTCTAAGCCATTTTGAGGGTATTTATAGGTCCTATAATCATAATTAGGGTTGGATTCTTAAAACCCCATGTTTGGCTTTTGAATAGAATGAAAAATCTGTGAAATTGTAGATTGTCGCATGAGCGAGGGTGTCATCATGCTCGCAACAACCCTGTGCAAAAGACCTTGCTATCTCGCATGAGAGGACATCCTAGCGCACATGATAGAATGCCTTTGTACCATCATGTGAACATGAGGAATTCTTGTGCGACAGAATGTTACTTCGCACTTGTCACTTGTACACGATAACCATTACGTGAATCCTTTTGCTCTAATATGCGAAACTCTTTCATGGAACTTTCTCTCTCATATTTTTGGATCCAATCCAAAATCCATTTCACATTTCCTTTACTCCTTCTATGCATGTTGATGCGGAACCCTAAAGATCGTGCTTTGAAACCCCTCAACAAGACAAGGTAAACAAACCTTAAGCTATGGTGATCATAAATTGAATATGACCCAAAGCTAACTAATGTAGCAAAGAACCAAGATTATAAGTATAATTAAGAATATCCACGCCACAAGCAATATTACTTGATAAGTAATTAATTCCTAAAGGTAATAAAGAGATGTAAATCTGCCTCACTTTAAAGAAAATTCTCAAATTCGTTTTTTCATTGATTCATTGTCCAAAAAGCCTAGATGAGTATTTATAGCCCTAAGTCTTTGAATCCTTTATGGTAAAGGATAACTAAATCTTATTCTAACTCAACTTCTAAAAAGGTGGAGTCCTACTTGAATTAGGATACTAATTAAATCCTTCTAAAATAAGATAAGTGGTGGGTTGGGCTTTATTTCTTTAGCCCATATGTGTATCACTAATTAAAGCCTAAGGTAATTTAAATTAGGTAGCCCACATACATAATTAAGTCCAATTACAAGTTAAGCCCAAATCTCATAAGTAGGCACATGATCTTGATCACATGGTTGGCAAATGACTCCTAGCACATGATTTGCACATAACTTGTAATTTTTAATTTTATGGACTTTGCCTTGCTTAGCCCATTGGACTAGTCCATGCAAGATGGTTCTTCACACACCCCAAGATAAGTAATGGGCCTTGGGTCTTCAATCAACTCCATCTCCTTTGTCATGCATGCATCTTTTGTCATCTCCTTAGTGACCAAGCTTTGAATATAGCCTTGCATTGCTTGCCTTAGTTTGTTAGCCCTTGATCTTGTTATAGCACCACTTGGCATGACTAGTGCATCATTCTCTTTTTTTGAAGATTGACTTATATGTCCTTGATCTACATCATTCCCCCCTCCTCAAAAGGATTCGTCCTCGAATCTACTCTTCCTACATTGATGCAAACCAAGACAAAAAAAAATGATCTTACATGCCATGGAGGAGATGGATTAGTGATGCCACTTGGTCCAATCATAAGTTCAAGTAGAAACAAGCTCAAGGCAGCCTTGCAAATGTATATTGAGAGCTTAGTGACAAGAGATATCAAGGAAGAGGCTTGGGTCAGGCTTGAAGAGATGGAATCAGTTGGCGATTCAAAGCTTGTGACACTCATTGGGGCATGTGAGGGTGAAGACAACTAGCCTAATGGGCTAGAGAAGAAGTCTATATTACAAGGTTCAAGTCATGTGCAATATGCTATGTTAAGGTGGACTTATGTTATGTCATGGTTGGGCCTAAGATTAATTTTAGTGGGTTGTTTTATTTTAATTATTGGAATATAATTTCATTTAAAGACACATGATCAGCCTTATTTAAACTTGTGTTAAGTGTGTAGGCCTTATAGAATTAAGCCCATTCGTTTGTCCTTAAGTCATTAGGGTCAGATTGGTCTTTTCTTCATGTTTGCACCTAGGGTTTGGTTTGTAGAGGTATAAATACCTCCTTATGCGTGTAAGACAATCAGATTGGTGATTAAGATCAAAATTTCAGTGTTCTTGAGTGTTCTTCAAGTGGGAGGTGTGATCTCCATTGATATACCAAGGATTGTTTTCACTTATCAGGTTGGTAATTAATTTGTGGCGTGAATCCAATTCTCTCTTCATACTCTTTGTTACCAATTCCTTGCTGTTTTGGGGGTGAAGAGTTTAATCTTGCAATTGTTTAAAACTTAAGATTTGTATCAAATTGATTTGGAGGTTGTCTAGACTTAGATTCTAGGTGGTTGCTGCATCATTTGGTATCAGAGCTTTGGTTCTAAATTAATTGTACTTATCTTTATTTTTCTGGTTTTAGTGATATTTGTTCAAGTTACAGCATAAAAAAATTAAAAAAAAAAGTTTATCTATTTGTGGCTGAATTTGCCTATATTGCTGTCTATTGAAGTTTGGTTTATTTCTTTTTTTTTGGGGTACGAATTTTTGGTGTTCTAATTTGTTTTTTGTTTATCAGATTACAAAGAAAAAAAAAACAACAAAAAAAATTCGTGCATATTAGCATTGATTGCCAATATGCGAATTTTTTGGATTCAATTGATTGCACACATATATAAAATGAATTGCCTCTGAATATATTTGCACTATTCTGATTAAAATTGATAATTTGAGCAATTTTGAGTGGAGTTAGTAATTGAAATTGATTGGTTTCATATTGAGGTATAAGTTGAGATTTCATTGCTTATTGCTGGAAATTGTGCAATTGGTGGATAATAGTTACTAATAGGCATACAATTAGCTTATTCGGCAGTAAGCTGGGAATGGTTTAGTGAATTTTAGGTTCTGGTTCGAATTCTTTTAGGGCAGTAGCACATATACACTTAATTTTTTTCTAGTTTTGTCAATTTATTGCATTCTTTATTTTATATTCTTGACTGCTGTCCTACTTGTTTCCATTACATTAGTTGAGTAATTTTGCATTCCATATTACTCAAATAACAATATTATATCTGCACACCTCATTCTTCATCCATGTGTGCATATAGCATATACTTGTCATTCCTTGCTTTCATCTCATTAATTTTGCTTCTAGTTTTGTGATGTTTCCTTTCTTGCTTAGGAATTGTCTATTGTAATTTTCTGTTGGATATTGATGCTCATTATTATTGATCTGGTTGATTGAAATTGATCCGGAAATATATCATAGTGAGGACACAAGAGCGGTAAAAGGCAGGAGTGGTTAGCTCAAAAGAGGGTAAAAGCCTTAATTGAGTGAAACACGAGCGAACATACACATTTTGAGTGAAACACGTGAGGGAGTGTGTGAGGCCATTTATTTACATCATGTCTAAATCAAGCAACCAGGAAAGAAGTAGTGATGAAGGAAACAAAACTTTCTTCACATTGGAGGCTATGCAACAACAATTTGTAAGGCTTGAGATTCTGCTCCGAGATATGAATGATCGGTTTGACAAGTATGATAGGAGGTTAGAAAGCCATGATCAAGCTCTACAGAATCTTAGAAGAGATACATCCTTGCAAAGTCGAATTGGAGGGAGAAGGGAAAGGTTAGCAACTCCACCTCAATCTGACTATGAAGAAGATTTTGATGACTTTGATGATGATAGGGATAGAAATCGGTTTGGAGGTAGAGGGGGCAGAAATGATAGAGGAAGGAATAGGAGAGAACATAGAGGCAGGGTAGAGGCGGATAGATTTGGAAACGTTGAGAATCGGATAGATCGTAATTTGGGGAGTATTAAAATGAAAATCCCTACTTTTCAAGGTAGGAATGATGCTGATGCTTACTTGGAGTGGGAGAGAAGACATGGTAAGAGAAGAAAAGGGTAAAGTAGAGCAAAAAGGTAACCCTAAAGTTAATACTACTTCTTCTTCCAATACTGAAAAGCATAGAAACATAAAATGCTTTAAGTGCCTTGGCAATAGACATATTGCATCTCAATGCCCAAATAAAAAGGTTATGATATTGAAAGATAAGGGTGTAATTGAATCCGAAAGTGATAAAGAATCTGATTCAATGCCTTCATTTGAAGATTGTAGTGATGATGATGAGGCCGAGCATGCTGTTGGCGGGGATTTAAATCTTGTGGTTAGGCGTGTACTAAATGTACAATTGAATGAAGATGGGGTTGAACAAAGGGAAAATATCTTCCATTCCATATGCTTGATAAATGGCAAAATTTGTAGTCTTATAATTGATGGAGGAAGTTGTACTAATGTTGCAAGTACTACTTTAGTTGATAAGTTGGGGCTGGATTGTTTGAAACATCCTAGGCCATATAGACTACAATGGCTTAATGATTGGGGAGAGATAAGGGTAAATAAACAAGTTTTAATTTCATTCTCTATTGGAAGATATTCTGACCGTGTACTTTGTGATGTAGTACCTATGCATGCAGGTCATGTGTTGCTTGGTAGGCCATGGCTATATGATAGAAATGTGACACATGATGGGTATAGAAATAGACACTCATTCATGATGGGAGATCAACGTATCATTCTGGCTCCTATGACTCCTAGTGAAGTTTATGAAGATCAAATGAAGCTAAAAAGGAGCATGGAGGAAGAAATGCAAAAAGAAGCCGAAAAGTCCAAATTGAGAGAAAAGGAGCAAAAAGAAAATGGAAAGGCTGAGAGTTGCAAAATAAGAGAGATGAGAGGAAAAGAAAAAGGAGAGGCTAAAAAAGAGAGAAAAATGGGAGGAAAAGAGGCCCAAAAAGAAAAGCAAATAATTGGCTCAAAGGAGAGTGGTACAAAGAAAAACAATTTTTATGCAAAAGTAAGGGATATGAGAGTGGCTTTTGAGAATCAACAATGTTTACTTGTACTCATGTACAAGGAATCTTATTTTAATGAAGCTGACCTTAACCCTTCTTTGCCTAGTGTTGTTGTTTCTTTATTGCAGGAAAAGAGTTACCACAAGGATTGCCACCAATAAGAGGAATTGAACATCAAATTGATTTCATACCAGGAGCTCAAATTCCAAACCGACCAGCCTATAGGAGCAACCCCGAGGAGACAAAGGAACTTCAAAGGCAAGTGGAGGAGTTATTAGCAAGGGGGCATATCCGTGAGAGTCTTAGACCGTGTGCAGTGTCGGTGCTTTTGGTGCCAAAAAAGGATGGGAGTTGGCGCATGTGTGTTGATTATAGGGCTGTGAATCGCATAACAGTTAAGTATCGCCATCCAATATCCAGATTGGATGATATGTTTGACGAACTGCATGGCGCTTGTGTCTTTACAAAGATTGATTTGATGAGTGGATATCGCCAAATTAGGATGAAAGTTGATGATGAATAGAAAACAGCATTTAAAACAAAGCTTGGTTTATATGAGTGGCTCGTTATGCCTTTTGGTCTAACTAATGCCCCTAGCACTTTTATGAGATTGATGAATCATGTTTTGCATCAGTTCATTGGAAAATTTGTTGTTGTTTATTTTGATGATATTTTGATTTATAGTAAATCTGTTGATGAGCATGTACATCATCTTAGGGCTGTTTTGGATAGACTTAGGAGAGAAGAATTGTATGCTAAACTTAAAAAGTGCACATTTTGCACGAATAGAGTTATATTCTTAGGGTATGTGGTGAGTGCCAATGGAATTGAGGTTGATGAGGAGAAGATAAGGGCTATCCATGAATGGCCAACCCCTAGGAATGTGAGTGATGTTAGGAGCTTTCATGGCCTTGCTAGCTTTTACAGGAGGTTTGTAAAGGATTTTAGTGTCATTGCTGCTCCTTTAACTGAAATCGTTAAAAAGGATGTGGGGTTTAAGTGGGTAGGCGTCCAGGGCTGACTAGGGATGGTTAAAGGAGTATACAACCCATGAGGTTGAATTCTTGACTTGGCTTGTGATACGGAACCCCAAAGACCGTGCCTTGAAACCCCTCAACAAGACAAGGTAAACAAACCTTAAGCTATGGTGATCATAGATTGAATCTGACCCAAAGCTAACCAATGTAGCAAAGAACCAAGATTATAAGATTTAATAAGAATAGCCACGCCACAAGCAATATCACTTGATAAGTAACTAATTCCTAAAGGTAACAAAGAGATGCAAATCTGCCTCACTTTAAAGAAAAACACTCAAATTCGTTTTTATTCATTGATGTCTTGTAAAAGAAGCCTAGATGAGTATTTATAGCCCTAAGTCTTTGAATCCTTTATGGTAAAGGATAACTAAATCCTATTCTAACTCAACTCCTAAATGTACAGCCATATTCTAACTCAAATTCTAAAAAGTAGAGTCCTACTTGGATTAGGACACTAATTAAATCCTTCTAAAATAAGACAAGTGGTGGGTTGGGCTTTATTTCTTTGGCCCACATGTCTATCACTAATTAAAGCCTAAGGTAATTTAAATTAGGCAGCCCACATACATAATTAAGCCCAATTACAAGTTAAGCCCAAATCCCATAAATAGGCACATGCATGGCACATGATCTTGAGCACATGGTTGGCACATGATGTCTTCCACATGGATGGCACATGTCTTGCACATGTTTGGCACATGACTCCTAGCACATGATTTGCACATGACTTGTAATCTTTAATTTTATGGACTTTGCCTTGTTTAGCCCATTTGAATTGAATCTTCATGAAAGACTCCCTTGATCTTCACTTTAGGCTTCCCTTTGTGTATTATTGGCCCATAAGCTTGATTGTGAATTTTAGGCCCAATATAGCAACGAATGCTCCAATGCTGCCTTCTATGACTTGGAACACGCCCCACATTGAATTGGATCATATGAAAAGATTTTTGAACTCCTTTAAGGCTCATTTCAATGATATAATATTGCTCTACTCCATTGAAAAAAGATTGTCGTTCATATTCTTCAATTATGGTTCCCGTGCATACATCAGTATAGGATTCAGTATCCAAGATAACCTTGAGCATCTCAAGTCTAAGGATACTTGCATCATTGCTATGATGAGACTATCACTGATATTGAATAGATATCCATGTGATTGTCTCATAGCAAATCATCCAATGTACTTACAACTCTTAACAAGCATCCACATGTTAACTCTAAAAATCTCATGTCTTCAGCTTTATGAGATCAACTGCTTAACCTAGTCAGAGAGTATAATATGTGCTAGTCTATCTGGATTAACAATGTCCTGTCTTGTTCATCATATAGCTAGGGATTATTTAGGTATAAACACAATTACATATTATATGAATCTCGTCATCATGATCTCATCATGAATTCATTCACGCTGTGTTACATACCAAGGACTTCATTAAACAATTTAAGATCTATATCAAGTCATATGCAATGAATACCATTTAATGAAAATGACTTTTATTAACAATAAATAAGTACATCAGGTGCCTAAGGTAATTTCCTTTAGGGTACCTCTCTAGCAAGAAATTATACCTTGTAATTTCTTGATTTCTATTTAAATCTTCACATTGTTGGATTGTAGAAAACCACAACAATCTACAATAAGATGTCTCTAATGATAATCCATAAGAAGATATGAAGAAGAAACTATTTAAAGAGATGGTTTGAACAATATTCAAAGTGCTAGCTTTGAATATATTATTGAGAGAATTATTGTCTCAAAAATTACTTTGCACCAAAAATAATTTTTATGTCTCTTTTTTGCCTTTTTCATGTCTTTTTGATCTAAATCAAATTCAGAAAGAAAATCAAAAATCAAAAGAAAAAGAAAAACAAATTGAAAGAATAGTAATGGGCATAATTGGCCTAATTAAGGTCAATTATGATGCTCGCAGTGCAGCCTACATGGCAGGCCCATCTAGCCTGCCTAGCTAGAGGGCCCATGCAGGTCCGTACGTGCTCATGACCTCTCCCGAATGATTTATTCCCGCGATCTCATAGCGATCCGATCTGAAGTAATTCTCTCATATTTTGGATCTCATCCAATACCATTTTATTCATTCTCCATATCTCTAATGTGTGTAACCCATTAGGTTCCTGATTATATTGGCCATTTAAATTAACTCCCACTAGCAACACATCATGACCCCAATTGACCGAAAAGTCAATGATTTGACTACGAATCTTTCCATAGACAATTTTCGTACAATTATTCCTTTCACCATACTATACCCATTTGGTTTATAGTAGGGACATATGTCAATTCCCACTAGATTAACTACGTCATATCTAGTCTAAGTAATATTAGTTTTTATCCTTAAGGCTCATTACTCTGTTAGATATGTCATTGAAGATTATCTATGTGACATTTCTACTCTGGCCAGAGATTCTCGAGTAATGACCCTAACAAGAGGCGATGGGTATACACTCCAATTACGAGTGGTGAATCCTTTTTGGTTACCCAATTACCTTCGAATACCTCAAGCTGCACCCAATCACCACCCTATGAGCAACCTCCCTAAGGCAATAAGGAATAGTGTCAGAGTGCAGAATGGATATCTAAGATATCATTGAGTACCTCAAGTCTAAGGATACTTGCACCATTGCTATGATGAGACTATTATTGACATTTGAATATATTATCCATATGATTGTCTCATAAGAGGTCATCCAATATACTTAGCTAACTTAGCAAGCATCCATATGTTAACTCTAAACATCTCATGCTTACAGATTATGAGATCTACTGCTTGATCTAATCAAGGAGTATAATATGCGTTAGTCTATCCGGATTATCAATGTGACTTACAAATTGTTTCTTACAATTTGAGGACCTTATAAGAAACTGTTCATACTAGTAATATAAGTCATACTGGTCCAAAAGCCAACTACGTTCTGGACCATTGAAATGTTTCTTATAATTTGAGGACCTTAGAGACATAATTGATAAAAGTTGTAAACATATAAAATATTCCATTTAACCTATCTAGGTGTCTACAAAGTTTTAGTTTAACGTAACTTACAAATTGTAAGATATGAAGGACCAAATGTGGTACCCTAAAACTGCCAAAGGGCAGAAACAGGGTAGAAAACATAACACAATTGGAAATTCTACCAAAAATTGTACAATGCTCCAATTTCTCTGAAATTTGAGTATGTTATATAATTATATGTTAATTTTAATTATGAATAAGAATCACATAAATTGGACAATTCTAGAAAAATTTATTGTCTAAACAGTCTCATAATGTCACATTGTCCCATTGGAAAAACCTTAACTATAGATATGAACTATGCACATTAATTTGTTTAAGCCACATTAAGTTCTAGTCATAAATTAATCGATTATATTTTTATATTAGGCTCACAACATACTGGAGACACACAAGGAGGGGATAGACATAAATGTTAAGGGCTGGAATCAAAGAGAAGAGGTGAGTATAGTTATCAAACGATTTCTTTAGTGCATATGAATATTGCTTACTATGTGATATGTGAGATGATTTATGGTTATGTGATTCATATGATTGTCAAGATTTGATATTGATAATGAGATGATGGATAATTTGTGACATATGTGGTACATATAAGTGGATATGTCTTGTATGTTTGAGATATATGTTTGGCATACGTGATATATACACGGTTTATGTATAGTATATGTGAAGTATATGTGTGGCATATGTGGTATATATCTGATATATGTATGGTATATGTGATAAAGATACAATGGTTGATGAATGCTTAGTTACAAATGCATATGCATATGGACTAAAAAGGCATTGTGACTAGTTAGTCGATATTGTAAAGCAAAAGAAGAGGCCTATGACCCAACAAATGATCAAGCTAGCTAGCAAATGCAAATGTTCACATGGAAACTCATGACAATGTCTATTTAACTTGGTCACAACAAAATGAAATAAGTAAAGCATTTGCATATGTAAAGTGTAATGATTATATGCTTCAATTTTATGAATATCTATATGATAATGGTTAATGGACTGGAGTACATAATATGCAATGGGTGGTGATTTATTACTATGAGATGTTTAGTAATTTAGAGCTCATTTGATAATTATTCTCACTGAGTCGCAACTTATCAAATTGCATCATTTTTCAGGTAAAGAAAAGTCATAGCTTATTTTGAGCAGCATATAGAAGACATAGAACACAGGTCACCAACCAAGCTTCATCACACTCTCTCCTTGCATTCCACAAGAGTATAAAAATATGTAATTTGTATTTTGGACTTATATGTTTGAATATGTATAGCCACTCTACATTAGTTTTGAAATGTATAAATGGAAGCAACCCGTAATCCTTCAGATGTAAAGTTTAAGTTTTAATAAATGTCATATATTATATCGTGGTGTAAAGCTTAATGTTGACTTGAAAAGTCTTTGAATGATAATACAGGATATGATAAAAAAAAAATACTATCGCTGTTAACAGGACCTTATGGCTTGTTAGTATGCCATATGTGATTAACTGACATAGGGATAGGTTTTACTGAAATGCATAAGGTATGATGCTATATTTTTGTGGCTAGCCGAAATGCATTCCATGAGGCATCACCTCATTTACATAGGGATCAACTAGCACCAGGAGCTAAAGCTCCAGCACATGCATCTCAATCATCACATGTAGAGGTACGCTATGAACACCTCGAACATGAAGTACATGGCTTTGAAATGTACAGGGAAAGACATTATGACAAACTAAGGAAACAAGGTGCAGGTGATTTTAATGGCACAACAGACCTAGCAGAAGCTGAGACATAGCTAAAAAGGACACAGAGGGTACTGAATATGATGAGATGGACCAGTGTCCTTGCTTTAGTCGGCCTATGAATGGTGGGAGACAATCCCAGATAATGATTCACAACCACCAGTCTTGATGTGGAATGATTTCCTTCAGGAATTCTAGAATAACTACATGCCTGATGCCTGAAGTATATAATTATGAGAAGAGAAAGGAATTCCTAAATCTAAAACAGGGGAACATGTCTGTTGCTAAGTATGAGGTGTAGTTCAATAAACTTTTCCACTATGCTAACTTAATGGTCTCTACTGAAAGAGACAAATACAAGAAGTTTGAGGAAGGCCTCCAATATGAGATTAGAAATAGAATCACAAAGGTATAGAGGTAGACCCAGAGAAAATAGAGGTCATGGTAAATTGGGAAGCTCCTAAAAATATTTCAGAAATGCATAGTTTACTAGGATTAACAGGATATTACCGCAGATTTGTTAATGGTTCTCCTTAATTACTAGCCTTTTGACTAAATTACTTAGAAAGAACGTGTCTTTCAAATAGTCTCCAGAATGCCAAAGGAGTTTTGAGGAGCTAAAACAGAGATTAACCTTAGCACCAGTGTTAGCTATTCCTAAGGATACAAGTGGATTTACGATATATAATGATGCTACAATTTTACTCATTCTCTATATCTCCAATAGATATGATCCATTAGATTCCCGATTATATTGATCACTTAAATTAACAATTAATTTAAATTATAAGTGGTATCTAGCAACACATCATGACTGCCAATTGACCAGAAAGTCAGTGGTTTGACTATGAACCTTTCCATAAACAATTTTGGTATAATTATTCCTTCATTGGTGAATGTTTAGTTTCTTGGTTTAGAAAGAAATAAGTTTTGGTTGCTTTGTCCATTGCTGAAATAGAATATGTAGCAGGAGGTTGTTGAACTCAAGTTCTTTGGATGAGACAACAATTGAAAGATTATGGTCAAGAGATTAATCACATTCCTATAAAATGTGACAATACAAGTGCTATAAATCTTTCTACAAATCCCATTAAGCATTTTAAGAGCAAACACATAAACATTAGGCATTATTTTATAAGAGATCATGTCTAAAATGGTGATATTTGTGTCAGAATTTATTGACACAAATAATCAATTGGCTGACATTTTCACCAAGCCTCTCAAAGATGAAAGGTTTATTTTTATAAAAAGAGAGTTTGTTATGCTTGATGGGAGCACATTGCCTTAAAATTATTTTTAACAAGAATTGCATTCATGTCGCTCACTTATGTATCTTTGATGTTCAAATTGTGAACCTGGAGTAATATTTCATATATTTGATGATTTGCATGTTCAAATTGTATGATGAATGATTATTTGTCATGAAAAAATTGCTCAATTTTCTTAGGAAGGAATTGTGCATCAAATCCTTTTGTTTGTATCATGTTTTATTTTTTTTCAATGTTTTAGGTCTTCACACCCATAAGTAAATGTTCACGATCATGAAAATAGTAGCCAAAAATGGCAGAAGCATTCATGTTTTGGCTCATGGTTTGATCCCGTGAATATCCTTTTTCATGCCTGTGACTATTTTATGTCATCTCCGTGAACTTCACATGCTTCAAACGACAGAAGGGTTCATGCGTTTGGTCACAGGATAGGTCACCATTTGGTTTTCCTACGAACACGATTATTCACGGCTGTGAATTTTCATTCCCAACCATGAATCAATCAATATATAGCCTGAATCTTCACTGTTTCTCTTTAAAATCACGACAGCTGCACCCTTTTCCCTTTTTTTTTGGCCAAATATGAATTTCCAAACACAATTTCACCTAACAATCTTTACCAAATTCATCATCTAAACATCAAAAACATCTCTTTCATCCAATTTTCTTCAAGTTATTTTTAGTTGTTCACACGAGAATCAAACCCTAGATATTTTTCACCTATTTCATTCTTCTTCAAAGATTTTGATCCCAACTATGGCCTCTAGAGCTAGTTCCTCCAAAGGGAAGAGAAAGAGCACGACCCCAAATATCTATGCAAACCGTCTTCTCAATGATCTACCCTGGCACTTCCATTAGAAGTATGCTTCTCTAAAAAAGCAACCTATTTTTTCATCTGGACATTCGATTGGGGTTGTGTTGAGGCTCTTAGCCTTGAATCAGATATGAAAGTCTAGCTTCAGCAATATGGTTTGTTGGAATTTGTAGACATCTACAAGCCCATGTTTAAGGAGCCAACCCTAGAGTTTATGAGTACCTTGCAAGTATCTCCTGTTGACAAGGTCTCCTTCCACCTCTGTTGGCAAGAGAAGCCTCTCACTTCCTTGAAATTTGCAGAAATCTTCAAGCTACACCATGAGGACTTAATAAATGAGAGTGGGGCAAAGGATTTTAATCCATCTACAAATTGGCACAACTTTGGTAGTCATTACAATTGGGATGTCAAGAAGACAAAGAGTACTCACTTTAAGAATCCGATCCTCTGCTACATTCATCGGTTCTTGACTTACTCAATATTTGCCCGAAGAGATAGCAATGGGGCAATCGGGAAATTAGAGTTGCTACTGTTCAAGATAGCTCGAAAAAATGAGCGGTTGCCTTGTCAAGATGGTTCGTATCCCATCTTTAGTCAATAGCCTCGAAGCCATTGGGTGACATTATAGTAGGTGGCTACATTACTCATCTGGTAATTGAGCTTAAGTTCATGGATCTCAATTATCATAACTTCACCATCTTCCCGGCATCTTCTAGAGATCAACTAGAAATTGAATCCTTCATTAAGATGGGAGCCTCAGTGAGAATCCTCTTTTAGGATGATATCTATTATAGGTTTATCACCCATGCAGCCGAGATTGCAAGGGAACATAGGATTCAAAAGCTTTTAAAGCTGGCTGATGCAGCAACCACCTAGAATCTAAGTCTAGACAACCTCAAAATCAATTTGATACAAATCTTAAGTTTTAAACAATTGCAAGATTAAACTCTTCACCCCCAAAACAGCAAAGAATTGGTAACAAAGAGTATGAAGAGATAATTGGATTCACACCACAAATTAATTACCAACTTGATAAGTGAAAACAATCCTTGGTATATCAATGGAGATCACACCTCCCACTTGAAGAACACTGAAATTTTGATGTTAATCACTAATCTGATTGTCTTACACGTATAAGGAGGTATTTATACCTCTACAAACCAAACCCTAGGTGCAAACATGAAGAAACGACCAATCTGACCCTAATGACTTAAGGACAAACGAATGGGCTTAATTTTATAAGGCCTACACACTTAAGACAAGTTAAAATAAGGCTGATCATGTGTCTTTAAATGAAATTACATTCCAATAATTAAAATAAAACAGCCCACTAAAATTAATCTTAGGCCCAACCATGATATAACATAGGTTCACCTTAACATAGCATATTGTACATGAGTTGAACCTTGTAATATAGACTTCTTCTCTAGCCCATTAGGCTAGTTGTCTTCACCCTCACATGCCCCAATGAGTGTCACAAGCTTTGGATCGCCAACTGATTCCATCTCTTCAAGCCTGACCCAAGCCTCTTCCTTGATATCTCTTGTCACTAAGCTTTGAATATACATTTGCAAGGCTGCCTTGAGCTTGTTTCTACTTGATCTTATGATTGGACCAAGTGGCATCACTAATCCATCTCCTCCATGGCATGTAAGATCATTTTTGTTGTCTTGGTTCGCATCATTCCCTCCCTCCACAAAAGGATTCGTCCTCAAATCACCACCTTCATTATCAAAAGGAGAAAGGTCAGCAACATTAAAAGTTGCTGAAACACCATACTCACCGGGCAAGTCAATCTTATAGGCATTGTCATTGATCCTCTCAACCACTTGAAAAGGTCCATCGCCTCTTGGATCCAACTTGGATTTCCTTTGGTTAGGAAATCTCTCTTTCCTAAAATGCACCCATACCCAATCTCCAGGTTCAAATTTCACAACTTTACGTCCTTGATTGGCTTTTTGTGCATAACTTTTGTTCTTTAACTCAATGTGCTGCTTTGCCTTCTCATGTATGGACTTAATCAAATCTGCCTTCTTTTGCCCATCTAAGTTAGAAATATCATTCACAGGTATAGGCAACAAATCCAAAGGGGTTAGCGGATTAAAACCATAGACAATTTCAAATGGAGAATAACCTGTTGATGAATGAATGCTTCTATTATATGCAAATTCTACTAATGGCAAACAATCTTCCCAAGTTTTCAAATTCTTTCCAACAACAGCACGTAATAATGATCCTAAAGTTCTATTAACCACTTTAGTTTGACCATCTGTTTGAGGATGACAAGTAGTAGAAAATAGCAACTTTGTTCCCAACTTTCCCCACAACACACGCCAAAAATGACTCAAAAACTTAGAATCTCTATCAGAAACAATAGTTTTAGGAACACCATGCAAACGGACAACATCGTTAAAGAACAAATCAGAAATATGTGTAGCGTCATCAGTTTTATGGCAAGCAATGACATGTGCCATCTTGCTAAACCTATCAACTACAACAAAAATGCTATCTCTTCCCCTTTTAGTCCTGGGCAGTCCCAACACAAAATCCATAGAAATGTCAATCCAGGGCTGACTAGGGATGGATAAAGGAGTGTACAACCCATGGGTTTGAATTCTTGACTTGGCTTGCTTACATGCAACACACCTAGAGCAAATTTTCTCAACATCTTTCTTCATATTAGGCCAATAAAAATGCTCATGCAAGATGCAAGTGTCTTAGCAATACCAAAATGACCCATCAAACCACCATTATGAGCCTCACGTACAAGCAACTCACGCATTGAACAATTAGGCACACAAAGTTTATTTTCTCTAAATAAATAACCATCAAGCCTATAAAACCTTTGAAATGCAGATTGTTCACATGCATTATAAACATTTGAAAAATCAAAATCAGAAGCATACAATTCCTTATATATTCAAATCCCATCAATCAAGAACTCAAAGTAGTAATAAGAGTATATCTTCAAGATAATGCATCAGCAACCATATTTTCCTTACCTTGTTTGTATTGAATCACATAAGGAAAGGTCTCAATGAACTCCAACCATTTGGCATGTCGTTTGTTCAAGTTACCTTGACCCTTGAGATGCTTTAAAGACTCATGATCACTATGAATCACAAACTCTTTAGGCCAAAGATAATGCTGCCAAGTCTCCAAAGCCCTCACCAATGCATACAACTCCTTGTCATACGTGGAATAATTGAGTTGTGCACCACTCAACTTTTCACTAAAGAAAGCAATTGGACGCCTACCCTGCATCAAAACAGCACCAATACCTATCCCGGAGGTATCACATTCAATCTCAAAAGTAGAATTAAAATCAGGCAAACTCAAAACAGGTGTAGAACAAAGTTTATCTTTCAAAGTATTAAATGCAAGATCTTGCGCCTCGCCCCACTTAAACCCCACATCCTTTTTAATGATTTCAGTTAAAGGAGCAGCAATGACACTAAAATCCTTTACAAACCTCCTGTAAAAGCTAGCAAGGGCATGAAAGCTCCTAACATCACTTACATTCCTAGGGGTTGGCCATTCTTGGATAGCCCTTATCTTCTCCTCATCAACCTCAATTCCATTGGCACTCACCACATACCCTAAGAATATAACTCTATTCATGCAAAATGTGCACTTTTTAAGTTTAGCATACAATTCTTCTCTCCTAAGTGTATCCAAAACAGCCCTAAGATGATGTACATGCTCATCAACAGATTTACTATAAATCAAAATATCATCAAAATAAACAACAACAAAATTTCCAATGAACTGACGCAAAACATGATTCATCAATCTCATAAAAAGTGCTAGGGGCATTGGTTAGACCAAAAGGCATAACGAGCCACTCATATAAACCAAGCTTTGTTTTAAATGCTGTTTTCCATTCATCACCAACTTTCATCCTAATTTGGTGATATCCACTCATCAAATCAATCTTAGTAAAGACACAAGCGCCATGCAATTCGTCTAACATATCATCCAATCTGGGTATTGGATGGCGATACTTAACTGTTATGCGATTCACAGCCCTACAATCAACACACATGCGCCAACTCCCATCCTTTTTTGGCACCAAAAGCACCGGCACTGCACACGGACTAAGACTCTCACAGATATGCCCCCTTGCTAACAACTCCTCCACTTGCCTTTGAAGTTCCTTTGTCTCCTCGGGGTTGCTCCTATAGGCTTGTTGGTTTGGAATTTGAGCTCCTGGTATGAAATCAATTTGATGTTCAATTCCTCTTATTGGTGGCAATCCTTGTGGTAACTCTTCAGGGAATACATTCTCATATTCCTGCAATAAAGAAACAACAACACGAGGCAAAGAAGGGTTAAGTATGAGTACAAGTAAACATTGTTGATTCTCAAAAGCCACTCTCATATCCCTTACTTTTGCATAAAAATTGTTTTTCTTTGTACCACTCTCCACTGGGCCAATTATTTGCTTTTCTTTTTGGGCCTCTTTTCCTCCCATTTTTCTCTCTTTTTTAGCCTCTCCTTTTTTTTTCCTCTCATCTCTCTTATTTTGCAACTCTCAGCCTTTCCATTTTCTTTTTGCTCCTTTTCTCTCAATTTGGACTTTTCGGCTTCTTTTTGCATTTCTTCCTCCATGCTCCTTTTTAGCTTCATTTGATCTTCATAAACTTCACTAGGAGTCATAGGAGCCAGAATTATACGTTGATCTCCCATCATGAATGAGTGTCTATTTTTATACCCATCATGTGTCACCTTTCTGTCATATTGCCATGGCCTACCAAGAAACACATGACCTGCATGCATAGGTACTACATCACAAAGTACACGGTCATAATATCTTCCAATGGAGAATGAAATTAAAACTTATTTATTTACCCTTCTCTCTCCACAATCATAAGTCTATATGGCCTAGGATGTTTCAAACAATCCAGCCCCAACTTATCAACTAAACTAGTACTTGCAACATTAGTACAACTTCCTCCATCAATTATAAGACTACAAATTTTGCCATTTATCAAGCATCTGGAATGGAAGATATTTTCCCTTTGTTCAACCCCATCCTCTTTCAATTGTACATTTAGTACACGCCTAACCACAAGATTTAAATCCCCGCCAACAGCATGCTCGGCCTCATCATCATCACTACAATCTTCAAATGAAGGCATTGAATCAGATTCTTTATCACTTTCAGATTCAATTACACCGTTATCTTTCAATATCATAACCTTTTTATTTGGGCATTGAGATGCAATATGTCCATTGCCAAGGCACTTAAAGCATTTTATGTTTCTATGCTTTTCAGTATTGGAAGAAGAAGTAGCATTAGCTTTAGGGTTACCTTTTTGCTCTACTTTACCCTTTTCTTCTCTTACCTTGTCTTTGGCTTTGTCTTCCCTTTTTGGCCATTTTGAGCTCCAATTAGATATGGAACCCAAATAGGTTGGTTTGTTGGTTCCCTTTTGCTTTAGTTGCTTCTCCACCTTCATAGCCATATTCACCATCTCCTCTAACTCTACATAGTGGTGCAGCTCAATAACATTTGCAATTTCTTTATTTAGACCAGCCAAGAAACGTACCATGGTAGCCTCCCTATCTTCAGCAATATTAGCCCTCATCATAGCTATCTCCATTTCTTTATGATAGTCCTCAACACTTTTATTCCCTTCCCTTAAAGTTTGGAGCCTTTGATGTAGTTCCCTATAATAGTAACTAGGGACAAACCTCTTTCTCATGACTGCCTTCATCCCCACCCATGTGTTTATAGGTCTTTCCCCATTCCTACGCCTATTGAGGATGATTTGGTCCCACCATACCAAGGCATAGTCAGTGAATTCCACGGCTGCCAACTTTACTTTTTTTTCCTCAGAATAGTTATGACATTCAAACACCAATTCTACTTTTCTCTCCCACTCCAAGTAAGCATCAGCATCATTCCTACCTTGAAAAGTAGGGATTTTCATTTTAATACTCCCCAAATTACGATCTATCCGATTCTCAACATTCCCAAATCTATCCGCCTCTACCCTGCCTCTATGTTCTCTCCTATTCCTTCCTCTATCATTTCTGCCCCCTCTACCTCCAAACTGATTTCTATCCCTATCATCATCAAAGTCAACAAAATTTTCTTCATAGTCAGATTGAGGTGGAGTTACTAACCTTTCCCTTCTCCCTCCAATTCGACTTTGCAAGGATGTATCTCTTCTAAGATTCTGTAGAGCTTGATCATGGCCTTCTAACCTCATATCATACTTGTCATACCGATCATTCATGTCTCGGAGCAGAATCTCAAGCCTTCCAAATTGTTGTTGCATAGCCTCCAATGTGAAGAAAGTTTTGTTTCCTTCATCACTACTTCTTTCCTGGTTGCTTGATTTAGACATGATGTAAATAAATGGTCTCACATAGTCCCTCACGTGTTTCACTCAAAATGTGTATGTTCACTCGTGTTTCACTCAATTAAGGCTTTTACCCTCTTTTGAGCTAACCACTCCTGCCTTTTACCGCTCTTGTGTACTCCTATGATATATTTCCGGATCAATTTCAGCCAACCAGATCAATAACAATGAGCAGCAATATCCAACAGAAAATTAAAATAGACAATTCCTAAGCAAGAAAGGAAACATCACAAAACTAGAAGCAAAATTAATGAGATGAAAGCAAGGAATGACAAGTATATGCTATATGCACACACGAATGAAGAATGAGGTGTGCAGATATAATATTGTTATTTGAGTAATATGGAATGCAAAATTACTCAACCAATGTAATGGAAACAAGTTGGACAACAGTCAAGAATATAAAACAAAGAATGCAATAAATTGACAAAACTAGAAAAAATTAAGTGCATATGTGCTACTTCCCTAAAAGAATCCTTGGTATTTCAATGGAGATCACACCTCCCACTTGAAGAACACTCAAGAACACTGAAATTTTGATCTTAATCACCAATCTTATTGTCTTACACGCATAAGGAGGTATTTATACCTCTACAAACCAAACCCTAGCTGCAAACATGAAGAAAAGACCAATCTGACCCTAAGGACTTAAGGACAAACGAATGGGCTTAATTTTATAAGGCCTACACACTTAAGACAAGTTAAAATAAGGCTGATCATGTGTCTTTAAATGAAATTACATTCCAATAATTAAAATAAAACAGCCCACTAAAATTAATCTTACGCCCAACCATGAAATAACATAAGTCCACCTTAACATAGCATATTGCACATGAGTTGAACCTTGTAATATAGACTTCTTCTCTAGCCCATTAGGCTAGTTGTCTTCACCATCACATGCCCCAATGAATGTCACAAGCTTTGGATCGCAAATGGATTCCATCTCTTCAAGCCTGGCCCACGCCTCTTCCTTGATATCTCTTGTCACTAAGCTCTGAATATACATTTGCAAGGCTGCCTTGAGCTTGTTTCTACTTGATCTTATGATTGGACCAAGTGGCATCTCTAATCCATCTCCTCTATGGCATGTAAGATCATTTTTGTTGTCTTGGTTCGCATCACTCGGCCTCATCATCATCACTACAATCTTCAAATGAAGGCATTGAATCAGATTCTTTATCACTTTCGGATTCAATTACACTATTATCTTTCAATATCATAACCTTTTTATTTGGGCATTGAGATGCAATATGTCCATTGCCAAGGCACTTAAAGCATTTTATGTTTCTATGCTTTTCAGTATTGGAAGAAGAAGTAGCATTAGCTTTAGGGTTACCTTTTTGCTCTACTTTACCCTTTTCTTCTCTTACCTTGTCTTTGGCTTTGTCTTCCCTTTTTGGCCATTTTGAGCTCCAATCAGATGTGGAACCCAAATAGGTTGGTTTGTTGGTTCCCTTTTGCTTTAGTTGCTTCTCCACCTTCATAGCCATATTCACCATCTCCTCTAACTCTAAATAGTGGTGCAACTCAATAACATTTGCAATTTCCTTATTTAGACCAGCCAGGAAACGTGCCATGGTAGCCTCCCTATCTTCAGCAATATTAGCCCTCATCATAGCTATTTCCATTTCTTTATGATAGTCCTCAACACTTTTATTCCCTTGCCTTAAAGTTTGGAGCCTTTGATGTAGTTCCCTATTATAGTAACTAGGGACAAACCACTTTCTCATGACTGCCTTCATCCCCACCCATGTGTTTATAGGCCTTTCCCCATTCCTACGCCTATTGAGGATGATTTGGTCCCACCATACCAAGGCATAGTCAGTGAATTCCACAGCTGCCAACTTTACTTTTTTTTTTCTCAGAATAGTTATGACATTCAAACAAGCATCAGCATCATTCCTACCTTGAAAAGTAGGGATTTTCATTTTAATACTCCCAAATTACGATCTATCCGATTCTCAACGTTCCCAAATCTATCTGCCTCTACCCTGCCTCTATGTTCTCTCCTATTCCTTCCTCTATCATTTCTGCCCCCTCTACCTCCAAACTGATTTCTATCCCTATCATCATCAAAGTCATCAAAATCTTCTTCATAGTCAGATTGAGATGGAGTTGCTAACATTTCCCTTCTCCCTCCAATTCGACTTTCCACGGATGTATCTCTTCTAAGATTCTGTAGAGCTTGATCATGGCCTTCTAACCTCCTATCATACTTGTCAAACCGATCATTCATATCTCAGAGCAGAATCTCAAGCCTTCCAAATTGTTGTTGCATAGCCTCCAATGTGAAGAAAGTTTGTTTCCTTCATCACTACTTCTTTCCTGGTTGCTTGATTTAGACATGATGTAAATAAATGGCCTCACACACTCCCTCACGTGTTTCACTCAAAATGTGTATGTTCGCTCGTGTTTCACTCAATTAAGGCTTTTACCCTCTTTTGAGCTAACCACTCCTGCCTTTTACCGCTTTTGTGTCCTCACTATGATATATTTCCGAATCAATTTCAACCAACCAGATCAATAATAATGAGCAGCAATATCCAACAGAAAATTAAAATAGACAATTCCTAAGCAAGAAAGGAAACATCACAAAACTAGAAGGAAAATTAATGAGATGAAAGCAAGGAATGACAAGTATATGCTATATGCACACACGGATGAAGAATGAGGTGTGCAGATATAATATTGTTATTTGAGTAATATGGAATGCAAAATTACTCAACTAATGTAATGGAAACAAGTAGGATAGCAGTCAAGAATATAAAACAAAGAATGCAATAAATTGACAAAATTAGAAAAAATTAATTGTATATGTGCTACTGCCCTAAAAGAATTCGAACCAGAACCTAAAATTCACTAAACCATTCCCAACTTACTGCCAAATAAGCTAATTGTATGCCTATTAGTAACTATTATCCACCAATTGCACAATTTCCAGCAATAAGCAATGAAATCTCAACTTATACCTCAATATGAAACCAATCAATTTCAATTACGAACTCCACTCAAAATTGCTCAAATTATCAATTTTAATCAGAATAGAGCAAATATATTCAGAGGCAATTCATTTTATATATGTGTGCAATCAATTGAATCCAAACAGTCCCATTTTTGGCAATCAATGCCAACATGCACGAATTTTTTTTGTTGTTTTTTTTCTTTGTAATCTGATAAACAAAAACAATTAGAACACCAAAAATTCGTACCCCAAAAAAAAAAAGAAATAAACCAAACTTCAATAGACAGCAATATAGGCAAATTCAGCCACAAATAGATAAACTTTTTTTTTTTAATTTGTTTATGCTGTAACTTGAACAAATATCACTAAAACCAGAAAAATAAAGATAAGTACAATTGATTTAGAACCAAAGCTCTGATACCAAATGATGCAGCAACCACCTAGAATCTAAGTCTAGACAACCTCCAAATCAATTTGATACAAATTTTAAGTTTTAAACAATTGCAAGATTAAACTCTTCACCCCCAAAACAGCAAGGAATTGGTAACAAAGAGTATGAAGAGATAATTGGATTCACACCACAAATTAATTACCAACCTGATAAGAGAAAACAATCCTTGGTATATCAATAGAGATCACACCTCCCCCTTGAAGAACACTGAAATTTTGATCTTAATCACTAATCTGATTGTCTTACACGCATAAGGAGGTATTTATACCTCTACAAACCAAACCCTAGGTGTAAACATGAAGAAAAGACCAATCTGACCCTAATGAATTAAGGACAAACGAATGGGCTTAATTTTATAAGGCATACACACTTAAGACAAGTTAAAATAAGGCTGATCATGTGTCTTTAAATGAAATTACATTCCAATAATTAAAATAAAATAGCCCACTAAAATTAATCTTAGGCCCAACCATGACATAACATAAGTTCACCTTAACATAGCATATTGTACATGAGTTGAACCTTGTAGACTTCTTCTCTAGCCCATTAGGCTAGTTGTCTTCACCCTCACATGCCCCAATGAGTGTCACAAGCTATGGATCGCCAACTTATTCCAACTCTTCAAGCCTGACCCAAGACTCTTCCTTGATATCTCTTGTCACTAAGCTTTGAATATACATTTGCAAGGCTGCCTTGAGCTTGTTTCTACTTGATCTTATTATTGGACCAAATGGCATCACTAATCCATCTCCTCCATGACATGTAAGATTATTTTTGTTGTCTTGGTTCGCATCACTGGCCTTCAAGGGCCACAACAGAGAAAGAGAGCTAGAGTCAATCCTCTTGGTGTTTCGATAGATATACCAGATGCTCCAACAGTTAGTGACGCATATTTATCTCAATAGGACATGGCTCAGCAGCTTATGGCACTTATCACTCCTCACTTCGACATGCTTCAAATAAGTATGGATTCCTTTTAGCAGTCAATTGATAAAGAAGTTAGAGAATCTTAAGGATTTCGTGGAGTCGAGAGTTGATAGCCTCAAGGAGGAAGTAGAGCTTTATAAGCAAGTATCTGGCTTCGAGCCTTAATTTATCTTTTCTTTGGTTTTGGTTTCATTATTTAGAATTTTGTTTTAGGATTATTAGGATCCTTAAGATTATTAGGTAAATCTTATTTGTAATTAAACTCATATATGTACTTTTTGATTGTGTAATGAAATATACGATTTGCCTTTTATTATCTTTTTTCTTCTCTTATATTTGGTCATTTTTATTGTGGCAAAGGGGAGAATAAATGAAATATGCTTAACATATATTTGACATAACATATACTTTGCATATACTTACATAAATGCCATTTAACATAAAATATACTTGAAATATACCATCTAGATACTTAGCATAAATGTTGTGATCAATGCTTTATTCGAATTTCATTTGAAACTTCATTTCTTATATGCTTATGGTTTGAAAATGTGGGATCCTTATGATTTTTATAATTCATATTTATTAAGCATCTTTTGAGGGGGGCGGGGGGAAATTCATCTCTCCTTAAACCATATATTGCAAAATTCTTTTTCACCATAAAAGGGAAAGATTTTTGAACCTTGAGGGATATTTATGTCATTTTATTGATCACAAATGTAATGCCCGATAATTTAGGCCACGGTCGCGGGTGACCGAAATCCGGCGCGTCGAACAGATTGGAGTCTAAATTCGGATATGAAAAAAATTAAAATAATAATAAAATATGAGAAAATTATTTTGGATATTATTAATTGAGAATTTTAAAGTTTGGAATTAAAATTTAGAAAACAAAATAAATTTTCGCTGAACGAAATTGGAATTTACAGTGTTTTTTGACACAAATATTTTAAGAATGTCTAAAAATGGAATATTCTTTATCTAAGGAAAGGAATATTCCTTTGATTAAAATAAAGTAAGAGTGATTTAAATTAATGGACCAATGAGGGACAAGATTATCTATTAATTTTAACCACCCACCTAATCCAACTATAAGAAGTCAAATTCAACTTTTTGGTCATTAATTATTCTTCTTCCTCACCTTAACCAAAGAAAACTCTCTCTTCTTCTCTTTGTAGCCGTGATCCTCCCCCATTGTTCTTCTTTCTTTTTTTTTCTTCGATCAAAGCTAAGGTTAGATGGAAAAAAAAAGTTGGATTAAAAGCAAGATCAACAAGAAAGTGAAGCTAAGTGAGCAAAAACAAAGGAAGAGGAAAGAAGAAAAGAAGAGAAAAAGAGAAGGAAGATTTTGGCCATTTTGAAGATCTACAAAGGTGATGTTAGATTTTCCATCTTCTCACTTTTCTTCTTCTCTTTTCTTTGATTTTGGAGTTAGTTACCATTAAATTGATAATTTAGGGTTATTATTATATTAATGATGATTAAGGGTTGATTAGCGTGTTTAGTGCTTGATTAGTGTGAAAATTGTTGTTAGGCCAGGAGGTGAACAATCTTTATGCCATAATCAAAGAGTAAGGGCAAGGAGAAAGCTAATTAGAAGGAAGAGAAGAGTGAAGTGAAGTAGACTTTTTGAGGTATGTATATTGACAAAAATTCAATATGGAAAATGTTGATTTTTTATTTTGTGATATTATGTGTAATTGTGTATGTAACTCTTGATATTTTGATTGAGTGATGAATTGGTGATTTAATGATGCCATGAATGTGAAAATAAAAATTTGAATTTGATGTTGATGCATGAAGATGGAAATTGTAGAAATTAATTGAAGTGCTGGAAAATTCGTCTTATAAACAGTGTCTACTTTTCTAGTCATAACTTAAGTTCTGGAAATGATTTTTGAGTGGTTTTTATTGGGTTGGAAAGTTAAGACATAAGGCTGACTTTTATTCAGACCGTAAGACCTGAATATGCCTGCAATTAGGTTTAAAATGGACTCAAACTTTGAACTAGAAATCTGTCCAGTAAAATATTGGATAAAATGGAACGAACATAGCTTAGTGAAAAATTTATAACTTTTGTTAAAAAAATTCTGTTTAATGTTATTCTAATTGGAAATTAAATATAGGACATGTACCTACATTTTCTTAGTTTATCACTTATCCAAATTCCATTAAAAAATGGATGCAAAATGCAGGGCAATATGAGGCATAAATGCTATCTAGAATAGGGCAACTTGTATATATGTGTTGTTTGTTAAATTTTGTGATAGATAAATATATTATTTGACTTTTCTTATAGTTATAATAATTAAATGAGCAAGTATGATGTTGTAAAATATTTAATGGAGATTATTGCATTCTTGTGAAATTATATTAGTATTTAATGCAACAACCACCTAGAATCTAAGTCTAGACAACCTCCAAATCAATTTGATACAAATCTTAAGTTTAACCAATTGCAAGATTACACTCTTCACCTCTAAAACAACAAGGAATTGGTAACAAAGAGTATGAAGAGAGAATTGGATTCACGCCACAAATTAGTTACCAACCTGATAAGTGAAAACAATCTTTGGTATATCAATGGAGATCACACCTCCCACTTGAAGAACACTCAAATTTTGATCTTAATCACCAATCTGATTGTCTTACACGATAAGGAGGTATTTATACCTCTACAAACCAAACCCAAGGTGCACAAATGAAGAAAAGACTAATCTGACCCTAATGACTTAAGGACAAACGAATGGGCTTAATTTTATAAGGCCTACACACCTAAGACACGTTAAAATAAGGCTGATCATGTGTCTTTAAATGAAATCACATCAAAACAGCACCAATACCTATCTCAGATGCATCAGATTCAATCTCAAAAGTAGAATTAAAATCAGGCAAACTCAAAATAAGTGCAGAATAAAGTTTATCTTTCAAAGTATTAAATGCAAGTTCTTGCACCTCGCCCCACTTAAACCCCACATCTTTCTGAATGATTTCAGTTAAAAGAGCGGCAATGACACTAAAATCCTTTACAAACCTCTTGTAAAAACTAGCAAGGCCATGAAAGCTCCTAACATCACTCACATTCCTAGGGATTGGCCAATCTTGGATAGCCCTTATCTTCTCCTCATCAACCTCAATTCCATTGGAAGATATATATGCCTCATATGCCACGCATATACCTCGCATATACTACACATATACTCTATAAATATATCACATATGACAAGCATATACCTCAAATATATCACAAGTATACCACTTATGTGTACCACAATGTCACAAATTATCCATTATCATATTATCAGGGGCAAATCATGACAATCATATGAATCATATAGCAAGCAACATTCATATGTACTAAAGAATTCAATTGATAATTAGACTCACCTTTCTCTTTTGATTCCGATCCCTAACTTATTGTCTATCCGCTCCTTGTGGGTCTCCAATATGTTGCGAGCCTAATATGAAAATATAATCAATTAACTTATGATTAGGGAGACTTAATGTGGCTTAAACAAATTAATATGCATTATTCATATCCATAGTTAAGATTTTTCCTATAAGGCAGTGTGACCTTATAAGACTATTTAGCCTATAACGTTTTCTATACTTGACCAATTAATCGGATTCTTGTTCCTAATTAAAAATAACATATAATTATATAACATAATGAAATTTCAGACCAATTGGAGCCTTGTACAATATTTGGTAGAATTTATAAATGTGTTCTATTTTCTGCCTTATTTCCTGCCCTTTGGCAGTTTCAGGGTATCAACTTTGGTTCGTCATAAATTATAATCTATAAGTCATATTTTAATGAAACTTTACAAACACTTATATGGGTTCAAATGGAACATTTTTCAGGTTTAAATCTTTTATCAATTATTCTCTATGGTCCTCAAATTATAAGAAACATTTGACTGGTCCATAATAGAATTGGCTTCCGGACCAGTATGACTTCAAAATACCATAACTTAGCCCATACATAACATATTAAGCTGAAATTAGCAACCAAATATAGATAAGACATATAAATATACCTTTCATGTTTTTATAATTTACAGAATCTAGCTCTAAAGAGATCAAATTAGCCAAACAAGTTGTTGGATCTGCCTAGGGCACTCAGTTGGCAGTTCAAACCATAGAACAGTCATGGTTCCATACACTATAACTCAAATTTACAAAATATATGAACCTAAAATTTGGTATACAGATACATAACACATATATCTACAACTGTTATGTTTTGAGATACTTCAAATAATGACTTTATCATATTCAAAACTAACAAACACAGTGGCTAACTTACTTAGGGTTCACATCCGGACCAGTTTCAGTACAAAGAGTATATCTCATTTTATACACCATATCTTGAAAAAATGTTTATATATCCATAAATATAAGACATAAAGGAACAACTGTTGTGTTTTAAACTTTTCCATAATCAATTTCTATTAATATCAAAATTGGGGTGCAAATCGGTGTCTATTAATGAACCTTAGCAACTCAAATCAACCTTATAGCAATAAGTATTGATTACTTACCAAGAACAAACTTGAACCGAATTAATTTGCCTCAAAAAATAAGTGAAACAAGGAAGAATTGAGTTCTGGAATGGAGGAAGAGGAAGAAGAAAATGGGATGGAGTGAGGAGGCAGAAATGGGGGATGAAGATAAAGTTAACTTTTTTGTTTTTGATGCGGAACCCCAAAGACCGTGCCTTGAAACCCCTCAACAAGACAAGGTAAACAAACCTTAAGCTATGGTGATCATAGATTGAATCTGACCCAAAGCTAACCAATGTAGCAAAGAACCAAGATTATAAGATTTAATAAGAATAGTCACGCCACAAGCAATATCACTTGATAAGTAACTAATTCCTAAAGGTAACAAAGAGATGCAAATCTGCCTCACTTTAAAGAAAAACACTCAAATTCGTTTTTATTCATTGATATCTTGTAAAAGAAGCCTAGATGAGTATTTATAGCCCTAAGTCTTTGAATCCTTTATGGTAAAGGATAACTAAATCCTATTCTAACTCAACTCCTAAAAAGTAGAGTCCTACTTGGATTAGGACACTAATTAAATCCTTCTAAAATAAGACAAGTGGTGGGTTGGGCTTTATTTCTTTGGCCCACATGTCTATCACTAATTAAAGCCTAAGGTAATTTAAATTAGGCAGCCCACATACATAATTAAGCCCAATTACAAGTTAAGCCCAAATCCCATAAATAGGCACATGCATGGCACATGATCTTGAGCACATGGTTGGCACATGATGTCTTCCACATGGATGGCACATGTCTTGCACATGTTTGGCACATGACTCCTAGCACATGATTTGCACATGACTTGTAATCTTTAATTTTATGGACTTTGCCTCGTTTAGCCCATTGGACTAGTCCATGCAAGATGGTTCTTCACTCACCCCAAGATAAGTAATGGGCCTTGGGTCTTCAATCAACTCCATCTCCTTTGTCATGCATGCATCTTTTGTGATCTCCTTAGTGACCAAGCTTTGAACATAGCCTTGCATTGCTTGCCTTAGTTTGTTAGCCCTTGAACTTGTGATCGCACCACTTGGCATGACTAGTGCATCATTCTCCTTTTGTGAAGATTGACTTATATGTCCTTGATCTACATCAGTTTTTCTCTTTTTACCTTTTTCTCTTCATCTCTTCTCTTTTCTCCTTTCTTTTCTCTTATCTTTTCTTTTATTTTCCTTTTGTTTTATTTTTATTTTATTTTGTCTATATTATTATTATTATTATTATTTACATATATTTATAATTCCGCTAATTCACACAATAATATAGCTTAATCATTTGGCCCGATATAACTAAATTAACAATGTAAATGTTTACTAATCTTAATCTAGTCATTTTGCTTACTTTAATTTAGTCACCTTATTCAATTTATTTCTAATGCTTTGTTATCCTCATTTAGGTTATAAGTGCACACGTGCGACTCGATACAATTGCCAAATACTAGGACACATAGCTAGTGCATGCCATGAACTTGTTTCTAAGAAAATGTGTATGAAATGCATGTGTTCAATTGGATTATATGGAAGATGCATATGTTTAAATGAAATGCATGTGGATATGCATGTGGAGAAGGTCAAGAATGTTACAATTCTTCCATCCTTTTAAAAATTTCATCCTCGAAATTTAATACCTGGAAACAGGTGTGGATATTGCTTTTTCATATTCTCTTATGTTTCCCATGTTGCCTCTTCTTGTAAATGGTTACGCCATAATACCTTAACCAAAGGTATTTCTCGATTTCTTAGTTGTTTAGTCTTGTATCCGATGATTTGCATTGGTTCCTCAACATAACTCATGTCCTTTGCAATTTCAATAGCTTGATCTTCAAGTACATGTGTAGGATCTGACCTGTTTCTTCTAAGCATGCTCACATGAAACAAATTATGAATCTGAGCCATCTCTAGTGATAACGCCAATTTGTATTCCAGTTGACCAATTTTCTCAAGAATTTCATAAGGCCCTATATACCTTGAGCTCAATTTACCCTTCTTGCCAAATCAGATTAACCCTTTCCATGGAGATAGTCGTAGAAATACCTTTTCACCCAGCTCGTATTCCATTTCCCTTCTATGTTGGTAGCATAACTTCTCTGTCTATCTTGTGCTGCCTTTAGCTTATTCTTGACAATTTTGATTTTATCCACTGTATCTTGTACTATCTCTGGCCCTTCTAATACACGTGTACCTTCTTCATCCCATATGATAGGGCTTCGGCACTTTCTTCCATACAATGCCTCATATGGTTCCATCTGGATACTGCTATGATACTGGTTGTTGTAAGCAAATTCAATCAATGCTATATATTCATCCCAAACACCTCTGAATTCCATAGAACATGCTTTAAGCATTTCTTTCAATGTCTGTATAGTCCTTTCTGATTGTCCATCAGTCTGCGGGTGGAATGCAGTGCTGAAATTCAATTTTGTTCCCAATGCATCTTGTAAACTCACCCAAAAATGTGAACTAAACCGTGGATCTCTATCAGACACAATGGACACTGGAATGTCATGCAATCTGACTATCTCATTCACATATAATTTTCCCAAACTCTCGAGCATACACCCCCATCTGATAGGTAAAAAATGTGCTGACTTGGTTAATCTGTCAACAATTACCCATACTGCATCATTTTTCCGTGGGGTTTTTGGCAAATAAACAAAATCCATCGGTATTTTCTCCCATTTTCATTCTGGCACTGGCAATGGATGTAACTTACCAATTGGTGCTTGGTGTTCAATCTTAATCTGTTGACATGTCAAGCATTTGGAAACATATTCTGCTATGTCTCTCTTCATTCTTGGCCACCAGTAATGAGACCTTATACCGTGATACATCTTTGTCATCCCTGAGTGCATTGCATACAGTGCATTGTGTGCCTCTTCCATTATTTTCTGATGCAAGTTCTCAGTGTCTGGAACACATATGCGTGACTTTAACATCAGTGTATCATTCTGCAAATCAAACTCTATACTATTTCCCTGCTTTATCATATCAACCTTCTCACATAATTGAGGATCTTTGTTTTGTGCTTCTTTGATCCTCTCCTTTAGTATAGGTCTGACTTAAAGACTAGCAATCAGTGATCCTTCATCATGCATATTTAATTCAACATTCATAGATCGTAATTGAATCAAATATGGAAAAGAGGATACTTGCAAGTGAGCTACACTGCTACTAGCCTTCCTACTCAATGCATATGCTACCACATTGGCTTTCCCTGAATGGTATTCAATTGTACATTCATAATCTTTCAATAGCTCTAACCATCGTCTTTGCCTCATATTTAACTCTTTTGTGTCAGCAAATAACCCAAACTTTTATGGTCTATGAAGATTTGGAATGTCTCACCATATAAATAATGCCTCCAAATCTTCAATGCAAATACGACTGTAGCCAGTTCTAAATCATGCATTGGATATGAGATCTCATGTGGTCTCAGTTGGCTAGATGCACAAGGTATCACCTTACCGTATTGCATTAATACACATCCTAAGCCTTGGTGAGAAGCATCACTATATACTGTAAACGTGCTGCACCTATAGGTATAGTTAATATTGGTGCTGAGGTTAGTTTGTGTTTTAGTTCATCGAAACTCTTCTGACATTTTGGAGTCCACTTGAAAGGCACATTCTTTCTCAACAATTTAGTCAAAGGGCTAGCAATTAAGGAGAATCCATCAATAAATTTGCGATAGTATCCGGCTAAACCCAGAAAACTACGCATTTCAGAAATATTTTTAGGAGCTTCCCAATTTACCATAGCCTCTATTTTCTTTGGGTCAACCTCTATGCCCTTACACGACACCACATGTCTAAGAAATACTAAATGATCTAACTAGAATTCACATTTTGCTCAATTTGGCATATAATTGTTTCTCCCTCAAAGTTTGCAACACAACTTTTAACTGTTGTTCATGTTCTCCCTTATTCTCTGAGTACACCAATATGTCATCAATAAATATTATTACAAACCTATCCAAATATGGTTGAAACACCTTATTCATTAATGCCATAAATGCAGCTGGAGCATTAGTCAACCCAAATGGAATTACTAAAAATTCATAATGTCCATACCTGGTTCGAAAGGCAGTCTTTGGAACATCCGCTTCTGCTATCTTCAGCTGGTAATAACCTGATTTCAAATCAATCTTGGAGAATATTTGGGCTCCTTGCAACTGGTCAAACAAATCATCTATTATGTGCAACTGATATTTGTTCTTCACTGTCATTTTATTCAGTTGTCTGTAATTGATGCACAATCTCATTGTTCCATCTTTCTTTTTAACAAATAATACTAGAGCTTTCCAAGGTGATACACTAGGTCTAATATACCCTTTGTCAAGTAACTCCTGCAATTGGGCCTTCAGTTCTTTCAACTCATTTGGGGCCATTCTGTTGGGTGACCTTGATATTGGTGTTGTTCTTGGTACTAGTTTAATAGTGAATTCTATCTCTCTATTTGGTGGTAAATCAGGTAGATCATCTGGGAATACATTAGCAAATTCCCTTACCACTGGTATATTTTCAAGCAAGCTATCAGTGGTTCTAGTATCAGTCACATATGCCAAATATGCTTCACATCCTCCTTTGATCATTCGAAATGCCTTTACAGCTAAGACTAGACATGTAGGCACAAGTTTTCTTTCACCCAAAAATACAACCCTTGGTTGGTTCGGTGATTCTAAAATTACTTCTTTAGTAAAGCAATTCACTATTGCATGATGTCTAGTTAACCAGTCCATTCCCAGTATCATATCAAATTCATATATTGGCAATAAAATCGGATCAGCTATTAACTCAGCTTTATCAATGCATATCAAGCAATCACGATAGACATTATTCACAACTACTACTGTTCCCAATGGAGTACTCACATTTATGTCAATCCCCAAAGGTTCATGCTTTTGATGCATTTTAGATGCCATATGCAATGATATAAATGAATGAGTGAAGCCTGGGTCAATCAATGCATATGCTAACATATTATAAATGTAAATATTGCCGGTAACTACTTCGGGAGCATCAACCGCCTCCTGTCTAGTCATAGAACTCTGACCTTCAGATTTGGACACTCCTCTGCCCATTGTACCAGTCCTGCCCCTGTCTCTTCCTCTGCCCTGTGTCCCACTAGTGTGGTAGACCCTCGGTGCCTCAACAGTAGTCTCAGATACTCCACTGCCTCTGCTGGTCTCTGTTAGTTTGGCTCTATTTGGACAATCTCTATACATGTGCTCTATCGATCCACAAAAATAACATGCTCCTGTGAGCCTTCTACATTCGCCCGTATGTTGTCTACCACAATGAGTACATGTGAGCTTCTGTTCAACATATTGGCTTTGCCCTCTGCCTGGGTAAAAAGAAATCATAGCATGACCTCTAGAGCTCAAGTATCCACCTCTGTCACCAGACTGTGCAGGCATATATCTACCTCGTTTTCCCGACCTTCTACTAGACTCACCAAAGAACTCATGTGCTGCCCTTTTAATTTGTTGTTCCCCAGCTTCTTTTATTAACCGTTCAGCTCTGATTGTAGCAGCTCTGAGTCTGGCATAACTATCAAGATCAGTAGTTGTGATTCTGTTTCTGATCTCATATTTGATGCCCTCCTCAAACTTCCTGCATTTGTCTCTTTCAGTAGAGACCATGAAGGTGGCATAGTGGGAAAGTTTGTTGAACTGTACTTCATACTCTACAACTAAAAATGTTCCCTTGTTTTAGATTCAAAAATTTATTTCTCTTCTCATCTTTATATGCCTCAGGCATGTAATTATTCTGCAATTCCTGGAGAAAATCATTCCATGTCAGAACCAGTGGTTGTGCATCACTGTCGAGGACTATCTCCCACCATTCATAAGCATTGCCTTGAAGCAGGGATACTGCATAATCAAATTTCTCATCTGGGGTATATCTCATCATATTCAGTACCCTCTGTATCCTTTTTAGCCATGTCTCAGCTTCTACTGGGTCTGTTGTGCCATTGAAATTAGTTGCACCGTATTTCCTCAGCTTGTCATAGGGTCTTTCCCTGTACATTTTAGGACCATATACTTCCTGTTCTTTCATGCGGTACTTTTGCATGAGATGACTGTGATGCATGTGCTGGAGCTCTAGCTCCTAGTGCTGGTTGATCTCTATATAAATGAGGTGATGGCTCATAAGAATGCATTTTGGTCGGCCTCTCCCTCCTTGGTGAATAATGTCTTATGATGTCCCTAAAATATATATAAAATTATGTCACTACATAATGTTCAACATATATGATGCACATGTTATCATACTCACATGGAAATTATCCCTGCTTTGATACCAAAAATGTAACACCACATCTTATACATTTGAGTATAACCTATTCCTGTATCAAATAATCACACATAGCATGCTGGAAAGACAAAATATCCTATTAACATTAATAGTAATTTTTTTGATATCCTGTAATATCATTCAATTACTCTGCAAGTCTCATATACTGTAATATCACAATGACTTTGCAAGTCAACACTGAGGCTTTCGCCACAATACGATATATCACATATATTAAAACATAAACTTTACACATAAATATTTTATGAGTTGCTTTCATTTATACATTTTTAAAACCCATTCCAAAATGACTACACATATTCAACCATATAAATACAAAATGCAGATGACATATTTTCATGCTCGAGTGGTATGCAAAGAGAGAGAGTGATGAGGCTCGGACAGTGACCTGTGCTCCATGTCTTCTATACGCTACTCAAAATGAGCTATCATTTTTCTTTACCTGAAAAATGATGCAAATTGATGAGTTGCGGCTTAGTGAGAATAATTATCCAATGAGCTCTAAAGTACCAAACAACTCATAGTAATAAATCACAAATCCAACACATACCATGTATTCCAATTCCATTCATCCAAATCATATAAATATCAATAAAGTTGAAACATATAATCATTACTCTTTACGTATGCAAATGCTTTGCTTATTTCATTTTGTTGTGACTAAGTTAAACAGACATTACCCTAGGTTTCCATGTGAATATTTGCATTTGTCAGCTAGTTTGATCATTTGTTTTATTTGCACATTTGTTGGGTCATAGGCCTCTTCTTTTGCTTTACAATATCGATTAACTAGTCACAACGCCTTTTTATTCCATATGCATATGCACTTGAACTTAAGCATTCATCAACCATTGCATCTTATCACATATAACATACATATACCGCATATATGCCTCATATGCCACACATATACCTCGCATATACTATACATATACCCTGTATATATATCACATATGTCAAACATATACCTCAAATATATCAGAAGTATACCACTTATGTGTACCACAATGTCACAAATTATCCATCATCATATTATCAGGGGAAAATCATGACAATCATATGAATCACATAGCAAGCAACATTCATATGCACTAAAGAATTCAATCGATAATTAAACTCACATTTCTCCTTTGATTCCGATCCCTAACTTATTGTCTATCTACTCCTTGTGGGTCTCCAATATGTTGCGAGCCTAATATAAAAATATAATCAATTAACTTATGATTATGGAGACTTAATTTGGTTTAAAAAAATTAATATGCATTGTTCATATCAATAGTTAAGATTTTTCCTATAAGGCAGTGTGTCCTTATGGGACTGTTTAGCCTATAACTTTTTCTATACTTGACCAATTAATCTGATTCTTATTCCTAATTAAAAGTAACATATAATTATATAACATAATAAAATTTCATACCAATTGGAGCATTGTACAATATTTGGTGGAATTTATAAATGTGTTCTATTTTCTGCCTTGTTTCCTCCCCTTTGGCAGTTTCAGGGTATCAACTTTGGTTCATCATAAATTATAATCTATAAGTCATATTTTAATGAAACTTTATAGACACTTATATGGGTTCAAATGGAACATTTTTCAGGTTTAAATCTTTTATCAATTATTCTCTATGGTCCTCAAATTATAAGAAACATTTGACTGGTCCAGAATAGAATTGGCTTTCGGACCAGTATGACTTCAAAATACCATAACTTAGCCCATACATAACATATTAAGCTGAAATTAGCAACCAAATATAGATAAGACATATAAATATACCCTTCCTGTTTTTATAATTTACAGAATCTAGCTCTAAGGAGCTCAAATTAGCCAAACAAGTTGCTAGATCTGCCCAGAGCACTCAGTTGGCAGTTCAAACCATGGAACAGTCATGGTTCCATACACCATAACTCAAATTTACAAGATAGATGAACCTGATATTTGGTATATAGATACATAACACATATATCTACAACTGTTATGTTTTGAGATACTTCAAATAATGACTTTATCATATTCAAAGCTAACAAACACAGTGGCGAACTTACTTAGGATTCACATCCAGACCAGTTTCAGTACAAAGAGGATATCTCATTTTATACACCACATCTTGAAAAAATGTTTACATATCCATAAATATAAGACATAAAGGAACAACATTTGTGTTTTAAACTTTTCTAGAATCAATTTCTATTAATATCAAAATCGGGGTGCAAGTTAGTGTCTATTAATGAACCTTAGCAACTCAAATCAACTTTATAGCAGTAAGAATTGATTACTTACCAAGAACAAACTTGCAAGAGATCAATTTGCCTAAAAAACGAAGTGAAACAAGGAAGAATTGAGTTCTGGAATGGAGGAAGAGGAAGAAGAAAACGGGATGGAGTGAGGAGGTAGAAATGGGGGAGGAAGATAAAGTTAACTTTTTTGTTTTTGTCTTTTTACCTTTTTCTCTTCATGTCTTCTCTTTTCTCTTCTCTTTTCTCCTTTCTTTTCTCTTCTCTTTTCTCTTCTCTTTTCTTTTATTTACCTTTTGTTTCATTTTCATTTTATTTGGTCTATATTATTATTATTATTTACATATATTTATAATTCCGCTAATTCACACAATAAATCTAGCTTAATCATTTGGCCCGATTTAACTAAATTAACAATGTAAATATTTATTAATCTTAATCTAGTCGTTTTGCTTACTTTAATTTTGTCACCTTATTCAATTTATTTCTAATGCTTTGTTATCCTCATTTAGATTATAAGTATACATGTGTGACTCGATACAATTGTCAAATACTAGGACACATAACTTGTGCGTGCCATGAACTTGTTTCTAAGAAAATATGTATGAAATGAATGTGTTCAATTGGGTTATATGGAAGATGCATATGTTCAAATGAAATGCATGTGGATATGCATGTGGGGAAGGTCAAGGATGTTACACTAGTTACATCTTTAAAGGATAAAAAAAGGAATAAAGTAATAAATATTCTGCTAGTAATAATAAACTCAAAAATTGAAAAAAATTATAAAATAAATTGACAATTGTTTTTTTTAAAAAAAAAAGAGTTTAGTTGCATTTTTATACACTATTAACGACTAGTAGGATAAGGGAGCTCAACAACAAATAATTAGGAAATAAGGAATTTAACCACATTTTGTGTTCTAATTGTGTTAGATAGGTTATGATGTAGATCAAGGACATATAAGTCAATCTTCACAAAAGGAGAATGATGCACTAGTCATGGCAAGTGGTGCTATCACAAGATCAAGGGCTAACAAACTAAGGCAAGCAATGCAAGTCTATATTCAAGGCTTGGTCACTAAGGAGATCACAAAAGATGCATGCATGACAAAGGAGATAAAGATGCATGCATTACTTATCTTGGGGTGTGTGAAGAACCATCTTGCATGGACTAGTCCAATGGACTAAATAAGGCAAAGTCCATAAAATTAAAGATTACAAGTCATGTGCCAACCATGTGCCTACTTATGTGATTTGGGGCTTAACTTGTAATTGGGCTTAATTATGTATGTGGGCTGCCTAATTTAAATTACCTTAAACTTTAATTAGTGATAGACATGTGGGCCAAAGAAATAAAGCCCAACCCACCACTTGTCTTATTTTGGAAGGATTTAATTAGTGTCCTAATTCAAGTAGGACTCTACTTTTTAGAATATGAGTTAGAATATGACTGTAATTTTAGGAGTTGAGTAAGAATATGATTTAGTTATCCTTTACCATAAAGGATTCAAAGACTTAGGGCTATAAATACTCATCTAGGCTTCTTCTACATGACATGAATGAATAAAAACGAATTTGAGTGTTTTTCTTTAAAGTGAGGCAGATTTGCATCTCTTTATTACTTTTAGGAATTAGTTACTTATCAAGTGATATTGCTTGTGGCGTGGCTATTCTTAATAAACCATGTAATCTTGGTTCTTTGCTATATTGGTTAGCTTTGGGTCAGATTCAATCTATGATCACCATAACTGATGCGAACCAAGACAACAAAAATGATCTTACATGCCATGGAGGAGATGGATTAGTGATGCTACTTGGTCCAATCATAAGATCAAGTAGAAACAAGCTCAAGGCAGCCTTGCAAATCTATTTCAGAGCTTAGTGACAAGAGATATCAAGGAAGAGGCTTGGGTCAGGCTTGAAGAGATGGAATCAGTTGGCGATCCAAAGCTTGTGACACTCATTGGGGCATGTGATGGTGAAGACAACTAGCCTAATGGGCTAGAGAAGAAGTCTATATTACAAGGTTCAACTCATGTGCAATATGCTATGTTAAGGTGGACTTATGTTATGTCATGGTTGGGCCTAAGATTAATTTTAGTGGGCTGTTTTATTTTAATTATTGGAATGTAATTTCATTTAAAGACACATGATCAGCCTTATTTTAACTTGTCTTAAGTGTGTAGGCCTTATAAAATTAAGCCCATTCGTTTGTCCTTAAGTCATTAGGGTTAGATTGGTCTTTTCTTCATATTTGCACCTAGGGTTTGGTTTGTAGAGGTATAAATACCTCCTTATGCGTGTAAGACAATCAGATTGGTGATTTAAGATCAAAATTTCAGTGTTCTTGAGTGTTCTTCAAGTGGGAGGTGTGATCTCCATTGATATACCAAGGATTGTTTTCACTTATCAGGTTGGTAATTAATTTGTGGTGTGAATCCAATTCTCTCTTCATACTCTTTGTTACCAATTCCTTGCTGTTTTGGGGGTGAAGAGTCTAATCTTGCAATTGTTTAAAACTTAAGATTTGTATCAAATTGATTTGGAGGTTGTCTAGACTTAGATTCTAGGTGGTTGCTGCATCAATAACTTAAGGTTTGTTTACCTTGTCTTGTTGAGGGGTTTGAAGGCACGGTCTTTGGGGTTCCACATCAGGTTACATCCCTAAGACCATGCAACAAGATGATTGAAATTGTTTGAAATTCAAAATAATGAAAATCAGCAAAGATTCATGCCCATGAAGAAGATATTCATGCCAGTGAACAATGTCACGCCTGTGGTGAAAAATCACCACAACTATGAAAAGAAAAATTCATGCCTGTGACTCATGGGTAACGCTAGTGAATGAGTTAGCGCTAGGACTGTTCTTTCAAATGTGCACGGCAGACCACCTATGAATCTTAACTAAGTCATGCCCATGAAGAAATGTGTCACGCCTATGAAAGACTTCTCATTTTTGGACAAAACCGTTCATGGCCAACTTCACCACTTCAGTCACGGCTATGAAGAATAATCACGCCCGTGAACATGGAAAGAGAAAGTTATCAAGCGCAAACAGTAAAGTTGTTGAACAGATATTTATGCATTAAATGCATCTCAAATGGCTATATTTGTTAGGGAAAGTATAAATACAACATATTTATGACTTCCAAAGGTTAGAAAAACAAGTGAAAATGTGCATTCAATTTTCTAATCTTATTAGCCTTATGAATGTAATTCATTTTCACCAATCTTATATTTTATGTTGTAAGAACCATAATTGCTCATAATTTTTGATCTTTTTGGTTGGTAGTGTTTCATGTTTGTAATCAATTAAGTGAGTTTGAGTGAAATATTTGCAAGGGTTTTTATGTGAGCCATCAAAATATAAGAATTTGGTTATTATGTTAGCCATTAAGACACAGGGCTTTTTTAGGTTAGGTGTTAGCCAAGAGAGTAAATCACCATAGTTGGGAGTGAGTTAGGAAAAACTCCATTTGTAAAACTTTGTGTGTTAGTGAAATACCCAATTGAGATTGGGGAGAGAAGTAGGGTTTGTTAATACCTGAACCTTTATAAATCTTGTGTGTCAAATTTCTCTTTCTTTCTCACAAATTATTTTTTGGTAAAATTGCCTTAAGCAAAATTTTTAATTATGAACCAATTCAACCCCCTTTTTAGTTTAGGCAACATATTTCTTATTTAACTAGAAAAGGTTTTTTTTAACTATTAATGTCAATAGTTGCTTTATATGGTTGAATGATATTCTTTTTATAATTGGCGCATTATTGACAGGTCTAATTCAATTCTCAATATCAATAATAAAAGACAAAAGTTGGGTAACCTAAATCCATCATATTTATGGCATTATCGCCTTGGCCATATAAATGAGTGTTGTGTGACTGAGTTACACAACAACAGTGACGTAGTGTCATTTGATTATGAATCATATGACACATGTAAATCTTGTTTGTTAAAAAATATGACAAAATCACCTTTTAGTGGAAAAGGGTGAACGTGCTAATGGGCTACTGGATGTTGTACATACATATGTGTGTTGACCAATGTTAGTGCATACCATAGGTGGTTTTAACTACTTCATTATCTTCGTTGATGATTATTCATGATTTGGGTACTTGTATCTAATGAGATGCAAATTTGAAGCTTTTGAAAAGTTTAAAGAATTTATTATTGATGTAGAGAAGCAACTTAGCAAAAGTATTAAAACACATAGATCAAATCGATGTTGTGAATATTTAAGTCAAAAGTTTTAAGGCTAAGAGATAATGAGATATTATCTCAATAGACTCCATCTTATACGCCGCAACACAATGGTTTAGCTGAAAGGAGAAACCAAAATTTGTTAGAGATGGTAAGGTTTTTGAGGAGCTTTATAGAACTACCTGAGTCCTTTTGGGGTCATGCACTAGAGACTGTTGCTTATATATTAAATAGAGTTCCTTCTAAGTCAGTTGATGTTACTCTGTATGGAATATGGAATAACAAAAGACTTATTCTTTCTCATATGAAATTATGGTGCTGTCCTGCTTATGTGAAGCAGACGATATCAGATAAGCTAGAAGCTAAGTCGGATAAGTGTGTGTTTTCTTCTTAGAGAAAGAGTTTCTTCTAAAAGAAGTTAATGAGAGCAAGATTGAACTTGATGAAGTTCAAGATTCATGAAACAGATGGAATCATTTGGCTGAACCCAAATTTGTTACTCATACAAATGAAGTAACAATAACAACATTTGAAACAAAAGAATTTTATAGATGAAGAAGGATACACACTTTTTCCAGAAAGATATGGATTTCTCATAAGTGAACAGAATGATGTAGTGCTCATAGAGGATGATGAGCCTACTTCTTAGGAAGAAGTTATGAAACTGATAGATGGCTAAAAGCCATGCAGTCAAAGATGATTCCATGTATGAAACCAAGTATGGACTTTTGTTGATCCACCTAAAGGGATTAAACCCATTGGGTGCAAATGGACTTTCAAAAAGAAGAAGATATGAAAGGCAATGTACTTACCTATAAAGATAGACTGGTGGCTAAAGGATATCGTCAAAGTCAAGGTGTTGACTATGACAAAACCTTCTCTCGAGTTATTATGCTTAAATCCATTAGGATACTCCTAGCCTTTGCAACTCAATTTGATTATGCGATTTGACAAATGGATGTGAAGACAACTTTTCTTAATGGAAATTTGACTAAGGATGTGTACATGACATAATATGAGAGTTTCATATGCTATAATGGAAAAATGTTTACAAATTGCAAAGATTCATTTATGGATTGAACAAGCATCCAAAAGTCAGAACATCCAATTTGATGAGACAATCAAACAATTTGGTTTCTCTCCAAATATTGATGAACCTTGTGTTTACAAGAAGGTTAGCGAGAGTGCAATCATATTCCTAGTATTATATGTAGATGGCATACTTCTTATAGGAAATGACATCTCAGTTCTTCACTTAGTTAAAATTTGGCTTTCTTAGAATTTCTCCATGAAGGACAATAGAGAAGCAACCTATATATTGGGGATTAAGATCAATAGAGATAAGTCTACATACATAGATAATATGCTAAAGAGATTTAGCATGGAATAGTTCAAGAGAGGATTGATTCTTATGACTTATTGGATTACCTTCTCTAAATCCATGAATGGGCTCACATGAGTAGGATTCCATATGCTTTAGCTATTGGATTTATCATATATGCTATTCCATATGCTAGACTCTGTGTATCATATGCTCTAAGTGTCATTAGCATATATCAGTCAGATCCTAGTGGGGGCATTGGGTGGCTATCAAGAATATCCTTAAGTACTTAAGAAGAACTAAGGATGTATTCTTGGTTTATGGAGATGATGAACTTAAGGTAAGCAGGTATATGAATGCTAGCTTCCAATTCGATAAGGATGACTCCAAGTCCCAGTTATGCTATATTTTCACATTAAATGGTGGTGTAGTCAGTTGGAAGAATTCTAAATAGGAGACAACTACAGATTCCACAATCAAAGCAGAGTACATTGTAGTTTCTATAGCAACTAAAGAAGCAGTTTGGATAGGAAAATTCATCACTGAGTTATAAGTGGTTCCCAGTGTTATTGATCAAATACCCTTGTATTGTGATAATAATGGGACCACTGCACAAGCAGATGAGCCATGATCTCATAAAAATCCAAACATGTACTCGCACATTACCATTTGATTTTGGAAATCATTAATAGACATGATGTAATGAACGAGAGTTCCTGTAGATCATAATATAGCTAATCCTTTCACAACACCACTTCCTCAAAAGAAATATGATAGTCATATACTTGCAAGTGGGAGTTTGTTAGAGAAGTGCCCTAAAGGCAATCACCTTAGGCACTTGATGTACTCCTTATTATTAATAAAAGACATTTTCATCATATGGTGTTCATTACATATGAATTGATATAGATCTTAGACTGTTTAATGAAAGTCATTGGTATGTAACATAACTTCAAGGAAATCTTTATGAGATTCCTATCATATGCAATTGTGTTTATGCCTAAATAATCCCTAGTCATAGAATTAACAAGACGAGATATTGTTAATCTTATTTTACTAGCACATGTTATACTCTTTGACTAAGTTGGACAGCTAATCTCATAAGCTGAAGACAAAAGATTTTTAGAGGTAACATGTGGATACTTGTTAGAGTAGCCAAGTACATTAGATGACCTACTATGAGAGAACCACATGGAGATCTATTCAATGTCAGTGATAGTCTCAATATAAGAATGGTTTAAGTATCCATAGACTTGAGATGCACAAGGTTATCTTGGATACTAAATCCCATATTTTGACTCCATTTCTTATTGCCTCTTAGAGATTGTTCATAGGGTGGTGATTGGGTATAGCATGAGTTATTTGAAGGAAGTTAGGTAGTCAATACAAGATTCACTACTACTAATAGAAAAAGAGTATACCTATGGCCTTTTGTAGAGATCATTACTGATGCGGAACCCCAAAGACCGTGCCTTGAAACCCCTCAACAAGACAAGGTAAACAAACCTTAAGCTATGGTGATCATAGATTGAATCTGACCCAAAGCTAACCAATGTAGCAAAGAACCAAGATTATAAGATTTAATAAGAATAGCCACGCCACAAGCAATATCACTTGATAAGTAACTAATTCCTAAAGGTAACAAAGAGATGCAAATCTGCCTCACTTTAAAGAAAAACACTCAAATTCGTTTTTATTCATTGATGTCATGTACAAGAAGCCTAGATGAGTATTTATAGCCCTAAGTCTTTGAATCCTTTATGGTAAAGGATAACTAAATCCTATTCTAACTCAACTCCTAAATGTACAGCCATATTCTAACTCAAATTCTAAAAAGTAGAGTCCTACTTGGATTAGGACACTAATTAAATCCTTCTAAAATAAGACAAGTGGTGGGTTGGGCTTTATTTCTTTGGCCCACATGCCTATCACTAATTAAAGCCTAAGGTAATTTAAATTAGGCAGCCCACATACATAATTAAGCCCAATTACAAGTTAAGCCCAAATCCCATAAATAGGCACATGCATGGCACATGATCTTGAGCACATGGTTGGCACATGATGTCTTCCACATGGATGGCACATGTCTTGCACATCTTTGGCACATGACTCCTAGCACATGATTTGCACATGACTTGTAATCTTCAATTTTATGGACTTTGTCTTGTTTAGCCCATTTGAATTGAATCTTCATGAAAGACTCCCTTGATCTTGAATTTAGGCTTCCCTTTGTGTATTATTGGCCCATAAGCTTGATTGTGAATTTTAGGCCCAATATAGCAACAAATGCTCCAATGCTGCCTTCTATGACTTGGAATACGCCCTACATTAATTTGGATCATTTGAATGGGATTTTTGAACTCCTTTTCGATCTATTTCAATGATATAAGATTGCTCCTCTCCATTGACAAAATATTGACGTTCATATCCTTCAATTATGGTTCCCGTGCATACATCATTCCCCCTTTCCTCAAGAAGATTCGCCCTCGAATCTTTGCCTACATCAAAAGAAAAATGCACAACACGAAGCAAAGGATAATTAAAATTGTTAGTAAAAAATTTACTTTTCATCTCTTTCTCCTTTTCACACACATTCACTATTTTCTCTCTTTGCTCATTACTACTACTACTTTTATCCCTCAAAACCTCATCTCTCTCAATTCTCTCTTTGGCTTCTCCATAAACAGCCCCTTCTTTCATCTCAATCTCACTCATCGTTACTCCTTCAAGCTCATCCAATTCATGTTCATCACTCACCTTTATGGATTCACTATCATTAGCCACAAATTCATCTTGAATGATGTTTTCACTCTCAATTGCAATGCTCTCAAAATCACTAACACCATTAACTTCTTCTAGTGAAATAGAATCAATACTCTCACCTACAATTTCAACTTCACTAGTATGAGCATCATTAATATCCTCATGAATTTTATTATTACCATGATCCACCATTTTAAAATTAGGAACAAAATCAAATTCATAATGCAAATTTGATTTTTGAATTTCACACCTTCTTGGATAATAATTCTTCATTTCATTATATTTCTCTTCATGCTCCCACCTATCGATCCTAGCACGCATCTTGTCCATTTCTTTTTGAAAGGCACTCATCGAAGATGTTTTGTCTTTCTTTCTTTCTCTTCTTTGTCTATCATTATCATAATATTCAAAATACTCTTTTTCTTCATAAGATTGAAACCTCATAATGCTTTGAGGTCGAGACCCCTCTCTTGATCTTCTTGTGTCAAAGATACTTTGCTGTTTCAAATCTTCAATTTGCTGATTTTTCCTCTCCATCTTGTCTATAATTTTTCCAATCTTTACCTCCAATATTTGAAAATGAATCTCATTCATAAATGCAGCGGAAAAATAAAATTTTTCAAAACCTGAAATAAAAATTATTGTGCCATTAAAACCAATTTATCAAACATAGAGGTTAGAAATTATACCTTATAATTTTTTAATTTGTTCTTCAAATTTTTATTTTGTTGGGTTGTAGCAAACTACTATAATCTACACTAGTATGTCTCTAATGTTAATCCTTGCGAAAATATAAAGAAGAAACTACTAGAAAATTGGTTCAACACACCTCAAAGTGCTAGCAATGATGTATACTCTATTTGAGAGAATATAAAAAAATAATTCTTATTTTTTATTTTTAATTTATAATTTCTAAAAACAATTTTTAGAATTTTTAAACATTTCAAAAGTGTTTTTTTTTTCCAAAAATAGTCTAGGTATAAAATGCATAAGACAAGGGGAAAGATTTGGGGGGTTTTGCCTTAATTAGTATTAATTGACCAATTAAGGCCAATTAGGCCAGCTGCTGGCCAACAGTGTGCTAGCCATGCTAGCGTGCCTGGCAAGCCAACAACTAACGCGGGCCAGTACGGGCTTGTGACCCCACCGAATGATTTTTCCATGCGATATCATCATGATCTATCTTGAAATAATTCATTCATATTTTTAGATCCTATCCAAAACCATTTTACTTATTTTTTGTAACATTCAGTTATTTAGGCCCCGATTGCGCGTGACCGTAGTGGGTCCACTAGTTTAATCGGAGTCTAAATTTAAACCCATAAAAAAATGAGTAATAATAAGAGAAAATAATTAAGGGTATTATTATTTGGGAATTAAAAAGATTTGGGGTAGAATTAGAAAAAAATAAAATTTCCTATGGACAAAATTGGTATTATGGAGATTGTTTGGGGAAAAATTGTAAATATGGAGCAAGATGTGGCAAATATGGAATTTCTCAAAGTTTAAATGTTAATTAAGATTAATTAACTTAATGAACCAATAAGAATTAAGATTAATTTTAATTAGTGGGACCCACTTCTTAATTTAGGTATAAAAGTCAAAAAGGAAGACAAATTCCACGTTCTTCCATGACTTTCTCTTCTTCATCTTTTCTTCCATTTTGGCCGTCCACTTCTCCATCCCAAAAGCCACCATTTTTCTGTAAATTAAGCTTGAAAAAGTGAGCAAATAAATTAGTTTTGAGAGAGGAAAAATCAGAATTTAAGAGTTCTTACTACAAAGGTACCAAATGAGCAAGAAGGAAGGAGGAAAGAATAAGAGAAAGGGAGAAGAATTTGGGGCAGATTCGACCAGCCCTATAACTCCATTAAGGTGAGTTTATTCTTCTTAAATTTAACTTTTTTCCTTCCATTTGGGATCCATATTGATGATAGATGTGATTATGGTTGGTAGATATAGGTTATGTTGCAAGATTGAACTTAGAAAATTTAAGTTTATGATTAGTTGATGGAAGTGTAATTAAACTTTGAATTAATGATATTTGATGTTAGGTAATTATTTTATGGCTTAAAAACTGAATAAAATATAATGTTGAAGGATGAAGGAGGGGCTACTATAGTTAAATAAATTTGGAGGAAATTGAAATTAACATAGAAACACCACAATTGGTGTTAGATTAAGAGTGAATTGAGTGTTGAATTGAAGAAAATAAATTGGGAACTAGGATATGCTTTTTGGGCAGCCATGACATATGAAGAAGGAAGTTTAACCTTAGTACATTTTAGCTCAATTAAGGTGTAAAACATATTAGGAGCATTAGAATATTATGTAGACATGAAAAGCATTGAAATTGAATGTTGGAATTGAGTTATGGTATGGTTGTGTAGGAAAAATAAGTGAACAAGTGAGAGGCCCTTAAGAGGGTGACAAAGGCAAGGAGAAAGCTAGCTAATAAGGGAAGAAAAAGAAGGATTAAGGAAAGAACCAAGGCTGATTAGGTATGTGCTTCATTGATAAAAATTTTGCATGTTGTTAATATGTATGGAATTATATGTTAAGGTTTGTTATGTTTGTGTTGTTGAGATGTTATGTGTTTTGTTGTGACTTTTGATATTATATATGGAAATGAGACCAAATTGTGTGAAATAATTGAGACATATGAATGTATTGTAATTCTGAAAATTTTATTATTAAAATGAATGCAAATGATGGATGTGGTTGAAATATGGATTGATGCCAATTAATGGCTTGGGTACAGAATTCCAGGAACAACTCTGTCTATTTTGATGATAACTTGAGTTATGGAACTCCGTTTTGTATGTTCTTTGTTGGAAATGAAAGCTAAGACACATGGCTTTAATTTGTATTTAGACTATAATATATAATTATGTCTATATTTGCCTAGTTAAATGCACGAAGTTTAAACCTAGAATCTATCCAGAAAAATTCTGGGCTGAAAATTATGTGATGATGAAGTAGTAAATTAATCATAACTTTTGATAAAAAATTGGGATTAACATGATTCTTGATTCATCTGAAAGCTAAGACAATAAGCTAAAAATGGTTAAAAGGCTAGAACTTCATATTCGAATTATATATGGGCTAAAAATGAAGCCTAAAAATAAGTCCGAAATCTGCCATAGGTAAAAACATACAATATTGGGCTTTTTGCATGTGTTGTTATAACTATATGTAATAATCCATGCAAATATTTACTTTGATAGTAATTATAAATGTTTAACAAATTATTTATGTATGATATTTTATTTCAATAATAATGGAAATAAAGAACAAAAATAAATAAGCATAATTATGATAGTTAAATAATGTTGACATTTTTGAAATATAGTGAATTAATATAAAAATAGTTAAGCCCAAAAACACCTAGTCTAGAACTAGAATAGGGAATAGTTTGGCATGCCAATCAGGGGATTTAAGGCACTCGGTGCCAAATATGAAAGCCGGTAATGACAATTTATAAATGCGTTCGGCGCAAAATTATTAAGCCGGTAATGACAATATAACAAAAGTCGGTAATGACATTATTATAAAAGCATTCTGCGCTATATTATAAAAGCTGGGAATGACAACTCCGTTATTCCTATTAGTTAGTTCGGTTATAGGTGTTATGGGCACAAATAAATAATAATAATAAATAATAATAAATAATAATAATAATATCGAAGTATGTGATTTTTTTTTTATAAATGTTATATGAATTAAAGTTATTAGATATTGAGTGTTTGCAGAAATTTATTGATTTTATATAATTCTTTATTTTATGTCTTATTTATTAAATGGGTAATTAATATGTGAGAAAATATCTATGTATGTAAAATTTTTATCATTGAAGCACCACTAAGCTAGTAGCTTAGCGCGGGTGATTTCCTCTCGCGCAGGTTTAGAAGTGTAGCCATAGAAAATAGATTGTCAGAAGAAGAAGAGTACCCGGAGGAAAGCAGCAAAAAGCTTTGGGTTTAATTTTCGGTATATGTCGTTAAAAACTTTGTAAATTAAAGTATCATTTTTATTTCATATCATGTGTATTAAATATGTGAGTCACCATGTAAAAGAACATGATTTGAATGTAAATTAACGTACTTTATAAATAAATAAAAGTTTTAATATTTGGGCTTGTATGAAATTTTATTTTAGTTTATGCAATATTTTCGGAAAAAAAAAAAATTTACTTCACTTCATTAATTTTATAAAACAGTAAGACGGGTAATGCTCACTTACCTTACTAAACTATAGTGGGGTAAGGGGGTGTTACATTTTTCATATCTCCAAAGCATGTGACTCATTAGATACTTGGTTATGTTGGTCACTTAAATTAATAATTAATTTAAACAAGTCATGACGGTATCTTGCAGTACATCATGAACCTCAATTGATTGGAAAGTCAATGGTTTGACTATGAATCTTTCTATAGACAATTTTGATGCAATTATTTATTTCACCATTCTATACCCACTTGTTCAGAGTATGGAAATGTGTCAACTCTCACTAGACTATGTCACATCTAGCCCAAGTAATATTAGTTCTTGTCCTTGAGACTCATTACTCTGTTAAATATATCATTGAAGACTATATTCATGATATTTCTACTCTGGCCATTGATTCTCAAGTAATGACCCCGACAAGAAGCCATGAGTATACATTCCTTCTATTAAGGGTGGTGAATCTTTATTGGTTACCTAATTACCTTCAAATACCTTAAGTTGCATCCAATCAACACCCTATGAGCAACCTCCCTGAGGCAACAAAGAATAGTGTCAAAATACATAATCAATATCCAATATATCCTTGAGTACCTCAAATCTAAGGATACTTGTATCATTGCTATGATGAGACTATTATTGATATTTGAATAGATTATCCATATGATTGTCTCATAACATATCATCCAACGTACTTAGCTACACTTATCAAGCACCACATGTTAACTCTAAACATCTCATGTTTACATATTATGAGATCTATTGCATGATACAATCAAGGGGCATAACATATGCTAGTCTAAAATGTCACAGATTAACAATGTCTCATCTCATTAATCTTATGAATAGGGATAATTTAGATCCTAATATAATTACACATGATAAGAATCTGAATATCATGATCTGAATATCATGATCTCATCATAATTTCCTTCATACTATGTTATGTATCATAGAATTCATTAATTGATTTAAGATTGCTATTAAATCATATATCAAATGAATATCAAATTAATGAAAATGCATTTTATTAATTAAATAAATTTATACAATACGTGCTAAAGCTGATTGCCTTTAGAGTACATCTCTAACAACTTCCTACTTGAACTAAAACTAATTGCCTTCGTATTTAATTCCATAAGCGAGTATATGAAAATCATATTTCTTTTAAGGAAGTGGCTTAATTAAATGATCAACAGTATTCTGATCAGTGGGCACTCTTTCTATCTTTATACATACCAATGATTTCTCTAATCAAATGGTATCTTTTGATTATATGTTTGGATCTCTGATGAGACTATGGATCCTTTGCTTGTGCAATGGCTCCATTATTATCACAATACAATTGTATTGGATCAACAATGCTAGGAACCACTCCAAGTTTCATGATGAATTTCTTTATCCAAATTGCTTCCTTTACTACTTCGGAAGCTACAATGTACTCTGCTTTGGTTGTGGAATTAACAGTCATTTCCTGTTGGGAATTCTTCCAACTAATTGCTCCACCATTTAGTGTGAATATATAACCTGACTCAGATTTTGAGTTATTCTCATCAGATTGAAAGCTGACATCGATATACCTGCTCACAACAAGATCTCCATCTCCATATACCAAAAAAATACATCCTTAGTCCTTCTCAAGTACTTAAGGATATTCTTGACAACTACCCAATGAATTTCACCAGGGTCCTATTGGTATTTGCTCATGACACTCAGAGCCTATGATACATTGGGTCTAGTACATAATATAGTGTACATGATTGATCCTATAGTTGAAGCATATGGAATCAAACTCATGCATGTCCTCTTATCTTGTGTATTTGGACACATAAACTTTGAGAGAGTAATCTTATGGGTCATGGGAATATATCCTCTATTGGACTGCTCCATGGTAAACCTTTCTAGTATATTTTCTATGTATGTAGATTGTGAAAGACCAACAATCTTTTAGATCTATCACTATAGATCATTATCCCTAAAATATAGATTGCTTCTATAAGGTTTTTCATAAAAAAAATTCTTGGATTTCAAAATTTTCATTGATTGTAAGGCTGAGACATCATTTCCTATTAACATTATGTCATATAAAAATAAAACAAAGAATACAATTGCACTCCCACTAACCTTCTTGTGTACACAAGGTTCATCCAGATTTTATAAGAAACCAAACTGTTTGATTGTCTCATGAAACTGAATATTCCAACTCCTGTATCCTTGCTTTAATCCATAAATGGATCTTTGAAGCTTGCATATCTTTTTCAATCTTTGGATATGAAGCCTTCTGGTTGTGTCATGTACACATCCTCGTCTAGATTTCGTTAAGGAAAGCCATCTTCACATCCATTTGCCATATCTCATAATCATAATGAGCAATAATTGCTAGGATCATCCTTATAGATTTAAGGATAGCTACTGAGCTAAAAGTTTCATCATAATCAATTCATTGTCTTTGAAAATACATTTGCACCCTATAGGCTTTATACCTTCGGGTGGGTCAACAAAGTCCATACTTGGTTTTCATACATGGAATCCATTTCTGACTTCATGCTTGAAGCTATTTGTCAGATTCTTAACTATTTAGAACTTTTTCATATGTCGTAGACTCATCATTTTCTATGGAAAATACGTCGTTTTGTCCATTAATGAGAAATCCATATCTCTCTAGAACAGTACACATCCTACTTGACCTATGAAGCTCTCGTGCTTCAGAAGGTTGAGCTACTATAATAACTGCTCAGGCTCAAGCAGTTGATCAACATCTTCAATTTTGCTCACATTATCTCCTTGTAGAAGAAATTCTTGCTCTAAAAAGATAACATGTCTTGAAACAAACACCTTTTATTCCAAGGGTGGTAGAATTGATATTCATATGATACTTTTGGAAGGCCCATTGGAAATCTTTTAGTGCTAACCTCCAAGGACCCAAGTTCATTTGGGTACCTAAAAACCAAACCTAAATTGTTATTTTGTAGTTGTGCCTCAAGTCCACATCAAAGGAAAATGCTTGTGTTGGGTTTTGAAGGTGAATCATATTCATAAACGCAACATAAAAAAAATATCAAAATCCGAAACATGCCTAGACAAAGATCCAAGAACGGATTGGTTAGCAAATAAAAAATTACTTAATTTTAAAGTGTGGAATAAATAAAATAAAGTAAAGAAGGAGAGATATCACACACAAGATTTATAGAGGTTTGGGTATTAACAAACCCTAATCCTCTCCCCAAATTTCGATTGGGTGTTTCACTAACACTCTAAGTGTTACAATTGAGTTTTTCAAGCTCACTCCCAACTATAGTGTTTCTCTCAATGGCTAATATTTAACCCATAAATTCCCTTGTGTTTTTCAATGGATCACATAAAAACCAATTCCTTGTGTTTTATGGCTCACACAATAAACCCTACACGTATTTCACTCTTAACCCAATATGCCCAAGCTCATTCTTGAGTAATTGATTACAATGAAATTACTCACCAACCTATAATGCTCAGAACTTATGAGCAATTAGGTTTTCACAAAGAATAGAGGTTTGTTGAGAAAATTATTTATGCATAAAGCTACAACAAGATTAAAGATGTCAAATAAATTGTGTTCTTCTTGTTGGGATTCATAAATGACTTGCATTTATATTCCCTATATGAATTATAGCCGTTTGGGTGCATTTAATGTGAAAATAGCCATTGAACCAACTCTTAATTTCGCGCCTGACATCTTTCTCTATCATCTTTCACAGTCGTGAATGTTATTCCATACTGTGGTCCAAGTGTTGACTCTGGCCGTGAAACTCTCTAGAAGAATTGGAAGTATTTGATCACGGGCGTGACTAATACTTTCAAGGGCGTGAATATTCTTCTAAGTCGTGGTACAAATGGTGACTCAAGCTGTGAAGCTCTTAGAAAGAATTTTACATGTTTGGTCACGGGCGTGACTTGTTTGATCATTCACGGTTGGTTTGATCCTTCATAGCCATGAACTTTGAATAGTGGAGAGTTGGCGCTAAGCTATATTCATGGCTGTGACTTTGCTATTTCTTTAATTTTAATCTTCAAAAATTGTCTTTCAATCTTGCATCATATTCTAATCAAGGTATATCTTGTTTAACACACTTACAACACAAACATTGTCAAATACATTATTGTTATTTTATTTGTTATCATCAAAATAATAGAAATACCCCTCAAGGTTCAACAATCTTCCCCTTTTTGATGGTGACAAATAATCTAGCAATATGTGCTTTTGAGAAGTCTCCCCCTCAAAAGGTGCTTAAGATAAAATAATGAAGTGCAAGATTTAAAAGAAATATAGCAAAGGTATTTGCAAACTAATAAGGTATATTCAAGGTATATCTTAAGTATATCTCATCAAATAAAACATGTATAACTAAGTGTATTCAAAGTATATGTGAGATATATGTCAAGTATATCTTATGTATTAAATAAAATGAGTTCAAATAAGTTCAAGTTGCAAAGTATATGTGAGGTTGATGTGAGGTATAGCTTATGCATATTTATCAATTAAAATAAAGTTTACATATTTCATACCATACATTGCATATTGCATAATCATATTCATGTATAGATCACATATATGCTAGGATCTCCCCCTTTTGTCATCAGTAAAAAGTTGAAATATTAATAAGATGATTATATTAAAATTAACAGAGAAGGATTACATTGAAATTAGAATACATAAAGATAAAGTCCTAAAACAGAAAAGTAAAGCTACTATAAGAAAACTAGGACTCTAGGTAGGCTTCAAGCCTGACAAATCATCCCTAAAGCACATACCTCTGCCTCAAGGCTGTTCATATGAGACTCCATAAAGTCTTTGAGGTTTTCCAATCTCTGATCGATGGAAGCCTGCATCATGTCAAGGTGCAGTGCTATAAGATCAGCAACCTGCTGTGCTAAAGTGGATATGGTAGAGGCCGATGATTGACCAACATCCTCAGCTACTGCTGGTGTCGATGTCTCATCATGGGCTTGCTTCCGTTACTGGATAGACTGATGTAGATCAAGGACATATAAGTCAATCTTCACAAAAGGAGAATGATGCACTAGTCATGCCAAGTGGTGCGATCACAAGATCAAGGGCTAACAAACTAAGGCAAGCAATGCAAGGCTATGTTCAAAGCTTGGTCACTAAGGAGATCACAAAAGATGCATGCATGACAAAGGAGATGGAGTTGATTGAAGACCCAAGGCCCATTACTTATCTTGGGGTGAGTGAAGAACCATCTTGCATGGACTAGTCCAATGGGCTAAACGAGGCAAAGTCCATAAAATTAAAGATTACAAGTCATGTGCAAATCATGTGCTAGGAGTCATGTGCCAAACATGTGCAAGACATGTGCCATCCATGTGGAAGACATCATGTGCCAACCATGTGCTCAAGATCATGTGCCATGCATGTGCCTATTTATGGGATTTGGGCTTAACTTGTAATTGGACTTAATTATGTATGTGGGCTGCCTAATTTAAATTACCTTAGGCTTTAATTAGTGATAGACATGTGGGCCAAAGAAATAAAGCCCAACCCACCACTTGTCTTATTTTAGAAGGATTTAATTAGTGTCCTAATCCAAGTAGGACTCTACTTTTTAGAATTTGAGTTAGAATATGGCTGTACATTTAGGAGTTGAGTTAGAATAGGATTTAGTTATCCTTTACCATAAAGGATTCAAAGACTTAGGGCTATAAATACTCATCTAGGCTTCTTTTACAAGACATCAATGAATAAAAACGAATTTGAGTGTTTTTCTTTAAAGTGAGGCAGATTTGCATCTCTTTGTTACCTTTAGGAATTAGTTACTTTATCAAGTGATATTTCTTGTGGCGTGGCTATTCTTATTAAATCTTATAATCTTGGTTCTTTGCTACATTGGTTAGCTTTGGGTCAGATTCAATCTATGATCACCATAGCTTAAGGTTTGTTTACCTTGTCTTGTTGAGGGGTTTCAAGGCACGGTCTTTGGGGTTCCGCATCAGTTTCGTATCAGAGCTTTTGGTTAGGTAATCATTATCTATCCTTTAAAATTGCTTTCTAGTTGTTAACTTAGCTAGATTTAAATTCTGCCATTAGAGGTACCTTAGGAAAAATTTCAGCCATAAAGAGTAAAATTGCAAGTTTGGGTTTCTTTTCAATTCTTTGATATGTTTGAGGTTTATTAAGCATTAGTTTAGTGTTATTTGATAAGAAAAAAACAAAAAAAAAACAAAAAAAAAGGAAAAAGAAAAAAAAATCAGAATTTCGAATTTAGCACTAAAATTGTGAATTTGTGCTATTTTGAGCTTCAAGTTGAAATCTTGTGATTATTGATTGCTGGAATTGTTTGGTATTATCATAAACTACTGCAATCCAACTTAAATAATTAGTTTTGAGGTTGAAAAGTACAACTTTTGAATTCAGGTACCTTAGTGATCATGTTGAGCATTGATTTGATCTTGAGAAATGGAACTTATCTATTAAATATACCTTGAGTTCTTACTGATTGGTGATAAATTAAGGTTGAATAAGGGTTAAATTGGCTACTCACTAGGAGGAAACCGGTTCTGATTTTTATTCCATACTGTCTAATTTTTGTGCTCTTAAGTTTTCATTCTTTTAATTCTGTCCTTTTTGCATCTAATTACATTAGTTAAGTCTAATTTGCATTCTTAGATTTAATTTGAACAAAAATCAGTAGCGTACACCTATTTGCATTCGTGTATAGCTTTAGATATAATTAATTTCTTTCACATCAGTTTGCTTCTAGACTTTGTTCCATTCATTCTTGTTAGGATTCATTGTTAATTCTTAGCATAGATCACTTGCATATTGTTTGATTTTGTTTCTGGTTCTTACTTGTAATTTTGAGATTCAAAATTTGAGTGGTAAAAGGCATGAATGTGGTGAAATAAGGGTGAATAAACAAGTGATGCTTGCATTCTCTATTGGTAGATATAAGGATGAGGTGTTATGTGATGTTATACCTATGCATGCTAGTCATGTTTTACTTGGAAGGCCTTGGCAATATGATAGACGTGTTATGCATGATGGGTATAGGAATCGGTATTCTTTTAGCTTGAATAACCAAAATTACATTCTTGCACCTTTATCTCCATTGGAAGTATATGAAGACCAAATGAAAATCCAAAAATCCATTATGGAGAATTCAGGTAGTGAGGCAAGTTCAAGTAAAAGAATTGAGAGAAAAGAGGCATTGAATGATAAAAATGAAAGAAATACAAATAAAGGCCCAATGGTGAGTGATGGAGCAAGAGAGAAAAGTAAGGGCGAGATTGTGAAGAGAGAAAAGAAAGTAAGCTTGTATGCAAGGGAGAAAGACTTGAGAGGTGCTTTTCATGCACAAAGGAGAATCTTTTAATTTTGACTGACATTGACCCTTGTTTGCCTAGTGTTTTTGTGTCTTTGTTGCAGGAATTTGAGGATGTCTTCCCCGAAGAGATTCCTAAAGGCCTCCCTCCATTAAGAGGTATTGAACATCAAATTGACTTTGTTCCCAGGGCTGCCATACCAAATAGACCAGCCTATAGAACCAATCCCGAGGAGACAAAGGAGATACAAAGACAAGTTGAAGAGCTTTTAGAGAAGGGGCACGTGAAGGAAAGCTTGAGTCCATGTGCCGTTCCTGTGTTGTTAGTACCTAAAAAGGATGGATCTTGGAGGATGTGTGTGGATTGTCGTGCCATTAATAAAATAACAGTAAAGTATAGACATCCTATTCCTAGACTTGATGATATGCTTGATGAATTATGTGGGGCATGTTACTTTTCCAAAATTGATCTTAAAAGTGGTTATTTTCAAGTTAGGATGAAAGTAGGAGATGAATGGAAAACCGCGTTTAAAACTAAACAAGGTTTATATGAGTGGTTGGTAATGCCTTTTGGTTTAACTAATGCACCTAGTACTTTCATGAGACTTATGAATCATGTTTTGAGACAACTTATTGGTAAGTTTGTTGTGGTTTATTTTGATGATATACTTATATACAGCAAATGTTTTGATGATCATATTATGCACGTTAGGGCTGTATTAGAAGTATTGAGAAAGGAGAAATTGTATGCCAACTTAAAGAAGTGCACGTTTGCTAATGAAAAACTTGTATTTCTTGGATTTGTTGTTAGTGCTAAAGGAATTGAGGTAGATGATGAAAAAGTGAAAGCTATTAGAGATTGGCCAACGCCTACTAATGTTAGTGAGGTTAGGAGTTTTCATGGATTAGCTAGTTTTTATAGAAGGTTTGTTAAAGATTTTAGTTCCATTGCAGCACCTTTAAATGAGTTAGTTAAAAAGGATGTTAAATTTAAATGGACTGAATCACAGGAAAAGACATTTAATTTGCTTAAGGATAAACTATGTAGTGCACCTATTTTGTCCTTGCCTGATTTTAACAAAACTTTTGAGCTTGAATGTGATGCCTCAGGAGTTGGCATAGGAGCTGTTTTAATGCAGGAGGGGCGACCAATAGCATACTTTAGTGAGAAGTTGCATGGAGCTCAATTGAATTATTCCACCTATGATAGGGAATTATATTCTTTAGTGAGAGCCTTGGACATGTGGCAACATTATCTTCTTCCTAAAGAGTTTGTCATACATACTGATCATGAGTCCTTAAAGCATTTGAAGGGACAAATGAAACTCAATAGGCGGCATGATGGTAAGAAAAAGGCAGATTTTGTGAAAGCTATGCATGAGAAAGCAAAACAACACTTGGAGAAGAAGAATGAGTCATATGCACGACAAGCTAACAAGGGGCGTAGAAAAATGGTGTTTGAACCAGGCGATTGGGTATGGGTGCATATGAGAAAAGAGAGATTTCCTCACCAAAGGAAGAATAAACTTGATCCTAGAGGAGATGGCCCATTTCGCATACTTGAAAGGATCAATGATAATGCTTACAAGATAGAACTTCCTGGTGAGTATGGTGTTTCTGCATCATTCAATGTTTCTGACCTTACTCCTTTTGACAATGTAGGAAGAGTAGATTCGAGGACGAATCCTTTTGAGGAGGGGGGGAATGATGTAGATCAAGGACATATAAGTCAATCTTCACAAAAGGAGAATGATGCACTAGTCATGCCAAGTGGTGCGATCACAAGATCAAGGGCTAACAAACTAAGGCAAGCAATGCAAGGCTATGTTCAAAGCTTGGTCACTAAGGAGATCACAAAAGATGCATGCATGACAAAGGAGATGGAGTTGATTGAAGACCCAAGGCCCATTACTTATCTTGGGGTGAGTGAAGAACCATCTTGCATGGACTAGTCCAATGGGCTAAACGAGGCAAAGTCCATAAAATTAAAGATTACAAGTCATGTGCAAATCATGTGCTAGGAGTCATGTGCCAAACATGTGCAAGACATGTGCCATCCATGTGGAAGACATCATGTGCCAACCATGTGCTCAAGATCATGTGCCATGCATGTGCCTATTTATGGGATTTGGGCTTAACTTGTAATTGGACTTAATTATGTATGTGGGCTGCCTAATTTAAATTACCTTAGGCTTTAATTAGTGATAGACATGTGGGCCAAAGAAATAAAGCCCAACCCACCACTTGTCTTATTTTAGAAGGATTTAATTAGTGTCCTAATCCAAGTAGGACTCTACTTTTTAGAATTTGAGTTAGAATATGGCTGTACATTTAGGAGTTGAGTTAGAATAGGATTTAGTTATCCTTTACCATAAAGGATTCAAAGACTTAGGGCTATAAATACTCATCTAGGCTTCTTTTACAAGACATCAATGAATAAAAACGAATTTGAGTGTTTTTCTTTAAAGTGAGGCAGATTTGCATCTCTTTGTTACCTTTAGGAATTAGTTACTTATCAAGTGATATTGCTTGTGGCGTGGCTATTCTTATTAAATCTTATAATCTTGGTTCTTTGCTACATTGGTTAGCTTTGGGTCAGATTCAATCTATGATCACCATAGCTTAAGGTTTGTTTACCTTGTCTTGTTGAGGGGTTTCAAGGCACGGTCTTTGGGGTTCCGCATCATAGACTGGAGGCTAGCTTTTAAAGCTTCTGAGTCATTATCCTCCCAATCAATTTAACTAGCTGGAGTGGTGAAGCAGTAGTAGGCATTTCCTTCATGGATTATACGGACAGTTGTTCCCGTCTTTATAAAGGACTCGACATTGATTTGGTCTCATGGATGAGCTGGAATGAGAGTGTAGATGTGTTAGTCAAGTTTTAAATAACCTAGCTCAATGGCAAGGTGAGTCACATATATGCCAATCAAAATATCTCCCGATGGCTTTGTTGCTATGGAAAGGATGTGATTTGTGAACCATCGTGATAAGGTTATGGATAGTCAGTCCTCTTCATGCCATTTCCAACAGAAAGAGCTCCAATTTTATGATTGCCTCGTTGCTATTTCCTCGAACAAATATACTATAGGTGAGAAAATTGTGCCATTGGAAGGGAGTTTGAAAATTGTTCCAAATTTCGCTGCAGTAAGAGTGCTAGGATGCTTGCATAGTTGGAATTTGACAGTTCCGATGGGTGAGACCTGTAACATGCTAAGGAACTTGAGAGTGGATTCCCTTAGCGTTGGACGATATATGTCCATGAATTTTCTGAGATGACAAATATGTAATTGTTCAATCATGCTAGTTTCAAGACCAAGTGCCTTGATATAACTCCACTCGAAGGATCGTGAAGAGAGTATAGGTTACTTCTTGAGAACGACAAAGCGCGGATGGCAATGGTCCGGAATGACATTGAGTAGGTAATCGGTGTGGCATTTCGGAGCATGTGATTTCTTTCTAGTGCCTTTTGAAGAACTAGATTCCATTTTGATAGCTTTGAACGAAGGAAAATAAGAAAATTGCAAAATAAGGGTTGAAACCCTTGATAAAACTTGTGATTCTTTGAAAAAAAAAAGAGAGTTTTGAGAGGGTTTTATAGAGGGAAAAGTAAGTGAGAAGGCTAGAATTTGTGAGAAATAATGAATGGGAGTGTTAAATGAGAGAATTTGAAGAGATGGAAATGAGAAAAGACAAAAAATTTCATTTTATAGTCGATAGCTTCACAACCATGAATAACAAGTCACGGGCGTGAATCATCGTGGTCATGGTTTGTTGAAGAGGTGCTCTAGCCTTGAAGAAGAAGATGAATCGAGTCACAGTCGTGACATTAAACAGTCACAGGTGTGAAGAAGGCTTTTCACGGGAGTGATAAATATTGTCATGAGCATGAAATTTAGTCTTCGTTATTTCTACCCGTGAGGCAAGGCATGAAACAAAGCGTGAATGGTTCTGGAATTTTTTACTGTCTTTGTTTATGGCTGTGAATATATGTCACAGGCATGAAGAAAGCTTTTCACGGGAGTGACAAATAGAGTAACAAGCATGAAACTTAGTTTTCACTACTTCTACCCGTGAAGCAGGACATGAAAGCTACTAGAACAGTTTGCCATCTTTGTTCAGAGACGTGAATATATGTCACAGGCGTGAACCACCTCAAATCTTCAAAAAAATAAAACTAAAGTCTAAAACAAGACTATAAGATTTCTAAAAAAGGTTCTATGCTTGAAACACATATTTCTATCATGTGCTACTTCATACCATAAAATCAGTCAAGTAATATGCACCATATGAAGGAATTATTAACATTCAAGGTTCACACTACATACAATTGGCATAAAAAATAATTAAGACAAAGTTGATCCATCAAGCATACCAAACTCTCTTCTTATAAAACAAAAACTTTCTTCATTAAGAGGTTTGGTAAAAATATATGCCAATTGATTATTTGTATCAATAAATTCTAATTCAACATCTCCATATTGAACATGATCCCTAAGAAAATGATGTCTAATGTCAATATGCTTACTTCTAGAGTATTGAATGTGATTCTTAGATAAATTGATGGCACTAGTGTTGTCACATTTGGTGGGTATATGGTCCAAACTATGACCATAAATCCTTATGTTGTTGTCTCATCCATAGGATTTGAGTGCAACAAGGCCTTGCTGCCACATATTCCACTTCAACGGTAGATAAGGCAACTGAAACTTGTTTCTTGCTAAACTAAGAAACTAGGCATTCACTAATAAAGTGGCAAGTGCCTGAGATACTTTCTATCCAATAGACTACCGGCATAATCTACATCCAAATATCCTATGATATGAAAAGATGAATTTTTAGGATACCATAAGCCTAGATGCAATGTGTCATGTAAGTATTTTAAAATCCTTTTTACAGCATTCAAATGAGATTCTTAAGGACAAGATTGAAATCTAGCACATAAGCATACACTATACATTATATTGGGCCTAGAGGCATTAAGGTATGAAAGTGATCTGGTCATACCTTTATAGATCTTAATATCTATTGGGAATGAGTTTGTGTACAATGACAAACACATGCATGATGAATAGGTGCTTTCCTAGGTGTATGCTTTTTATACATAAAAGCATGTTTGGCCTTTTAAGGTTTCCTTCTGAAGCCAAGTGACCCTTGACTATTCTTCTTTTGAATAGAGGGTTTTGTGTGTGCTATGCTCTTAGTGATGCAACAACCACCTAGAATCTAAGTCTAGACAACCTCCAAATCAATTTGATACAAATCTTAACCAATTGCAAGATTAGACTTTTCACCCCCAAAACAGCAAGGGATTGGTAACAAAGAGTATGAAGAGAGATTGGATTCACGCCACAAATTAATTACCAACCTGATAAGTGAAATCAATCCTTGGTATATCAATGGAGATCACACCTCCCACTTGAAGAACACTCAAATTTTGATCTTAAACACCAATCTAATTGTCTTACACGCATAAGGAGGTATTTATACCTCTACAAACCAAACCCTAGGTGCAAAACTGAAGAAAAGACCAATCTGACCCTAATGACTTAAGGACAAACGAATGAGCTTAATTTTATAAGGCCTACACACCTAAGACAAGTTAAAATAAGGCTGATCATGTGTCTTTAAATGAAATCACATTCTAATAATTAAAATAAAACAGCCCACTAAATTTAATCTTAGGCCCAACCATGACATAACATAAGTCCACCTTAACATAACATATTGCACATGACTTGAACCTTGTGATATAGACTTCTTCTCTAGCCCATTAGGCTAGTTGTCTTCACCATCACATGCCCCAATGAGGGTCACAAGCTTTGGATCACCAACCGATTCCATCTCTTCAAGCCTGACCCAAGCCTCTTCCTTGATATCTCTTGTTATCAAGCTATGAATATACATTTGCAAGGCTGCCTTGAGCTTATTTCTACTTGATCTTATGATTGGACCAGGTGGCATCACTAATCCATCTCCTCCATGGCATGTAAGATCATTTCTATTGATGCAGCAACCACCTAGAATCTAAGTCTAGACAACCTCCAAATCAATTTGATACAAATCTTAAGTTTTAAACAATTGCAAGATTAGACTCTTCACCCCCAAAACAGCAAGGAATTGGTAACAAAGAGTATGAAGAGAGAATTGGATTCACGCCACAAATTAATTACCAACCTGATAAGTGAAAACAATCCTTGGTATATCAATGGAGATCACACCTCCCACTTGAAGAACACTCAAGAACACTGAAATTTTGATCTTAAATCACCAATCTGATTGTCTTACACGCATAAGGAGGTATTTATACCTCTACAAACCAAACCCTAGCTGCAAACATGAAGAAAAGACCAATCTGACCCTAATGACTTAAGGACAAACGAATGGGCTTAATTTTATAAGGCCTACACACTTAAGACAAGTTCAAATAAGGCTGATCATGTGTCTTTAAATGAAATTACATTCCAATAATTAAAATAAAACAGCCTACTAAAATTAATCTTAGGCCCAACCATGACATAACATAAGTCCACCTTAACATAGCATATTGCACATGAGTTGAACCTTGTAATATAGACTTCTTCTCTAGCGCATTAGGCTAGTTGTCTTCACCATCACATGCCCCAATGAGTGTCACAAGCTTTGGATTGCAAACTGATTCCATCTCTTCAAGCCTGACCCAAGCCTCTTCCTTGATATCTCTTGTCACTAAGCTCTGAATATACATTTGCAAGGCTGCCTTGAGCTTGTTTCTACTTGATCTTATGATTGGACCACGTGGCATCACTAATCCATCTCCTCCATGGCATGTAAGATCATTTTTGTTGTCTTGGTTCGCATCATCTATTGTCTTGGCTTGCATCATTCCCTCCCTCCTCAAAAGGATTCGTCCTTGAATCACCACCTGCATTATCAAAAGGAGAAAGGTCAGCAACATTAAAAGTTGATGAAACACCATACTCACTGGGCAAGTCAATCTTATAGGAATTGTCATTGATCCTCTCAACCACTTGAAAAAGGTCCATCGCCTCTTGGATACAACTTGGATTTCCTTTAGTTAGGAAATCTCTCTTTCCTAAAATGCACCCATACCCAATCTCCAGGTTCAAATTTCACAACTTTACGTCCTTGATTGGCTTTTTGTGCATAACTTTTGTTCTTTAACTCAATTTGCTGCTTTGCCTGCTCATATATGGACTTAACCAAATCTGCCTTCTTTTGCCAATCTAAGTTAGAAATATCATTCAAAGGTATAGGCAACAAATCCAAAGGAGTTAGCGGATTAAAACCATAGACAATTTCAAATGGAGAATAACCTGTTGATGAATGAATGCTTCTATTATATGCAAATTCTACTAATGGCAAACAATCTTCCCAAGTTTTTAAATTCTTACCAACAACAGCACGTAATAATGATCCTAAAGTTCTATTAACCACTTCAGTTTGACCATCTGTTTGAGGATGACAAGTAGTAGAAAATAGCAATTTTGTTCTCAACTTTCCCCACAACACACGCCAAAAATGACTCAAAAACTTAGAATCTCTATCAGAAACAATAGTTTTAGGAACACCATGCAAAAGCACAACATCCTTAAAGAACAAATCAGAAATATGTGTAGCGTCATCAGTTTTATGGCAAGCGATGAAATGTGCCATCTTGCTAAACCTATCAACTACAACAAAAATGTTATCTCTTCCCCTTTTAGTCCTAGACAGTCCCAATACAAAATCCATAGAGATGTCAATCTAGGGCTGACTAGGGATGGGTAAAGGAGTATACAACCTATGAGGTTGAATTCTTGACTTGGCTTGCTTACATGCAACACACCTAGAGCAAATTTTCTCAACATCTTTCTTCATATTAGGCCAATAAAAATGCTCATGCAAGATGTCAAGTGTCTTAAAAATACCAAAATGACCCATCAAACCACCATTATGTGCCTCACGCACAAGCAACTCATGCATTGAACAATTAGGCATACAAAGTTTATTTTCTCTAAATAAATAACCATCATGCCTATAAAACATTTGAAATGCAGATTATTCACATGCATTATAAACATTTGAAAAATCAGAATCAGAAGCATACAATTCCCTTATATATTCAAATCCCATCAATCGAGAACTCAAAGTATTAATAAGAGTATATCTTCTAGATAATGCATCAGCAACCACATTTTCCTTACCTTGTTTGTATTGAATCACATAAGGAAAGGTCTCAATTAACTCCAACCACTTGGCATGTCGTTTGTTCAGCCTTATTTTAACTTGTCTTAGGTGTGTAGGCCTTATAAAATTAAGCCCATTCGTTTGTCCTTAAGTCATTAGGGTCACATTGGTCTTTTCTTCATTTTGGCACCTAGGGTTTGGTTTGTAGAGGTATAAATACCTCCTTATGTGTGTAAGACAATCAGATTGGTGATTAAGATCAAAATTTCAGTGTTCTTCAAGTGGGAGGTGTGATCTCCATTGATATACCAAGGATTGTTTTCACTTATCAGGTTGGTAACTAATTTGTGGCGTGAATCCAATTCTCTCTTTATACTCTTTGTTATCAATTCCTTATTGTTTTGGGGATGAAGTGATAAGAATGTGGGCTCCTAACTTCGCCCCAAAAGCGCGCTCGTAGGGGAAGGTTTGAGCCCAGCCTTATAACCCAGTCCAGGAATCCCCCGCTACCCGATGTGGGACGCATCATCCCCACCCCCTTAAGACCTCGACTGCCTCAGTCGGCGATCGGTCGCAACCCTAAGGGACACCGGAGGCACGATTGCCTCGGTCGGCGATCGGCCGTGACCCGCAGGGCTGGCACTGATACCAAATGATAAGAATGTGGGCTCCTAACTTCGCCCCAAAAGCGCGCTCGTAGGGGAAGGTTTGAGCCCAGCCTTATAACCCAGTCCAGGAATCCCCCGCTACCCGATGTGGGACGCATCATCAAAAATCACATGCCCCAATGAGTGTCACAAGCTTTGGATTGCAAACTGATTCCATCTCTTCAAGCCTGACCCAAGCCTCTTCCTTGATATCTCTTGTCACTAAGCTCTGAATATACATTTGCAAGGCTGCCTTGAGCTTGTTTCTACTTGATCTTATGATTGGACCACGTGGCATCACTAATCCATCTCCTCCATGGCATGTAAGATCATTTTTGTTGTCTTGGTTCGCATCATTCCCTCCCTCCACAAAAGGATTCGTCCTCGAATCACCACCTGCATTATCAAAAGGAGAAAGGTCAGCAACATTAAAAGTTGCTGAAACACCATACTCACCGGGCAAGTCAATCTTATAGGCATTGTCATTGATCCTCTCAACCACTTGAAAAGGTCCATCCCCTCTTGGATCCAACTTGGATTTCCTTTGGTTAGGAAATCTCTCTTTCCTAAAATGCACCCATACCCAATCTCCAGGTTCAAATTTCACAACTTTACGTCCTTGGTTGGCTTTTTGTGCATAACTTTTGTTCTTTAACTCAATGTGCTGCTTTGCCTTCTCATGTATGGACTTAACCAAATCTGCCTTCTTTTGTCCATCTAAGTTAGAAATATCATTCACAGGTATAGGCAACAAATCCAAAGGGGTTAGCGGATTAAAACCATAGACAATTTCAAATGGAGAATAACCTGTTGATGAATGAATGCTTCTATTATATGCAAATTCTACTAATGGCAAACAATCTTCCCAAGTTTTCAAATTCTTTCCAACAACAGCACGTAATAATGATCCTAAAGTTCTATTAACCACTTCAGTTTGACCATCTGTTTGAGGATGACAAGTAGTAGAAAATAGCAACTTTGTTCCCAACTTTCCCCACAACACGCACCAAAAATGACTCAAAAACTTAGAATCTCTATCAGAAACAATAGTTTTAGGAACACCATGCAAACGCACAACATCCTTAAAGAACAAATCAGAAATATGTGTAACGTCATCAGTTTTATGGCAAGCAATGAAATGTGCCATCTTGCTAAACCTATCAACTACAACAAAAATGTTATCTCTTCCCCTTTTAGTCCTGGGCAGTCCCAACACAAAATCCATAGAAATGTCAATCCAGGGCTGACTAGGGATGGGTAAAGGAGTATACAACCCATGAGGTTGAATTCTTGACTTGGCTTGCTTACATGCAACACACCTAGAGCAAATTTTCTCAACATGTTTCTTCATATTAGGCCAATAAAAAATGCTCATGCAAGATGTCAAGTGTCTTAGCAATACCAAAATGACCCATCAAACCACCATTATGAGCCTCACGCACAAGCAACTCACGCATGGAACAATTAGGCACACACAGTTTATTTTCTCTAAATAAATAACCATCAAGCCTATAAAACCTTTGAAATGCAGATTGTTCACATGCATTATAGACATTTGAAAAATCAGAATCAGAAGCATACAATTCCCTTATATATTCAAATCCCATCAATCGAGAACTCAAAGTAGTAATAAGAGTATATCTTCTAGATAATGCATCAGCAACCACGTTTTCCTTACCTTGTTTGTATTGAATCACATAAGGAAAGGTCTCAATGAACTCCAACCATTTGGCATGTCGTTTGTTCAACTTACCTTGACCCTTGAGATGCTTTAAAGACTCATGATCACTATGAATCACAAACTCTTTAGGCCAAAGATAATGCTGCCAAGTCTCCAAAGCCCTCACCAATGCATACAACTCCTTGTCATACGTGGAATAATTGAGTTGTGCACCACTCAACTTTTCACTAAAGAAAGCAATTGGACGCCTACCCTGCATCAAAATAGCACCAATACCTATCCCGGAGGCATCACATTCAATTTCAAAAGTAGAATTAAAATCAGGCAAACTCAAAACAGGAGCAGAACAAAGTTTATCTTTCAAAGTATTAAATGCAAGTTCTTGCGCCTCGCCCCACTTAAACCCCACATCCTTTTTAATGATTTCAGTTAATGGAGCAGCAATGACACTAAAATCCTTTATAAACCTCCTGTAAAAGCTAGCAAGGCCATGAAAGCTCCTAACATCACTCACATTCCTAGGGGTTGGCCATTCTTGGATAGCCCTTATCTTCTCCTCATCAACCTCAATTCCATTGGCACTCACCACATACCCTAAGAATATAACTCTATTCATGCAAAATGTGCACTTTTTAAGTTTAGCATACAATTCTTCTCTCCTAAGTGTATCCAAAACAGCCCTAAGATGATGTAAATGCTCATCAACAGATTTACTATAAATCAAAATATCATCAAAATAAACAACAACAAATTTTCCAATGAACTGACGCAAAACATGATTCATCAATCTCATAAAAGTGCTAGGGGCATTGGTTAGACCAAAAGGCATAACGAGCCACTCATATAAACCAATCTTTGTTTTAAATGCTGTTTTCCATTCATCACCAACTTTCATCCTAATTTGGTGATATCCACTCATCAAATCAATCTTAGTAAAGACACAAGCGCCATGCAGTTCGTCTAACATATCATCCAATCTGGGTATTGGATGGCGATACTTAACTGTTATGCGATTCACAGCCCTACAATCAACACACATGCGCCAACTCCCATCCTTTTTTGGTACCAAAAGCACCGGCACTGCACACGGACTAAGACTCTCACGGATATGCCCCCTAGCTAACAACTCCTCCACTTGCCTTTGAAGTTCCTTTGTCTCCTCGGGGTTGCTCCTATAGGCTGGTCGGTTTGGAATTTGTGCTCCTAGTATGAAATCAATTTGATGTTCAATTCCTCTTATTGGTGGCAATCCTTGTGGTAACTCTTCAGGGAATACATTCTCATATTCCTGCAATAAAGAAACAACAACACTAGGCAAAGAAGGGTTAAGGTCAGCTTCATTAAAATAAGATTCCTTGTACATGAGTACAAGTAAACATTGTTGATTCTCAAAAGCCACTCTCATATCCCTTACTTTTGCATAAAAATTGTTTTTCTTTGTACCACTCTCCTTTGGGCCAATTATTTGCTTTTCTTTTTGGGCCTCTTTTCCTCCCATTTTTCTCTCTTTTTTTGCCTCTCCTTTTTCTTTTCCTCTCATCTCTCTTATTTTGCAACTCTCAGCCTTTCCATTTTCTTTTTGCTCCTTTCCTCTCAATTTGGACTTTTCGGCTTCTTTTTGCATTTCTTCCTCCATGCTCCTTTTTAGCTTCATTTGATCTTCATAAACTTCACTAGGAGTCATAGGAGCCAGAATGATACGTTGATCTCCCATCATGAATGAGTGTCTATTTCTATACCCATCATGTGTCACCTTTCTGTCATATTGCCATGGCCTACCAAGCAACACATGACCTGCATGCATAGGTACTACATCACAAAGTACACGGTCAGAATATCTTCCAATGGAGAATGAAATTAAAACTTGTTTATTTACCCTTATCTCTCCACTATCATTAAGCCATTGTAGTCTATATGGCCTAGGATGTTTCAAACAATCCAGCCCCAACTTATCAACTAAAGTAGTACTTGCAACATTAGTACAACTTCCTCCATCAATTATAAGACTACAAATTTTGCCATTTATCAAGCATCTGGAATGGAAGATATTTTCCCTTTGTTCAACTCCATCTTCTTTCAATTGTACATTTAGTACACGCCTAACCACAAGATTTAAATCCCCACCAACAGCATGCTCAGCCTCATCATCATCACTACAATCTTCAAATGAAGGCATTGAATCAGATTCTTTATCACTTTCGGATTCAATTACACCATTATCTTTCAATATCATAACCTTTTTATTTGGGCATTGAGATGCAATATGTCCATTGCCAAGGCACTTAAAGCATTTTATGTTTCTATGCTTTTCAGTATTGGAAGAAGAAGTAGCATTAGCTTTAGGGTTGCCTTTTTGCTCTACTTTACCCTTTTCTTCTCTTACATTGTCTTTGGCTTTGTCTTACCTTTTTGGCCATTTTGAGCTCCAATTAGATGTGGAACCCAAATAGGTTGGTTTGTTGGTTCCCTTTTGCTTTAGTTGCTTCTCCACCTTCATAGCCATATTCACCATCTCCTCTAACTCTACATAGTGGTGCAGCTCAATAACATTTGCAATTTCTTTATTTAGACCAGCCAAGAAACGTGCCATGGTAGCCTCCCTATCTTCAACAATATTAGCCCTCATCATAGCTATCTCCATTTCTTTATGATAGTCCTCAACACTTTTATTCCCTTGCCTTAAAGTTTGAAGCCTTTGATGTAGTTCCCTATAATAGTAACTAGGGACAAACCTCTTTCTCATGACTGCCTTCATCCCCACCCATGTGTTTATAGGCCTTTCCCCATTCCTACGCCTATTGAGGATGATTTGGTCCCACCATACCAAGGCATAGTCAGTGAATTCCACGGCTGCCAACTTTACTTTTTTTTCCTCAGAATAGTTATGACATTCAAACACCAATTCCACTTTTCTCTCCCACTCCAAGTAAGCATCAGCATCATTCCTACCTTGAAAAGTAGGGATTTTCATTTTAATACTCCCCAAATTACGATCTATCCGATTCTCAACATTCCCAAATCTATCCGCCTCTACCCTGCCTCTATGTTCTCTCCTATTCCTTCCTCTATCATTTCTGCCCCCTCTACCTCCAAACTGATTTCTATCCCTATCATCATCAAAGTCATCAAAATCTTCTTCATAGTCAGATTGAGGTGGAGTTACTAACCTTTCCCTTCTCCCTCCAATTCGACTTTGCAAGGATGTATCTCTTCTAAGATTCTGTAGAGCTTGATCATGGCCTTCTAACCTCCTATCATACTTGTCAAACCGATCATTCATGTCTCGGAGCAGAATCTCAAGCCTTCCAAATTGTTGTTGCATAGCCTCCAATGTGAAGAAAGTTTTGTTTCCTTCATCACTACTTCTTTCCTGGTTGCTTGATTTAGACATGATGTAAATAAATGGCCTCACACACTCCCTCACGTGTTTCACTCAAAATGTGTATGTTCGCTCGTGTTTCACTCAATTAAGGCTTTTACCCTCTTTTGAGCTAACCACTCCTGCCTTTTACCGCTCTTGTGTACTCACTATGATATATTTCCGGATCAATTTCAACCAACCAGATCAATAACAATGAGCAGCAATATCCAACAGAAAATTAAAATAGACAATTCCTAAGCAAGAAAGGAAATATCACAAAACTAGAAGCAAAATTAATGAGATGAAAGCAAGGAATGACAAGTATATGCTATATGCACACACGGATGAAGAATGAGGTGTGCAGATATAATATTGTTATTTGAGTAATATGGAATGCAAAATTACTCAACTAATGTAATGGAAACAAGTAGGACAGCAGTCAATAATATAAAACAAAGAATGCAAGAAATTGACAAAACTAGAAAAAATTAAGTGCATATGTGCTACTGCCCTAAAAGAATTCGAACCAGAATCTAAAACTCACTAAACCATTCCCAACTTACTGCCAAATAAGCTAATTGTATGTCTATTAGCAACTATTATCCACCAATTGCACAATTTCCAGCAATAAGCAATGAAATCTCAACTTATACCTCAATATGAAACCAATCAATTTCAACTACGAACTCCACTCAAAATTGCTCAAATTATCAATTTTAATCAGAATAGAGCAAACATATTCAGAGGAAATTCATTTAATATATGTCTGCAATCAATTGAATCCAAACAGTCCCACTTTTGGCAATCAATGCCAATATGCACGAATTTTTTTTTTGTTGTTTGTTTTTTTTTCTAATCTGATATACAACAAAAAAAAAATTGAAACACCAAAAATTCGTACCCCAAAAAAAAGAAATAAACCAAACTTCAATAGACAGCAATATAGGCAAATTCAGCCACAAATAGATAAACTTTTTTTTTTTGATTTTTTTATGCTGTAACTTGAACAAATATCACTAAAACCAGAAAAATAAAGATAAGTACAATTGATTTAGAACCAAAGCTCTGATATCAAATGATGCAGCAACCACCTAGAATCTAAGTCTAGACAACCTCCAAATCAATTTGATACAAATCTTAAGTTTTAAACAATTGCAAGATCCGATGTGGGACGCATCATGAAGAGTCTAATCTTGCAATTGGTCAAACTTAAGATTTGTATCAAATTGAGTTGGAGGTTGTCTCAATTTAGATTCTAGGTGGTTGCTACATCATATTCCATGTTAAACATCTTTAGCATCTTATCTATGTATGTAAACTGAGAAAGACCAAGCAACCTTTTAGATCTATTATCTCTATAGATGTTAATCCCTAGTATATAGGTTGCTTCTCCAAGGTCTTTTATGGAGAAATTCTTAGAAAGCCAAATTTTGACTGATTGAAGAACTAAGTCATCGTTTCCTCTAAGTAGTATGTCATCTACATACAATACTAAAAATACAACTGCACTCCCATTAACCTTCTTGTAAATACAAGGTTCATCCATATTTTGTGAGAAACCAAACTCTTTGATTGTTTCATCAAATCAGATATTCCAACTCCTGGATGCTTCTTCAATCCATAAATGGATCTTTGCAATTTGAATACCTTTTCTCTATCACTTGATATGAAACCCTCAGGTTGTGTCATATACACATTCTCAAAAAAATTTCCATTAAGAAAAGTTGTTTTCACATCCATTTTCCAGATTTCATAATTATAATGAAATGTAATGGCTAGGAGTATCCTGATGGATTTAAGCATAGCAATTGGAGAGAAGGTTTCATCTTAGTCAACACCTTGTCTTTGATGTTATCCTTTAGTTACCAACCTAGCCTTATAGGTAACTTTTAATTACCTTCCATGTCGGTCTTCTTCTTGAAGACCCATTTGCACCCAATGGGTTTAATCCCTTAAGGTGGGTCAACCAAAGTCCATACTTGGTTTTCATACATGGAATCTATCTCTGACTGCATGGCTTTTAGCCATCTTTCAGATTCTAAACAATTCAAAACTTTTTCGTAGGTTAGTAGGTTCATCATCCTTTATGAGCAATATGTCATTCTGGTCACGTATGAGAAATCCGTATTTCTCAGGAACAATGCACATCCTGCTTGATATGCAGATGTTTGAGCATCTTGAACTTCGTTAAGTTCAATATTGCTACCACTTTCTTCTTTTAGAAGAAACTTTTTTCTCTAAGAAGACAACATGCTTTGAAACAAATACCTTTTGTTCCAATGTATGGAAGAATTGATATCTAAATGACTCTTTTAGATATCCCATAAACAGAAACTTATCAGACTTAACTTCTAGCTTATCTAAGATCATCCACTTCACATAAGCAAGACAACCCCATACTTTCAAGTGAGAAAGAATAGGTAAGAGTTAGTCCATATCTCATATGGAGTAACCTTAACTGACTAAGAAGGGACTCTATTTAATATATAAATAGAAGTCTCTAATGCATGACCATAAAAGGACTTAGATAGTTTTGCAAAGCTTATTATCGACTCACCGTATCTAACAAGGTTCGGTTTCTCCTTTCAGTCATACCATTATGTTGTGGTGTATAAGGTGGAGTCCATTGAGATAAAATCCCATTATCTCTTGGATAACATTGAAACCTTTGGTTTAAGTATCATCGATTTGATCTAAGTGCTTTAATACCTTTACCAAGTTGTTTGTCTACTTCATTTTTGAATTCTTTGAACTTTTCTAAAACTTCAGATTTTTATCTCATCAGTTACAAATACCCATATCGTGAATAACCATCAAGAATGTAACAAAGTAGATAAAACCACCTCCGGCATGCATTGTGTCACGCACCGCGAAGGTTCATACGGGATTTCCCGCACATGTACATTTTCCCACACATGTATAATATTCTAGAAGGCCATTGTACACCGTTAGATTAAATGGATCTTGGCCGTCCATTTCAGTAGGTAGGAAGTAATCCTAGCCCTCCATTTGGTAGGTGGGAATCAATCCTAGCCATACATTTTGATAGGTGAGAGTTGATCTTGACCATCCATTGGTAGGTGGGAATTGATCTTGGCCATCCATTGAGGAGGTGGGGGACTATATATACCTTTGTGTAGTACATTTGTAATGATCCAAGCATTTGAAGCAATACAAGCAAATCTTAAGCATTCTCCAAGTTCTCTCTTCTTTTCTTTGTGTTCTTAGCATATTTGCTCATTTGCTAGTTATATCTAGCGTTCGTAAAGGAGGCTGACCAGCATTCTTACGAAGAAGTTTGCTAGTGTCACGCTGTTGTTGGTAGCAAAAGACCAAGCCCATGACAGTTGGTATTAGAGCTAAGGTTCAAGCAAAGATGGCGGGATCAAATGAGATCACGAAGATGGCAACCTATGAGAGCCAAAAATCAAGGAAGGGGAGATCAAGGTCGAGAGATGCCTTGGTAAACATGAATGCAAGGCTCGCTAGAGTGGAGCTTGCTGTCGTCGAGGGGCAAGAGAAGTTTGAGGAGGCAGACCAACGCATCATGGAGCTCGAAACTGGGAGAGATGAGCTTCAAGGGGAGATGCAAGGTGCCCTGAACGTTGCTGTGATGACATGTCTAGACCAAGTAAAGGCCCTAGAGGAGTCCCTTCGTGCCGAGATTGTGGGGCTCAAAGAGGAGATTGCAAGAGTTGTAGCGGAGCTTGGCAATGCAAAGGATGAGTTGATCCTTTGCAAGAGAGCCATTGCGCAAGGGGGAGGTGTTGCTAACCCCGTGGTAGTCTCTACTCCTTCAAGGGTGGACGTTCCTAAGCCAAAGATGTACCATGGTTTGAGGAACGCGAAGGAGATTGACAACTTCTTGTGGAGCTTGGAACAATACTTCAAGGCACTTGGCCTTGATGAAGGAAGGAAGGTCGATCATGCATCCCTCTACCTTGTGGATACCACGATGGTATGGTGGAGGAGGAGATGTAGCGACATCGAGAGAGGAACTTGCACCATACATGGGATGAGTTCAAGAAGGAACTTAAGAGACAGTTCTACCTAGTGAATGCAGAACATGAGGCGAGAGCCAAGCTTAGGCGACTCACTCATGAGGGGAGCATACGAGACTATGTGAAGGAGTTTTTCGAAGTGCTCTTGGAGATTCCCGACTATCCCGACAAGGAAGCACTCTTTGCTTTTATGGATGGTTTGCAACATTGGGCCAAGCGAGAGACGTGGTGCCCAAGATCTTGCCACTGCTATTTCCATTGTTGAATCTCTTATCGAGTTTAAGAGGAGTAAGAAGCCAAAGTTTCATAAAAGCAATGGTGACAATGGAAGGAGTGGGGGAGACAACCACCAAAGCAAAGAGAGCTCCCACAAGTACTACAAGGGCAAGAGCATCAAGGATGACAAAGGAAGAGGTAGGCCAACTATCCAATGTTTCTTTTGTGATGGGCCACATAGGGCAAGGGAATGCCCGATGAAGGCCAAACTATCAGCCCTAGTCGAAGAAAGGGAGGAGCATGAGCGATACGAGGAGACGAGGGTGGGATCCCTACAACTCCTTAATGCCATGAAAACCAAGGTTGAGATGCCAAAGTCTGACAGCAAGGGACGATTGTTCGTGGAAGCCAAAGTTGGCCAACAAACTGAGAAAGCATTGGTGGAAACGGGAGCCAGCCACAACTTTCTCGAAGTAAAAGAAGCGGATCGGCTAGGCATCAAATATGTTGGCGAGAAAGGATGGCTTAAATCCGTGAATTCTAAAGCCAAGGCCACATTTGGAGTTGCTCGTGGAGTAAAAGTAAGCCTTTGATGCAGCAACCACCTAGAATCTAAGTCTAGACAACCTCCAAATCAATTTGATACAAATCTTAAGTTTTAAACAATTGCAAGATTAGACTCTTCACCCCCAAAACAGCAAGGAATTGGTAACAAAGAGTATGAAGAGAGAATTGGATTCACGCCACAAATTAATTACCAACCTGATAAGTGAAAACAATCCTTGGTATATCAATGGAGATCACACCTCCCACTTGAAGAACACTCAAGAACACTGAAATTTTGATCTTAAATCACCAATCTGATTGTCTTACACGCATAAGGAGGTATTTATACCTCTACAAACCAAACCCTAGCTGCAAACATGAAGAAAAGACCAATCTGACCCTAATGACTTAAGGACAAACGAATGGGCTTAATTTTATAAGGCCTACACACTTAAGACAAGTTCAAATAAGGCTGATCATGTGTCTTTAAATGAAATTACATTCCAATAATTAAAATAAAACAGCCCACTAAAATTAATCTTAGGCCCAACCATGACATAACATAAGTCCACCTTAACATAGCATATTGCACATGAGTTGAACCTTGTAATATAGACTTCTTCTCTAGCCCATTAGGCTAGTTGTCTTCACCATCACATGCCCCAATGAGTGTCACAAGCTTTGGATCGCAAACTGATTCCATCTCTTCAAGCCTGACCCAAGCCTCTTCCTTGATATCTCTTGTCACTAAGCTCTGAATATACATTTGCAAGGCTGCCTTGAGCTTGTTTCTACTTGATCTTATGATTGGACCACGTGGCATCACTAATCCATCTCCTCCATGGCATGTAAGATCATTTTTGTTGTCTTGGTTCGCATCATTCCCTCCCTCCACAAAAGGATTCGTCCTCGAATCACCACCTTGTTTGTATTGAATCACATAAGGAAAGGTCTCAATGAACTCCAACCATTTGGCATGTCATTTGTTCAACTTACCTTGACCCTTGAGATGCTTTAAAGACTCATGATCACTATGAATCACAAACTCTTTAGGCCAAAGATAATGCTGCCAAGTCTCCAAAGCCCTCACCAATGCATACAACTCCTTGTCATATGTGGAATAATTGAGTTGTGCACCACTCAACTTTTCACTAAAGAAAGCAATTGGACGCCTACCCTGCATCAAAACAGCACCAATACCTATCCCGGAGGCATCACATTCAATTTCAAAAGTAGAATTAAAATCAGGCAAACTCAAAACAGGTGCAGAACAAAGTTTATCTTTCAAAGTATTAAATGCAAGTTCTTGCGCCTCGCCCCACTTAAACCCCACATCCTTTTTAATGATTTCAGTTAAAGGAGCAGCAATGACACTAAAATCCTTTACAAACCTCCTGTAAAAGCTAGCAAGGCCATGAAAGCTCCTAACATCACTCACATTCCTAGGGGTTGGCCATTCTTGGATAGCCCTTATCTTCTCCTCATCAACCTCAATTCCATTGGCACTCACCACATACCCTAAGAATATAACTCTATTCATGCAAAATGTGCACTTTTTAAGTTTAGCATACAATTCTTCTCTCCTAAGTGTATCCAAAACAGCCCTAAGATGATGTACATGCTCATCAACAGATTTACTATAAATCAAAATATCATCAAAATAAACAACAACAAATTTTCCAATGAACTGACGCAAAACATGATTCATCAATCTCATAAAAGTGCTAGGGGCATTGGTTAGACCAAAAGGCATAACGAGCCACTCATATAAACCAAGCTTTGTTTTAAATGCTGTTTTCCATTCATCACCAACTTTCATCCTAATTTGGTGATATCCACTCATCAAATCAATCTTAGTAAAGACACAAGCGCCATGCAGTTCGTCTAACATATCATCCAATCTGGGTATTGGATGGCGATACTTAACTGTTATGCGATTCACAGCCCTACAATCAACACACATGCGCCAACTCCCATCCTTTTTTGGTACCAAAAGCACCGGCACTGCACACGGACTAAGACTCTCACGGATATGCCCCCTAGCTAACAACTCCTCCACTTGCCTTTGAAGTTCCTTTGTCTCCTCGGGGTTGCTCCTATAGGCTGGTCGGTTTGGAATTTGTGCTCCTGGTATGAAATCAATTTGATGTTCAATTCCTCTTATTGGTGGCAATCCTTGTGGTAACTCTTCAGGGAATACATTCTCATATTCCTGCAATAAAGAAACAACAACACTAGGCAAAGAAGGGTTAAGGTCAGCTTCATTAAAATAAGATTCCTTGTACATGAGTACAAGTAAACATTGTTGATTCTCAAAAGCCACTCTCATATCCCTTACTTTTGCATAAAAATTGTTTTTCTTTGTACCACTCTCCTTTGGGCCAATTATTTGCTTTTCTTTTTGGGCCTCTTTTCCTCCCATTTTTCTCTCTTTTTTAGCCTCTCCTTTTTCTTTTCCTCTCATCTCTCTTATTTTGCAACTCTCAGCCTTTCCATTTTCTTTTTGCTCCTTTTCTCTCAATTTGGACTTTTCGGCTTCTTTTTGCATTTCTTCGCCCCAAAAGCGCGCTCTAAGGGGAAGGTTTGAACCCAGCCTTATAAACCAGTCCAGGAGTTCCTCCGCAACCGATGTGGGACGCATCATCCCCACCCCCTTAAGACCCCGACTGCCTCGGTCGGCGATCTGTCGTAACCCGAAGGGACACCGGTGTACAGGGCTGGCTCTGATACCAAATGATGCAGCAACCACCTAGAATCTAAGTCTAGACAACCTCCAAATCAATTTGATACAAATCTTAAGTTTTAAACAATTGCAAGATTAGACTCTTCACCCCCAAAACAGCAAGGAATTGGTAACAAAGAGTATGAAGAGAGAATTGGATTCACGCCACAAATTAATTACCAACCTGATAAGTGAAAACAATCCTTGGTATATCAATGGAGATCACACCTCCCACTTGAAGAACACTCAAGAACACTGAAATTTTGATCTTAAATCACCAATCTGATTGTCTTACACGCATAAGGAGGTATTTATACCTCTACAAACCAAACCCTAGCTGCAAACATGAAGAAAAGACCAATCTGACCCTAATGACTTAAGGACAAACGAATGGGCTTAATTTTATAAGGCCTACACACTTAAGACAAGTTCAAATAAGGCTGATCATGTGTCTTTAAATGAAATTACATTCCAATAATTAAAATAAAACAGCCCACTAAAATTAATCTTAGGCCCAACCATGACATAACATAAGTCCACCTTAACATAGCATATTGCACATGAGTTGAACCTTGTAATATAGACTTCTTCTCTAGCCCATTAGGCTAGTTGTCTTCACCATCACATGCCCCAATGAGTGTCACAAGCTTTGGATCGCAAACTGATTCCATCTCTTCAAGCCTGACCCAAGCCTCTTCCTTGATATCTCTTGTCACTAAGCTCTGAATATACATTTGCAAGGCTGCCTTGAGCTTGTTTCTACTTGATCTTATGATTGGACCACGTGGCATCACTAATCCATCTCCTCCATGGCATGTAAGATCATTTTTGTTGTCTTGGTTCGCATCATTCCCTCCCTCCACAAAAGGATTCGTCCTCGAATCACCACCTTGTTTGTATTGAATCACATAAGGAAAGGTCTCAATGAACTCCAACCATTTGGCATGTCATTTGTTCAACTTACCTTGACCCTTGAGATGCTTTAAAGACTCATGATCACTATGAATCACAAACTCTTTAGGCCAAAGATAATGCTGCCAAGTCTCCAAAGCCCTCACCAATGCATACAACTCCTTGTCATATGTGGAATAATTGAGTTGTGCACCACTCAACTTTTCACTAAAGAAAGCAATTGGACGCCTACCCTGCATCAAAACAGCACCAATACCTATCCCGGAGGCATCACATTCAATTTCAAAAGTAGAATTAAAATCAGGCAAACTCAAAACAGGTGCAGAACAAAGTTTATCTTTCAAAGTATTAAATGCAAGTTCTTGCGCCTCGCCCCACTTAAACCCCACATCCTTTTTAATGATTTCAGTTAAAGGAGCAGCAATGACACTAAAATCCTTTACAAACCTCCTGTAAAAGCTAGCAAGGCCATGAAAGCTCCTAACATCACTCACATTCCTAGGGGTTGGCCATTCTTGGATAGCCCTTATCTTCTCCTCATCAACCTCAATTCCATTGGCACTCACCACATACCCTAAGAATATAACTCTATTCATGCAAAATGTGCACTTTTTAAGTTTAGCATACAATTCTTCTCTCCTAAGTGTATCCAAAACAGCCCTAAGATGATGTACATGCTCATCAACAGATTTACTATAAATCAAAATATCATCAAAATAAACAACAACAAATTTTCCAATGAACTGACGCAAAACATGATTCATCAATCTCATAAAAGTGCTAGGGGCATTGGTTAGACCAAAAGGCATAACGAGCCACTCATATAAACCAAGCTTTGTTTTAAATGCTGTTTTCCATTCATCACCAACTTTCATCCTAATTTGGTGATATCCACTCATCAAATCAATCTTAGTAAAGACACAAGCGCCATGCAGTTCGTCTAACATATCATCCAATCTGGGTATTGGATGGCGATACTTAACTGTTATGCGATTCACAGCCCTACAATCAACACACATGCGCCAACTCCCATCCTTTTTTGGTACCAAAAGCACCGGCACTGCACACGGACTAAGACTCTCACGGATATGCCCCCTAGCTAACAACTCCTCCACTTGCCTTTGAAGTTCCTTTGTCTCCTCGGGGTTGCTCCTATAGGCTGGTCGGTTTGGAATTTGTGCTCCTGGTATGAAATCAATTTGATGTTCAATTCCTCTTATTGGTGGCAATCCTTGTGGTAACTCTTCAGGGAATACATTCTCATATTCCTGCAATAAAGAAACAACAACACTAGGCAAAGAAGGGTTAAGGTCAGCTTCATTAAAATAAGATTCCTTGTACATGAGTACAAGTAAACATTGTTGATTCTCAAAAGCCACTCTCATATCCCTTACTTTTGCATAAAAATTGTTTTTCTTTGTACCACTCTCCTTTGGGCCAATTATTTGCTTTTCTTTTTGGGCCTCTTTTCCTCCCATTTTTCTCTCTTTTTTAGCCTCTCCTTTTTCTTTTCCTCTCATCTCTCTTATTTTGCAACTCTCAGCCTTTCCATTTTCTTTTTGCTCCTTTTCTCTCAATTTGGACTTTTCGGCTTCTTTTTGCATTTCTTCGCCCCAAAAGCGCGCTCTAAGGGGAAGGTTTGAACCCAGCCTTATAAACCAGTCCAGGAGTTCCTCCGCAACCGATGTGGGACGCATCATCCCCACCCCCTTAAGACCCCGACTGCCTCGGTCGGCGATCTGTCGTAACCCGAAGGGACACCGGTGTACAGGGCTGGCTCTGATACCAAATGATGCAGCAACCACCTAGAATCTAAGTCTAGACAACCTCCAAATCAATTTGATACAAATCTTAAGTTTTAAACAATTGCAAGATTAGACTCTTCACCCCCAAAACAGCAAGGAATTGGTAACAAAGAGTATGAAGAGAGAATTGGATTCACGCCACAAATTAATTACCAACCTGATAAGTGAAAACAATCCTTGGTATATCAATGGAGATCACACCTCCCACTTGAAGAACACTCAAGAACACTGAAATTTTGATCTTAAATCACCAATCTGATTGTCTTACACGCATAAGGAGGTATTTATACCTCTACAAACCAAACCCTAGCTGCAAACATGAAGAAAAGACCAATCTGACCCTAATGACTTAAGGACAAACGAATGGGCTTAATTTTATAAGGCCTACACACTTAAGACAAGTTCAAATAAGGCTGATCATGTGTCTTTAAATGAAATTACATTCCAATAATTAAAATAAAACAGCCCACTAAAATTAATCTTAGGCCCAACCATGACATAACATAAGTCCACCTTAACATAGCATATTGCACATGAGTTGAACCTTGTAATATAGACTTCTTCTCTAGCCCATTAGGCTAGTTGTCTTCACCATCACATGCCCCAATGAGTGTCACAAGCTTTGGATCGCAAACTGATTCCATCTCTTCAAGCCTGATCCAAGCCTCTTCCTTGATATCTCTTGTCACTAAGCTCTGAATATACATTTGCAAGGCTGCCTTGAGCTTGTTTCTACTTGATCTTATGATTGGACCACGTGGCATCACTAATCCATCTCCTCCATGGCATGTAAGATCATTTTTGTTGTCTTGGTTCGCATCAGCCTTGGTGGATGGCATGGCTTAGTGGAATTTTCCGTAGTGCCAATGGATGATTATGCTATCGTGTTAGGTATGGAGTTCCTGGATCAAGTCAAGGCTATGCTCATTCCTGGTACCAACACGATGTGCATATTAGATGGAGACAATGCTTGCATGGTGCCATTAGCAAGGGAAGCTAGTCTGAAAGCCAAGCGGATATCATCCATGCAACTCTCCACGGAGGAGATGCTCCCTAAATTGTCCAAGAGACTTCCACCGAAGGGAGAGGGGGATGAGAAGATAGAGTTGAGTTTTGATGCAATTTCCTATAGAGTGGCGCCTCTTGATGCAGCAACCACCTAGAATCTAAGTCTAGACAACCTCCAAATCAATTTGATACAAATCTTAAGTTTTAAACAATTGCAAGATTAGACTCTTCACCCCCAAAACAGCAAGGAATTGGTAACAAAGAGTATGAAGAGAGAATTGGATTCACGCCACAAATTAATTACCAACCTGATAAGTGAAAACAATCCTTGGTATATCAATGGAGATCACACCTCCCACTTGAAGAACACTCAAGAACACTGAAATTTTGATCTTAAATCACCAATCTGATTGTCTTACACGCATAAGGAGGTATTTATACCTCTACAAACCAAACCCTAGCTGCAAACATGAAGAAAAGACCACTCTGACCCTAATGACTTAAGGACAAACGAATGGGCTTAATTTTATAAGGCCTACACACTTAAGACAAGTTCAAATAAGGCTGATCATGTGTCTTTAAATGAAATTACATTCCAATAATTAAAATAAAACAGCCCACTAAAATTAATCTTAGGCCCAACCATGACATAACATAAGTCCACCTTAACATAGCATATTGCACATGAGTTGAACCTTGTAATATAGACTTCTTCTCTAGCCCACTAGGCTAGTTGTCTTCACCATCACATGCCCCAATGAGTGTCACAAGCTTTGGATCACAAACTGATTCCATCTCTTCAAGCCTGACCCAAGACTCTTCCTTGATATCTCTTGTCACTAAGCTCTGAATATACATTTGCAAGGCTGCCTTGAGCTTGTTTCTACTTGATCTTGTGATTGGACCACGTGGCATCACTAATCCATCTCCTCCATGGCATGTAAGATCATTTTTGTTGTCTTGGTTTGCATCATTCCCTCCCTCCACAAAAGGATTCGTCCTCGAATCACCACCTGCATTATCAAAAGGAGAAAGGTCAGCAACATTAAAAGTTGCTGAAACACCATACTCACCGGGCAAGTCAATCTTATAGGCATTGTCATTGATCCTCTCAACCACTTGAAAAGGTCCATCGCCTCTTGGATCCAACTTGGATTTCCTTTGGTTAGGAAATCTCTCTTTCCTAAAATGCACCCATACCCAATCTCCAGGTTCAAATTTCACAACTTTACGTCCTTGGTTGGCTTTTTGTGCATAACTTTTGTTCTTTAACTCAATGTGCTGTTTTGCCTTCTCATGTATGGACTTAACCAAATCTGCCTTCTTTTGCCCATCTAAGTTAGAAATATCATTCACAGGTATAGGCAACAAATCCAAAGGGGTTAGCGGATTAAAACCATAGACAATTTCAAATGGAGAATAACCTGTTGATGAATGAATGCTTCTATTATATGCAAATTCTACTAATGGCAAACAATCTTCCCAAGTTTTCAAATTCTTTCCAACAACAGCACGTAATAATGATCCTAAAGTTCTATTAACCACTTCAGTTTGACCATCTGTTTGAGGATGACAAGTAGTAGAAAATAGCAACTTTGTTCCCAACTTTCCCCACAACACACGCCAAAAATGACTCAAAAACTTAGAATCTCTATCAGAAACAATAGTTTTAGGAACACCATGCAATCGCACAACATCCTTAAAGAACAAATCAGAAATATGTGTAGCGTCATCAGTTTTATGGCAAGCGATGAAATGTGCCATCTTGCTAAACCTATCAACTACAACAAAAATGCTATCTCTTCCCCTTTTAGTCCTGGGCAGTCCCAACACAAAATCCATAGAAATGTCAATCCAGGGCTGACTAGGGATGGGTAAAGGAGTATACAACCCATGAGGTTGAATTCTTGACTTGGCTTGCTTACATGCAACACACCTAGAGCAAATTTTCTCAACATCTTTCTTCATATTAGGCCAATAAAAATGCTCATGCAAGATGTCAAGTGTCTTAGCAATACCAAAATGACCCATCAAACCACCATTATGAGCCTCACGCACAAGCAACTCACGCATGGAACAATTAGGCACACAGAATTTATTTTCTCTAAATAAATAGCCATCATGCCTATAAAACCTTTGAAATGCAGATTGTTCACATGCATTATAAACATTTGAAAAATCAGAATCAGAAGCATACAATTCCCTTATATATTCAAATCCCATCAATCGAGAACTCAAAGTAGTAATAAGGGTATATCTTCTAGATAATGCATCAGCAACCACGTTTTCCTTACCTTGTTTGTATTGAATCACATAAGGAAAGGTCTCAATGAACTCCAACCATTTGCCATGTCGTTTGTTCAACTTACCTTGACCCTTGAGATGCTTTAAAGACTCATGATCACTATGAATCACAAACTCTTTAGGCCAAAGATAATGCTGCCAAGTCTCCAAAGCCCTCACCAATGCATACAACTCCTTGTCATACGTGGAATAATTGAGTTGTGCACCACTCAACTTTTCACTAAAGAAAGCAATTGGACGCCTACCCTGCATCAAAACAGCACCAATACCTATCCCGGAGGCATCACATTCAATTTCAAAAGTAGATTTAAAATCAGGCAAACTCAAAACAGGTGCAGAACAAAGTTTATCTTTCAAAGTGTTAAATGCAAGTTCTTGCGCCTCGCCCCACTTAAACCCCACATCTTTTTTTATGATTTCAGTTAAAGGAGCAGCAATGACACTAAAATCCTTTACAAACCTCCTGTAAAAGCTAGCAAGGCCATGAAAGCTCCTAACATCACTCACATTCCTAGGGGTTGGCCATTCTTGGATAGCCCTTATCTTCTCCTCATCAACCTCAATCCCATTGGCACTCACCACATACCCTAAGAATATAACTCTATTCATGCAAAATGTGCACTTTTTAAGTTTAGCATACAATTCTTCTCTCCTAAGTGTATCCAAAACAGCCCTAAGATGATGTACATGCTCATCAACAGATTTACTATAAATCAAAATATCATCAAAATAAACAACAACAAATTTTCCAATGAACTGACGCAAAACATGATTCATCAATCTCATAAAAGTGCTAGGGGCATTGGTTAGACCAAAAGGCATAACGAGCCACTCATATAAACCAAGCTTTGTTTTAAATGCTGTTTTCCATTCATCACCAACTTTCATCCTAATTTGGTGATATCCACTCATCAAATCAATCTTAGTAAAGACACATGCGCCATGCAGTTCGTCTAACATATCATCCAATCTGGGTATTGGATGGCGATACTTAACTGTTATGCGATTCACAGCCCTACAATCAACACACATGCGCCAACTCCCATCCTTTTTTGGCACCAAAAGCACCGGCACTGCACATGGACTAAGACTCTCACGGATATGCCCCCTTGCTAACAACTCCTCCACTTGCCTTTGAAGTTCCTTTGTCTCCTCGGGGTTGCTCCTATAGGCTGGGCGGTTTGGAATTTGAGCTCCTGGGATGAAATCAATTTGATGTTCAATTCCTCTTATTGGTGGCAATCCTTGTGGTAACTCTTCAGGAAATACATTCTCATATTCCTGCAATAAAGAAACAACAACACTAGGCAAAGAAAGGTTAAGGTCAGCTTCATTAAAATAAGATTCCTTGTACATGAGTACAAGTAAACATTGTTGATTCTCAAAAGCCACTCTCATATCCCTTACTTTTGCATAAAAATTGTTTTTCTTTGTACCACTCTCCTTTGGGCCAATTATTTGCTTTTCTTTTTGGGCCTCTTTTCCTCCCATTTTTCTCTCTTTTTTAGCCTCTCCTTTTTCTTTTCCTCTCATCACTCTTATTTTGCAACTCTCAGCCTTTCCATTTTCTTTTTGCTCCTTTTTTCTCAATTTGGACTTTTCGGCTTCTTTTTGCATTTCTTCCTCCATGCTCCTTTTTAGCTTCATTTGATCTTCATAAACTTCACTAGGAGTCATAGGAGCCAGAATGATACGTTGATCTCCCATCATGAATGAGTGTCTATTTCTATACCCATCATGTGTCACCTTTCTGTCATATTGCCATGGCCTACCAAGCAACACATGACCTGCATGCATAGGTACTACATCACAAAGTACACGGTCAGAATATCTTCCAATGGAGAATGAAATTAAAACTTGTTTATTTACCCTTATCTCTCCACTATCATTAAGCCATTGTAGTCTATATGGCCTAGGATGTTTCAAACAATCCAGCCCCAACTTATCAACTAAAGTAGTACTTGCAACATTAGTACAACTTCCTCCATCAATTATAAGACTACAAATTTTGCCATTTATCAAGCATCTGGAATGGAAGATATTTTCCCTTTGTTCAACTCCATCTTCTTTCAATTGTACATTTAGTACACGCCTAACCACAATATTTAAATCCCCACCAACAGCATGCTCAGCCTCATCATCATCACTACAATCTTCAAATGAAGGCATTGAATCAGATTCTTTATCACTTTCAGATTCAATTACACCATTATCTTTCAATATAATAACCTTTTTATTTGGGCATTGAGATGCAATATGTCCATTGCCAAGGCACTTAAAGCATTTTATGTTTCTATGCTTTTCAGTATTGGAAGAAGAAGTAGCATTAGCTTTAGGGTTGCCTTTTTGCTCTACTTTACCCTTTTCTTCTCTTACATTGTCTTTGGCTTTGTCTTCCCTTTTTGGCCATTTTGAGCTCCAATTAGATGTGGAACCCAAATAGGTTGGTTTGTTGGTCCCCTTTTGCTTTAGTTGCTTCTCCACCTTCATAGCCATATTCACCATCTCCTCTAACTCTACATAGTGGTGCAGCTCAATAACATTTGCAATTTCCTTATTTAGACCAGCCAAGAAACGTGCCATAGTAGCCTCCCTATCTTCATCAATATTAGCCCTCATCATAGCTATCTCCATTTCTTTATGATAGTCCTCAACACTTTTATTCCCTTGCCTCAAAGTTTGGAGCCTTTGATGTAGTTCCCTATAATAGTAACTTGGGACAAACCTCTTTCTCATGACTGCCTTCATCCCCACCCATGTGTTTATAGGCCTTTCCCCATTCCTACGCCTATTGAGGATGATTTGGTCCCACCATACCAAGGCATAGTCAGTGAATTCCACGGCTGCCAACTTTACTTTTTTTTCCTCAGAATAGTTATGACATTCAAACACCAATTCCACTTTTCTCTCCCACTCCAAGTAAGCATCAGCATCATTCCTACCTTGAAAAGTAGGGATTTTCATTTTAATACTCCCCAAATTACGATCTATCCGATTCTCAACATTTCCAAATCTATCCGCCTCTACCCTGCCTCTATGTTCTCTCCTATTCCTTCCTCTATCATTTCTGCCCCCTCTACCTCCAAACTGATTTCTATCCCTATCATCATCAAAGTCATCAAAATCTTCTTCATAGTCAGATTGAGGTGGAGTTACTAACCTTTCCCTTCTCCCTCCAATTCGACTTTGCAAGGATGTATCTCTTCTAAGATTCTGTAGAGCTTGATCGTGGCCTTCTAACCTCCTATCATACTTGTCAAACCGATCATTCATGTCTCGGAGCAGAATCTCAAGCCTTCCAAATTGTTGTTGCATAGCCTCCAATGTGAAGAAAGTTTTGTTTCCTTCATCACTACTTCTTTCCTGGTTGCTTGATTTAGACATGATGTAAATAAATGGCCTCACACACTCCCTCACGTGTTTCACTCAAAATGTGTATGTTCGCTCGTGTTTCACTCAATTAAGGCTTTTACCCTCTTTTGAGCTAACCACTCCTGCCTTTTACCGCTCTTGTGTACTCACTATGATATATTTCCGGATCAATTTCAACCAACCAGATCAATAACAATGAGCAGCAATATCCAACAGAAAATTAAAATAGACAATTCCTAAGCAAGAAAGGAAACATCACAAAACTAGAAGCAAAATTAATGAGATGAAAGCAATGAATGACAAGTATATGCTATATGCACACACGGATGAAGAATGAGGTGTGCAGATATAATATTGTTATTTGAGTAATATGGAATGCAAAATTACTCAACTAATGTAATGGAAACAAGTAGGACAGCAGTCAAGAATATAAAACAAAGAATGCAAAAAAAATTGACAAAACTAGAAAAAAATTAAGTACATATGTGCTATTGCCCTAAAAGAATTCGAACCAGAACCTAAAACTCACTAAACCATTCCCAACTTACTTCCAAATAAACTAATTGTATGCCTATTAGTAACTATTATCCACCAATTGCACAATTTCCAGCAATAAGCAATGAAACCTCAACTTATACCTCAATATGAAACCAATCAATTTCAATTACGAACTCCACTCAAAATTGCTCAAATTATCAATTTTAATCAGAATAGAGCAAATATATTCAGAGGCAATTCATTTTATATATGTGTGCAATCAATTGAATCCAAACAGTCCCACTTTTGGCAATCAATGCCAATATGCACGAATTTTTTTTTGTTTTTTTTTCTAATCTGATATTCAACAAAAAAAAAATTGAACCACCAAAAATTCGTACAAAAAAAAAAAGAAATAAACCAAACTTCAATAGACAGCAATATAGGCAAATTCAGCCACAAATGGATAAACTTTTTTTTTATTTTTTTTATGCTGTAACTTGAACAAATATCACTAAAACCAGAAAAATAAAGATAAGTACAATTGATTTAGAACCAAAGCTCTGATACCAAATGATGCAGCAACCACCTAGAATCTAAGTCTAGACAACCTCCAAATCAATTTGATACAAATCTTAAGTTTTAAACAATTGCAAGATTAGACTCTTCACCCCCAAAACAGCAAGGAATTGGTAACAAAGAGTATGAAGAGAGAATTGGATTCACGCCACAAATTAATTACCAACCTGATAAGTGAAAACAATCCTTGGTATATCAATGGAGATCACACCTCCCACTTGAAGAACACTCAAGAACACTGAAATTTTGATCTTAAATCACCAATCTGATTGTCTTACACGCATAAGGAGGTATTTATACCTCTACAAACCAAACCCTAGCTGCAAACATGAAGAAAAGACCACTCTGACCCTAATGACTTAAGGACAAACGAATGGGCTTAATTTTATAAGGCCTACACACTTAAGACAAGTTCAAATAAGGCTGATCATGTGTCTTTAAATGAAATTACATTCCAATAATTAAAATAAAACAGCCCACTAAAATTAATCTTAGGCCCAACCATGACATAACATAAGTCCACCTTAACATAGCATATTGCACATGAGTTGAACCTTGTAATATAGACTTCTTCTCTAGCCCACTAGGCTAGTTGTCTTCACCATCACATGCCCCAATGAGTGTCACAAGCTTTGGATCACAAACTGATTCCATCTCTTCAAGCCTGACCCAAGACTCTTCCTTGATATCTCTTGTCACTAAGCTCTGAATATACATTTGCAAGGCTGCCTTGAGCTTGTTTCTACTTGATCTTGTGATTGGACCACGTGGCATCACTAATCCATCTCCTCCATGGCATGTAAGATCATTTTTGTTGTCTTGGTTCGCATCACCTCTCGAGTTTGGAGAATTGAGGAGGAAATCAAGGGCTATTGCCATAAGCCCGAGGATTTCGTTGGAGGAGCAAGACCCACAAGCCAAGAGATCAAGGGAGTTGGCAAGTCATGGAAAGACTCGCCGAAATTGGCTTAGAGGTGGGGAGCTCACCAAGGAACGTCATAAGTTCCCAAGCACTGCCAAGTCTACCAGAGGTTGGCATGAGAGACCAACCATAGAACAAGCGTACCAAGCCAAGGCCGAGAAGAAGAGGAAGAAATGGGCCAATGCTAAAAAGAAGCACTTGGAGCTTGAAGAAGGGGATGCCACAAGGGCATTGCCAGATTGAGTGGGGGAGAATGTCACACACCGCGAAGGTTCATACAGGATTTCCCGCATATGTACATTTTTCCATACATGTATAATATTCTAGAAAGCCATTGTACACCGTTAGATTAAATGAATCTTGGGCGTCCATTTTGGTAGGTAGGAATTAATCCTAGCCCTCCATTTGGTAGGTGGGAATCAATCCTAGCCATACATTTTGGTAGGTGAGAATCTCTCTTCTTTTCTTTGTGTTCTTAGCATCTTTGCTCATTTGCTAGTTATATCTAGCGTTCGTAGAGGAGGCTGACTAACATTCTTACGAAGAAGTTTGCTAGTGTCGCGCGGTCGTTGGTAACAAAAGACCAAGCCCGTGACAACTAACATTGGTCCATATTATGTACAAGATCCAATAGTCCATTGGCATGTTTACCCTTTCTACTAAAAGGTGATTTTGTCATCTTTCCTAACAAACAAGATTCACATTTGTTATATGATTCATAATCAAATGACCCTAAATCATCATTCTTGTGCAACCTAGTCATGCACATCTCATTTATATGGCAAAGACGACAATGCCATAAATATGATGAATTTAGGTTATCTATCTTTTGTCTTTTATTATTGATATTGACGATTGACTTACACATATCAAGAATGTAAATCCCATTACATAATGTGCCAATTCCATAAAGAATATCATTCAACCATATAGAGTAACCATTGCCATTAATAGTCAAATGAAAACCTTTTCTATTTAAACAAGAAACAGAAATAATATTCTTTATCAAAATTGGAACATAATAACAATTGTCTAATTCTAAAACAAGCCCACCTGGGAGTGTCAATACATAAGTTCCTACAACTAATGCAACAACTCTTACTCCATTACCAACATGTAGGTCTGACTCTCCTTCCTTGAGCTGTTTACTGTTCCTTAGGCATTGCCTATTAGTACATATGTATGAGCCACATCCGATATCCAATACCCATGCATCATTAATAGAAACAATATTAACCTCAATAACATAAATACTTGAAGTAGAAGGTGCATCCAATGTCTTATCTTTCTCATTCTTTAAAGACTCTAGATAGGTCTTACAGTTCCTCTTCCAATGGCCAGTCTTGCCACATCCTTTTTGAAGCAGTCTCTTTGCCCTTCTTCTTCACGCCTCTATGTGCCCTTCTTCTTTTTCTTGTCCTTCTTCTTCTTAGAAGAACTAGAAGTGTACTCGAGCATCATAGCCTTTTGCTCTTTCTTAATAGAAGGTTCAGCTGTTTTAAGCATATTGATTAGTTCGGGGATCGAAATGGATATCTTGTTCATCTGATAGTTTAGCATGAAGTGTGCATAACTATCGGACAAACTTTAGAGAATTAAGTCTGTACTTAACTCATGATCCATAATGAACCCCAAACTAGCCTATCTCTCAAAGTACCCATTCAACTTTAATGCATGTTTCACTAGAAAAGTCCCCTCTATTATCTTGGAGCGGAAGAGCAACTTGGGTATCTCATATCACTCAGGACGAGCTTGCTCATCAAAAAGCTCCCTTAGATGATACTTAATGGTATTAGCATCCATGTTCTCATGTTGCTTTGAAGCTCAAGAGACATAGAGGCAAGCATAATGGAAACCGCCAACTCACTATCATCCACTTGCTTCTTGTATGCCAACTGTTCATCAATAGATGCATCATTAGCAAGAGGGGAGGGAAGCCGCTCTTCCAAGACATAGGCCATCTTTTCAATTTTGAGAATTATTCTCAAATTCCTTAGCTAATCAAGGAAGTTCGGGTAGTCAATTTATTGGAAGCAAGAATCAAATGTAAGTTCACATTTGATGATATGATTCCATTAACCTACATGTAAAGAAAGATCATGTTAGAGAATGTACTAAGTGCATGAATATTAGGTCTTTAATAAACATGCATTATAACTCCCACTATTTTATTACGAACCCATAGTCCTCACTATAAATCCGAGAGAACCCGTTGGAAGCTCTCCTAATGGGTTAGTATCCAACATCACTAAAATTGATCTTGGGTTTGCCAAAAAAGCCATCATACATCAATTGAAAGGTATCTCATACCAATTGCATTATATTATGCAACTACTGAATCATTGGGCTATCAACTCTTGATATGTGCACATCTCATGACCCAATACTACCTCTAATTAACATTGACCTTGGGTTTTCCTAACAAACCAATATAAATAGTTAAAGCCAGCCTATTAATCATGAAATTATATTTATATAGTTTGAACATATTCATATAGAGCGGGCTTGGGTTTTCCCAACAACCCAGACTCTAAAAAAACTTTGTTTCTTGCGATATTAATGGAAGGCATTGGCCTTAATATGATTTAAGAGGGATTTCTTTATTTAGGTCTCATCATGGTAATTTGGCATGCATAATATATCCATTCATCACATATAGATATATAAGATAATTACACTAATTATATGATTATGATTATAGATATATAAGATAATTACACTAATTATATGATTATGATTATAGATATATAAGATAATTACACTAATTATATGATTATGATTATGGACATAATCTAACATCAATACTTCGAGCCATGAAATGATTGACTAGGTCTCACCTAGGTAGATGCATGAAATTACAACACTAAATAGAAAACAATTTTCTATTCTAATGCTCCTTTGTTTTTAGCACCATCTCCTTGGGTTCTTGCTCCTTTGCATTTCAATTCTATTCTAATCCTATATAATCTAATTACATAAATTCTTCATAAGAAAATCTCAAGTTATATTTGAGGGGAGTAAGATGAGAAAAGAAATACATTAGAGAAAAAGGAAGGTAGGGACTCGTAGGCCCAATTTACCAAAAAATAAATTTCTATATATGATCAATCACATTGGTCAAGTCTATAATCATACCATCATGCCCTTCCATACACCCTTAGCATGCATTCTCTAATGCATAAATAAAGGTAACCTATTAAAGTAACAATTTGGGTTCCCTTTATTTCAACTCTTGAAACGTTATTTTGATTATTTGGCTTTTACTGAAATTCATCATATATCCATTATTTAATCTTATCAAATAATCATATGAACATTTAGAAACACTTTCTAAAAGAAAATTATGCAAATTAGGCATACATTTGATCATATCAAAAAGTTTCCAAAATTACTTATTGTGCCAACTAGGTTATTACCAATTTAATGCATGCAATAATTAAATCTGAATTTAATAATTAAATCTCATTTAATATTAAATCCAAATATGACCAGTAGTTAATTTATAATTAAATTACCTTAATTAATTATTATTTTTATGCCAAATAGGATTAAACAATCCTAGTTACAATTGCATACTAGAATATTAGTCAAACTAGGACTTTGAAAACCCTTTTTTAATTCAAACCAAATTCCATTCAAAAATTCCCAAAATTTCAAGAATTTATTCTCATCATTATAATCAAGTTATAATCAGTTTAAACTAATTAAATTTGTTCATTAGATAATCTAAATCATTTATCATTCAATTACAAACCAATTATATAAAAATTACTTAAATTGAATCATACATGAATTAGGATTCTTTAGGAATTTAACCATGAATTTAATTTGACTCCAACATGAAATTTTAAATTAAACAACACAAAACAGTCCCATCACATGGTAAGGTTCTCAACCTAGTTATCTGTTTTGTTTGTTCCATGATTAAAAATAATTTTTGTATCAGTATAGGTGTTGTGCATAAGTTGAAATACATTCTAAATATTTCATAAATATATTTGATTAATCAAATTAATAAACCAAATTCAAACAACTCCTCAAACAAATCAATTGGCAAAACTAGATTTCATAAACCCCAGAAATTCAGCAACTATGCATAACTTTGAATTTCATGTTCAAATCAAATTCAAACCTTTTAATTATAATAAAAAAAATATCTAATATCATCATATTAACATGTCATTAAATTAAAATTAAAATTTGAGGCCAAACAGAATCAAATTCATTTTTAACAAAAAGAGGGAATCCAAGTTGTTCTTTAACAATCAATCTGATTGATACTTCAATTAAATTTGAATTTAATTTAAATAGGATGACTCTGATGCCACTGTTAGGTTCTTAGAATGCATTTCATACATGGCGTAACAAAAAATTAAAAATCTAATTGAACCCAAAAAGTATGGAATGCCCTATGTATATTAAAATCAGAATAACCATCGCATGGGAGATGTAGAATTACCTTTGTCTAATTACAACTTTTGATCTTCAAGGTTGTGTGCCTTACTTCTTAGTTGGGTTGTTGCAAACCACAACAATCCAAGACTGAATTGTCTCTAATAATAATCCATGTAAAGGAGCGAAGGAAATAACCTCAAAGGCTATGGGGTGTCAAAGCACCAAAGTGTTAGCAATGGTGATTCAACTTTAAGAGAGATGAAAGAACGATAACTTTTATTTCTCTAAGGAGGTAGCCACTTTTCTAAGCCATTTTGAGGGTATTTATAGGTCCTATAATCATAATTAGGGTTGGATTCTTAAAACCCCATGTTTGGCTTTTGAATAGAATGAAAAATCTGTGAAATTGTAGATTGTCGCATGAGCGAGGGTGTCATCATGCTCGCAACAACCCTGTGCAAAAGACCTTGCTATCTCGCATGAGAGGACATCCTAGCGCACATGATAGAATGCCTTTGTACCATCATGTGAACATGAGGAATTCTTGTGCGACAGAATGTTACTTCGCACTTGTCACTTGTACACGATAACCATTACGTGAATCCTTTTGCTCTAATATGCGAAACTCTTTCATGGAACTTTCTCTCTCATATTTTTGGATCCAATCCAAAATCCATTTCACATTTCCTTTACTCCTTCTATGCATGTTGATGCGGAACCCTAAAGATCGTGCTTTGAAACCCCTCAACAAGACAAGGTAAACAAACCTTAAGCTATGGTGATCATAAATTGAATATGACCCAAAGCTAACTAATGTAGCAAAGAACCAAGATTATAAGTATAATTAAGAATATCCACGCCACAAGCAATATTACTTGATAAGTAATTAATTCCTAAAGGTAATAAAGAGATGTAAATCTGCCTCACTTTAAAGAAAATTCTCAAATTCGTTTTTTCATTGATTCATTGATGTCTTGTCCAAAAAGCCTAGATGAGTATTTATAGCCCTAAGTCCTACTTGAATTAGGATACTAATTAAATCCTTCTAAAATAAGATAAGTGGTGGGTTGGGCTTTATTTCTTTAGCCCATATGTGTATCACTAATTAAAGCCTAAGGTAATTTAAATTAGGTAGCCCACATACATAATTAAGTCCAATTACAAGTTAAGCCCAAATCTCATAAGTAGGCACATGATCTTGATCACATGGTTGGCAAATGACTCCTAGCACATGATTTGCACATAACTTGTAATTTTTAATTTTATGGACTTTGCCTTGCTTAGCCCATTGGACTAGTCCATGCAAGATGGTTCTTCACACACCCCAAGATAAGTAATGGGCCTTGGGTCTTCAATCAACTCCATCTCCTTTGTCATGCATGCATCTTTTGTCATCTCCTTAGTGACCAAGCTTTGAATATAGCCTTGCATTGCTTGCCTTAGTTTGTTAGCCCTTGATCTTGTTATAGCACCACTTGGCATGACTAGTGCATCATTCTCTTTTTTTGAAGATTGACTTATATGTCCTTGATCTACATCATTCCCCCTTCCTCAAAAGGATTCGTCCTCGAATCTACTCTTCCTACATTGATGCAAACCAAGACAAAAAAAAATGATCTTACATACCATGGAGGAGATGGATTAGTGATGCCACTTGGTCCAATCATAAGTTCAAGTAGAAACAAGCTCAAGGCAGCCTTGCAAATGTATATTGAGAGCTTAGTGACAAGAGATATCAAGGAAGAGGCTTGGGTCAGGCTTGAAGAGATGGAATCAGTTGGCGATTCAAAGCTTGTGACACTCATTGGGGCATGTGAGGGTGAAGACAACTAGCCTAATGGGCTAGAGAAGAAGTCTATATTACAAGGTTCAAGTCATGTGCAATATGCTATGTTAAGGTGAATTTATGTTATGTCATGGTTGGGCCTAAGATTAATTTTAGTGGGTTGTTTTATTTTAATTATTGGAATATAATTTCATTTAAAGACACATGATCAGCCTTATTTAAACTTGTGTTAAGTGTGTAGGCCTTATAGAATTAAGCCCATTCGTTTGTCCTTAAGTCATTAGGGTCAGATTGGTCTTTTCTTCATGTTTGCACCTAGGGTTTGGTTTGTAGAGGTATAAATACCTCCTTATGCGTGTAAGACAATCAGATTGGTGATTAAGATCAAAATTTCAGTGTTCTTGAGTGTTCTTCAAGTGGGAGGTGTGATCTCCATTGATATACCAAGGATTGTTTTCACTTATCAGGTTGGTAATTAATTTGTGGCGTGAATCCAATTCTCTCTTCATACTCTTTGTTACCAATTCCTTGCTGTTTTGGGGGTGAAGAGTTTAATCTTGCAATTGTTTAAAACTTAAGATTTGTATCAAATTGATTTGGAGGTTGTCTAGACTTAGATTCTAGGTGGTTGCTGCATCATTTGGTATCAGAGCTTTGGTTCTAAATCAATTGTACTTATTTTTATTTTTCTGGTTTTAGTGATATTTGTTCAAGTTACAGCATAAAAAAATTAAAAAAAAAGTTTATCTATTTGTGGCTGAATTTGCCTATATTGCTGTCTATTGAAGTTTGGTTTATTTCTTTTTTTTTTGGGGTACGAATTTTTGGTGTTCTAATTGTTTTTGTTTATCAGATTACAAAGAAAAAAAACAACAAAAAAAATTCGTGCATATTAGCATTGATTGCCAATATGCGAATTTTTTGGATTCAATTGATTGCACACATATATAAAATGAATTGCCTCTGAATATATTTGCACTATTCTGATTAAAATTGATAATTTGAGCAATTTTGAGTGGAGTTAGTAATTGAAATTGATTGGTTTCATATTGAGGTATAAGTTGAGATTTCATTGCTTATTGCTGGAAATTGTGCAATTGGTGGATAATAGTTACTAATAGGCATACAATTAGCTTATTCGGCAGTAAGCTGGGAATGGTTTAGTGAATTTTAGGTTCTGGTTCGAATTCTTTTAGGGCAGTAGCACATATACACTTAATTTTTTTCTAGTTTTGTCAATTTATTGCATTCTTTATTTTATATTCTTGACTGCTGTCCTACTTGTTTCCATTACATTAGTTGAGTAATTTTGCATTCCATATTACTCAAATAACAATATTATATCTGCACACCTCATTCTTCATCCGTGTGTGCATATAGCATATACTTGTCATTCCTTGCTTTCATCTCATTAATTTTGCTTCTAGTTTTGTGATGTTTCCTTTCTTGCTTAGGAATTGTCTATTGTAATTTTCTGTTGGATATTGATGCTCATTATTATTGATCTGGTTGATTGAAATTGATCCGGAAATATATCATAGTGAGGACACAAGAGCGGTAAAAGGCTGGAGTGGTTAGCTCAAAAGAGGGTAAAAGCCTTAATTGAGTGAAACACGAGCGAACATACACATTTTGAGTGAAACACGTGAGGGAGTGTGTGAGGCCATTTATTTACATCATGTCTAAATCAAGCAACCAGGAAAGAAGTAGTGATGAAGGAAACAAAACTTTCTTCACATTGGAGGCTATGCAACAACAATTTGTAAGGCTTGAGATTCTGCTCCGAGATATGAATGATCGGTTTGACAAGTATGATAGGAGGTTAGAAGTCCATGATCAAGCTCTACAGAATCTTCGAAGAGATACATCCTTGCAAAGTCGAATTGGAGGGAGAAGGGAAAGGTTAGCAACTCCACCTCAATCTGACTATGAAGAAGATTTTGATGACTTTGATGATGATAGGGATAGAAATCAGTTTGGAGGTAGAGGGGGCAGAAATGATAGAGGAAGGAATAGGAGAGAACATAGAGGCAGGGTAGAGGCAGATAGATTTGGAAACGTTGAGAATCGGATAGATCGTAATTTGGGGAGTATTAAAATGAAAATCCCTACTTTTCAAGGTAGGAATGATGCTGATGCTTACTTGGAGTGGGAGAGAAGACATGGTAAGAGAAGAAAAGGGTAAAGTAGAGCAAAAAGGTAACCCTAAAGTTAATACTACTTCTTCTTCCAATACTGAAAAGCATAGAAACATAAAATGCTTTAAGTGCCTTGGCAATAGACATATTGCATCTCAATGCCCAAATAAAAAGGTTATGATATTGAAAGATAAGGGTGTAATTGAATCCGAAAGTGATAAAGAATCTGATTCAATGCCTTCATTTGAAGATTGTAGTGATGATGATGAGGCCGAGCATGCTGTTGGCGGGGATTTAAATCTTGTGGTTAGGCGTGTACTAAATGTACAATTGAATGAAGATGGGGTTGAACAAAGGGAAAATATCTTCCATTCCATATGCTTGATAAATGGCAAAATTTGTAGTCTTATAATTGATGGAGGAAGTTGTACTAATGTTGCAAGTACTACTTCAGTTGATAAGTTGGGGCTGGATTGTTTGAAACATCCTAGGCCATATAGACTACAATGGCTTAATGATTGGGGAGAGATAAGGGTAAATAAACAAGTTTTAATTTCATTCTCTATTGGAAGATATTCTGACCGTGTACTTTGTGATGTAGTACCTATGCATGCAGGTCATGTGTTGCTTGGTAGGCCATGGCTATATGATAGAAATGTGACACATGATGGGTATAGAAATAGACACTCATTCATGATGGGAGATCAATGTATCATTCTGGCTCCTATGACTCCTAGTGAAGTTTATGAAGATCAAATGAAGCTAAAAAGGAGCATGGAGGAAGAAATGCAAAAAGAAGCCGAAAAGTCCAAATTGAGAGAAAAGGAGCAAAAAGAAAATGGAAAGGCTGAGAGTTGCAAAATAAGAGAGATGAGAGGAAAAGAAAAAGGAGAGGCTAAAAAAGAGAGAAAAATGGGAGGAAAAGAGGCCCAAAAAGAAAAGCAAATAATTGGCCCAAAGGAGAGTGGTACAAAGAAAAACAATTTTTATGCAAAAGTAAGGGATATGAGAGTGGATTTTGAGAATCAACAATGTTTACTTGTACTCATGTACAAGGAATCTTATTTTAATGAAGCTGACCTTAACCCTTCTTTGCCTAGTGTTGTTGTTTCTTTATTGCAGGAAAAGAGTTACCACAAGGATTGCCACCAATAAGAGGAATTGAACATCAAATTGATTTCATACCAGGAGCTCAAATTCCAAACCGACCAGCCTATAGGAGCAACCCCGAGGAGACAAAGGAACTTCAAAGGCAAGTGGAGGAGTTATTAGCAAGGGGGCATATCCGTGAGAGTCTTAGACCGTGTGCAGTGTCGGTGCTTTTGGTGCCAAAAAAGGATGGGAGTTGGCGCATGTGTGTTGATTGTAGGGCTGTGAATCGCATAACAGTTAAGTATCGCCATCCAATATCCAGATTGGATGATATGTTTGACGAACTGCATGGCGCTTGTGTCTTTACAAAGATTGATTTGATGAGTGGATATCGCCAAATTAGGATGAAAGTTGATGATGAATAGAAAACAGCATTTAAAACAAAGCTTGGTTTATATGAGTGGCTCGTTATGCCTTTTGGTCTAACTAATGCCCCTAGCACTTTTATGAGATTGATGAATCATGTTTTGCATCAGTTCATTGGAAAATTTGTTGTTGTTTATTTTGATGATATTTTGATTTATAGTAAATCTGTTGATGAGCATGTACATCATCTTAGGGCTGTTTTGGATAGACTTAGGAGAGAAGAATTGTATGCTAAACTTAAAAAGTGCACATTTTGCACGAATAGAGTTATATTCTTAGGGTATGTGGTGAGTGCCAATGGAATTGAGGTTGATGAGGAGAAGATAAGGGCTATCCATGAATGGCCAACCCCTAGGAATGTGAGTGATGTTAGGAGCTTTCATGGCCTTGCTAGCTTTTACAGGAGGTTTGTAAAGGATTTTAGTGTCATTGCTGCTCCTTTAACTGAAATCGTTAAAAAGGATGTGGGGTTTAAGTGGGTAGGCGTCCAGGGCTGACTAGGGATGGTTAAAGGAGTATACAACCCATGAGGTTGAATTCTTGACTTGGCTTGTGATACGGAACCCCAAAGACCGTGCCTTGAAACCCCTCAACAAGACAAGGTAAACAAACCTTAAGCTATGGTGATCATAGATTGAATCTGACCCAAAGCTAACCAATGTAGCAAAGAACCAAGATTATAAGATTTAATAAGAATAGCCACGCCACAAGCAATATCACTTGATAAGTAACTAATTCCTAAAGGTAACAAAGAGATGCAAATCTGCCTCACTTTAAAGAAAAACACTCAAATTCGTTTTTATTCATTGATTTATTGATGTCTTGTAAAAGAAGCCTAGATGAGTATTTATAGCCCTAAGTCTTTGAATCCTTTATGGTAAAGGATAACTAAATCCTATTCTAACTCAACTCCTAAATGTACAGCCATATTCTAACTCAAATTCTAAAAAGTAGAGTCCTACTTGGATTAGGACACTAATTAAATCCTTCTAAAATAAGACAAGTGGTGGGTTGGGCTTTATTTCTTTGGCCCACATGTCTATCACTAATTAAAGCCTAAGGTAATTTAAATTAGGCAGCCCACATACATAATTAAGCCCAATTACAAGTTAAGCCCAAATCCCATAAATAGGCACATGCATGGCACATGATCTTGAGCACATGGTTGGCACATGATGTCTTCCACATGGATGGCACATGTCTTGCACATGTTTGGCACATGACTCCTAGCACATGATTTGCACATGACTTGTAATCTTTAATTTTATGGACTTTGCCTTGTTTAGCCCATTTGAATTGAATCTTCATGAAAGACTCCCTTGATCTTCACTTTAGGCTTCCCTTTGTGTATTATTGGCCCATAAGCTTGATTGTGAATTTTAGGCCCAATATAGCAACGAATGCTCCAATGCTGCCTTCTATGACTTGGAACACGCCCCACATTGAATTGGATCATATGAAAAGATTTTTGAACTCCTTTAAGGCTCATTTCAATGATATAATATTGCTCTACTCCATTGAAAAAAGATTGTCGTTCATATTCTTCAATTATGGTTCCCGTGCATACATCAGTATAGGATTCAGTATCCAAGATAACCTTAAGCATCTCAAGTCTAAGGATACTTGCATCATTGCTATGATGAGACTATCACTGATATTGAATAGATATCCATGTGATTGTCTCATAGCAAATCATCCAATGTACTTACAACTCTTAACAAGCATCCACATGTTAACTCTAAAAATCTCATGTCTTCAGCTTTATGAGATCAACTGCTTAACCTAGTCAGAGAGTATAATATGTGCTAGTCTATCTGGATTAACAATGTCCTATCTTGTTCATCATATAGCTAGGGATTATTTAGGTATAAACACAATTACATATTATATGAATCTCGTCATCATGATCTCATCATGAATTCATTCACGCTGTGTTACATACCAAGGACTTCATTAAACAATTTAAGATCTATATCAAGTCATATGCAATGAATACCATTTAATGAAAATGACTTTTATTAACAATAAATAAGTACATCAGGTGCCTAAGGTAATTTCCTTTAGGGTACCTCTCTAGCAAGAAATTATACCTTGTAATTTCTTGATTTCTATTTAAATCTTCACCTTGTTGGATTGTAGAAAACCACAACAATCTACAATAAGATGTCTCTAATGATAATCCATAAGAAGATATGAAGAAGAAACTATTTAAAGAGATGGTTTGAACAATATTCAAAGTGCTAGCTTTGAATATATTATTGAGAGAATTATTGTCTCAAAAATTACTTTGCACCAAAAATAATTTTTATGTCTCTTTTTTGCCTTTTCATGTCTTTTTGATCTAAATCAAATTCAGAAAGAAAATCAAAAATCAAAAGAAAAGAAAAACAAATTGAAAGAATAGTAATGGGCATAATTGGCCTAATTAAGGCCAATTATGATGCTCACAGTGCAGCCTACATGGCAGGCCCATCTAGCCTGCCTAGCTAGAGGGCCCATGCAGGTCCGTACGTGCTCATGACCTCTCCCGAATGATTTATTCCCGCGATCTCATAGCGATCCGATCTGAAGTAATTCTCTCATATTTTGGATCTCATCCAATACCATTTTATTCATTCTCCATATCTCTAATGCGTGTAACCCATTAGGTTCCTGATTATATTGGCCATTTAAATTAACTCCCACTAGCAACACATCATGACCCCAATTGACCGAAAAGTCAATGATTTGACTACGAATCTTTCCATAGACAATTTTCGTACAATTATTCCTTTCACCATACTATACCCATTTGGTTTAGAGTAGGGACATATGTCAATTCCCACTAGATTAACTACGTCATATCTAGTCTAAGTAATATTAGTTTTTGTCCTTGAGGCTCATTACTCTGTTAGATATGTCATTGAAGATTATCTATGTGACATTTCTACTCTGGCCAGAGATTCTCGAGTAATGACCCTAACAAGAGGCGATGGGTATACACTCCAATTACGAGTGGTGAATCCTTTTTGGTTACCCAATTACCTTCGAATACCTCAAGCTGCACCCAATCACCACCCTATGAGCAACCTCCCTAAGGCAATAAGGAATAGTGTCAGAGTGCAGAATGGATATCTAAGATATCATTGAGTACCTCAAGTCTAAGGATACTTGCACCATTGCTATGATGAGACTATTATTGACATTTGAATATATTATCCATATGATTGTCTCATAAGAGGTCATCCAATATACTTAGCTAACTTAGCAAGCATCCATATGTTAACTCTAAACATCTCATGCTTACAGATTATGAGATCTACTGCTTGATCTAATCAAGGAGTATAATATGCGTTAGTCTATCCGGATTATCAATGTGACTTACAAATTGTTTCTTACAATTTGAGGACCTTATAAGAAACTGTTCATACTAGTAATATAAGTCATACTGGTCCAAAAGCCAACTACGTTCTGGACCATTGAAATGTTTCTTATAATTTGAGGACCTTAGAGACATAATTGATAAAAGTTGTAAACATATAAAATATTCCATTTAACCTATCTAGGTGTCTACAAAGTTTTAGTTTAACGTAACTTACAAATTGTAAGATATGAAGGACCAAATGTGGTACCCTAAAACTGCCAAAGGGCAGAAACAGGGTAGAAAACATAACACAATTGGAAATTCTACCAAAAATTGTACAATGCTCCAATTTCTCTGAAATTTGAGTATGTTATATAATTATATGTTAATTTTAATTATGAATAAGAATCACATAAATTGGACAATTCTAGAAAAATTTATTGTGTAAACAGTCTCATAAGGTCACATTGTCCCATTGGAAAAACCTTAACTATAGATATGAACTATGCACATTAATTTGTTTAAGCCACATTAAGTTCTAGTCATAAATTAATCGATTATATTTTTATATTAGGCTCACAACATACTGGAGACACACAAGGAGGGGATAGACATAAATGTTAAGGGCTGGAATCAAAGAGAAGAGGTGAGTATAGTTATCAAACGATTTCTTTAGTGCATATGAATATTGCTTACTATGTGATATGTGAGATGATTTATGGTTATGTGATTCATATGATTGTCAAGATTTGATATTGATAATGAGATGATGGATAATTTGTGACATATGTGGTACATATAAGTGGATATGTCTTGTATGTTTGAGATATATGTTTGGCATACGTGATATATACACGGTTTATGTATAGTATATGTGAAGTATATGTGTGGCATATGTGGTATATATCTGATATATGTATGGTATATGTGATAAAGATACAATGGTTGATGAATGCTTAGTTACAAATGCATATGCATATGGACTAAAAAGGCATTGTGACTAGTTAGTCGATATTGTAAAGCAAAAGAAGAGGCCTATGACCCAACAAATGATCAAGCTAGCTAGCAAATGCAAATGTTCACATGGAAACTCATGACAATGTCTATTTAACTTGGTCACAACAAAATGAAATAAGTAAAACATTTGCATATGTAAAGTGTAATGATTATATGCTTCAATTTTATGAATATCTATATGATAATGGTTAATGGACTGGAGTACATAATATGCAATGGGTGGTGATTTATTACTATGAGATGTTTAGTAATTTAGAGCTCATTTGATAATTATTCTCACTGAGTCGCAACTCATCAAATTGCATCATTTTTCAGGTAAAGAAAAGTCATAGCTTATTTTGAGCAGCATATAGAAGACATGGAACACAGGTCACCAACCAAGCTTCATCACACTCTCTCCTTGCATTCCACAAGAGTATAAAAATATGTAATTTGTATTTTGGACTTATATGTTTGAATATGTATAGCCACTCTACATTAGTTTTGAAATGTATAAATGGAAGCAACCCGTAATCCTTCAGATGTTAAGTTTAAGTTTTAATAAATGTCATATATTATATCGTGGTGTAAAGCTTAATGTTGACTTGAAAAGTCTTTGAATGATAATACAGGATATGATAAAAAAAATACTATCGCTGTTAACAGGACCTTATGGCTTGTTAGTATGCCATATGTGATTAACTGACATAGGGATAGGTTTTACTGAAATGCATAAGGTATGATGCTATATTTTTGTGGCTAGCCGAAATGCATTCCATGAGGCATCACCTCATTTACATAGGGATCAACTAGCACCAGGAGCTAAAGCTCCAGCACATGCATCTCAATCATCACATGTAGAGGTACGCTATGAACACCTCGAACATGAAGTACATGGCTTTGAAATGTACAGGGAAAGACATTATGACAAACTAAGGAAACAAGGTGCAGGTGATTTTAATGGCACAACAGACCTAGCAGAAGCTGAGACATAGCTAAAAAGGACACAGAGGGTACTGAATATGATGAGATGGACCAGTGTCCTTGCTTTAGTCGGCCTATGAATGGTGGGAGACAATCCCAGATAATGATTCACAACCACCAGTCTTGATGTGGAATGATTTCCTTCAGGAATTCTAGAATAACTACATGCCTGATGCCTGAAGTATATAATTATGAGAAGAGAAAGGAATTCCTAAATCTAAAACAGGGGAACATGTCTGTTGCTAAGTATGAGGTGTAGTTCAATAAACTTTTCCACTATGCTAACTTAATGGTCTCTACTGAAAGAGACAAATACAAGAAGTTTGAGGAAGGCCTCCAATATGAGATTAGAAATAGAATCACAAAGGTATAGAGGTAGACCCAGAGAAAATAGAGGTCATGGTAAATTGGGAAGCTCCTAAAAATATTTCAGAAATGCATAGTTTACTAGGATTAACAGGATATTACCGCAGATTTGTTAATGGTTCTCCTTAATTACTAGCCTTTTGACTAAATTACTTAGAAAGAACGTGTCTTTCAAATAGTCTCCAGAATGCCAAAGGAGTTTTGAGGAGCTAAAACAGAGATTAACCTTAGCACCAGTGTTAGCTATTCCTAAGGATACAAGTGGATTTACGATATATAATGATGCTACAATTTTACTCATTCTCTATATCTCCAATAGATATGATCCATTAGATTCCCGATTATATTGATCACTTAAATTAACAATTAATTTAAATTATAAGTGGTATCTAGCAACACATCATGACTGCCAATTGACCAGAAAGTCAGTGGTTTGACTATGAACCTTTCCATAAACAATTTTGGTATAATTATTCCTTCATTGGTGAATGTTTAGTTTCTTGGTTTAGAAAGAAATAAGTTTTGGTTGCTTTGTCCATTGCTGAAATAGAATATGTAGCAGGAGGTTGTTGAACTCAAGTTCTTTGGATGAGACAACAATTGAAAGATTATGGTCAAGAGATTAATCACATTCCTATAAAATGTGACAATACAAGTGCTATAAATCTTTCTACAAATCCCATTAAGCATTTTAAGAGCAAACACATAAACATTAGGCATTATTTTATAAGAGATCATGTCTAAAATGGTGATATTTGTGTCAGAATTTATTGACACAAATAATCAATTGGCTGACATTTTCACCAAGCCTCTCAAAGATGAAAGGTTTATTTTTATAAAAAGAGAGTTTGTTATGCTTGATGGGAGCACATTGCCTTAAAATTATTTTTAACAAGAATTGCATTCATGTCGCTCACTTATGTATCTTTGATGTTCAAATTGTGAACCTGGAGTAATATTTCATATATTTGATGATTTGCATGTTCAAATTGTATGATGAATGATTATTTGTCATGAAAAAATTGCTCAATTTTCTTAGGAAGGAATTGTGCATCAAATCCTTTTGTTTGTATCATGTTTTATTTTTTTTCAATGTTTTAGGTCTTCACACCCATAAGTAAATGTTCACGATCATGAAAATAGTAGCCAAAAATGGCAGAAGCATTCATGTTTTGGCTCATGGTTTGATCCCGTGAATATCCTTTTTCATGCCTGTGACTATTTTATGTCATCTCCGTGAACTTCACATGCTTCAAACGACAGAAGGGTTCATGCGTTTGGTCACAGGATAGGTCACCATTTCGTTTTCCTACGAACACGATTATTCACGGCTGTGAATTTTCATTCCCAACCATGAATCAATCAATATATAGCCTGAATCTTCACTGTTTCTCTTTAAAATCACGACAGCTGCACCCTTTTCCCTTTTTTTTGGCCAAATATGAATTTCCAAACACAATTTCACCTAACAATCTTTACCAAATTCATCATCTAAACATCAAAAACATCTCTTTCATCCAATTTTCTTCAAGTTATTTTTAGTTGTTCACACGAGAATCAAACCCTAGATATTTTTCACCTATTTCATTCTTCTTCAAAGATTTTGATCCCAACTATGGCCTCTAGAGCTAGTTCCTCCAAAGGGAAGAGAAAGAGCACGACCCCAAATATCTATGCAAACCGTCTTCTCAATGATCTACCCTGGCACTTCCATTAGAAGTATGCTTCTCTAAAAAAGCAACCTATTTTTTCATCTGGACATTCGATTGGGGTTGTGTTGAGGCTCTTAGCCTTGAATCAGATATGAAAGTCTAGCTTCAGCAATATGGTTTGTTGGAATTTGTAGACATCTACAAGCCCATGTTTAAGGAGCCAACCCTAGAGTTTATGAGTACCTTGCAAGTATCTCCTGTTGACAAGGTCTCCTTCCACCTCTGTTGGCAAGAGAAGCCTCTCACTTCCTTGAAATTTGCAGAAATCTTCAAGCTACACCATGAGGACTTAATAAATGAGAGTGGGGCAAAGGATTTTAATCCATCTACAAATTGGCACAACTTTGGTAGTCATTACAATTGGGATGTCAAGAAGACAAAGAGTACTCACTTTAAGAATCCGATCCTCTGCTACATTCATCGGTTCTTGACTTACTCAATATTTGCCCGAAGAGATAGCAATGGGGCAATCGGGAAATTAGAGTTGCTACTGTTCAAGATAGCTCGAAAAAATGAGCGGTTGCCTTGTCAAGATGGTTCGTATCCCATCTTTAGTCAATAGCCTCGAAGCCATTGGGTGACATTATAGTAGGTGGCTACATTACTCATCTGGTAATTGAGCTTAAGTTCATGGATCTCAATTATCATAACTTCACCATCTTCCCGGCATCTTCTAGAGATCAACTAGAAATTGAATCCTTCATTAAGATGGGAGCCTCAGTGAGAATCCTCTTTTAGGATGATATCTATTATAGGTTTATCACCCATGCAGCCGAGATTGCAAGGGAACATAGGATTCAAAAGCTTTTAAAGCTGGCTGATGCAGCAACCACCTAGAATCTAAGTCTAGACAACCTCAAAATCAATTTGATACAAATCTTAAGTTTTAAACAATTGCAAGATTAAACTCTTCACCCCCAAAACAGCAAAGAATTGGTAACAAAGAGTATGAAGAGATAATTGGATTCACACCACAAATTAATTACCAACTTGATAAGTGAAAACAATCCTTGGTATATCAATGGAGATCACACCTCCCACTTGAAGAACACTGAAATTTTGATGTTAATCACTAATCTGATTGTCTTACACGTATAAGGAGGTATTTATACCTCTACAAACCAAACCCTAGGTGCAAACATGAAGAAACGACCAATCTGACCCTAATGACTTAAGGACAAACGAATGGGCTTAATTTTATAAGGCCTACACACTTAAGACAAGTTAAAATAAGGCTGATCATGTGTCTTTAAATGAAATTACATTCCAATAATTAAAATAAAACAGCCCACTAAAATTAATCTTAGGCCCAACCATGATATAACATAGGTTCACCTTAACATAGCATATTGTACATGAGTTGAACCTTGTAATATAGACTTCTTCTCTAGCCCATTAGGCTAGTTGTCTTCACCCTCACATGCCCCAATGAGTGTCACAAGCTTTGGATCGCCAACTGATTCCATCTCTTCAAGCCTGACCCAAGCCTCTTCCTTGATATCTCTTGTCACTAAGCTTTGAATATACATTTGCAAGGCTGCCTTGAGCTTGTTTCTACTTGATCTTATGATTGGACCAAGTGGCATCACTAATCCATCTCCTCCATGGCATGTAAGATCATTTTTGTTGTCTTGGTTCGCATCATTCCCTCCCTCCACAAAAGGATTCGTCCTCAAATCACCACCTTCATTATCAAAAGGAGAAAGGTCAGCAACATTAAAAGTTGCTGAAACACCATACTCACCGGGCAAGTCAATCTTATAGGCATTGTCATTGATCCTCTCAACCGCTTGAAAAGGTCCATCGCCTCTTGGATCCAACTTGGATTTCCTTTGGTTAGGAAATCTCTCTTTCCTAAAATGCACCCATACCCAATCTCCAGGTTCAAATTTCACAACTTTACGTCCTTGATTGGCTTTTTGTGCATAACTTTTGTTCTTTAACTCAATGTGCTGCTTTGCCTTCTCATGTATGGACTTAATCAAATCTGCCTTCTTTTGCCCATCTAAGTTAGAAATATCATTCACAGGTATAGGCAACAAATCCAAAGGGGTTAGCGGATTAAAACCATAGACAATTTCAAATGGAGAATAACCTGTTGATGAATGAATGCTTCTATTATATGCAAATTCTACTAATGGCAAACAATCTTCCCAAGTTTTCAAATTCTTTCCAACAACAGCACGTAATAATGATCCTAAAGTTCTATTAACCACTTCAGTTTGACCATCTGTTTGAGGATGACAAGTAGTAGAAAATAGCAACTTTGTTCCCAACTTTCCCCACAACACACGCCAAAAATGACTCAAAAACTTAGAATCTCTATCAGAAACAATAGTTTTAGGAACACCATGCAAACGGACAACATCGTTAAAGAACAAATCAGAAATATGTGTAGCGTCATCAGTTTTATGGCAAGCAATGACATGTGCCATCTTGCTAAACCTATCAACTACAACAAAAATGCTATCTCTTCCCCTTTTAGTCCTGGGCAGTCCCAACACAAAATCCATAGAAATGTCAATCCAGGGCTGACTAGGGATGGATAAAGGAGTGTACAACCCATGGGTTTGAATTCTTGACTTGGCTTGCTTACATGCAACACACCTAGAGCAAATTTTCTCAACATCTTTCTTCATATTAGGCCAATAAAAATGCTCATGCAAGATGCAAGTGTCTTAGCAATACCAAAATGACCCATCAAACCACCATTATGAGCCTCACGTACAAGCAACTCACGCATTGAACAATTAGGCACACAAAGTTTATTTTCTCTAAATAAATAACCATCAAGCCTATAAAACCTTTGAAATGCAGATTGTTCACATGCATTATAAACATTTGAAAAATCAAAATCAGAAGCATACAATTCCCTTATATATTCAAATCCCATCAATCAAGAACTCAAAGTAGTAATAAGAGTATATCTTCAAGATAATGCATCAGCAACCATATTTTCCTTACCTTGTTTGTATTGAATCACATAAGGAAAGGTCTCAATGAACTCCAACCATTTGGCATGTCGTTTGTTCAAGTTACCTTGACCCTTGAGATGCTTTAAAGACTCATGATCACTATGAATCACAAACTCTTTAGGCCAAAGATAATGCTGCCAAGTCTCCAAAGCCCTCACCAATGCATACAACTCCTTGTCATACGTGGAATAATTGAGTTGTGCACCACTCAACTTTTCACTAAAGAAAGCAATTGGACGCCTACCCTGCATCAAAACAGCACCAATACCTATCCCGGAGGTATCACATTCAATCTCAAAAGTAGAATTAAAATCAGGCAAACTCAAAACAGGTGTAGAACAAAGTTTATCTTTCAAAGTATTAAATGCAAGATCTTGCGCCTCGCCCCACTTAAACCCCACATCCTTTTTAATGATTTCAGTTAAAGGAGCAGCAATGACACTAAAATCCTTTACAAACCTCCTGTAAAAGCTAGCAAGGGCATGAAAGCTCCTAACATCACTTACATTCCTAGGGGTTGGCCATTCTTGGATAGCCCTTATCTTCTCCTCATCAACCTCAATTCCATTGGCACTCACCACATACCCTAAGAATATAACTCTATTCATGCAAAATGTGCACTTTTTAAGTTTAGCATACAATTCTTCTCTCCTAAGTGTATCCAAAACAGCCCTAAGATGATGTACATGCTCATCAACAGATTTACTATAAATCAAAATATCATCAAAATAAACAGCAACAAATTTTCCAATGAACTGACGCAAAACATGATTCATCAATCTCATAAAAAGTGCTAGGGGCATTGGTTAGACCAAAAGGCATAACGAGCCACTCATATAAACCAAGCTTTGTTTTAAATGCTGTTTTCCATTCATCACCAACTTTCATCCTAATTTGGTGATATCCACTCATCAAATCAATCTTAGTAAAGACACAAGCGCCATGCAATTCGTCTAACATATCATCCAATCTGGGTATTGGATGGCGATACTTAACTGTTATGCGATTCACAGCCCTACAATCAACACACATGCGCCAACTCCCATCCTTTTTTGGCACCAAAAGCACCGGCACTGCACACGGACTAAGACTCTCACAGATATGCCCCCTTGCTAACAACTCCTCCACTTGCCTTTGAAGTTCCTTTGTCTCCTCGGGGTTGCTCCTATAGGCTTGTTGGTTTGGAATTTGAGCTCCTGGTATGAAATCAATTTGATGTTCAATTCCTCTTATTGGTGGCAATCCTTGTGGTAACTCTTCAGGGAATACATTCTCATATTCCTGCAATAAAGAAACAACAACACGAGGCAAAGAAGGGTTAAGTATGAGTACAAGTAAACATTGTTGATTCTCAAAAGCCACTCTCATATCCCTTACTTTTGCATAAAAATTGTTTTTCTTTGTACCACTCTCCACTGGGCCAATTATTTGCTTTTCTTTTTGGGCCTCTTTTCCTCCCATTTTTCTCTCTTTTTTAGCCTCTCCTTTTTTTTTCCTCTCATCTCTCTTATTTTGCAACTCTCAGCCTTTCCATTTTCTTTTTGCTCCTTTTCTCTCAATTTGGACTTTTCGGCTTCTTTTTGCATTTCTTCCTCCATGCTCCTTTTTAGCTTCATTTGATCTTCATAAACTTCACTAGGAGTCATAGGAGCCAGAATTATACGTTGATCTCCCATCATGAATGAGTGTCTATTTTTATACCCATCATGTGTCACCTTTCTGTCATATTGCCATGGCCTACCAAGAAACACATGACCTGCATGCATAGGTACTACATCACAAAGTACACGGTCATAATATCTTCCAATGGAGAATGAAATTAAAACTTATTTATTTACCCTTCTCTCTCCACAATCATAAGTCTATATGGCCTAGGATGTTTCAAACAATCCAGCCCCAACTTATCAACTAAACTAGTACTTGCAACATTAGTACAACTTCCTCCATCATTTATAAGACTACAAATTTTGCCATTTATCAAGCATCTGGAATGGAAGATATTTTCCCTTTGTTCAACCCCATCCTCTTTCAATTGTACATTTAGTACACGCCTAACCACAAGATTTAAATCCCCGCCAACAGCATGCTCGGCCTCATCATCATCACTACAATCTTCAAATGAAGGCATTGAATCAGATTCTTTATCACTTTCAGATTCAATTACACCGTTATCTTTCAATATCATAACCTTTTTATTTGGGCATTGAGATGCAATATGTCCATTGCCAAGGCACTTAAAGCATTTTATGTTTCTATGCTTTTCAGTATTGGAAGAAGAAGTAGCATTAGCTTTAGGGTTACCTTTTTGCTCTACTTTACCCTTTTCTTCTCTTACCTTGTCTTTGGCTTTGTCTTCCCTTTTTGGCCATTTTGAGCTCCAATTAGATATGGAACCCAAATAGGTTGGTTTGTTGGTTCCCTTTTGCTTTAGTTGCTTCTCCACCTTCATAGCCATATTCACCATCTCCTCTAACTCTACATAGTGGTGCAGCTCAATAACATTTGCAATTTCTTTATTTAGACCAGCCAAGAAACGTACCATGGTAGCCTCCCTATCTTCAGCAATATTAGCCCTCATCATAGCTATCTCCATTTCTTTATGATAGTCCTCAACACTTTTATTCCCTTCCCTTAAAGTTTGGAGCCTTTGATGTAGTTCCCTATAATAGTAACTAGGGACAAACCTCTTTCTCATGACTGCCTTCATCCCCACCCATGTGTTTATAGGTCTTTCCCCATTCCTACGCCTATTGAGGATGATTTGGTCCCACCATACCAAGGCATAGTCAGTGAATTCCACGGCTGCCAACTTTACTTTTTTTTCCTCAGAATAGTTATGACATTCAAACACCAATTCTACTTTTCTCTCCCACTCCAAGTAAGCATCAGCATCATTCCTACCTTGAAAAGTAGGGATTTTCATTTTAATACTCCCCAAATTACGATCTATCCGATTCTCAACATTCCCAAATCTATCCGCCTCTACCCTGCCTCTATGTTCTCTCCTATTCCTTCCTCTATCATTTCTGCCCCCTCTACCTCCAAACTGATTTCTATCCCTATCATCATCAAAGTCAACAAAATTTTCTTCATAGTCAGATTGAGGTGGAGTTACTAACCTTTCCCTTCTCCCTCCAATTCGACTTTGCAAGGATGTATCTCTTCTAAGATTCTGTAGAGCTTGATCATGGCCTTCTAACCTCATATCATACTTGTCATACCGATCATTCATGTCTCGGAGCAGAATCTCAAGCCTTCCAAATTGTTGTTGCATAGCCTCCAATGTGAAGAAAGTTTTGTTTCCTTCATCACTACTTCTTTCCTGGTTGCTTGATTTAGACATGATGTAAATAAATGGTCTCACATAGTCCCTCACGTGTTTCACTCAAAATGTGTATGTTCACTCGTGTTTCACTCAATTAAGGCTTTTACCCTCTTTTGAGCTAACCACTCCTGCCTTTTACCGCTCTTGTGTACTCCTATGATATATTTCCGGATCAATTTCAGCCAACCAGATCAATAACAATGAGCAGCAATATCCAACAGAAAATTAAAATAGACAATTCCTAAGCAAGAAAGGAAACATCACAAAACTAGAAGCAAAATTAATGAGATGAAAGCAAGGAATGACAAGTATATGCTATATGCACACACGAATGAAGAATGAGGTGTGCAGATATAATATTGTTATTTGAGTAATATGGAATGCAAAATTACTCAACCAATGTAATGGAAACAAGTTGGACAACAGTCAAGAATATAAAACAAAGAATGCAATAAATTGACAAAACTAGAAAAAATTAAGTGCATATGTGCTACTTCCCTAAAAGAATCCTTGGTATTTCAATGGAGATCACACCTCCCACTTGAAGAACACTCAAGAACACTGAAATTTTGATCTTAATCACCAATCTTATTGTCTTACACGCATAAGGAGGTATTTATACCTCTACAAACCAAACCCTAGCTGCAAACATGAAGAAAAGACCAATCTGACCCTAAGGACTTAAGGACAAACGAATGGGCTTAATTTTATAAGGCCTACACACTTAAGACAAGTTAAAATAAGGCTGATCATGTGTCTTTAAATGAAATTACATTCCAATAATTAAAATAAAACAGCCCACTAAAATTAATCTTACGCCCAACCATGAAATAACATAAGTCCACCTTAACATAGCATATTGCACATGAGTTGAACCTTGTAATATAGACTTCTTCTCTAGCCCATTAGGCTAGTTGTCTTCACCATCACATGCCCCAATGAGTGTCACAAGCTTTGGATCGCAAATGGATTCCATCTCTTCAAGCCTGGCCCACGCCTCTTCCTTGATATCTCTTGTCACTAAGCTCTGAATATACATTTGCAAGGCTGCCTTGAGCTTGTTTCTACTTGATCTTATGATTGGACCAAGTGGCATCTCTAATCCATCTCCTCTATGGCATGTAAGATCATTTTTGTTGTCTTGGTTCGCATCACTCGGCCTCATCATCATCACTGCAATCTTCAAATGAAGGCATTGAATCAGATTCTTTATCACTTTCGGATTCAATTACACTATTATCTTTCAATATCATAACCTTTTTATTTGGGCATTGAGATGCAATATGTCCATTGCCAAGGCACTTAAAGCATTTTATGTTTCTATGCTTTTCAGTATTGGAAGAAGAAGTAGCATTAGCTTTAGGGTTACCTTTTTGCTCTACTTTACCCTTTTCTTCTCTTACCTTGTCTTTGGCTTTGTCTTCCCTTTTTGGCCATTTTGAGCTCCAATCAGATGTGGAACCCAAATAGGTTGGTTTGTTGGTTCCCTTTTGCTTTAGTTGCTTCTCCACCTTCATAGCCATATTCACCATCTCCTCTAACTCTAAATAGTGGTGCAACTCAATAACATTTGCAATTTCCTTATTTAGACCAGCCAGGAAACGTGCCATGGTAGCCTCTCTATCTTCAGCAATATTAGCCCTCATCATAGCTATTTCCATTTCTTTATGATAGTCCTCAACACTTTTATTCCCTTGCCTTAAAGTTTGGAGCCTTTGATGTAGTTCCCTATTATAGTAACTAGGGACAAACCACTTTCTCATGACTGCCTTCATCCCCACCCATGTGTTTATAGGCCTTTCCCCATTCCTACGCCTATTGAGGATGATTTGGTCCCACCATACCAAGGCATAGTCAGTGAATTCCACAGCTGCCAACTTTACTTTTTTTTTTCTCAGAATAGTTATGACATTCAAACAAGCATCAGCATCATTCCTACCTTGAAAAGTAGGGATTTTCATTTTAATACTCCCAAATTACGATCTATCCGATTCTCAACGTTCCCAAATCTATCTGCCTCTACCCTGCCTCTATGTTCTCTCCTATTCCTTCCTCTATCATTTCTGCCCCCTCTACCTCCAAACTGATTTCTATCCCTATCATCATCAAAGTCATCAAAATCTTCTTCATAGTCAGATTGAGATGGAGTTGCTAACATTTCCCTTCTCCCTCCAATTCGACTTTCCACGGATGTATCTCTTCTAAGATTCTGTAGAGCTTGATCATGGCCTTCTAACCTCCTATCATACTTGTCAAACCGATCATTCATATCTCAGAGCAGAATCTCAAGCCTTCCAAATTGTTGTTGCATAGCCTCCAATGTGAAGAAAGTTTGTTTCCTTCATCACTACTTCTTTCCTGGTTGCTTGATTTAGACATGATGTAAATAAATGGCCTCACACACTCCCTCACGTGTTTCACTCAAAATGTGTATGTTCGCTCGTGTTTCACTCAATTAAGGCTTTTACCCTCTTTTGAGCTAACCACTCCTGCCTTTTACCGTTTTTGTGTCCTCACTATGATATATTTCCGAATCAATTTCAACCAACCAGATCAATAATAATGAGCAGCAATATCCAACAGAAAATTAAAATAGACAATTACTAAGCAAGAAAGGAAACATCACAAAACTAGAAGGAAAATTAATGAGATGAAAGCAAGGAATGACAAGTATATGCTATATGCACACACGGATGAAGAATGAGGTGTGCAGATATAATATTGTTATTTGAGTAATATGGAATGCAAAATTACTCAACTAATGTAATGGAAACAAGTAGGATAGCAGTCAAGAATATAAAACAAAGAATGCAATAAATTGACAAAATTAGAAAAAATTAATTGTATATGTGCTACTGCCCTAAAAGAATTCGAACCAGAACCTAAAATTCACTAAACCATTCCCAACTTACTGCCAAATAAGCTAATTGTATGCCTATTAGTAACTATTATCCACCAATTGCACAATTTCCAGCAATAAGCAATGAAATCTCAACTTATACCTCAATATGAAACCAATCAATTTCAATTACGAACTCCACTCAAAATTGCTCAAATTATCAATTTTAATCAGAATAGAGCAAATATATTCAGAGGCAATTCATTTTATATATGTGTGCAATCAATTGAATCCAAACAGTCCCATTTTTGGCAATCAATGCCAACATGCACGAATTTTTTTTGTTGTTTTTTTTCTTTGTAATCTGATAAACAAAAACAATTAGAACACCAAAAATTCGTACCCCAAAAAAAAAAGAAATAAACCAAACTTCAATAGACAGCAATATAGGCAAATTCAGCCACAAATAGATAAACTTTTTTTTTTTTAATTTGTTTATGCTGTAACTTGAACAAATATCACTAAAACCAGAAAAATAAAGATAAGTACAATTGATTTAGAACCAAAGCTCTGATACCAAATGATGCAGCAACCACCTAGAATCTAAGTCTAGACAACCTCCAAATCAATTTGATACAAATTTTAAGTTTTAAACAATTGCAAGATTAAACTCTTCACCCCCAAAACAGCAAGGAATTGGTAACAAAGAGTATGAAGAGATAATTGGATTCACACCACAAATTAATTACCAACCTGATAAGAGAAAACAATCCTTGGTATATCAATAGAGATCACACCTCCCCCTTGAAGAACACTGAAATTTTGATTTTAATCACTAATCTGATTGTCTTACACGCATAAGGAGGTATTTATACCTCTACAAACCAAACCCTAGGTGTAAACATGAAGAAAAGACCAATCTGACCCTAATGAATTAAGGACAAACGAATGGGCTTAATTTTATAAGGCCTACACACTTAAGACAAGTTAAAATAAGGCTGATCATGTGTCTTTAAATGAAATTACATTCCAATAATTAAAATAAAATAGCCCACTAAAATTAATCTTAGGCCCAACCATGACATAACATAAGTTCACCTTAACATAGCATATTGTACATGAGTTGAACCTTGTAATATAGACTTCTTCTCTAGCCCATTAGGCTAGTTGTCTTCACCCTCACATGCCCCAATGAGTGTCACAAGCTATGGATCGCCAACTTATTCCAACTCTTCAAGCCTGACCCAAGACTCTTCCTTGATATCTCTTGTCACTAAGCTTTGAATATACATTTGCAAGGCTGCCTTGAGCTTGTTTCTACTTGATCTTATTATTGGACCAAATGGCATCACTAATCCATCTCCTCCATGACATGTAAGATTATTTTTGTTGTCTTGGTTCGCATCACTGGCCTTCAAGGGCCACAACAGAGAAAGAGAGCTAGAGTCAATCCTCTTGGTGTTTCGATAGATATACCAGATGCTCCAACAGTTAGTGACGCATATTTATCTCAATAGGACATGGCTCAGCAGCTTATGGCACTTATCACTCCTCACTTCGACATGCTTCAAATAAGTATGGATTCCTTTTAGCAGTCAATTGATAAAGAAGTTAGAGAATCTTAAGGATTTCGTGGAGTCGAGAGTTTATAGCCTCAAGGAGGAAGTAGCTCATCTTTATAAGCAAGTATCTGGCTTCGAGCCTTAATTTATCTTTTCTTTGGTTTTGGTTTCATTATTTAGAATTTTGTTTTAGGATTATTAGGATCCTTAAGATTATTAGGTAAATCTTATTTGTAATTAAACTCATATATGTACTTTTTGATTGTGTAATGAAATATACGATTTGCCTTTTATTATCTTTTTTCTTCTCTTATATTTGGTCATTTTTATTGTGGCAAAGGGGAGAATAAATGAAATATGCTTAACATATATTTGACATAACATATACTTTGCATATACTTACATAAATGCCATTTAACATAAAATATACTTGAAATATACCATCTAGATACTTAGCATAAATGTTGTGATCAATGCTTTATTCGAATTTCATTTGAAACTTCATTTCTTATATGCTTATGGTTTGAAAATGTGGGATCCTTATGATTTTTATAATTCATATTTATTAAGCATCTTTTGAGGGGGGCGGGGGGAAATTCATCTCTCCTTAAACCATATATTGCAAAATTCTTTTTCACCATAAAAGGGAAAGATTTTTGAACCTTGAGGGATATTTATGTCATTTTATTGATCACAAATGTAATGCCCGATAATTTAGGCCACGGTCGCGGGTGACCGAAATCCGGCGCGTCGAACAGATTGGAGTCTAAATTCGGATATGAAAAAAATTAAAATAATAATAAAATATGAGAAAATTATTTTGGATATTATTAATTGAGAATTTTAAAGTTTGGAATTAAAATTTAGAAAACAAAATAAATTTTCGCTGAACGAAATTGGAATTTACAGTGTTTTTTGACACAAATATTTTAAGAATGTCTAAAAATGGAATATTCTTTATCTAAGGAAAGGAATATTCCTTTGATTAAAATAAAGTAAGAGTGATTTAAATTAATGGACCAATGAGGGACAAGATTATCTATTAATTTTAACCACCCACCTAATCCAACTATAAGAAGTCAAATTCAACTTTTTGGTCATTAATTATTCTTCTTCCTCACCTTAACCAAAGAAAACTCTCTCTTCTTCTCTTTGTAGCCGTGATCCTCCCCCATTGTTCTTCTTTCTTTTTTTTTCTTCGATCAAAGCTAAGGTTAGATGGAAAAAAAAAGTTGGATTAAAAGCAAGATCAACAAGAAAGTGAAGCTAAGTGAGCAAAAACAAAGGAAGAGGAAAGAAGAAAAGAAGAGAAAAAGAGAAGGAAGATTTTGGCCATTTTGAAGATCTACAAAGGTGATGTTAGATTTTCCATCTTCTCACTTTTCTTCTTCTCTTTTCTTTGATTTTGGAGTTAGTTACCATTAAATTGATAATTTAGGGTTATTATTATATTAATGATGATTAAGGGTTGATTAGCGTGTTTAGTGCTTGATTAGTGTGAAAATTGTTGTTAGGCCAGGAGGTGAACAATCTTTATGCCATAATCAAAGAGTAAGGGCAAGGAGAAAGCTAATTAGAAGGAAGAGAAGAGTGAAGTGAAGTAGACTTTTTGAGGTATGTATATTGACAAAAATTCAATATGGAAAATGTTGATTTTTTATTTTGTGATATTATGTGTAATTGTGTATGTAACTCTTGATATTTTGATTGAGTGATGAATTGGTGATTTAATGATGCCATGAATGTGAAAATAAAAATTTGAATTTGATGTTGATGCATGAAGATGGAAATTGTAGAAATTAATTGAAGTGCTGGAAAATTCGTCTTATAAACAGTGTCTACTTTTCTAGTCATAACTTAAGTTCTGGAAATGATTTTTGAGTGGTTTTTATTGGGTTGGAAAGTTAAGACATAAGGCTGACTTTTATTCAGACCGTAAGACCTGAATATGCCTGCAATTAGGTTTAAAATGGACTCAAACTTTGAACTAGAAATCTGTCCAGTAAAATATTGGATAAAATGGAACGAACATAGCTTAGTGAAAAATTTATAACTTTTGTTAAAAAAATTCTGTTTAATGTTATTCTAATTGGAAATTAAATATAGGACATGTACCTACATTTTCTTAGTTTATCACTTATCCAAATTCCATTAAAAAATGGATGCAAAATGCAGGGCAATATGAGGCATAAATGCTATCTAGAATAGGGCAACTTGTATATATGTGTTGTTTGTTAAATTTTGTGATAGATAAATATATTATTTGACTTTTCTTATAGTTATAATAATTAAATGAGCAAGTATGATGTTGTAAAATATTTAATGGAGATTATTGCATTCTTGTGAAATTATATTAGTATTTAATGCAGCAACCACCTAGAATCTAAGTCTAGACAACCTCCAAATCAATTTGATACAAATCTTAAGTTTAACCAATTGCAAGATTACACTCTTCACCTCTAAAACAACAAGGAATTGGTAACAAAGAGTATGAAGAGAGAATTGGATTCACGCCACAAATTAGTTACCAACCTGATAAGTGAAAACAATCTTTGGTATATCAATGGAGATCACACCTCCCACTTGAAGAACACTCAAATTTTGATCTTAATCACCAATCTGATTGTCTTACACGATAAGGAGGTATTTATACCTCTACAAACCAAACCCAAGGTGCACAAATGAAGAAAAGACTAATCTGACCCTAATGACTTAAGGACAAACGAATGGGCTTAATTTTATAAGGCCTACACACCTAAGACACGTTAAAATAAGGCTGATCATGTGTCTTTAAATGAAATCACATCAAAACAGCACCAATACCTATCTCAGATGCATCAGATTCAATCTCAAAAGTAGAATTAAAATCAGGCAAACTCAAAATAAGTGCAGAATAAAGTTTATCTTTCAAAGTATTAAATGCAAGTTCTTGCACCTCGCCCCACTTAAACCCCACATCTTTCTGAATGATTTCAGTTAAAAGAGCGGCAATGACACTAAAATCCTTTACAAACCTCTTGTAAAAACTAGCAAGGCCATGAAAGCTCCTAACATCACTCACATTCCTAGGGATTGGCCAATCTTGGATAGCCCTTATCTTCTCCTCATCAACCTCAATTCCATTGGAAGATATATATGCCTCATATGCCACGCATATACCTCGCATATACTACACATATACTCTATAAATATATCACATATGACAAGCATATACCTCAAATATATCACAAGTATACCACTTATGTGTACCACAATGTCACAAATTATCCATTATCATATTATCAGGGGCAAATCATGACAATCATATGAATCATATAGCAAGCAACATTCATATGTACTAAAGAATTCAATTGATAATTAGACTCACCTTTCTCTTTTGATTCCGATCCCTAACTTATTGTCTATCCGCTCCTTGTGGGTCTCCAATATGTTGCGAGCCTAATATGAAAATATAATCAATTAACTTATGATTAGGGAGACTTAATGTGGCTTAAACAAATTAATATGCATTATTCATATCCATAGTTAAGATTTTTCCTATAAGGCAGTGTGACCTTATAAGACTATTTAGCCTATAACGTTTTCTATACTTGACCAATTAATCGGATTCTTGTTCCTAATTAAAAATAACATATAATTATATAACATAATGAAATTTCAGACCAATTGGAGCCTTGTACAATATTTGGTAGAATTTATAAATGTGTTCTATTTTCTGCCTTATTTCCTGCCCTTTGGCAGTTTCAGGGTATCAACTTTGGTTCGTCATAAATTATAATCTATAAGTCATATTTTAATGAAACTTTACAAACACTTATATGGGTTCAAATGGAACATTTTTCAGGTTTAAATCTTTTATCAATTATTCTCTATGGTCCTCAAATTATAAGAAACATTTGACTGGTCCATAATAGAATTGGCTTCCGGACCAGTATGACTTCAAAATACCATAACTTAGCCCATACATAACATATTAAGCTGAAATTAGCAACCAAATATAGATAAGACATATAAATATACCTTTCATGTTTTTATAATTTACAGAATCTAGCTCTAAAGAGATCAAATTAGCCAAACAAGTTGTTGGATCTGCCTAGGGCACTCAGTTGGCAGTTCAAACCATAGAACAGTCATGGTTCCATACACTATAACTCAAATTTACAAAATATATGAACCTAAAATTTGGTATACAGATACATAACACATATATCTACAACTGTTATGTTTTGAGATACTTCAAATAATGACTTTATCATATTCAAAACTAACAAACACAGTAGCTAACTTACTTAGGGTTCACATCCGGACCAGTTTCAGTACAAAGAGTATATCTCATTTTATACACCATATCTTGAAAAAATGTTTATATATCCATAAATATAAGACATAAAGGAACAACTGTTGTGTTTTAAACTTTTCCACAATCAATTTCTATTAATATCAAAATTGGGGTGCAAATCGGTGTCTATTAATGAACCTTAGCAACTCAAATCAACCTTATAGCAATAAGTATTGATTACTTACCAAGAACAAACTTGAACCGAATTAATTTGCCTCAAAAAATAAGTGAAACAAGGAAGAATTGAGTTCTGGAATGGAGGAAGAGGAAGAAGAAAATGGGATGGAGTGAGGAGGCAGAAATGGGGGATGAAGATAAAGTTAACTTTTTTGTTTTTGATGCGGAACCCCAAAGACCGTGCCTTGAAACCCCTCAACAAGACAAGGTAAACAAACCTTAAGCTATGGTGATCATAGATTGAATCTGACCCAAAGCTAACCAATGTAGCAAAGAACCAAGATTATAAGATTTAATAAGAATAGTCACGCCACAAGCAATATCACTTGATAAGTAACTAATTCCTAAAGGTAACAAAGAGATGCAAATCTGCCTCACTTTAAAGAAAAACACTCAAATTCGTTTTTATTCATTGATATCTTGTAAAAGAAGCCTAGATGAGTATTTATAGCCCTAAGTCTTTGAATCCTTTATGGTAAAGGATAACTAAATCCTATTCTAACTCAACTCCTAAAAAGTAGAGTCCTACTTGGATTAGGACACTAATTAAATCCTTCTAAAATAAGACAAGTGGTGGGTTGGGCTTTATTTCTTTGGCCCACATGTCTATCACTAATTAAAGCCTAAGGTAATTTAAATTAGGCAGCCCACATACATAATTAAGCCCAATTACAAGTTAAGCCCAAATCCCATAAATAGGCACATGCATGGCACATGATCTTGAGCACATGGTTGGCACATGATGTCTTCCACATGGATGGCACATGTCTTGCACATGTTTGGCACATGACTCCTAGCACATGATTTGCACATGACTTGTAATCTTTAATTTTATGGACTTTGCCTCGTTTAGCCCATTGGACTAGTCCATGCAAGATGGTTCTTCACTCACCCCAAGATAAGTAATGGGCCTTGGGTCTTCAATCAACTCCATCTCCTTTGTCATGCATGCATCTTTTGTGATCTCCTTAGTGACCAAGCTTTGAACATAGCCTTGCATTGCTTGCCTTAGTTTGTTAGCCCTTGAACTTGTGATCGCACCACTTGGCATGACTAGTGCATCATTCTCCTTTTGTGAAGATTGACTTATATGTCCTTGATCTACATCAGTTTTTCTCTTTTTACCTTTTTCTCTTCATCTCTTCTCTTTTCTCCTTTCTTTTCTCTTATCTTTTCTTTTATTTTCCTTTTGTTTTATTTTTATTTTATTTTGTCTATATTATTATTATTATTATTATTTACATATATTTATAATTCCGCTAATTCACACAATAATATAGCTTAATCATTTGGCCCGATATAACTAAATTAACAATGTAAATGTTTACTAATCTTAATCTAGTCATTTTGCTTACTTTAATTTAGTCACCTTATTCAATTTATTTCTAATGCTTTGTTATCCTCATTTAGGTTATAAGTGCACACGTGCGACTCGATACAATTGCCAAATACTAGGACACATAGCTAGTGCATGCCATGAACTTGTTTCTAAGAAAATGTGTATGAAATGCATGTGTTCAATTGGATTATATGGAAGATGCATATGTTTAAATGAAATGCATGTGGATATGCATGTGGAGAAGGTCAAGAATGTTACAATTCTTCCATCCTTTTAAAAATTTCATCCTCGAAATTTAATACCTGGAAACAGGTGTGGATATTGCTTTTTCATATTCTCTTATGTTTCCCATGTTGCCTCTTCTTGTAAATGGTTACGCCATAATACCTTAACCAAAGGTATTTCTCGATTTCTTAGTTGTTTAGTCTTGTATCCGATGATTTGCATTGGTTCCTCAACATAACTCATGTCCTTTGCAATTTCAATAGCTTGATCTTCAAGTACATGTGTAGGATCTGACCTGTTTCTTCTAAGCATGCTCACATGAAACAAATTATGAATCTGAGCCATCTCTAGTGATAACGCCAATTTGTATTCCAGTTGACCAATTTTCTCAAGAATTTCATAAGGCCCTATATACCTTGAGCTCAATTTACCCTTCTTGCCAAATCAGATTAACCCTTTCCATGGAGATAGTCGTAGAAATACCTTTTCACCCAGCTCGTATTCCATTTCCCTTCTATGTTGGTAGCATAACTTCTCTGTCTATCTTGTGCTGCCTTTAGCTTATTCTTGACAATTTTGATTTTATCCACTGTATCTTGTACTATCTCTGGCCCTTCTAATACACGTGTACCTTCTTCATCCCATATGATAGGGCTTCGGCACTTTCTTCCATACAATGCCTCATATGGTTCCATCTGGATACTGCTATGATACTGGTTGTTGTAAGCAAATTCAATCAATGCTATATATTCATCCCAAACACCTCTGAATTCCATAGAACATGCTTTAAGCATTTCTTTCAATGTCTGTATAGTCCTTTCTGATTGTCCATCAGTCTGCGGGTGGAATGCAGTGCTGAAATTCAATTTTGTTCCCAATGCATCTTGTAAACTCACCCAAAAATGTGAACTAAACCGTGGATCTCTATCAGACACAATGGACACTGGAATGCCATGCAATCTGACTATCTCATTCACATATAATTTTCCCAAACTCTCGAGCATACACCCCCATCTGATAGGTAAAAAATGTGCTGACTTGGTTAATCTGTCAACAATTACCCATACTGCATCATTTTTCCGTGGGGTTTTTGGCAAATAAACAAAATCCATCGGTATTTTCTCCCATTTTCATTCTGGCACTGGCAATGGATGTAACTTACCAATTGGTGCTTGGTGTTCAATCTTAATCTGTTGACATGTCAAGCATTTGGAAACATATTCTGCTATGTCTCTCTTCATTCTTGGCCACCAGTAATGAGACCTTATACCGTGATACATCTTTGTCATCCCTGAGTGCATTGCATACAGTGCATTGTGTGCCTCTTCCATTATTTTCTGATGCAAGTTCTCAGTGTCTGGAACACATATGCGTGACTTTAACATCAGTGTATCATTCTGCAAATCAAACTCTATACTATTTCCCTGCTTTATCATATCAACCTTCTCACATAATTGAGGATCTTTGTTTTGTGCTTCTTTGATCCTCTCCTTTAGTATAGGTCTGACTTAAAGACTAGCAATCAGTGATCCTTCATCATGCATATTTAATTCAACATTCATAGATCGTAATTGAATCAAATATGGAAAAGAGGATACTTGCAAGTGAGCTACACTGCTACTAGCCTTCCTACTCAATGCATATGCTACCACATTGGCTTTCCCTGAATGGTATTCAATTGTACATTCATAATCTTTCAATAGCTCTAACCATCGTCTTTGCCTCATATTTAACTCTTTTGTGTCAGCAAATAACCCAAACTTTTATGGTCTATGAAGATTTGGAATGTCTCACCATATAAATAATGCCTCCAAATCTTCAATGCAAATACGACTGTAGCCAGTTCTAAATCATGCATTGGATATGAGATCTCATGTGGTCTCAGTTGGCTAGATGCACAAGGTATCACCTTACCGTATTGCATTAATACACATCCTAAGCCTTGGTGAGAAGCATCACTATATACTGTAAACGTGCTGCACCTATAGGTATAGTTAATATTGGTGCTGAGGTTAGTTTGTGTTTTAGTTCATCGAAACTCTTCTGACATTTTGGAGTCCACTTGAAAGGCACATTCTTTCTCAACAATTTAGTCAAAGGGCTAGCAATTAAGGAGAATCCATCAATAAATTTGCGATAGTATCCGGCTAAACCCAGAAAACTACGCATTTCAGAAATATTTTTAGGAGCTTCCCAATTTACCATAGCCTCTATTTTCTTTGGGTCAACCTCTATGCCCTTACACGACACCACATGTCCAAGAAATACTAAATGATCTAACTAGAATTCACATTTTGCTCAATTTGGCATATAATTGTTTCTCCCTCAAAGTTTGCAACACAACTTTTAACTGTTGTTCATGTTCTCCCTTATTCTCTGAGTACACCAATATGTCATCAATAAATATTATTACAAACCTATCCAAATATGGTTGAAACACCTTATTCATTAATGCCATAAATGCAGCTGGAGCATTAGTCAACCCAAATGGAATTACTAAAAATTCATAATGTCCATACCTGGTTCGAAAGGCAGTCTTTGGAACATCCGCTTCTGCTATCTTCAGCTGGTAATAACCTGATTTCAAATCAATCTTGGAGAATATTTGGGCTCCTTGCAACTGGTCAAACAAATCATCTATTATGTGCAACTGATATTTGTTCTTCACTGTCATTTTATTCAGTTGTCTGTAATTGATGCACAATCTCATTGTTCCATCTTTCTTTTTAACAAATAATACTAGAGCTTTCCAAGGTGATACACTAGGTCTAATATACCCTTTGTCAAGTAACTCCTGCAATTGGGCCTTCAGTTCTTTCAACTCATTTGGGGCCATTCTGTTGGGTGACCTTGATATTGGTGTTGTTCTTGGTACTAGTTTAATAGTGAATTCTATCTCTCTATTTGGTGGTAAATCAGGTAGATCATCTGGGAATACATTAGCAAATTCCCTTACCACTGGTATATTTTCAAGCAAGCTATCAGTGGTTCTAGTATCAGTCACATATGCCAAATATGCTTCACATCCTCCTTTGATCATTCGAAATGCCTTTACAGCTAAGACTAGACATGTAGGCACAAGTTTTCTTTCACCCAAAAATACAACCCTTGGTTGGTTCGGTGATTCTAAAATTACTTCTTTAGTAAAGCAATTCACTATTGCATGATGTCTAGTTAACCAGTCCATTCCCAGTATCATATCAAATTCATATATTGGCAATAAAATCGGATCAGCTATTAACTCAGCTTTATCAATGCATATCAAGCAATCACGATAGACATTATTCACAACTACTACTGTTCCCAATGGAGTACTCACATTTATGTCAATCCCCAAAGGTTCATGCTTTTGATGCAGTTTAGATGCCATATGCAATGATATAAATGAATGAGTGAAGCCTGGGTCAATCAATGCATATGCTAACATATTATAAATGTAAATATTGCCGGTAACTACTTCGGGAGCATCAACCGCCTCCTGTCTAGTCATAGAACTCTGACCTTCAGATTTGGACACTCCTCTGCCCATTGTACCAGTCCTGCCCCTGTCTCTTCCTCTGCCCTGTGTCCCACTAGTGTGGTAGACCCTCGGTGCCTCAACAGTAGTCTCAGATACTCCACTGCCTCTGCTGGTCTCTGTTAGTTTGGCTCTATTTGGACAATCTCTATACATGTGCTCTATCGATCCACAAAAATAACATGCTCCTGTGAGCCTTCTACATTCGCCCGTATGCTGTCTACCACAATGAGTACATGTGAGCTTCTGTTCAACATATTGGCTTTGCCCTCTGCCTGGGTAAAAAGAAATCATAGCATGACCTCTAGAGCTCAAGTATCCACCTCTGTCACCAGACTGTGCAGGCATATATCTACCTCGTTTTCCCGACCTTCTACTAGACTCACCAAAGAACTCATGTGCTGCCCTTTTAATTTGTTGTTCCCCAGCTTCTTTTATTAACCGTTCAGCTCTGATTGTAGCAGCTCTGAGTCTGGCATAACTATCAAGATCAGTAGTTGTGATTCTGTTTCTGATCTCATATTTGATGCCCTCCTCAAACTTCCTGCATTTGTCTCTTTCAGTAGAGACCATGAAGGTGGCATAGTGGGAAAGTTTGTTGAACTGTACTTCATACTCTACAACTAAAAATGTTCCCTTGTTTTAGATTCAAAAATTTCTTTCTCTTCTCATCTTTATATGCCTCAGGCATGTAATTATTCTGCAATTCCTGGAGAAAATCATTCCATGTCAGAACCAGTGGTTGTGCATCACTGTCGAGGACTATCTCCCACCATTCATAAGCATTGCCTTGAAGCAGGGATACTGCATAATCAAATTTCTCATCTGGGGTATATCTCATCATATTCAGTACCCTCTGTATCCTTTTTAGCCATGTCTCAGCTTCTACTGGGTCTGTTGTGCCATTGAAATTAGTTGCACCGTATTTCCTCAGCTTGTCATAGGGTCTTTCCCTGTACATTTTAGGACCATATACTTCCTGTTCTTTCATGCGGTACTTTTGCATGAGATGACTGTGATGCATGTGCTGGAGCTCTAGCTCCTAGTGCTGGTTGATCTCTATATAAATGAGGTGATGGCTCATAAGAATGCATTTTGGTCGGCCTCTCCCTCCTTGGTGAATAATGTCTTATGATGTCCCTAAAATATATATAAAATTATGTCACTACATAATGTTCAACATATATGATGCACATGTTATCATACTCACATGGAAATTATCCCTGCTTTGATACCAAAAATGTAACACCACATCTTATACATTTGAGTATAACCTATTCCTGTATCAAATAATCACACATAGCATGCTGGAAAGACAAAATATCCTATTAACATTAATAGTAATTTTTTTTGATATCCTGTAATATCATTCAATTACTCTGCAAGTCTCATATACTGTAATATCACAATGACTTTGCAAGTCAACACTGAGGCTTTCGCCACAATACGATATATCACATATATTAAAACATAAACTTTACACATAAATATTTTATGAGTTGCTTTCATTTATACATTTTTAAAACCCATTCCAAAATGACTACACATATTCAACCATATAAATACAAAATGCAGATGACATATTTTCATGCTCGAGTGGTATGCAAAGAGAGAGAGTGATGAGGCTCGGACAGTGACCTGTGCTCCATGTCTTCTATACGCTACTCAAAATGAGCTATCATTTTTCTTTACCTGAAAAATGATGCAAATTGATGAGTTGCGGCTTAGTGAGAATAATTATCCAATGAGCTCTAAAGTACCAAACAACTCATAGTAATAAATCACAAATCCAACACATACCATGTATTCCAATTCCATTCATCCAAATCATATAAATATCAATAAAGTTGAAACATATAATCATTACTCTTTACGTATGCAAATGCTTTGCTTATTTCATTTTGTTGTGACTAAGTTAAACAGACATTACCCTAGGTTTCCATGTGAATATTTGCATTTGTCAGCTAGTTTGATCATTTGTTTTATTTGCACATTTGTTGGGTCATAGGCCTCTTCTTTTGCTTTACAATATCGATTAACTAGTCACAACGCCTTTTTATTCCATATGCATATGCACTTGAACTTAAGCATTCATCAACCATTGCATCTTATCACATATAACATACATATACCGCATATATGCCTCATATGCCACACATATACCTCGCATATACTATACATATACCCTGTATATATATCACATATGTCAAACATATACCTCAAATATATCACAAGTATACCACTTATGTGTACCACAATGTCACAAATTATCCATCATCATATTATCAGGGGAAAATCATGACAATCATATGAATCACATAGCAAGCAACATTCATATGCACTAAAGAATTCAATCGATAATTAAACTCACATTTCTCCTTTGATTCCGATCTCTAACTTATTGTCTATCTACTCCTTGTGGGTCTCCAATATGTTGCGAGCCTAATATAAAAATATAATCAATTAACTTATGATTATGGAGACTTAATTTGGTTTAAAAAAATTAATATGCATTGTTCATATCAATAGTTAAGATTTTTCCTATAAGGCAGTGTGTCCTTATGGGACTGTTTAGCCTATAACTTTTTCTATACTTGACCAATTAATCTGATTCTTATTCCTAATTAAAAGTAACATATAATTATATAACATAATAAAATTTCATACCAATTGGAGCATTGTACAATATTTGGTGGAATTTATAAATGTGTTCTATTTTCTGCCTTGTTTCCTCCCCTTTGGCAGTTTCAGGGTATCAACTTTGGTTCATCATAAATTATAATCTATAAGTCATATTTTAATGAAACTTTATAGACACTTATATGGGTTCAAATGGAACATTTTTCAGGTTTAAATCTTTTATCAATTATTCTCTATGGTCCTCAAATTATAAGAAACATTTGACTGGTCCAGAATAGAATTGGCTTTCGGACCAGTATGACTTCAAAATACCATAACTTAGCCCATACATAACATATTAAGCTGAAATTAGCAACCAAATATAGATAAGACATATAAATATACCCTTCCTGTTTTTATAATTTACAGAATCTAGCTCTAAGGAGCTCAAATTAGCCAAACAAGTTGCTAGATCTGCCCAGAGCACTCAGTTGGCAGTTCAAACCATGGAACAGTCATGGTTCCATACACCATAACTCAAATTTACAAGATAGATGAACCTGATATTTGGTATATAGATACATAACACATATATCTACAACTGTTATGTTTTGAGATACTTCAAATAATGACTTTATCATATTCAAAGCTAACAAACACAGTGGCGAACTTACTTAGGATTCACATCCAGACCAGTTTCAGTACAAAGAGGATATCTCATTTTATACACCACATCTTGAAAAAATGTTTACATATCCATAAATATAAGACATAAAGGAACAACATTTGTGTTTTAAACTTTTCTAGAATCAATTTCTATTAATATCAAAATCGGGGTGCAAGTTAGTGTCTATTAATGAACCTTAGCAACTCAAATCAACTTTATAGCAGTAAGAATTGATTACTTACCAAGAACAAACTTGCAAGAGATCAATTTGCCTAAAAAACGAAGTGAAACAAGGAAGAATTGAGTTCTGGAATGGAGGAAGAGGAAGAAGAAAACGGGATGGAGTGAGGAGGTAGAAATGGGGGAGGAAGATAAAGTTAACTTTTTTGTTTTTGTCTTTTTACCTTTTTCTCTTCATGTCTTCTCTTTTCTCTTCTCTTTTCTCCTTTCTTTTCTCTTCTCTTTTCTCTTCTCTTTTCTTTTATTTACCTTTTGTTTCATTTTCATTTTATTTGGTCTATATTATTATTATTATTTACATATATTTATAATTCCGCTAATTCACACAATAAATCTAGCTTAATCATTTGGCCCGATTTAACTAAATTAACAATGTAAATATTTATTAATCTTAATCTAGTCGTTTTGCTTACTTTAATTTTGTCACCTTATTCAATTTATTTCTAATGCTTTGTTATCCTCATTTAGATTATAAGTATACATGTGTGATTCGATACAATTGTCAAATACTAGGACACATAACTTGTGCGTGCCATGAACTTGTTTCTAAGAAAATATGTATGAAATGAATGTGTTCAATTGGGTTATATGGAAGATGCATATGTTCAAATGAAATGCATGTGGATATGCATGTGGGGAAGGTCAAGGATGTTACACTAGTTACATCTTTAAAGGATAAAAAAAGGAATAAAGTAATAAATATTCTGCTAGTAATAATAAACTCAAAAATTGAAAAAAATTATAAAATAAATTGACAATTGTTTTTTTTTTAAAAAAAAAGAGTTTAGTTACATTTTTATACACTATTAACGACTAGTAGGATAAGGGAGCTCAACAACAAATAATTAGGAAATAAGGAATTTAACCACATTTTGTGTTCTAATTGTGTTAGATAGGTTATGATGTAGATCAAGGACATATAAGTCAATCTTCACAAAAGGAGAATGATGCACTAGTCATGGCAAGTGGTGCTATCACAAGATCAAGGGCTAACAAACTAAGGCAAGCAATGCAAGTCTATATTCAAGGCTTGGTCACTAAGGAGATCACAAAAGATGCATGCATGACAAAGGAGATGGAGTTGATTGAAGACCCAAGGCCCATTACTTATCTTGGGGTGTGTGAAGAACCATCTTGCATGGACTAGTCCAATGGACTAAATAAGGCAAAGTCCATAAAATTAAAGATTACAAGTCATGTGCCAACCATGTGCCTACTTATGTGATTTGGGGCTTAACTTGTAATTGGGCTTAATTATGTATGTGGGCTGCCGAATTTAAATTACCTTAAACTTTAATTAGTGATAGACATGTGGGCCAAAGAAATAAAGCCCAACCCACCACTTGTCTTATTTTGGAAGGATTTAATTAGTGTCCTAATTCAAGTAGGACTCTACTTTTTAGAATATGAGTTAGAATATGACTGTAATTTTAGGAGTTGAGTAAGAATATGATTTAGTTATCCTTTACCATAAAGGATTCAAAGACTTAGGGCTATAAATACTCATCTAGGCTTCTTCTACATGACATGAATGAATAAAAACGAATTTGAGTGTTTTTCTTTAAAGTGAGGCAGATTTGCATCTCTTTATTACTTTTAGGAATTAGTTACTTATCAAGTGATATTGCTTCTGGCGTGGCTATTCTTAATAAACCATGTAATCTTGGTTCTTTGCTATATTGGTTAGCTTTGGGTCAGATTCAATCTATGATCACCATAACTGATGCGAACCAAGACAACAAAAATGATCTTACATGCCATGGAGGAGATGGATTAGTGATGCCACTTGGTCCAATCATAAGATCAAGTAGAAACAAGCTCAAGGCAGCCTTGCAAATCTATTTCAGAGCTTAGTGACAAGAGATATCAAGGAAGAGGCTTGGGTCAGGCTTGAAGAGATGGAATCAGTTGGCGATCCAAAGCTTGTGACACTCATTGGGGCATGTGATGGTGAAGACAACTAGCCTAATGGGCTAGAGAAGAAGTCTATATTACAAGGTTCAACTCATGTGCAATATGCTATGTTAAGGTGGACTTATGTTATGTCATGGTTGGGCCTAAGATTAATTTTAGTGGGCTGTTTTATTTTAATTATTGGAATGTAATTTCATTTAAAGACACATGATCAGCCTTATTTTAACTTGTCTTAAGTGTGTAGGCCTTATAAAATTAAGCCCATTCGTTTGTCCTTAAGTCATTAGGGTTAGATTGGTCTTTTCTTCATATTTGCACCTAGGGTTTGGTTTGTAGAGGTATAAATACCTCCTTATGCGTGTAAGACAATCAGATTGGTGATTTAAGATCAAAATTTCAGTGTTCTTGAGTGTTCTTCAAGTGGGAGGTGTGATCTCCATTGATATACCAAGGATTGTTTTCACTTATCAGGTTGGTAATTAATTTGTGGTGTGAATCCAATTCTCTCTTCATACTCTTTGTTACCAATTCCTTGCTGTTTTGGGGGTGAAGAGTCTAATCTTGCAATTGTTTAAAACTTAAGATTTGTATCAAATTGATTTGGAGGTTGTCTAGACTTAGATTCTAGGTGGTTGCTGCATCAATAACTTAAGGTTTGTTTACCTTGTCTTGTTGAGGGGTTTGAAGGCACGGTCTTTGGGGTTCCACATCAGGTTACATCCCTAAGACCATGCAACAAGATGATTGAAATTGTTTGAAATTCAAAATAATGAAAATCAGCAAAGATTCATGCCCATGAAGAAGATATTCATGCCAGTGAACAATGTCACGCCTGTGGTGAAAAATCACCACAACTATGAAAAGAAAAATTCATGCCTGTGACTCATGGGTAACGCTAGTGAATGAGTTAGCGCTAGGACTGTTCTTTCAAATGTGCACGGCAGACCACCTATGAATCTTAACTAAGTCATGCCCATGAAGAAATGTGTCACGCCTATGAAAGACTTCTCATTTTTGGACAAAACCGTTCATGGCCAACTTCACCACTTCAGTCATGGCTATGAAGAATAATCACGCCCGTGAACATGGAAAGAGAAAGTTATCAAGCGCAAACAGTAAAGTTGTTGAACAGATATTTATGCATTAAATGCATCTCAAATGGCTATATTTGTTAGGGAAAGTATAAATACAACATATTTATGACTTCCAAAGGTTAGAAAAACAAGTGAAAATGTGCATTCAATTTTCTAATCTTATTAGCCTTATGAATGTAATTCATTTTCACCAATCTTATATTTTATGTTGTAAGAACCATAATTGCTCATAATTTTTGATCTTTTTGGTTGGTAGTGTTTCATGTTTGTAATCAATTAAGTGAGTTTGAGTGAAATATTTGCAAGGGTTTTTATGTGAGCCATCAAAATATAAGAATTTGGTTATTATGTTAGCCATTAAGACACAGGGCTTTTTTAGGTTAGGTGTTAGCCAAGAGAGTAAATCACCATAGTTGGGAGTGAGTTAGGAAAAACTCCATTTGTAACACTTTGTGTGTTAGTGAAATACCCAATTGAGATTGGGGAGAGGAGTAGGGTTTGTTAATACCTGAACCTTTATAAATCTTGTGTGTCAAATTTCTCTTTCTTTCTCACAAATTATTTTTTGGTAAAATTGCCTTAAGCAAAATTTTTAATTATGAACCAATTCAACCCCCTTTTTAGTTTAGGCAACATATTTCTTATTTAACTAGAAAAGGTTTTTTTTAACTATTAATGTCAATAGTTGCTTTATATGGTTGAATGATATTCTTTTTATAATTGGCGCATTATTGACAGGTCTAATTCAATTCTCAATATCAATAATAAAAGACAAAAGTTGGGTAACCTAAATCCATCATATTTATGGCATTATCGCCTTGGCCATATAAATGAGTGTTGTGTGACTGAGTTACACAACAACAGTGACGTAGTGTCATTTGATTATGAATCATATGACACATGTAAATCTTGTTTGTTAAAAAATATGACAAAATCACCTTTTAGTGGAAAAGGGTGAACGTGCTAATGGGCTACTGGATGTTGTACATACATATGTGTGTTGACCAATGTTAGTGCATACCATAGGTGGTTTTAACTACTTCATTATCTTCGTTGATGATTATTCATGATTTGGGTACTTGTATCTAATGAGATGCAAATTTGAAGCTTTTGAAAAGTTTAAAGAATTTATTATTGATGTAGAGAAGCAACTTAGCAAAAGTATTAAAACACATAGATCAAATCGATGTTGTGAATATTTAAGTCAAAAGTTTTAAGGCTAAGAGATAATGAGATATTATCTCAATAGACTCCATCTTATACGCCGCAACACAATGGTTTAGCTGAAAGGAGAAACCAAAATTTGTTAGAGATGGTAAGGTTTTTGAGGAGCTTTATAGAACTACCTGAGTCCTTTTGGGGTCATGCACTAGAGACTGTTGCTTATATATTAAATAGAGTTCCTTCTAAGTCAGTTGATGTTACTCTGTATGGAATATGGAATAACAAAAGACTTATTCTTTCTCATATGAAATTATGGTGCTGTCCTGCTTATGTGAAGCAGACGATATCAGATAAGCTAGAAGCTAAGTCGGATAAGTGTGTGTTTTCTTCTTAGAGAAAGAGTTTCTTCTAAAAGAAGTTAATGAGAGCAAGATTGAACTTGATGAAGTTCAAGATTCATGAAACAGATGGAATCATTTGGCTGAACCCAAATTTGTTACTCATACAAATGAAGTAACAATAACAACATTTGAAACAAAAGAATTTTATAGATGAAGAAGGATACACACTTTTTCCAGAAAGATATGGATTTCTCATAAGTGAACAGAATGATGTAGTGCTCATAGAGGATGATGAGCCTACTTCTTAGGAAGAAGTTATGAAACTGATAGATGGCTAAAAGCCATGCAGTCAAAGATGATTCCATGTATGAAACCAAGTATGGACTTTTGTTGATCCACCTAAAGGGATTAAACCCATTGGGTGCAAATGGACTTTCAAAAAGAAGAAGATATGAAAGGCAATGTACTTACCTATAAAGATAGACTGGTGGCTAAAGGATATCGTCAAAGTCAAGGTGTTGACTATGACAAAACCTTCTCTCGAGTTATTATGCTTAAATCCATTAGGATACTCCTAGCCTTTGCAACTCAATTTGATTATGCGATTTGACAAATGGATGTGAAGACAACTTTTCTTAATGGAAATTTGACTAAGGATGTGTACATGACATAATATGAGAGTTTCATATGCTATAATGGAAAAATGTTTACAAATTGCAAAGATTCATTTATGGATTGAACAAGCATCCAAAAGTCAGAACATCCAATTTGATGAGACAATCAAACAATTTGGTTTCTCTCCAAATATTGATGAACCTTGTGTTTACAAGAAGGTTAGCGAGAGTGCAATCATATTCCTAGTATTATATGTAGATGGCATACTTCTTATAGGAAATGACATCTCAGTTCTTCACTTAGTTAAAATTTGGCTTTCTTAGAATTTCTCCATGAAGGACAATAGAGAAGCAACCTATATATTGGGGATTAAGATCAATAGAGATAAGTCTACATACATAGATAATATGCTAAAGAGATTTAGCATGGAATAGTTCAAGAGAGGATTGATTCTTATGACTTATTGGATTACCTTCTCTAAATCCATGAATGGGCTCACATGAGTAGGATTCCATATGCTTTAGCTATTGGATTTATCATATATGCTATTCCATATGCTAGACTCTGTGTATCATATGCTCTAAGTGTCATTAGCATATATCAGTCAGATCCTAGTGGGGGCATTGGGTGGCTATCAAGAATATCCTTAAGTACTTAAGAAGAACTAAGGATGTATTCTTGGTTTATGGAGATGATGAACTTAAGGTAAGCAGGTATATGAATGCTAGCTTCCAATTCGATAAGGATGACTCCAAGTCCCAGTTATGCTATATTTTCACATTAAATGGTGGTGCAGTCAGTTGGAAGAATTCTAAATAGGAGACAACTACAGATTCCACAATCAAAGCAGAGTACATTGTAGTTTCTATAGCAACTAAAGAAGCAGTTTGGATAGGAAAATTCATCACTGAGTTATAAGTGGTTCCCAGTGTTATTGATCAAATACCCTTGTATTGTGATAATAATGGGACCACTGCACAAGCAGATGAGCCATGATCTCATAAAAATCCAAACATGTACTCGCACATTACCATTTGATTTTGGAAATCATTAATAGACATGATGTAATGAACGAGAGTTCCTGTAGATCATAATATAGCTAATCCTTTCACAACACCACTTCCTCAAAAGAAATATGATAGTCATATACTTGCAAGTGGGAGTTTGTTAGAGAAGTGCCCTAAAGGCAATCACCTTAGGCACTTGATGTACTCCTTATTATTAATAAAAGACATTTTCATCATATGGTGTTCATTACATATGAATTGATATAGATCTTAGACTGTTTAATGAAAGTCATTGGTATGTAACATAACTTCAAGGAAATCTTTATGAGATTCCTATCATATGCAATTGTGTTTATGCCTAAATAATCCCTAGTCATAGAATTAACAAGACGAGATATTGTTAATCTTATTTTACTAGCACATGTTATACTCTTTGACTAAGTTGGACAGCTAATCTCATAAGCTGAAGACAAAAGATTTTTAGAGGTAACATGTGGATACTTGTTAGAGTAGCCAAGTACATTAGATGACCTACTATGAGAGAACCACATGGAGATCTATTCAATGTCAGTGATAGTCTCAATATAAGAATGGTTTAAGTATCCATAGACTTGAGATGCACAAGGTTATCTTGGATACTAAATCCCATATTTTGACTCCATTTCTTATTGCCTCTTAGAGATTGTTCATAGGGTGGTGATTGGGTATAGCATGAGTTATTTGAAGGAAGTTAGGTAGTCAATACAAGATTCACTACTACTAATAGAAAAAGAGTATACCTATGGCCTTTTGTAGAGATCATTACTGATGCGGAACCCCAAAGACCGTGCCTTGAAACCCCTCAACAAGACAAGGTAAACAAACCTTAAGCTATGGTGATCATAGATTGAATCTGACCCAAAGCTAACCAATGTAGCAAAGAACCAAGATTATAAGATTTAATAAGAATAGCCACGCCACAAGCAATATCACTTGATAAGTAACTAATTCCTAAAGGTAACAAAGAGATGCAAATCTGCCTCACTTTAAAGAAAAACACTCAAATTCGTTTTTATTCATTGATGTCATGTACAAGAAGCCTAGATGAGTATTTATAGCCCTAAGTCTTTGAATCCTTTATGGTAAAGGATAACTAAATCCTATTCTAACTCAACTCCTAAATGTACAGCCATATTCTAACTCAAATTCTAAAAAGTAGAGTCCTACTTGGATTAGGACACTAATTAAATCCTTCTAAAATAAGACAAGTGGTGGGTTGGGCTTTATTTCTTTGGCCCACATGCCTATCACTAATTAAAGCCTAAGGTAATTTAAATTAGGCAGCCCACATACATAATTAAGCCCAATTACAAGTTAAGCCCAAATCCCATAAATAGGCACATGCATGGCACATGATCTTGAGCACATGGTTGGCACATGATGTCTTCCACATGGATGGCACATGTCTTGCACATCTTTGGCACATGACTCCTAGCACATGATTTGCACATGACTTGTAATCTTCAATTTTATGGACTTTGTCTTGTTTAGCCCATTTGAATTGAATCTTCATGAAAGACTCCCTTGATCTTGAATTTAGGCTTCCCTTTGTGTATTATTGGCCCATAAGCTTGATTGTGAATTTTAGGCCCAATATAGCAACAAATGCTCCAATGCTGCCTTCTATGACTTGGAATACGCCCTACATTAATTTGGATCATTTGAATGGGATTTTTGAACTCCTTTTCGATCTATTTCAATGATATAAGATTGCTCCTCTCCATTGACAAAATATTGACGTTCATATCCTTCAATTATGGTTCCCGTGCATACATCATTCCCCCTTTCCTCAAGAAGATTCGCCCTCGAATCTTTGCCTACATCAAAAGAAAAATGCACAACACGAAGCAAAGGATAATTAAAATTGTTAGTAAAAAATTTACTTTTCATCTCTTTCTCCTTTTCACACACATTCACTATTTTCTCTCTTTGCTCATTACTACTACTACTTTTATCCCTCAAAACCTCATCTCTCTCAATTCTCTCTTTGGCTTCTCCATAAACAGCCCCTTCTTTCATCTCAATCTCACTCATCGTTACTCCTTCAAGCTCATCCAATTCATGTTCATCACTCACCTTTATGGATTCACTATCATTAGCCACAAATTCATCTTGAATGATGTTTTCACTCTCAATTGCAATGCTCTCAAAATCACTAACACCATTAACTTCTTCTAGTGAAATAGAATCAATACTCTCACCTACAATTTCAACTTCACTAGTATGAGCATCATTAATATCCTCATGAATTTTATTATTACCATGATCCACCATTTTAAAATTAGGAACAAAATCAAATTCATAATGCAAATTTGATTTTTGAATTTCACACCTTCTTGGATAATAATTCTTCATTTCATTATATTTCTCTTCATGCCCCCACCTATCGATCCTAGCACGCATCTTGTCCATTTCTTTTTGAAAGGCACTCATCGAAGATGTTTTGTCTTTCTTTCTTTCTCTTCTTTGTCTATCATTATCATAATATTCAAAATACTCTTTTTCTTCATAAGATTGAAACCTCATAATGCTTTGAGGTCGAGACCCCTCTCTTGATCTTCTTGTGTCAAAGATACTTTGCTGTTTCAAATCTTCAATTTGCTGATTTTTCCTCTCCATCTTGTCTATAATTTTTCCAATCTTTACCTCCAATATTTGAAAATGAATCTCATTCATAAATGCAGCGGAAAAATAAAATTTTTCAAAACCTGAAATAAAAATTATTGTGCCATTAAAACCAATTTATCAAACATAGAGGTTAGAAATTATACCTTATAATTTTTTAATTTGTTCTTCAAATTTTTATTTTGTTGGGTTGTAGCAAACTACTATAATCTACACTAGTATGTCTCTAATGTTAATCCTTGCGAAAATATAAAGAAGAAACTACTAGAAAATTGGTTCAACACACCTCAAAGTGCTAGCAATGATGTATACTCTATTTGAGAGAATATAAAAAAATAATTCTTATTTTTTATTTTTAATTTATAATTTCTAAAAACAATTTTTAGAATTTTTAAACATTTCAAAAGTGTTTTTTTTTTCCAAAAATAGTCTAGGTATAAAATGCATAAGACAAGGGGAAAGATTTAGGGGGTTTTGCCTTAATTAGTATTAATTGACCAATTAAGGCCAATTAGGCCAGCTGCTGGCCAACAGTGTGCTAGCCATGCTAGCGTGCCTGGCAAGCCAACAACTAACGCGGGCCAGTACGGGCTTGTGACCCCACCGAATGATTTTTCCATGCGATATCATCATGATCTATCTTGAAATAATTCATTCATATTTTTAGATCCTATCCAAAACCATTTTACTTATTTTTTGTAACATTCAGTTATTTAGGCCCCGATTGCGCGTGACCGTAGTGGGTCCACTAGTTTAATCGGAGTCTAAATTTAAACCCATAAAAAAATGAGTAATAATAAGAGAAAATAATTAAGGGTATTATTATTTGGGAATTAAAAAGATTTGGGGTAGAATTAGAAAAAAATAAAATTTCCTATGGACAAAATTGGTATTATGGAGATTGTTTGGGGAAAAATTGTAAATATGGAGCAAGATGTGGCAAATATGGAATTTCTCAAAGTTTAAATGTTAATTAAGATTAATTAACTTAATGAACCAATAAGAATTAAGATTAATTTTAATTAGTGGGACCCACTTCTTAATTTAGGTATAAAAGTCAAAAAGGAAGACAAATTCCACGTTCTTCCATGACTTTCTCTTCTTCATCTTTTCTTCCATTTTGGCCGTCCACTTCTCCATCCCAAAAGCCACCATTTTTCTGTAAATTAAGCTTGAAAAAGTGAGCAAATAAATTAGTTTTGAGAGAGGAAAAATCAGAATTTAAGAGTTCTTACTACAAAGGTACCAAATGAGCAAGAAGGAAGGAGGAAAGAATAAGAGAAAGGGAGAAGAATTTGGGGCAGATTCGACCAGCCCTATAACTCCATTAAGGTGAGTTTATTCTTCTTAAATTTAACTTTTTTCCTTCCATTTGGGATCCATATTGATGATAGATGTGATTATGGTTGGTAGATATAGGTTATGTTGCAAGATTGAACTTAGAAAATTTAAGTTTATGATTAGTTGATGGAAGTGTAATTAAACTTTGAATTAATGATATTTGATGTTAGGTAATTATTTTATGGCTTAAAAACTGAATAAAATATAATGTTGAAGGATGAAGGAGGGGCTACTATAGTTAAATAAATTTGGAGGAAATTGAAATTAACATAGAAACACCACAATTGGTGTTAGATTAAGAGTGAATTGAGTGTTGAATTGAAGAAAATAAATTGGGAACTAGGATATGCTTTTTGGGCAGCCATGACATATGAAGAAGGAAGTTTAACCTTAGTACATTTTAGCTCAATTAAGGTGTAAAACATATTAGGAGCATTAGAATATTATGTAGACATGAAAAGCATTGAAATTGAATGTTGGAATTGAGTTATGGTATGGTTGTGTAGGAAAAATAAGTGAACAAGTGAGAGGCCCTTAAGAGGGTGACAAAGGCAAGGAGAAAGCTAGCTAATAAGGGAAGAAAAAGAAGGATTAAGGAAAGAACCAAGGCTGATTAGGTATGTGCTTCATTGATAAAAATTTTGCATGTTGTTAATATGTATGGAATTATATGTTAAGGTTTGTTATGTTTGTGTTGTTGAGATGTTATGTGTTTTGTTGTGACTTTTGATATTATATATGGAAATGAGACCAAATTGTGTGAAATAATTGAGACATATGAATGTATTGTAATTCTGAAAATTTTATTATTAAAATGAATGCAAATGATGGATGTGGTTGAAATATGGATTGATGCCAATTAATGGCTTGGGTACAGAATTCCAGGAACAACTCTGTCTATTTTGATGATAACTTGAGTTATGGAACTCCGTTTTGTATGTTCTTTGTTGGAAATGAAAGCTAAGACACATGGATTTAATTTGTATTTAGACTATAATATATAATTATGTCTATATTTGCCTAGTTAAATGCACGAAGTTTAAACCTAGAATCTATCCAGAAAAATTCTGGGCAGAAAATTATGTGATGATGAAGTAGTAAATTAATCATAACTTTTGATAAAAAATTGGGATTAACATGATTCTTGATTCATCTGAAAGCTAAGACAATAAGCTAAAAATGGTTAAAAGGCTAGAACTTCATATTCGAATTATATATGGGCTAAAAATGAAGCCTAAAAATAAGTCCGAAATCTGCCATAGGTAAAAACATACAATATTGGGCTTTTTGCATGTGTTGTTATAACTATATGTAATAATCCATGCAAATATTTACTTTGATAGTAATTATAAATGTTTAACAAATTATTTATGTATGATATTTTATTTCAATAATAATGGAAATAAAGAACAAAAATAAATAAGCATAATTATGATAGTTAAATAATGTTGACATTTTTGAAATATAGTGAATTAATATAAAAATAGTTAAGCCCAAAAACACCTAGTCTAGAATTAGAATAGGGAATAGTTTGGCATGCCAATCAGGGGATTTAAGGCACTCGGTGCCAAATATGAAAGCCGGTAATGACAATTTATAAATGCGTTCGGCGCAAAATTATTAAGCCGGTAATGACAATATAACAAAAGTCGGTAATGACATTATTATAAAAGCATTCTGCGCTATATTATAAAAGCTGGGAATGACAACTCCGTTATTCCTATTAGTTAGTTCGGTTATAGGTGTTATGGGCACAAATAAATAATAATAATAAATAATAATAAATAATAATAATAATATCGAAGTATGTGATTTTTTTTTATAAATGTTATATGAATTAAAGTTATTAGATATTGAGTGTTTGCAGAAATTTATTGATTTTATATAATTCTTTATTTTATGTCTTATTTATTAAATGGGTAATTAATATGTGAGAAAATATCTATGTATGTAAAATTTTTATCATTGAAGCACCACTAAGCTAGTAGCTTAGCGCGGGTGATTTCCTCTCGCGCAGGTTTAGAAGTGTAGCCATAGAAAATAGATTGTCAGAAGAAGAAGAGTACCCGGAGGAAAGCAGCAAAAAGCTTTGGGTTTAATTTTCGGTATATGTCGTTAAAAACTTTGTAAATTAAAGTATCATTTTTATTTCATATCATGTGTATTAAATATGTGAGTCACCATGTAAAAGAACATGATTTGAATGTAAATTAACGTACTTTATAAATATATAAAAGTTTTAATATTTGGGCTTGTATGAAATTTTATTTTAGTTTATGCAATATTTTCGGAAAAAAAAAAATTTACTTCACTTCATTAATTTTATAAAACAGTAAGACGGGTAATGCTCACTTACCTTACTAAACTATAGTGGAGTAAGGGGGTGTTACATTTTTCATATCTCCAAAGCATGTGACTCATTAGATACTTGGTTATGTTGGTCACTTAAATTAATAATTAATTTAAACAAGTCATGACGGTATCTTGCAGTACATCATGAACCTCAATTGATTGGAAAGTCAATGGTTTGACTATGAATCTTTCTATAGACAATTTTGATGCAATTATTTATTTCACCATTCTATACCCACTTGTTCAGAGTATGGAAATGTGTCAACTCTCACTAGACTATGTCACATCTAGCCCAAGTAATATTAGTTCTTGTCCTTGAGACTCATTACTCTGTTAAATATATCATTGAAGACTATATTCATGATATTTCTACTCTGGCCATTGATTCTCAAGTAATGACCCCGACAAGAAGCCATGAGTATACATTCCTTCTATTAAGGGTGGTGAATCTTTATTGGTTACCTAATTACCTTCAAATACCTTAAGTTGCATCCAATCAACACCCTATGAGCAACCTCCCTGAGGCAACAAAGAATAGTGTCAAAATACATAATCAATATCCAATATATCCTTGAGTACCTCAAATCTAAGGATACTTGTACCATTGCTATGATGAGACTATTATTGATATTTGAATAGATTATCCATATGATTGTCTCATAACATATCATCCAACGTACTTAGCTACACTTATCAAGCACCACATGTTAACTCTAAACATCTCATGTTTACATATTATGAGATCTATTGCATGATACAATCAAGGGGCATAACATATGCTAGTCTAAAATGTCACAGATTAACAATGTCCCATCTCATTAATCTTATGAATAGGGATAATTTAGATCCTAATATAATTACACATGATAAGAATCTGAATATCATGATCTGAATATCATGATCTCATCATAATTTCCTTCATACTATGTTATGTATCATAGAATTCATTAATTGATTTAAGATTGCTATTAAATCATATATCAAATGAATATCAAATTAATGAAAATGCATTTTATTAATTAAATAAATTTATACAATACGTGCTAAAGCTGATTGCCTTTAGAGTACATCTCTAACAACTTCCTACTTGAACTAAAACTAATTGCCTTCGTATTTAATTCCATAAGCGAGTATATGAAAATCATATTTCTTTTAAGGAAGTGGCTTAATTAAATGATCAACAGTATTCTGATCAGTGGGCACTCTTTCTATCTTTATACATACCAATGATTTCTCTAATCAAATGGTATCTTTTGATTATATGTTTGGATCTCTGATGAGACTATGGATCCTTTGCTTGTGCAATGGCTCCATTATTATCACAATACAATTGTATTGGATCAACAATGCTAGGAACCACTCCAAGTTTCATGATGAATTTCTTTATCCAAATTGCTTCCTTTACTACTTCGGAAGCTACAATGTACTCTGCTTTGGTTGTGGAATTAACAGTCATTTCCTGTTGGGAATTCTTCCAACTAATTGCTCCACCATTTAGTGTGAATATATAACCTGACTCAGATTTTGAGTTATTCTCATCAGATTGAAAGATGACATCGATATACCTGCTCACAACAAGATCTCCATCTCCATATACCAAAAAAATACATCCTTAGTCCTTCTCAAGTACTTAAGGATATTCTTGACAACTACCTAATGAATTTCACCAGGGTCCTATTGGTATTTGCTCATGACACTCAGAGCCTATGATACATTGGGTCTAGTACATAATATAGTGTACATGATTGATCCTATAGTTGAAGCATATGGAATCAAACTCATGCATGTCCTCTTATCTTGTGTATTTGGACACATAAACTTTGAGAGAGTAATCTTATGGGTCATGGGAATATATCCTCTATTGGACTGCTCCATGGTAAACCTTTCTAGTATATTTTCTATGTATGTAGATTGTGAAAGACCAACAATCTTTTAGATCTATCACTATAGATCATTATCCCTAAAATATAGATTGCTTCTATAAGGTTTTTCATAAAAAAAATTCTTGGATTTCAAAATTTCCATTGATTGTAAGGCTGAGACATCATTTCCTATTAACATTATGTCATATAAAAATAAAACAAAGAATACAATTGCACTCCCACTAACCTTCTTGTGTACACAAGGTTCATCCAGATTTTATAAGAAACCAAACTGTTTGATTGTCTCATGAAACTGAATATTCCAACTCCTGTATGCTTGCTTTAATCCATAAATGGATCTTTGAAGCTTGCATATCTTTTTCAATCTTTGGATATGAAGCCTTCTGGTTGTGTCATGTACACATCCTCGTCTAGATTTCGTTAAGGAAAGCCATCTTCACATCCATTTGCCATATCTCATAATCATAATGAGCAATAATTGCTAGGATCATCCTTATAGATTTAAGGATAGCTACTGAGCTAAAAGTTTCATCATAATCAATTCATTGTCTTTGAAAATACATTTGCACCCTATAGGCTTTATACCTTCGGGTGGGTCAACAAAGTCCATACTTGGTTTTCATACATGGAATCCATTTCTGACTTCATGCTTGAAGCTATTTGTCAGATTCTTAACTATTTAGAACTTTTTCATATGTCGTAGACTCATCATTTTCTATGGAAAATACGTCGTTTTGTCCATTAATGAGAAATCCATATCTCTCTAGAACAGTACACATCCTACTTGACCTATGAAGATCTCGTGCTTCAGAAGGTTGAGCTACTATATCATCTGTATGAATAACTGCTCAGGCTCAAGCAGTTGATCAACATCTTCAATTTTGCTCACATTATCTCCTTGTAGAAGAAATTCTTGCTCTAAAAAGATAACATGTCTTGAAACAAACACCTTTTATTCCAAGGGTGGTAGAATTGATATTCATATGATACTTTTGGAAGGCCCATTGGAAATCTTTTAGTGCTAACCTCCAAGGACCCAAGTTCATTTGGGTACCTAAAAACCAAACCTAAATTGTTATTTTGTAGTTGTGCCTCAAGTCCACATCAAAGGAAAATGCTTGTGTTGGGTTTTGAAGGTGAATCATATTCATAAACGCAACATAAAAAAAATATCAAAATCCAAAACATGCCTAGACAAAGATCCAAGAACGGATTGGTTAGCAAATAAAAAATTACTTAATTTTAAAGTGTGGAATAAATAAAATAAAGTAAAGAAGGAGAGATATCACACACAAGATTTATAGAGGTTTGGGTATTAACAAACCCTAATCCTCTCCCCAAATTTCGATTGGGTGTTTCACTAACACTCTAAGTGTTACAATTGAGTTTTTCAAGCTCACTCCCAACTATAGTGTTTCTCTCAATGGCTAATATTTAACCCATAAATTCCCTTGTGTTTTTCAATGGATCACATAAAAACCAATTCCTTGTGTTTTATGGCTCACACAATAAACCCTACACGTATTTCACTCTTAACCTAATATGCCCAAGCTCATTCTTGAGTAATTGATTACAATGAAATTACTCACCAACCTATAATGCTCAGAACTTATGAGCAATTAGGTTTTCACAAAGAATAGAGGTTTGTTGAGAAAATTATTTATGCATAAAGCTACAACAAGATTAAAGATGTCAAATAAATTGTGTTCTTCTTGTTGGGATTCATAAATGACTTGCATTTATATTCCCTATATGAATTATAGCCGTTTGGGTGCATTTAATGTGAAAATAGCCATTGAACCAACTCTTAATTTCGCGCCTGACATCTTTCTCTATCATCTTTCACAGTCGTGAATGTTATTCCATACTGTGGTCCAAGTGTTGACTCTGGCCGTGAAACTCTCTAGAAGAATTGGAAGTATTTGATCACGGGCGTGACTAATACTTTCAAGGGCGTGAATATTCTTCTAAGTCGTGGTACAAATGGTGACTCAAGCTGTGAAGCTCTTAGAAAGAATTTTACATGTTTGGTCACGGGCGTGACTTGTTTGATCATTCACGGTTGGTTTGATCCTTCATAGCCATGAACTTTGAATAGTGGAGAGTTGGCGCTAAGCTATATTCATGGCTGTGACTTTGCTATTTCTTTAATTTTAATCTTCAAAAATTGTCTTTCAATCTTGCATCATATTCTAATCAAGGTATATCTTGTTTAACACACTTACAACACAAACATTGTCAAATACATTATTGTTATTTTATTTGTTATCATCAAAATAATAGAAATACCCCTCAAGGTTCAACAATCTTCCCCTTTTTGATGGTGACAAATAATCTAGCAATATGTGCTTTTGAGAAGTCTCCCCCTCAAAAGGTGCTTAAGATAAAATAATGAAGTGCAAGATTTAAAAGAAATATAGCAAAGGTATTTGCAAACTAATAAGGTATATTCAAGGTATATCTTAAGTATATCTCATCAAATAAAACATGTATAACTAAGTGTATTCAAAGTATATGTGAGATATATGTCAAGTATATCTTATGTATTAAATAAAATGAGTTCAAATAAGTTCAAGTTGCAAAGTATATGTGAGGTTGATGTGAGGTATAGCTTATGCATATTTATCAATTAAAATAAAGTTTACATATTTCATACCATACATTGCATATTGCATAATCATATTCATGTATAGATCACATATATGCTAGGATCTCCCCCTTTTGTCATCAGTAAAAAGTTGAAATATTAATAAGATGATTATATTAAAATTAACAGAGAAGGATTACATTGAAATTAGAATACATAAAGATAAAGTCCTAAAACAGCAAAAGTAAAGCTACTATAAGAAAACTAGGACTCTAGGTAGGCTTCAAGCCTGACAAATCATCCCTAAAGCACATACCTCTGCCTCAAGGCTGTTCATATGAGACTCCATAAAGTCTTTGAGGTTTTCCAATCTCTGATCGATGGAAGCCTGCATCATGTCAAGGTGCAGTGCTATAAGATCAGCAACCTGCTGTGCTAAAGTGGATATGGTAGAGGCCGATGATTGACCAACATCCTCAGCTACTGCTGGTGTCGATGTCTCATCATGGGCTTGCTTCCGTTACTGGATAGACTGATGTAGATCAAGGACATATAAGTCAATCTTCACAAAAGGAGAATGATGCACTAGTCATGCCAAGTGGTGCGATCACAAGATCAAGGGCTAACAAACTAAGGCAAGCAATGCAAGGCTATGTTCAAAGCTTGGTCACTAAGGAGATCAAAAAAGATGCATGCATGACAAAGGAGATGGAGTTGATTGAAGACCCAAGGCCCATTACTTATCTTGGGGTGAGTGAAGAACCATCTTGCATGGACTAGTCCAATGGGCTAAACGAGGCAAAGTCCATAAAATTAAAGATTACAAGTCATGTGCAAATCATGTGCTAGGAGTCATGTGCCAAACATGTGCAAGACATGTGCCATCCATGTGGAAGACATCATGTGCCAACCATGTGCTCAAGATCATGTGCCATGCATGTGCCTATTTATGGGATTTGGGCTTAACTTGTAATTGGACTTAATTATGTATGTGGGCTGCCTAATTTAAATTACCTTAGGCTTTAATTAGTGATAGACATGTGGGCCAAAGAAATAAAGCCCAACCCACCACTTGTCTTATTTTAGAAGGATTTAATTAGTGTCCTAATCCAAGTAGGACTCTACTTTTTAGAATTTGAGTTAGAATATGGCTGTACATTTAGGAGTTGAGTTAGAATAGGATTTAGTTATCCTTTACCATAAAGGATTCAAAGACTTAGGGCTATAAATACTCATTTAGGCTTCTTTTACAAGACATCAATGAATAAAAACGAATTTGAGTGTTTTTCTTTAAAGTGAGGCAGATTTGCATCTCTTTGTTACCTTTAGGAATTAGTTACTTTATCAAGTGATATTTCTTGTGGCGTGGCTATTCTTATTAAATCTTATAATCTTGGTTCTTTGCTACATTGGTTAGCTTTGGGTCAGATTCAATCTATGATCACCATAGCTTAAGGTTTGTTTACCTTGTCTTGTTGAGGGGTTTCAAGGCACGGTCTTTGGGGTTCCGCATCAGTTTGGTATCAGAGCTTTTGGTTAGGTAATCATTATCTATCCTTTAAAATTGCTTTCTAGTTGTTAACTTAGCTAGATTTAAATTCTGCCATTAGAGGTACCTTAGGAAAAATTTCAGCCATAAAGAGTAAAATTGCAAGTTTGGGTTTCTTTTCAATTCTTTGATATGTTTGAGGTTTATTAAGCATTAGTTTAGTGTTATTTGATAAGAAAAAAACAAAAAAAAAACAAAAAAAAAGGAAAAAGAAAAAAAAATCAGAATTTCGAATTTAGCACTAAAATTGTGAATTTGTGCTATTTTGAGCTTCAAGTTGAAATCTTGTGATTATTGATTGCTGGAATTGTTTGGTATTATCATAAACTACTGCAATCCAACTTAAATAATTAGTTTTGAGGTTGAAAAGTACAACTTTTGAATTCAGGTACCTTAGTGATCATGTTGAGCATTGATTTGATCTTGAGAAATGGAACTTATCTATTAAATATACCTTGAGTTCTTACTGATTGGTGATAAATTAAGGTTGAATAAGGGTTAAATTGGCTACTCACTAGGAGGAAACCGGTTCTGATTTTTATTCCATACTGTCTAATTTTTGTGCTCTTAAGTTTTCATTCTTTTAATTCTGTCCTTTTTGCATCTAATTACATTAGTTAAGTCTAATTTGCATTCTTAGATTTAATTTGAACAAAAATCAGTAGCGTACACCTATTTGCATTCGTGTATAGCTTTAGATATAATTAATTTCTTTCACATAAGTTTGCTTCTAGACTTTGTTCCATTCATTCTTGTTAGGATTCATTGTTAATTCTTAGCATAGATCACTTGCATATTGTTTGATTTTGTTTCTGGTTCTTACTTGTAATTTTGAGATTCAAAATTTGAGTGGTAAAAGGCATGAATGTGGTGAAATAAGGGTGAATAAACAAGTGATGCTTGCATTCTCTATTGGTAGATATAAGGATGAGGTGTTATGTGATGTTATACCTATGCATGCTAGTCATGTTTTACTTGGAAGGCCTTGGCAATATGATAGACGTGTTATGCATGATGGGTATAGGAATCGGTATTCTTTTAGCTTGAATAACCAAAATTACATTCTTGCACCTTTATCTCCATTGGAAGTATATGAAGACCAAATGAAAATCCAAAAATCCATTATGTAGAATTCAGGTAGTGAGGCAAGTTCAAGTAAAAGAATTGAGAGAAAAGAGGCATTGAATGATAAAAATGAAAGAAATACAAATAAAGGCCCAATGGTGAGTGATGGAGCAAGAGAGAAAAGTAAGGGCGAGATTGTGAAGAGAGAAAAGAAAGTAAGCTTGTATGCAAGGGAGAAAGACTTGAGAGGTGCTTTTCATGCACAAAGGAGAATCTTTTAATTTTGACTGACATTGACCCTTGTTTGCCTAGTGTTTTTGTGTCTTTGTTGCAGGAATTTGAGGATGTCTTCCCCGAAGAGATTCCTAAAGGCCTCCCTCCATTAAGAGGTATTGAACATCAAATTGACTTTGTTCCCAGGGCTGCCATACCAAATAGACCAGCCTATAGAACCAATCCCGAGGAGACAAAGGAGATACAAAGACAAGTTGAAGAGCTTTTAGAGAAGGGGCACGTGAAGGAAAGCTTGAGTCCATGTGCCGTTCCTGTGTTGTTAGTACCTAAAAAGGATGGATCTTGGAGGATGTGTGTGGATTGTCGTGCCATTAATAAAATAACAGTAAAGTATAGACATCCTATTCCTAGACTTGATGATATGCTTGATGAATTATGTGGGGCATGTTACTTTTCCAAAATTGATCTTAAAAGTGGTTATTTTCAAGTTAGGATGAAAGTAGGAGATGAATGGAAAACCGCGTTTAAAACTAAACAAGGTTTATATGAGTGGTTGGTAATGCCTTTTGGTTTAACTAATGCACCTAGTACTTTCATGAGACTTATGAATCATGTTTTGAGACAACTTATTGGTAAGTTTGTTGTGGTTTATTTTGATGATATACTTATATACAGCAAATGTTTTGATGATCATATTATGCACGTTAGGGCTGTATTAGAAGTATTGAGAAAGGAGAAATTGTATGCCAACTTAAAGAAGTGCACGTTTGCTAATGAAAAACTTGTATTTCTTGGATTTGTTGTTAGTGCTAAAGGAATTGAGGTAGATGATGAAAAAGTGAAAGCTATTAGAGATTGGCCAACGCCTACTAATGTTAGTGAGGTTAGGAGTTTTCATGGATTAGCTAGTTTTTATAGAAGGTTTGTTAAAGATTTTAGTTCCATTGCAGCACCTTTAAATGAGTTAGTTAAAAAGGATGTTAAATTTAAATGGACTGAATCACAGGAAAAGACATTTAATTTGCTTAAGGATAAACTATGTAGTGCACCTATTTTGTCCTTGCCTGATTTTAACAAAACTTTTGAGCTTGAATGTGATGCCTCAGGAGTTGGCATAGGAGCTGTTTTAATGCAGGAGGGGCGACCAATAGCATACTTTAGTGAGAAGTTGCATGGAGCTCAATTGAATTATTCCACCTATGATAGGGAATTATATTCTTTAGTGAGAGCCTTGGACATGTGGCAACATTATCTTCTTCCTAAAGAGTTTGTCATACATACTGATCATGAGTCCTTAAAGCATTTGAAGGGACAAATGAAACTCAATAGGCGGCATGATGGTAAGAAAAAGGTAGATTTTGTGAAAGCTATGCATGAGAAAGCAAAACAACACTTGGAGAAGAAGAATGAGTCATATGCACGACAAGCTAACAAGGGGCGTAGAAAAATGGTGTTTGAACCAGGCGATTGGGTATGGGTGCATATGAGAAAAGAGAGATTTCCTCACCAAAGGAAGAATAAACTTGATCCTAGAGGAGATGGCCCATTTCGCATACTTGAAAGGATTAATGATAATGCTTACAAGATAGAACTTCCTGGTGAGTATGGTGTTTCTGCATCATTCAATGTTTCTGACCTTACTCCTTTTGACAATGTAGGAAGAGTAGATTCGAGGACGAATCCTTTTGAGGAGGGGGGAATGATGTAGATCAAGGACATATAAGTCAATCTTCACAAAAGGAGAATGATGCACTAGTCATGCCAAGTGGTGCGATCACAAGATCAAGGGCTAACAAACTAAGGCAAGCAATGCAAGGCTATGTTCAAAGCTTGGTCACTAAGGAGATCACAAAAGATGCATGCATGACAAAGGAGATGGAGTTGATTGAAGACCCAAGGCCCATTACTTATATTGGGGTGAGTGAAGAACCATCTTGCATGGACTAGTCCAATGGGCTAAACGAGGCAAAGTCCATAAAATTAAAGATTACAAGTCATGTGCAAATCATGTGCTAGGAGTCATGTGCCAAACATGTGCAAGACATGTGCCATCCATGTGGAAGACATCATGTGCCAACCATGTGCCATGCATGTGCCTATTTATGGGATTTGGGCTTAACTTGTAATTGGGCTTAATTATGTATGTGGGCTGCCTAATTTAAATTACCTTAGGCTTTAATTAGTGATAGACATGTGGGCCAAAGAAATAAAGCCCAACCCACCACTTGTCTTATTTTAGAAGGATTTAATTAGTGTCCTAATCCAAGTAGGACTCTACTTTTTAGAATTTGAGTTAGAATATGGCTGTACATTTAGGAGTTGAGTTAGAATAGGATTTAGTTATCCTTTACCATAAAGGATTCAAAGACTTAGGGCTATAAATACTCATCTAGGCTTCTTTTACAAGACATCAATGAATAAAAACGAATTTGAGTGTTTTTCTTTAAAGTGAGGCAGATTTGCATCTCTTTGTTACCTTTAGGAATTAGTTACTTATCAAGTGATATTGCTTGTGGCGTGGCTATTCTTATTAAATCTTATAATCTTGGTTCTTTGCTACATTGGTTAGCTTTGGGTCAGATTCAATCTATGATCACCTTAGCTTAAGGTTTGTTTACCTTGTCTTGTTGAGGGGTTTCAAGGCACGGTCTTTGGGGTTCCGCATCATAGACTGGAGGCTAGCTTTTAAAGCTTCTGAGTCATTATCCTCCCAATCAATTTAACTAGCTGGAGTGGTGAAGTAGTAGTAGGCATTTCCTTCATGGATTATACGGACAGTTGTTCCCGTCTTTATAAAGGACTCGATATTGATTTGGTCTCATGGATGAGCTGGAATGAGAGTGTAGATGTGTTAGTCAAGTTTTAAATAACCTAGCTCAATGGCAAGGTGAGTCACATATATGCCAATCAAAATATCTCCCGATGGCTTTGTTGCTATGGAAAGGATGTGATTTGTGAACCATCGTGATAAGGTTATGGATAGTCAGTCCTCTTCATGCCATTTCCAACAGAAAGAGCTCCAATTTTATGATTGCCTCGTTGCTATTTCCTCGAACAAATATACTATAGGTGAGAAAATTGTGCCATTGGAAGGGAGTTTGAAAATTGTTCCAAATTTCGCTGCAGTAAGAGTGCTAGGATGCTTGCATAGTTGGAATTTGACAGTTCCGATGGGTGAGACCTGTAACATGCTAAGGAACTTGAGAGTGGATTCCCTTAGCGTTGGACGATATATGTCCATGAATTTTCTGAGATGACAAATATGTAATTGTTCAATCATGCTAGTTTCAAGACCAAGTGCCTTGATATAACTCCACTCGAAGGATCGTGAAGAGAGTATAGGTTACTTCTTGAGAACGACAAAGCGCGGATGGCAATGGTCCGGAATGACATTGAGTAGGTAATCGGTGTGGCATTTCGGAGCATGTGATTTCTTTCTAGTGCCTTTTGAAGAACTAGATTCCATTTTGATAGCTTTGAACGAAGGAAAATAAGAAAATTGCAAAATAAGGGTTGAAACCCTTGATAAAACTTGTGATTCTTTGAAAAAAAAAAGAGAGTTTTGAGAGGGTTTTATAGAGGGAAAAGTAAGTGAGAAGGCTAGAATTTGTGAGAAATAATGAATGGGAGTGTTAAATGAGAGAATTTGAAGAGATGGAAATGAGAAAAGACAAAAAATTTCATTTTATAGTCGATAGCTTCACAACCATGAATAACAAGTCACGGGCGTGAATCATCGTGGTCATGGTTTGTTGAAGAGGTGCTCTAGCCTTGAAGAAGAAGATGAATCGAGTCACAGTCGTGACATTAAACAGTCACAGGTGTGAAGAAGGCTTTTCACGGGAGTGATAAATATTGTCATGAGCATGAAATTTAGTCTTCGTTATTTCTACCCGTGAGGCAAGGCATGAAACAAAGCGTGAATGGTTCTGGAATTTTTTACTGTCTTTGTTTATGGCTGTGAATATATGTCACAGGCATGAAGAAAGCTTTTCACGGGAGTGACAAATAGAGTAACAAGCATGAAACTTAGTTTTCACTACTTCTACCCGTGAAGCAGGACATGAAAGCTACTAGAACAGTTTGCCATCTTTGTTCAGAGACGTGAATATATGTCACAGGCGTGAACCACCTCAAATCTTCAAAAAAATAAAACTAAAGTCTAAAACAAGACTATAAGATTTCTAAAAAAGGTTCTATGCTTGAAACACATATTTCTATCATGTGCTACTTCATACCATAAAATCAGTCAAGTAATATGCACCATATGAAGGAATTATTAACATTCAAGGTTCACACTACATACAATTGGCATAAAAAATAATTAAGACAAAGTTGATCCATCAAGCATACCAAACTCTCTTCTTATAAAACAAAAACTTTCTTCATTAAGAGGTTTGGTAAAAATATATGCCAATTGATTATTTGTATCAATAAATTCTAATTCAACATCTCCATATTGAACATGATCCCTAAGAAAATGATGTCTAATGTCAATATGCTTACTTCTAGAGTATTGAATGGGATTCTTAGATAAATTGATGGCACTAGTGTTGTCACATTTGGTGGGTATATGGTCCAAACTATGACCATAAATCCTTAAGTTGTTGTCTCATCCATAGGATTTGAGTGCAACAAGGCCTTGCTGCCACATATTCCACTTCAACGGTAGATAAGGCAACTGAAACTTGTTTCTTGCTAAACCAAGAAACTAGGAATTCACTAATAAAGTGGCAAGTGCCTGAGATACTTTCTATCCAATAGACTACCGGCATAATCTACATCCAAATATCCTATGATATGAAAAGATGAATTTTTAGGATACCATAAGCCTAGATGCAATGTGTCATGTAAGTATTTTAAAATCCTTTTTACAGCATTCAAATGAGATTCTTAAGGACAAGATTGAAATCTAGCACATAAGCATACACTATACATTATATTGGGCCTAGAGGCATTAAGGTATGAAAGTGATCTGGTCATACCTTTATAGATCTTAATATCTATTGGGAATGAGTTTGTGTACAATGACAAACACATGCATGATGAATAGGTGCTTTCCTAGGTGTATGCTTTTTATACATAAAAGCATGTTTGGCCTTTTAAGGTTTCCTTCTGAAGCCAAGTGACCCTTGACTATTCTTCTTTTGAATAGAGGGTTTTGTGTGTGCTATGCTCTTAGTGATGCAACAACCACCTAGAATCTAAGTCTAGACAACCTCCAAATCAATTTGATACAAATCTTAACCAATTGCAAGATTAGACTTTTCACCCCCAAAACAGCAAGGGATTGGTAACAAAGAGTATGAAGAGAGATTGGATTCACGCCACAAATTAATTACCAACCTGATAAGTGAAATCAATCCTTGGTATATCAATGGAGATCACACCTCCCACTTGAAGAACACTCAAATTTTGATCTTAAACACCAATCTAATTGTCTTACACGCATAAGGAGGTATTTATACCTCTACAAACCAAACCCTAGGTGCAAAACTGAAGAAAAGACCAATCTGACCCTAATGACTTAAGGACAAACGAATGAGCTTAATTTTATAAGGCCTACACACCTAAGACAAGTTAAAATAAGGCTGATCATGTGTCTTTAAATGAAATCACATTCTAATAATTAAAATAAAACAGCCCACTAAATTTAATCTTAGGCCCAACCATGACATAACATAAGTCCACCTTAACATAACATATTGCACATGACTTGAACCTTGTGATATAGACTTCTTCTCTAGCCCATTAGGCTAGTTGTCTTCACCATCACATGCCCCAATGAGGGTCACAAGCTTTGGATCACCAACCGATTCCATCTCTTCAAGCCTGACCCAAGCCTCTTCCTTGATATCTCTTGTTATCAAGCTATGAATATACATTTGCAAGGCTGCCTTGAGCTTATTTCTACTTGATCTTATGATTGGACCAGGTGGCATCACTAATCCATCTCCTCCATGGCATGTAAGATCATTTCTATTGATGCAGCAACCACCTAGAATCTAAGTCTAGACAACCTCCAAATCAATTTGATACAAATCTTAAGTTTTAAACAATTGCAAGATTAGACTCTTCACCCCCAAAACAGCAAGGAATTGGTAACAAAGAGTATGAAGAGAGAATTGGATTCACGCCACAAATTAATTACCAACCTGATAAGTGAAAACAATCCTTGGTATATCAATGGAGATCACACCTCCCACTTGAAGAACACTCAAGAACACTGAAATTTTGATCTTAAATCACCAATCTGATTGTCTTACACGCATAAGGAGGTATTTATACCTCTACAAACCAAACCCTAGCTGCAAACATGAAGAAAAGACCAATCTGACCCTAATGACTTAAGGACAAACGAATGGGCTTAATTTTATAAGGCCTACACACTTAAGACAAGTTCAAATAAGGCTGATCATGTGTCTTTAAATGAAATTACATTCCAATAATTAAAATAAAACAGCCTACTAAAATTAATCTTAGGCCCAACCATGACATAACATAAGTCCACCTTAACATAGCATATTGCACATGAGTTGAACCTTGTAATATAGACTTCTTCTCTAGCCCATTAGGCTAGTTGTCTTCACCATCACATGCCCCAATGAGTGTCACAAGCTTTGGATTGCAAACTGATTCCATCTCTTCAAGCCTGACCCAAGCCTCTTCCTTGATATCTCTTGTCACTAAGCTCTGAATATACATTTGCAAGGCTGCCTTGAGCTTGTTTCTACTTGATCTTATGATTGGACCACGTGGCATCACTAATCCATCTCCTCCATGGCATGTAAGATCATTTTTGTTGTCTTGGTTCGCATCATCTATTGTCTTGGCTTGCATCATTCCCTCCCTCCTCAAAAGGATTCGTCCTTGAATCACCACCTGCATTATCAAAAGGAGAAAGGTCAGCAACATTAAAAGTTGATGAAACACCATACTCACTGGGCAAGTCAATCTTATAGGAATTGTCATTGATCCTCTCAACCACTTGAAAAAGGTCCATCGCCTCTTGGATACAACTTGGATTTCCTTTAGTTAGGAAATCTCTCTTTCCTAAAATGCACCCATACCCAATCTCCAGGTTCAAATTTCACAACTTTACGTCCTTGATTGGCTTTTTGTGCATAACTTTTGTTCTTTAACTCAATTTGCTGCTTTGCCTGCTCATATATGGACTTAACCAAATCTGCCTTCTTTTGCCAATCTAAGTTAGAAATATCATTCAAAGGTATAGGCAACAAATCCAAAGGAGTTAGCGGATTAAAACCATAGACAATTTCAAATGGAGAATAACCTGTTGATGAATGAATGCTTCTATTATATGCAAATTCTACTAATGGCAAACAATCTTCCCAAGTTTTTAAATTCTTACCAACAACAGCACGTAATAATGATCCTAAAGTTCTATTAACCACTTCAGTTTGACCATCTGTTTGAGGATGACAAGTAGTAGAAAATAGCAATTTTGTTCTCAACTTTCCCCACAACACACGCCAAAAATGACTCAAAAACTTAGAATCTCTATCAGAAACAATAGTTTTAGGAACACCATGCAAAAGCACAACATCCTTAAAGAACAAATCAGAAATATGTGTAGCGTCATCAGTTTTATGGCAAGCGATGAAATGTGCCATCTTGCTAAACCTATCAACTACAACAAAAATGTTATCTCTTCCCCTTTTAGTCCTAGACAGTCCCAATACAAAATCCATAGAGATGTCAATCTAGGGCTGACTAGGGATGGGTAAAGGAGTATACAACCTATGAGGTTGAATTCTTGACTTGGCTTGCTTACATGCAACACACCTAGAGCAAATTTTCTCAACATCTTTCTTCATATTAGGCCAATAAAAATGCTCATGCAAGATGTCAAGTGTCTTAAAAATACCAAAATGACCCATCAAACCACCATTATGTGCCTCACGCACAAGCAACTCATGCATTGAACAATTAGGCATACAAAGTTTATTTTCTCTAAATAAATAACCATCATGCCTATAAAACATTTGAAATGCAGATTATTCACATGCATTATAAACATTTGAAAAATCAGAATCAGAAGCATACAATTCCCTTATATATTCAAATCCCATCAATCGAGAACTCAAAGTATTAATAAGAGTATATCTTCTAGATAATGCATCAGCAACCACATTTTCCTTACCTTGTTTGTATTGAATCACATAAGGAAAGGTCTCAATTAACTCCAACCACTTGGCATGTCGTTTGTTCAGCCTTATTTTAACTTGTCTTAGGTGTGTAGGCCTTATAAAATTAAGCCCATTCGTTTGTCCTTAAGTCATTAGGGTCACATTGGTCTTTTCTTCATTTTGGCACCTAGGGTTTGGTTTGTAGAGGTATAAATACCTCCTTATGTGTGTAAGACAATCAGATTGGTGATTAAGATCAAAATTTCAGTGTTCTTCAAGTGGGAGGTGTGATCTCCATTGATATACCAAGGATTGTTTTCACTTATCAGGTTGGTAACTAATTTGTGGCGTGAATCCAATTCTCTCTTTATACTCTTTGTTATCAATTCCTTATTGTTTTGGGGATGAAGTGATAAGAATGTGGGCTCCTAACTTCGCCCCAAAAGCGCGCTCGTAGGGGAAGGTTTGAGCCCAGCCTTATAACCCAGTCCAGGAATCCCCCGCTACCCGATGTGGGACGCATCATCCCCACCCCCTTAAGACCTCGACTGCCTCAGTCGGCGATCGGTCGCAACCCTAAGGGACACCGGAGGCACGATTGCCTCGGTCGGCGATCGGCCGTGACCCGCAGGGCTGGCACTGATACCAAATGATAAGAATGTGGGCTCCTAACTTCGCCCCAAAAGCGCGCTCGTAGGGGAAGGTTTGAGCCCAGCCTTATAACCCAGTCCAGGAATCCCCCGCTACCCGATGTGGGACGCATCATCAAAAATCACATGCCCCAATGAGTGTCACAAGCTTTGGATTGCAAACTGATTCCATCTCTTCAAGCCTGACCCAAGCCTCTTCCTTGATATCTCTTGTCACTAAGCTCTGAATATACATTTGCAAGGCTGCCTTGAGCTTGTTTCTACTTGATCTTATGATTGGACCACGTGGCATCACTAATCCATCTCCTCCATGGCATGTAAGATCATTTTTGTTGTCTTGGTTCGCATCATTCCCTCCCTCCACAAAAGGATTCGTCCTCGAATCACCACCTGCATTATCAAAAGGAGAAAGGTCAGCAACATTAAAAGTTGCTGAAACACCATACTCACCGGGCAAGTCAATCTTATAGGCATTGTCATTGATCCTCTCAACCACTTGAAAAGGTCCATCCCCTCTTGGATCCAACTTGGATTTCCTTTGGTTAGGAAATCTCTCTTTCCTAAAATGCACCCATACCCAATCTCCAGGTTCAAATTTCACAACTTTACGTCCTTGGTTGGCTTTTTGTGCATAACTTTTGTTCTTTAACTCAATGTGCTGCTTTGCCTTCTCATGTATGGACTTAACCAAATCTGCCTTCTTTTGTCCATCTAAGTTAGAAATATCATTCACAGGTATAGGCAACAAATCCAAAGGGGTTAGCGGATTAAAACCATAGACAATTTCAAATGGAGAATAACCTGTTGATGAATGAATGCTTCTATTATATGCAAATTCTACTAATGGCAAACAATCTTCCCAAGTTTTCAAATTCTTTCCAACAACAGCACGTAATAATGATCCTAAAGTTCTATTAACCACTTCAGTTTGACCATCTGTTTGAGGATGACAAGTAGTAGAAAATAGCAACTTTGTTCCCAACTTTCCCCACAACACGCGCCAAAAATGACTCAAAAACTTAGAATCTCTATCAGAAACAATAGTTTTAGGAACACCATGCAAACGCACAACATCCTTAAAGAACAAATCAGAAATATGTGTAACGTCATCAGTTTTATGGCAAGCAATGAAATGTGCCATCTTGCTAAACCTATCAACTACAACAAAAATGCTATCTCTTCCCCTTTTAGTCCTGGGCAGTCCCAACACAAAATCCATAGAAATGTCAATCCAGGGCTGACTAGGGATGGGTAAAGGAGTATACAACCCATGAGGTTGAATTCTTGACTTGGCTTGCTTACATGCAACACACCTAGAGCAAATTTTCTCAACATGTTTCTTCATATTAGGCCAATAAAAAATGCTCATGCAAGATGTCAAGTGTCTTAGCAATACCAAAATGACCCATCAAACCACCATTATGAGCCTCACGCACAAGCAACTCACGCATGGAACAATTAGGCACACACAGTTTATTTTCTCTAAATAAATAACCATCAAGCCTATAAAACCTTTGAAATGCAGATTGTTCACATGCATTATAGACATTTGAAAAATCAGAATCAGAAGCATACAATTCCCTTATATATTCAAATCCCATCAATCGAGAACTCAAAGTAGTAATAAGAGTATATCTTCTAGATAATGCATCAGCAACCACGTTTTCCTTACCTTGTTTGTATTGAATCACATAAGGAAAGGTCTCAATGAACTCCAACCATTTGGCATGTCGTTTGTTCAACTTACCTTGACCCTTGAGATGCTTTAAAGACTCATGATCACTATGAATCACAAACTCTTTAGGCCAAAGATAATGCTGCCAAGTCTCCAAAGCCCTCACCAATGCATACAACTCCTTGTCATACGTGGAATAATTGAGTTGTGCACCACTCAACTTTTCACTAAAGAAAGCAATTGGACGCCTACCCTGCATCAAAATAGCACCAATACCTATCCCGGAGGCATCACATTCAATTTCAAAAGTAGAATTAAAATCAGGCAAACTCAAAACAGGAGCAGAACAAAGTTTATCTTTCAAAGTATTAAATGCAAGTTCTTGCGCCTCGCCCCACTTAAACCCCACATCCTTTTTAATGATTTCAGTTAATGGAGCAGCAATGACACTAAAATCCTTTATAAACCTCCTGTAAAAGCTAGCAAGGCCATGAAAGCTCCTAACATCACTCACATTCCTAGGGGTTGGCCATTCTTGGATAGCCCTTATCTTCTCCTCATCAACCTCAATTCCATTGGCACTCACCACATACCCTAAGAATATAACTCTATTCATGCAAAATGTGCACTTTTTAAGTTTAGCATACAATTCTTCTCTCCTAAGTGTATCCAAAACAGCCCTAAGATGATGTAAATGCTCATCAACAGATTTACTATAAATCAAAATATCATCAAAATAAACAACAACAAATTTTCCAATGAACTGACGCAAAACATGATTCATCAATCTCATAAAAGTGCTAGGGGCATTGGTTAGACCAAAAGGCATAACGAGCCACTCATATAAACCAATCTTTGTTTTAAATGCTGTTTTCCATTCATCACCAACTTTCATCCTAATTTGGTGATATCCACTCATCAAATCAATCTTAGTAAAGACACAAGCGCCATGCAGTTCGTCTAACATATCATCCAATCTGGGTATTGGATGGCGATACTTAACTGTTATGCGATTCACAGCCCTACAATCAACACACATGCGCCAACTCCCATCCTTTTTTGGTACCAAAAGCACCGGCACTGCACACGGACTAAGACTCTCACGGATATGCCCCCTAGCTAACAACTCCTCCACTTGCCTTTGAAGTTCCTTTGTCTCCTCGGGGTTGCTCCTATAGGCTGGTCGGTTTGGAATTTGTGCTCCTAGTATGAAATCAATTTGATGTTCAATTCCTCTTATTGGTGGCAATCCTTGTGGTAACTCTTCAGGGAATACATTCTCATATTCCTGCAATAAAGAAACAACAACACTAGGCAAAGAAGGGTTAAGGTCAGCTTCATTAAAATAAGATTCCTTGTACATGAGTACAAGTAAACATTGTTGATTCTCAAAAGCCACTCTCATATCCCTTACTTTTGCATAAAAATTGTTTTTCTTTGTACCACTCTCCTTTGGGCCAATTATTTGCTTTTCTTTTTGGGCCTCTTTTCCTCCCATTTTTCTCTCTTTTTTTGCCTCTCCTTTTTCTTTTCCTCTCATCTCTCTTATTTTGCAACTCTCAGCCTTTCCATTTTCTTTTTGCTCCTTTCCTCTCAATTTGGACTTTTCGGCTTCTTTTTGCATTTCTTCCTCCATGCTCCTTTTTAGCTTCATTTGATCTTCATAAACTTCACTAGGAGTCATAGGAGCCAGAATGATACGTTGATCTCCCATCATGAATGAGTGTCTATTTCTATACCCATCATGTGTCACCTTTCTGTCATATTGCCATGGCCTACCAAGCAACACATGACCTGCATGCATAGGTACTACATCACAAAGTACACGGTCAGAATATCTTCCAATGGAGAATGAAATTAAAACTTGTTTATTTACCCTTATCTCTCCACTATCATTAAGCCATTGTAGTCTATATGGCCTAGGATGTTTCAAACAATCCAGCCCCAACTTATCAACTAAAGTAGTACTTGCAACATTAGTACAACTTCCTCCATCAATTATAAGACTACAAATTTTGCCATTTATCAAGCATCTGGAATGGAAGATATTTTCCCTTTGTTCAACTCCATCTTCTTTCAATTGTACATTTAGTACACGCCTAACCACAAGATTTAAATCCCCACCAACAGCATGCTCAGCCTCATCATCATCACTACAATCTTCAAATGAAGGCATTGAATCAGATTCTTTATCACTTTCGGATTCAATTACACCATTATCTTTCAATATCATAACCTTTTTATTTGGGCATTGAGATGCAATATGTCCATTGCCAAGGCACTTAAAGCATTTTATGTTTCTATGCTTTTCAGTATTGGAAGAAGAAGTAGCATTAGCTTTAGGGTTGCCTTTTTGCTCTACTTTACCCTTTTCTTCTCTTACATTGTCTTTGGCTTTGTCTTACCTTTTTGGCCATTTTGAGCTCCAATTAGATGTGGAACCCAAATAGGTTGGTTTGTTGGTTCCCTTTTGCTTTAGTTGCTTCTCCACCTTCATAGCCATATTCACCATCTCCTCTAACTCTACATAGTGGTGCAGCTCAATAACATTTGCAATTTCTTTATTTAGACCAGCCAAGAAACGTGCCATGGTAGCCTCCCTATCTTCAACAATATTAGCCCTCATCATAGCTATCTCCATTTCTTTATGATAGTCCTCAACACTTTTATTCCCTTGCCTTAAAGTTTGAAGCCTTTGATGTAGTTCCCTATAATAGTAACTAGGGACAAACCTCTTTCTCATGACTGCCTTCATCCCCACCCATGTGTTTATAGGCCTTTCCCCATTCCTACGCCTATTGAGGATGATTTGGTCCCACCATACCAAGGCATAGTCAGTGAATTCCACGGCTGCCAACTTTACTTTTTTTTCCTCAGAATAGTTATGACATTCAAACACCAATTCCACTTTTCTCTCCCACTCCAAGTAAGCATCAGCATCATTCCTACCTTGAAAAGTAGGGATTTTCATTTTAATACTCCCCAAATTACGATCTATCCGATTCTCAACATTCCCAAATCTATCCGCCTCTACCCTGCCTCTATGTTCTCTCCTATTCCTTCCTCTATCATTTCTGCCCCCTCTACCTCCAAACTGATTTCTATCCCTATCATCATCAAAGTCATCAAAATCTTCTTCATAGTCAGATTGAGGTGGAGTTACTAACCTTTCCCTTCTCCCTCCAATTCGACTTTGCAAGGATGTATCTCTTCTAAGATTCTGTAGAGCTTGATCATGGCCTTCTAACCTCCTATCATACTTGTCAAACCGATCATTCATGTCTCGGAGCAGAATCTCAAGCCTTCCAAATTGTTGTTGCATAGCCTCCAATGTGAAGAAAGTTTTGTTTCCTTCATCACTACTTCTTTCCTGGTTGCTTGATTTAGACATGATGTAAATAAATGGCCTCACACACTCCCTCACGTGTTTCACTCAAAATGTGTATGTTCGCTCGTGTTTCACTCAATTAAGGCTTTTACCCTCTTTTGAGCTAACCACTCCTGCCTTTTACCGCTCTTGTGTACTCACTATGATATATTTCCGGATCAATTTCAACCAACCAGATCAATAACAATGAGCAGCAATATCCAACAGAAAATTAAAATAGACAATTCCTAAGCAAGAAAGGAAATATCACAAAACTAGAAGCAAAATTAATGAGATGAAAGCAAGGAATGACAAGTATATGCTATATGCACACACGGATGAAGAATGAGGTGTGCAGATATAATATTGTTATTTGAGTAATATGGAATGCAAAATTACTCAACTAATGTAATGGAAACAAGTAGGACAGCAGTCAATAATATAAAACAAAGAATGCAAGAAATTGACAAAACTAGAAAAAATTAAGTGCATATGTGCTACTGCCCTAAAAGAATTCGAACCAGAATCTAAAACTCACTAAACCATTCCCAACTTACTGCCAAATAAGCTAATTGTATGTCTATTAGCAACTATTATCCACCAATTGCACAATTTCCAGCAATAAGCAATGAAATCTCAACTTATACCTCAATATGAAACCAATCAATTTCAACTACGAACTCCACTCAAAATTGCTCAAATTATCAATTTTAATCAGAATAGAGCAAACATATTCAGAGGAAATTCATTTAATATATGTCTGCAATCAATTGAATCCAAACAGTCCCACTTTTGGCAATCAATGCCAATATGCACGAATTTTTTTTTTGTTGTTTGTTTTTTTTTCTAATCTGATATACAACAAAAAAAAATTGAAACACCAAAAATTCGTACCCCAAAAAAAAGAAATAAACCAAACTTCAATAGACAGCAATATAGGCAAATTCAGCCACAAATAGATAAACTTTTTTTTTTGATTTTTTTATGCTGTAACTTGAACAAATATCACTAAAACCAGAAAAATAAAGATAAGTACAATTGATTTAGAACCAAAGCTCTGATATCAAATGATGCAGCAACCACCTAGAATCTAAGTCTAGACAACCTCCAAATCAATTTGATACAAATCTTAAGTTTTAAACAATTGCAAGATCCGATGTGGGACGCATCATGAAGAGTCTAATCTTGCAATTGGTCAAACTTAAGATTTGTATCAAATTGAGTTGGAGGTTGTCTCAATTTAGATTCTAGGTGGTTGCTACATCATATTCCATGTTAAACATCTTTAGCATCTTATCTATGTATGTAAACTGAGAAAGACCAAGCAACCTTTTAGATCTATTATCTCTATAGATGTTAATCCCTAGTATATAGGTTGCTTCTCCAAGGTCTTTTATGGAGAAATTCTTAGAAAGCCAAATTTTGACTGATTGAAGAACTAAGTCATCGTTTCCTCTAAGTAGTATGTCATCTACATACAATACTAAAAATACAACTGCACTCCCATTAACCTTCTTGTAAATACAAGGTTCATCCATATTTTGTGAGAAACCAAACTCTTTGATTGTTTCATCAAATCAGATATTCCAACTCCTGGATGCTTCTTCAATCCATAAATGGATCTTTGCAATTTGAATACCTTTTCTCTATCACTTGATATGAAACCCTCAGGTTGTGTCATATACACATTCTCAAAAAAATTTCCATTAAGAAAAGTTGTTTTCACATCCATTTTCCAGATTTCATAATTATAATGAAATGTAATGGCTAGGAGTATCCTGATGGATTTAAGCATAGCAATTGGAGAGAAGGTTTCATCTTAGTCAACACCTTGTCTTTGATGTTATCCTTTAGTTACCAACCTAGCCTTATAGGTAACTTTTAATTACCTTCCATGTCGGTCTTCTTCTTGAAGACCCATTTGCACCCAATGGGTTTAATCCCTTAAGGTGGGTCAACCAAAGTCCATACTTGGTTTTCATACATGGAATCTATCTCTGACTGCATGGCTTTTAGCCATCTTTCAGATTCTAAACAATTCAAAACTTTTTCGTAGGTTAGTAGGTTCATCATCCTTTATGAGCAATATGTCATTCTGGTCACGTATGAGAAATCCGTATTTCTCAGGAACAATGCACATCCTGCTTGATATGCAGATGTTTGAGCATCTTGAACTTCGTTAAGTTCAATATTGCTACCACTTTCTTCTTTTAGAAGAAACTTTTTTCTCTAAGAAGACAACATGCTTTGAAACAAATACCTTTTGTTCCAATGTATGGAAGAATTGATATCTAAATGACTCTTTTAGATATCCCATAAACAGAAACTTATCAGACTTAACTTCTAGCTTATCTAAGATCATCCACTTCACATAAGCAGGACAACCCCATACTTTCAAGTGAGAAAGAATAGGTAAGAGTTAGTCCATATCTCATATGGAGTAACCTTAACTGACTAAGAAGGGACTCTATTTAATATATAAATAGAAGTCTCTAATGCATGACCATAAAAGGACTTAGATAGTTTTGCAAAGCTTATTATCGACTCACCGTATCTAACAAGGTTCGGTTTCTCCTTTCAGTCATACCATTATGTTGTGGTGTATAAGGTGGAGTCCATTGAGATAAAATCCCATTATCTCTTGGATAACATTGAAACCTTTGGTTTAAGTATCATCGATTTGATCTAAGTGCTTTAATACCTTTACCAAGTTGTTTGTCTACTTCATTTTTGAATTCTTTGAACTTTTCTAAAACTTCAGATTTTTATCTCATCAGTTACAAATACCCATATCGTGAATAACCATCAAGAATGTAACAAAGTAGATAAAACCACCTCCGGCATGCATTGTGTCACGCACCGCGAAGGTTCATACGGGATTTCCCGCACATGTACATTTTCCCACACATGTATAATATTCTAGAAGGCCATTGTACACCGTTAGATTAAATGGATCTTGGCCGTCCATTTCAGTAGGTAGGAAGTAATCCTAGCCCTCCATTTGGTAGGTGGGAATCAATCCTAGCCATACATTTTGATAGGTGAGAGTTGATCTTGACCATCCATTGGTAGGTGGGAATTGATCTTGGCCATCCATTGAGGAGGTGGGGGACTATATATACCTTTGTGTAGTACATTTGTAATGATCCAAGCATTTGAAGCAATACAAGCAAATCTTAAGCATTCTCCAAGTTCTCTCTTCTTTTCTTTGTGTTCTTAGCATATTTGCTCATTTGCTAGTTATATCTAGCGTTCGTAAAGGAGGCTGACCAGCATTCTTACGAAGAAGTTTGCTAGTGTCACGCTGTTGTTGGTAGCAAAAGACCAAGCCCATGACAGTTGGTATCAGAGCTAAGGTTCAAGCAAAGATGGCGGGATCAAATGAGATCACGAAGATGGCAACCTATGAGAGCCAAAAATCAAGGAAGGGGAGATCAAGGTCGAGAGATGCCTTGGTAAACATGAATGCAAGGCTCGCTAGAGTGGAGCTTGCTGTCGTCGAGGGGCAAGAGAAGTTTGAGGAGGCAGACCAACGCATCATGGAGCTCGAAACTGGGAGAGATGAGCTTCAAGGGGAGATGCAAGGTGCCCTGAACGTTGCTGTGATGACATGTCTAGACCAAGTAAAGGCCCTAGAGGAGTCCCTTCGTGCCGAGATTGTGGGGCTCAAAGAGGAGATTGCAAGAGTTGTAGCGGAGCTTGGCAATGCAAAGGATGAGTTGATCCTTTGCAAGAGAGCCATTGCGCAAGGGGGAGGTGTTGCTAACCCCGTGGTAGTCTCTACTCCTTCAAGGGTGGACGTTCCTAAGCCAAAGATGTACCATGGTTTGAGGAACGCGAAGGAGATTGACAACTTCTTGTGGAGCTTGGAACAATACTTCAAGGCACTTGGCCTTGATGAAGGAAGGAAGGTCGATCATGCATCCCTCTACCTTGTGGATACCACGATGGTATGGTGGAGGAGGAGATGTAGCGACATCGAGAGAGGAACTTGCACCATACATGGGATGAGTTCAAGAAGGAACTTAAGAGACAGTTCTACCCAGTGAATGCAGAACATGAGGCGAGAGCCAAGCTTAGGCGACTCACTCATGAGGGGAGCATACGAGACTATGTGAAGGAGTTTTCCGAAGTGCTCTTGGAGATTCCCGACTATCCCGACATGGAAGCACTCTTTGCTTTTATGGATGGTTTGCAACATTGGGCCAAGCGAGAGACGTGGTGCCCAAGATCTTGCCACTGCTATTTCCATTGTTGAATCTCTTATCGAGTTTAAGAGGAGTAAGAAGCCAAAGTTTCATAAAAGCAATGGTGACAATGGAAGGAGTGGAGGAGACAACCACCAAAGCAAAGAGAGCTCCCACAAGTACTACAAGGGCAAGAGCATCAAGGATGACAAAGGAAGAGGTAGGCCAACTATCCAATGTTTCTTTTGTGATGGGCCACATAGGGCAAGGGAATGCCCGATGAAGGCCAAACTATCAGCCCTAGTCGAAGAAAGGGAGGAGCATGAGCGATACGAGGAGACGAGGGTGGGATCCCTACAACTCCTTAATGCCATGAAAACCAAGGTTGAGATGCCAAAGTCTGACAGCAAGGGACGATTGTTCGTGGAAGCCAAAGTTGGCCAACAAACTGAGAAAGCATTGGTGGAAACGGGAGCCAGCCACAACTTTCTCGAAGTAAAAGAAGCGGATCGGCTAGGCATCAAATATGTTGGCGAGAAAGGATGGCTTAAATCCGTGAATTCTAAAGCCAAGGCCACATTTGGAGTTGCTCGTGGAGTAAAAGTAAGCCTTGGTGGATGGCATGGCTTAGTGGAATTTTCCGTAGTGCCAATGGATGATTATGCTATTGTGTTAGGTATGGAGTTCCTGGATCAAGTCAAGGCTATGCTCATTCCTGGTACCAACACGATGTGCATATTAGATGGAGACAATGCTTGCATGGTGCCATTAGCAAGGGAAGCTAGTCTGAAAGCCAAGCGGATATCATCCATGCAACTCTCCACGGAGGAGATGCTCCCTAAATTGTCCAAGAGACTTCCACCGAAGGGAGAGGGGGATGAGAAGATAGAGTTGAGTTTTGATGCAATTTCCTATAGAGTGGCGCCTCTCGAGTTTGGAGAATTGAGGAGGAAATCAAGGGCTATTGCCATAAGCCCGAGGATTTCGTTGGAGGAGCAAGACCCACAAGCCAAGAGATCAAGGGAGTTGGCAAGTCATGGAAAGACTCGCCAAAATTGGCTTAGAGGTGGGGAGCTCACCAAGGAACGTCATAAGTTCCCAAGCACTGCCAAGTCTACCAGAGGTTGGCATGAGAGACCAACCATAGAACAAGCGTACCAAGCCAAGGCCGAGAAGAAGAGGAAGAAATGGGCCAATGCTAAAAAGAAGCACTTGGAGCTTGAAGAAGGGGATGCCACAAGGGCATTGCCAGATTGAGTGGGGGAGAATGTCACACACCGCGAAGGTTCATACAGGATTTCCCGCATATGTACATTTTTCCATACATGTATAATATTCTAGAAAGCCATTGTACACCGTTAGATTAAATGGATCTTGGGCGTCCATTTTGGTAGGTAGGAATTAATCCTAGCCCTCCATTTGGTAGGTGGGAATCAATCCTAGCCATACATTTTGGTAGGTGAGAATCTCTCTTCTTTTCTTTGTGTTCTTAGCATCTTTGCTCATTTGCTAGTTATATCTAGCGTTCGTAGAGGAGGCTGACTAGCATTCTTACGAAGAAGTTTGCTAGTGTCGCGCGGTCGTTGGTAACAAAAGACCAAGCCCGTGACAACTAACATTGGTCCATATTATGTACAAGATCCAATAGTCCATTGGCATGTTTACCCTTTCTACTAAAAGGTGATTTTGTCATCTTTCCTAACAAACAAGATTCACATTTGTTATATGATTCATAATCAAATGACCCTAAATCATCATTCTTGTGCAACCTAGTCATGCACATCTCATTTATATGGCAAAGACGACAATGCCATAAATATGATGAATTTAGGTTATCTATCTTTTGTCTTTTATTATTGATATTGACGATTGACTTACACATATCAAGAATGTAAATCCCATTACATAATGTGCCAATTCCATAAAGAATATCATTCAACCATATAGAGTAACCATTGCCATTAATAGTCAAATGAAAACCTTTTCTATTTAAACAAGAAACAAAAATAATATTCTTTATCAAAATTGGAACATAATAACAATTGTCTAATTCTAAAACAAGCCCACCTGGGAGTGTCAATACATAAGTTCCTACAACTAATGCAACAACTCTTACTCCATTACCAACATGTAGGTCTGACTCTCCTTCCTTGAGCTGTTTACTGTTCCTTAGGCATTGCCTATTAGTACATATGTATGAGCCACATCCGATATCCAATACCCATGCATCATTAATAGAAACAATATTAACCTCAATAACATAAATACTTGAAGTAGAAGGTGCATCCAATGTCTTATCTTTCTCATTCTTTAAAGACTCTAGATAGGTCTTACAGTTCCTCTTCCAATGGCCAGTCTTGCCACATCCTTTTTGAAGCAGTCTCTTTGCCCTTCTTCTTCACGCCTCTATGTGCCCTTCTTCTTTTTCTTGTCCTTCTTCTTCTTAGAAGAACTAGAAGTGTACTCGAGCATCATAGCCTTTTGCTCTTTCTTAATAGAAGGTTCAGCTGTTTTAAGCATATTGATTAGTTCGGGGATCGAAATGGATATCTTGTTCATCTGATAGTTTAGCATGAAGTGTGCATAACTATCGGACAAACTTTAGAGAATTAAGTCTGTACTTAACTCATGATCCATAATGAACCCCAAACTAGCCTATCTCTCAAAGTACCCATTCAACTTTAATGCATGTTTCACTAGAAAAGTCCCCTCTATCATCTTGGAGCGGAAGAGCAACTTGGGTATCTCATATCACTCAGGACGAGCTTGCTCATCAAAAAGCTCCCTTAGATGATACTTAATGGTATTAGCATCCATGTTCTCATGTTGCTTTGAAGCTCAAGAGACATAGAGGCAAGCATAATGGAAACTCCAACTCACTATCATCCACTTGCTTCTTGTATGCCAACTGTTCATCAATAGATGCATCATTAGCAAGAGGGGAGGGAAGCCGCTCTTCCAAGACATAGGCCATCTTTTCAATTTTGAGAATTATTCTCAAATTCCTTAGCTAATCAAGGAAGTTCGGGTAGTCAATTTATTGGAAGCAAGAATCAAATGTAAGTTCACATTTGATGATATGATTCCATTAACCTACATGTAAAGAAAGATCATGTTAGAGAATGTACTAAGTGCATGAATATTAGGTCTTTAATAAACATGCATTATAACTCCCACTATTTTATTACGAACCCATAGTCCTCACTATAAATCCGAGAGAACCCGTTGGAAGCTCTCCTAATGGGTTAGTATCCAACATCACTAAAATTGATCTTGGGTTTGCCAAAAAAGCCATCATACATCAATTGAAAGGTATCTCATACCAATTGCATTATATTATGCAACTACTGAATCATTGGGCTATCAACTCTTGATATGTGCACATCTCATGACCCAATACTACCTCTAATTAACATTGACCTTGGGTTTTCCTAACAAACCAATATAAATAGTTAAAGCCAGCCTATTAATCATGAAATTATATTTATATAGTTTGAACATATTCATATAGAGCGGGCTTGGGTTTTCCCAACAACCCAGACTCTAAAAAAACTTTGTTTCTTGCGATATTAATGGAAGGCATTGGCCTTAATATGATTTAAGAGGGATTTCTTTATTTAGGTCTCATCATGGTAATTTGGCATGCATAATATATCCATTCATCACATATAGATATATAAGATAATTACACTAATTATATGATTATGATTATAGATATATAAGATAATTACACTAATTATATGATTATGATTATAGATATATAAGATAATTACACTAATTATATGATTATGATTATGGACATAATCTAACATCAATACTTCGAGCCATGAAATGATTGACTAGGTCTCACCTAGGTAGATGCATGAAATTACAACACTAAATAGAAAACAATTTTCTATTCTAATGCTCCTTTGTTTTTAGCACCATCTCCTTGGGTTCTTGCTCCTTTTCATTTCAATTCTATTCTAATCCTATATAATCTAATTACATAAATTCTTCATAAGAAAATCTCAAGTTATATTTGAGGGGAGTAAGATGAGAAAAGAAATACATTAGAGAAAAAGGAAGGTAGGGACTCGTAGGCCCAATTTACCAAAAAATAAATTTCTATATATGATCAATCACATTGGTCAAGTCTATAATCATACCATCATGCCCTTCCATACACCCTTAGCATGCATTCTCTAATGCATAAATAAAGGTAACCTATTAAAGTAACAATTTGGGTTCCCTTTATTTCAACTCTTGAAACGTTATTTTGATTATTTGGCTTTTACTGAAATTCATCATATATCCATTATTTAATCTTATCAAATAATCATATGAACATTTAGAAACACTTTCTAAAAGAAAATTATGCAAATTAGGCATACATTTGATCATATCAAAAAGTTTCCAAAATTACTTATTGTGCCAACTAGGTTATTACCAATTTAATGCATGCAATAATTAAATCTGAATTTAATAATTAAATCTCATTTAATATTAAATCCAAATATGACCAGTAGTTAATTTATAATTAAATTACCTTAATTAATTATTATTTTTATGCCAAATAGGATTAAACAATCCTAGTTACAATTGCATACTAGAATATTAGTCAAACTAGGACTTTGAAAACCCTTTTTTAATTCAAACCAAATTCCATTCAAAAATTCCCAAAATTTCAAGAATTTATTCTCATCATTATAATCAAGTTATAATCAGTTTAAACTAATTAAATTTGTTCATTAGATAATCTAAATCATTTATCATTCAATTACAAACCAATTATATAAAAATTACTTAAATTGAATCATACATGAATTAGGATTCTTTAGGAATTTAACCATGAATTTAATTTGACTCCAACATGAAATTTTAAATTAAACAACACAAAACAGTCCCATCACATGGTAAGGTTCTCAACCTAGTTATCTGTTTTGTTTGTTCCATGATTAAAAATAATTTTTGTATCAGTATAGGTGTTGTGCATAAGTTGAAATACATTCTAAATATTTCATAAATATATTTGATTAATCAAATTAATAAACCAAATTCAAACAACTCCTCAAACAAATCAATTGGCAAAACTAGATTTCATAAACCCCAGAAATTCAGCAACTATGCATAACTTTGAATTTCATGTTCAAATCAAATTCAAACCTTTTAATTATAATAAAAAAATATCTAATATCATCATATTAACATGTCATTAAATTAAAATTAAAATTTGAGGCCAAACAGAATCAAATTCATTTTTAACAAAAAGAGGGAATCCAAGTTGTTCTTTAACAATCAATCTGATTGATACTTCAATTAAATTTGAATTTAATTTAAATAGGATTACTCTGATGCCACTGTTAGGTTCTTAGAATGCATTTCATACATGGCGTAACAAAAAATTAAAAATCTAATTGAACCCAAAAAGTATGGAATGCCCTATGTATATTAAAATCAGAATAACCATCGCATGGGAGATGTAGAATTACCTTTGTCTAATTACAACTTTTGATCTTCAAGGTTGTGTGCCTTACTTCTTAGTTGGGTTGTTGCAAACCACAACAATCCAAGACTGAATTGTCTCTAATAATAATCCATGTAAAGGAGCGAAGGAAATAACCTCAAAGGCTATGGGGTGTCAAAGCACCAAAGTGTTAGCAATGGTGATTCAACTTTAAGAGAGATGAAAGAACGATAACTTTTATTTCTCTAAGGAGGTAGCCACTTTTCTAAGCCATTTTGAGGGTATTTATAGGTCCTATAATCATAATTAGGGTTGGATTCTTAAAACCCCATGTTTGGCTTTTGAATAGAATGAAAAATCTGTGAAATTGTAGATTGTCGCATGAGCGAGGGTGTCATCATGCTCGCAACAACCCTGTGCAAAAGACCTTGCTATCTCGCATGAGAGGACATCCTAGCGCACATGATAGAATGCCTTTGTACCATCATGTGAACATGAGGAATTCTTGTGCGACAGAATGTTACTTCGCACTTGTCACTTGTACACGATAACCATTACGTGAATCCTTTTGCTCTAATATGCGAAACTCTTTCATGGAACTTTCTCTCTCATATTTTTGGATCCAATCCAAAATCCATTTCACATTTCCTTTACTCCTTCTATGCATGTTGATGCGGAACCCTAAAGATCGTGCTTTGAAACCCCTCAACAAGACAAGGTAAACAAACCTTAAGCTATGGTGATCATAAATTGAATATGACCCAAAGCTAACTAATGTAGCAAAGAACCAAGATTATAAGTATAATTAAGAATATCCACGCCACAAGCAATATTACTTGATAAGTAATTAATTCCTAAAGGTAATAAAGAGATGTAAATCTGCCTCACTTTAAAGAAAATTCTCAAATTCGTTTTTTCATTGATTCATTGATGTCTTGTCCAAAAAGCCTAGATGAGTATTTATAGCCCTAAGTCTTTGAATCCTTTATGGTAAAGGATAACTAAATCTTATTCTAACTCAACTTCTAAAAAGGTGGAGTCCTACTTGAATTAGGATACTAATTAAATCCTTCTAAAATAAGATAAGTGGTGGGTTGGGCTTTATTTCTTTAGCCCATATGTGTATCACTAATTAAAGCCTAAGGTAATTTAAATTAGGTAGCCCACATACATAATTAAGTCCAATTACAAGTTAAGCCCAAATCTCATAAGTAGGCACATGATCTTGATCACATGGTTGGCAAATGACTCCTAGCACATGATTTGCACATAACTTGTAATTTTTAATTTTATGGACTTTGCCTTGCTTAGCCCATTGGACTAGTCCATGCAAGATGGTTCTTCACACACCCCAAGATAAGTAATGGGCCTTGGGTCTTCAATCAACTCCATCTCCTTTGTCATGCATGCATCTTTTGTCATCTCCTTAGTGACCAAGCTTTGAATATAGCCTTGCATTGCTTGCCTTAGTTTGTTAGCCCTTGATCTTGTTATAGCACCACTTGGCATGACTAGTGCATCATTCTCTTTTTTTGAAGATTGACTTATATGTCCTTGATCTACATCATTCCCCCCTCCTCAAAAGGATTCGTCCTCGAATCTACTCTTCCTACATTGATGCAAACCAAGACAAAAAAAAATGATCTTACATACCATGGAGGAGATGGATTAGTGATTCCACTTGGTCCAATCATAAGTTCAAGTAGAAACAAGCTCAAGGCAGCCTTGCAAATGTATATTGAGAGCTTAGTGACAAGAGATATCAAGGAAGAGGCTTGGGTCAGGCTTGAAGAGATGGAATCAGTTGGCGATTCAAAGCTTGTGACACTCATTGGGGCATGTGAGGGTGAAGACAACTAGCCTAATGGGCTAAAGAAGAAGTCTATATTACAAGGTTCAAGTCATGTGCAATATGCTATGTTAAGGTGGATTTATGTTATGTCATGGTTGGGCCTAAGATTAATTTTAGTGGGTTGTTTTATTTTAATTATTGGAATATAATTTCATTTAAAGACACATGATCAGCCTTATTTAAACTTGTGTTAAGTGTGTAGGCCTTATAGAATTAAGCCCATTCGTTTGTCCTTAAGTCATTAGGGTCAGATTGGTCTTTTCTTCATGTTTGCACCTAGGGTTTGGTTTGTAGAGGTATAAATACCTCCTTATGCGTGTAAGACAATCAGATTGGTGATTAAGATCAAAATTTCAGTGTTCTTGAGTGTTCTTCAAGTGGGAGGTGTGATCTCCATTGATATACCAAGGATTGTTTTCACTTATCAGGTTGGTAATTAATTTGTGGCGTGAATCCAATTCTCTCTTCATACTCTTTGTTACCAATTCCTTGCTGTTTTGGGGGTGAAGAGTTTAATCTTGCAATTGTTTAAAACTTAAGATTTGTATCAAATTGATTTGGAGGTTGTCTAGACTTAGATTCTAGGTGGTTGCTGCATCATTTGGTATCAGAGCTTTGGTTCTAAATCAATTGTACTTATCTTTATTTTTCTGGTTTTAGTGATATTTGTTCAAGTTACAGAATAAAAAAATTAAAAAAAAAGTTTATCTATTTGTGGTTGAATTTGCCTATATTGCTGTCTATTGAAGTTTGGTTTATTTCTTTTTTTTTGGGGTACGAATTTTTGGTGTTCTAATTTGTTTTTTGTTTATCAGATTACAAAGAAAAAAAAACAACAAAAAAAATTCGTGCATATTAGCATTGATTGCCAATATGCGAATTTTTTGGATTCAATTGATTGCACACATATATAAAATGAATTGCCTCTGAATATATTTGCACTATTCTGATTAAAATTGATAATTTGAGCAATTTTGAGTGGAGTTAGTAATTGAAATTGATTGGTTTCATATTGAGGTATAAGTTGAGATTTCATTGCTTATTGCTGGAAATTGTGCAATTGGTGGATAATAGTTACTAATAGGCATACAATTAGCTTATTCGGCAGTAAGCTGGGAATGGTTTAGTGAATTTTAGGTTCTGGTTCGAATTCTTTTAGGGCAGTAGCACATATACACTTAATTTTTTTCTAGTTTTGTCAATTTATTGCATTCTTTATTTTATATTCTTGACTGCTGTCCTACTTGTTTCCATTACATTAGTTGAGTAATTTTGCATTCCATATTACTCAAATAACAATATTATATCTGCACACCTCATTCTTCATCCGTGTGTGCATATAGCATATACTTGTCATTCCTTGCTTTCATCTCATTAATTTTGCTTCTAGTTTTGTGATGTTTCCTTTCTTGCTTAGGAATTGTCTATTGTAATTTTCTGTTGGATATTGATGCTCATTATTATTGATCTGGTCGATTGAAATTGATCCGGAAATATATCATAGTGAGGACACAAGAGCGGTAAAAGGCTGGAGTGGTTAGCTCAAAAGAGGGTAAAAGCCTTAATTGAGTGAAACACGAGCGAACATACACATTTTGAGTGAAACACGTGAGGGAGTGTGTGAGGCCATTTATTTACATCATGTCTAAATCAAGCAACCAGGAAAGAAGTAGTGATGAAGGAAACAAAACTTTCTTCACATTGGAGGCTATGCAACAACAATTTGTAAGGCTTGAGATTCTGCTCCGAGATATGAATGATCGGTTTGACAAGTATGATAGGAGGTTAGAAGGCCATGATCAAGCTCTACAGAATCTTCGAAGAGATACATCCTTGCAAAGTCGAATTGGAGGGAGAAGGGAAAGGTTAGCAACTCCACCTCAATCTGACTATGAAGAAGATTTTGATGACTTTGATGATGATAGGGATAGAAATCAGTTTGGAGGTAGAGGGGGCAGAAATGATAGAGGAAGGAATAGGAGAGAACATAGAGGCAGGGTAGAGGCGGATAGATTTGGAAACGTTGAGAATCGGATAGATCGTAATTTGGGGAGTATTAAAATGAAAATCCCTACTTTTCAAGGTAGGAATGATGCTGATGCTTACTTGGAGTGGGAGAGAAGACATGGTAAGAGAAGAAAAGGGTAAAGTAGAGCAAAAAGGTAACCCTAAAGTTAATACTACTTCTTCTTCCAATACTGAAAAGCATAGAAACATAAAATGCTTTAAGTGCCTTGGAAATAGACATATTGCATCTCAATGCCCAAATAAAAAGGTTATGATATTGAAAGATAAGGGTGTAATTGAATCCGAAAGTGATAAAGAATCTGATTCAATGCCTTCATTTGAAGATTGTAGTGATGATGATGAGGCCGAGCATGCTGTTGGCGGGGATTTAAATCTTGTGGTTAGGCGTGTACTAAATGTACAATTGAATGAAGATGGGGTTGAACAAAGGGAAAATATCTTCCATTCCATATGCTTGATAAATGGCAAAATTTGTAGTCTTATAATTGATGGAGGAAGTTGTACTAATGTTGCAAGTACTACTTTAGTTGATAAGTTGGGGCTGGATTGTTTGAAACATCCTAGGCCATATAGACTACAATGGCTTAATGATTGGGGAGAGATAAGGGTAAATAAACAAGTTTTAATTTCATTCTCTATTGGAAGATATTCTGACCGTGTACTTTGTGATGTAGTACCTATGCATGCAGGTCATGTGTTGCTTGGTAGGCCATGGCTATATGATAGAAATGTGACACATGATGGGTATAGAAATAGACACTCATTCATGATGGGAGATCAACGTATCATTCTGGCTCCTATGACTCCTAGTGAAGTTTATGAAGATCAAATGAAGCTAAAAAGGAGCATGGAGGAAGAAATGCAAAAAGAAGCCGAAAAGTCCAAATTGAGAGAAAAGGAGCAAAAAGAAAATGGAAAGGCTGAGAGTTGCAAAATAAGAGAGATGAGAGGAAAAGAAAAAGGAGAGGCTAAAAAAGAGAGAAAAATGGGAGGAAAAGAGGCCCAAAAAGAAAAGCAAATAATTGGCCCAAAGGAGAGTGGTACAAAGAAAAACAATTTTTATGCAAAAGTAAGGGATATGAGAGTGGCTTTTGAGAATCAACAATGTTTACTTGTACTCATGTACAAGGAATCTTATTTTAATGAAGCTGACCTTAACCCTTCTTTGCCTAGTGTTGTTGTTTCTTTATTGCAGGAAAAGAGTTACCACAAGGATTGCCACCAATAAGAGGAATTGAACATCAAATTGATTTCATACCAGGAGCTCAAATTCCAAACCGACCAGCCTATAGGAGCAACCCCGAGGAGACAAAGGAACTTCAAAGGCAAGTGGAGGAGTTATTAGCAAGGGGGCATATCCGTGAGAGTCTTAGACCGTGTGCAGTGTCGGTGCTTTTGGTGCCAAAAAAGGATGGGAGTTGGCGCATGTGTGTTGATTGTAGGGCTGTGAATCGCATAACAGTTAAGTATCGTCATCCAATATCCAGATTGGATGATATGTTTGACGAACTGCATGACGCTTGTGTCTTTACAAAGATTGATTTGATGAGTGGATATCGCCAAATTAGGATGAAAGTTGATGATGAATAGAAAACAGCATTTAAAACAAAGCTTGGTTTATATGAGTGGCTCGTTATGCCTTTTGGTCTAACTAATGCCCCTAGCACTTTTATGAGATTGATGAATCATGTTTTGCATCAGTTCATTGGAAAATTTGTTGTTGTTTATTTTGATGATATTTTGATTTATAGTAAATCTGTTGATGAGCATGTACATCATCTTAGGGCTGTTTTGGATAGACTTAGGAGAGAAGAATTGTATGCTAAACTTAAAAAGTGCACATTTTGCACGAATAGAGTTATATTCTTAGGGTATGTGGTGAGTGCCAATGGAATTGAGGTTGATGAGGAGAAGATAAGGGCTATCCATGAATGGCCAACCCCTAGGAATGTGAGTGATGTTAGGAGCTTTCATGGCCTTGCTAGCTTTTACAGGAGGTTTGTAAAGGATTTTAGTGTCATTGCTGCTCCTTTAACTGAAATCGTTAAAAAGGATGTGGGGTTTAAGTGGGTAGGCGTCCAGGGCTGACTAGGGATGGTTAAAGGAGTATACAACCCATGAGGTTGAATTCTTGACTTGGCTTGTGATACGGAACCCCAAAGACCGTGCCTTGAAACCCCTCAACAAGACAAGGTAAACAAACCTTAAGCTATGGTGATCATAGATTGAATCTGACCCAAAGCTAACCAATGTAGCAAAGAACCAAGATTATAAGATTTAATAAGAATAGCCACGCCACAAGCAATATCACTTGATAAGTAACTAATTCCTAAAGGTAACAAAGAGATGCAAATCTGCCTCACTTTAAAGAAAAACACTCAAATTCGTTTTTATTCATTGATTTATTGATGTCTTGTAAAAGAAGCCTAGATGAGTATTTATAGCCCTAAGTCTTTGAATCCTTTATGGTAAAGGATAACTAAATCCTATTCTAACTCAACTCCTAAATGTACAGCCATATTCTAACTCAAATTCTAAAAAGTAGAGTCCTACTTGGATTAGGACACTAATTAAATCCTTCTAAAATAAGACAAGTGGTGGGTTGGGCTTTATTTCTTTGGCCCACATGTCTATCACTAATTAAAGCCTAAGGTAATTTAAATTAGGCAGCCCACATACATAATTAAGCCCAATTACAAGTTAAGCCCAAATCCCATAAATAGGCACATGCATGGCACATGGTTGGCACATGATGTCTTCCACATGGATGGCACATGTCTTGCACATGTTTGGCACATGACTCCTAGCACATGATTTGCACATGACTTGTAATCTTTAATTTTATGGACTTTGCCTTGTTTAGCCCATTTGAATTGAATCTTCATGAAAGACTCCATTGATCTTCACTTTAGGCTTCCCTTTGTGTATTATTGGCCCATAAGCTTGATTGTGAATTTTAGGTCCAATATAGCAACGAATGCTCCAATGCTGCCTTCTATGACTTGGAACACGCCCCACATTGAATTGGATCATATGAAAAGATTTTTGAACTCCTTTAAGGCTCATTTCAATGATATAATATTGCTCTACTCCATTGAAAAAAGATTGTCGTTCATATTCTTCAATTATGGTTCCCGTGCATACATCAGTATAGGATTCAGTATCCAAGATAACCTTGAGCATCTCAAGTCTAAGGATACTTGCATCATTGCTATGATGAGACTATCACTGATATTGAATAGATATCCATGTGATTGTCTCATAGCAAATCATCCAATGTACTTACAACTCTTAACAAGCATCCACATGTTAACTCTAAAAATCTCATGTCTTCAGCTTTATGAGATCAACTGCTTAACCTAGTCAGAGAGTATAATATGTGCTAGTCTATCTGGATTAACAATGTCCTGTCTTGTTCATCATATAGCTAGGGATTATTTAGGTATAAACACAATTACATATTATATGAATCTCGTCATCATGATCTCATCATGAATTCATTCACGCTGTGTTACATACCAAGGACTTCATTAAACAATTTAAGATCTATATCAAGTCATATGCAATGAATACCATTTAATGAAAATGACTTTTATTAACAATAAATAAGTACATCAGGTGCCTAAGGTAATTTCCTTTAGGGTACCTCTCTAGCAAGAAATTATACCTTGTAATTTCTTGATTTCTATTTAAATCTTCACCTTGTTGGATTGTAGAAAACCACAACAATCTACAATAAGATGTCTCTAATGATAATCCATAAGAAGATATGAAGAAGAAACTATTTAAAGAGATGGTTTGAACAATATTCAAAGTGCTAGCTTTGAATATATTATTGAGAGAATTATTGTCTCAAAAATTACTTTGCACCAAAAATAATTTTTATGTCTCTTTTTTGCCTTTTCATGTCTTTTTGATCTAAATCAAATTCAGAAAGAAAATCAAAAATCAAAAGAAAAGAAAAACAAATTGAAAGAATAGTAATGGGCATAATTGGCCTAATTAAGGCCAATTATGATGCTCACAGTGCAGCCTACATGGCAGGCCCATCTAGCCTGCCTAGCTAGAGGGCCCATGCAGGTCCGTACGTGCTCATGACCTCTCCCGAATGATTTATTCCCGCGATCTCATAGCGATCCGATCTGAAGTAATTCTCTCATATTTTGGATCTCATCCAATACCATTTTATTCATTCTCCATATCTCTAATGCGTGTAACCCATTAGGTTCCTGATTATATTGGCCATTTAAATTAACTCCCACTAGCAACACATCATGACCCCAATTGACCGAAAAGTCAATGATTTGACTACGAATCTTTCCATAGACAATTTTCGTACAATTATTCCTTTCACCATACTATACCCATTTGGTTTAGAGTAGGGACATATGTCAATTCCCACTAGATTAACTACGTCATATCTAGTCTAAGTAATATTAGTTTTTGTCCTTGAGGCTCATTACTCTGTTAGATATGTCATTGAAGATTATCTATGTGACATTTCTACTCTGGCCAGAGATTCTCGAGTAATGACCCTAACAAGAGGCGATGGGTATACACTCCAATTACGAGTGGTGAATCCTTTTTGGTTACCCAATTACCTTCGAATACCTCAAGCTGCACCCAATCACCACCCTATGAGCAACCTCCCTAAGGCAATAAGGAATAGTGTCAGAGTGCAGAATGGATATCTAAGATATCATTGAGTACCTCAAGTCTAAGGATACTTGCACCATTGCTATGATGAGACTATTATTGACATTTGAATATATTATCCATATGATTGTCTCATAAGAGGTCATCCAATATACTTAGCTAACTTAGCAAGCATCCATATGTTAACTCTAAACATCTCATGCTTACAGATTATGAGATCTACTGCTTGATCTAATCAAGGAGAATAATATGCGTTAGTCTATCCGGATTATCAATGTGACTTACAAATTGTTTCTTACAATTTGAGGACCTTATAAGAAACTGTTCATACTAGTAATATAAGTCATACTGGTCCAAAAGCCAACTACGTTCTGGACCATTGAAATGTTTCTTATAATTTGAGGACCTTAGAGACATAATTGATAAAAGTTGTAAACATATAAAATATTCCATTTAACCTATCTAGGTGTCTACAAAGTTTTAGTTTAACGTAACTTACAAATTGTAAGATATGAAGGACCAAATGTGGTACCCTAAAACTGCCAAAGGGCAGAAACAGGGTAGAAAACATAACACAATTGGAAATTCTACCAAAAATTGTACAATGCTCCAATTTCTCTGAAATTTGAGTATGTTATATAATTATATGTTAATTTTAATTATGAATAAGAATCACATAAATTGGACAATTCTAGAAAAATTTATTGTCTAAACAGTCTCATAAGGTCACATTGTCCCATTGGAAAAACCTTAACTATAGATATGAACTATGCACATTAATTTGTTTAAGCCACATTAAGTTCTAGTCATAAATTAATCGATTATATTTTTATATTAGGCTCACAACATACTGGAGACACACAAGGAGGGGATAGACATAAATGTTAAGGGCTGGAATCAAAGAGAAGAGGTGAGTATAGTTATCAAACGATTTCTTTAGTGCATATGAATATTGCTTACTATGTGATATGTGAGATGATTTATGGTTATGTGATTCATATGATTGTCAAGATTTGATATTGATAATGAGATGATGGATAATTTGTGACATATGTGGTACATATAAGTGGATATGTCTTGTATGTTTGAGATATATGTTTGGCATACGTGATATATACACGGTTTATGTATAGTATATGTGAAGTATATGTGTGGCATATGTGGTATATATCTGATATATGTATGGTATATATGATAAAGATACAATGGTTGATGAATGCTTAGTTACAAATGCATATGCATATGGACTAAAAAGGCATTGTGACTAGTTAGTCGATATTGTAAAGCAAAAGAAGAGGCCTATGACCCAACAAATGATCAAGCTAGCTAGCAAATGCAAATGTTCACATGGAAAATGTTCACATGGAAACTCATGACAATGTCTATTTAACTTGGTCACAACAAAATGAAATAAGTAAAGCATTTGCATATGTAAAGTGTAATGATTATATGCTTCAATTTTATGAATATCTATATGATAATGGTTAATGGACTGGAGTACATAATATGCAATGGGTGGTGATTTATTACTATGAGATGTTTAGTAATTTAGAGCTCATTTGATAATTATTCTCACTGAGTCGCAACTCATCAAATTGCATCATTTTTCAGGTAAAGAAAAGTCATAGCTTATTTTGAGCAGCATATAGAAGACATGGAACACAGGTCACCAACCAAGCTTCATCACACTCTCTCCTTGCATTCCACAAGAGTATAAAAATATGTAATTTGTATTTTGGACTTATATGTTTGAATATGTATAGCCACTCTACATTAGTTTTGAAATGTATAAATGGAAGCAACCCGTAATCCTTCAGATGTAAAGTTTAAGTTTTAATAAATGTCATATATTATATCGTGGTGTAAAGCTTAATGTTGACTTGAAAAGTCTTTGAATGATAATACAGGATATGATAAAAAAAAATACTATCGCTGTTAACAGGATCTTATGGCTTGTTAGTATGCCATATGTGATTAACTGACATAGGGATAGGTTTTACTGAAATGCATAAGGTATGATGCTATATTTTTGTGGCTAGCCGAAATGCATTCCATGAGGCATCACCTCATTTACATAGGGATCAACTAGCACCAGGAGCTAAAGCTCCAGCACATGCATCTCAATCATCACATGTAGAGGTACGCTATGAACACCTCGAACATGAAGTACATGGCTTTGAAATGTACAGGGAAAGACATTATGACAAACTAAGGAAACAAGGTGCAGGTGATTTTAATGGCACAACAGACCTAGCAGAAGCTGAGACATAGCTAAAAAGGACACAGAGGGTACTGAATATGATGAGATGGACCAGTGTCCTTGCTTTAGTCGGCCTATGAATGGTGGGAGACAATCCCAGATAATGATTCACAACCACCAGTCTTGATGTGGAATGATTTCCTTCAGGAATTCTAGAATAACTACATGCCTGATGCCTGAAGTATATAATTATGAGAAGAGAAAGGAATTCCTAAATCTAAAACAGGGGAACATGTCTGTTGCTAAGTATGAGGTGTAGTTCAATAAACTTTTCCACTATGCTAACTTAATGGTCTCTACTGAAAGAGACAAATACAAGAAGTTTGAGGAAGGCCTCCAATATGAGATTAGAAATAGAATCACAAAGGTATAGAGGTAGACCCAGAGAAAATAGAGGCCATGGTAAATTGGGAAGCTCCTAAAAATATTTCAGAAATGCATAGTTTACTAGGATTAACAGGATATTACCGCAGATTTGTTAATGGTTCTCCTTAATTACTAGCCTTTTGACTAAATTACTTAGAAAGAACGTGTCTTTCAAATAGTCTCCAGAATGCCAAAGGAGTTTTGAGGAGCTAAAACAGAGATTAAGCTTAGCACCAGTGTTAGCTATTCCTAAGGATACAAGTGGATTTACGATATATAATGATGCTACAATTTTACTCATTCTCTATATCTCCAATAGATATGATCCATTAGATTCCCGATTATATTGATCACTTAAATTAACAATTAATTTAAATTATAAGTGGTATCTAGCAACACATCATGACTGCCAATTGACCAGAAAGTCAGTGGTTTGACTATGAACCTTTCCATAAACAATTTTGGTATAATTATTCCTTCATTGGTGAATGTTTAGTTTCTTGGTTTAGAAAGAAATAAGTTTTGGTTGCTTTGTCCATTGCTGAAATAGAATATGTAGCAGGAGGTTGTTGAACTCAAGTTCTTTGGATGAGACAATAATTGAAAGATTATGGTCAAGAGATTAATCACATTCCTATAAAATGTGACAATACAAGTGCTATAAATCTTTCTACAAATCCCATTAAGCATTTTAAGAGCAAACACATAAACATTAGGCATTATTTTATAAGAGATCATGTCTAAAATGGTGATATTTGTGTCAGAATTTATTGACACAAATAATCAATTGGCTGACATTTTCACCAAGCCTCTCAAAGATGAAATGTTTATTTTTATAAAAAGAGAGTTTGTTATGCTTGATGGGAGCACATTGCCTTAAAATTATTTTTAACAAGAATTGCATTCATGTCGCTCACTTATGTATCTTTGATGTTCAAATTGTGAACCTGGAGTAATATTTCATATATTTGATGATTTGCATGTTCAAATTGTATGATGAATGATTATTTGTCATGAAAAAATTGCTCAATTTTCTTAGGAAGGAATTGTGCATCAAATCCTTTTGTTTGTATCATGTTTTATTTTTTTTCAATGTTTTAGGTCTTCACACCCATAAGTAAATGTTCACGATCATGAAAATAGTAGCCAAAAATGGCAGAAGCATTCATGTTTTGGCTCATGGTTTGATCCCGTGAATATCCTTTTTCATGCCTGTGACTATTTTATGTCATCTCCGTGAACTTCACATGCTTCAAACAACAGAAGGGTTCATGCGTTTGGTCACAGGATAGGTCACCATTTGGTTTTCCTACGAACACGATTATTCACGGCTGTGAATTTTCATTCCCAACCATGAATCAATCAATATATAGCCTGAATCTTCACTGTTTCTCTTTAAAATCACGACAGCTGCACCCTTTTCCCTTTTTTTTGGCCAAATATGAATTTCCAAACACAATTTCACCTAACAATCTTTACCAAATTCATCATCTAAACATCAAAAACATCTCTTTCATCCAATTTTCTTCAAGTTATTTTTAGTTGTTCACACGAGAATCAAACCCTAGATATTTTTCACCTATTTCATTCTTCTTCAAAGATTTTGATCCCAACTATGGCCTCTAGAGCTAGTTCCTCCAAAGGGAAGAGAAAGAGCACGACCCCAAATATCTATGCAAACCGTCTTCTCAATGATCTACCCTGGCACTTCCATTAGAAGTATGCTTCTCTAAAAAAGCAACCTATTTTTTCATCTGGACATTCGATTGGGGTTGTGTTGAGGCTCTTAGCCTTGAATCAGATATGAAAGTCTAGCTTCAGCAATATGGTTTGTTGGAATTTGTAGACATCTACAAGCCCATGTTTAAGGAGCCAACCCTAGAGTTTATGAGTACCTTGCAAGTATCTCCTGTTGACAAGGTCTCCTTCCACCTCTGTTGGCAAGAGAAGCCTCTCACTTCCTTGAAATTTGCAGAAATCTTCAAGCTACACCATGAGGACTTAATAAATGAGAGTGGGGCAAAGGATTTTAATCCATCTACAAATTGGCACAACTTTGGTAGTCATTACAATTGGGATGTCAAGAAGACAAAGAGTACTCACTTTAAGAATCCGATCCTCTGCTACATTCATCGGTTCTTGACTTACTCAATATTTGCCCGAAGAGATAGCAATGGGGCAATCGGGAAATTAGAGTTGCTACTGTTCAAGATAGCTCGAAAAAATGAGCGGTTGCCTTGTCAAGATGGTTCGTATCCCATCTTTAGTCAATAGCCTCGAAGCCATTGGGTGACATTATAGTAGGTGGCTACATTACTCATCTGGTAATTGAGCTTAAGTTCATGGATCTCAATTATCATAACTTCACCATCTTCCCGGCATCTTCTAGAGATCAACTAGAAATTGAATCCTTCATTAAGATGGGAGCCTCAGTGAGAATCCTCTTTTAGGATGATATCTATTATAGGTTTATCACCCATGCAGCCGAGATTGCAAGGGAACATAGGATTCAAAAGCTTTTAAAGCTGGCTGATGCAGCAACCACCTAGAATCTAAGTCTAGACAACCTCCAAATCAATTTGATACAAATATTAAGTTTTAAACAATTGCAAGATTAAACTCTTCACCCCCAAAACAGCAAAGAATTGGTAACAAAGAGTATGAAGAGATAATTGGATTCACACCACAAATTAATTACCAACTTGATAAGTGAAAACAATCCTTGGTATATCAATGGAGATCACACCTCCCACTTGAAGAACACTGAAATTTTGATGTTAATCACTAATCTGATTGTCTTACAAGTATAAGGAGGTATTTATACCTCTACAAACCAAACCCTAGGTGCAAACATGAAGAAACGACCAATCTGACCCTAATGACTTAAGGACAAACGAATGGGCTTAATTTTATAAGGCCTACACACTTAAGACAAGTTAAAATAAGGCTGATCATGTGTCTTTAAATGAAATTACATTCCAATAATTAAAATAAAACAGCCCACTAAAATTAATCTTAGGCCCAACCATGACATAACATAGGTTCACCTTAACATAGCATATTGTACATGAGTTGAACCTTGTAATATAGACTTCTTCTCTAGCCCATTAGGCTAGTTGTCTTCACCCTCACATGCCCCAATGAGTGTCACAAGCTTTGGATCGCCAACTGATTCCATCTCTTCAAGCCTGACCCAAGCCTCTTCCTTGATATCTCTTGTCACTAAGCTTTGAATATACATTTGCAAGGCTGCCTTGAGCTTGTTTCTACTTGATCTTATGATTGGACCAAGTGGCATCACTAATCCATCTCCTCCATGGCATGTAAGATCATTTTTGTTGTCTTGGTTCGCATCATTCCCTCCCTCCACAAAAGGATTCGTCCTCAAATCACCACCTTCATTATCAAAAGGAGAAAGGTCAGCAACATTAAAAGTTGCTGAAACACCATACTCACCGGGCAAGTCAATCTTATAGGCATTGTCATTGATCCTCTCAACCACTTGAAAAGGTCCATCGCCTCTTGGATCCAACTTGGATTTCCTTTGGTTAGGAAATCTCTCTTTCCTAAAATGCACCCATACCCAATCTCCAGGTTCAAATTTCACAACTTTACGTCCTTGATTGGCGTTTTGTGCATAACTTTTGTTCTTTAACTCAATGTGCTGCTTTGCCTTCTCATGTATGGACTTAATCAAATCTGCCTTCTTTTGCCCATCTAAGTTAGAAATATCATTCACAGGTATAGGCAACAAATCCAAAGGGGTTAGCGGATTAAAACCATAGACAATTTCAAATGGAGAATAACCTGTTGATGAATGAATGCTTCTATTATATGCAAATTCTACTAATGGCAAACAATCTTTCCAAGTTTTCAAATTCTTTCCAACAACAGCACGTAATAATGATCCTAAAGTTCTATTAACCACTTCAGTTTGACCATCTGTTTGAGGATGACAAGTAGTAGAAAATAGCAACTTTGTTCCCAACTTTCCCCACAACACACGCCAAAAATGACTCAAAAACTTAGAATCTCTATCAGAAACAATAGTTTTAGGAACACCATGCAAACGGACAACATCGTTAAAGAACAAATCAGAAATATGTGTAGCGTCATCAGTTTTATGGCAAGCAATGACATGTGCCATCTTGCTAAACCTATCAACTACAACAAAAATGCTATCTCTTCCCCTTTTAGTCCTGGGCAGTCCCAACACAAAATCCATAGAAATGTCAATCCAGGGCTGACTAGGGATGGATAAAGGAGTGTACAACCCATGGGTTTGAATTCTTGACTTGGCTTGCTTACATGCAACACACCTAGAGCAAATTTTCTCAACATCTTTCTTCATATTAGTCCAATAAAAATGCTCATGCAAGATGCAAGTGTCTTAGCAATACCAAAATGACCCATCAAACCACCATTATGAGCCTCACGTACAAGCAACTCACGCATTGAACAATTAGGCACACAAAGTTTATTTTCTCTAAATAAATAACCATCAAGCCTATAAAACCTTTGAAATGCAGATTGTTCACATGCATTATAAACATTTGAAAAATCAAAATCAGAAGCATACAATTCCCTTATATATTCAAATCCCATCAATCAAGAACTCAAAGTAGTAATAAGAGTATATCTTCAAGATAATGCATCAGCAACCATATTTTCCTTACCTTGTTTGTATTGAATCACATAAGGAAAGGTCTCAATGAACTCCAACCATTTGGCATGTCGTTTGTTCAAGTTACCTTGACCCTTGAGATGCTTTAAAGACTCATGATCACTATGAATCACAAACTCTTTAGGCCAAAGATAATGCTGCCAAGTCTCCAAAGCCCTCACCAATGCATACAACTCCTTGTCATACGTGGAATAATTGAGTTGTGCACCACTCAACTTTTCACTAAAGAAAGCAATTGGACGCCTACCCTGCATCAAAACAGCACCAATACCTATCCCGGAGGTATCACATTCAATCTCAAAAGTAGAATTAAAATCAGGCAAACTCAAAACAGGTGTAGAACAAAGTTTATCTTTCAAAGTATTAAATGCAAGATCTTGCGCCTCGCCCCACTTAAACCCCACATCCTTTTTAATGATTTCAGTTAAAGGAGCAGCAATGACACTAAAATCCTTTACAAACCTCCTGTAAAAGCTAGCAAGGGCATGAAAGCTCCTAACATCACTTACATTCCTAGGGGTTGGCCATTCTTGGATAGCCCTTATCTTCTCCTCATCAACCTCAATTCCATTGGCACTCACCACATACCCTAAGAATATAACTCTATTCATGCAAAATGTGCACTTTTTAAGTTTAGCATACAATTCTTCTCTCCTAAGTGTATCCAAAACAGCCCTAAGATGATGTACATGCTCATCAACAGATTTACTATAAATCAAAATATCATCAAAATAAACAGCAACAAATTTTCCAATGAACTGACGCAAAACATGATTCATCAATCTCATAAAAAGTGCTAGGGGCATTGGTTAGACCAAAAGGCATAACGAGCCACTCATATAAACCAAGCTTTGTTTTAAATGCTGTTTTCCATTCATCACCAACTTTCATCCTAATTTGGTGATATCCACTCATCAAATCAATCTTAGTAAAGACACAAGCGCCATGCAATTCGTCTAACATATCATCCAATCTGGGTATTGGATGGCGATACTTAACTGTTATGCGATTCACAGCCCTACAATCAACACACATGCGCCAACTCCCATCCTTTTTTGGCACCAAAAGCACCGGCACTGCACACGGACTAAGACTCTCACAGATATGCCCCCTTGCTAACAACTCCTCCACTTGCCTTTGAAGTTCCTTTGTCTCCTCGGGGTTGCTCCTATAGGCTTGTTGGTTTGGAATTTGAGCTCCTGGTATGAAATCAATTTGATGTTCAATTCCTCTTATTGGTGGCAATCCTTGTGGTAACTCTTCAGGGAATACATTCTCATATTCCTGCAATAAAGAAACAACAACACGAGGCAAAGAAGGGTTAAGTATGAGTACAAGTAAACATTGTTGATTCTCAAAAGCCACTCTCATATCCCTTACTTTTGCATAAAAATTGTTTTTCTTTGTACCACTCTCCACTGGGCCAATTATTTGCTTTTCTTTTTGGGCCTCTTTTCCTCCCATTTTTCTCTCTTTTTTAGCCTCTCCTTTTTTTTTTCCTCTCATCTCTCTTATTTTGCAACTCTCAGCCTTTCCATTTTCTTTTTGCTCCTTTTCTCTCAATTTGGACTTTTCGGCTTCTTTTTGCATTTCTTCCTCCATGCTCCTTTTTAGCTTCATTTGATCTTCATAAACTTCACTAGGAGTCATAGGAGCCAGAATTATACGTTGATCTCCCATCATGAATGAGTGTCTATTTTTATACCCATCATGTGTCACCTTTCTGTCATATTGCCATGGCCTACCAAGAAACACATGACCTGCATGCATAGGTACTACATCACAAAGTACACGGTCATAATATCTTCCAATGGAGAATGAAATTAAAACTTATTTATTTACCCTTCTCTCTCCACAATCATAAGTCTATATGGCCTAGGATGTTTCAAACAATCCAGCCCCAACTTATCAACTAAACTAGTACTTGCAACATTAGTACAACTTCCTCCATCAATTATAAGACTACAAATTTTGCCATTTATCAAGCATCTGGAATGGAAGATATTTTCCCTTTGTTCAACCCCATCCTCTTTCAATTGTACATTTAGTACACGCCTAACCACAAGATTTAAATCCCCACCAACAGCATGCTCGGCCTCATCATCATCACTACCATCTTCAAATGAAGGCATTGAATCAGATTCTTTATCACTTTCAGATTCAATTACACCGTTATCTTTCAATATCATAACCTTTTTATTTGGGCATTGAGATGCAATATGTCCATTGCCAAGGCACTTAAAGCATTTTATGTTTCTATGCTTTTCAGTATTGGAAGAAGAAGTAGCATTAGCTTTAGGGTTACCTTTTTGCTCTACTTTACCCTTTTCTTCTCTTACCTTGTCTTTGGCTTTGTCTTCCCTTTTTGGCCATTTTGAGCTCCAATTAGATGTGGAACCCAAATAGGTTGGTTTGTTGGTTCCCTTTTGCTTTAGTTGCTTCTCCACCTTCATAGCCATATTCACCATCTCCTCTAACTCTACATAGTGGTGCAGCTCAATAACATTTGCAATTTCTTTATTTAGACCAGCCAAGAAACGTACCATGGTAGCCTCCCTATCTTCAGCAATATTAGCCCTCATCATAGCTATCTCCATTTCTTTATGATAGTCCTCAACACTTTTATTCCCTTCCCTTAAAGTTTGGAGCCTTTGATGTAGTTCCCTATAATAGTAACTAGGGACAAACCTCTTTCTCATGACTGCCTTCATCCCCACCCATGTGTTTATAGGAGCCCCATTCCTACGCCTATTGAGGATGATTTGGTCCCACCATACCAAGGCATAGTCAGTGAATTCCACGGCTGCCAACTTTACTTTTTTTTCCTCAGAATAGTTATGACATTCAAACACCAATTCTACTTTTCTCTCCCACTCCAAGTAAGCATCAGCATCATTCCTACCTTGAAAAGTAGGGATTTTCATTTTAATACTCCCAAAATTACGATCTATCCGATTCTCAACATTCCCAAATCTATCCGCCTCTACCCTGCCTCTATGTTCTCTCCTATTCCTTCCTCTATCATTTCTGCCCCCTCTACCTCCAAACTGATTTCTATCCCTATCATCATCAAAGTCATCAAAATTTTCTTCATAGTCAGATTGAGGTGGAGTTACTAACCTTTCCCTTCTCCCTCCAATTCGACTTTGCAAGGATGTATCTCTTCTAAAATTCTGTAGAGCTTGATCATGGCCTTCTAACCTCATATCATACTTGTCAAACCGATCATTCATGTCTCGGAGCAGAATCTCAAGCCTTCCAAATTGTTGTTGCATAGCCTCCAATGTGAAGAAAGTTTTGTTTCCTTCATCACTACTTCTTTCCTGGTTGCTTGATTTAGACATGATGTAAATAAATGGTCTCACATACTCCCTCACGTGTTTCACTCAAAATGTGTATGTTCACTCGTGTTTCACTCAATTAAGGCTTTTACCCTCTTTTGAGCTAACCACTCCTGCCTTTTACCGCTCTTGTGTACTCCTATGATATATTTCCGGATCAATTTCAGCCAACCAGATCAATAACAATGAGCAGCAATATCCAACAGAAAATTAAAATAGACAATTCCTAAGCAAGAAAGGAAACATCACAAAACTAGAAGCAAAATTAATGAGATGAAAGCAAGGAATGACAAGTATATGCTATATGCACACACGAATGAAGAATGAGGTGTGCAGATATAATATTGTTATTTGAGTAATATGGAATGCAAAATTACTCAACCAATGTAATGGAAACAAGTTGGACAACAGTCAAGAATATAAAACAAAGAATGCAATAAATTGACAAAACTAGAAAAAATTAAGTGCATATGTGCTACTTCCCTAAAAGAATCCTTGGTATTTCAATGGAGATCACACCTCCCACTTGAAGAACACTCAAGAACACTGAAATTTTGATCTTAATCACCAATCTTATTGTCTTACACGCATAAGGAGGTATTTATACCTCTACAAACCAAACCCTAGCTGCAAACATGAAGAAAAGACCAATCTGACCCTAAGGACTTAAGGACAAACGAATGGGCTTAATTTTATAAGGCCTACACACTTAAGACAAGTTAAAATAAGGCTGATCATGTGTCTTTAAATGAAATTACATTCCAATAATTAAAATAAAACAGCCCACTAAAATTAATCTTACGCCCAACCATGAAATAACATAAGTCCACCTTAACATAGCATATTGCACATGAGTCGAACCTTGTAATATAGACTTCTTCTCTAGCCCATTAGGCTAGTTGTCTTCACCATCACATGCCCCAATGAGTGTCACAAGCTTTGGATCGCAAATGGATTCCATCTCTTCAAGCCTGGCCCACGCCTCTTCCTTGATATCTCTTGTCACTAAGCTCTGAATATACATTTGCAAGGCTGCCTTGAGCTTGTTTCTACTTGATCTTATGATTGGACCAAGTGGCATCTCTAATCCATCTCCTCTATGGCATGTAAGATCATTTTTGTTGTCTTGGTTCGCATCACTCGGCCTCATCATCATCACTACAATCTTCAAATGAAGGCATTGAATCAGATTCTTTATCACTTTCGGATTCAATTACACTATTATCTTTCAATATCATAACCTTTTTATTTGGGCATTGAGATGCAATATGTCCATTGCCAAGGCACTTAAAGCATTTTATGTTTCTATGCTTTTCAGTATTGGAAGAAGAAGTAGCATTAGCTTTAGGGTTACCTTTTTGCTCTACTTTACCCTTTTCTTCTCTTACCTTGTCTTTGGCTTTGTCTTCCCTTTTTGGCCATTTTGAGCTCCAATCAGATGTGGAACCCAAATAGGTTGGTTTGTTGGTTCCCTTTTGCTTTAGTTGCTTCTCCACCTTCATAGCCATATTCACCATCTCCTCTAACTCTACATAGTGGTGCAACTCAATAACATTTGCAATTTCCTTATTTAGACCAGCCAGGAAACGTGCCATGGTAGCCTCCCTATCTTCAGCAATATTAGCCCTCATCATAGCTATTTCCATTTCTTTATGATAGTCCTCAACACTTTTATTCCCTTGCCTTAAAGTTTGGAGCCTTTGATGTAGTTCCCTATTATAGTAACTAGGGACAAACCACTTTCTCATGACTGCCTTCATCCCCACCCATGTGTTTATAGGCCTTTCCCCATTCCTACGCCTATTGAGGATGATTTGGTCCCACCATACCAAGGCATAGTCAGTGAATTCCACAGCTGCCAACTTTACTTTTTTTTTTCTCAGAATAGTTATGACATTCAAACAAGCATCAGCATCATTCCTACCTTGAAAAGTAGGGATTTTCATTTTAATACTCCCAAATTACGATCTATCCGATTCTCAACGTTCCCAAATCTATCTGCCTCTACCCTGCCTCTATGTTCTCTCCTATTCCTTCCTCTATCATTTCTGCCCCCTCTACCTCCAAACTGATTTCTATCCCTATCATCATCAAAGTCATCAAAATCTTCTTCATAGTCAGATTGAGGTGGAGTTGCTAACATTTCCCTTCTCCCTCCAATTCGACTTTCCAAGGATGTATCTCTTCTAAGATTCTGTAGAGCTTGATCATGGCCTTCTAACCTCCTATCATACTTGTCAAACCGATCATTCATATCTCAGAGCAGAATCTCAAGCCTTCCAAATTGTTGTTGCATAGCCTCCAATGTGAAGAAAGTTTGTTTCCTTCATCACTACTTCTTTCCTGGTTGCTTGATTTAGACATGATGTAAATAAATGGCCTCACACACTCCCTCACGTGTTTCACTCAAAATGTGTATGTTCGCTCGTGTTTCACTCAATTAAGGCTTTTACCCTCTTTTGAGCTAACCACTCCTGCCTTTTACCGCTTTTGTGTCCTCACTATGATATATTTCCGAATCAATTTCAACCAACCAGATCAATAATAATGAGCAGCAATATCCAACAGAAAATTAAAATAGACAATTCCTAAGCAAGAAAGGAAACATCACAAAACTAGAAGGAAAATTAATGAGATGAAAGCAAGGAATGACAAGTATATGCTATATGCACACACGGATGAAGAATGAGGTGTGCAGATATAATATTGTTATTTGAGTAATATGGAATGCAAAATTACTCAACTAATGTAATGGAAACAAGTAGGACAGCAGTCAAGAATATAAAACAAAGAATGCAATAAATTGACAAAATTAGAAAAAATTAATTGTATATGTGCTACTGCCCTAAAAGAATTCGAACCAGAACCTAAAATTCACTAAACCATTCCCAACTTACTGCCAAATAAGCTAATTGTATGCCTATTAGTAACTATTATCCACCAATTGCACAATTTCCAGCAATAAGCAATGAAATCTCAACTTATACCTCAATATGAAACCAATCAATTTCAATTACGAACTCCACTCAAAATTGCTCAAATTATCAATTTTAATCAGAATAGAGCAAATATATTCAGAGGCAATTCATTTTATATATGTGTGCAATCAATTGAATCCAAACAGTCCCATTTTTGGCAATCAATGCCAACATGCACGAATTTTTTTTGTTGTTTTTTTTCTTTGTAATCTGATAAACAAAAACAATTAGAACACCAAAAATTCGTACCCCAAAAAAAAAAGAAATAAACCAAACTTCAATAGACAGCAATATAGGCAAATTCAGCCACAAATAGATAAACTTTTTTTTTTTAATTTGTTTATGCTGTAACTTGAACAAATATCACTAAAACCAGAAAAATAAAGATAAGTACAATTGATTTAGAACCAAAGCTCTGATACCAAATGATGCAGCAACCACCTAGAATCTAAGTCTAGACAACCTCCAAATCAATTTGATACAAATTTTAAGTTTTAAACAATTGCAAGATTAAACTCTTCACCCCCAAAACAGCAAGGAATTGGTAACAAAGAGTATGAAGAGATAATTGGATTCACACCACAAATTAATTACCAACCTGATAAGAGAAAACAATCCTTGGTATATCAATAGAGATCACACCTCCCACTTGAAGAACACTGAAATTTTGATCTTAATCACTAATCTGATTGTCTTACACGCATAAGGAGGTATTTATACCTCTACAAACCAAACCCTAGGTGTAAACATGAAGAAAAGACCAATCTGACCCTAATGAATTAAGGACAAACGAATGGGCTTAATTTTATAAGGCCTACACACTTAAGACAAGTTAAAATAAGGCTGATCATGTGTCTTTAAATGAAATTACATTCCAATAATTAAAATAAAATAGCCCACTAAAATTAATCTTAGGCCCAACCATGACATAACATAAGTTCACCTTAACATAGCATATTGTACATGAGTTGAACCTTGTAATATAGACTTCTTCTCTAGCCCATTAGGCTAGTTGTCTTCACCCTCACATGCCCCAATGAGTGTCACAAGCTATGGATCGCCAACTTATTCCAACTCTTCAAGCCTGACCCAAGACTCTTCCTTGATATCTCTTGTCACTAAGCTTTGAATATACATTTGCAAGGCTGCCTTGAGCTTGTTTCTACTTGATCTTATTATTGGACCAAATGGCATCACTAATCCATCTCCTCCATGGCATGTAAGATTATTTTTGTTGTCTTGGTTCGCATCACTGGCCTTCAAGGGCCACAACAGAGAAAGAGAGCTAGAGTCAATCCTCTTGGTGTTTCGATAGATATACCAGATGCTCCAACAGTTAGTGACGCATATTTATCTCAATAGGACATGGCTCAGCAGCTTATGGCACTTATCACTCCTCACTTCGACATGCTTCAAATAAGTATGGATTCCTTTTAGCAGTCAATTGATAAAGAAGTTAGAGAATCTTAAGGATTTCGTGGAGTCGAGAGTTGATAGCCTCAAGGAGGAAGTAGCTCATCTTTATAAGCAAGTATCTGGCTTCGAGCCTTAATTTATCTTTTCTTTGGTTTTGGTTTCATTATTTAGAATTTTGTTTTAGGATTATTAGGATCCTTAAGATTATTAGGTAAATCTTATTTGTAATTAAACTCATATATGTACTTTTTGATTGTGTAATGAAATATACGATTTGCCTTTTATTATCTTTTTTCTTCTCTTATATTTGGTCATTTTTATTGTGGCAAAGGGGAGAATAAATGAAATATGCTTAACATATATTTGACATAACATATACTTTGCATATACTTACGTAAATGCCATTTAACATAAAATATACTTGAAATATACCATCTAGATACTTAGAATAAATGTTGTGATCAATGCTTTATTCGAATTTCATTTGAAACTTCATTTCTTATATGCTTATGGTTTGAAAATGTGGGATCCTTATGATTTTTATAATTCATATTTATTAAGCATCTTTTGAGGGGGGCGGGGGGAAATTCATCTCTCCTTAAACCATATATTGCAAAATTCTTTTTCACCATAAAAGGGAAAGATTTTTGAACCTTGAGGGATATTTATGTCATTTTATTGATCACAAATGTAATGCCCGATAATTTAGGCCACGGTCGCGGGTGACCGAAATCCGGCGCGTCGAACAGATTGGAGTCTAAATTCGGATATGAAAAAAATTAAAATAATAATAAAATATGAGAAAATTATTTTGGATATTATTAATTGAGAATTTTAAAGTTTGGAATTAAAATTTAGAAAACAAAATAAATTTTCGCTGAACGAAATTGGAATTTACAGTGTTTTTTGACACAAATATTTTAAGAATGTCTAAAAATGGAATATTCTTTATCTAAGGAAAGGAATATTCCTTTGATTAAAATAAAGTAAGAGTGATTTAAATTAATGGACCAATGAGGGACAAGATTATCTATTAATTTTAACCACCCACCTAATCCAACTATAAGAAGTCAAATTCAACTTTTTGGTCATTAATTATTCTTCTTCCTCACCTTAACCAAAGAAAACTCTCTCTTCTTCTCTTTGTAGCCGTGATCCTCCCCCATTGTTCTTCTTTCTTTTTTTTTCTTCGATCAAAGCTAAGGTTAGATGGAAAAAAAAAGTTGGATTAAAAGCAAGATCAACAAGAAAGTGAAGCTAAGTGAGCAAAAACAAAGGAAGAGGAAAGAAGAAAAGAAGAGAAAAAGAGAAGGAAGATTTTGGCCATTTTGAAGATCTACAAAGGTGATGTTAGATTTTCCATCTTCTCACTTTTCTTCTTCTCTTTTCTTTGATTTTGGAGTTAGTTACCATTAAATTGATAATTTAGGGTTATTATTATATTAATGATGATTAAGGGTTGATTAGCGTGTTTAGTGCTTGATTAGTGTGAAAATTGTTGTTAGGCCAGGAGGTGAACAATCTTTATGCCATAATCAAAGAGTAAGGGCAAGGAGAAAGCTAATTAGAAGGAAGAGAAGAGTGAAGTGAAGTAGACTTTATGAGGTATGTATATTGGCAAAAATTCAATATGGAAAATGTTGATTTTTTATTTTGTGATATTATGTGTAATTGTGTATGTAACTCTTGATATTTTGATTGAGTGATGAATTGGTGATTTAATGATGCCATGAATGTGAAAATAAAAATTTGAATTTGATGTTGATGCATGAAGATGGAAATTGTAGAAATTAATTGAAGTGCTGGAAAATTCGTCTTATAAACAGTGTCTACTTTTCTAGTCATAACTTAAGTTCTGGAAATGATTTTTGAGTGGTTTTTATTGGGTTGGAAAGTTAAGACATAAGGCTGACTTTTATTCAGACCGTAAGACCTGAATATGCCTGCAATTAGGTTTAAAATGGACTCAAACTTTGAACTAGAAATCTGTCCAGTAAAATATTGGATAAAATGGAACGAACATAGCTTAGTGAAAAATTTATAACTTTTGTTAAAAAAATTCTGTTTAATGTTATTCTAATTGGAAATTAAATATAGGACATGTACCTACATTTTCTTAGTTTATCACTTATCCAAATTCCATTAAAAAATGGATGCAAAATGCAGGGCAATATGAGGCATAAATGCTATCTAGAATAGGGCAACTTGTATATATGTGTTGTTTGTTAAATTTTGTGATAGATAAATATATTATTTGACTTTTCTTATAGTTATAATAATTAAATGAGCAAGTATGATGTTGTAAAATATTTAATGGAGATTATTGCATTCTTGTGAAATTATATTAGTATTTAATACAGCAACCACCTAGAATCTAAGTCTAGACAACCTCCAAATCAATTTGATACAAATCTTAAGTTTAACCAATTGCAAGATTACACTCTTCACCTCTAAAACAACAAGGAATTGGTAACAAAGAGTATGAAGAGAGAATTGGATTCACGCCACAAATTAGTTACCAACCTGATAAGTGAAAACAATCTTTGGTATATCAATGGAGATCACACCTCCCACTTGAAGAACACTCAAATTTTGATCTTAATCACCAATCTGATTGTCTTACACGATAAGGAGGTATTTATACCTCTACAAACCAAACCCAAGGTGCACAAATGAAGAAAAGACTAATCTGACCCTAATGACTTAAGGACAAACGAATGGGCTTAATTTTATAAGGCCTACACACCTAAGACACGTTAAAATAAGGCTGATCATGTGTCTTTAAATGAAATCACATCAAAACAGCACCAATACCTATCTCAGATGCATCACATTCAATCTCAAAAGTAGAATTAAAATCAGGCAAACTCAAAATAAGTGCAGAATAAAGTTTATCTTTCAAAGTATTAAATGCAAGTTCTTGCACCTCGCCCCACTTAAACCCCACATCTTTTCTGAATGATTTCAGTTAAAGGAGCGGCAATGACACTAAAATCCTTTACAAACCTCTTGTAAAAACTAGCAAGGCCATGAAAGCTCCTAACATCACTCACATTCCTAGGGATTAGCCAATCTTGGATAGCCCTTATCTTCTCCTCATCAACCTCAATTCCATTGGAAGATATATATGTCTCATATGCCACGCATATACCTCGCATATACTATACATATACTCTATAAATATATCACATATGACAAGCATATACCTCAAATATATCACAAGTATACCACTTATGTGTACCACAATGTCACAAATTATCCATTATCATATTATCAGGGGCAAATCATGACAATCATATGAATCATATAGCAAGCAACATTCATATGTACAAAAGAATTCAATTGATAATTAGACTCACCTTTCTCTTTTGATTCCGATCCCTAACTTATTGTCTATCCGCTCCTTGTGGGTCTCCAATATGTTGCGAGCCTAATATGAAAATATAATCAATTAACTTATGATTAGGGAGACTTAATGTGGCTTAAACAAATTAATATGCATTATTCATATCCATAGTTAAGATTTTTCCTATAAGGCAGTGTGACCTTATAAGACTATTTAGCCTATAACGTTTTCTATACTTGACCAATTAATCGGATTCTTGTTCCTAATTAAAAATAACATATAATTATATAACATAATGAAATTTCAGACCAATTGGAGCCTTGTACAATATTTGGTAGAATTTATAAATGTGTTCTATTTTCTGCCTTATTTCCTGCCCTTTGGCAGTTTCAGGGTATCAACTTTGGTTCGTCATAAATTATAATCTATAAGTCATATTTTAATGAAACTTTACAAACACTTATATGGGTTCAAATGGAACATTTTTCAGGTTTAAATCTTTTATCAATTATTCTCTATGGTCCTCAAATTATAAGAAACATTTGACTGGTCCAGAATAGAATTGGCTTCCGGACCAGTATGACTTCAAAATACCATAACTTAGCCCATACATAACATATTAAGCTGAAATTAGCAACCAAATATAGATAAGACATATAAATATACCTTTCATGTTTTTATAATTTACAGAATCTAGCTCTAAAGAGATCAAATTAGCCAAACAAGTTGTTGGATCTGCCTAGGGCACTCAGTTGGCAGTTCAAACCATGGAACAGTCATGGTTCCATACACTATAACTCAAATTTACAAAACATATGAACCTAAAATTTGGTATACAGATACATAACACATATATCTACAACTGTTATGTTTTGAGATACTTCAAATAATGACTTTATCATATTCAAAACTAACAAACACAGTGGCTAACTTACTTAGGGTTCACATCCGGACCAGTTTCAGTACAAAGAGTATATCTCATTTTATACACCATATCTTGAAAAAATGTTTATATATCCATAAATATAAGACATAAAGGAACAACTGTTGTGTTTTAAACTTTTCCACAATCAATTTCTATTAATATCAAAATTGGGGTGCAAATCGGTGTCTATTAATGAACCTTAGCAACTCAAATAAACCTTATAGCAATAAGAATTGATTACTTACCAAGAACAAACTTGAACCGAATTAATTTGCCTCAAAAAATAAGTGAAACAAGGAAGAATTGAGTTCTGGAATGGAGGAAGAGGAAGAAGAAAATGGGATGGAGTGAGGAGGCAGAAATGGGGGATGAAGATAAAGTTAACTTTTTTGTTTTTGATGCGGAACCCCAAAGACCGTGCCTTGAAACCCCTCAACAAGACAAGGTAAACAAACCTTAAGCTATGGTGATCATAGATTGAATCTTATCCAAAGCTAACCAATGTAGCAAAGAACCAAGATTATAAGATTTAATAAGAATAGTCACGCCACAAGCAATATCACTTGATAAGTAACTAATTCCTAAAGGTAACAAAGAGATGCAAATCTGCCTCCCTTTAAAGAAAAACACTCAAATTCGTTTTTATTCATTGATATCTTGTAAAAGAAGCCTAGATGAGTATTTATAGCCCTAAGTCTTTGAATCCTTTATGGTAAAGGATAACTAAATCCTATTCTAACTCAACTCCTAAAAAGTAGAGTCCTACTTGGATTAGGACACTAATTAAATCCTTCTAAAATAAGACAAGTGGTGGGTTGGGCTTTATTTCTTTGGCCCACATGTCTATCACTAATTAAAGCCTAAGGTAATTTAAATTAGGCAGCCCACATACATAATTAAGCCCAATTACAAGTTAAGCCCAAATCCCATAAATAGGCACATGCATGGCACATGATCTTGAGCACATGGTTGGCACATGATGTCTTCCACATGGATGGCACATGTCTTGCACATGTTTGGCACATGACTCCTAGCACATGATTTGCACATGACTTGTAATCTTTAATTTTATGGACTTTGCCTCGTTTAGCCCATTGGACTAGTCCATGCAAGATGGTTCTTCACTCACCCCAAGATAAGTAATGGGCCTTGGGTCTTCAATCAACTCCATCTCCTTTGTCATGCATGCATCTTTTGTGATCTCCTTAGTGACCAAGCTTTGAACATAGCCTTGCATTGCTTGCCTTAGTTTGTTAGCCCTTGAACTTGTGATCGCACCACTTGGCATGACTAGTGCATCATTCTCCTTTTGTGAAGATTGACTTATATGTCCTTGATCTACATCAGTTTTTCTCTTTTTACCTTTTTCTCTTCATCTCTTCTCTTTTCTCCTTTCTTTTCTCTTATCTTTTCTTTTATTTTCCTTTTGTTTTATTTTTATTTTATTTTGTCTATATTATTATTATTATTATTATTTACATATATTTATAATTCCGCTAATTCACACAATAATATAGCTTAATCATTTGGCCCGATATAACTAAATTAACAATGTAAATGTTTACTAATCTTAATCTAGTCATTTTGCTTACTTTAATTTAGTCACCTTATTCAATTTATTTCTAATGCTTTGTTATCCTCATTTAGGTTATAAGTGCACACGTGCGACTCGATACAATTGCCAAATACTAGGACACATAGCTAGTGCATGCCATGAACTTGTTTCTAAGAAAATGTGTATGAAATGCATGTGTTCAATTGGATTATATGGAAGATGCATATGTTTAAATGAAATGCATGTGGATATGCATGTGGAGAAGGTCAAGAATGTTACAATTCTTCCATCCTTTTAAAAATTTCATCCTCGAAATTTAATACCTGGAAACAGGTGTGGATATTGCTTTTTCATATTCTCTTATGTTTCCCATGTTGCCTCTTCTTGTAAATGGTTACGCCATAATACCTTAACCAAAGGTATTTCTCGATTTCTTAGTTGTTTAGTCTTGTATCCGATGATTTGCATTGGTTCCTCAACATAACTCATGTCCTTTGCAATTTCAATAGCTTGATCTTCAAGTACATGTGTAGGATCTGACCTGTTTCTTCTAAGCATGCTCACATGAAACAAATTATGAATCTGAGCCATCTCTAGTGATAACGCCAATTTGTATTCCAGTTGACCAATTTTCTCAAGAATTTCATAAGGCCCTATATACCTTGAGCTCAATTTACCCTTCTTGCCAAATCAGATTAACCCTTTCCATGGAGATAGTCGTAGAAATACCTTTTCACCCAGCTCGTATTCCATTTCCCTTCTATGTTGGTAGCATAACTTCTCTGTCTATCTTGTGCTGCCTTTAGCTTATTCTTGACAATTTTGATTTTATCCACTGTATCTTGTACTATCTCTGGCCCTTCTAATACACGTGTACCTTCTTCATCCCATATGATAGGGCTTCGGCACTTTCTTCCATACAATGCCTCATATGGTTCCATCTGGATACTGCTATGATACTGGTTGTTGTAAGCAAATTCAATCAATGCTATATATTCATCCCAAACACCTCTGAATTCCATAGAACATGCTTTAAGCATTTCTTTCAATGTCTGTATAGTCCTTTCTGATTGTCCATCAGTCTGCGGGTGGAATGCAGTGCTGAAATTCAATTTTGTTCCCAATGCATCTTGTAAACTCACCCAAAAATGTGAACTAAACCGTGGATCTCTATCAGACACAATGGACACTGGAATGCCATGCAATCTGACTATCTCATTCACATATAATTTTCCCAAACTCTCGAGCATACACCCCCATCTGATAGGTAAAAAATGTGCTGACTTGGTTAATCTGTCAACAATTACCCATACTGCATCATTTTTCCGTGGGGTTTTTGGCAAATAAACAAAATCCATCGGTATTTTCTCCCATTTTCATTCTGGCACTGGCAATGGATGTAACTTACCAATTGGTGCTTGGTGTTCAATCTTAATTTGTTGACATGTCAAGCATTTGGAAACATATTCTGCTATGTCTCTCTTCATTCTTGGCCACCAGTAATGAGACCTTATACCGTGATACATCTTTGTCATCCCTGAGTGCATTGCATACAGTGCATTGTGTGCCTCTTCCATTATTTTCTGACGCAAGTTCTCAGTGTCTGGAACACATATGCGTGACTTTAACATCAGTGTATCATTCTGCAAATCAAACTCTATACTATTTCCCTGCTTTATCATATCAACCTTCTCACATAATTGAGGATCTTTGTTTTGTGCTTCTTTGATCCTCTCCTTTAGTATAGGTCTGACTTGAAGACTAGCAATCAGTGATCCTTCATCATGCATATTTAATTCAACATTCATAGATCGTAATTGAATCAAATATGGAAAAGAGGATACTTGCAAGTGAGCTACACTGCTACTAGCCTTCCTACTCAATGCATATGCTACCACATTGGCTTTCCCTGAATGGTATTCAATTGTACATTCATAATCTTTCAATAGCTCTAACCATCGTCTTTGCCTCATATTTAACTCTTTTGTGTCAGCAAATAACCCAAACTTTTATGGTCTATGAAGATTTGGAATGTCTCACCATATAAATAATGCCTCCAAATCTTCAATGCAAATACGACTGTAGCCAGTTCTAAATCATGCATTGGATATGAGATCTCATGTGGTCTCAGTTGGCTAGATGCACAAGGTATCACCTTACCGTATTGCATTAATACACATCCTAAGCCTTGGTGAGAAGCATCACTATATACTGTAAACGTGCTGCACCTATAGGTATAGTTAATATTGGTGCTGAGGTTAGTTTGTGTTTTAGTTCATCGAAACTCTTCTGACATTTTGGAGTCCACTTGAAAGGCACATTCTTTCTCAACAATTTAGTCAAAGGGCTAGCAATTAAGGAGAATCCATCAATAAATTTGCGATAGTATCCGGCTAAACCCAGAAAACTACGCATTTCAGAAATATTTTTAGGAGCTTCCCAATTTACCATAGCCTCTATTTTCTTTGGGTCAACCTCTATGCCCTTACACGACACCACATGTCCAAGAAATACTAAATGATCTAACTAGAATTCACATTTTGCTCAATTTGGCATATAATTGTTTCTCCCTCAAAGTTTGCAACACAACTTTTAACTGTTGTTCATGTTCTCCCTTATTCTCTGAGTACACCAATATGTCATCAATAAATATTATTACAAACCTATCCAGATATGGTTGAAACACCTTATTCATTAATGCCATAAATGCAGCTGGAGCATTAGTCAACCCAAATGGAATTACTAAAAATTCATAATGTCCATACCTGGTTCGAAAGGCAGTCTTTGGAACATCCGCTTCTGCTATCTTCAGCTGGTAATAACCTGATTTCAAATCAATCTTGGAGAATATTTGGGCTCCTTGCAACTGGTCAAACAAATCATCTATTATGTGCAACTGATATTTGTTCTTCACTGTCATTTTATTCAGTTGTCTGTAATTGATGCACAATCTCATTGTTCCATCTTTCTTTTTAACAAATAATACTAGAGCTTTCCAAGGTGATACACTAGGTCTAATATACCCTTTGTCAAGTAACTCCTGCAATTGGGCCTTCAGTTCTTTCAACTCATTTGGGGCCATTCTGTTGGGTGACCTTGATATTGGTGTTGTTCTTGGTACTAGTTTAATAGTGAATTCTATCTCTCTATTTGGTGGTAAACCAGGTAGATCATCTGGGAATACATCAGCAAATTCCCTTACCACTGGTATATTTTCAAGCAAGCTATCAGTGGTTCTAGTATCAGTCACATATGCCAAATATGCTTCACATCCTCCTTTGATCATTCGAAATGCCTTTACAGCTAAGACTAGACATGTAGGCACAAGTTTTCTTTCACCCAAAAATACAACCCTTGGTTGGTTCGGTGATTCTAAAATTACTTCTTTAGTAAAGCAATTCACTATTGCATGATGTCTAGTTAACCAGTCCATTCCCAGTATCATATCAAATTCATATATTGGCAATAAAATCGGATCAGCTATTAACTCAGCTTTATCAATGCATATCAAGCAATCACGATAGACATTATTCACAACTACTACTGTTCCCAATGGAGTACTCACATTTATGTCAATCCCCAAAGGTTCATGCTTTTGATGCAGTTTAGATGCCATATGCAATGATATAAATGAATGAGTGAAGCCTGGGTCAATCAATGCATATGCTAACATATTATAAATGTAAATATTGCCGGTAACTACTTCGGGAGCATCAACCGCCTCCTGTCTAGTTATAGAACTCTGACCTTCAGATTTGGACACTCCTCTGCCCATTGTACCAGTCCTGCCCCTGTCTCTTCCTCTGCCCTGTGTCCCACTAGTGTGGTAGACCCTCGGTGCCTCAACAGTAGTCTCAGATACTCCACTGCCTCTGCTGGTCTCTGTTAGTTTGGCTCTATTTGGACAATCTCTATACATGTGCTCTATCGATCCACAAAAATAACATGCTCCTGTGAGCCTTCTACATTCGCCCGTATGCTGTCTACCACAATGAGTACATGTGAGCTTCTGTTCAACATATTGGCTTTGCCCTCTGCCTGGGTAAAAAGAAATCATAGCATGACCTCTAGAGCTCAAGTATCCACCTCTGTCACCAGACTGTGCAGGCATATATCTACCTCGTTTTCCCGACCTTCTACTAGACTCACCAAAGAACTCATGTGTTGCCCTTTTAATTTGTTGTTCCCCAGCTTCTTTCATTAACCGTTCAGCTCTGATTGTAGCAGCTCTAAGTCTGGCATAACTATCAAGATCAGTAGTTGTGATTCTGTTTCTGATCTCATATTTGATGCCCTCCTCAAACTTCCTGCATTTGTCTCTTTCAGTAGAGACCATGAAGGTGGCATAGTGGGAAAGTTTGTTAAACTGTACTTCATACTCTACAACTGAAAATGTTCCCTTGTTTTAGATTCAAAAATTTCTTTCTCTTCTCATCTTTATATGCCTCAGGCATGTAATTATTCTGCAATTCCTGGAGAAAATCATTCCATGTCAGAACCAGTGGTTGTGCATCACTGTCGAGGACTATCTCCCACCATTCATAAGCATTGCCTTGAAGCAGGGATACTGCATAATCAAATTTCTCATCTGGGGTATATCTCATCATATTCAGTACCCTCTGTATCCTTTTTAGCCATGTCTCAGCTTCTACTGGGTCTGTTGTGCCATTGAAATTAGTTGCACCGTATTTCCTCAGCTTGTCATAGGGTCTTTCCCTGTACATTTTAGGACCATATACTTCCTGTTCTTTCATGCGGTACTTTTGCATGAGATGACTGTGATGCATGTGCTGGAGCTCTAGCTCCTAGTGCTGGTTGATCTCTATATAAATGAGGTGATGGCTCATAAGAATGCATTTTGGTCGGCCTCTCCCTCCTTGGTGAATAATGTCTTATGATATCCCTAAAATATATATAAAATTATGTCACTACATAATGTTCAACATATATGATGCACATGTTATCATACTCACATGGAAATTATCCCTGCTTTGATACCAAAAATGTAACACCACATCTTATACATTTGAGTATAACCTATTCCTGTATCAAATAATCACACATAGCATGCTGGAAAGACAAAATATCCTATTAACATTGATAGTAATTTTTTTTGATATCCTGTAATATCATTCAATTACTCTGCAAGTCTCATATACTGTAATATCACAATGACTTTGCAAGTCAACACTGAGACTTTCGCCACAATACGATATATCACATATATTAAAACATAAACTTTACACATAAATATTTTATGAGTTGCTTTCATTTATACATTTTTAAAACCCATTCCAAAATGACTACACATATTCAACCATATAAATACAAAATGCAGATGACATATTTTCATGCTCGAGTGGTATGCAAAGAGAGAGAGTGATGAGGCTCGGACAGTGACCTGTGCTCCATGTCTTCTATACGCTACTCAAAATGAGCTATCACTTTTCTTTACCTGAAAAATGATGCAAATTGATGAGTTGCGGCTCAGTGAGAATAATTATCCAATGAGCTCTAAAGTACCAAACAACTCATAGTAATAAATCACAAATCCAACACATACCATGTATTCCAATTCCATTCATCCAAATCATATAAATATCAATAAAGTTGAAACATATAATCATTACTCTTTACGTATGCAAATGCTTTGCTTATTTCATTTTGTTGTGACTAAGTTAAACAGACATTACCCTAGGTTTCCATGTGAATATTTGCATTTGTCAGCTAGTTTGATCATTTGTTTTATTTGCACATTTGTTGGGCCATAGGCCTCTTCTTTTGCTTTACAATATCGATTAACTAGTCACAACGCCTTTTTAGTCCATATGCATATGCACTTGAACTTAAGCATTCATCAACCATTGCATCTTATCACATATAACATACATATACCGCATATATGCCTCATATGCCACACATATACCTCGCATATACTATACATATACCCTGTATATATATCACATATGTCAAACATATACCTCAAATATATCACAAGTATACCACTTATGTGTACCACAATGTCACAAATTATCCATCATCATATTATCAGGGGAAAATCATGACAATTATATGAATCACATAGCAAGCAACATTCATATGCACTAAAGAATTCAATCGATAATTAAACTCACATTTCTCCTTTGATTCCGATCCCTAACTTATTGTCTATCTACTCCTTGTGGGTCTCCAATATGTTGCGAGCCTAATATAAAAATATAATCAATTAACTTATGATTATGGAGACTTAATTTGGTTTAAAAAAATTAATATGCATTGTTCATATCAATAGTTAAGATTTTTCCTATAAGGCAGTGTGTCCTTATGGGACTGTTTAGCCTATAACTTTTTCTATACTTGACCAATTAATCTGATTCTTATTCCTAATTAAAAGTAACATATAATTATATAACATAATAAAATTTCATACCAATTGGAGCATTGTACAATATTTGGTGGAATTTATAAATGTGTTTTATTTTCTGCCTTGTTTCCTCCCCTTTGGCAGTTTCAGGGTATCAACTTTGGTTCATCATAAATTATAATCTATAAGTCATATTTTAATGAAACTTTATAGACACTTATATGGGTTCAAATGGAACATTTTTTCAGGTTTAAATCTTTTATCAATTATTCTCTATGGTCCTCAAATTATAAGAAACATTTGACTGGTCCAGAATAGAATTGGCTTCCGGACCAGTATGACTTCAAAATACCATAACTTAGCCCATACATAACATATTAAGCTCAAATTAGCACCCAAATATAGATAAGACATATAAATATACCTTTCCTGTTTTTATAATTTACAGAATCTAGCTCTAAGGAGCTCAAATTAGCCAAACAAGTTGCTAGATCTGCCCAGAGCACTCAGTTGGCAGTTCAAACCATGGAACAGTCATGGTTCCATACACCATAACTCAAATTTACAAGATAGATGAACCTGATATTTGGTATATAGATACATAACACATATATCTACAACTGTTATGTTTTGAGATACTTCAAATAATGACTTTATCATATTCAAAGCTAACAAACACAGTGGCGAACTTACTTAGGATCCACATCCAGACCAGTTTCAGTACAAAGAGGATATCTCATTTTATACACCACATCTTGAAAAAATGTTTACATATCCATAAATATAAGACATAAAGGAACAACATTTGTGTTTTAAACTTTTCTAGAATCAATTTCTATTAATATCAAAATCGGGGTGCAAGTTAGTGTCTATTAATGAACCTTAGCAACTCAAATCAACTTTATAGCAGTAAGAATTGATTACTTACCAAGAACAAACTTGCAAGAGATCAATTTGCCTAAAAAACGAAGTGAAACAAGGAAGAATTGAGTTCTGGAATGGAGGAAGAGGAAGAAGAAAACGGGATGGAGTGAGGAGGTAGAAATGGGGGAGGAAGATAAAGTTAACTTTTTTGTTTTTGTCTTTTTACCTTTTTCTCTTCATGTCTTCTCTTTTCTCTTCTCTTTTCTCCTTTCTTTTCTCTTCTCTTTTCTCTTCTCTTTTCTTTTATTTACCTTTTGTTTCATTTTCATTTTATTTGGTCTATATTATTATTATTATTTACATATATTTATAATTCCGCTAATTCACACAATAAATCTAGCTTAATCATTTGGCCCGATTTAACTAAATTAACAATGTAAATATTTATTAATCTTAATCTAGTCGTTTTGCTTACTTTAATTTTGTCACCTTATTCAATTTATTTCTAATGCTTTGTTATCCTCATTTAGATTATAAGTATACATGTGTGACTCGATACAATTGTCAAATACTAGGACACATAACTTGTGCGTGCCATGAACTTGTTTCTAAGAAAATATGTATGAAATGAATGTGTTCAATTGGGTTATATGGAAGATGCATATGTTCAAATGAAATGCATGTGGATATGCATGTGGGGAAGGTCAAGGATGTTACACTAGTTACATCTTTAAAGGATAAAAAAAGGAATAAAGTAATAAATATTCTGCTAGTAATAATAAACTCAAAAATTGAAAAAAATTATAAAATAAATTGACAATTGTTTTTTTTTAAAAAAAAAAGAGTTTAGTTGCATTTTTATACACTATTAACGACTAGTAGGATAAGGGAGCTCAACAACAAATAATTAGGAAATAAGGAATTTAACCACATTTTGTTTTCTAATTGTGTTAGATAGGTTATGATGTAGATCAAGGACATACAAGTCAATCTTCACAAAAGGAGAATGATGCACTAGTCATGCCAAGTGGTGCTATCACAAGATCAAGGGCTAACAAACTAAGGCAAGCAATGCAAGTCTATATTCAAGGCTTGGTCACTAAGGAGATCACAAAAGATGCATGCATGACAAAGGAGATGGAGTTGATTGAAGACCCAAGGCCCATTACTTATCTTGGGGTGTGTGAAGAACCATCTTGCATGGACTAGTCCAATGGACTAAATAAGGCAAAGTCCATAAAATTAAAGATTACAAGTCATGTGCCAACCATGTGCCTACTTATGTGATTTGGGGCTTAACTTGTAATTGGGCTTAATTATGTATGTGGGCTGCCTAATTTAAATTACCTTAAACTTTAATTAGTGATAGACATGTGGGCCAAAGAAATAAAGCCCAACCCACCACTTGTCTTATTTTGGAAGGATTTAATTAGTGTCCTAATTCAAGTAGGACTCTACTTTTTAGAATATGAGTTAGAATATGACTGTAATTTTAGGAGTTGAGTAAGAATATGATTTAGTTATCCTTTACCATAAAGGATTCAAAGACTTAGGGCTATAAATACTCATCTAGGCTTCTTCTACATGACATGAATGAATAAAAACGAATTTGAGTGTTTTTCTTTAAAGTGAGGCAGATTTGCATCTCTTTATTACTTTTAGGAATTAGTTACTTATCAAGTGATATTGCTTGTGGCGTGGCTATTCTTAATAAACCATGTAATCTTGGTTCTTTGCTATATTGGTTAGCTTTGGGTCAGATTCAATCTATGATCACCATAACTGATGCGAACCAAGACAACAAAAATGATCTTACATGCCATGGAGGAGATGGATTAGTGATGCCACTTGGTCCAATCATAAGATCAAGTAGAAACAAGCTCAAGGCAGCCTTGCAAATGTATATTCAGAGCTTAGTGACAAGAGATATCAAGGAAGAGGCTTGGGTCAGGCTTGAAGAGATGGAATCAGTTGGTGATCCAAAGCTTGTGACACTCATTGGGGCATGTGATGGTGAAGACAACTAGCCTAATGGGCTAGAGAAGAAGTCTATATTACAAGGTTCAACTCATGTGCAATATGCTATGTTAAGGTGGACTTATGTTATGTCATGGTTGGGCCTAAGATTAATTTTAGTGGGCTGTTTTATTTTAATTATTGGAATGTAATTTCATTTAAAGACACATGATCAGCCTTATTTTAACTTGTCTTAAGTGTGTAGGCCTTATAAAATTAAGCCCATTCGTTTGTCCTTAAGTCATTAGGGTCAGATTGGTCTTTTCTTCATATTTGCACCTAGGGTTTGGTTTGTAGAGGTATAAATACCTCCTTATGCGTGTAAGACAATCAGATTGGTGATTTAAGATCAAAATTTCAGTGTTCTTGAGTGTTCTTCAAGTGGGAGGTGTGATCTCCATTGATATACCAAGGATTGTTTTCACTTATCAGGTTGGTAATTAATTTGTGGTGTGAATCCAATTCTCTCTTCATACTCTTTGTTACCAATTCCTTGCTGTTTTGGGGGTGAAGAGTTTAATCTTGCAATTGTTTAAAACTTAAGATTTGTATCAAATTGATTTGGAGGTTGTCTAGACTTAGATTCTAGGTGGTTGCTGCATCAATAACTTAAGGTTTGTTTACCTTGTCTTGTTGAGGGGTTTGAAGGCACGGTCTTTGGGGTTCCACATCAGGTTACATCCCTAAGACCATGCAACAAGATGATTGAAATTGTTTGAAATTCAAAATAATGAAAATCAGCAAAGATTCATGCCCATGAAGAAGATATTCATGCCAGTGAACAATGTCACGCCTGTGGTGAAAAATCACCACAACTATGAAAAGAAAAATTCATGCCTGTGACTCATGGGTAACGCTAGTGAATGAGTTAGCGCTAGGACTGTTCTTTCAAATGTGCACGGCAGACCACCTATGAATCTTAACTAAGTCATGCCCATGAAGAAATGTGTCACGCCTATGAAAGACTTCTCATTTTTGGACAAAACCGTTCATGGCCAACTTCACCACTTCAGTCACGGCTATGAAGAATAATCACGCCCGTGAACATGGAAAGAGAAAGTTATCAAGCGCAAACAGTAAAGTTGTTGAACAGATATTTATGCATTAAATGCATCTCAAATGGCTATATTTGTTAGGGAAAGTATAAATACAACATATTTATGACTTCCAAAGGTTAGAAAAACAAGTGAAAATGTGCATTCAATTTTCTAATCTTATTAGCCTTATGAATGTAATTCATTTTCACCAATCTTATATTTTATGTTGTAAGAACCATAATTGCTCATAATTTTTGATCTTTTTGGTTGGTAGTGTTTCATGTTTGTAATCAATTAAGTGAGTTTGAGTGAAATATTTGCAAGGGTTTTTATGTGAGCCATCAAAATATAAGAATTTGGTTATTGTGTTAGCCATTAAGACACAGGGCTTTTTTAGGTTAGGTGTTAGCCAAGAGAGTAAATCACCATAGTTGGGAGTGAGTTAGGAAAAACTCCATTTGTAACACTTTGTGTGTTAGTGAAATACCCAATTGAGATTGGGGAGAGGAGTAGGGGTTTGTTAATACCTGAACCTTTATAAATCTTGTGTGTCAAATTTCTCTTTCTTTCTCACAAATTATTTTTTGGTAAAATTGCCTTAAGCAAAATTTTTAATTATGAACCAATTCAACCCCCTTTTTAGTTTAGGCAACATATTTCTTATTTAACTAGAAAAGGTTTTTATTTAACTATTAATGTCAATAGTTGCTTTATATGGTTGAATGATATTCTTTTTATAATTGGCGCATTATTGACAGGTCTAATTCAATTCTCAATATCAATAATAAAAGACAAAAGTTGGGTAACCTAAATCCATCATATTTATGGCATTATCGCCTTGGCCATATAAATGAGTGGTGTGTGACTGAGTTACACAACAACAGTGACGTAGTGTCATTTGATTATGAATCATATGACACATGTAAATCTTGTTTGTTAAAAAATATGACAAAATCACCGTTTAGTGGAAAAGGGTGAACGTGCTAATGGGCTACTGGATGTTGTACATACATATGTGTGTTGACCAATGTTAGTGCATACCATAGGTGGTTTTAACTACTTCATTATCTTCGTTGATGATTATTCATGATTTGGGTACTTGTATCTAATGAGATGCAAATTTGAAGCTTTTGAAAAGTTTAAAGAATTTATTATTGATGTAGAGAAGCAACTTAGCAAAAGTATTAAAACACATAGATCAAATCGATGTTGTGAATATTTAAGTCAAAAGTTTTAAGGCTAAGAGATAATGAGATATTATCTCAATAGACTCCATCTTATACGCCGCAACACAATGGTTTAGCTGAAAGGAGAAACCAAAATTTGTTAGAGATGGTAAGGTTTTTGAGGAGCTTTATAGAACTACCTGAGTCCTTTTGGGGTCATGCACTAGAGACTGTTGCTTATATATTAAATAGAGTTCCTTCTAAGTCAGTTGATGTTACTCTGTATGGAATATGGAATAACAAAAGACTTATTCTTTCTCATATGAAATTATGGTGCTGTCCTGCTTATGTGAAGCAGACGATATCAGATAAGCTAGAAGCTAAGTCGGATAAGTGTGTGTTTTCTTCTTAGAGAAAGAGTTTCTTCTAAAAGAAGTTAATGAGAGCAAGATTGAACTTGATGAAGTTCAAGATTCATGAAACAGATGGAATCATTTGGCTGAACCCAAATTTGTTACTCATACAAATGAAGTAACAATAACAACATTTGAAACAAAAGAATTTTATAGATGAAGAAGGATACACACTTTTTCCAGAAAGATATGGATTTCTCATAAGTGAACAGAATGATGTAGTGCTCATAGAGGATGATGAGCCTACTTCTTAGGAAGAAGTTATGAAACTGATAGATGGCTAAAAGCCATGCAGTCAAAGATGATTCCATGTATGAAACCAAGTATGGACTTTTGTTGATCCAGCTAAAGGGATTAAACCCATTGGGTGCAAATGGACTTTCAAAAAGAAGAAGATATGAAAGGCAATGTACTTACCTATAAAGATAGACTGGTGGCTAAAGGATATCGTCAAAGTCAAGGTGTTGACTATGACAAAACCTTCTCTCGAGTTATTATGCTTAAATCCATTAGGATACTCCTAGCCTTTGCAACTCAATTTGATTATGCGATTTGACAAATGGATGTGAAGACAACTTTTCTTAATGGAAATTTGACTAAGGATGTGTACATGACATAATATGAGAGTTTCATATGCTATAATGGAAAAATGTTTACAAATTGCAAAGATTCATTTATGGATTGAACAAGCATCCAAAAGTCAGAACATCCAATTTGATGAGACAATCAAACAATTTGGTTTCTCTCCAAATATTGATGAACCTTGTGTTTACAAGAAGGTTAGCGAGAGTGCAATCATATTCCTAGTATTATATGTAGATGGCATACTTCTTATAGGAAATGACATCTCAGTTCTTCACTTAGTTAAAATTTGGCTTTCTTAGAATTTCTCCATAAAGGACAATAGAGAAGCAACCTATATATTGGGGATTAAGATCAATAGAGATAAGTCTACATACATAGATAATATGCTAAAGAGATTTAGCATGGAATAGTTCAAGAGAGGATTGATTCTTATGACTTATTGGATTACCTTCTCTAAATCCATGAATGGGCTCACATGAGTAGGATTCCATATGCTTTAGCTATTGGATTTATCATATATGCTATTCCATATGCTAGACTCTGTGTATCATATGCTCTAAGTGTCATTAGCATATATCAGTCAGATCCTAGTGGGGGCATTGGGTGGCTATCAAGAATATCCTTAAGTACTTAAGAAGAACTAAGGATGTATTCTTGGTTTATGGAGATGATGAACTTAAGGTAAGCAGGTATATGAATGCTAGCTTCCAATTCGATAAGGATGACTCCAAGTCCCAGTTATGCTATATTTTCACATTAAATGGTGGTGCAGTCAGTTGGAAGAATTCTAAATAGGAGACAACTACAGATTCCGCAATCAAAGCAGAGTACATTGTAGTTTCTATAGCAACTAAAGAAGCAGTTTGGATAGGAAAATTCATCACTGAGTTATAAGTGGTTCCCAGTGTTATTGATCAAATACCCTTGTATTGTGATAATAATGGGACCACTGCACAAGCAGATGAGCCATGATCTCATAAAAATCCAAACATGTACTCGCACATTACCATTTGATTTTGGAAATCATTAATAGACATGATGTAATGAACGAGAGTTCCTGTAGATCATAATATAGCTAATCCTTTCACTACACCACTTCCTCAAAAGAAATATGATAGTCATATACTTGCAAGTGGGAGTTTGTTAGAGAAGTGCCCTAAAGGCAATCACCTTAGGCACTTGATGTACTCCTTATTATTAATAAAAGACATTTTCATCATATGGTGTTCATTACATATGAATTGATATAGATCTTAGACTGTTTAATGAAAGTCATTGGTATGTAACATAACTTCAAGGAAATCTTTATGAGATTCCTATCATATGCAATTGTGTTTATGCCTAAATAATCCCTAGTCATAGAATTAACAAGACGAGATATTGTTAATCTTATTTTACTAGCACATGTTATACTCTTTGACTAAGTTGGACAGCTAATCTCATAAGCTGAAGACAAAAGATTTTTAGAGGTAACATGTGGATACTTGTTAGAGTAGCCAAGTACATTAGATGACCTACTATGAGAGAACCACATGGAGATCTATTCAATGTCAGTGATAGTCTCAATATAAGAATGGTTTAAGTATCCATAGACTTGAGATGCTCAAGGTTATCTTGGATACTAAATCCCATATTTTGACTCCATTTCTTATTGCCTCTTAGAGATTATTCATAGGGTGGTGATTGGGTATAGCATGAGTTATTTGAAGGAAGTTAGGTAGTCAATACAAGATTCACTACTACTAATAGAAAAAGAGTATACCTATGGCCTTTTGTAGAGATCATTACTGATGCGGAACCCCAAAGACCGTGCCTTGAAACCCCTCAACAAGACAAGGTAAACAAACCTTAAGCTATGGTGATCATAGATTGAATCTGACCCAAAGCTAACCAATGTAGCAAAGAACCAAGATTATAAGATTTAATAAGAATAGCCACGCCACAAGCAATATCACTTGATAAGTAACTAATTCCTAAAGGTAACAAAGAGATGCAAATCTGCCTCACTTTAAAGAAAAACACTCAAATTCGTTTTTATTCATTGATGTCATGTACAAGAAGCCTAGATGAGTATTTATAGCCCTAAGTCTTTGAATCCTTTATGGTAAAGGATAACTAAATCCTATTCTAACTCAACTCCTAAATGTACAGCCATATTCTAACTCAAATTCTAAAAAGTAGAGTCCTACTTGGATTAGGACACTAATTAAATCCTTCTAAAATAAGACAAGTGGTGGGTTGGGCTTTATTTCTTTGGCCCACATGCCTATCACTAATTAAAGCCTAAGGTAATTTAAATTAGGCAGCCCACATACATAATTAAGCCCAATTACAAGTTAAGCCCAAATCCCATAAATAGGCACATGCATGGCACATGATCTTGAGCACATGGTTGGCACATGATGTCTTCCACATGGATGGCACATGTCTTGCACATCTTTGGCACATGACTCCTAGCACATGATTTGCACATGACTTGTAATCTTCAATTTTATGGACTTTGTCTTGTTTAGCCCATTTGAATTGAATCTTCATGAAAGACTCCCTTTATCTTGAATTTAGGCTTCCCTTTGTGTATTATTGGCCCATAAGCTTGATTGTGAATTTTAGGCCCAATATAGCAACAAATGCTCCAATGCTGCCTTCTATGACTTGGAATACGCCCTACATTAATTTGGATCATTTGAATGGGATTTTGAACTCCTTTTCGGTCTATTTCAATGATATAAGATTGCTCCTCTCCATTGACAAAATATTGACGTTCATATCCTTCAATTATGGTTCCCGTGCATACATCATTTACTTAGAAATCCTTAGCCAAGGTGGATATGTCTTGCAGAAGATCTTTAAAGACATATATGAAAGAGTAATGAGTCACACAGACAACAACTAATATCATTTGGATTAGATGTGACATAGTCAGTTTAGTGGAAGTTGATACACAGCCCATGCTCTGAACCAAATGAGGTATAGTTTGGTGAAATGATGAATTGCATGGTAATTATCTATGGAAGGATTAAAAGTCAAACCACTAACTTTCTAGTTAATTGGGTGGTTATGATGTATTGCTAAATATTGCTTATGATCTGTTAAGTCAAGAAAATTGATTTGAAATCTAATATGGGTCAAAAGAGTTTGACTCATAAAATCATAATTGGATTAGAATTCCTCCTGAGACTTGAGCTGCCAACATGACTGGAAAACATATTTGGTCACACATATAAAGGGAGTGAAGAAAATATAAAATGAGTTTTGGATAAGATCCAAGTGAGAAAGAAAGAGAATTGGGCCTTTTATGAGAGTTATAAAATGGGTAAAATCCAATTTGATTTAGGATTGTTGACATGATTAACATTGGGCCATATATCTTAAGGAATGAGGCCCATTAGGACTTTTCCTTTTCCAACCCTAAAAGGGATTAGAAAGAGTATAAATACTCATTTTAAGGATTCAATTTAGTGGCTTCCCCCTTAAGAAAAATAAGATTTATTTTTCTACTCTAAAGACAATTTTCCATAGCCACTTTGGACCTTTGTCGCCCCATCTCCTTGGAGATTTTTTTCTTTCCCCTTTACATGGAAACTCTAGGAGGCAATCCTAGGTTTGAATTGTTATGGTTTGTTATAACCTAATAAAGAAGGAAAAACTTATAACTGGAAATATCAAGTGTTGCAAACAAAGATAATAAACTTCTCCCACTGAATTGTTAAATCCAATTTTAAATTATATAAGGCATCCATGGGTTTTGTTTTTTTTATTAAATTTTATAATTTTGTTTCCATATGTATGATATGCATATTCAAAACCCAATAGGTATCTATTGTGGCCATAAAAGATATACTAAGAAGTATTGCAAAACTGGAAAAAATAAAATAAAATCACCCTACGGACAAAATCGATATTATTGAAATTGTTGGGAGAAATTATGGACAAGATGGAGAGACAAAATTAGAAAATTGAAGATTTGAGGCAGCAAAGCATCTCCAACACAAGAAGATCAAGAGAGGGGTCTTGGCCTCAAGGCATTGGGAGGTTTCAAACTCAAGAAGAAAAAAACTATTTTGAACATTTTCATAATGATAGATCAAGAAGAGAAAGAAAGAAAGAAAGATAAAGAATCTTCGGTAAGTGTCTTTCAAAAAGAAATGGACAAGATGCGTGCTAGGATTGATAGGTGGGGGCATGAAGAGAAAGGGAATGAAATGAAAGAATCCTTATCCAAGAAGGTGTGAAATTCAAAAATCAAAATTTCATTATGAATTTGATTTTTTTCCTAAGTTTAAAATGGTGGATGATGGTAAGAATCAAATTCATGAGGATATTAATGATGCTCATACTAGTGAAGTTGAAATTGTAGGTGAGAGTATTGATTCTATTTCACTAGAAGAAGTTAATGGTGTTAGTGTTATTGAGAGCATTGCAATTGAGAGTGAAACATCATTCAAGATGAATTTGTGGCTAATGATAGTGAATCCATAAAGGTGAGCGATGAACATGAATCGGATGAGCTTGAGGGAGTAAAGGTGAGTGAGATTAATATGAAAGAAGGGGCTTTTTATGGAGAAGCTATTGAGAGAATTGAGAGAGATGATGTTTTGAGGGATAAAAGTGGTAGTAATGAGCAAAGAGAGAAAATAGTGAATGTGTGTAAAAAAGAAAAAGAGGTGAAGAGCGAACTTTTTACTAACAATTTTTTATTATCCTTTGCTTTGTGTTGTGCATTTTTCTTTTGATGTAGGTAAAGATTCGAGGACGAATCTTCTTGAGGAAAGGGGGAATGATGCATGCATGGGAACCATAAATGAAGGATATGAACGACAGTCTTTTGTCAACGGAGTGGAGAAATCTTATATCATTGAAATGGGCTTTAAAGGAATTCAAAAGCCTTTTATATGATCCAATTCAATATGGGGTGTGTTCCAAGTCATAGAAAGCAGCATTGGAGCATTAGTTGCTATATTGGGCCTAAAATCCACAATCAAGCTTATGGGCGAACACAACACAAAGGCAAGTCTAAAGTGAAGATAAAATGAGTCTTTTATGAATATCCAAGTCAATAGGCAAAACAAGGCAAAATCCATAAAATTGAATATTACAAGTAATGTGCAAGTCATGTGCAAATCATGTGCTAAGAGTCATGTGCCAAACATGTGCAAGACATGTGCCATCCATGTGGAAGACATCATGTACCAACCATGTGCTCAAGATCATGTGTCATGTATGTGCCTAGTTATGGGATTTGGGCTTAATTTGTAATTGGGCTTAATTATGTATGTGGGCTGACTATTTTAATTATCATAAACTTTTAATTAGTATTAAGCATGTGGGCTAAAGGATATAAAGTTCATCCCACCACTTGTCTTATTTAGAAGGATTTAATTAGTGTCCTAATTCTCAAGTATGACTCTACTTTTTAGAACTTGAGTTAGAATATGACTTAGTTATCTTTTACTATAAAGGATTCAAAGACTTAGAGCTATAAATACTCATTTAGGCTTCTTTTACGAGATATGAATGAATGAATAAAAACAAATTTGAGTGTTTTTCTTTAAAGTGAGGCAGATTTGCATCTCTTTATTACCTTTAGGCATTAGTTACTTATAAAGTGACATTGCTTGTGGCGTGACTATTCTTAATAATACTTATAATCTTGGTTCTTTGCTACATTGGTTAGCTTTGGGTCGGATTCAATTTATGATCACCATAGCTTAAGGTTTATTTACCTTGTCTTGTTGAGGGGTTTCAAAGTACGGTCTTTTAGGTTCCGCATCAGAAGGAATGAAGAAATAAGAAGAAAAAGGGAAAAGATTTGGGGGCAGATTCGACCAGCCTTAGAACTCCATTAGGGTGAGATTCTTCTCTTTAAATTCATTATTTTTCCTTCCATTTAAGACCTATAGTGATGATTGATGCAATTAGAATTGGTAGACTAGGGTTATTTCTCAGATCGTGATACACTATCATGACCAAGAGCCATTCACGACATAAACATTCTAATTAATATCACATGCATGGATAATAAGAAGGGGTTGTTTCTCTTCAATGTTGAGTTCCATTGCCCCATTTTTTTGGGTCAAAGCGTTTTCTCCAAAGATCTCCTCCACAAATGGTCCAACAAAGGCTTGGTATGCTTCTTTAAGTCTTTTGGCCCTCAATCTTGTAATTGGACCAATTGGCATCTTCAAGTGCTCATCTCTAGTGGCCCCATGTTGTCCCATGTCATGGTTTTGGTAATAACTAGTGAAATCCACATCAACCCCTTCCTCCTCAAAAAGATTCGTCATCAAATCTGAATCCATGTCAAAAGGAACAAGATCAGATACATTAAAAGTGGCAGACACCTGATACTCATCTAGCTAGTCAATCTTGTATGCATTATCACCAACTCGCTGTAACACTTGGAATGGTCCATCTCCTCTAGGATCCAATTTGGACTTCCTTTGGTTAGGAAATCGTTCTTTCCTAAAATGCACCCAAACCCAATCACCAGGTTTGAATAACACTTGCTTTCTCCCCTTATTGGCCTTTTGAGCATACAAACGATTCTTCTTTTCAATTTGTTGTCGTGTCTTCTCATGCAAAGATTTAACCAATTCTGCCTTCTTCTTTCCATCCAAGCAAGAAATCTCATTCATAGGTAAAGGCATCAAATCTAAGTCAGTTAAAGTGTTAAAATGAAAAGCCCATCAACATAAGGTAGAACAAAAACAAGACTAGAAGCAAAGTAATGCTCAAATTCAAAGAAAAAAAATAACACACTAATGAAGAAGGTGTCTGGCTAGAATTTTTTTTTTTTTAAAAATTGAGTACAAAAATTGCAAAAATGTAACTCAAATAATGTAACTGGAAGCAAAAAGTACAGCAAGCAAGAAGAAAATTAAAACATAAGAGTGAAAAGAATTAGACAAGATAGGAAATAGGTAAAGAATTTGGTAATTCCCAAATGGAACCCAAACTACCCGAACAAGTACTCAAACTGACTCTAAATTATGCCAACTTCACACTAATATATGCAAATACAGATTCACTACTCTAAACTCACAATCTGAAAGTATAAATCCTCGAACCCCAAATTTGTCCAAATGAATCAAGTGCTGGAAATATGTTGTAACTAAGGTGAAATAACTAAACAACCATAAATAAATCCCATGGAATCAGTACAATTGCAAGTCTGCCCTTGGAAACTAATCTGATTTTTTTTTACAATTATAATTCATTAAACACTAAATTACCCAAGAACTACTTGTTCAAGCCAAAGAAACAGCAAGAATCAAGCAATTTCGCACAACAGATAATATTGGATGAATTTTGGCTTTCACAATTCACAAAAGAAATATGAACGAATTTTATGATAGATAAAGTGTAATTTATCTAAAACCAATGCTCTGATACCAATTTGATGTGGAACCCCAAGATTATAAAGAATCCAAAACTCCAACACACAAATTCAGCACAAAACACAAATCCTAGATAAAAATGATTTTATCCTACTAAACCCTTAATTGACATGCAATCAGAAACTTAGATAATAGGATAGAAGAAAATAAGAAGGGAATAAACACCACAAAGTAAATGCCTTGATAAGTTCACTCAATTCTTGATGCAACATAAGAAGAAAAATCCTCTTTCATGCAAATTTTGGCTAAGCTAAGAAAATCTTATTACAAAGACTCCCCCCCCCCCTTTGACGACCTAAGAGAGTATTTGCACTCTCAATATGCTGCCTAACCCTAAACAGTAGTTAGATGCTAACCAAACAAGGCCCTTGTGTTTTAAATATATGGGCTGGATTAAAAACTACTACATAGACATTCTAATTAAGATCACATGCATGGATAATAAGAATGGGTTGTTTCTCTTTAATTTTGAGTTCCATTGCCCCATTTTTGTGGGTCAAGGCATTTTCTCCAAAGAGCTCCTCCACAAATGGCCCAACAAAGGCTTGGTATGCTTCTTTAAGTCTTTTGGCCCTCAATCTTGTAATTGGACCAATTGGCATCATTAAGTGCTCATCTTCAGTGGCCCTGTGTTGTCCCATGTCATGGTTTTGGTGATAACTAGTGAAATCCACATCAATTAGGTTCCTGATTATGTTAGCAACTCAAATCATCAAATGATTTTGAGCAGACCATCAACGGTATTTAGTAACATATCATGACCCCCAATTGATCGAAATGTCAGTGGTTGGAATGTAATTCCTTCCATTAACAATTATTGTGCAATTCGTCCTTTCACCAAGCTATACCTCATTTGGTTTTGGGAATGGACTCTGTGTTAACTCCCACTAATTGACTACGTCACATCTAGTCCAAATGATATTTTTTCTAGACTAGTCCACCTTGGCCAAGGATTTCTGAGTAATAATCTTTACAAGAGGACATAGGTGTAATGCCCATAATCAAGGCCTATAAGTTATGTTCTTGGTTAATAAGAGTTGGGTATTAAGTGAAGTTTTGGAAGTTTGAGAGTTGCTGAAATCAGATGTTTCATGCCCGTGATAATGTGTGTCATGGTCATGAATATCAGTTTTAGTTAGCAGCTGCGATGAGGTTCTTCATGTCCGTGAAAGATGAGTCACGGCTGTGAAGCCTGGACTATATGGACAGGTTGAAGGCAAAGAGACAAGCAATGAGAGCTTCCTCAGTTGGTTTATATATTGACTCTTTTCCTCAAACAGGTGTTCTGGAAAGCTCAAGCAGATGTCCTGAGGGCTCTGGTGAGAGCCATAGATTACCGTATCCATTTTAGTCTAGTCATGACTAAGGTAAGCAAAGGTAAGATAATTAACTCTATTGAAGTGTGATATACAATTTATGATTTTTGGTAATTGTTTGATATGTCATGTTCAATATGAATATAGTGTATGAGATTATGATGGCATGTCATGTAGAATGTGAGCTAACGCATGTGAGGCTTTGAGGTAAGTCGTTTATGGTAGGGTTGGTAAGTATCTCATGCATATTTTTATTTGTCATATGGTGTTCTTGCATGTTGTTATGTACCACTAGGCACAAGTTAGTTAGTGTATGGGCTTTCCATGCACAAGTTTGGACTTAGAGCAGGAGCGATAAAAGAGGACGCCCAATGACCAGAGCCTAGGATATACACTTGGGGTGGGTGATACATTGTTATACTTTTTGGTTATTTTGTGGGCTTGGGCAGTTATAAGTGTACATGCTTTATATTTTTCTAAAAGTCATGTAATTTTATAACTCTTTATTTTGTATAAACTTGGGGCTAGTGATTGCCCGTTTGTTATTATATTGAAATCTTTTGATGATATTTTATGTTTTTAATAAGTCTTCATGGCCATGATGCATTAAAGTTTTAAAATTATGGTGTTTTGATTCATGTGCATCATAGCATCATTTGGTGTAATTGGATTTAGTCTTAATTATATCGAAGGGTATTACATTTAGTGGTATTAGAGCTTAGGTTTAGGCGGTTTTGAAACTAGGTGAGATGGATGTATCACATGTGCGAGTGTTATCCTATATGACTCTAATGTGGACTATTCTCTATTAACGAGTAGGTTATAGATAGGGTATAGAGATTGAACGAACTAGTGTGCAAGGGCTGACTAACTGATGCGAACCAAGACAACAAAAATGATCTTGCATGCCATGGAGGAGTTGTTAGCAAAGGGGCATATCCGTGAGAGTCTTAGTCCATGTGCAGTGCCGGTGCTTTTGGTGCCAAAAAAGGATGGGAGTTGGCGCATGTGTGTTGATTGTAGGGCTGTGAATTGCATAACAGTTAAGTATCGCCATCCAATACCCAGATTGGATGATATGTTAGACGAACTGCATGGCGCTTGTGTCTTTACTAAGATTGATTTGATGAGTGGATATCACTAAATTAGGATGAAAGTTGGTGATGAATGGAAAACAACATTTAAAACAAAGCTTGGTTTATATGAGTGGCTCGTTATGCCTTTTGGTCTAACCAATGCCCCTAGCACTTTTATGAGATTGATGAATAATGTTTTGCATCAGTTCATTGGAAAATTTGTTGTTGTTTATTTTGATGATATTTTGATTTATAGTAAATTCGTTGATGAGCATGTACATCATCTTAGGGCTGTTTTGGACACACTTAGGAGAGAAGAATTGTATGCTAAACTTAAAAAGTGCACATTTTGCATGAATAGAGTTATATTCTTAGGGTATGTGGTGAGTGCCAATGGAATTGAGGTTGATGAGGGGAAGATAAGGGTTATCTAAGAATGGCCAACCCCTAGGAATGTGAGTGATGTTAGGAGCTTTCATGGCATTGCTAGCTTTTACAGGAGGTTTGTAAAGGATTTTAGTGTCATTGCTGCTCCTTTAACTGAAATCATTAAAAAGGATGTGGGGTTTAAGTGGGGCGAGGCGCAAGAACTTGCATTTAATACTTTGAAAGATAAACTTTGTTCTGCACCTATTTTGAGTTTGTTTGATTTTAATTCTACTTTTGAGATTGAATGTGATGCCTCCGGGATAGGTATTGGTGTTGTTTTGATGCAGGATAGACGTCCAATTGCTTTCTTTAGTGAAAAGTTGAGTGGTGCACAACTCAATTATTCCACGTATGACAAGGAGTTGTATGCATTGGTGAGGGCCTTGGAGACTTGGCAGCATTATCTTTGGCCTAAAGAGTTTGTGATTCATAGTGATCATGAGTCTTTAAAGCATCTCAAGGGTCAAGGTAAGTTGAACAAACGACATGCCAAATGGTTGGAGTTCATTGAGACCTTTCCTTATGTGATTCAATACAAACAAGGTAAGGAAAATGTGGTTGCTGATGCATTATCTGGAAGATATACTTTTATTACTACTTTGAGTTCTCGATTGATGGGATTTGAATATATAAGGGAATTGTATGCTTCTGATTCTGATTTTTCAAATGTTTATAATGCATGTCAACAATCTGTATTTCAAAAGTTTTATAGGCATGATGGTTATTTATTTAGAGAAAATAAACTTTGTGTGCCTAATTGTTCAATGCGTGAGTTGCTTGTACGTGAGGCTCATAATGGTGGTTTGATGGGTCATTTTGGTATTGCTAAGACACTTGACATCTTGCATGAGCATTTTTATTGGCCTAATATGAAGTTGCCCTAGGTGTGTTGCATGTAAGCAAGCCAAGTCAAGAATTCAACCTCATGGGTTGTATACTCCTTTACCCATCCCTAGTCAACCCTGGATTGATATTTCTATGGATTTTGTGTTGGGACTGCCCAGGACTAAAAGGGGAAGAGATAGCATTTTTGTTGTAGTTGATAGGTTTAGCAAGATGGCACATTTCATTGCTTGCCATAAAACTGATGACGCTACACATATTTCTGATTTGTTATTTAAGGATGTTGTCCGTATGCATGGTGTTCCTAAAACTATTGTTTCTGATAGAGATTCTAAGTTTTTGAGTCATTTTTGGCGTGTGCTGTGGAGAAAGTTGGGAACAAAGTTGCTATTTTCTACTACTTGTCATCCTCAACCAGATGGTCAAACTAAAGTGGTTAATAGAACTTTAGGATCATTATTACGTGCTGTTGTTGGAAAGAATTTGAAAACTTGGGAAGATTGTTTGCCATTAGTAGAATTTGCATATAATAGAAGCATTCATTCATCAACGGGTTATTCTCCATTTGAAATTGTCTATGGTTTTAATCCGCTAACCCCTTTGGATTTGTTGCCTATACCTGTGAATGATATTTCTAACTTAGATGGGCAAAAGAAGGCAGATTTGATTAAGTCCATACATGAGAAGGCAAAGCAGCACATTGAGTTAAAGAACAAAAGTTATGCACAAAAAGCCAATCAAGGGCGTAAAGTTGTGAAATTTGAACTTGGAGATTGGATATGGGTGCATTTTAGGAAAGAGAGATTTCCTAACCAAAGGAAATCCAAGTTGGATCCAAGAGGCGATAGACCTTTTCAAGTGGTTGAGAGGATCAATGACAATGCCTATAAGATTGACTTGCCCGGTGAGTATGGTGTTTCAGCAACTTTTAATGTTGCTGACCTTTCTCCTTTTGATAATGCAGGTGGTGATATGAGGACGAATCCTTTTGTGGAGGGAGGGAATGATGCGAACCAAGACAACAAAAATGATCTTGCATGCCATGGAGGAGATGGATTAGTGATGCCACTTGGTCCAATCATAAGATCAAGTAGAAACAAGCTCAAGGCAGCCTTGCAAATGTATATTCAAAGCTTAATGACAAGAGATATCAAGGAAGAGGCTTGGGTCAGGCTTGAAGAGATGGAATCAGTTGGCGATCCAAAGCTTGTGACACTCATTGGGGCATGTGAGGGTGAAGACAACTAGCCTAATGGCCTAGAGAAGAAGTCTATATTACAAGGTTCAACTCATGTGCAATATGCTATGTTAAGGTGGACTTATGTTATGTCATGGTTGGGCCTAAGATTAATTTTAGTGGGCTGTTTTATTTTAATTATTGGAATCTAATTTCATTTAAAGACACATGATCAGCCTTATTTTAACTTGTCTTAAGTGTGTAGGCCTTATAAAATAAAGCCCATTCGTTTGTCCTTAATTCATTAGGGTCAGATTGGTCTTTTCTTCATGTTTGCACCTAGGGTTTGGTTTGTAGAGGTATAAATACCTCCTTATACGTGTAAGACAATCAAATTGGTGATTAAGATCAAAATTTCAGTGTTCTTGAGTGTTCTTCAAGTGGGAGGTGTGATCTCCATTGATATACCAAGGATTGTTTTCACTTATCAGGTTGGTAATTAATTTGTGGCGTGAATCATATTCTCTCTTCATACTCTTTGTTACCAATTCCTTGCTGTTTTGGGGGTGAAGAATTTAATCTTGCAATTGTTTAAAACTTAAAATTTGTATCAAATTGATTAGGAGGTTGTCTAGACATAGATTCTAGGTGGTTGCTGCATCACTAACACACCTGCTCTATAGTAGTCGATGGCTAGTCAAGCAAATCAGGCTCAAGATTCCCTGATATAGAATCTTATAGCATTGCTACAGTGGTTGGCACAGGCTATGCCATCGCCCCCAATTTCCACCATACCCTCATTCACCACTAAGGCATAGATCACAGATTGATAGGATTCATTAGTATGGAGCCACCGATTTCACAGGCAAGAGGGATGATGATCCCGAGGCTACAGAGTACTCGTTAGAGAAGATGGAGAGAGTCTTCGAGGAGCTTGAGTGTGCCAAAGAGCATAAGGTTAGGTATGTTGTTTCACTTCTCCAGGAGCATGCCTACGATTGGTGGAAGTTTGTTCTTCAGAAGCCTCAGACTCCAAAGCAGCTTATATGGGTTTTCTTTATGGCTGAATTCAAGAAACATTATGTACCAAGAATGTACATTGATGAGAAGTAGAAAGAGTTCCTAAAGCTATGGTAAAGGAACATAAATGTGGCAGTGTACGAGAAAGAGTTCACTAGTTAAGCAAGTATGCATCTAGCATTTATAGGGGATGAAGTGGACAAATGCTGCCGATTTGAGGATGGTTTGGGAGATGAGATCGGGGTTCATGTACTTTCACTCTAATTGGAGGACTTTACCAAGTTGGTGTTAGCTGCATGTATTGAAAAGAGGATTCAGTTGGAGAGACTAGAGGAGGCATCTAGGAAAGATTTCAGGTGGTCAGCTTATAGTGTCGCACAAACATTGAGCAAGAAGGCTTGCACCGATTCTGAATCCTTCTAGTCTAGAGGACACTCAGGGTATACCAGATAGGCACCATCATCAGGAATAGTTTCAGCAACTGTCAGTAGTTATCCCCAGATGCAGAGAGAGGCAGCACCGGAGTGTGCATCATATGGTCAGAAATACTAAGGAGAGTGCTGGGGACCCTCAGGACCTTGCTATAAGTGTGGGTCTCAAGACCGTTATAGGAGAGATTGTCTTTTACAGATGGTTGAGGCTCCCACTCAAATTCAAGGTTTGGTGTTGACACAGACTAGGGGAAAAATACAGGTCAGTTCGAGCAAAGGTAGATCTTGACCCGCAGTATCAGAGACAGTGAACAAGCCAGAACCTAGTAGAGCACCAGCGGGGGCCTATGCTATGAAGGTTGGAGAGGATCCGAGTGGACCGAACATAGTTGTTGGTACATTTCTTCTATTTGACTCAGTTTTAATTACTTTGATAGATCCAGGTTCCATGCATTCTTATATATGTACCAACATAGTTGAGCAATATGACATATTATCATAGAGATTAAATTATGAGATAGAGGTGACTAGCCCTTTGGGGCATAGCACAGTGGTGAACTGAGTGTATAAGAATTGTGCTGTTATGGTTCAAGGGAAAGAGTTCGTGACATATTTGATTGAATTTCCCTTTCATGAGTATGATGCTATCCTGGTATGGATTGACTCTTTCAACAGGGAGCTGTAGTGGACCACAGGATGAAGATGGTTGAATTGAGAACATAGAAAGGAGATAATTGTTATTTAGGGGGAGAGATATCTGAGCAAACAAGGAGCATCTCCATGATAAAAGCACAAAAGATGATAAAAAAGGGGTGTGAGGCCTATTTGGCTCACGTGATTAATAGTAGGAGTGAGAGCCCAAATCTTAGGGATATTCTGACAGTGGAATTTCCCAAGTATGTTTCCTTACTCTAGGTACAGCTCCCTTATCGGTAGCATCGTATCGGATGGCTCAATCAAAAATGAAAGAGTTAAAGGCACAATTATAGGAACTATTGGATAAGGGCTTCATCAGACCAAGTGTATCTCCATGGGGTTCACTAGTGTTATTCATCAAGAAGAAATACGGGTCTATGAGGTTGTGCATAGACCATGGGTAATTGAACAAGGTGGCCATTAAGAACAAGTATTTGTTATCATATATCAATGACCTCTTCAATCAATTGAGAGCTGCAGAGATGTTCTCTAAGATTGATTTGAGATCGGGATATCATCAGTTGAGAATTAAGGTGGGTGATATAGAGAAGACTGCTTTCTAAACCACATATGGTCACTACGAGTTTCTGGTTATGCCCTTTTGTTGACCAACTCCTTGGTAGCTTTCATGTATCTAATGAATAGAATCTTCAAACCATTTTGGAGTAGTTTGTCATAGTATTCATGGACAACATCTTGGTGTATTCGAGAAGTAAGAATGAGCATGAGCGGTATTTGAGAATAGTCTTGCAGACTCTCAGGGAACAGAAGTTGTATGCCAAGCTCTTCAAATGTGAGTTATAGCTTAATGAGATTGCCTTTCTCAGGCATATGATATCGGTCGATTGGATTAGAGTGGATCCAGACAAGATTGAGGCGATCTTAGATTGGAAACCCCCGCGGAATGTGACCAAAATCAGGAGTTTTCTCGGCTTGGAAGGATACTACAAGAGGTTTTTCAAGGATTTTTCTTGGCTTGGAAGGATACTACAAGAGATTTTTTAAGGAGTTTTCTCGACTTAGAAGGATACTACAAGAGGTTTTTCAAGGAGTTTTCTATGATTGCTTCTTCTTTGGCTAGGTTATTGCAGAAATATATCAAGTTTGAATGGAAAGACAAGTGTCATAACAGTTTTGATCAGCTTAAGAGTCTTTTAATAGAAGCTCCAATGTTGACACAGCTGATTATGAACCAAAAATATGTTATTTATAGTGATGCATCACACAACGGATTGGGTTGCATGTTAATGTAGAAAGGAAAATTCGTCGCTTATGCATCCAGGTAGTTGAAGCCTCATGAGAAGAAATATTTGACGCACTATTTAGAGTTGGCAGCATATTGTCTTTGCATTGAAGATTTGACATCATTATCTATTTGGAGAGAAGTGTCACATCTTCATAGATCACAAGAGTTTGAAGTACCTTCCTACACAAAGGAAGTTGAACTTGAGATAGAGAAAATGGCTAGAGTTGATAAAGGATTACGACTATTGATTTATTATAATCTAGGAAAGGCCAATGTGATGGCCAATGCACTCAGTAGGAAGACATTGGCAGAGTTTCATATCCAACCGACCTTGAATCAAAAGATTAGAGAGGCATAGAAGCTTGATGACAAGATAGTAAAACTAGTTGAATTGGTCTTTAAGGGGGAGAGATCGAGTTTTATGATTGGGTCAGATGGCAGTTTGCACTACCATAACATAGTATGTGTGTCAGACATTTTCGTGTTGAGACAGAAAATCTTGAGATAGGCTCATGAGATAAAATTTTAAATGCACCTTGAAAGCAATAAAAGGTATTAGAATCTAAAGGAGAAGTATTGGTGGACAGGGATGAAGAAGGACATTACAGAGTTCACAACTAAGTGTCTTACATATCAGCAGGTGAAGGCCAAACATCAGGGTGTTGCAGCATATCACAATTTCAAAGTGAAAATGGGAGAGAATCACTATAGATTTTATAATTGGTTTGCGTTTAATATTGAGGAAGTACAATGCCATTTGGGTGATTGTAGGTAGGTCAACGAAGTCAGCTGACTTCTTACCTATTCGAAAAGATTATTTGTTGAACAGGTTGGCAGAGAGCTGTATGTGAATGAGATAGTATGTCTTCATGGAGTTCCAGTCTCCATCATTTCGGATTAAGATCCGCAGTTCACATCTCAATTTTGAGGTAGATTACAGTGAGCTTTGGGAACCAAGCTCAACTTTAGCACGAATTTCCATCCTTGGACAGATGGTCAGTTAGAGAGAATTAGTTAGATCTTGGAAGACATGATGAGATATTGTGTGATTGAGTTTGAGGGAAGTTGGGACAGATATCTACCATTGATGGAGTTCACCTACAACAACAGTTATCAGTCTAGTATTTAGATGACTCGCTATAGGGCACTTTATGGTAGAAAGTATCGGACACCATTGTGTTGGACCGAGCTTAGTGAGAGAAAGCTAGTGGAGTTAGATCTGGAACAAGAGACAAAAGAGAAAGTGAAGATCATTAGAGATTGACTAAAAACAGCTTATGACAGATAGATATCCTATGCAGACCTCAAGAGAAAAGATGTGGAGTACTTAGTTATACAAGGTGTTTCTCAAGGTATCTTTATGGAAGAAGGATCTCAGATTTGGAAAAAAGGACAAGTTGAGCCCTAAGTTCATTGGACCTTATGAGATCCTAGAGACGATCGGACCAGTTGCGTATATACTCACTTTGTTGCTAGAGTTAAGTAAGACACACAATGTCTTCCATGTTGAGAAGGTATCAGTTAGATCCTTCTCACATTATCACAACTGATAGCATAGAGTTGAGATCAGACTTGAATTATGAAGAGGAACCAATTGAGATCTTAGCTCAAGAGGTTAAGGAGCTCAAGAATAAAAGAGTACCACTAGTAAAAGTTTTATGGAAGAGTTATACCATTGAAGAAGCAACATGAGGAAGCAAAAAAGTGATGAGGGCACAAATCCTTAGTTGTTTTGATATGTCATAACAGGTAATTTTGGGGACAAAATATCCTAAGGGGGAGAGAAATGTAATGTTGTAATTAGGTCCTATAAGTTATGTTCTTGGTTAGTGAGAGTTGGGGGTTAAGTGAAGTTTTGAAAGTTTGAGAGTTGCTGAAATTAGATATTTCACACCTGTAACAATGGGTGTCACGATCGTGAATATCAGATTTTAGTTAGCAACTACAATGAGGTTTTTCATGCTCATGAAGAGTTTCTTCACGCTTGTGAAGGAGTGGTTCCCACCGTGAAAGATAAGTCAAGGTTGTGAAGCCTACACTATATGGGTGGGTGAGGTAGTGATAAGAATGTGGACTCCTAACTTCACCCTAAAAGCGTGCTCAAAGGTGAAGGTTTGAACCCAGCCTTCCAGGAGTTCCTCTGCAACTGATGTGGCATGCATCATCCCCACCCCCTTAAGACCCCGACTGCCTCGATTGGTGATCTGTCGTAACTCGAAGGGATACCGATGTACATGGCTGGCTCTGATACCAAATGATAAGAATGTGCACTCCTAACTTCACCCCAAAAGCGCACTCAAAGGGGAAGGTTTGAACCCAGCCTTATAAATCAGTCCAGGAGTTCCTCTACAACGGATGTGGGACGCATCAAGTAGCCACATTTTCCTTCATGTCATTCCTTTAAATTCGCTCCCCACTCTCTATTAACCAACCTAACACGCCATTTGCATCTTATTTTTCTCCAAAACCCTTTTTCCTCCATTGTAAAAGCTTGGAGAGATCTTGTTTCAATAGAGAAAGTGAGAGAGAAAAGTGAGAGAGAGAGCTTGTGAACTTTGAGGGAAGAGATCAATTTTCATGTTTCTAGATTTCATTTCACGTTCAGAGGCTAAGAGGACATTTTTCATCTTGCTAAGATCTGATAGAGGAGTTGGGAGTCCATCTCAAGGGAGAGGACATGCTTAAGGAGCTCAAGCTTTAGCTAATATCCATCCTAGGTGTAAGATTTGTACATAACAACCTTTCAAGCTTAATCTTGCATTTGTATGTTGGTGTGACTTGAATGCATGTCAATACGATTTTTTGGTTAATGAAATCTATAATATTTGGGGGTGATATGCATGATGGGAGTTTTTATGTTAAATGATTGTTTTGAGATGTTAGAGTAATTATTTTGGTTAATGTAAATGATTAGAGAGAATATGCTTAAGATATATGGTTAAAATGCATACTAGAATGTTAATAGGGTGATTAACATTGGTTAATAGTAGAAAGATGGCATGAAAATGGTTTGTGCTATGTTTTGGAATGAAATTTGAAAAATTTTCTAGAGTCACGGGTGCAAATATAGTGAATGTAACACCCGTAATTAGGGCATATAAGTTATATTCTTTGTTAGTGAGAGTTGGGGGTTAAGTGGAGTTTTTGGAAGTTTGAGAGTCGTTGAAATATGCTGATTCACACTCGTGACAGTGGATGTCATGGCCATAAATATCGGTTTTTAGTTAGCAGCTGTGATGAGATCCTTCACAATGGTGAAAAGTTTCTTCATTACTATTTTTCACAACTGTGAAGGAGAGGTTCACACCATTGAGAGAGGAGTCACGACTGTAAAGCCTGGGTAGGCAGAGCAGGTGAGGCAGTCACATTTTCCTTCCTGTCATTCCTTTAAATCTGCTCCCCACTCTTTGTTAACTAACCAAACATGCGATTTGCATCTTCTTCTTGTTCTTCTAGACTCCATTATCTTCCATTGTGAAAGCTTGGAAGATCAAGTTTCTTGAGGGTAAAGTGCTAGAGTGAGAGAAAGTTTGTTAGTTTAAGAGAAGAGCCCGATTTTCATATTTCTGGATTTTGGTTTGAGTTCTTGATGCGAGCCAAGACAACAGAAATAATCTTACATGCCATGGAGGAGATGGATTAGTGATGCCACCTGGTCCAATCATAAGATCAAGTAGAAACAAGCTCAAGGCAGCCTTGCAAATGTATATTCAAATCTTGGTGACAAGAGATATCAAGGAAGAGGTTTGGGTCAGGCTTGAAGAGATGGAATCGGTTGGCGATCCAAAGCTTGTGACACTCATTGGCGCATGTGATGGTGACAACAACTAGCCTAATGGGCTAGGGAATAAGTCTATATTATAAGGTTCAAGTCATGTGCAATATGCTATGTTAAGGTGGGACTTATGTTATGTCATGATTGGGCCTAAGATTAAATTTAGTGGGCTATTTTATTTTAATTATTGGAATGTGATTTCATTTAAAGACACATGATCAGCCTTATTTTAACTTGTCTTAGGTGTGTAGGCCTTATAAAATTAAGCCCATTCGTTTGTCCTTAAGTCATTAGGGTCAGATTGGTCTTTTCTTCATTTTTGCACCTAGGGTTTGGTTTGTAGAGGTATAAATACCTTCTTATGCGTGTAAGACAATAAGATTGGTGATTAAGATCAAAATTTGAGTGTTCTTGAAGTGGGAGGTGTGATCTCCATTGATATACCAAGGATTGTTTTCACATATCAGGTTGGTAACTAATTTGTGGCGTGAATCCAATTCTCTCTTCATACTCTTTGTTACCAATTCCTTGTTGTTTTAGGGGTGAAGAGTCTAATCTTGCCATTAGTTAAACTTAGATTTGTATCAAATTGATTTGGAGGTTGTCTAGACTTAGATTCTAGGTGGTTGTTGCATCAGTTCTAGAGACTGAAAGGATGTTTTTCATCTTGCTAGGAATTAGGAGAGGAGCTTAAATTCAATCTCAAGTAAATGCAGAAGCTTGAAGAGCTTAAACTTTAGCTAATCGCCATCCTAGGTGTAAGATTTGTACATAACAATATGTGGGGTTTAAGTGGGGCGAGGTGCAAGAACTTGCATTTAATACTTTGAAAGATAAACTTTGTTTTGCACCTGTTTTGAGTTTGCCTGATTTTAATTTTACTTTTGAGATTGAATGTGATGCCTTCGGGATAGGTATTGGTGCTGTTTTGATGCAGGGTAGGCGTCCAATTGCTTTCTTTAGTGAAAAGTTGAGTGGTGCACAACTCAATTATTCCATATATGACAAGGAGTTGTATGCATTGGTGAGGGCTTTGGAGACTTGGCAGCATTATCTTTGGCCTAAAGAGTTTGTGATTCATAGTGATCATGAGTCTTTAAAGCATCTCAAGGGTCAAGGTAAGTTGAACAAACAACATGCCAAGTGGTTGTTGTTCATTAAGACCTTTCCTTATGTGATTCAATACAAACAAGGTAAGGAAAATGTGGTTGCTGATGCATTATCTAGAAGATATACTCTTATTAATACTTTGAGTTCTTGATTGATGGGATTTGAATATATAAGGGAATTGTATGCTTCTGATTCTGATTTTTCAAATGTTTATAATGCATGTGAACAAACTGCATTTCAAAGGTTTTATAGGCATAATGGTTATTTATTTAGAGAAAATAAACTTTGTATGCCTAATTGTTCAATGCGTGAGTTGCTTGTGCGTGAGGCTCATAATGGTGGTTTGATGGGTCATTTTGGTATTGCTAAGACACTTGACATCTTGTATGAGCATTTTTATTGGCCTAATATGAAGAAAGATGTTGAGAAAATTTGCCCTAGGTGTGTCGCATGTAAGCAAGCCAAGTCAAGAATTCAACCTCATGGGGTTGTATACTCCTTTACCTCATGGGTTGAACAATTAGGCACACAATTATGAGCCTGTACATCGGTGTCCCTTCGGGTTACGACAGATCGCCGACCAAGGCAGTCGGGGTCTTAAGGGGGTGGGGATGATGTGTCCCACATCAGTTGCGGAGGAACTCCTGGACTGGTTTATAAGGCGGGGTTCAAACCTTCCCCTTTGAACGCGCTTTTAGGGTGAAGTTAGGAGTCCACATTCTTATCAAGATGTGCTATAAATCCATCTCAAGAGAGAGGAAAAATTTGAAGAGCTGAAGCTTTAACTAATCTCCATCCTAGGTATAAGGTTTGTACATAACAACACTTAAGGCAATCAATTTGATGTTTATGTGTTATTTACTTTAAGTACATGATGTATATGATCAATGAGTAGTTAAATGAAAAAATGTGGGTTGATATGCATGATGAAAATTTGTATGAATATAGTTAGATTGAGATGTTTGATGAGTTATTCTGGTTAATGTTGATGGTTAGAAAGTTTATGGTTATGCTAGCTGGCTTAAATGCATGCTAGAGTGTTGATAGGGTAGTTGACATTAGTCAACCGTAGAAAATATTGTATGTGAGAATGAAATGAAGTTGTCTCTGTTTTCTAAAAAAATTTCCAGATTCACGGTCGTGAATAGAAAGTTCACAGACATGAAGGTCGTAAAAACAAATTTTGTTGTTGAAGCAAACCCATTCACGGGCAGCTTCATGGTTTGGTTCACACCCGTGAAGAGGTGGTCACAGTTGTGACAGTGTGCTGATTCACGGGTTGAATCACGGCTTGATTTATAGGAAGACTACCCATGAAGTAGTGCTTCACGGTTATTCATAGGTGTAAAGTTGTTTATGTTGAAAAACTTATATGTTTGCATATGAATCAGGATTGATTCATTGTGAGGTGGTAGGCCTCGATTGTATGCTTATAGCATGTTATGGAAATACATGTTGTGGAAATAATTTGGGGAATCATGGTGTATTTGTAAATATATGGAATATGTAAAATATGGAAACATATGTGGTGCGTGTTGTGAAATTGTAAGCCCAATACTCTGAGTTTGACTAGAGCTAAGGTAGATGACATGCCATTAAGAGGGGAGATTGGTATCGAGTGACATTTATTGGTCATGATTGAGATATTTTGAAGATTCACGAGATGTTTAGAAGGCTTAGGGTCTAGCCAAGTGAGTTTCCCTCGTAGCTGTTCCGTGCACTCATTTTTTTCTGTTGATTTATGTTGATATACTTAAAGGCCTAGAGGTAAGCAGTGAGAACTTACTCAGTGGGTTATACTTGAAGGCCCAGAGGTAAGCAGGAAGAGCTTTTTCGGTGGATTATATTTGGCTCTAGCAAGAGCTGTAGAGTACCTGTATCCATTTTAGTCTAGTTATGAGTAAGGTAGGTAAATATAAGATAATTAATTATATTATGCATGGTAAACACTTGTATGATACTGAGTGATTGTTTGATATACCATATTCGTGGTGTGCATTATATATATGAGATCCTTGTAGCATGTCATGTAGTATGCGAGCTAGTGCATGTGCGAACTTTCAGGTAAGTTGCTTTAGTAGCTCAGTGAGTATATCATGCATATTATATAGTTATCGTGTGGTGTGCTTTCGTGTTGTTATGTACCACTAGGAACGAGTTGCTTAGCATATGGACTTTCCATGCATAGGTTTGGAGCTTAGGAGAGCTGATGCAGCAACCACCTAGAATCTAAGTCTAGACAACCTCCAAATCAATTTGATACAAATCTTAAGTTTAACCAATTGCAAGATTAGACTCTTCACCTCCAAAACAGCAAGGAATTGGTAACAAAAAGTATGAAGAGAGAATTGGATTCACGCCACAAATTAGTTACCAACCTAATAAGTGAAAACAATCTTTGGTATATCAATGGAGATCACACCTCCCACTTGAAGAACACTCAAATTTTGATCTTAGTCACCAATCTACCTATCTTACACGCATAAGAAGGTATTTATACCTCTACAAATCAAATCCTAAGTGTAAAAGTGAAGAAAAAACCAATCTGACCCTAATGGCTTAAGAACAAACGAATGGACTTAATTTTATAAGGCCCACACACCTAAGACAAGTTAAAACAAGGCTGATAATGTGTCTTTAAATGAAATTAAATGCCAAAAATTAAAAATAAAACATCCTACTAAATTTAGTCTTAGGCCCAACTATGAAATAACATAAGTCCACCATCACATAGCATATTGCACATGACTTGAAGCTTGTAATATGGACTTATTATCTAGCCCATTAGGCTAGTTGTCTTCACCATCACATGCCCTAATGAGTGTCACAAGCTTTAGATCACCAACTGATTCCATCTCTTCAAGCTTGATCCAAGCTTCTTCCTTGTTGTCTCTCGTCACCAAGCTTTGAATATACATTTGTAAGGCTGCCTTGAGCTTGTTTGCGCTTGATCTTATGATTGGACCAGGTGGCATCACCAATCCATCTCCTCCATGGCATGTAAAATTGATAAGAATGTGGATTCCTAACTTCGCCCCAAAAGCGCGCTCAAAGGGAAAGGTTTGAACCCAGCCTTATAAACCAGTCCAAGAGTTCCTCCGCAACGGATGTGGGACGCATCATCCCCACCCCCTTAAGACCCCGACTGCCTCGATCGGCTATCTGTCATAACCCGAAGGGACACCAGTGTATAGGGCTGGCTCTGATACCAAATGATAAGAATGTGGACTCCAACTTCGCCCCAAAAACGCGCTCAAAGGGGAATGTTTGAACCCAGCCTTATAAATCAGTGTAGGAGTTCCTCCGCAATCAATGTGGGATGCATCAAAAATCATCTCTGTTGTCTTGGCTCACATCAAGAGGATCGACATAGGAGGATGTCAGATGATCAGAGTCTTTGATATACATTTGGAGTGGGTGATAAACGGTTATACTTTTGATTGTTTTGTGGGTTGAGGTAGTTAGAGTTTTACATGTTGTATTTCAAAGACATAGTTTATAACTACTCTCGTTTTGTATAAACTTTGGGCTAGTGCTGCCCATTTGATTTATGTATTTAACTTTAATTTTATTCAAGATTTTAATGATGTTTTATTTTATTTAAGTCATTATGGTCACGATGCATCAAAGTTTTAAATTTATGATGTAAGTCATGTGCATCGTAGCATCTTTTGGTATAATTAGGATTATTCTTAATTATATCAAAGGGTGTTACAGTGAAAATAAACTTTGTTGTTGAAATAGACCCGTTCATAGTTAACTTCATAGTTGGGTTCACGATGTGTTTCACACCCATGAAGGGGTGATCACAGTTGTGAACATGTGTTGATTCATAGGTTGAATCCCAGTTTAGTTAACGGGTAAACTACCTATGAAATAGTACTTCATGGTCGTGAAAGGTTGTTCATAGGCATAAAGCTGCTTAACTTGAAAATCTTGTTTGTTTGCTTGTGAATCAAAGTTGATTCGTCATGAAGTGGTATACATCTGTCATAAGATTATTGTATGCTATGAGAATGCATGTCATGGCATGATTAATGTAAATTATGGTAATTGAGATAAATATTTAAGCTCAATTCTCTTACTAGGACTAGAGTTAGGATAGATGGCATACGATTGAAGGGAGTTCGATACTGAGTGACCTAGATTGGTCATGTTCGAGATTCTTTAAAGGCAAAGAGACAAGCAATGAGAGCTTCCTCAGTTGGTTTATATGCAGACTCTTTTCCTCAGACAAGTGTTATGGAAAGCTTAAGTAGGTGTCCTGAGGACTCCGGTGAGAGCCATAGATTATTCGTATCCATTTTAGTTATGAGTAAGGTGAGTAAAGGTAAGATAATTAACTCTAGTTAAGTGTGATATTGTATGATTTCTGGTAATTGTTTGATATTCCATGTTCGATGTGAATACAGTGTATGAGATTATGATGGTATGTCATGTAAAATGTGGGCTAATGGCTGTGCAGCTTCGAGATAAGTCGTTATGGTAAGTATCTCATGCATATTTTTATTTATCATATGGTGTGCTTGCATGTTGTTATGTACCGCTAAGCATGAGTTGCTTAGTGTATGGGTTTTCCATGCTTAGGTTTGGAGCTTAAGAGAGAAGCGACAAAGGAGGACGCCCAGTGATCAGAGCTAAAGATATACACTTGGGATGAGTGATACATTGTTGTACTTTTTGGTTGTTTTGTGGGCTTGAGTAGTTATAAGTGTACATGCTTTGTATTTTTTTAAAGGTCATGTAATTTTATAACTATCTATTTTGTATAAACTTGGGACTAGACACTACCCATTTCTTATTATATTGAAATCTTTTAATGATGTTTTATATTTTTAATAAGTCATCATGGTCATGATACATTAAAGTTTTTAAATTATGGTATTTTGAATCATATGTATAGTAGCATCTTTTAGTATAATTTGGTTTAATTTTAATTATATCGAAGGGTGTTACAATAGGTATATTCTCCCTTAATCAATAGTGGTAAATTTTTTTATTGACTACTTAACTATCTTCGAATGCCTTATGCTATGCCCAATCACACCCTATGAGCAACCTCTAAGAGGCAATAAGAAATGAAGTCAAAATATAAGGTTCAGTATCCAAGATAATTTTGAGTATCTCAAGTCTAAGAATAATTACATCATTGCTATGATGAGACTATCACTAATATTGAATAGATATTCATGTGATTTTCTCATAGTAGGTCATCTAATATACTTAGGTACTCTAGTAAGTATCTACATGTTAACTCTAAACATCTCATTTCTTCAACCTATGAGATTCTCTGTGTAACCTAGTAAAAAGTATAACATATACTAGTCTGTTTGGATTAACAATGTGCCTTAGGCGATTTTCTTTAGGGCACCTCTCTAACAAAAGCAATTTGAGAAACCTTGAGTAATGGCAGTAGAAATAACTTATGACAATTTTGAGCAGCAATTGCCTAAAAAATTGATGCGTCCTACATTGGTTGCGTAGGAACTCCTAGACTAGTTTATAAAACTGGGTTCAAACATTCCCTTTCAAGTGAGCTTTTGGGATGAAGTTAGGGGCCTTTATCCTTATCATTTGGTATTAGAGTCAGCCCTGTACACCGGTCCCTTCGGGTTACAATAGATCGCCAACCGAGGCAGTCAGGGTCTTAAAGGGGTGGGGATTATGCGATCTACATCGGTTGCGGAGGAATTCCTGGACTAGTTTATAAGACTAGGTTCAAACCTTCCCCTTTAAGCACGCTTTTGGGGCAAAGTTAGGGGTCTTGATCCTTATAAAAAATGATAGATCCTAGGAGCTTCACCATTGACATTACCTTGGATATAACACTCTCTTATCCCACTTTAATTTGGAAAGATAAGTGAGTATCACCCGACTAGTTAACTTATAAGATTTACAAAGAAAAAGTAAAAAACAATTGTCAAAATGAAAACTTTGCGAATACCAATATTCAGAATTTTATCTTAATATAAAACATATTATTTTACAACCAAACTATATACATTACATTAGTTTTATATACCCTCAATACATACTAGATGAGATAAAACTATGATCTAATTTATAAAACTTTTAACAAAATATGCCAAAATGATTTGAAGCTTTAAGCTGCTTCCCGATCGGGTACCTTCCCTTCTGACAGCTATACTATCTACAACTACTCTTCAAAAACTGTGTGAGAGAAAACCATCTACATTAAGCTACTAGCTTATTGGTGCTTCAAGGATATAAACTTACACTATATATAATTTTTTACATGTTATTTCATAATTTCACAAATAAAGCACACAATTGAAAAAAAGAAATATATGCATCAAATAAATACATTTATGATTTAACATAATATTATCTAGATAACGTGCTTTTACTTATTTTACTCACATATGCTATACTAATGTTGTTGTTGTTGTTCTTATTATTATTATTATTATTATTATTATTATTATTATTATTATTATTATTATTATTATTATTATTATTATTATTATTATTATTATTATTATTTTCTTTATGTCCATAACACCTATGACTGAACTAACTAATAGAAATAAAAAGATTGTCCTTACTGGATTTCATAACATTGCATCTAGTACTTTTGAAGCAGTGTCATTGTCAGCTTTCATAATATTTCACTGAGTGCATTTATAGTATTGTCATTACCAACTTTAATAATTTTGCGCCGATCGCATATATAAAATTGTCATTACTGACTTTCGTGCTTTGACACTGGGTGCTTTTAATTCCCTTGTTGACATATCAAACTATTATCTATTCTAGTTTTTGGCTAGATTTTTTAGGGTCTAACTATTTTTATAATTATTACCAATATTATGATTATTATTCATAATTATTTTTCACAAATGGTAATTATAACAATCATCCATATATATATGCATATTTTTATTTCTGATTATTAAATTCAAATTTTGCTCAAAATTAATTTTATTATCTATTTATAACTATAAATAAAGTCAAAATTCTCATCAACTAATACTTATATACATCACACCATATGTAAATTTTCAAATACAAATTTTTTGTTCATGATAGATTTCGATCCTAAATTTGGGCCTCATTTTAAGCCCACTTATAGTTTGAATTTATGGTCTTCTATGAACTTGTATATTATTGTCTTATATTTCTACACACTAACAATCACTTAAATCCAAGTTTTGTATAAAAAGTTAAAATTATTTTACGAAGAGTTGTTCAGTAAATTTTTGTCCTGTATTTTATGGGTACTTTTAAGTCCGAAAATTTATACCCAATTTTTAACCCATTTATAATTAAAATTTGAACTTGTGTTCTTCATAATATTTTTATTATTACGAATCCACTTTCATTTCCAATTAGTTTTATCTCATTCTCATTACTAGAACATTAGTTATAATAAAAAAAAAAGGTCAAGCTACTCCTAGAATTCTGAAATAGTCGTTAATTGGCATAAACCTATCTAATTATATATTCACCATATGCATTCATTTTTATACCAAAATTTATAGATCACAATTACATTCATATATCTTAACATTTTCATGCCATTTAGTCCAATTACTGGAAAAAAAAAACTAAATGTAACCATTAATCACATTTCATTACAAACCATATTCATATCAAACACTAGCATATAATTTCATACATTTAAATGACATGTAAGATTTTTATCAATGAAACACATACCTAATCAGCCTTAGATCTTCCCTTTCTCCTTATCTTTCTCCCCTCACCAGGTGGTTTTTTCTTTTCCCTTTTTTGCACACTTGATTGCCCTAAAACACAATCATACATCTCATTTTTATCACTCCTATTCAAAGGATTTTATGCATCCATAAAGTCCTAATGCTCCTAATATGATTTATATCTTATTTTAGCAAAAAATAAAAAGGTACTAAGACTAAAATCCCTTTTTTGTTAGATCAAAACTGTCCAAAATGGTTCTCTAGGGTCCTTATTTAATTTTTCCAAAATATCACCTAAACGACTCCACTCATCACCAATTATTTTGCTCTTAAGTTAGTTTCAATTTTTTCTAAATTACTTGAACCATGGCAACCCCTCCTTCATCTCTTAAAGTCATATTTCTTTGTGTTTTAAATCATAAATTGAGTTAACTAACATTAATCACAACCTCAATTCCATTTTTTTCCAACCTAATTCTAACTTCAAACCCTAACCATATATCACAAACTGACCTTAATCAATCAATTCCAATCATATCTATAATCTTTATGGGTCTCAAATAAAAGGAAAAAGGTTGAAATTAAGGAGAAAAATCTCACCTTAATGGATTTCTAAACTTGGCCGAAATTCTCCTGAACCTCTCTTCTTCTTTTTTTTCCTCTTCTTTCTTTCTTTCCTTCTTGTTTCTTTGCTTTTTTATGGTGAAAATCCTTTTATTTCTTGGTTCTTCACTCTCAAATTTTAATTTTCTTTCTCTTTTTCAAGCTTGAAATGGAGCAATGATGTGGACTTGGAGGCTTGAAGAGGGCGACACAAAGTAGAAGGAAATGAAGAAGATGAGATGATAATTTGGTGGAAGAATGTAGAATTTTCCTCCCATTTTTTACTTTTATATTATGCTTAATGAGTGGGCCCTATTATTTAACTTAATCTTACTTCCTGTTGGTTCATTAACTTAAATTAATCTTGATTAACTTTTAATTATGAGAAATTCCTCTTTTTCTACATTTTTCTTCTCTTACAATTTCAATAATATAGATTTTTTCCTTAGGGTGATTGTATTTTTTTTCCAGTTCTAGCACCAATCTTTTTAATTCCCAAATAATAATACCCTCAATATATTCTCTTATAATTTGTCATTTTTTATGGATCCAAATTTAGACTCTGATCGGATCGGTATGCCTAACTACAATCACACGTGATTGGGGCCTAAACTGTTGGATGTTACATTGGAAGATAGAAATAAGGAAAATGTTATGCTAGATCTCAGACCTAGTATTAATTTGATGCCTTATTCAGTATATAAACAATTGGGTTTGGGGGAGTTCAAACCAACCACCATATGACTCTAGTTAGCTGATAGTTCAATTAGATCTCTTATAGGTATAGTAGAAGATCTTTTGGTGCAAATTTGTAAGTTGATAGTAACTATAGATTTTGTAGTCATTGACACTAAAAATGTTGGTTTCAGAGAAAAAAGTCTAGTGACACTTCTTGGTAGACCATTTATAGCTACAACTCACATTAATCTTGATATTAAGCATAGAAAATTAACCACGACAATTTTTGGTATGACTGATGAAATTAAGGTGTATGATTCACCAACTTTTTTTATCTAAATCTATTGCAAATCAGTGTTCTTACATTAACAAGGTTGATCTGCTTATTTATGAAGTGAATTTACAGACACTAGAAAACAAGTTAGCTAATAATGAGTGGTGTAGGGATGGATGACTAGTTTAAGGTGCCCTTTTGCCCACCTTAAGAACTATAGTCAATAATGTCTTGGCTAGATAATAAATGTGGTGGTTCTTGGGAGGTCACCCATATTATTTCTTTAATTTTCTATGTTTATTTTATTTTTGTTTAGTTTTTGAGTTCCTATTTGAATTCTAACTCCAAATCTTATTTAGGAAATAACTATAGAAGAAAAGGCATTTTAAATGTGTAAAGTGCGGAGTAGAGGAATGATATGAGTAGAGTTATGGACCTTGCTATTCACATTTGTCATGGGTGTAACATGTTGTCACGTGCATGACAATGGGATTTTTGCATTGTAGTTTGATGTGTTTCTTTTAAATGTGTAGGAAAGCAAAGCTCTCTTCATTTTTTTCTCACTTTTGTTCTCCTTTTTTCTTTTAACTTACACCAAAACTCTAACCCCAAATTCTTCTCTAATCATCATTTTCACCTCCAATTAGTGTAAAATTCCATAAGCCCATTCTAAATTCGGCCTTTCTCCCCTATTTTTCATCAATTTCAAGATGCCTAGGACTATAAGCTCCTTCCAAAGGTGTGAAAAGCGATCGCACACATGAGAACCTACACCTCCACCACGTCAAAATCGTGATGAAGAAGAAGAAACTTGTAATAGTATTGAAGATGCATCAAAAGACTCAGAAATTGATATCTATTTCAGGTATGATGCCCTCTTTCTTATTTACTCAAAAGAACAAGGCATTATATATTAGTATTATGTGACTAGACTATTAATTGCTTGCAAATTCATTGATTTTGCAACTATAGAGGAGTTGAACAGTTTAGAAACTATGCAAACATGTAGATGATTAGGATGGTTGGAATTCATTAATATGGCATATCCTAATTTCAAGGAGTTTGTTTTAGAGTTCTACAACACTTTTCTCATTAATAAAGCTTGTACTAAAAATGAACTTTCATTTATTAGGCAAATGGTGTGGGGTAAATTTTAAAACAATGAAGACATTTTTTAGCTCTTTATATAAGAGCCATGGATGTGTCAGATAATTTTGATCTTGATGAAATATGGCAAGTTTTGACAGGAAAACCCCACTACAATCCTATAAATGAATCAACCATAAGCTTTAAGGATTCGTGCATTGTTCTCTCACATAAATTTATGTGTCATGCTATATTGGGAAATTTGAAAGTAACAAGGTGTCAAAGGTTAAATTATTTTTATTATGGTGTATGCATTCCAGAACTAGAGTTTGCACCCCTTTTTTCATTTTTAGGCACATGTTTTACACCATTAGACACCCTAAGACTACCCTCGGCTTAGGACATATTATCATTGCTTTTGCTAAATAATTTTGTGCTTTAAATATGTCTATTAATGATCTAACAATGTTACTAGCAAATGAGATTTTAATCGTATTGCTTTGCAGTAATATAATCGTGTCATTAAGGAAGGAGATACTATTAGATGGTCAGTGATACCAAGTGAAAGAGTGAATCTTCACAAGCAGCTGAGGACATGGAACCTAATGAAAAGCAACCTTTTCAACAATGCCTTAATCATATGGATCATCGTTTAGATCATTTGGAGTGTACTAATACCTAACATACTTTTCTCTTATGCCAGATTTTAGATCGTCTTCCTCCACCACTCAATTATTTATTTTACACTTCAGGGGAGATTCTTTTTCCTTTAGCTTATTTCTTTTCTGCTCAATTGTGAGTCACTGAGGACAATGTCTCAAATAAGTGTAGAGGTAAGGAGTTTTACCTTTTAGAGTGTAGTTTTATAGTGTTAATAATTTATGTTTAAGTTTATAAATTATGTGTTTTGATAGTGTGTTTTATTTTTGTTCATGTTCATATGTTTTAAACTTTTGTGCCCAATTTCTTTCTTTAAGTTTCTCATACATAAGTCTATGAATGGATGCTAAATTATGTCCTTTATTAAATTTGCATTGTTTCATGAAGTTTAGGATAATCTTAATACTAGTGATATATGCTTATATTTAATGACATCTAGTTAGATTATTTGTTGCCTTATGTATATAGTATTAGTAATCTAATTAGTCTATGAATTAGTAAATATTAGTGACTAGTATGTTAAGTCCCTAAGCACGATAAAGGAAATAAAAGAAACCAATGGAATAATAAAGGTAACAAAAATAGCAAGATTGAGCATAAAATACACTTGCATTATCTACTTTGCTATCTTGAGATTGCTTAAGTAGTCAGGGATATGAGAATGCAAAACACTCCAAATGAGCATACTTAAACAAAAAAAAAACTACAAGTTCAAAGTAAACAAGAGAAATGCACTATGACTTGGGGAGGAGTTGTTATCTCTAAGTAAAAATAAAATGATATGTAACAATAAAGAAAAAGGAATAAAATAAAATAAGTGTAGGGCTTAATGATTGAGTTTCTTATATTTATAATAAGTAGCTTGGCTAGATTATTTTTACTGCAATAATATAATTGAGTTGGTTTATTTTTTAATATGAGTATGAAATTAGTATTAGGATAGTCTTGAACATCGTTGACTAAGCAAATCTGATATAGGATAAGTTGGTGTATTTGTGAGACTTAGAGATGATGGAGATTGAGACCAAGTATATTAGTTAAATGTGTTTGTGTTTTGAATATTTCTTCATGTTTAGGTATTGGTCGAGGATAAGAAATATTTAAGTGTGGAGGAATTTGATGTATTCCTTTTTATCATAGCTTGCATTAGTGCTTTTAATATTTAATTGTAAGTTTTTAGAATATTTTAATTGTAAGGTTTTTTATGAATGATGCAGGTTTGAAGTACACTGGCACATGCATGACATCATGTCAGGCCCGTAAAGAGGTCATCCTCATCAACTTCCTATCACGGACGTGTAGAGGTGTCGCAAGTAAATGAGTTACTCTAGTGCAATACATGCATGAGGCTTTTGATACAGGTGCGATGATTTTGGAGCTCAACTTTTTTGTTGCAAACGTGCAATTATGGCATAGACATGTTGAGGCCATGGCTCTAATTTGCTATGTGAGTGTGTTGAAGTGTCATTATGATATGCTAGTCTATCATGGGCATGCCAACTCTACATGCATGTGATGAGGATTGATACGATAGAGTTCAATTGCTTTCAAACATTTGTTCTGATCAAGTGGGGTCTAGACTTTAGAGATATACATTAATTTGGAAAGAACTACCTTTTGGGATGATTATGATTTATTCATTTTAGAAAGTATTGTGTTTTTAGAGTGAGATTACAATTAGGACATTTTAGATTATAAATTCGTACTATAAAGTAGAATTAAAGAGATGATATTTAGCATCAGTTTTTTGTTTCTTATTTTAGTTTCCACTAGAATAGCTTTCAACTCAAGTATCCAACTCGGAGAGCATTTTCAGTTTCTTATCGTTACTTTATACTATAATATTTAACTTAGTTATCAATATTAACATGATCATTGTCATTATGATGCTAGGCTAAATTAATTTATAGGTCTTTTATCTATCTTTTGAATGAATAAATGATTTCTTTCAGTTTTAATTGTGCTTATTTAATTTTTAGTTTGATAATTGTCTGATCACTAGTTGTTAAACTTTAAATTGAAATCTTATGTTTAAGTATAATTTCTTGTTCAGTAGTAATATAGAATTAATTAAGAATTTAAGTCGAACAATTTTTTGGGGTACAATCTTGGGGTGAGCTTGCCAGTATTACAATTGTTTTGTGCAATTACGAATACACTTTAAGTGACATCACTTATGATCGGGTGAAGTGGGCTTATCTTTGTTCTATCCTTGGTAGCTTTGGATTTGACAAAAAAAAAAGTGGGTTGAGTCGATGATTGTTTGTGTTTCATATGCACTGTACAATATGGCTATTAATGGTTAGGAGTTTAGGCCAATTATTCTTAAGAGGGGTCTGAACCCTCTTTCGCCATACCTCTTTATTCTTTATGTTGTCTTTTTGCTTCGATTAAGTGGACGGAAAGAAGGGGAGAGATTTCATGGGTGTAGGACCAGTAGAGGTGCTCTTGGTGTTTCTCATATATTTTTTTGCTGATGATAGATTTTTCTACTTTCAAGCTAGTGTGGAAGAGAGTTTGAAAATGAAAGCTATTCATGCTCAATATAAAAGAGACTCGAGTCAACATGTTAATTGTAACAAAGGTGATATATTTTTAGTGCTAATGTCTAAGAGAGCCTCAGGGGTGAGATTCAAGGTGTCCTCAATGTGAATAATCCTCCTAATTGGTAGATATTTAGGCTTTCCTTCTGTTATTGGTAGAAATCAAAAGTCTATCTTTGTTTTTTTAAGGGATAAATTGTGGTCTTGTTTGTCATGTTGGAATATTATGTTTTTATCTCAGGTGGGGAAAGAGGTTTTAGTTAAGTCTGTAGCTTAGGCTATTCCATCTTAATATATGAGCACTTTTCTATTCTTGGTTTCCTTGTGTGATGAATTACAGAAAATGATGAACTCCTTTTGGTGGGGATTTAGGATAGGCAGGGGGAAAAGGATTCACTAGGCATCATGAGAGTGACTTTGTGCTTTTTTTACAGGTAAGTTGGGTTCAAATCCTAACTATACATGGAGAGGCATTTAGATGTCCAAGTTTATTGTGGAAAGGTGTAATCAATGGCGCATTAGGGATGGTACGAAAATTAGGGTTTGGGATGATGCTTAGCTTAATCGCAATTGTAGTACAAGGATTGTTTCTCCGCGTAATGTCAAGGTTCTTGTCATTCATTATCACATGATATGCCTAGCGCAACCAGAGGATATTGTTTGCCTTGTTTTGCAGACGATGATGTTTTACATTATTTGTTGCCTTGCTTTGCATCAAACTATGAAGGCACTAAATTACCTTCCTACATTATGCTTTACTCTTTCTTTCTCAAAAAAATTAAAGCGCCATTGCACACGCTAAATACAAGCTTTTCCTAATCATAATTCACCCCAAAAACGTGGTATTTTAGGCAGATTTATAGTCATACTTGTTTATTTTTATGTTCTAAATTATGCTATTAAACGAGTACCAATACAATCCTTGTTATACTAATGAACAACAAACTGGGTTACTGCGTTCGAGGACTTTGCAGTAACCCATATCATAATTATTGGAAATTATAATATATATACAACAAAAAATGGATAAAAAAGGATAATTGAAAACAAGGAAAAGAAAAAGAATGAGTGATCTCTGTGGAAACACAACTACAATGCTCATCTTGCACAAATCCGCCCACCCTGCAATCAATGATTTTGAAGAGGGAAGGAAAAAAGAATGATAATTTTCCTGAACAAAAAAACTTTTTAATTTGAATCAGTGTCTCTGCTACCAGCTACAACTTTTCGGTGGCGTCTAGAGCCAGACTTCCTCCCTCGCTTCGCCCTGCGCACCGGAATATTCACAAGCCTTTCAGTTGAATTTCCAATTGCCGTTTTAACTGGTCGTTCGTTTACTAAAACAGGTGGCAGTGGTGGAGGATAAACATGAGGAGGCGGAGGAGCCATGTGCTCTAAAACATCTCTATGGTATTTCTGCAGATACAGAATGGGGGTTAGAAATGCGAGAGACGGGTGCACAGAGTGCAGAAGAATTACCATTTGATAGAATTCCGAGTCTGATAAGAGATGTTAGCAACTTTTCTTAGAATAGCAAGGAGAGAAATGGGATACAAAACTAAGACATGAAAAGAAAATTTAGAGCTTAAAAAAATTTCGAAAAAGAGATACTGAGAACTTAAACTGTTCTGTAAGAAAGCCATTAAGACAACAATCACTGAGAGCTTCAAAAATAGTGAAAATGATTCTTATGTATATAGCAAGCTGAATATGAGAATATATAAATTAAGAAATAGCATAGAGCTTCTGCACAATCAATGATATCAGTTAGGTTTCCAGCACATTGAAAATTGCAGATGTTCCCAAGTTCAACCCTTTACAAACATAGAGCCTAAAATAATGAAACAAAAGCAATCAAATTCCAATGGGACATAAAAATCCTAATAAACCATGCAGCTACACGAAAGGAACAGTACACTTTTATGATTACAATTATAAAACGTGAAAAAAATGAAGTACATATAAATTCCCAAGGGGCACACAAGTGCATCACAAAGAGTCAATGCAGTTTGTCAAAAGGAACATTTGACGGCAGTCTGATGTTTAAAACAAAATAATGTAAGTCCTTTTTTTTTTAAAAAAAAAAAAAGAAAGTGAAGAATGCACAACCACCATATTTGAGTTAGAAGAAGCATGATCAACAGTACATAAAATGATGTACCTGAACTACAAAGTTGCGCCTTTCACAGTCCAAGAACATATTGACAGTCCAATTTGTTTTTGCATGAATCTTATCTCTTACAGTGGAAAAGCTTATTTGATCCCTGGAAGTAAAGCGATCAACTTCATCGAACCATAGACAAGTAAAGAGATTGCTAATAGGCACATGCTCTCTAATTATAACACATCCTTCAGGAACATCTGCCAAGCCATTGGAAAACAGAAACTTCATGTCAACGACAAAAGAAGTGCAATTGAACCAAAAGAATGAAAGAAAATAGTTGAATGAAACAAAGAAAGCAATAATACTACACCAACCACTTGTGATAGGAAGCTTCCCCTCAGAATATGGGGTCAAACCCTCCTTTTTATAAAATTCAATCTGGAAATCAATGGATGCATTATCATACTTCCCCGCAGCTTTATTTGCATCAGCTTCTACAAACACATCGAAACGCTTGTAATGTCTAGAAATTGCGAAAGACGCATTTTTCCTCCACAAGTGCCTGCAGATTAGCTCAAAAGAAGTGACTGAATAACACAAAGTGACTTTGGCCACACCGTTAAAAAAAAAAAAAAGGAGGAAAACGCTAGTAACAGTTTGTTGCCCGTGTCTTAACATGAACTTCCATCATTGTAATATAGCATTCCTTTGGAAATGTCACTGATTGAAATTGACAACCCTGGAATCTTCAAAACCACACAACTAGCCTAGACGCAATTAATTACCTTTCTTTTTACGTTGATTAAAAAATCCACCAACCATCTAGTTTGCTGACTTATATCCATACCTAAGAACATAACTTGTCCATAAACAAGTTATACAGGAACTTCTTCTGCCTAATAAGGCTGAATACTTAAACTAATAATAGAGAATGAAGCAAGCAATAAAGACTTTAACTTAAGAGATCTATCCTACTCCTTTCTGAGAGCAGCAGTCCTTTTTCTTCTCTTTTTGTAATATAAGATTTGAACCACAGAGACACACCAGCCTATCAAGCACGTATTTTGCCACTATAGCCAAGGCCAAGACATAGATGCAATCAGATAGTTTATCCTTTAGGGTTCATGGAAAACGATAATATTCCACATGAAGACAGGAGAGAATCAAATGAGACTCGACAAATTGGCTAGAATATTGTGATTGAGTTGAACCCCTGATTATAAGTAACAAACAATTAAGAAGTTAATCAGTTAAAATAATGAAAATATTTTCAGGATTGAGAGGGAAGGTACATTTCATTGAGCAGTAGGACAATTTACAAATTTGTAAATAAATACTCTTATGCTGTCTTCTGTCAACAGAGTTCTTTACAATATTAATTTAGGCAGTATTATGTCAGGAAAGAAAGAACGCAAGAGTCAACCCTTGAGAATCATATATTCCTCATGTAAGACCATATAAATTCTTAGCAATAGTATGTGAAAATGGAGTAAAATACTAACAGAAAGCACTTTTTTTTCCCATATAAAATAGCAGGAAGTGTGAAGTGGGCGCCTATTTAGCAGCCAACCAATCACTTGGTTCAGTTCATAGAAACTCATGCATTGATTACATAGAGAGTCCAATTCCTGAAACACGTCTGACAAGATTGTATCTTATGTCAGACCTAGCTAGCTTGCTAACCCTGAAGATTGACAATTGACAGAGTACCAGGCGCATTAATATCATTGACCAATGATTTTTTAGGTATTCTCAAAAAGCAGAAAAAAGGTAGGACCAGAAACCTGATTACCTTTCAAGAATTTGATATGGATCTACAACAAGTTCAAGTTTCCCATCAATCCATAAGGAATAACGGGCATTGGGAAATATCCTATGAGCTAGAAGCTTTGGCACCTGTCACAGCATAACCTGGGTCAAAATGCCTGTTGAAGTAGTGGAATGTTTTGCCACTAACAAAGCCATATGCAAAATTACAATACATAAAAGTGATTTTGATGATAAAATGAATTTTAAACTGAATTCCATGAATACACATGCACAAAGGTATAACGAAAAGCACCAAGAACCCTTAACTCTATTAGTCTTTCCATCCATTCATGCTATAGAGTAGAGCATTGATCAATATGATGAAAGCTAATATTCAACCCTATACTATGGACAAATACAAAAGCTAAAGTCCAATCCAAGTTAGAAAAGAAAATGTGAACCAAAACTGAGAACATTAACCTTTCCATTGCGCCTTCCATCTGTGTAAGGAAGATTATAAACGACAACAATTCTCCATAACCCAACCTTCCTGCTGCTGTCTAGACCACTATTCTTCTTCAAATATGCTTCTGTTTCTTCATCCACAAACATAAAGAAGCATACAGTCTTTTTGGCGTATTCACTAATATTACTTGGTTGTTGGATGATATCAAAGGCTCCTGGGCAAGAGGAAGATTTCAATAAGCTATCAGCTCAAGCAGGGGAAATGATCAATTAAAATTCCATGATGCAGAGGATACCAAATATTGCTGAAGCAACAACCACCCCATGGCACTGATCCATAGCAGCCAAGTCAGTTTCATCCATGTCAAATCCTGTATTACGACCAGGTTTTTTTCCTCTAGCAAATCTGATTAATGGACATGCACCCCAAACAAAAGTGCAAAATTACCAATATTAAATGAACAACAAATAAAAGATCCAGGGCAATAAGTTAAAACTATTTAGATACTTATTCAAAAAGATGTAACATGGATTGGATGAAATTCTGAAGGAAAAAACCTCCAGTGTCAATTATTATGTATGAGAGGAATCACTGAGAGAAAGTGACCGTACCCACAATGCACATTCATTGACTCTCTAATATCATAAGAGTCACTTCTCTGTTTTAGGGTAGGATATCCACCAAACTCTGAGCCTCCAAATTCTGTATCTCTACTTAGAGGATCCTCATAGATATATGTCAAATTCTCAACTACTGGAGAAAATGAGGGGAAATCAGGCATCAAGGCAATTGCTTCTTCCACAGGAAGGTAACAAACAGGACATGCTGAAATGTACATCAACAAGGGATTTCAGCAAAATCATTACACCATGCTAACTATTTATTGTACATCCCAGCTATCTTGAAGCATCCATAAACATGAATCTAGCAGCATTGACTGCTAAACCAAAAAATACTGGGAGTGTGATAGGGAAAAAAAAAACCAATTAGAGGGTAAGTGAGAACTTACGCCGTGGTCCAGTTCTTTTCTTATCAGCTGGTGGGGGAGGTAAAGTGAAGCTATTACATTGATTCCCTGGAGGAAGAGTATAACCTGTAAAATATTGCGGAGGAGGAGGCGGCAATGCAAACTCTTCAAATATAGAAGTTTCATTCTCTGGATTGATAAAGGACACAGTGCTATTAAGCCTAATACTTGGAACCTGGTCACCTGCCTGTGAATCTTCACCTGAAAGTAAGGCACAACACTGAACATCACCTTTCCATAGTCATGGGCGAACTGAGAGACTAACGATGCATCAGAAGGAATATCCAAAGATGACTAGAAAAGTGATTGTAAATAAAAATTTCCAAAATTGAATGATAAACTGGTTCGATTAAGGTTATCTCCCCTTACAGAGACTGTGAGCAATGATTCCCTGCTCATCTAACAACAGAACAAAGCGCAAACTATCTAAAACTGCCATGATGGGTACAATCCCAGGCACACACTGCCCAAATTAAATGACTAATTTAAAAAAATAATTGCAAGAATTATATTAAGAAATCAAAGCATGAGTTATATAAGGCAACCAAGCATTTACCAGTTCCGCTAAGGAATTTAGATGTTAATCCATACTATTAAACAGAATACATAACCATTACAATTCCACAAGCTGTAGTTTAACACACTAATAACTACTTTAAAAAAAAGATATAGATGGATAATCAGACCTTTTCCTATATACAATACCCAGAAGAAAACGGCAGCGGAGATGATGCAGAGGAACAACATTCCGACTTTTTTACGGCCGGCGAACTTGCAGATCCAATGAAAGAGTCTCTCCTTTTCTTTGAGCATCTTGGCAGGTTTAGTACGGCCAGTCGTTTGGATAGGCAAGATAACACTACCACCACCGTTCTGTTGATGTTGTTGAAACTGCTTGTCCAATGATCCATAACTGCTAGAGCGAATCCCCAATGACCCTCCAGTCATTGTCCCTCCTTACACCTCACACTACACAATATCCCTCTCATTTCATCTGCTGCTCATAAAAAATCCCACTACTTCTTCCCCTATTACTATCATAACATAAATATTATGATATCGCCAAATTGGGCAGCACCAGTTTTTCTTAAGTAAACCAGCAAAGTAACACTCCAAAATCACCAAAAAAGAATCGCTACAATAGCGAAATAGTTCGGACCCAGTTCACCAAATTGGCCCCAAACTAATGGGGCACCTTTACTTTTTCACTGAAATCAGATTGCACTCCACCATCTCAAACACAGAAAAAAGAAATGAACTGGGCAATAAAGATAATAAATCAAAAGGATCTATTCTTTAAAATAAGTGTCAATATAGCATACGAGCAGAAATTCGAATCTTTAGACTCGCAGATCAAAACGATTGTGTAGAAGAAAGCCGAGTGGAAAAACAAAAGTGTAATGAATTTTGCAGAGAATAAATCTAGGATTTCTGATTGGCGGATAGGGTTTTGAGCAAAAATCAAGTTCGGTGAAATCGAGGTTTTCGTTCAATTTTATCAAATCTGGAATTTCTGTATTTTATATTTTTTTTCTTTTTTTTCTGCAAATTTGATGGCATTGGAAAAAAAAAAAAAAAGGGGAAATTCAATACTATATATATGTTGCAGAAAAAATCAACTAAAATGTCTAGGAAACAAAAAGATGGAAAGTATTTCGTACTGGCTAACCTACACCAAGAGTTAACATAATCGAACGGTGATGTATAGGCCCAATATTTAATAATTAATTAAGACAAGCTATAATTTCTGCCTCCAAATTTCTTAATTTTATTGTGAATATTTTTAGATGATTTTTATTTAAATAAGTTTGTTAACTAAACTTTTACAACATCAGAAATTTGTGGGCTATAATAAATAAACTGAAATTTTATTTTATTAAACTCTCAAACTCTATAAATTCTCAAAATTTATTAGTTCTAATATTTAATTCCATCTTGTTAATTAAATTATTCTTTTTCTAAGAGATATTTTTATTTAAATGTTTTTAATCCTAATGTCATAACCTAAATGACATTTATTTTGAGGGAAAGAATAATAATAGAAAATTTAATTAACATGTATAAAATAAAAAAATTCAAAAATACAAATGAAAGTGTTAATTATCATTTTTATTATAATTATTTGCTTTATGTAATCTTTATAATATTAAAAAAAGAGAATATGTTTAAAATAAATGGTGGAAAAAAAATAAAAAAATACAAGTTAATATAAATAAGATATTTGAAAATTTTCAAGTATAAAAATATATTCACCGCCAATAAAAATGTAAAGTCATAGACTCGTTGATCAAAAAAATGAAAAAATGAAAAAATGCAAGTCAGACTCATAAAGCACGACATTTGTGAAAGGTTAAATAATTTAATTAATGAAATAATTGAAAACGCCAATAAAATATTAAAATATACTAATAAGCCATTCGTTAAACTGGAAGTGTTCATTGAAAGATAGGACCATTGCTGTCGGGATATGGGTTTATATTCAATTATTTATTTCATTTCACAATTCTGTCTTTTGTTTAGTTGGTTGAAACAGACTTGAAATTATTTATTGGACAACTAATGATAAACCACAAAATTATTGGGCTAATTAGTTTTGAAATAGAAATTAATACAACCACCAATAATGGATCCGACGCCATTTTCATGAAGGATCTTTCCCGTCTAATGCAACAAAGAAATATTAACTAGATATATTAAAACAAATTGCAAAAATATGGATTTTATAATGGAAAAATTAATTATTTGTATAAATTAAGTTGTTGCGTCTCATTAAGTATGCTTTACAATTAGTCACGTTTGTACTCCCCTCCATATGTTTTTTTAATAGATAAAGAAGCTTTATTATAAATTACTCCCTTCATAGTCTCCTTCATAGTCTCATTAAGCGCTACAAGATCTTCTACCTGTGTAGGAAGGAGAAACATCTAATTAGACTATAATACTTTTCTACGTAATTTAGCTAACAAGTCTACTACCCGATTCCTAATCCTAGGAATATACACAAAAGCGCTTGGCTGGAAAGCTAGCTTTTATTGTCAAAACATCTTGGATTAATACTTCAATGCTTACTGATGCAGAAATCTTTCCATTAAGCACATCCATCCAGACCGATGAGTCAGCTTCAAAAATCGGATTTGCTACAAATAGCCTTTTAGCAAGAAAAAAAATGCTTCTCTCATTGATATGCTTATGCTACTATCACGGTTGAAGCATAAAATTGACCTAAGCACATATGTCATGTTAGGAAATATAATATAGAAGAGATTGTTAATATAATATCAGGAAAATATTATAATAGAAAGATCTGATATATGTGTTTCACACAATATCTTTAAAACAAATTCGTCTCCTACCACAGATGTTTAGGACGACTGATGTTTATTTTTCATGATACAACAGATTAAGAGCAAAAGTTGAACACAAAACAATTACTCATAACGAATTGAAAATAGTATTTCTCTATCACAACAAGAAATGAAGACAGAGAAGAGAAGAATCTATATTATGAAAAAACACCTCTAAAATGAAGAGAAATCATCTATATATATACTAAATGAAAGAGAGAAGAAATAATTGTGGTTTTAATATCAATTATGGCTGCAATTTAATCAAAATTAAAACTACATATTTAATTTTAAATTTAATTTTGTAACTCAAGAAACTGCAGAAGCTCAAAAGTTAAAATCTAGAAAACTGTCTGACACAGTATTTCGGCTCGACATTCGTATGCACAGGTCGGGCTTCTATGTCTTGGTTCGGTCTATGGATTTGCACCCCTCTGCACCTGTGCGTGTGAAAGAGAGTTTTCCACTACTCATTTAACAAAGTAAAGATGAGTTTTTATATATAAACTCTTCCTTCAAATTCTCATATTTCATAAGTGAGATTCTCCACATTTGAATTTTCTTCTCCTTAGAAAGAAGTTTACTTTGAATTTTAATTTCTTATTCACATATTTACCATTTTAAGCATATGCATATCATAATTCATAGTTCTCGTGTCAAAGAACACATATCCGGGTTATCCTTTCAAAACTGAGTTATAGGACACATCCGAATATCACCCTTAAAATGGTCTATTAACCACAATTTTTCAACAATCCTCCACATGAATGAAATTGGACAAAGAGTAAGACGAACAAAGTCTTACTATGTGATGAAGCTTAACGATTGAAACCTGTACATGATAGGTAGGTGTTACCTTTTGAACCTTCTCTTATGAAAATATATTTATTTACCCGTTAACTAGTTGACATGATGTCATTAAACTATTCAGCTATATGAACAAATAGTAATATACTCCATATAGGAATTTCTCTTAACACAATTCAGTTCTCATTAGTATATTCATTTTGGCTCTGAACATCTTTTTGGTTCTGTGAGAGTTTTAGAGGATTAAGTTTCACACATTTCACTTTTGAAGCGGCTCCACTTCACTCTCACATAGGTGATATCTTACTCATAAGTATCATTAAAAGCATAGTTTAACCTTTCAATTAACAATATCATTGGTTCAACCTCTACAGTGATCTCATCATATCTTTACAATTAGGTTGTCCCATTGAACCTAGATCTTGGGATCTCCAGTTAATTAGGTTGGATTTTCCTTTGTATAGACTTTTTACTATCTTATTAGTTTAAGTCTCATTCCTCTCAATGATTTATCATCTAACTCTCTGTTTAACCTTTTGGTTAGCAGATCCGTAATGTTATCCTTTGATTTTACATAATCAACAACGATAATCTCAATTGAGAGTAGTTGCCTTATGGTATTATGTCTATGAAGAATGTGTCTAGACTTACCATTATACATGTTATTTGTGTCATTCCAATTGCAGATTGACTATCACAATGTATGTAAATTGATGGCACAAGACTTTCTCATTTCGAAACATCTTCTAAGAAATGACATAACTATTCAGCTTTTTCAGCGCATTTATCTAATGCAATAAACTCAAATTTCATTGTGAATCTGGCTATAACTGTTTGTTTAGAAGACTTCCAAGTCATAGCTGCAACAACTAGTGTGAACACATAGCTACTAGTAGATTTTGAATATTTTATATCAAAAATCCAGTTTGCATCACTCTATCCTTCCAGGACAATTGGATAATCGGTATAATGCAGTCCATAATCACTTGTATACTTTAAGTACCTTAGTACTTTTACAATTTCTTTCCAGTGATCAGTTCCTGGATTACTTGAATAACGACTCAATTTGTTTACTGTATAAGCAATATCTAATCTTGTACATTTCATTAAGTATATAAGACTGTCAATTACATGCGCATATTCTACTTGAGAAACACTTTCTCCTTTGTTCTTAGATAGATGGAGACTCAAGTCCAATGAGGTTCTAGCAATACTTGTATCATTCTTATTGAATTTACCAAGTATCTTATCCACATAATGTGTTTGACTTAATGTAAGTTCATCTGATCTTCTTGAGATTTTTATTCCCAGAATCACATATGCTAGTCTCATATCTTTCATATCAAACCTTGAGTTTAACATATCCTTGGTGGACTTGACTATTTTGTCATTACTACCAACAATGAGCATGTCATCAACATACAGACACAATATGATACAACCATCACTAGTATCTTTGACATAAACACATTTATCATACTTATTGATTTTAAAACCATTAGACATCATTGCACTATCTAACTTTTTACGTCATTACTTTGGTGCTTTTTTCAATCCATATAGAGATTTAACCAATCTACAAATCCTCTTTTCTTGTCCTAGGACAATAAAGCCTTCAGGTTGTATCATGTAGATTTCTTCATCTAAATCTCCATTTAGAAAAACTGTTTTTACATCCATTTAATGTATTTTGAGATTGTGCAGTATAGCAATCACAATAATCATTCTGATATAATTTATTCTAGTTATAGGAGAATATGTATCAAAATAGTCTAGGCTTTCTCTTTTCTGTAACTTTTAATCATAAGCCTAGCTTTTATATTTATCAATTGAACCATCTGCCTTCATCTTCTTTTTGAAGATCCACTTGGATTCTAGGGGGGTTTACACCTTAAAGGTAAGTTCACTAGTTCCCAAGTATGATTTTGCATTATAGAGTCTACCTCACTCTTAATGGCTTCTTTCCAAAGAAAACCATCTAAAGAGTTTATAGTCTCTGTGTAAGTTTAAGATTCTGCCTCTAACATATAAGTTAGAAAAATCTAGTCCAAATTTTTTTTCCAACCACCTCTTTTACTACTCCAAAGCTCTATTTCAGCTGGCTTAACTTCAAAACCAAGTTCTCTTTCCTAAACTTAATCTTGACTTTGACTATCTTCAGTAATAGGCTCAAGAGTTCATTTAGATGATTTTTCCTCTTCTGAAGTTTTACAAGGAAATATATGTTCAAAGAACAACACATTCCTTGATTCCATTATCATGTTCTTGTGTATGTCAGGAATTTTCGATTTATGCACAAGAAACCGATAAGCACTACTATTATGTGCATAACTAATGAATATGCAATTAACTGAATTTGGGTCTATTGTTACTTTCTTTGGTACCGGAATAGCCACTTTAGCAAGACACCCCCACACTCGTAAATATTTATAGGAAAACTTTCTTCCTTTTTATAATTCATAAGGAGTTTTATCTTGCTTACTATGGGGCACCTCATTTAAAAGGTAATTAGCCGACAAAACACTTCCCCCCACATGTTTTGGGGCATCCCATAACTTATCAGCAATGCATTCATCATTTCTTTCAAAGTACGATTTTTTCTTTCAGCCACACTGTTTAACTGAAGAGAATAAGATATTGTGGTTTTATGTATAATTCCATGTTGTGCACGAAATTCTCCAAATGGTGATTCATATTCACCACCACGATCACTTCTCAATACCTTGATTTTTTTTTAGTTGATTTTCAACTTCAATTGTATGTAGTCTCATCCTTGCCTTTAAGCAAATACACATTACAATATTTTGTGCAATCATCAACAAATGTGATAAAATATTTGTTACCACCTCTTGTTTGAACAAAATTTAAATCACATACATCACTACGTATTAGATCAAGTGGTTCAGTTTTTCTTTCAACTATTTGAAAAGATGACTGTGTTAATTTTGTCTCAAGGCAAATTTCACATTTATATTTTGAATCAATATAGAAATTAGGTATATGGTCTAGGTTAATTAACCTTCTCAAGGTATTGTAATTAACATGTCCTAGTCTACCATGCCATAAATTGGAAGACACAAGCAAATAAATAGAAGAGGTACTTTCATTCATATATTTCACAACAATTACATTAAGCTTAAAAGCCTCCTCCCACATACATTCCATCCTTAGACAAAAACCCTTTGTCTAACTCAAAAACCATATGAAATCCATACTTGTTTAGCAGTGATCCTAACACCAAATTCTTGCGAATATCAAACACAAACAAGACATTGTTCAGAGTCAGCTCCTTTCCAGATGTCATCTTTAGCGCCACTTGTCCTTCACCAAAAACTTCAGAAGTGGCAAAATTTCTCATATACAGTTTTTCTCCGCTCTTTGGTTTGAAAGTAGAGAACATTTCACGTTCTAAGCAAATGTGCCTTGTGGCACCAGTATCAATCCACCATTCCTTTGGGTTAGACCCAACTAGATTCACATCTGATATGATAGTAGCAAAACTAATATCAGAGACCTTTTGAGTAATATTCTGTAATAGATTGGCTTCATTGCTCTTTTTTTTCTTTGGGAGCCTACAATCAGAAGCCATGTGACCCATTTTCCCACAATTGAAGCACTTGCCTTAGAATTTCTTCTTAAAAACTCCACATTTAGGTCCTGTCTTAGATCCTTTGGTTTTCTTCCTTTTGGAATCTTATCCATGTTTAACAATGTTTGTCTTTGCCTCGGAAGAATTCAACTCACTCTTATCTCTTTTGGAGATTTTGTTGTCTTCTTCAATTCGAAGTCTAACAATTAGCTCTTCAATATTCATTTCCTTTTGCTTATGCTTAAGGTAGTTTTTGAAATCATTCCAGCCATGGGGTAATTTTTCAATAATAGTAGCCACTTGGAAGGTCTCGCTCAAATTCATCCATTTCGGATGAATGTCATGAAGGATAACTTGAAACTTTTGCACTTGACTCACCACAATTTTGGAATCTACCATTTTATAGTCAAGAAAATATCTCACTATTAACTTTTTAGCACCAACATCCTTAAATTTATATTTTCGGTACAAAGACTCCTATAATTGTTTTGTAGTTTTAATTCCACTATACACATTATACAGCGAATCACACAACCCATTCATAACATAATTCTGGCACAGAAAATTAGAATGATGCTAATTATCATAAGCCATCTTCACTTGGACATCTTGCTCATCCTCCTTCAGAGTAGGAGCATCATCAATCAGGAACTGTGCAAGGTTCAAGGTGGTCAAATAAAACAACATATTTTGCTGTCACCTCTTAAAATTCAAACCATTAAATTTTTCCAATTTCTCCACATGATTCATAGGCACCGTAACAAGTATAACAGGGAAGACAACTCGTGTAGTAATAGTTGGGGCCCTTGGGAACCATCCTGAACATTGGTAACAAATATTGTGTTCTTCATTTTAGAAACAAAACAAAAGAACTATTAAAATTCTATTAAATACTGAGATTAACAAAAAAAAAAACATAATTTGTCTTAAGATTTTTAAGAAATGTAATATAAAGGAGATTGTTAATCTAGTATCAGGAAAATATCAAAACATAAAGATCTGAGGCCTGTGTTTTACATAGTGTTCATAAGACAAATTCACTCCCTGCCACATATGTTTAGAATGACTGGTGTTTGTCTCCTAAGATACAATAAATAAAAGAGCAAAAGTTGAATATATAAAAATTGCTCACAACAAATTGAAAATAGTGTTTCTTTACTATAACAAGAAAGCAAAAAGGAGAGGAGAAGGATCTATCTTCGGAAGAAGCACCTCCAAAATGAAGAGAATCATCTATATATATACTAGAGGAAAGAGAGAAGAAATAATTGTGGTTTTAATATCCATTATGGCTGCAATTTAATGAAAAGTAAATCTGCATATTTAATTTTATAACTCAAGAAACTGCATAAAATCAAAAGTCAAAATCTGGAAAACTGTCTGGCACGTCACTGTTGCGGGTGGGACACAACGTCGCACACGCGAGAGGTTTCACCTACTCACTATCGAGAGCGCAACACAACATCACGCGTGCACCACATTGGTAAACATTTTTCTGTCACGGGTGTGACCAATCATCATGGTCGTGACAGCTTATGCTGTGCTAACTTTTAAAAAATTCCAAAAATAAATAAAAAATGTAAAAGTTGGATTGGGCCACGGTATTTCGGCTGGACATTCGTATGCGCAAGTCATGCGCCCACACATTGGCCTTAGTTTGGTACATGGATTTGCACCCCCTACGTCTATGAGCGTAAGAGAAAGCCTTTGTAACATTCTTGACCTTCCCCATATGCATATTCACATGCATTTCATTTGAACATATGCATCTTCCATATAATCCAATTGAACACATGCATTTCATACATATTTTCTCAGGAACAAGTTCATGGCACACACTAGCTACGTGTCATAGTATTTGACAATTGTATCGAGTCGCACGTGTGTACTTATAACCTAAATGAGGATAACAAAGCATTAGAAATAAATTGAATAAAACAACTAAATTAAAGTAAGCAAAATGACTAGATTAAGATTAGTAAATATTTACATTGTTAATTTAGTTAAATCGAGCCAAATGATTAAACTATATTATTGTGTGAATTAGTGGAATTATAAATATATGTAAATAATAATAATAATAATATAGAAACAATAAAATGAAAATAAAATAAAAGGAAAATAAAAGAAAGGAGAAGAGAAAAGAAAAGAGAAAAGAAAAGAGAAAAGAGAAGAGAAAAGAAAAGAGATGAAGAGAAAAAGATAAAAATACAAAAACAAAAAGGTTGGCTTTATCTTCCTCCCCCATTTCTACCTCCTCACTCCATCCCATTTTCTTCTTCATCTTCCTCCATTCCAGAACTCAATTCTTCCTTGTTTCACTTAGTTTTTGACGCAAATTGATCCCTTGCAAGTTTGTTCTTGGTAAGTAATCAATTCTTATTGCTATAAGGTTGAGTTGAGTTGCTAAGGTTCATTAATAGACACTAAATTGCACTCCGATTTTGATATTAATAGAAATTGATTCTGGAAAAGTGTAAAACATAAAAGTTGTTCTTTTATGTCTTATATTTATGGATATGTAAACATATTTTTATGATGTGGTGTATAGAATGAGCTATCATCTCTCTACTGAAACTAGTCCGGATGTGAATCCTAAGTAAGTTAGCCACTGTGTTTGTTAGTTTTGAATATGATAAAGTCATTATTTGAATTATCTCAAAACATAAAAGCTGTAGCTATATGTGTTATCTATCTGTATACCAAATTTCAGGTTCATATGTCTTGTAAATTTTGAGTTATGGGGTATGGAACCATAACTGTTCCATAGTTTGAACTGCCAATTGATTGCCCTAGGCAGCTCTAGCAACTTCTTTGGATAATTTGAGCTCTATAGAGCTGGATTCTGTAAATTATCAAAACATAAAAGTTATAGATATATGTTGTATCTAGATTTGGATACTAATTTCAGCTTAATATATTATGTATATACTAAGTTAGGGCCTTTGGAAATCATACTAGTCCGGAAGCCAATTCTATTCTGGACCAGTGAAATGTTTCTTATAATTGGAAGACCTTAGAGACATAATTGACAAAAGTTATAAACATGAAACATGTTCCATTTGAACCTATATAGGTGTTTATAAATTTTAATTAAAATAAGACCTATATATTATAAGTTATGATGAACCAAAGTTGATACCCTGAAACTAATAAAGGGCAGAAAACAGGGCAGAAAATAGAACACATTTTTAAATTCTACCAAAACTTGTACAATGATCTAATTGATCTGAAATTTTAATATGTTACATAATTATATGTTAATTGTAATTAAGAATAAGAATCAGATTAATTGGTCAAGTATAGAAAAATTTATAGGCTAGACAGTCCCATAAGGTCACACTGCCTCATAGGAAAAATCTTAACTATTGATATGAACAATGCATGTTCATTTGTTTAAGCCACATTAAGTCTCCCTAATCATGAGTTAATAGATTATATTTTCATATTAGGCTCACAATATATTGGAGACTCACAAGGAACGGATAGATAATAAGTTATAGGTCGGAATCAAAGGAGAAAGGTGAGTCTAATTATCAATTGAATTCTTTAGTGCAAATGAATGTTGCTTGCTATGTGATTCATATGATTGTCATGATTGATCCTTGATAATATAATGATAGATAATTTGTGACATTGTGGTATATACAAATGGTATACTTGTGATATATTTGAGGTATATGTTTGACATATGTGATATATATACATGGTATATGTATAGTATATGCGAGATATATGCGTGACATATGAGGCATATATGCGGTATATGTACGTTATACGTGATAAGTTACAATGGTTGATGAATGCTTAAGTACAAGTGCATATGCATATGGACTTAAAAGGCGTTGTGACTAGTTAATCGATATTGTAAAGCAAAAGAAGAGGCCTATGACCCAACAAATGTGTAAATGAAACAAATGATCAAGCTAGCTAGCAAATGCAAATGTTCACATGACAAAAGTTCACGTGGAAAGCTGGGGCAATATCTGTTTAACTTAGTCACAACTAAATGAAATAAGCAAAGCATTTGCATACATAAGGAGTAATGATTATATGTTTCAACTTTATTGATATTCATATGATACTGATGAATAGAATAGAATACATGGTATGTATTGGATTTGCGATTTATTACTATGAGTTGTTCAGTATTTTAGAGCTCATTTGATGGTTATTCTCACTGAGCTGCAACTCATCAATTTGCATCATTTTTCAGGTAAAGAAAAGTGATAGCTCATTTTGAGTAGCGTATAGAAGACATGGAGCACAGGTCACTGGCCGAGCCTCATCACTCTCTCTTCTTGCATTCCACACGAGTATGAAAATATGTCATCTGCATTTTATATTTACGTGTTTGAATATGTTTAGTCATTTTGGAATGGGTTTTAAAAATGTATAAATGAAAGCAACTCATAAATACTTATGTGCAAAGTTTATGTTTTAATATATGTGATATATCGTATTGTGGCGAAAGCCTCAAAGTTGACTTGCAAAGTCATTGAATGATATTACAGGATATGAAAAAAATTTACTACCATTGTTAACAGGGTATTTTACCTTTTCAGTATGTTATATGTAATTCTTTGATACAGAGATATGTTGAACTCAAATGTATAAGATGTGGTGTTACAACCTTCTACTTTACTCAATTAACAAAGTAAGGATGAGTTTCTCTATATAAACTCTTCCCTCAACTTCCCATCTTTCCAATATAGGATTCCACATATTTGAATTTCATTTTCCTTAACAAGGAGCTTACTTTGAGCTTCAATTTCTTATTCACACATTCACCATTTTAAGTATATGAATATCATAATTCATATTCCTCATGTCAAAGAACACATATCAAAGTTATCCGTCCAAAACTGAGTTATGGGACCCATCCAAACATCACTCTCAAAATGGTCCATTAACCATAATTTTCCAACATGTCATTCTTCATCCATCTCCAATTCTATTGAAAAAAAAATGGTCCATGAAACCCATCTAGCCTTAGAGATTTCAACCCTAAAAAATGTTGAACTTTGTCATCCTCCTTGAATATTTTGTCATACTTTGTAGAAGATCAAAATCAGCAATATTCCAAAAGAATTTCCATTGGCCTCATTTATCAAAAAGCAGTAGAAAATAAAAATTAAACATAGTTAAGTTTTGACTTGTGTATTTCAAAATTGAAATTTCCTACCTCAATAAAATAAATCCTCCTTATTGAATTGTAGCAAACACAACAATCCAAAGTTATGATTGATTCTAATAGTATCCACACGAAGGAAGAAAGCTAACACTATCAACTCTTTGATAGAGATGGGTGGCCAAAAACTCTAATGTGCTATATATAAGTATGCAACCTAGAGAGTGTGTGATAGAAATTGATTTTTTCTTTTTGTAAAAAGAATTGCACAAATTTCCCTTCTTAAAAGGTTATTTATGCCCTTGAAACGTGGTGAAAGTCTCAGTGTTGACTTGCAAATTCATTGAATGATATTGCAGGATATGAGACTTGCAAAGTCATTAAATGATATTACAGTATATGAGACTTGCAGAGTCATTGAATGATATTACAGGATATATAAAAAAAATTACTATCAATGTTAACAAGATATTTTATCTTTCCAGCTGCTATGTGTGATTAATTGATACAGGGATAGGTTATACTTAATTGCATAAGGTGTGACGTTATATTTTTGGTATCAGAGCAGGGATAGGTTCCATGGGAACATGCATATGCATAAGAGCATGATAACATATGCATCCTACATATTGAACATTATGTAGTGACATAATTTTATATATATTTTAGGGACATCATAAGACATTATTCAACAAGGAGGGAGAGACTGGCCGAAATGCATTCTCATGAGGCATCACCTCATTTACATAGAGATCAACCAGCACTAGGAGCTAGAGCTCCAACACATGCATCACAGTCATCTCATGCAGAAGTACCCCATGAAAACCTAGAACAGGAAGTATATGGTCCTGAAATGTACAAGGAAAGACATTATGACTTGCTAAGGAAACATGGTGCAACTGATTTCAATGGCATAACAGACCCAGCAAAAGCTGAGACATGGCTGAAAAGGACACAGAGGGTACTAAATATTATGTGATGTACCCCAGATGAGAAATTTGATTATGCAGTATCCTTGCTTCAAGGTAATGCTTATGAATGGTGGGAGACAGTACCCGACAGTGATGCACAACCACCAGTTCTGATATGGAATGATTTTCTCCTAGAATTTCAGAACAATTACATGCCTGAGGCATATAAAGATGAGAAGAGAAAGGAATTCCTGAATTTAAAACAGGGGAACATGTTTGTTGCGGAGTATGAAGTACAGTTCAACAAACTTTCCCATTATGCCACCTTCATGGTCTCTACTGAAAGAGACAAATGTAGGAAGTTTGAGGAAGGTCTCAAATATGAGATCAGAAACAGAATCACAACTACTGATCTTGATAGTTATGCCAGACTCAGAGCTGCTGCAATCAGAGTTGAATGGTTAATGAAAGAAGCTGGGGAACAACAAATTAAAAGGGCAACACGTGAATTCTTTGGTGAGTCTAGTAGAAGGTCGGAAAAAAGAGGTAGATATATGCCTGCACAAAGTGTGTAGGCCTTATAAAATTAAGCCCATTCGTTTGTCCTTAAGTCATTAGGGTCAGATTGGTATTTTCTTCATGTTTGCACCTAGGGTTTGGTTTGTAGAGGTATAAATACCTCCTTATGCATGTAAGACAATAAGATTGGTGATTAAGATCAAAATTTCAGTGTTCTTCAAGTGGGAGGTGTGATCTCCATTGATATACCAAGGATTGTTTTCACTTATCAGGTTGGTAATTAATTTTTGGCGTGAATCCAATTCTCTCTTCATACTCTTTGTTACCAATTCCTTGCTGTTTTGGGGGTGAAGAGTTTAATCTTGCAATTGTTTAAAACTTAAGATTTGTATCAAATTGATTTGGAGGTTGTCTAGACTTAGATTCTAGGTGGTTGCTGCATTATAATGGCTAGTAGGCGGTTTGTCATGTCAGTGATTGACTCATTGGATTTCATCTTGAAGAGCTCATATTCTGAGGTTAGAAGTTGAATCTTCTTGGATTTGACTTGCTTAGTTCCTTCATGATAATTTTCCAATGTCGACATTGCTTTCTTGTTTTTGAAATTTGCTCTCATTTGAGGCTCTGTCCAATCATCTCTCTTGATAGGATTTCTTCTTCCCCATCAGCTCCTCTTCTGGTTGTTGGTGTCCATTCTTTTTGTACACTATCCCAGACTTCAATTCCTTTACTATCCAGGTATGTCTCCATCCGAAACTTCTAATGGACATAATTTGCTCCATCAAAGTAAGGTTTGAGACTTTGGAATCCTTCACTGGCCATATCTTAATATTTACTAGCGCTTTTTAGGCTTCGATGCTAGACGAAGCTCTGATACTAATTGTTGCCTAGATATTAAGCCAAGAAGGGAGGGTTGAATTGGAGTTTCAAAAATTAAACTTTAAAATTGCGGAAATAAAAATTAATTTTAGAAGGGATAGAGAAATTTGACACAAGGATTTTTATAGAGGTTCGGGTGTTAGCAAACCCTACTCCTCTCCCCAATCGTAATTGGGAGTTTCACTAACACAATAAATGTTACAATGGAGTTTTACAAGCTCACTCCTAACTATGGTGTTTCTCACAATAACTCACACCTAAACCAGAAATCCCTTATGTTTTAGTGGCTCACACAATAACCAATTCCTTGTGTTTTACAGGCTCATACAAACAACCTTTTATCTTGTGTTTTACAGGCTCATACAAACAACCTTTTATCTTGTGTTTTACAGGCTCACACAAACAACCTTTTTATCTTGTGTTTGAAAGGCTCACACAACTAACCTTTACTTTGTGTTTTAAAGGCTCACACAACTAACCCTTACAAGTAAGTGTTCTACTCTTAACCCAGAAATACCCAAAACTCTCTTGAGTAATAAATGATTACAGAGAGAAACACTCACAAATTTTTATTGCTCAATAAATGATGAGCAAAAAGATTTTTACAGAAAATAGATATTGATTCTCATAGTATTGAATGTACAAATAGCTTGTAATAAGATTTTGATTCAAAGTATTTTCTATCCTCTTGTACTGAATGCATAAATGACTTGCATTTATACTCCCATGGTGAATTATGCTGTTTTATTCCATATCCTGTTTAATAGACTTATAAAACAAGTATGTTAAATACAATATTGCTATTTTATTTGTTATCATCAAAATAACAGAAATACCTCTCAAGGTTTTTGTCTATGGCTTCATAGTCAAACCACTGACTTTTCGATCAATTGGGAGTCATGTTGTGTTGCTAGATACCTCTCATGACTTGTTTAAATTAATTGTTAATTTAAGTGTCCAATATAATCGGGAACCTAATGCATCACGTGCATTATAGGTGTGAAGAATGAGTAAAATGGTATTAGATGGGATTCAAAAATATGAGAGAATTATTTTGGGATGGATCGCGATGAGTTCGTATGGAAAAATCATTCGGGGGGGTCATGGCCCCGTACAGGCCTACACGGGCTACTGGCCTACCAGGCAAGCCAGCTGGGCTAGCTAGCAACTAGCCTAATTGAGGCAAAAACCCCAAAATCCCTCCCCTTGTCTTATGCACTTTGCACCTAGACTATTTTTGGGATGAAAATATTTTTGAAAAGTTTAAAAGTCTGAAAATTGTTTTTAGAAATTAAGAAATTTAAAAAATAAAAATAATATTTATTTTTCATATTCTCTCAAATTGAGCATACACAATTGCTAGCACTTTGAGATGTGTTCAACCATTTTCCTTGTAGTTTCTTCTCATATTTTCGCATGGATTAATATTAGAGACATCCTAAAGTGGATTGTTGTGGTTTACAATAACCCAATAAGGTGAAAATTTGAAAAATAGATCAAGAAATTACAAGATATAATTTCTTACCTCCATGTTTTGATAAATTAGTTTTAATGGCACAAATAATATTCTTGTTTCTAGTTTTGAAAATTTTATTTTTTCATTGCAATTTATTAATGAGATTCATCTTCAAAACTCAATAGTGGACACTAAAGAATTGAGTTTTAGGCTCAAAGTAACGAGCTTTGTATATATATGCATTTTAATTCGCATTATTGGCATGTTGTGTGTTTATGTGATGTAAATTGTAGTGCTAATTGACATGCAATAATAAGTAAGAGTTACTGTAATATTGATTATGACATGTTAAATTAAGAATGCATGATGAATGTGAGAAATAAGGATTATTAATGATATGGTATTGATGAATAAGGCATGGATTCGAGTTAATTGATGAAGTATGACTATATTCATTTTTATAATTGTTTTATTGTTGAATATATTGAAAAGTGTTGATAGGAGTGGCTAACATTGGTTAGACTTAGAACCCAAGCATGTTGTGTGTGAAATTGACTTAAAATAGTGCTGAAATTATGTTACAGTTTTATGTGTCATGCCTATGAAGTCAATCTTCATGCCCATGAATATACGAATACAATATGGTCATGCCCGTTGAATTATCATAGAGCCAATTGCGGGTAGAAAACCCTTGATAAAAGGCTTCACGACCATGAATGCCCGTATCTAGAAATGATTAATGAATGATATGATTAAGTTACCTGTATATGATCTACACACACATACTTGGCATGAATAATTGAGATATAATACAATATGATTACATGTTTTTTAGCAATGATTTTGCACTTCATGCTCTACATTACCAAATGATATATGATGATTAAGTGGAACTATGAAATGTGACATAAATGATATTGATAACCATAATATATTTAAATATATCCATTCTCTATTTGAGGACTAGCTAGGATAGGTGGCCTGCCATTGAGTTGGTTACAGTACCATAGTGTATTATTATTATTTTGTTAATCACGGTAGCTTAAGCTCAGGTAAGAGTGCTCCTGATTATTTAGGGATAAGGTGGCTTAAGCTTGGGTAAGAGTGCCCTTGTACCCATATGCATGTAGATATTATTACTCATCAGTGTGGCTTAAGCTCACATAAGAGCACTCCTAATTTGTAATATAGATAGACACAAATAGTGAGCAAAGTGGCTTAAGCTCGAGTTAGAGTGCTCATGTTTCACAACCCGTATCCAGATAGGGGTCTAGAGTATCTAAGAAACCAAAAATTGGTAACACAGTACACAAAAATTGTAATGCGATCATTGTAACATAGTTATATAGAAATCAGTGAATTAGAATACAATTGTATCCTGAAAAAGGAATGTGTAAATTAGTAATCAAATATATGAAACCAAGAGCTAGATAATTGAAATTTATGATAAAATTTACTATTTATACCATATGCTATGAATGAAACGTTTAATGATTATGATGATATGAATTCATTTGTACAATATATGCAATGAATGTATTGAAATTAATTCGATTCATAATGAATGAGCTATTATGTGGATATTATTGTAAATGACAATGTGGTCAAGCATAAAGGTATGTTTCAAATTATGAATGTTATGTTAATATGTGAATCCATGCTAGATTTTTAATGCTTATATGTACCAGTAAGCTTTCAGTAGCTTAGCGTGTGGGTTTCCCTGCACACAAGTTTGGAGTTGTTAGATTGCTGAGTTGACAGGAAGAGAAGACCAAACCAGTAAAAGCAGTTGGAGTTGACCTATGTTGGGTCTATTTCATTATTTCATTCAGTTATTATTCATTAGGTCATAGGATGGAGATAGATAAATTGGGATTTGTGTAATAAGGTTGAGTAGTCAATAAAGGATTCACCACTTCTAATAGAGGGAGAGTATACCTATGGCCTCTTGTAGAGCTCATTACTAAGAAATCCTTGGCCGAGGTGGACAAGTATTAAAGAAGTCTTATAGATAAGAACTAATATCATTTGGACTTGACTTGACATAATAAATCTTGTGGGAGTTGACACATAGTCCTTGCTTTGAACAAAATGAGGTGTAGTGTGGTGAAAGGATGAATTGCACAATAATTATCTATAAAAGGGTTTACAATCAAATAATTGACTTTTAAGTTAATTAGGTGGTCATGATGTGTTACTAGATACGACTCATGATCTGTTAAGTCAAGAAAATTTGATTGGAAACCAATTAGGGGTCAAAACAGTTTGACTCGTAAAATCATAATTGGATTAAGATTCCTCCCAATACTCGAGTTGCCAACATGATTAGGAAACCTATTAGGTCACCACATAGAGGGAATGAAGGAAATGTAAAATGGGTTTGAGATAAGATCCAAATAAGAGAGAAAGATAATTGGGCCTTTTTATATGAGTTATAAAAATAGGTCAAATCCATTTTGGATTAGGATTAATGATTTAGTCAACATTGGGCCATGTACCTTAGAGAAAGGGGCCCATTATGCTTTTTTATTTTCTAACCCTAAAAGGGATTAAAAAGAGTAAAAATACTCCTTTTAAGGAGTCAATTTAGTGGTTTTCCCTTTAAGAAAAATAAAAGTTATTTTTCTCCTCTCATTTTTCTATTTCATAAGACAATTTTCCATAGTTAGAAATTTGGACATTTGTCACCCCATCTCGTTTGAGGTTTTCTTCTTTTTCCTTTACATGGATACTCTTAGAGGCAATCCTAGCTTTTGATTGTTGTGGTTTGCTACAATCCAACAAAGAAAGAAAGGCACACAACTTGGAAGATCAAGAGTTGCAAACAAAGGTAATCAACTTCTCCCATTGAATGGTTGAATTTGATTTTAAATTACATAGGACATTGCATGGGTTTTGGTTTTTATTAAATTTTAAATTTTTTCTTCCATATATATGAGATGCTTGTTCAAAACCCAACACCATAACACCATACAAAATGACACCATCTGAGTTGAAAAAGCTTAAGGCTCAGTTGTAGCAACTATTAGACATGGGCAATCAAATATGCTAATTTGGGTCTTAAGACGCGTGTGTCTCCAAATTTAAAATATTGGTAAATAATTATGAAAAATTCCTAATTAAGTGTTTAAAGATTTAGATTACAGTAATAGATTAAAATACACAATTTGAAAACTATTGGAGTGAATTTATAATTTATCAAAAATTAGAGGATTAATTGGGATAATTACCAATTAAATACATAAAATTGGACACAAAAATAATATGTTGGCTAGCCACCACAATTAAAAGAGAGATTAGCATGCTAATTTATAAAAATATCTAGATTAGAGTCATATGAGATGGGTCCTATAATTGGACTTTTTATTTCTTTTCTTCTTCTCCCTTATCAATTTCTTTGACCCATTTTATGCACTCCCATAACCAACCCCAAATTGTCCATCCCATCTCCATGGCCAAATCTTGCTTTTAGTGAGAGAAAGTGAGAAAAGAGAGATAGAAATTGAAAAAAAAAGACCATTTTCATGCACAACAAAGCTTAAGAAAGTTTTAGGGAGCTAAAAGAAAGAGAAAAGAGCAAAGGAAGAAGAGATTTGAATGCCTCATAATTCAGCCATAGAAGGAAAATGTTGAAGGTAAAGTATTTTTCATCTACTCTTTAACTTCCTCTAAAGAAAGATATGGTTTTGAGCTCATTCAAAGCTTGACTTGTAAGAGAGAGAGTTCAGGGTTTCAAGAGAGAGAAAATAGGATTTAGAGAGGATTTGATAAAGAAATTTTTTTTATGTATTTTAGGAGCTCAAGTTGATAAAAAAACAAGCTCAAAAGCACAAAAGAAAGGAAAATAGAGGCATTGAGACTTAAAGAGAAGAAAGACAGAAGTAAGTACAAAACTTAAGGCAATATCCTATATTTTATCATCAAGTTGCATGATTTGAAAATTTATATTGTAAATTATTGTAAAGTAGCATTATTTTATATTAAAATTTTTAGGATGCATATTTGCAAGGCTTAGGATAATATTTAGTAAAAATTAAATTATGTTGATTGTGTGTTTTTGCTGGATTTTCTAAAGCAGTTTGTACATAAATTGCTATAACTTAAATTCTGAAACTCATATGAATGTGTTCTTTATTGGTTTGAAAGTTAAGACATAGGGATAAAATGTTTATGAAGATCATGTAACATGATTTTGATGGTAACTATGTTAAATTTAGGCACAAATGTTGGACTAGAAAGTAGTCTATAAAATTTTGGAAAAAAATTTTAATAAGCCATTAATATTTAATTATGTATATCTTTTACTATAGAACTCCAAATTAGGTGATTGAAAATGCATATGAAATCTAAGATCTAGGGCTATAATTCTTTGTAAGACCATTTAATTAAATTCGGATGGGAATAGGCTCAAATTGATATTAAAAAAATGAGCATAAAGTCTGCTAGTAATAGGGTAGAATATAAATCGAGAAATTTAATATGTAAATTAAATTGGACCTTGTTATATAATTCAAATGATATATACACTGAGTAATTATGTGATTAATTGAACCACTAGACCTATGAAATGTATGAATTAAAGAGTTGTGAATTTTATAATGATAAAGGTAAGCCCTAAAGCACATAATCTAGAACTAGAATCTTGGATAGTTTGACATACTAATTATGGGTCTAGGTATTAATCTTTTGATGACAATCACATTATGTCAGTGATGACGCCTATATTATGCCAGTGATGACACACATATTACATTGGTGATGACACTTATATTATAACAGTGATGACACTTATATGTGCATACCACTATGCCCGGTGGCAATTTTATTATGTGTAGATGACCAACCCCATTATCTTGATTAGTGGTTCAGTCTTAGGTGTTATAGGCATAATTACATTGAAAATGATATAAAGTGTATTGTATGAATTTTGAATGCTAGTTGCTCATGTATGTAAATGAATCTAATGAACATAATAAGAATAATGTATTTGTATGTAAATGCCATATAATTGCATATTGCATGTATATAGTATATTGCCATATTTATATGCACCACTAAGCTCAATGCTTAGCGTGAAAGTTTCTCTTGTGCAGATATAACAAAGAGAAGTTAGAAGTTTGTAAGAAAGCTAACGAAAACCTGATCTAGTGAAGCAGCCAAAGTTACACAGTAGGTTTCACATTTTTGTACTTTTCTTATGTATTTCTTTTCCTACTGTACTAGTAGAGAAAACTTTGTATTTTGCACAAGTATTATGCTTTGTAAATTATATTTTTGTATATAAAGTATGTAGTTATCTTTTATCATAATAATGTGTTATGTTGGTTTTTTAACAAATTACATATTACTCTATAAGCTATATATGTTCAAGTTGCTTGATTTATTAAATGTTTTATTTGAAGAGCTAGCATAGCATCCCTTTATCCGGGCACTAGCTGCTGGGCTAAAAGAGTGTTACAAAGTCTTCATCAAACTGAGTGTATCTTCATGAGGTGCATCTATAACACCTGCAAGTTAGGCCTTAGAAATAATATGTTAATAAAGTTATATGGGAGGTATATAGTGGTTAAGGATTTTGGTAATATGAAAATAATGAAAAAGACAAGAAAAATTCAAGTTCCCAGCATTCACACTTGTGACAGAGGTAATCAAAGCCATGAATGTGGTCAAATTCAGATTCTGAAGCGGAGGAAATTCATGCATGTGAAGCCTTGCAGTTTAAATAGAACAGTTTCGTGTTGCTGACAAAAACTAACGCACTCTCAATCAAAAACCTTAATCACCAGACTTTGAAATCCTCATAATCCATTCCCCTTCATTCCCATTGAGTTTTAATTTTGATTATACATAACCAATCCTTAAAAAGAAATTAAAAGTGATTAAAACTAAGGGATTTGCCAAAGTATTAAATTCAGAAATAAGGAGTGTAAAAACATGATTTTTAACTTGTGAATCAATCTGTTTATACAAAACAGAGATAAAAAAATAATGTCCTCTTGAGTCTTCTGATCCAGTTTAATTTGGATTTGTATAAATTGAGGGGTCTATAGGCTTAAATCAATAAAAAAAAGTCAAGGTTTTTATTATTTTATGGCTTAAATAGATTCCATGTCAGTATTAGACATTAATATGGTCTATCATTTCTTGTTAAGGACTGAAACATAGGGTGGAGAATCCCACTAGAGGTAATAGATGCGAGAGAAATCGAGTGTTAGGCTCTAAGTAACAAGGTTCATACATATGTGCATTTTAAATCAATTATTTTGTGCTTGTGATATATGATATGGATTATGATATGTTATGTGGCATGTAATGTGGTTACAATAGTTGCTGAAATAGAGATAATTAGCTTATCAAATACTAATATGCATAAAGGAATTTGTGTAATGACAATTGAGTATGAATAGATGATATGGTATTGATGAATAAGGCATGAAGCCTAGTTAACTGATGAAGTATGAATATATGCATGTTTATAATTGTTTTATTGTCGAATATATTGGAAAATGTTGATAGGAGTGGCTAACATTGGTTAGCCTTAGAACCCAATGCATGTTGTTTGTGAAATTGGTTGAAAATAATGTTGGAATTATGTTATATATGGATATATCATGACCGTGAAACCAAGCATCAAACCCATGAAAGTATGCCATGCTTGATGCGTCCCACATCGGTTGTGGAGGAACTCCTGGATTGGTTTATAAGGTTGGGTTCAAACCTTCCCCTTTGAGCGCACTTTTGGGGCGAAGTTAGGAGTCCACATTCTTATCATTTGGTATCAGAGCCAACCCTGTACACCGGTGTTGTAACATCCTTGACCTTCCCCACATACATTTCATCGAATATAAACATTTTGCATACAATTCAATTGAACACGTGCATTTCATACGTATTTTCGTAGGAACAAGTTCATGGCACGCACTAGCTATGTGTCCTAGTATTTGGCAATTATATCGAGTCACACGTGTATCCTTATAACCTAAATAAGGATAACAAAGTATTAGAAATGAATTGAATAAGATGACTAAATTAAAGTAAGAAAAATGATTAGATTAAGATTAGTGAACATTTACATTGCTAATTTAGTTAAATCAGGTCAAATGATTAAGCTGTATCATTGTGTCAATTAGTGGAATTATAAATCTATGTAAATAATAATAATAATATATACAAAATAAAATGAAAATGACATAAAAGAGAACTAGAAGAGAAGAGAAGAGAAAGGAGAAAAGAGATGAGAAAAAGATAAAAAGACAAAAACCAAAAGTTAGCTTTATCTTCCCATTTCTGCCTTCTTCTCCAGCCCGACTTCTTCTTCAATTTCCCCCATTTCAGACTTCAATTCTTCCTTGTTTCACCTAGGTTTTGAAGCTAATTTATCCCTTTCAAGGTTGTTCTGGGTGAGTAATCAATTCTTATTGCTATAGGGTTGATTTGAGTTGCTTAGGTTCAATATTAGGCACTGAATTGCACCCCGATTTTGATATTAATAGAAATTGATTCTGGAAATGTGTAAAACACAAAATTTGTTCCTTGATGTCTTATATATATGTATATATAAACATTTTTGCAAGATGTCATGTATAGGGAGAGATATTCTCTTCGTACTGAAACTGGTCAGGGTGTAAACCCTAACCAAGTTAGCTACTGTGTGGTTTGATTTCAAATATGTTAAAGCCCTTATTTGAAGTCTCTCAAAACATAACAGTTGTAGATATATGTGTATTGTATCTTTCTACCAAATTTCAGGTTCATAGGTCTTGTAAATATTGAGTTATGGTGAATGGAACCATGATTGTTCCATGGATTGAACTGCCTATAGAGTGCCTCGGGCAGATACAATAACTTGTTTGGCTAATTTGAGCTTGTTAGAGCTAGATTCTGTACAATGATCAAAACTTTAAAGTTATAGGTATATGTCTTATCTAACTTTTGGTACTAATTTCAGCTTCATTGGTTTTTTATAGACTAATATATGGCCTTTGGAAGCCATACTAGTCCGGAAGTGAATTCTATTCTAGACCAGTAAAATGTTTGGTATAATTAGAAGACCTTAGAGACATAAGTGGTACAAGTTGTAAACATGAAACATGTTCCATATGAACCCATATAAGTTTCTGTAAATTTTCATTAAAATATGACTTACAGATTATAAGTTATGATGAACCCAAATGAGTACCTTGAAACTGCCTAAAGGCAGAAAACAAGGCAGAAAACATAACACTTTTAGAAATTCCACCAAATATTTTACAACGATCCAATAGGTCTGAAATTTTAATATGTTCTATAATTATATGTTATATTTATTTAGGAACAAGAATAAAATTAATTGGTCAATTATAGAAAAAGTTATAGACTAAACAGTCTCATAAGGTCACACTGTCTCATAGGAAAAATCTTAACTATTGACATGAACAATGCATATTAATTTGTTTAAGCCACATTAAGTCTCCCTAATCATGAGTTAATCAATTATATTTTCATATTAGGCTCGTAACATATTGAAAACCCACAAGAAGCAGATAGACAATAAGTTAGGGGTCGGAATCAAAGGAGAACGGTGTGCAAATGAATGTTGCTTGCTATGTGATTCATGTGATTGTCATGATTGGTCCTTGATAATATAATGATGGATAATTTGTGACATTGTGGTACATATAAATGGTATACTTGTTGTATATTTGAGGTATATGTTTGACAAATGTGATATATATACATGGTATATGTATAGTATATGCAAGGTATATGCTTGACATATGAGGTATATATGGAATATATGTATGTTGTATATGATAAAGATGCAATGGTTGATGAATGCTTAAATACAAGTGCATATGCATATGGGCTAAAAAGGCGTTGTGACTAGTTAATCGATATTGTAAAGCAAAAGAATAGGCCTATGGCCCAACAAATGTGCAAATTAAACAAATGATCAAGCTAGCTAGCAAATGCAAATGCAAATGTTCACATGGCAAATATTCACATGGAAATCCGGGGCAATATCTGTTTAACTTGGTCACAACAAAATGAAATAAGCAAAGCATTTGCATACATAAAGAGTAATGATTATATGTTTCAACTTTATTGATACTTATATGATACTGATGAATGGAATGGAATACATGGTATATATTGGAATTGTGATTTATTACTATGAGTTGTTTGGTACTTTAGAGCTCATTGGATGGTTATTCTCACTGAGCCGCAACTCATCAATTTGCATCATTTTTCAGGTAAAGAAAAGTGATAGCTCATTTTGAGTAGCGTATAAAAGACATGGGGCACAGGTCACTGGCCGAGCCTCATCACTCTCTCTCCTTGCATTCCACACAAGCATGAAAATATGTCATATGTGTTTTGTATTTACGTGCTTGAATATGTATAGTCATTTTGGAACGAGTCTAAAAATGTATAAATGAAATCAACTCGAAAATACTTATGTGTAAAGTTTATGTTTTGGATATATGTGATATATTATATTGTGGTGAAAACCTCAATGTTAACTTTGCAAAATTAGTGAATAATATTACAGGATATGAGACTTGCAAGTCATTGAATGAAATTATAGGATATGAGACTTGCAAAGTCATTGAATTATATTACAGGATATGAAAAAAAAATCTACTACTATTGTTAACAGGGTATTCTACCTTTCCAGTATGCTATGTATGATTACTTGATACAGGGATAGGTTATACTCAAATGCATAAGGTGTGACGTTACAGGTATCCCTTCGGGTTACGACAGATCGCCGACCGAGGCAATCGGGGTCTTAAGGGGGTGGGGATGATGCGTCCCACATCGGTTGTGGAGGAACTCCTGGACTGGTTTATAAGGTTGGGTTCAAACCTTCCCCTTTGAGCGCACTTTTGGGGCGAAGTTAGGAGTCCACATTCTTATCAATGCTCGTGAACCAATGTTCATGCCCGTGAATGATCACAGAGCCAGTCATAATTGAGTCACGGGTAGATAATCCATAGGCTTCAAGCTCTGTAATATACTATTCATGCCCGTGAATGCCCTATGTCCAAAAATGATTAAATGAATGATATGATTGAGTTACATGAATATGATTTATACACACATGCTTAGCATGAATAAATTAGATACAATACAATGATTACATATTTTTGAGCAATGATTATGAACTCGGTGCTCTACATTACAAAATGATATGTGATAATTTTGTGAAACAATGGAATGTGACATAAATGATATTGATACACATAATGTAATTAAATATGCCTATTCTCTATTCGAGGACTAGCTAGGATTAGTGGCATGCCATTGAGGGGATTATGGTACCATAGTATATTATTATTATTATTATTATTATATTAGGGTGACTTAAGCTCGTGTAAGAGTGCTCCTGATTATTTAGGGAGAAGGTGGCTTAAGCTTGGGCTTATTGGCAAACTTCTCACACATGAAATGGCAGTGAAAAGAGATAGAGAGCTTGAAGCAGAGTCAGAAAAAAAAAGTCTTTAGCACTAAAAGCCTCTACTTCAAAATCTCAAGAAGAAAGTGAAGATGATGAAGAAATGAGTGATGATGAGAATGAGGACATTGCTATGCTTTCAAGAAGGTTGAAAAGAATCATTGAGAAGAAAATGAGAAACTCCAGAAAATTCAGGCAAAGAAACCTCAAACAAACTTCTAATGATGCACAAAGAAGTAAGGAAGAGGTAAAGTGTTATGAGTGTCGAAAGAAAGAGCATATTAAACCACAATGTCCAAGACTCAAGAAGCATAAGAGGAAATACCAAAGAGACAATGGAGAGAAAGGTTACAAATCCATATGGGATGACGAAAACTCTTCAAGCGAAAAAGATGACAATGAAAGCGAAGAGGTCAACCTATGTTTCATGGCTATTGAGGATCACGTCTCGGACAAGGTAAAATCACTACACTCATACTTTTTCAATAATAGTGATAGTGATAGTGATGATGATGATGAGCAAAACCTTATAGAAGAATTGAATCTAGAGCTAGAGAAATATAGGAGTAAATTCAGTACTTATAGAAATAACATCTCTAATTTAAAAAACAAAATAGATCCTTTAGAAAAGGAGAACATTAAGCTTAAATCATATAATGAATATTTATAAAAATTATTAGATGAATACTCATCAAAACCGTCAACTAATTCCTTGCTTAAAGAAAATAATACTTAAAAAAATGAAGTTGAGGAACTTAGAAATTCAATTTCAAAATTCCACAAAGGAAAAGAGAGTTTTAGATACTCTTATTGTGTCTCAAAGACCACCTTTAATTAGACATGGTCTAGGATTTAAGGACACATCATCTTCTCACAAAACCATTTTTGTTAAGTCTAGTGAACCTCACATCTCCAAACTTGTTGGAACAACACCTAGGAATAAGTATATTTAAACCTTCTATACATAAAAAGAATAATCATGCCTTTATGTATAAGAAGCATGCATCTAGAAAAGCATCAATTAATCATGACTGTGCATGCTATTATTCTCAAAATCAGTTTAATAGAAATACGACATTTAAAAATATTGTAAGACCAAAAAGCAATGTTAGACCTAAACAGTGTAATTATTGTACGAAGATTGGTCATATAAATAAACATTGCTGGATAAGGAAGGCTCATTGGAAACCTTCATGTGCTAACCCCCAAGGACCCAAGCTCATTTGGGTACCTAAAAATCATACTTGAACTGTGATTCTATAGGTATGCCTCAAGTCCACAAGAAACAAAAATGCTTGGCTAGTAGACAGTGGATGCTCAAGGCATATGACAGGAGACAAAGAGCTCTTCAATGAAATCAAAAGTATTGATGGAGGTAAAGTTACCTTTGGAAACAATGCTAAGGGTAAGGTAATTGGCATTGGTTCTATTGGTATTAATGGTACTACTTTTATTAAAGATGTCTTACTTGTTGATGGCTTGAAACATAACTTGTTGAGTGTTAGTCAATTATGTGATAAAGGAAACAAAGTAATCTTTACTTCCAATGAATGTCTTGTGACCTCTATCGATGGTCAAGAGATATTTAAAGGAAATAGAGATGTCAACATATACATCATAGACTTACATGAATTATCTAACAATTCCTCTAAGAGTCTTGTGACTACTGGTGATGAATCTTGGCTATGACATAGAAGACTTGGTCATGCTAACATGGACTTAATTCAAAGCATCAGCACAGGAGAACTAGTAAAGGGACTGCCAAAAGTCAAATTTGAAAAAGGCAAGACCTGTGAACCTTGCCAAAGAGGGAAGCAACACAAGTCATCCTTCAAAGCCAAAAACATAGTAAGTACCTCAAAACCTCTACAACTGATGCATTTAGATTTATTTGGACCTACTAGAATTGCTAGCTTATGAAGTAAACATTATGCTTTTATCATCGTAGATGATTACTCTAGATTTACTTGGATAATTTTTTTAGCACAAAAGAGTGATGCTTTTGAAAATTTCAAAAATTTTGCTAAAAGAGTTCAAAATGAAAACTTTGAAAGTTTTTGTCTTGAACATGGCATTTCATAGAATTTTTCATCTCCTAGGACACCTCAACAAAATGGGATAGTTGAAAGGAAAAATCGAACTTTAATTGAAATGGCTAGAACAATGCTTAATGAGTATGGTCTACCAACTTACTTTTGGGTAGAAGCCACAAGCACTGCTTGTTATATTTCAAATCAAGTTTTCAAAAGACCTCTTTTAAACAAAACCTTATTTGAGCTATGGAATGGAAGAAAGTCATTGATATCATACTTTAGAGTATTTGGATACAAGTGCTTCATATTGAATACCAAAGACAACCTTGGAAAATTTGCCTCTAAATTTGATGAAGGTATATTTTTAGGATACTCTACAACTAGCAAAGCATATAAATTATTTAATAAAAGATCATTAACTGTTGAAGAATCTATGCATGTTGTTTTTAATGAATCTAGTAGACTTGATCTTGTGAAAGGTAGTGTTCTTGATGATGTTGTAGGAATTATGGAAAGACTTGATCTTGGAAATGGAAAAGAAGAAAATGATCAAGAAGATTCACATTAAGATGATTCTCTACCTCAAGCTCAAGAAGAAAACAGGCAAGAACTCCGAAAGGAATGGAGAATGACAAAAGATCATCCGAAAGAGCAAATCATTGGTGACCTTGCTTTTATTTCTCAAATTGAGACTAAAAATGTTGATGAGGCTCTTAATGATGAAAGTTGGGTGATTACAATGCAAAAGGAACTCAACCAATTTGAGAGAAGTAAGGTATGGACCTTAGTGCCTAGACCCAAGAATCATCAAATTATAGGTAGCAAATGGGTATTTAGAAATAAACTAGATGAACAAGGTTCAATAACTAGGAATAAGGCTAGATTAGTTGCGAAATGATATAATTAGGAAGAAGGAATAGATTATGATGAGACCTATGCACCTGCAGCTAGATTAGAAGCCATAAGAATACTTTTAGTATATGCATGTCACATGAATTTCAAACTCTTTCAAATGGATGTGAAAAGCGCATTTCTAAATGGTTATATAGAAGAAGAAGTTTATGTAGAACAACCATCAGGTTTTAAAAGCTATGATTTGCTAAATCATGTTTTTAAACTTTCAAAAGCTTTATATGGTTTGAAACAAGCCCCAAGAGCTTGGTATGAAAGACTAAGTTCTTTTCTCTTAGAAAATAACTTTACAAAGGGGAATGTTGACACCACATTATTCATTAAAAAGCATAAGGATGATATTCTAATTGTTCAAATTTATGTTGATGATATTATATTTGGTTCTACTAATGAATTGCTTTGTCAAGAATTTGCTAAGTGTATGATTAGGAAATTTGAAATGAGCATGATGGGAGAGCTTAAATATTTCCTTGGTCTACAAATAAAACAAGGTAATGAAGGCATATTCATCAACCAATCCAAATATGCCAAAGATTTAATTAAGAAATTTGGAATGGAAGGATGCAAGAATGCCAAGACTCCAATGAGCACATCAACAAAATTGGACAAGGATGAAAAGGGTAAGAGCATTAATGAAAAGCTCTATAAAGGTATGATCGGATCAATTTTATATCTTACTGCTTCTAGACCTGACATAATGTATATATAGTGTTTGCTTATGTGCACGATTTCAATCATGTCCAAAAGAGTCTCATTTACATGCAGTGAAAAGAATTCTAAGATATTTACATGGCTCATTGCATCTAGGTTTGTGGTATCCAAGAAATTCATCCTTTTATATTGTAGGAAATTCAGATGCAGATTATGCTGGTAGTCTTTTAGATAGAAAAAGTACTTCAGGTACTTGTCACTTTATTGGAGAGTGCTTAGTTTCTTGGTTTAGCAATAAACAAGTTTCAATTGCTCTTTCAATTGCTGAAGCAGAGTATGTAGCAGCAGGATGTTGTACACAAATCCTTTGGATGAAACAACAACTTAAGGATTATGGTCATGATATGAACCATATACCTATTAGATGTGACAATACAAGTGCTATAAAATCTTTCAAAAAATCCCATTCAACATTCTAGAAATAAGCATATTAACATTAGACACCACTTTATTAGAGATAATGTCAATATGGAGATGTTGCATTGAAATTTATAAGCACAAAAAATCAATTGGCAGATATATTCACTAAGTCTCTAAATGAGGAAAGATTTAATTTCATTAGAAGAGAACTTAGTATGATTGATGGATTAACCTTGTGATTGCCAAATTGTCAAATCTTAAGTGATAATCTTGTATCATCTTACTAGATTTAAGGTAGTAAATTTGATGGAAATTTATGTTATAAAGGATAGAACCTTCATAGAAATGATTTAGTCTTGTTTTAGTACTTAATTTTATTTGATGAAAATTTTAGGCAATTCACGCCCGTGAATTAAATAGCCAAAAGAATCAGTAGCTTTCACGACTTGATTCACGACATGGTTCACGGCTTCAAGTAGTGAAGCCTATGTTCACGGCTTCATTCACTCCCGTGAAAAGCCTTGTTCACGCCCGTGACGCATTTTCACGCTCGTGAACATTTTCACCAAAAACTCATAAAGCATTCACATTTTGAGTCACGCTTTGTTACACGGGCATAAGTAGTGAAATTCAACACTTCACACCCGTGACTCATTTTTCACCATCATGATAGTTTATCATTCAAGCCCGCGACATTCAAATGTCATGATCGTGAATAATTTCACGCCTTTATTCACAGGTAGAGCACCTTTTCAGCAAACCGTGAACACGACACTTCATGCCCGTGACTATGTATTTCACGTTCGTGAAGGGGTCGGCTATATAACATTTCTGCTGGTTATTTTTCACATTTCAACTTTCCATCTTCTTGAAACTGCTCTCATTTACACACATTGAATGTAACATTGAAGATTCCGGCACCCTAGTCACAAATTTCTTCTAGAAATACCATAAAAAACCCCTTTCATCTTCATAAATCATCTCTCCTTAGGGTTTCCTCACAAATTCTGTCAAATTTCTTCAACTCTTCAAAAGTTCTTTCTTCAATCAAGATGGAAACTGGCTCATCAAAGGGTATTAGGAAGAAATCTCATGCTCCTAGGAGGTATTCAGATTACCTAATGAACATAATCTCGGAGAATTGCCATCCTAAGTACTCAACACGTAAGAAAAGGCCTCTCATTTCATCAAGTTCTTTTGAGTGGCAGACGATATGCACTCTCGAGCTCGAGACAGCGATGACAGAGCAACTCTAGGCCTGTCATTTGAAGGATTTTGTCGACATTCATCAGCCCACCTTGAGGGAGCCTACCTTGGAATTCTTAAGCACTTTGCAAGTGTCTCCTACTAGCATAGTGAAATTTCAACTGTGCAAGAATCCGAACACTCTCTCTGCCACAGAATTCGGGGATTTATTCAACCTACCCTCAGACGGCATCTTCAACGACAGCGAAGTGGAGTTCTATGCAACTCAAGCATGGATCACTTTGGTACGGATTGCAGCTAGGACGTAAAGAAGACCAACAACACTCATCTCCGGTCCCCAATGCACAAATATCTGCATAGGTTTCTAACCTATAACATATTTGCCTGAGGAGACAGCAATGGCACCATTCAGAAGTCTGAGCTTTTTCTCTTAGAGATGGCCCGAAGAGGCCTCACAGTGGCACTTTCTTGATGGTTTGCAAACCATCTCCTGTCCATTGCCACCAAGCCCTCCGGAGACATACTTATTGGTGGGTATGTAACTCACATGGCCTTGAAGCTTGGATATCTGAAGCTGGATGACCATCACTAGAATCTCATCCCAGGGAATCCTCGAGACCGATTAGATATAGAGTCCTTCATCAAGATGGGAGTGGCTGTTCGAATTGTCCATGAGAACAACATTTACCACCGCTTCATCGACACTGTTGGCGAGATCATATGGGAAGATAATAACTCGGAGGATTTTAAAGTTGGCCTCTAAGGTATCCAGCAGAAGAAAAGGGCTCGAGTTGAGATGTCACCTCCTGAGGTTGAGCAGGACATCGGCCAATCCCCTGCCCCCACACCGAATTTGGAATAGCAGGTGGTTGACCTCCTAGCACCAAGATTTGAGCAGCTGCAGGCTTCCATGGATGAGAGGTTGGAGAACCTCAAGGACTTCATAGAGTCTAGGATGGGCAACCTCAAGGCTGAAGCTGCTCGTCTTAGGGACAGGATGTCTGGATAAATGTTAAGCTTTATGTTAGCCTTGCAATGTTTGTGTCTTGTTTGCTTTGTTTGTTTGTTTGTAGGAAATTCTAAATTTCCTTTTTGAATTTTAATTACTTTTGTTTGTACTTCCCTTTTATAATTAATATAATTGCTTTGTTTTTCCATTATAGTTTATCTTTATTGATATTCTTTTTTGTTGATGACAAAAGGAGAAACTAGCAATATGTTGAGATAAGTGCAAGCAATACTTAATTTTTGAATCAAAATGGAGAACCTACCAATATATTGAATTAAGTAGGAAGAAACTAGCAATATATTGAGTTAAGTGCAAAGTTAAGTACAATACTTAAAATTTGATTCAAAATGAATATGCAAGTATGCAATTGAGCTTTATACACCTTAAATATATCTTAAGTATACTTTGCATATACCTTGATACAAGTTACATAAATGAATATGCACTTGATATACTAAATATACCTTACATATACTTCATGATTTAAAGAGAATTTTGGTATATATTGGATATACTTTGCATATAACTTACATATACTTAAAACTAGAAAGTTTATTTTAATGCTACACTTCATCATTCTCTACAATTCTTGCACTTCATCATTTTTTATCATAAGCATCTTTTGAGGGAGAGACTTCTCAAAAGCACATATTGCTAGATTATTTGTCACCATAAAAAAAGGGGAGATTGTTGAACCTTGAAGGGTATTTCCGTCATTTTAATGATAACAAATAAAATAGCAATAATGTATTTAACATACTTGTTTTCTAAGACTATTGAACAGGGTATGAAATATGATAGCAAGAATGCATAATGGAAGATTAATCTTAAAAAGATAAAAAATTGAAGAAGTAGCATGTTCACGCCCGTGACCTCATGTGTCACGCCTGTGATGAAGTCAAGCGCCAACAAACTAACATTTAAAGTTCACGGCCATGAAGGAAGACAATAAACTGTGAATGAACATTTGCATCAAGCCCGTGAACCTACATGACAAATTTTTCCAGAGAGCTTCACGACCAAAGTCAATACTTGGATCACGGCTTGGAAGGTTGTCATGCCTGTGAAGATATATGTCACGCCCGTGACCCAATATTTTCAAAACCTTCCAGAATGCTTCATGGTCAAGGTCACCACTTCAGTCACGGTTTGTAAGAACAGTCACAACCGTGACAAACAGAGTCACACCCGTGAAAGATGAAAGAGAAAAATGTCAGGCACGATTATTTGGGTTGGTGCAACAGCTAGTTTCGTATTAAATGCATTCTAACGGCTATAGTTCTCTATAGGAGTATAAATGCAAGTCATTTATGCATTTAGTAAAAGAGGATAGCTAATACTTTGAATCAAAATCTTATTAAAAGCTATTTGTACATTTAATACTTTCATAACAAATATCTATTCTCTGTGAAAATCTTTTTGCTCATCATTTATTGAGCAATAAAGATTTGTAAGTGTTTCTCTCTGTAATCATTTCTTACTCAAGTGAGTTTTGGGAATCTTATTAAAAGCTATTTGTACATTTAATACTTTCATAACAAATATCTATTCTATGTGAAAATCTTTTTGCTCATCATTTATTGAGCAATAAAGATTTGTAAGTGTTTCTCTCTGTAATCATTTCTTACTCAAGTGAGTTTTGGGTATTTCTGGGTAAAGAGTAGAACACTTGTAAGGGTTAGTTGTGTGAGCCTCTAAAACACAAAGAAAGGTTGTTTGTGTGATCCTGTAAAACACAAGGTAAAGGTTGTTTGTGTGAGCCTGTAAAACACAAGGTAAAGGTTGTTTGTGTGAGCCTGTAAAACACAAGGAATTGGTTATTGTGTGAGCCATAAAAATACAAGGGATTTCTGGTTTAGGTGTGAGTCATTGTCAGAAACACCATAGTTGGGAGTGAGCTTGTAAAACTCCATTGTAACACTTAGTGTGTTAGTGAAACTCCCAATTGCGATTGGGGAGAGGAGTAGGATTTGTTAACACCTGAACCTCTATAAAAATCCTTGTGTCAAATTTCTCTATCCCTCCTAAACTTAATTTTTATTTCCACACATTAAAGTTAAATTTTTAAAACTCCAATTCAACCCTCTTTCTTGGCTCAATATCTGGGCAACAAAGCTCTTTGTAGAAAAGGCCTTGACCCACAAAAATGGGCCAATGAAACTCAAAATTGAAGAGAAACAACCCTTTCTCATTATCCAAGCATGTGGGCTTAATTAAAATGTCTATGTAGTAGTTTTTAATCTAGTCCATATATTTAAAACACAAGGGCCTCATTTGGTAAGCATCTAACTAATGATATTTTTTTGCTTCTTTGGATTTAATGGGCATCCAAATATGCCTCTTATTTCTGATTAGGTTTAGGCAGCATATTGAGAGTATAAATACTCTCTTAGGTCGTGCTTCAAAGGGGGGAAGACTTTGTAATAATATTTTCACAGCTTAGCCAAAATTTGCTTGAAAGAGGATTTTTCTTCTTATCTTGCATCAAGAATTGAGTGAACTTATCAAGGTATTTACTTGTGGTGTTTATTCTCTTCTTATTTTCTTTTATCATATCATATAAGTTTCTGATTGCATGTCAATTAGGGGTTTAGTAGGATAAAACCATTTTTATTTAGGATTTGTGTTTTGTGCTGAATTTGTGTGTTGGAGTTTTGGATTCTTTATAATCTTGGGATTCCGCATCAGACATCTTAGTGTGGATTGTTTTGGTTTGTTACATCCCAACAAAGTGAAGATTTGAATAACAACTCAAGAAATTACAAGATATAATTTCTAACCTCTATGTTTGATAAATTAGTTTTAATGGAATAGGCAAGATCCTTGTTTCGGATTTTGAGTTTTTATTTTTCCACTGCATTTATGAATGAGAGTTTCCTTTCAAAACCCAACATGGTGTGCCCAATAACCCAAAATCTAAAAAAATCTGGTTTTTGTCATATTAATGGAAGGCATTGACCTTAATATAGTTTATGAGGGATTTCTTTAAATTTAGTATGATCATGGTTGTTCGGAATTCATAATATATCCATAAATCACAATCTAGATATATAAGATAATTACATTAATTATATGGTCATGATTATGGACATATCTAACATAAATCCTTCAAGCCATGAAAGGATTGACATGTCTCACCTTGGTAGATGCATGAAATTACAACTCTGAAATAGTAAATTCCATTACTTCTTACTGCTTTGTACTTCAATTCTATTCTAATCCTATGTAATCTAATTACATAAAATTATTCATAGGAAAACCTCAAGTTACATTTGAGGGGAATAAGATGAGAAGAGAAATACAATAGAGAGAATAGATAATGCAGGGACTCGCAGACTCTATTTACCAAAACAAAATTCCATGCATCATCAATCACATTGGTCTAGTCCATAATCAAGCCATCATGCCATTTGATACACCCCTAGCATGCATTCTCTAATGCATAAATAAAGGTATTCTATTAAAGTAACAATTTGGGTTCTCTTTATTTCAACTTTTAAAATATTATTTTGATTGTTTGGCCTTTAATGAAATTCATCATACATCTATCATTTAATCACATTAAATGAATATATGAAAATTTATAAACACTTTATAAAGGAAAATTATGCAATAGGCATACATTTTATCATATCAAAAAGTTTTATAAATTTGTCTACTTTGCCAACTAGGTTACAACCAATTTAATGCATACAATATTTAAATCCGAATTTAATATATCAATTACATTAAAATTCAAATTCAAATATGACCAATATTTATTTCATAATTAAGTTAACTCAATTATTTATTAGTTTGATGTCAAATAGGATTAAATAATCCTAGTTACAAATTGCATACTAGAATCCTAGTCAAACTAGGACTTAGAAAACCCTTTTCTAATTCAAATAAAATTCTTTTAAAAAATTTCCAAAATTTCTAGAATTCATTGTCATAAAAATAAAAAAAATATATAATCAATTTAAACTAATTAAATTTGTTTAATTAGATAATCTAAATCATTATAAACTTAACTAGCAAACCAATTACTCAAAATTGCCTAAATTGTATCATACATGAATTATGATTTTTTAGGAACTTTAAGCACAATTTTAATTTGACATTAGCATGTAATTGACATAAAAATAACATCATGAATATCTCATAAATATGAATTAAGGTTTTGGTCATTAAGCTACAACACATTAAATCAAACAATACAGAACAGTCCCATTGCATGGTAGGGTTTTTACCCTAGTTTTAGTTTTGTTCATATCATGATCAAAAATGATTTTTTATTCAATTAAGTGTCTTTCTAGACCATAAAAGATATTATAAATATATCTTAAACATGTCTGAAAAATCAATTTAACAAACCAAATCGAACAGTCCCATGAAGAATCTCAATTGACCACAATAGGTTTCACAAAACCCTAATTTTTCAGCAACTATGCACAATTTCGAATTTGATGTTTAAATCCAATTTTAACAATTCATTTGTCATAAAAATCATATAATATCACCATGTTAATATGTCATTGAATGAAAAATAAAATTTGAGGCTAAACCAATCAAATTTTTTTTTAACAAAAGGTGGGAATCTAAGTTGTTCATTTTCAATCAATCTCATTTATTCTTCAATTAAATCCAAAATTAATTGCAAAAAAAGTTGGAATGCCCTATGTAATTTAAAATTAGAATTACCATTATATGGAAGAAGTAGAATTACCTTTGTTTGATTGCAACCTTAATCTCCATGTTGTGATCTTTCTTTTTTTTTGTTAGGTTGTAGCAAACCACAACAATCCAAAGCTTATGGATTGCTCTAGTAGTATCCATACAAAAGAGTAAAGGAAATAATGTCAAAGGCTATAGGGTGATCAACCAACAAGGTGCTAGCAATGGAGGTTATATTTGAGAGAGATGGAAGAGAGATTAATTTTATTTCTCTAAGGAGGTAGCCTAGTTTTATGTGCCTTAGAAGGGTATTTATATATTTTCTAATCATAATTAGAGATGGATACTTAAAACCCTAAATTGGCTTCCTATTCTAAATAGATAACCTAAAAATAGCACAACTTAAAACCTAATCATAATTAGAGTTGGATTTTTTAGTAATGATCTCTACAAATGGTCATAGGTATATTCTCTTTATATCAGGAGTGGTGAATTCTTTATTGACTACTCAACTACCTTTTAATACCACAAGCTATACCCAATCACTACCTTGTGAGCAACCTCTGAGAGGCAACAAGGAATGGAGTCAAAGTATAGGATTCAGAATCCAAGATAACCTTGAGCATCTAAAGTCTAAGGAGAGATGCACTATTGCTACTATCACTGACATTGAATAGACATCCATATGATTGTCTTATAGCAAATCATCCAATTTACTTGACTACTCCAGCAAGCATCCACATGTTAACTCTAAACATATCATGTCTTCTGCTTTTGAGTTCAATTGCTTGACTTAGTCAAGGAGTATAACATGTGTTAGTCTATCCGGATTAACAATGTCACATCTTGTTAATCCTATGACTAGAGATAATTTAGATATAAATCAATTACACATGATAAGAATCTCACAATCATGATCTCATCATGATTTCCTTTATTTTGTGTTACGTACTAAGGACTTCATTATATATTCTAAGATCTAAATCCAATTCATTTATGAATAAACACCAATATAATGAAAATGCCTTTTATTAATAGTCAATGAGTATATCTAGTTCCTAAGATGATTGCCTTTAAGGTACATATCTAACACCTCTACCATCTTGGAGTGGAAGAGCAATTTAGATATCTCATATTGCTCAATTTGAGCTTGCTTATTAAGTAGCTCCCTAAGATGATACACTAAGGTGTCCACCAATTCACTATCATTTAAGTGCTTCCTATATGTTTTTTATTCCTTAACAAATGCATCATCAGAATGACGGGAAGGAAGAGGTTCTTCTAAGACATAGGCAATCCTTTTGGATTTGAGAAGAATTCTCAAGTTTCTAAGCAATCAATGAAGTTTGGGCTACCTAATTTATTTGAGTTGAAGCTTGAGCGTAAATTCACATTAGATGACATGATTCTAACAACCTATATAGTAAAAAAAAAATCATGTTAGAGAGTACATGCATGCATGCTTATTAGGACTTTAATAAATGTGCATTAAAACTCTCACTATTTTATTGTGAACCTATAGCCCTCATTTTAGTAAAACCTATCCCTGTGTCAAATAGTCACATATTGATGCATCCCACATCGGTTGCGGAGGAACTCCTGGACTGGTTTATAAGGCTGGATTCAAACCTTCCCCTTTGAGCGTGCTTTTGGGGCGAAGTTAGGAGACCACATTCTTATCATTTGGTATCAGAGCCAGCCCTGTACACCGGTGTCCCTTTGGGTTACGACAGATCACCGACTGAGGCAGTCGGGATCTTAAGAGGGTGGAGATGATGCGTCCCACATCGGTTGCGAAGGAACTCCTGGACTGGTTTCTAAGGCTGAATTCAAACCTTCCCCTTTGAGCGCACTTTTGGGGCGAAGTTAGGAGTCCACATTCTTATCACATATGGCATACTACCAAGACATAAGATCTTTTTAATAGTAACATAAAATTTTTTTTCTCATATTCTGTAATATCATTTAATCACTTTGCAAGTCAACATTGAGGTTTTCACCACAATATAATATATCACATCTATTAAAACATAAACTTTACATCCGAAGGATTACGAGTTGTTTCTATTTATACATTTTAAAACTAATCCAGAGTGACTATACATATTCAAACATATAAGTCCAAAATACAGATGACTTGTTTTCATGCTCGTGTGGAATGCAAGGAGAGAGAGTGATAAGGCTCGGCCGGTGACTTGTGCTCCATATATATACCATTTATATTACCACATATGTCATAAATTATCCATCATCTTATTATCAAGGTCAAAGCATGACAAATATATAAATAACATAACCATAAATCATCTCACACATATCACATAGTAAGCAATATTTGTATGCACTAAAGAAATTGTTTAATAACTATATCACCTTTGTCCTTTGATTTCTACCCTTAACTTATTGTCTAACCCCTCCTTGTGGGCCTCCAATATGTTGTGAGCCTAATATGGAAATATAATTGATTAATTTGGGACTAAAGAAACTTAATGTGGCTTGAACAAATTAATGTGCATAGTTCATATACATAGTTAGGGTTTTCCTATGGGGCAGTGTAATCTTATGAGACTGATTAGCCAATAACTTTTTTTAAAACTATCCAATTTATGCGATTCGTATTCCTAATTAAAATTAACATATAATTGTATAACATACTCAAATTTCAAAAAAAATTAGAGCATTGTACAATTTTTGGTGGAATTTCCAATTGTGTTCTGTTTTCTACCCTTTAACAGTTTTAGGGTACCAACTTTGGTCCTTCATATATTACAATATGTAATAATATTATAATGCAAATTGGTATACATTTAGATAGGTTAAAATGGAACATTTTTTATGTTTAAAATGTATAACATTTATGTCTCTAAGGTTCTCAAATTATAAGAAAATTTTCACTGGTCCATAACAAAGTTGGCTTCTGGACTAGTATGGCTTGTGAAAGCCCTATCTCACACTATACATAACATATTAAGATAATGTTTATAAAAAATTTATTTAAAACATAAACCTATAACTTTCATGTTTTGATAATTTACAGAATCCATATCTAAGAAGCTCAAAATGTCCAAATAAATTCCTATATCTGCTCAGAGCCCTAAGCAGGTAGCTCAAACTATGGTATAATCATGGTTCCATTCACCAAAATTCAACATCCACAAGATATATGAACCTCAAATTTGGTATAAATATATATAATACATGTATCTATAACTTTCTTGTTTTGATATTCCTAAAATACGAGCTATCATATTTAAAACTAACAAACACAGTAGCTAACTCAGGTAGGGTTCACACCCGGATCAGTTCCTATAAGATGCCAATATATTGTCATATACACTAAATATTAAAAATATATTTATATATCCATAAAACTAATACATAAATGAACAACTTTTATATTTTAAACTTTTCCAAAATCAGTTTCTATTGGTATCAAAATTGGGGTGCAATACACTATTACAAACTCAACCCTAACGGTTCAAACCAACACTAAAACAATGGAGAGAAGGTTACTTACCAAGAAAGAACTTGAAAGGGATCAATTTGCTGCAAAACTTAAGTGAAATAAGGAATAAATAAAGGCTAAAATGGGGGAAGAAGAAGAAGAAACGGGCTGGAGAAAGGAAAGAAAAAAGTTGGAGGAAGAATATAAAATTCACCTCCCACCTCACTTTTGTTATTTTCTTCTATTTTGTTTCTTCTTTTCTTTTCTTTTCTTTTTCTTTTATTTTAATTTTCTTTTAATTTTTCTTTTCTTTTCTTCTTCTTCATCTTATTATTATTATTATTATTATTATTATTATTATTATTATTATTATTATTATTATTATTATTATTATTATTATTATTATTATTATTATTATTATTATTATTATACATACATACATACATCTAATTCCACTAATCAACCCAAAATACAACTTAATCATGTGGCCCAATTTAACTAAATTAATTATGTCATATTTCTATTATTTCGATTTAGTCATTTTTCTCACTTAAATATCAATTTCATATCATTACCAATTAAATTATAAAATATACACATGTAACTTGACACAATTATCAAATACTAAGACATGTAGCTAGTGCATGTCATGAACTTGTTCCTATAATAATGCACGTAGAAGGCACATCATCAAGTAAAATACATGTTAAATGCATATGTTCAAATGATATGCCTGTAGAAATGCATGTGGGAAGTCGAGGATGTTATAATTCTCCCCTCCTTTTAAAAATTTCAACTTTGAAATTTAATATCTGGGAACATGTGTGCATATTGCCTCTTCATACTTTCTTCTATTTCCTATGTTGCCTCTTCTAGTAAACGGTTATGCCATAATACCTTAACAAAATGTATTTCTCGATTTCTTAACTGTTTAGTCTTGTATCCAATGATTTCCATTGGTTCTTTGACATAACTCATGTCATCTACAATTTCAATAGCTTAATCCTTAAGCACATGTGTGGGATCTAATATGTATCTTCTAAGCATGCTCACATGAAATACGTTATGAATCTGAGTCATTTCTAGTGGTAAAGCCAGTTTGTTTGCCAATGGACCAACCTTCTCAAGAATTTCATAAGGCCTTATGTACTTTGGGCTTAATTTACCCTTCTTGACAAATCGAATTATCATTTTCCATAGAGATACTCATAGAAACACCTTTTCACCTAACTCATAGTTCATTTCCCTTCTATGCTGGTTAGCGTAACTTTTCTGTCTATCTTGTGCTGACTTTTGCTTGTTCTTGACAATCTTGATCGTATCCACTGTGTCTTGTACTATCTCTAGCCTTTCTACTGCACATGCTCCTTTTTCATCCTAAATGATAGGGCTTCGACACTTTCTACCATACAATGCCTCGTATGGTATCATCTAGATACTACTATGATATTAGTTGTTGTATGCAAATTCTATCAATGCGATATTCATCTCAAACTCCTATGAATTCCATAGAACATGCTCTGAGCATTTCTTCTAATGTATGTATAATTCTCTCTGATTGTCCATCAATTTGTGTGTGGAATGTAGTACTGAATTTCAATTTTGTTCCCAGTGCATCTTGTAGACTCACCCAAAAATGTGAAGTAAACCGTGGATCTGTATCAAACACAATGGATAATGGAATACTATGTAATCTGACTATCTCATTCACATATGATTTTGCCAAACTCTCGAGTGTACACCTCCATCTGATAGGCAGAAAATGTACTGACTTGGTTAATCTATCAATAATTATCCATATTGCATCATTTTTTCATGCAGTTCTTGGCAATCCATAAACAAAATCCATCTTTATTTTCTCACATTTCCATTTTGGCACAGGCAATGGATGTAATTGACAAACTGGTGCCTCAATCGTAGTCTTATATACTCCTCTACCTCTACTGGTTTCTACTAGTTTGACTCTTTTTGGACAGTCTCTATACATGTGCTCCATTGACGCATAGAAATAACATGCTCCTATGAGCCTTCTACATTTTCTCGTATGTTATCTACCATAATGAGCACATGTAGGCCATTGTTCAGCATATTGGCTCTACCCTATGCCTGGGTAAAAAGAAGTCATTGCATGACTCTAGAGCTCGAGTATCCACCTCTGTTACTAGACTGTGCGGCATATATCTACCTCTTTTTCCCAGCCTTCTACTAAACTCTCCAGAAAACTCACATGCTGCCTTTTTAATTTGTTTTTCTCAAACTTCTTTCATTAACCTTTGAGCTTTAATTGCAGCAGCTCTGAGCCTGGTATAGCTATCGAGATCAGTAGTTGTAATTCTATTTCTGATCTCACATTTGAGGCCCTCCTCAAAGTTTCTGCATTTGTCTCTTTTAGTAGAGACCATAAAGGTAGCATAGTGGGAAAGTTTGTTGAACTGTACCTCATACTCAGCAACAGATATGTTCCCCTATTTCAGATTCAGAAATTTCTTTCTCTTCTCATCTTTATATGCTTCAGACATGTAATTATTCTAGAATTCCCGAAGGAAATCATTCCACGTCAAGACTAGTGATTGTGCATCACTATCTAGGATTGTCTCCCACCATTCATAGGCATTGCCTTGAAGCAAAGACACTACAAAATAAAATTTCTCATCTGGGGTACATCTCATCATATTTAGTACCCTCTGTGTCCGTTTCAGCCATGTCTCGGCTTCTGCTGGGTCTGTTGTGCCATTGAAATCAATTGCACCTTGTTTTCTCAACTTGTCATAACATCTTTCCTTATATATTTCAAGACCATCTACTTCCTGTTCTGGGTTTTCATAGGGTACTTCTGCATGTGATGACTGTGATGCATGTGTTGGAGGCCTAGCTCCTAGTGTTGGTTGATCTTTATATAAATGATGTGATGCCTCATGAAAATGCATTTTGGTCGGCCTCTCCTCTCTCTCTTTGGTGAATCATGTTCTATGATGGCCCTAAAATTCATAAAATTATGTCACTACATAATGTTCCACATATAGGATGCATATGTTATTATGACTTTATGCAAATGCATGTTCCCATGGAATCTATTCCTGCTCTGATACCAAAAATGTAACATCATTCCTTATGCATTTCAGTAAAATAAATCCCTGTGTCAAATAATCACATATGGCATACTAACAAGACATAAGACCTGTTAACAGTAATAGTAATTTTATTTTCATTATATCCTGTAATATCATTCAATGACTTTGCAAGTCAATATTGAGGTTTTTACCACAATATAATATATCACATCTATTAAAACTTAAACTTTACATCTGAAGGATTACGAGTTGCTTCCACTTATACATTTTAAAACTAATGCAAAGTGACTATACATGTTCAAACAGATAAGTCCAAAATACAGATTACATATTTTCATGCTCATGTGGAATGCAAGGAGAGAAAGTGATGAGGCTCGGCCACTCAAAATAAGCTATCACTTTCCTTTACCTGAAAAATGATGCAAATTGATGAGTTGCGGCTCAGTGAGAGTAATCATCAAACAAGCTCTAGAGTACCAAGCCACTCATAGTAACAAATCACAAATCCGATGCATACCACGTGTTCCATTTTATTCATCAGGATCATATAGTTACTAGTAAAATTTAAGCATATAATCATTACTCTTTATGTATGCACAAGTTGTGCTTATTTCATTTTGTTGTGATCAAGTTAAATAGACATTGCCTCAGGTTTCCATGTGAACATTTGCATTTGCTAGCTAGCTTGACCATTTGTTTCATTTCCACATTTGTTAGGCCATAGACCTCTTCTTTTGCTTTACAATATCAATTAACTAGTACAACACCTTTTTTAGTCCATATGCATATGCATTTGTAACTAAACATTCATCAACCATTGTATCTTTATCACATATACCATACATACATCACATATATACCACATATGTCGTGCATATACTTCACATATATTATACATCAACCATGTATATATCATGTATGCCAAACATATATCTCAAATATACTACACATATATCATTTATATGTACCACATATGTCACAAATTATCCATCATTTCATTATCAAGTCAAATAATGACAATCATATGAATCACATAACCATAAATCATCTCACATATCACATAATAAGCAATATCATATGCACTAAAGAAATAGTTTGATAACTATACTCACATTTATCCTTTGATTCCGACCCTTAACTTATTGTCTATCCCATCCTTGTGGGTCTCCAATATGTTGTGAGCATAATATGAAAATATAAGCGATTAATTTATGACTAAAGAAACTTAATGTAACTTAAACAAATTAATGTGCATAGTTCATACGCATAGTTAGAGTTTTTCCTATAGGGCAGTGTAACCTTATGAGACTGATTAGCCAATAACTTTTCCTAGAATTGTCCAATTTATGTGATTATTTTCCTAATTAAAATAACATATAATTTTATAACATACTCAAATTTTAGAAAAATTGGAGCATTGTACAATTTTTGGTAGAATTTCCAATTGTATTCTATTTTCTGTCCTTTGGCAATTTTAGGGTACCAATTTTGGTCCTTTGTATATTACAATATGTAACTCATATTATAATGATACTTGGTATAAAATTATATAGGTTAAAATTAAAAATTTTTCAACTTACAACTTTTATCATTTATGTCTCTAAGGTCCTCAAATTATGAGAAACCTTTCACTGGTCTAGAACATAGTTGGCTTTCAGACCTGTATGGCTTGTGACGGCCCTATCTGACTCTATACATAATATATTAAGATGATATTTATACCAAAATTTAGATAAGTCATAAACATATAAATTTCATGATAATATACAGAAACCATATCTAAGGAGCTCAAAATGTCAAATAAATTATTGGATCTGCCTAGAGTACTATGTAGACAGTTCAAACTATGGAACAGTCATTGTTCCCTTCACCATAATTCAACATCCACAAGATATATGAACCTAAAATTTGGTATAAATATATATAACACACATATATATAACTTTTATGTTTTGAGCTTCCTAATATACTAGCTGTATCATATTCAAAACTAACGAACACAGTAGCTAACTTAGCTAGGATTCACTCCCATAACAGTTTCAACAAGATGCAACTATTGTAATATCCTTGACCTTCCCCCACATGCATGTCATCGAACATAAGCATCTTGCATACAATTCAATTGAACACATGCATTTCATATGTATTTTCGTAGGAACAAGTTTATGACACGCACTAGCTACGTGTCCTAGTATTTGGCACTTGTATCGAATCACACATGTGTAATTATAACCTAAATGAGGATAACAAAGTATTAGAAATGAATTGAATAAGGTGTCTAAATTAAAGTAAGCAAAATGATTAGATTAAGATTAGTAAAGAATTACATTGTTAATTTAGTTAAATCGGGTCAAATGATTAAGCTGTATTATTGTGTGAATTAGTGGAATTATAAATATATATAAATAATAATAATAACAATATAAAATGAAATGAAAATGAAACAAAAGAGAAATAGAAGAGAAGAGAAATGAGAAATGAGAAGAGAAAAGAGAAGAGAAAAAGAGAAAAGGATAAAAAACAAGTTGGATTTATCTTCATCTTTCTTCCCCATTTCTGCCTCCTCACTTCAGCCCCGTTTTCTTCTTCATCTTTCTCCATTCCAGAAATCAATTCTTCCTTGTTTCACCTAGTATTTGCACCAAATTGATCCCTTGCAAGTTCTTTCTTGGTAAGTAATCAATTTTTATTGCTATAAGGTTGATTTGAGTTGCTTAGGTTCAATATTAGGCACTGAATTGCACCCCGATTTTAATGTTAATAGAATTTGATTCTGGAAATGTATAAAACACAAAAGTTTTTCCTTTATGTCTTAGATTTGTGGATATGTAAACATTGTTGCAAGTTGTTATGTATAGGGAGAGATATGCTCTTCGTACTGAAACTGGTCAGGGTGTGAACCCTAACCAAGATAGCTACTGTGTGGTTTGATTTCGAATATGTTAAAGAGATTATTTGAAGTCTCTCAAAACATAAAAGTTGTAGATATATGTGTGTTGTATCTTTATACCAAATTTCAGATTCATAGGTCTTGTAAATGTTGAGTTATGGTGAATGGAACCATGACTGTTCCATAGTTTGAACTGCCTATTGAGTGCCCTGGGCAGATACAGTAAATTGTTTGGCTAATTTGAGCTTGTTAGAGCTAGATTATGTAACATGATCAAAACATTAACGTTATAGGTATATGTCTTATCTAACTTTTGGTACTAATTTCAGCTTCATTGGTTATGTATAGACGAAGTTATGGCCTTTGGAAGCCATACTTGTCCGGAAGTCAATTCTATTCTGGACCAGTAAAATGTTTGGTATAATTAGAAGCCCATAGAGACATAATTGGTAAAAGTTGTAAACATGAAACATGTTCCAAATTCACCCATATAAGTTTCTGTAAAGTTTCATTAAAATAGGACTTATATATTATAAGTTATGATGAACCCAAATGAGTACCCTGAAACTGCCTAAAGGCAGAAAACAGAACACTCTTAGAAATTCCACCAAATATTGTACAATGATCCAATTGGTCTGAAATTTGAATATGTTCTATAAGTATATGTTATTTTTAATTAGGAATAATAATCAGATTAATTGGTCAATTATAGAAAAGGTTATAGGCTAAACAGTCTCATAAGGTCACACTGCCTCATAGGAAAAATCTTAACTATTGACATGAACAATGCATATTAATTTGTTTAAGCCACATTAAGTCTCCCTAATCATGAGTTAATCGATTATGTTTTCATATTAGGCTCGCAACATATTGGAGACCCACAAGGAGCAGATAGACAATAAATTAGGGGTCGGAATCAAAGGAGAACGGTGAGTCTAATTATCGATTGAATTCTTTAGTGCAAATGAATGTTGCATGCTATGTGATTCATGTGATTGTCATGATTGGTCCTTGATAATGTAATGATGGATAATTTGTGACATTGTGGTACATATAAATGGTATACTTGTGGTATATTTGAGGTATATGTTTGACAAATGTGATATATATACATGCTATATGTATAGTATATGCAAGGTATATGCTTGACATATGAGGTATATATGGAATATATGTATGTTGTATATGATAAAGATGCAATGGTTGATGAATGCTTAAATACAAGTGCATATGCATATGGGCTAAAAAAACGTTGTGACTAGTTAATCGATATTTTAAAGCAAAAGAAGAGGCCTATGGCCCAAAAAATGTGCAAATGAAAACAAATGATCAAGCTAGCTAGCAAATACAAATACAAATGTTCACATGGAAACCCGGGGCAATGTCTGTTTAACTTGGTCACAACAAAATGAAATAAGCAAAGCATTTGCATACATAAGGAGTAATGATTATATGTTTCAACTTTATTGATATTTATATGATACTGATGAATGAAATGGAATACATGGTATATATTGGAATTGTGATTTATGACTATGAGTTGTTTGGTACTTTAGAGCTCATTGGATGGTTATTCTGACTGAGCCGCAACTCATCAATTTGCATCATTTTTTAGGTAAAGAAAAGTGATAGCTCATTTTGAGTAGTGTATAGAAGACATGGAGCACAGGTCACTGGCCGAGCCTCATCACTCTCTCTCCTTGCATTCCACACAAGCATAAAAAAAAATATGTCATATGCATTTTGTATTTATATGGTTGAATATGTACAGTCAGTTTGGAATGGGTTTTAAAAATGTATAAATGAAAATCAACTCGAAATTACTTATGTGTAAAGTTTACGTTTTGATATATGTGATATATTATATTGTGGTGAAAACCTCAGTGTTAACTTTGCAAAGTCAGTGAATAATATTACAGGATATGAGACTTGCAAGTCATTGAATGAAATTATAGGATATGAAAAAACAATTTACTACTATTGTTAACAGGGTATTTTACCTTTCCAGTATGTCATATATGATTACTTGATACAGGAATAGGTTATACTCAAATGCATAAGGTGTGACGTTATATTTTTGGTATCATAGCAGGGATAGGTTCCATGGGAACGTGCATAAGCATAAGAGCATGATAACATATGCATCCTATGTGTTGAACATAATGTAGTGACATAATTTCATTTATTTTGGGGACATCATAAGACATGATACACCAAGGAGGGAGAGGCTGGCCGAAATGCATTCTCATGAGGCATCACCTCATTTACATAGAGAGCAACCAGCAATAGGAGCTAGAGCTCCAGTACATGCATCACAGTCATCTCATGCAGAAGTACCCCATGAAAACCTAGAACAAGAAGTATATGGTCCTGAAATGTACAAGGAAAGACGTTTTGACAAGCTGAGGAAACATGGTGCAACTGATTTCAATGGCACAACAAACCCAGCAGAAGCTGAGACATGGCTGAAAAGGACACAGAGGGTACTGAATATGATGAGATGTACCCCAGATGAGAAAGTCGATTATGCAGTATCCTTACTGCAAGGAAATGCTTATGAATGGTGGGAAACAGTCCCTGACAATGATGCACAACCACCGGTGTTGACATGGAGTGATTTTCTCCTGGAATTTCAGAACAATTACATGCCTGAAGCATATAAAGATGAGAAGAGGAAGGAATTCCTGAATCTGAAACAGGGGAATATGTCTATTGCGGAGTATGAAGTACAATTTAACAAACTTTCCCATTATGCCACCTTCATGGTCTCTACTGAAAGAGACAAATGCAGGAAGTTTGAGGAAGGCCTTAAATATGAGATCAGAAACAGAATTACAACTACTAATCTTGATAGTTATGCCAGGCTCAGAGCTGCTGCAATCAGAGCTGAACGATTAATGAAAGAAGCTGGGGAACAACAAATAAAAAGGCCATCACGTGAATTCTTTGGTGAGTCTAGCAGAAGGTTGGGGAAAATAGGTAGATATATGCCTGCACAATCTAGTAACAGAAGTGGGTACTCCAGTTCTAGAGGTCGAGGAATGACTTTCTCTTACCCAGGCAGAGGGCAGAGCCAATATGTTGAACAGAGGCCCACATGTAGTCATTGTGGCAGACATCATACGGGCGAATGTAGAAGGCTCACAGGAGCATGTTATTTCTGTGGATCGATGGAGCACATGTATAGAGACTGTCCAAATAGAGCCAAACTAGCAGAGGCCAGTAGAGGCAGAGGAGTATCTGAGACTACTGTTGAGGCACCGAGGGTCTACCCTACTAGTGGGACACAAGGCAGAGGAAGAGGCAGGGGCAGGACTGGTACACTGGGCAGAGGAGTGACCAGATCTGAAGGTCAGAGTTCTAGACCTCCTACTCAGGCCAGGGTGTTTGCTATGACTAGACAAGAGGCAGTGGATGCTCCCGAAGTAGTCACTGGTAATATTTATATTTCTGAAATATTAGCATATGCATTGATTGACCTAGGCTCCACTCATTCATTTATATCATTGCATATGGCATCTGAATTGCATCAAATGCATGAGCCTTTGGGGATTGACATAAATGTGAGTACGCCATTGGGAACCATGGTAGTTGTGAATAATGTCTATCGTGATTGCCTGATATGCATTGACAGAGCTAAGTTAATAGCTGATATGATTTTATTGCCAATATATGAATTTGATGTGATACTGGGAATGGACTGGTTAACTAGACATCATGCAATAGTGAATTGCTTTACTAAGGAAGTAATTTTGGAATCATCAAACCAGCCAAGGGTAGTATTTCTAGGTGAAAGAAAACTTGTGCCTACATGTCTAGTTTCAGCTGTAAAGGCATTTCGAATGATCAAAGGGGGATGTGAAGCATATTTGGCATATGTGACTGATACTAGAACCACTGATAGCTTGCTTGAAAATATACCAGTGGTAAGGGAATTTGCTGATGTATTCCCAGATGATCTACCTGGTTTACCACCAGATAGAGAGATAGAATTTACTATTGAACTAGTACCAGGAACTGCATCAATATCAAGGTCACCCTACAGAATGGCCCCAGTTGAGTTGAAAGAACTAAAGGCCCAATTGCAGGAGTTACTTGACAAAGGGTATATTAGACCTAGTGTATCACCATGGGGAGCTCCAGTGTTATTTGTTAAAAAGAAAGATGGAACAATGAGATTGTGCATCGATTATAAGCAACTAAACAAAATGACGGTGAAGAACAAATATCCATTGCCTAGAATAGATGATTTGTTTGACCAGTTACAAGGAGCCCAAATATTCTCCAAGATTGATTTGAAATCAGGCTATTACCAGCTGCAGGTAGCAAAAACAGATGTTCCAAAGACTGCCTTCCGAACCAGGTATGGGCATTATGAATTTTTAGTAATGTCATTTGGATTGACTAATGCTCCAGCTGCATTTATGGCTTTAATGAATAAGGTGTTTCAACCATGTTTGGATAGGTTTGTGATAGTATTTATTGATGACATATTGGTGTACTCAAAGAATAGGGGAGAACATGAACAACATTTAAAAATTGTGTTGCAAACTTTGAGGGAGAAACAATTATATGCCAAATTGAGTAAATGTGAATTCTGGTTAGATCATTTGGTGTTTCTTAGACATGTGGTGTCGTGTAAGGGCATAGAGGTTGACCCAAAGAAAATTGAGGCTATGGTAAATTGGGAAGCTCCTAAAAATGTTTCTGAAATGCGTAGTTTTTTGGGTTTAGCCGGATACTACCGCAAATTTATTGATGGATTCTCCTTAATTGCTAGCCCTTTGACTAAATTGTTGAGAAAGAATGTGCCTTTTAAGTGGACTTCTGAATGTCAAAGGAGTTTCGATGAACTAAAACACAGGCTAACCTCAGCACCAATGTTAACCATCCCTACAGGTACAGGTGGGTTTACAGTATATAGTGATGCTTCTCACCAAGACTTGGGATGTGTGTTGATGCAACATGGTAAGGTGATAGCTTATGCATCCAGACAACTGAGACCACATGAGATCTCATATCCAGTGCATGATTTAGAACTGGCTGCAATCATATTTGCATTGAAGATTTGGAGGCATTATCTATATGGTGAGACATTCCAAATCTTCACAGACCATAAAAGCTTGAGTTATTTGATGACACAGAAAGAATTAAACATGAGGCAGAGATGGTGGTTAGAGCTATTGAAAGATTATGACTGTACAATTGAATACCATCCAGGGAAAGCCAATGTGGTAGCAGATGCATTGAGTAGGAAGGCTAGTAGCAGTGTAGCTCACTTGCAAGTATCCTCTTTTCCATATTTGATTCAATTACGATATATGAATTTTGAATTAAATATACATGATGAAGGATCACTGATTGCTACTCTTCAAGTCAGACCTATACTAAAGGAGAGGATCAAAGAAGCACAAAGCAAAGATCCTAAATTGTGTGAGAAAATTGAATCATTAAGGCTGGAAAACAGTAAAGATTTTCAATTGCAGGATGATGTACTGATGTTAAAATCACACATATGTGTTCCAGACACTGAGAACTTGTGTCAGAAAATAATGGAAGAGGCACACAATGCACCGTATGCAATGCACCCAGGGATGACAAATATGTATCACAATTTAAGGCCTCATTACTGATGGCCAAGAATGAAGAAAGATATAGCAGAATATGTTTCCAAATGCTTGACATGTCAGCAGATTAAAATTGAACATCAGACACCAGTTGGTAAACTACATCCATTGCCAGTGCCAGAATGGAAATGGGAAAGAATAACGATGGATTTTGTCTATAGATTGCCAAGAACTCCACAGAAAAATGATGTAGTATGGGTAATTATTGACAGATTAACCAAGTCAGCACATTTTCTACCTATCAGATGGGGCTGTACAATTGAGAGTTTGGCCAAATTATATGTGAATGAGATAGTTAGATTGCATGGCATTCCAGTGTCCATTGTGACTGATAGAGATCCACGGTTTACTTCACGTTTTTGGGTGAGTTTACATAATGCATTGGGAACAAAATTGAACTTTAGCACTGCATTCCACCCACAGACTGATGGACAATCAGAAAGGACTATACAGACATTGGAAGAAATGCTTAGGGCATGTTTTATGGAATTCAGAGGTGCTTGGAATGAATATATAGCATTGATTGAATTTGCTTACAATAACCAGTATCATATCAGTATCCAGATGGCACCATATGAGGCGTTGTATGGCAGAAAGTGCCGAAGCCCTATCATTTGGGATGAAGAAGGAGCACGTACATTAGAAGAGCCAGAGATAGTGCAAGACACAGTGGATAAGATCAAGGTTGTCAAGAACAAGCTAAAGGCAGCACATGATAGGCAGAAAAGTTATGTTGATCAGCATAGAAGGGAGATAGAATACGAGTTAGGTGAAAAGGTGTTTCTTCGTGTATCTCCATGGAAAGGGATAATCCGATTTGGCAAAAAGGGTAAATTGAGCCCAAGGTATATAGGGCCTTATGAAATTCTTGAGAAGATTGGTCCACTGGCATATAGATTGGCGTTACCACCCGAGATGGCTCAGATTCATAATGTGTTTCATGTGAACATGCTTAGAAGATACAGGTCAGATCCTACACATGTACTTAAAGATCAAGCCATTGAGATTGCAGAAAACATAAGTTATGTTGAGGAACCAGTGCAAATCATTGGATACAAGACTAAACAGCTAATAAACCGAGAAATGCCTTTGGTTAAAGTATTATGGCGTAACCATTTACAAGAAAAGGCAACATGGCAAACAGAAGAAAATATGAAAAAGAAATATCCACACCTGTTTTCAGGTATTTATTTCGAGGACGAAATTTTTAAAATGAGGGGAGAATTGTAATATCCTTGACCTTCCCCCACATGCATGTCATCGAACATAAGCATCTTGCATACAATTCAATTGAACACGTGCATTTCATACATATTTTCATAGGAACAAGTTTATGACACGCACTAGCTACATGTCCTAGTATTTGGCACTTGTATCGAATCGCACATGTGTAATTATAACCTAAATGAGGATAACAAAGTATTAGAAATGAATTGAATAAGGTGTCTAAATTAAAGTAAGTAAAATGATTAGATTAAGATTAGTAAACAATTACATTGTTAATTTAGTTAAATCGGGTCAAATGATTAAGCTGTATCATTGTGTGAATTAGTGGAATTATAAATATATGTAAATAATAATAATAAAAATATAAAATGAAATGAAAATGAAACAAAAGAGAAATATAAGAGAAGAGAAATGAGAAATGAGAAGAGAAAAGAGAAGAGAAAAAGAGAAAAGGACAAAAAAGAAGTTGGCTTTATCTTCATCTTTCTTCCCCATTTCTGCCTCCTCACTTCAACCCCGTTTTCTTCTTCATCTTTCTCCATTCCAGAACTCAATTCTTCCTTGTTTCACCTAGTATTTGCACCAAATTGATCCCTTGCAAGTTCGTTCTTGGTAAGTAATCAATTCTTATTGCTATAGGGTTGATTTGAGTTGCTTAGGTTCAATATTAGGCACTGAATATCACCCCGATTTTGATGTTAATAGAAATTGATTCTGGAAATTTGTAAAACATAAAAGTTATTCCTTTATGTCTTAGATTTGTGGATATGTAAACATTGTTGCAATTTGTTATGTATAGGGAGAGATATGCTCTTCGTACTGAAACTGGTCAGGGTGTGAACCCTAACCAAGATAGCTACTGTGTGGTTTGATTTCGAATATGTTAAAGCCATTATTTACAGTCTTGCAAAACATAAAAGTTGTAGATATATGTGTTTTGTATCTGTCTACCATATTTCAGATTCATAGGTCTTGTAAATGTTGAGTTATGGTGAATGGAACCATGATTGTTCCATGGTTTGAAGTGCCTATTGAGTTTCCTGGGCAGATATAGTAACTTGTTTGGCTAATTTGAGCTTTTTAGAGCTAGATTATGTACATGATCAAAACATTAAAGTTATAGGTATATGTCTTATCTAAATTTTGGTACTAATTTCAGCTTCAATGGTTATGTATAGACGAAGTTATGGCCTTTTGAAGCCATACTGGTCCGGAAGTCAATTCTATTCTAGACCAGTAAAATGTTTGGTATAATTAGAAGCCCATAGAGACATAATTGGTAAGAGTTGTAAACATGAAACATGTTCCAAATTCACCCATATAAGTTTATGTAAAGTTTCATTAAAATAGGACTTATATATTATAAGTTATGATGAACCCAAATGAGTACCCTGAAACTGCCTAAAGGCAGAAAACAAAGCAGAAAACAGAACACTCTTAGAAATTCCACCAAATATTGTACAATGATCCAATTGGCCTGATATTTGAATATGTTCTATAAGTATATGTTATTTTTAATTAGGAACAAGAATCAGATTAATTGGTCAATTATAGAAAAAGTTATAGGCTAAACAGTCCCATAAGGTCACACTGCCTCATAGGAAAAATCTTAACTATTGACATGAACAATGCATATTAATTTGTTTAAGTCACATTAAGTCTCCCTAATCATGAGTTAATCGATTATATTTTCATATTAGGCTCACAACATATTGGAGACTCACAAGGAGCAGATAGACAATAAGTTAGGGGTCGGAATCAAATGAGAACGGTGAGTCTAATTATCGATTGAATTCTTTAGTGCAAATGAATGTTGCATGCTATGTGATTCATGTGATTGTCATGATTGGTCCTTGATAATGTAATGATGGATAATTTGTGACATTGTGGTACATATAAATGGTATACTTATGGTATATTTGAGGTATATGTTTGACAAATGTGATATATATACATGGTATATGTATAGTATATGCAAGGTATATGCTTGACATATGAGGTATATATGGAATATATGTATGTTGTATATGATAAAGATGCAATGGTTGATGAATGCTTAAATACAAGTGCATATGCATATGGGCTAAAAAGGCGTCGTGACTAGTTAATCGATATTTTAAAGCAAAAGAAGAGGCCTATGGCCCAACAAATGTGCAAATGAAACAAATGATCAAGCTAGCTAGCAAATACAAATGCAAATGTTCACATGGAATTCCGGGGCAATGTCTGTTTAACTTGATCACAACAAAATAAAATAAGCAAAGCATTTGCATACATAAGGAGTAATGATTATATGTTTCAACTTTATTGCTATTTATATGATACTGATGAATGGAATGGAATACATGGTATATATTGGAATTGTGATTTATGACTATGAGTTGTTTGGTACTTTAGAGCTCATTGGATGGTTATTCTCACTGAGCCGCAACTCATCAATTTGCATCATTTTTCAGGTAAAGAAAAGTGATAGCTCATTTTGAGTATAGAAGACATGGAGCACAGGTCACTGGCCGAGCCTCATCACTCTCTCTCCTTGCATTCCACACAAGCATAAAAAAAATATGTCATCTGCATTTTGTATTTATATGGTTGAATATGTACAGTCAGTTTGGAATGGGTTTTAAAAATGTATAAATGAAATCAACTTGAAATTACTTATGTGTAAAGTTTACGTTTTGATATATGTGATATATTATATTGTGGTGAAAACCTCAGTGTTAACTTTGCAAAGTCAGTGAATAATATTACAGGATATGAGACTTGCAAATCATTGAATAAAATTATAGGATATGAGACTTGCAAAGTCATTGAATTATATTACAGGATATGAAAAAACAATTTACTACTATTGTTAACAGGGTATTTTACCTTTCCAGTATGCCATGTATGATTACTTGATACAGAGATAGGTTATACTCAAATGCATAAGGTGTGACGTTACAACTATATTTCCATATACACCAAATATTGAAAAAATATTTATATATCCATAAACTTAATATTTATATATGTTTTAAACTTTTCTAGAATCAGTTTCTATTGGTATCCAAATCGGGGTGCAATATACTACTACAACTCAATCCTAACAGTTCAAACCAACACTAGAACAATGGAGATAAGGTTACTTACCAAGAACGAACTTGAAAGGGATCAATTTACTGCAAAACCTAAGTGAAATAAGGAAGAAATAATAGCTGAAATGGGGGAAGAAGAAGAAGAAATATGCTGGAGAAAGGAAAGGAAGAAATTGGAGGAAGAAGATAAAATTCACCTCTCACCTCACTTTTGTCATTTTCTTCTATTTTGTTTCTTCTTTTCTTTTCTTTTCTTTTTCTTTTATTATGCTTTTTATTTTCTTATTATTATTATTATTATTATTATTATTATTATTATTATTATTATTATTATTATTATTATTATTATTATTATTATTATTATTATTATTATTATTATTATTATTATTATTATTATTATTATTATATCTAATTCCACTAATCAACCCAAAATACAACTTAATCCTGTGGCCCAATTTAACTCAATTAATCATGTCATATTTCTAATGTTTCGATCTAGTCATTTTGCTTACTTAAATATCAATTTCTTGTCATTCCCAACTAAATTATAAGACACGTGCAACTCAACATAATTATCAAATACTAGGACACGTAACTGGTGCGTGTAATGAACTTGTTCCTATAACAATACACATAAAATGCACTTGATAAAGTAAAATACATGCTAAATGCATATGTTCAAATGATATGCTTGTAGAAATGCATATGTGGGAAGTCGAGGATATTACACTATGAATATGGGAGAACATGTTGGAAATTCTTCTAGTGGGTCAATATCCAATATCACTAAGAATGACCTTAGGTGTGCCCAATAAGCCACCGTAGGTCAATCGATATCATACCAATTGCATCTTGTCATATAACTACTAAATCATTGAGCTATCAACTATTAATGCATGCACATCTCATATACACTAGCTCAATATTGCCTCTAATTCATATCGACTTTGGGTGTGCCCAATGTAACTAGTTAAGGCCAACTCATTAATCAAGAAATATCATTTCTATGGTTTGAACATATTCTTATAAAGTAGCCTTAGGTGTGCCCAACAACCCATACTCTATGATGCGGAACCCCAAAGACCGTGCCTTGAAACCCCTCAACAAGACAAGGTAAACAAACCTTAAGCTATGGTGATCATAGATTGAATCTGACCCAAAGCTAACCAATGTAGCAAAGAACCAAGATTATAAGATTTAATAAGAATAGCCATGCCACAAGCAATATCACTTGATAAGTAACTAATTCCTAAAGGTAACAAAGAGATGCAAATCTGCCTCACTTTAAAGAAAAACACTCAAATTCGTTTTTATTCATTGATTCATTCATTGATGTCTTGTAAAAGAAGCCTAGATGAGTATTTATAGCCCTAAGTCTTTGAATCCTTTATGGTAAAGGATAACTAAATCCTATTCTAACTCAACTCCTAAATGTACAGCCATATTCTAACTCAAATTCTAAAAAGTAGAGTCCTACTTGGATTATGACACTAATTAAATCCTTCTAAAATAAGACAAGTGGTGGGTTGGATTTTATTTCTTTGGCCCACATGTTTATCACTAATTAAAGCCTAAGGTAATTTAAATTAGGCAGCCCACATACATAATTAAGCCCAATTACAAGTTAAGCCCAAATCCCATAAATAGGCACATGCATGGCACATGATCTTGAGCACATGGTTGGCACATGATGTCTTCCACATGGATGGCACATGTCTTGCACATGTTTGGCATAGGACTCCTAGCACATGATTTGCACATGACTTGCACATGACTTGTAATCTTCAAGGTTTATGGACTTTGCCTTGCTTAGCCCATTTGAATTTAATCTTCATGAAAGGCTCCTTTTTATCTTCACCTTAGGCTTGCCTTTATGTATTATTGGCCCATAAGCTTGATTGTGAATTTTAGGCCCAATATAGCAACGAATGCTCCAATGCTGCCTTCTATGACTTGGAACACGCCCCACATTGAATTGGATCATATGAAAAGACTTTTGAACTTCTTTAAGGCTCATTTCAATGATAAAATATTGCTCCACTCCATTGACAAAAGATTGTCGTTCATATCCTTCAATTATGGTTCCCGTGCATACATCACTCTAAAATAAATCTAGTTTTTGCCATATTAATGGAATGCATTGGCCTTAATATGTTTTAAGGAATTTTCTTTAATTAAATCTCATCATATTTGGTATGCAATATATATCTGTCTATTTATCATCAAGATATGCATGATAATTACATTAACGGAATGGCAATGATTATTGATTTATCTACATCAATTCTTCAATCCATGAAAGAATTTATTATGTCAAACATAAGTAGATGCATGAAATTATAACATAAATATAAAACAATTTGCTATTATATACTTTCCTGGCACTAGTGCCATCTTCATCTCCTAGTTCCATTACATTTCAATTCTATCTTAATACTATGTAATCTAATTATATAAATTCTTCATAAGAAAATCTTAAGTTACATTTAAGGGGAATGAAATGAGAAGAGAAATACAACAAAAGATAAGTGAATCCATGCCCTATTTACCCAAAGTAAAAAAATTTATGCATGAACAATTACACTAGTCAAGTCCATAATCTTATCATCATGTCATTCTATACACCCCTAGCATGCATTCACAAATGCATAAAAATAAAGGTAATTTATAGAACAACATTTAGATTCCTTTTATTTCAACTCTTAAAACTATGTTTTTGAACTATTTGGCCCTTTGTGAAAAACATACATGCATAATTCAATCTCATTAAATGACCATTTAAATATTAAGAAACCATTTCTAAAAGGAAATTATGCAAATTAGTGAAACATTTTTTTCACACAAAAAATTTCCTAAAATTGCCAACTATGCCACTTAGCTTACTACCCATTTGATGTATGCAATTTCCAAAATTTATTTAATCATTTAATCTCATCAAATATCAAAATTAATTATTGTTGAACCTTGAGAGGTATTTCTGTCATTTTGATGATAACAAAAAAAATAACAATAATGTATTTAACAATATTTGTGTTATAAGTATATTAAATATGATATACTTTGATTGGAACATGAAGCAAGATTGAAAAACTACTTTTGAAGATAAAAATCAAGAAATAGCAAAGTGTCATGTTCGTGACTGCTAGTGTCACGTCTGTGAAAATAGTTTGGCACCAATTTTTCACCATTAAAAGTTCACAGCCATAAAGGATCAAACCAACCATGAATGATCAAGCAAGTCACGCCCGTGAAAGTATAGTCATGCTTGTGACCAAACACTTCAATTTCTTTCATAAAGTGTCACAGCCAAAGTCACCACTTGGACCACGACTTGAAAGAATATTCACGCCCGTGATTCATATAGTTATGCCCGTGACCAAACATGTCCAATTATTCCAGATAGTGTCACGGCCAGAATCACTACCTGGACCACGGCTTGGAAGAACATTCACGCCGGTGAACGAGGATAGAGAAACATGTCAGGCGCAAATTAAGAGTTGGTTTAATGACTATTTTCGCATTAAATGCACCCAAATGGCTATAATTCACAAATGAAGTATAAATGCAAGTCATTTATGAATCTTAAGAAGAATAAAAAGTAGAACAACAATTATTTTTTATCTTTAATCTTGTTGTAGCTTTCTGCATTAATTGTTTTTCAACAATACTCAATCTTTTTGTGAAAACCTAATTGCTCATAACTTCTGAGCATTGTAGGTTGGTGAGTGTTTCTCATTGTAATCAATTACTCAAAAGTGAGCTTAGATATATTGGGTTATGAGTGAAATACTTATAAGAGTTTATTGTGTGAGCCATAAAATACTAGAAATTGGTTTTTATGTGAGCCATTGAAAACACACAAAGAAATTTCTGGGTTAGGTGTTAACTATTGAGAGAAACACCATATAATAATTCATAAATATCATTTAACATAATATGTACAACATTTCATTCCTACAACTCCATATACATACATATGTCATTTTAGATACTAATCTACTATTATTTGTTCTTTTGTCAGCTCCCAAAATTTGTATGTTTGCTCATGCATTTCTTTCTATTACCTACATGCAGTTAAATAATTACATGCTAAGCATTAATATATCTAGTGGTGATTACTAATCTAAAAACTTTCATTGACTTATTTATTTTTTTCATGCATACATACATGCAAAAACATTTTTAATACACTATTCAAGTTTTCTATTTAATATATACTTATTATTCTTTTAATCAATGTTTTATTATCCTTTACCCTTAATTTACTAATTAATATTTTCATTAAATTTACCAATTTTTCTCAATTAAATTTTTTTTTCTGAACTTTTAATTTCTTTCCATTTAGTCCATTTTCACTTTACTTCTTTAATTAACCATTCCTTTCTTTCTTCTTTATTTTTTTCCAATCCTTTATTTAATTAGTTACAAATTTCACTTTGCTTCCTAAATCTCCTTTTATTTACAATCTTGTCATCACTTTATATTTATTTACACTTTTGCCACTAATATTTTTATTTTTCATTTATTTTCTTTTTAACTATATAATTTAACATTTTATTTCATTTTATTCCACTTATTTCTCATTTCTCATTTTTTAATTTTGCTATTTTTTATTTTTTTTATTTTTTTCCTCGCAATTATCACTTTTATCATTATTATTATTATTATACCATTTTATTCTTCTTATCACTTTTATCATATTTATCCTATTTATCACTTATATCATTTTTTTCACATTTATCACATTTATTATATTTATAATTTTTATCATTTATCATGTATTTTTTCACTTTTATTATTATTCTCATATTTTTCACTTATTTCATTTTTATCATATTTTTCACTTATTTTTCATTTTTATCATTTTTTATACTTCTATTCACATTTGCTCCTAGTTTCAATCCGATAGAAAATCTTCAGACCAGATACATGGGACGTGGACCCAAAAATTCACTACACAGAAAAGTTATCCCGAATGACCACTCGAGCACTGCACTGTACACTGATAATTGAATCACTATCACTAAAGTAGACTATCATTGTAACACCTCCTTACCCCATTGTAGTTCAGCAAGGTAAGTGAGCATTACCCGTCTTACTGTTTTATAAAATTAATGAAGTGAAGTAAATATATTTTTTTACGAAAATATTGCATACACTAAAATAAAATTTCATACAAGCCCAAATATTAAAAATATTATTTATTTATAAAGTATATTAATTTACATTCAAATCATGTTCTTTTACATAGTGACTCACATATTTAATACACATGTTATGAAATAAAAACAATACTTTAATTTACAAAAATAAAACCAAAGCTGCTAGCTGCTTTCCTCCGGGTACCCTCTTTCTTCTGACAATGCTAATTTCTACAGCTACCCTTCTAACCTGCGCGAGAAGCTACTAGCTTAGTGGTGCTTCAATGATAAAAATTTTACATACATATATATTTTCTCACATATTAATTAATCATTTAATAAATGAGGCATAAAATAAAAAATATTATATAAAATCAATAAATTTCAGCAAATACTCAATATTTAACAACTTTAATTCATATAACATTTATAAAAAAAATTATATACTTCGATATTATTATTATTAATATTATTATTATTTTCTTGTGTCCATAACACCTATAACCGAACTAACTAATAGGAATAACGGGGTTGTCATTCCCGGCTTTCATAATATAGCGTCGAGCGCTTTTATAATAATGTATTTACCGACTTTTGTTATATTGTCATTACTGGCTTAATAATTTTGCACCGAGTGCATTTATAAATTGTCATTACCGGCTTTTATATTTGACACCGAGTGCCTAAATTTCCTGATTGACATGCCAAACTATTCTCTATTCTAGTTCTAGCCTAAGTGTCTTTGGGCTTAACTATTTTTATTTTAATTCCCAATATTTCAAAAATGTCAATATTATTCAACTATCATAATCATGCTTATTTATTTTTGTTCTTTATTTCCATTATTATTGCACTAAAATCTTACACATAAATAATTTGTTAAACATTCATAACTACCATTAAAATAAATATTCACATTAATTATTATATATAATTATCACAATACATGCACAACTCCAATATTTCATATTTTTACCTATAGCAGATTTTGGACCTATTTTTGGGCTTCATTGTTAGCCCATTTATAATTCGAATTTAAAATTATGGTCTTCTAACAATTTGTCGCTTATTGTCTTAGCTTTTAGATGCATACTTAAATCCCATTTTTATATCAAAAGTTATGGTTAATTTAATATTGAATCATCATAGATTTTTCTGCCCAGAATTTTCTGGACAGATTCTAAGTTTGAACTTTATGCATTTTTCTGCGCTAATCTAGACATAATTAGATGTTATAGTCTGAATACAAATTAAAGTTATGTATCTTAGCTTTCAGTTCCAACAAAGAATATACAAAAATGAGTTCCAGAACTCAAGTTATCATCAAAAGAGTCAGGGCTGTTCCTAGAACTCTGTACCCGAGCCATCAATTGGCATCCATCCACATTTTAACCCCATTCATCATTTGCATTCATTTTGATACTAAAATTTCTAGAATTACAACTACATTCATATGCTTCAATTATTTCACACCATTTAATTTTATTTCCATATAAAATATCATAGGCCACAATAAATCACACAACATATTACAAATACAAACATATCAAACCTTAATATATAATTCCATACATATTAACAACATGTAAAATTTTTATCAATGAAGCACATACCTAATCAGCCTTGGTTCTTCCCTTAATCCTTCTTTTTCTTCTCTTATTAGCTAACTTTCTCCTTGCCTTTGTCACTCTCTTAAGGGCCTCTCACTTGTTCACTTATTTTTCCTACACAACCATACCACATCTCAATTCCAATATCTATTTTCAATGCTTTTCATGTCTACATAGTATGCTAATATTCCTAATATGTTTTACACCTTAATTGAGCTAAAATATACTAAGGTTAAACTTCCCTCTTATTATGACATGGCTGCCCAAAAACTATATCCTAGTTTCTAATTCATTTTCTTCAATTCAACACTCAAATCATGCTTCACTTTTCACCAATTGTTGTGCTTCTATGCTAATTTCAAATTTTCCCAAATTTCTTTAACTATGGCAACCCGTCATTCATCCATTAACATCATATTTTCTTTAGTTTTTAAGCCATAAAACAATTAACTAACTTCAATTATCATTAATTCAAAGTTTAATTATACTTTCATCAACTAATCACAAACTTAAATTTCTACTTCCAATCTTGCAACATAAGCTCAATCTACCAAATCTAATCGCATCTATCATCATTATGGGTCTCAAATAGAAGGAAAAAGGTTGAATTTAAGAAGAATAAACTCATCTTAAGTGTTCTTCAAGGTGGGCCAAAATTGCTCCTACTCTTCTCCCTTTTTCTTCTTCTTTCTTCCTTCCTTCTTGCTCCTTTGATACCTTTGTAGTAAGAACTCTTTAATTTCTTGATTTTTCCTTTCTCAAACTCATTTTTTTCTGTCTTTTTCAGGTTTTGGCTAAAGCAAAAATGGGCATCTTGGGTGAGGAAGGGATGGCCAAAATGGAAGAAAAGATAAAGAAGAGAAAGTCATGGAAGAATGTGGAATTTCTTTCATCTTTTTGACTTTTATACTTTGATTAGGGAGTGGGTCCCACAATTAAAATTAATCCTTATTCTTATTGGTTAATTAATTTAATTAATCTTAATTAAAATCTAAACTTTGAGAAATTCCATATTTGCCACATCTTGCTCCATATTCACACTTTTTCCCCAAACAATTTCCATAATACCAATTTTGTTCATAGAAAATTTTATTTTCTTCTAATTCTACCCTTAATCTTTTTAATTCCCAAATACTAATACCCTTAATTATTTTTCCTTATTATTAGTTATTTTTTTATGGGTTCAAATTTAGACTCCGATCGAACCTGTGTGCCTCACTACGGTCACGCGCAATCGGGGCCTAAATTACTGAATGTTACAATCATTGGCCTATATATGTGAGTCATCATGACCCCACCGCGGTAACGACGTTCCTATGGCTAGCCAATTATATCCTGAACTTAAATTTAACCATTAGAAAAATAAATAATAGCATTATTTTATTCCTTTAATTCAATTTCCATTACTGTTATATTATTAATCACTTAACATTTTATTCAACCATACAATTTTATTACTACCATAATTTTTCACACTTTCCATTATAATACATCAATATTTCATTATGAATAATCAATTAAGTTATTAAGCTCACTAAACATGTAACACCCCCCTCACCCCAGCAGCTCGTGCCCGAATAAGGGAGTGCTACCTCTTACTTCATCGGTTAAAAGATCATTATTAAATTTTTGTACACATGAAAATCATTCATTTTTTTTAATTTACTATTTATTTACTTTGCAGCATAAAAGAAAAGTCATAATATTAAAGATAAAAATCCATTTTATTTAATAACATCTTCTTTATAAAGTGTACCATTTATTTTACAAATACTACAAAATAAAATTTAAAAACATAAAAACAACAGAAGTGTGACCCACGGTGGTTCAAATATGCTGCTTTACTGGGTCAGGTCGCCGCTAGCTTTATTTATTACTGTCTACTTATTCTTTGCTATACCAGCGCGAGAGAAACTCCCACGCTAAGCTCTTGGCTTAGTGGTGCATATAAATAAGGCAATAAACTATTTTATGCAATCATGCATTATCATATATCAACTCATGCTTAATCATATTTTCATGCAAATATACATATCATGGTATTATAGCATGTATAAACATCAGATCATATTCTTTTATCTCATACTTGTTTACTTTACTAAAACATCATTATATATAACATGTCATAATCAATCATGTTACAAGTCATTATTTCTTTTATTTTCCATGTCACAATTCATAATTCCATTTTAAATTCCAATAATTCATTTATGTTCCACAACTTCTTTATTTATGTCCTTATTTATGCCCAAGACACCTATGAACCACTAACTAGGATAACGGAGTTGCCATCCCGGCACTTAGGAGTGCCACCCGGGCAATATGATATGCGCATATAAGTGCCAAATCCGGCGTAGATAACCGTGTCAAACTCGGCGTAAATAACCGTGCCAAACTCGGCGTAGATAATAATGCCATACCCGGCATAAATAGCAATGCCAAACCCGGCGTAGATAACAATGACAAACCCGGCGTAGATAATCATACCATTAATGGATTTAATCATTTTCATCATACTCTTCCCCCTATTTGGCATGCCAAACTATCCTAAGTTTGTTCGGTGTTCTAGGGCTTATACAATCTCATTAAAATTCACAACAATTATATTCACACTTTTCATGCATTTAATGTCTCAAAATAATTACATAATCACTTAATCAGAATAATATTTACATAATATAACAAGGTCCACATCATTTTACTCATTTCATTCCTCATCTCATATGCTGTCCTGCCACTGGCAGATTCTGTTCTCAGTCTTGGACCTTAATTATGGTCCTGTTAAGTTCTGAATTTAGGTTCGAGGTCTTCTTACCAATTTTAGATCTGGATCTTATCTTTAACATGAAACTGGAATCACTTAATTCTGAGTTCTTTATAAAAAGATATGATAAAATTACCACTGACTGGTCACTAAACAATTCTGCCCGGAATTTCCAAGACAGATTCTTAGTCGGAACTTTATGAATTTTTATGGACAATTACAGACATATTCAGATATTATTGTCTAAATAAAAATTATAGCCTTATTTCTTAGCTTTCAAACAAAACAAATAACACACAAATCCAAGCTCCATAACTCAAGTTATAAAAGTTTAAGTACTTACTGCTCATTACTAACAATTCTGCCCAGAATTTCTGGACAGATTCTATGTTCGAAATTTATGGATTTTTCTGGAAAATTACAGACATATTCAGATTTTATGGTCTAAATTAAAGTTATAGTCCTATGTCTCATCTTTCAAACCCAACAAACAACATGCAAAACCGAGTTCCATAAAATAAGTTATAACAATTTAAGTGAACACTGCTCATCAATTTCCAGCAAAGAACATACCAACCAATCACATTCAATTTTTACCAAATTAAATCCTAAGTCTAGCAAACATGCATCCCCAAGATTTTTCATCACAATTAATATTAATTCAAAATCATCAACATGACAAATAATTAAATTATGCAATTAAAACAAAATTAAAATAGGCTATTGCCTTAGATTATGCACAAACCTCTCTTTTTCTCTTTTCTTTCTCCTTTCCTTTGCTCCTTTGAGTCAAATCCTTGTCACTTTGAGTTCCTAAAGTTCATAAACAGATTATTAAAATTCATAAACCTAATTTTCTCCCTTTCTCCTTACTCTCTTAAGCTTCCTTGAGCATGAGAATGAGATTTTACCTTACTTTTTCTCTCTTTTCTCACTTTCTCTTTCTAAAATCAAGCTTTAGCTATGGAGGAAGAAGGGAAAACGTGGCTGGTTTGAGAGAACAGAATTTTCCTAAATGAAAATGGTTAAGGAAGAAGAAGAAACAATCAAGAGCAAAGTGACAAAAGTCATTAAAATGGGGGACACATAAGCCATATTCTAGAAACCTTAATTAATGTCATATGCATGTATCTTCATTAGCTTATTAAACTTTGCCATTTGGTGTATTGGACTTCAAGAAACATGGGAGATACTTAATGATGGAAAAATTCTAGATCAATGGTGATAATTAAGAAAGGATAAGCACTTAAGAATAAAGTGACAAAATTACATAATTATTGGAGACACCTAAGCATTTTCTAGAAACTTTTCATTAATTTCTAATTCATGTATGTCAATTGACTTCTAAAAATGTGCCACTTGGTGTGGCTGGCCTCCATATGCATTTTATGTCCCAATTCATGCATTTAATTTATGATTATCCCCTTTAAATCCTCCAATTTTCGATAAATTGCAAATTGACTCCTAAACTTTTCAAAATTTGCAATTTAGTCCTTTACCGAAATTTAACATCTTAAAATATTTAGACCACTTTATTAGGTATTTTCCATACCTAATTGTCATTATTTTCATTATTTTTCGATAAAAATCCAAATTTAGACTTTGGTCAACCCAACGAGTCGATTTAACAACTCGCGTGACTTAGGTCTAAATTAGCGGATATGACAAAACACATTTCATTCATTATTTTTCATTCCATGCATAATAAAATCAATAATTAGAAAAATATTCAATATATCATTTAAAAATTCTCAATAAATTTATACACGCTCAATATCATATTTTCTTGCATTTCATGACTAAATTTTCATTTAATTAGTAAGGAAAATATTAATTTTTCCTTCTTCATATTTCGGCCTATAATTAATTTTCATCATTAAAATTTTTCTTTCACCTTCTAATTATTCATTTCACTAATTTATACATCCATTATTCCATATATATCATAATATTACAATAAAATGTAATTATACCTTAATTTATATTTTTCACATAATAAGGTCATATTTTCCAATTTTTGCTAATTAATTCTTTTAATTGAAATTAACCATTTTAATTCACTTTTTATAATCCCTTAATCATGTTTTAAACATCAATTACCAATTACATGCACAACACACAAAATTTCTAATTTCCATAACCCTAATTCATGCTTAATCAATGGAAATAGATAGATTTTGAAATCACTAAGCTTATTTTCTTGCTTTGACCTTCCTAAGCTTCATTTTCCTTAGCATTTCCTTTGGAAGCGCCTTCGCTTTCCTTTGAACCTACCATGGCCAAAAATTACACTCCATTAATCCACCAATATTTTGCTTCCTTAACTCAAATAAACTTCATATTTATCATCTACATACCTTAAACTACCTATTTAAACCATTAAACTAATTTAAAACTATAAATTTCACTTATCTCAAATTTGTATCCTAAATTTTCTCCTTTGATTTCCTTCCACTTTAGCCTTCCAAATGAAGAATAAAGGCTTCTACTAGGTACTAGAGAAGTTGAAATTATTTTTGGGTGGTTGATTTTGGTGTAAGAATTGTGGAAATTAGAAGAAATTTGGAAGGAAAATGGGAAAAGAGTGAATCGGCCAAGCTAGGTGATTTAAGTTGGGTGGGCTTGGGCCAAACAAAGCTCAACCCATTTAGGCCCATATTTTTCTCACTTTCCAAGCTCAATTTTCACCCAATTTTGATTCCATAATTCATAAAATAATATTTTATATGTCTACAAATTTTTTTTTAACTCAATTGAAGTCCATTTTCTGTTCAGCTCACTCAAACCGGACTGATAATTTAATTTTTGGTGTTATCGTAAAATTCTTTTTTCACTGTCAAATAATTCTAAATATTATTTAGAGACTATTCATATCTTAAAATAAATTTTTAGATGTCGTTTACTATTTTTCGTAACTCGGTTAAAGTACTGTCAATCAACTATTTAATTAAACCAGGTCCTTTTTTCTTAATTTTGACTTTTGATGACGTATTTGACCTCATTTTTACTCCAAATTTTACCTCAGACTAGTCATAACCTATATTTTTTGACGATCAAATAAAATATTTTTCATTAACGGGTGTATTTTTAACCTTCCGGTATGCTAATCATTTTCGGAAACTACAATTTACAACTAAACTGATATTTGGACCATTACAATTATCTCCTACTAATAAAAATTTTGTCCTTAAAATTTTACCTGTATCAAACAATTGTGGATGTTGTTGCCTCATCGCAGCTTCTCGCTCCCACGTGGCTTCTTCCATATTATGGTGACTCAATAACACCTTCACTAGTGGGATTTGCTTGTTCCTGAACTGTCTAATCTCTGTGGCTAGGATCTTTAGTTGTTTCTCTTCATAATCCATATCAGCCTTTATTCAAATTTCTTCTGGGTTGATCACGTGGCTAGGGTCAAACCTATACCTCCGTAGCATTAACACATGGAACATGTTGCCCAGATATTGAACCAAGAAGGGCGGTTGAATTGGATATTAAAAAAATTCTTAACTTTTAAGTGCGGAAAGAAAAGTTAAGTAGAGTAGGGATAGGAAGATATCACACAGAAAATTTTATAGAGGTTCGGGTGTTAACAAACCCTACTCCTCTCCCCAATCTCAATTGGGAGTTTCACTAACACACTAAGTGTTACAATGGAGTTTTACAAGTTCGTTCCCAACTATGATATTTCTAACAATGGATCACACCTAACCTATAAATCCCTTGTGTTTTAATGGCTCACATAATAAACTAATTCCTTGTGTTTTAAAGGCTCACACAAATAACCCTTACAAGTGTTCTACTCTTAACCCAATATACCCAAACTCACTTGAGTAGTAGATTACAAAGAGAAACATTCACAAATCTATAATGCTCAGAAAATAATGAGCAAAAAGATTTTTTTACAGAGAATTAATGTTTGTTTTGAAAGTATTAAATGCACAAATGGCTACAACAAGATTTTGATTCAAAGTATTTGTTATTCTCTTGTTCTGGATTCGTAAATGACTTGTATTTATACTTCCATGGAGAATTATAGCTGTTTGGTTGCATTTAATTCAAAAATAACAGTTGCACCAACTCTTAATTTTGTACCTGACATGTTTCTCTTTCCTCTTTCACGGTTGTGAATAAGTGTGTCACGGTCGTGACTATTCTTCTAAGCCGTGACTTGAGTGGTGACTTCAGCCGTGAAGCATTCTGGAAGGATTTTAAATATTTGATCACGGACGTGACATTATTCTTTCACGTGTGTGAATATCCTTCCTAGCCGTGGTCTAAGTAGTGACTCTGGTTGTGAAGCTTTCTGGAGAAATTTGACATGTTTTCTCACGGGCCTGACTTTCTTTCACAGGCGTGACTGATATGATCATTCACAGTTGCTATCATTCTTTATGGTCGTGAACTTTAAATGTTAGAAAGTTGACGCTAAGCTTCATCACGGGAGTGACATAAAAGGTCACGGGCGTGAACATGCTATTTCTTCATTTTTTTGTCTTTTTAATGTTAGTCTTCCATTCTCCATTCTTGCTATCATGTTCCATACCGTGTTCAATAAACTTAGAAAACAAGTATGTTAAATACATTATTGCTATTTGCATACTTGTATATTCATTTGATTCAAATAAGTATTTCAAATTTATTGCATTTAAATTTGAATATAATATATTGCTAGGTTCTCCCCCTTTTGGCATCAACAAAAAGAATAACAAAAAGAATAACAAAAAGATAAATGATAAGGGAAAAACTAATGCAATTATATTAATATTAAAAGAAAAGTACAAGGTTTTGAAAAGTGATTTAAAGTCCTACACCAAAAATGCTAGAAAGTAACATAACGAAAATATAGTCTAGCTAGATTTGGAGCCGGATATCCCATCTCTAAGGCGAGATACTTCCGCCTCGAGGCTCTCAATGTGAGACTCCATGAAATCCTTGAGGTTCTCTAACCTCTCATCCATCGAAGCCTGCAATTGGTCAATCCGTGGTGCCAAGAGATCAACCACTTGTTGAGCCAAGTTCGGTGTGGAGGTAGAGGATTGTCCAATTTCTTGCTCAACCTCTGGTGTCGTCGTCTCAACTCGAACTCTCTTCCTCTGCTGGATTCCTTGGAGGCCAGCTTTAAAGTCGTCCAAATCGTTGTCCTCCCAAATAATCTCACCAGCTGTGTTAGTGAAGCGGTAGTAGATGTTGTTTTCATGAACTATGTGAACCGCTGCTCCCATTTTGATAAACGACTCGACGTCTAGTCAGTCTCGAGGATGTGCTGGTATAAGGTTGAAGTGGTACTCCTCTAGCTTCAAATACCGAAGCTTTTATAGCAAGGTGAGTCATGTACCCACCAATCAAAATGTCTTAGGAGGGCTTTGTGGCAATAGACAGTAGATGGTTTGCAAACCATCGAGATAAAGCCACTGTTAGGCCTCTTCGGGCCATCTCCAGGAGAGAGAGCTCAGATTTTCGAATCGATCCGTTGCTATCTCCTCTGGAAAAAATGTTATAGGTTAGAAACCTATGCAAGTACTTGTGCACTGGTGATCGAAGGTGGGTGCTTTTCGTCTTCTTGACATCCCAGTTGCAGTCGAGCTCGAAATGAGTCCATGCCTGAGTATCATCGAACTCCACCTCACTCTCATTAAGGATACCATCAAAGGGAAGGTTGAACATGTCACCAAACTCCGTAGCAGTGAGGGTGTTCGGATGCTTGCAAAGTTGAAATTTTACTATGCCGGTGGGAGAGACTTGCAGGGTGCTAAGGAACTCGAGAATTGGTTCCCTCAGCGTCGGTTGATGGATATCAACAAAATATTTCAGATGACAAGCCTGGAGTTGTTCCGTCATGCTTGTCTCAAGACCAAGTGTTCTGATAGTTTGCCATTCAAATGATCAAGAGGAAAGGAGTGGTCTTTGCTTGAGAACCGAGTATCTTGGATGATAGTGCTCCGGGATGATATTGAGAAGGTAGTCCGTGTTTTGATTGAGAAATATATTTTTGAAGAGAGAAAATCTGATGGAATTTTGGAATAGAACCTAGAGTGTTTTGATTTCTGATGATGGAAACAATTTTTGAAGGTATTTATAGATGGTGTATGTTGCTAGGGGCCGAAATTTTCAAAATGGTATTGAATGGTGATAAATAAGAAAAGTTGGAGAGTTGGAAATGAGAAAAATAACAACAGAAAATATTTTATAGCCGACATATTCATGATCGTGAATGGTAAGTCACGGGCGTGAACGTGTTCACGGTTTGCTGAAGAGATGCTCTACCCGTGATGAGGGATGTGAAACGATTCACGGTCGTGACAATTAAAGGTTATTGGCGTGAATAATGAAATATCACAGTGGTGACAAATGAGTTACAGTCGTGAAGTGCAATTTTCACTATTTGTGATCGTGAGATAGAGCGTGACACAAAACGTGAACGCTTTTGTAAGTTTTTGGTGAAAATGTTCACAGACGTGAATAAGTATCACAGGTGTGAACAAAGGGTTTCACGGGGGTGACAGAAAAAGGTTATGGGTATGAAACATAGTATTCACTACCTTCAACCGTGAAGCATGTCGTGAAGCAAGGCGTGAAAGCTACTGGAGCTTTTGGCGATTATGATCACGACCGTGAATATATGTCACGGCGTGAATTGCCTAAAATCCTAATTAAATAAAACTAAGTCTAAAACAAGACTAAATCATTTCTAAGGTGCTTTTATCCACTAGAACATATATTTCTATCAAGTTAGTTACTTCATACCTAAAATGATGAGACAAAAATATAAGATTATCAATCAAGGTTCGACAATTTTGGCAATCATAAAGTTAATCCATCAATCATACCAAGCTCTCTTCTTATGAAATTAAATCTTTCATCATTTAGAGACTTAGTGAAGATATCTGTCAATTGATTGTCTATGCTTATAAATTCCAATACAACATCTCCATATTGAACATGATCTTTAATAAAATGATGTCTTATGTCAATATGCTTACTTCTAGAGTGTTGAATGGGATTCTTAAATAGATTTATAGCACTTGTATTGCCACATCTAATAGGTATATAGTCCATACTATGACCATAATCCTTAAGTTGTTGTTTCCTCCAAAGAATTTGTGTACAACAACATCCTGCTACCACAAACTCTGCTTCAGCAATAGAAAGAGCAACTGAAACTTGTTTCTTGCTAAACCATGTAACTAAGCATTCTCCAATAAAGTGACAAGTACCTGAAATACTTTTTTCTATCTAAAAGACTTCCTGTAACACCCCCTCACCCAAACCGCACGTGCCCGGATGCGGGGGCGCTACTGTCTGTCTTCTTTACTTCTTTAAATCACTATATATATATATATATTATATTTAATAAATAATGTACATTTTAATTACATAACATAGTATTTATAAATACCAATTTACTATTTAACAACTTTGAAAACTAATTTACAATTTACAAGTATATATAATGCTGAAAACAAATTACAAGAGTTCCAAAGTTTATGACCCACTATTTCGAGATAGGCTGCTTTAGTCTGAATAGGATCACCGCTTCCTTTATCTACCACCTTTAGCTACCTTTCTATATTTGTGCGGAAGGAAACTCCCATACTAAGTTCTAAGCTTAGTGGTGCATATAAATAAGGCAATATACTATATCATGCAACAAGCATTAACATGTATCATTTTATGCATTAAAATGTTTGCGTGCTATGTCTATCAACATATTCCTATTTCATATAAGTGTAAATATCATGCTCACATATACAATGTTATTTTCATTTATCTTTGATGGTAAGTTACTCTGTTAATCTCTTTATTATTATATCACAATCTCATATCATCATCATTTTCTTTTTTCTTTTCTTTTCTTATTTTTCGACATATCTTCATTATCTTGCCCACATCACTCTAAATTTGGACTGACTGGATATGGGTTATGGATCAGGAGCGCTCCCAAAGCTATAGCCACCTTGTCCACTATTTAGCTGAACAGAGCTTCTCAAATCAATAGCGCTCTCCGAGCTTAAGCCACATTGATTGAGTATAATTTCATCATAGATGAATAACCGGACCCAGGGCGCTCTTTAAGCTTAAGCCACCTTGTCCTCAACTTATATGTGCTCATCAGAGATTCTCAAGTCAATGGCGCTCTCCGAGCTTAAGCCACATTGATCGAGCATCTCAGATCAATGGCGCTCTCCGATCTTAAGCCACAGTGATCGAGGAATATCTCATATAGTATGGTACCGTTCACCCCCTTAATGACATGTCATCTATCCTTATTCTAGTCCGCAGGTAGAGTAATGGGCATCTTCATATTTTCACATCAATCATATATCTTTATTAAATTTTTATTTTACATCCATTTCATCATCCTCATATTATACATCACATCTGATGCGGAATCCCAAAGGTCGTGCCTTGAAACCCCTCAACAAGACAAGGTAAACAAACCTTAAGCTATGGTGATCATAGATTGAATCCGACCCAAAGCTAACCAATGTAGCAAAAAACCAAGATTATATGGTTTATTAAGAATAGTCACGCCACAAGCAATATTACTTGATAAGTAACTAATTCCTAAAGGTAATAAAGAGATGCAAATCTGCCTCACTTTAAAGAAAAATACTCAAATTCGTTTTTATTCATTCATGTCATGTACAAGAAGCCTAGATGAGTATTTATAGCCCTAAGTCTTTGAATCCTTTATGGTAAAGGATAACTAAATCATATTCTAACTCAACTCCTAAAATTACAGTCATATTCTAACTCATATTCTAAAACGTATAGTCCTATTTGAATTAGGACACTAATTAAATCCTTCCAAAATAAGACAAGTGGTGGGTTGGGCTTTATTTCTTTGGCTCACACGTCTATCACTAATTAAAGTCTAAGGTAATTTAAACTAGGCAGCCCACATACATAATTAAGCCCAATTACAAGTTAAGCCCCAAATCACATAAGTAGGCATATGCATGACACATGATCTTGAGCACATGGTTGGCATATGATGTCTTCCACATGGATGGCACATGTCTTGCACATGTTTGGCATAGGACTCCTAGCACATGATTTGCACATGACTTGCACATGACTTGTAATCTTCAAGGTTTATGGACTTTGCCTTGCTTAGCCCATTTGAATTTAATCTTCATGAAAGGCTCCTTTTTATCTTCACCTTAGGCTTGCCTTTGTGTATTATTGGCCCATAAGCTTGATTGTGAATTTTAGGCCCAATATAGCAACGAATGCTTCAATGCTGCCTTCTATGACTTGGAACACGCCCCACATTGAATTGGATCATATGAAAATACTTTTGAACTCCTTTAAGGCTCATTTCAATGATATAAGATTGCTCCACTCCATTGACAATATTATCGTTCATATCCTTCAATTATGGTTCCCGTGCATACACAACATCGTCATAATTCTCAATTTTGACACATCAATATTCTCATGTATCAATATCTCAATTCTCTTCTTTTGCAAACATCTTATCATGCTCATACATACTGGATAACATCTTTTTTATTTGTGTAACTAGATACATCAATAGATAATAATATTCATAATTTATTTGAAAACAGAGCATTCACGGTCGTGACTACCAATTCATGCCCGTGAATTAGTTCATGCTCGTAATCCCAAGCTGTGAATGCTAGTGGAATGAATCGTGCCAAAAGCATTCACGGTCGTGAATACTCATTCGTGCCCATGAATGAGTTTACGCCAGTGATTCCCAACCGTGAATGCTTCTGGAATGAATAGTACCATTTCCACACCAAAGTCACAACTATGATACAAATCAGTCACAATCGTGAACCATCAGGTTCACGCCCGTGACCCGATAGTCACGCCCATGACTTTCAGCAGTAAATCTGCATATTCACTTTTCATTCATTCTAATATCATCCAAATCATACCAAATTTCTATTTCATGCATTTCTAAGGTTCTTTACTCAACTTATTACTTTCTAGTAAATGTCTTTATCATACAAGATTTTTCTAACATGCATCATTAATTCAATGTCTCACAAGGATCTCATTCATACATGTCTAAACCTATGGTTTCATGCCATAATCATCATTCTTGAAATTCATTTATCTAAAATCATGTTCAACAAGCATTATTTCAAACAAAGATAGGGTATTGCCTTAAGTTATGCACAAACCTTAATCTTTCGCCTTCACTCTTTTAGGGAGCTTTCTCTTTTTCTTTGCTCCTTAGTGTTTGTTCCTTGTAACTTGGAACTCCTACAACATCATAAATCATTATTATCATCTGATTTTCTCAAGACCCTAAACTCTCTCATTCTATCTCAAAACCCTAATTTCTCTCTCTTTCCACAAAAGTCTTGGATGAGCTCAAAATTCAAACTTCTTTAAGAAAAGATGAAGAAGAAGAAGACTCACTTCTTACCTTACTCTTTTCTTCACTAAATCACAACTTTGGAGATTTTCTCTCTCCACCAAACTTGATTTTTCTTCCTCTTTCTTGCGCTTTCCAGCTTCCTTAGGAGTTATGGACCATGAAGATCACTTGTTCTTGCTCTTTCCCCTCTCTTCTTTTCCTTTCTCTCTCTAAATTTCTAGTTTGGCTACGGAGGGAATGGGGCTGGCGTGACTGGTAAAAAAAAGAGAGAAGAAAGCAAAAAATGAAGAGAAGAAGAAGAAGAAAAGAAAGAATTAAATAGGGTACCCAAAAGTCTTCATGAGGGACCCATCATCTGGACCATCTTTTTCCCATTTTACTTAATCAACACTAATCTTACTCCTCCTCATTGAGTAGCCGGCCAACCTATTAAAATGTCTCCAAAATTAATATGTTGATTAGTAATTAATCTCATAAATCCTCAAATTTTTGGTAATTTGCAATATGACCCCAAAACTTATCAAAATTTGCAATTTAGTCCTTTACCGTATATCAGCTTCTTTAAACTTTATAATCACTTAATTAGGTATATATCATTTAATTTAGTCATTACTTGATTAATTCCGATCAAAATCCGAATTTAAACTCCGATCGGTCAAACGTGTCAATTTTGCAACACGTGCGACTCGGTATCTAAATTAGTGGATATTACATTCTCTCCCCCTTAAACAAATTTCGGCCTCGAAATTCACCTATTCATTCGGGGTTAAACAACTAGGGATACTGCTTCTTCATCACTTTTTCACTTTCCCACATGGCTTCTTCAATTGTATGGTTCCCCCACCAAATTTTAACTAGAGGGACTCTCTTGTTCTGGAGAACTTTCTCTTCATATGCTATTATAGCCGTTGGTTCTTCCTCATAAGACATGTCTGTCTCTACCTCTATTTCTTCAATCGGTATAATATGGGTCGGGTCTGAACGATATCTTCTTAACATTGAAACGTGAAACACGTTATGAATTTTGTCTAGCTCCGGAGGAAGAGCTAATCGGTAAGCCACTGGTCCTATTCTTTCCAGAATCTCATAAGGACCAATAAACCTTGGACTTAACTTTCCTTTTCTACCGAACCTCAATACCTTTTTCCAAGGCGAAACTTTAAGGAATACTTTGTCTCCTACAACATATTCTATGTTTCGTTTCTTTAAATCAGCATATGATTTTTGTCGATCTTGTGCTGCATTTATCCTTTCTTTGATCACTTTAACTTTTTCCTCAGTCTGTTAAATTATCTCTGGTCCAATTAACTTTTTCTCATTTAACTCAGTCCAACATACTGGTGTCCTACATTTTCTTTCGTATAAAGCCTCATAAGGAGCCATACCAATGCTCGTTTGATAGCTATTGTTATAGGCAAACTCCATAAGAGGTAGATGTCGATCCCAACTTCCCTCAAATTCAAGCACACAAAATCTCATCATATCCTCTAGCAACTGAATAAGTCGCTCCGATTGTCCATTCGTTTGCGGATGAAATGTCGTACTGAATCTGAGTCGAGTTCCCAAAGCCTGTTGTAAACTTTTCTAGAACTGCGATGTAAACTTGGGATCTCTATCGAAGATAATAGATACAGGCACTCCGTGAAGTCTCACTGTCTCATTCATATAAATCTCAGCCAGCTTGTTTAAAGTATAGTCCATTCCCACTGGTAGGAAATGTGCTGACTTCGTCAATTGATCCACTATCACCCACATTGCATCATGCTTTCTCTGAGTTACCGGTAAGCCGGACACAAAATCCATCATGATTCTCTCCCACTTCCATGCTAGTATGGAAATTGGTTGTAGTAATCCTGTGGGTAATTGATGCTCAGCTTTCACTTGTTGACAGATTAGACATTTAGATATTCAGTGATATCCTTCTTCATCCCTGACCACCAGTATTGTGCTTTCTAATCTTGGTACATCTTGTTCCTACTTGGGTGTATAGTATAAACCGTTTCATGAGTTTCCTTTAAAATCTCTGACCTAAACTCTTATATACTTGGTACACAAATCCGGTTCTTGAAATACACAGTACCATCTGCTGTTAAAGAAAATTCTGATTTTTATCCATTTTTCACAGCTTCAACCATATTTACTAGCTTCTCATCTTGTTTTTGGACATCTTTAATTCTCTGCATTAATGTGGATTCCATTCGAATCTCAGCTAAAATTTTTTGGCTTAGCGCATCAGCTACCACATTAGCTTTGCCTGGCTGGTAGTCGATCATGCAGTCATAATCTTTTATCAATTCCAACCATCTTCGCTGCCTCAGGTTCAACTATTTCTGTGAAGGAAGATACTTCAGACTCTTGTGGTCCGTATAAATGTAGCATCTTTCTCCATACAGAAAATGTCTCCAAATCTTAAGAGCAAAAATTATCGCTGCAAGCTCTAAATCATACATCGGATAGTTAAGCTCGTGAGGCTTAAGCTGTCTGGAGGCATATGCATTCAAAATGGACATCTTTTTGCAGCAATCGTGTCAAAGGATTCGCTATAGATGAAAATTCTTTCACAAATCTCCTATAATATCCGGCTAAACCAAGGAAACTCCTCATCTCAGTCACATTGCGAGGTGGTCTCCAATTAAGAATAGCCTCGATTTTACTAGGATCAACTCGAATACCTTCCACTGAAATTACGTGACCCAGAAAACTAACTGCTTCCAACAAAAACTCACACTTAGATAGCTTTGAATACAATTGTTTCTCCCTCAAGGTCTGCAATACTTTTCTGAGATGTTGGTCATGCTCTACTCGATCTCTAGAATAAACAAGAATGTCATCAATGAATACAACTACAAATTGATCAATATATGGCCTGAACACTCGGTTCATCAGGTCCATGAAAATTGTCAGTGCATTCGTCAATCCAAATGGCATCACCAAGAACTCATAATGACCATAACGAGTCCTAAATGTTGTATTTGATACATCTGACCCTTTGATCTTCAGTTAATGATACCCCGATCGAAGATCTATCTTCGAAAAAATACTTACACCTTTCAACTGATCAAATAAATCATCAATCCTAGGCAGTGGATATTTATTCTTAACAATAACCCTATTAAGCTGCTTGTAGTCAATGCAAAGATGTAAAATACTATCTTTCTTCTTCACAAATAATACTGGAGCACCCCATGGTGATACACTAGGTCGTATAAATCCTTTATCTAACATTTCTTGTAACTGTATCTTCAACTCTTTCAATTCTATGGGTGCCATCCTATAAGGTGTAATAGATATGGGAGCGGTGCCAGGTACTAATTCGATAGCAAACTCTATCTCGCGATCAGGTGGTAGTCCTGGCAACTCCTTAGGGAACACATCAGAAAACTCACTAATAGTTGGGATGTCAGCCAACTTCGGACTTTTCGTTTGGGTATCAATCACATATGCTAGGTAACTCTCACATCCCTTATTGATGAGTTTTCAAGTTTTCAATGCTGATATCACATTTTCTGAATATCCTCTATTCTCACTCATCACTACTATCTCTTCTTGTCCTGAAACTTTAATCCTCATCTCTCTTTTTCTGTAATCTACTATCACTTTGTCGAGCTAGCCAATCCATTCCTAAGATCACATAGAACTCATGGAATGGTAGCTCTATTAAATCCGCTGGGAATTGTTTATCTTGAATTTCAACTGGGCAACCCCGAAAGATTTTACTAACCCTCACACAGTGCCCTAATGGGTTAGTCACCAGAATCTCATATTCTAGAGTCTCTGGTTTTAAACCCTCTCGACCTGATGGTGGTGTGTATATGTATGAGTGTGTCGACTCCGGATCTATCAATGCATGTATATAAGAGCCAAAGAGAAGGAATTTACCCACTATGATGTCAGGTGCATCCTGTTCCTCTCGGCATCACATGGAATAAGCTCTTGCTGGAGCAACTCTACTACCTTCCGGCCTCTCCACTATGTCTGACCTAAACTGGCTTGGCCCTGCATGGCCTTCTCTTCCTTGTCCTCGGCCTCGACCTCTGCCGTGTCCCATAATCTGTATTGGTACCGACTCAATACTCCCTGAACCTCTGCCAAACTATAGTAATGAACAATCTCTTCTTATATGGTCCTTGGAGCCGCATCTCAAGCACGCTCATGTCATTCACCAACACTCTCCTAGGTGAGGATGGCCACAATGTTGATACATTGGTAGAGTTGTAGATCTACGGGTTGCCTGTGTCGATGCACTGGCTATTGATGAAGTAGACCTTGCAGTTTGTCCCCGCCTATAAGACTAAGGTATGTTGGAACCTCCAACTTGGATTCTGCCACCAAAAGATCTAGCTCTCTTTCTGCTCGACTGTACTTCACTTGGTTGTGGTACGGGTCTACTAATCCCACTAACCTGTACAGGTTACTGTGCCACCAAGACTCTTTCAACTGTTCTAGCATATGCTAGTAAATTGGGAAAGCTCATCAGACGTAGGGCTGAAACTTGTAACTTGATCGTATCCCTCAACCCATCTTCAAAATGTCGACATTTATCAGTTTCTTTGGATACAATGCCCTCAGCATACTTACATAAATGTGTGAATTCCCTCTCATATTCTGTTACTGACATATTTCCTTATTTCAGAGTCAGAAATTCTCTCTTCTTGTCATCTGTGTATGTAGGAGGGATATATTGGTCCTTAAATTTCTCCAGAAAGAATTCCCATGTCATAGGGTCGGGTGCTTCTATGCTTTGTGACTCAGATCGCCACCAATCATATGCATGTTCCTATAGTTGGCCAGTGAAGGATTCCAAACACAAGGGATTTCTAGGTTAGGTGTGAGCCATTGTGAGAAACACCATAGTTGGGAGTGAGCTTGTAAAACTCCATTGTAACACTTAGTGTGTTAGTGAAATTCCCAACTGCGATTGGAGAGAGGAGTAGGGTTTGTTAACACTTGAACCTCTATAAAAATCCTTGTGTCAAAATTATCTATCCCTCATAAACTTAACTCTTTATTTCCGCACTTTAAAGTTAAATTTTTAAAACTCCAATTCAACCCCCGTTCTTAGCTTAATATCTGGACAACAATTGGTATCAGAGCTTTGTCTAGCATCTAAGCATAAAAAGCGCTAGTAAAGATTAAGATATGGCCAGCGGAGGATTCCAAAGTCTCAAACCTTACTTTGATGGAGCAAATTATCCCCATTGGAAGTTTCAGATGGAGACATACCTGGATAGTGAAGGAATTGAAGTCTGGGATACTGTACGAAAAGAATGGACACCATTAACTAGAAGAGGAGCTGATGGTGAAGAAGAAATCTTATCAAGAGATGATTGGACAGAGCTTCAAAGAAGAACAAATTTCAAAAGCAAGAAGGCAATGACAATCCTCTCAAGCTCATTATCTATTGAAGAATGTGGAAGAATACAACACTTCCCAACAGCCTATAGCATGTGGAAGACATTGAAAAATTATCATGAAGGAACTAAGCAAGTCAAATCCAAGAAGATTCAACTTCTTACCTCAAAATATGAGCTCTTCAAGATGAAATCCAATGAGTCAATCACTGACATGACCAACTGTCTTCTAGCCATTATAAATGGAATGAGGAAACTTGGGAAGCATAGGACCTTGGAAGATGTAAACAACAAAATCCTGAGAAGTCTTCCTCTTAAAGACTATGACTCAAGAGTTGCTGGCATAGAAGAAGCAAACGAAGACATGAGCATCATGAATACTGATGTGCTTATTGGAAAACTTCTCACACATGAAATGGCAGTGAAAAGAGATAGAGAGCTTGAAGCAGAGCCATAGAAAAGAAAGCCTTTAGCACTCAAAGCCTCTACTTCAAAATCTCAAGAAAAAAGTGAAGATGATGAAGAAATGAGTGATGATGAAAATGAGGACGTTGCTATGCTTTCAAGAAGACTAAAAAGAATCATTAAGAAGAAAATAAGCAACTCCAGAAAATTCAGGCAAAGAAACCTCAAACAAACTTCTAACGTTGCACAAAGATGTAAGGAAGAGGTAAAGTGCTATGAGTGTGGAAAGAAAGGGCATATTAAACTAGAATGTCCAAGGCTCAAGAAGCATAAGAGCAAATATCAAAGAGACAATGGGGAGAAAGGTCATAAAGGCACATAGGATCACGAAAGCTCTTCAAGTGAAAGAGATGAGAATGAAAGCGAAGAGGTCAACCTATGCTTCATGGCTATTGAGGATCATGTCTCGGATAAGATAAAATCACTACACTCATACTCTTTCAATAATTATAGTAGTGATAATGATAATGATAGTGATAGTGATGATGATGATGAGCAAAGCCTTATAGAAGAATTAAATTTAGAACTAGAGAAACATAGGAGTAAATTCAGTATTTATAGGAATAACATTTCCAATTTGAAAAACAAAATGGATGCTTTAGAAAAGGAGAATCTTAAGCTTAAATCATCTAATGAATCTCTTCAAAAGTCATTAGATGAATATTCATCAAGACCCTCAACTGCTTCCTTGCTTAAAGAAAATAATACTTTATAAAATGAAGTTGAGGAACTTAGAAATTCCATTTCTAAATTTCACAAAGGTAAAGAGAGTTTAAATACTCTCATTGTTTCTCAAAGACCACCTTTAATTAGACATGGTCTAGGATTTAAGGACACATTATCATCTTCTCACAAAACCATTTTTGTTAAGTCTAGTGAACCTCACATCTCCACAATTATTGGAACAACACCAAGGAATAAGTATATTAAACCTTCTATACATAAAAAGAATAATCATGCTTTTATGTATGAGAAGCATGCATCTAGAAAAGCATCAATTAACCATGACTGTGCATGCCATTGTTCTCAAAATCAGTTTAATAGAAATATGACATTGAAAAATATTGTAAGACCAAAAAGCAATGTTAGACCTAAACAGTGTAATTACTGTATGAAGATTGGTCATATAAATAAACATGTTGGATAAGGAAGGCTCATTGGGAACCTTCATGTGCTAACCCTCAAGGACCCAAGCTCATTTGGGTACCTAAAAATCATACTTGAACTGTGATTCTATAGGTATGCCTCAAGCCCACAATAAACAAAAATGCTTGGCTAGTAGACAATGAATGCTCAAGGCATATGACAGGAGACAAAGAACTGTTCTATGAAATTAAAAGTATTGATGGAGGTAAAGTTACCTTTGGAAACAATGCTAAGGGTAAGGTAATTGACATTAGTTCTATTGGTATTGATGGTACTACTTTTATTAAAGATGTCTTTCTTGTTGATGGCTTGAAACATAACTTGTTAAGTGTTAGTCAATTATGTGATAAAGGAAACAAAGTAATCTTTACTTCAAATGAATGGCATAGAAGGCTTGGTCATGCTAACATGGACTTAATCCAAAGCATCAACACATGAGAACTAGTAAAAGGGCTGCCAAGAGTCAAATTTGAGAAAGACAAGACCTATGAACCTTGCCAAAGAGGGAAGAACACAAGTCATCCTTCAAAGCTAAAAATATAGTAAGTACCTCAAAACCTATTCAACTCCTGTATTTAGACTTATTTGGACCTACTAGAATTTCTAGCTTATGAGGTAAACATTATGCCTTTGTCATCGTAGATGATTACTCTAGATTTACTTGGGTAATTTTCTTAGCTCAAAAGAGTGATGCTTTTGAAAATTTCAAAACTTTGCTAAAAGAGTTCAAAATGAAAAAGGATATTGTATTTCAAAGATAAGAAGTGACCATGGCAAATAATTTGAAAATGAAAACTTTAAAAGTTTTTGTCTTGAACACGGCATTTCAAAGAATTTTTCATCTCCTATAATACCTCAACAAAATGGGGTAGTTGAAAGGAAAAATCAAACTTTAATTGAAATCGCTAGAACAATGCTTAATGAGTACGGTCTACCAACTTACTTTTGGGCATAAGCCACAAACACTGCTTGTTATATTTCAAATCAAGTTTTCAAAAAACCTCTTTTAAAAAAAACCTCATTTGAGCTATGGAATGGAAGAAAGCCCTTGATATCATACTTTAGAGTACTTGGATGCAAGTGCTTCATATTGAATACTAAGGACAACCTTAGAAAATTTGCCTCTAAATCTGATGAAGGTATCTTTTTAGGATACTCTACAACTAGCAAAACATATAGAGTATTAAATGTTGAAGAATCTATGTATGTTGTTTTTAATGAATCTAGCAGACTTGATCTTGTGAAACGTAGTGTTCTTGATGATGTTGCATGAACTATGGAAAGACTTGATCTTAGAAATGGAAAAGAAGAAAATGATCAAGAAGATTCACATCAAGATGATTCTTTACATCAAGCTCAAGAAGAAAACGGGCAAGAACTTGCAAAAGAATGGAGAATGACAAAAGATCATCCAAAAGAGTAAATCATTGGTGATCTCTCAAGGAGAGTAAGTATTAGATCCCATTTCAAACATTTAGCCACTGACCTTGCTTTTATTTCTCAAATTGAGCCTAAAAATGTTGATGAGGCTCTTAATGATGAAAGTTGGGTGATTGCAATGCAAGAGGAACTCAACTAATTTGAGAGAAGTAAGGTATGGACCTTAGTACCTAGACCCAAGAATCATCAAATAATAGGTAGCCAATGGGTATTTAGAAATAAACTAGATGAACAAGGTTCAATAACTAGGAATAAGGCTAGATTAGTTGCAAAAGGATATAATCAGGAAGAAGGAATAGATTATGATGAGACCTATGCACCTGTAGCTAGATTAGAAGCCATAAGAATACTTTTAGCATATGCATGTCACATGAATTTCAAACTCTTTCAAATGGATGTGAAAAGTGCATTTCTAAATGGTTATATAGAAGAAGAAGTTTATGTAACAACCACCAGGTTTTGAAAGCTATGATTTGCCAAATCATGTTTTTAAACTTTCAAAAGCTTTATATGGTTTGAAACAAGCCCCAAGAGCTTGGTATGAAAGACTAAGTTCTTTTCTCTTAGAAAATAACTTTACAAAGGGGAATGTTGACACCACATTATTCATTAAAAAGCATAAGCATGATATACGATATCATCTTTGGTTCTACTAATGAATTGCTTTGTCAAGAATTTGCCAAGTGTATGACTAGGGAATTTGAAATGAGCATGATGGGATAGCTTAAATATTTCCTTGATTTACAAATAAAACAAGGCAATGAGCGCATATTCATCAACCAATCCAAATATGCCAAAGATTTAATTAAGAAATTTGGAATGGAAGGATGCAAGAATGCCATGACTCCAATGAGCACATCAACAAAATTAGACAAGGATGAAAAGAGTAAGAGCATTAATGAAAAACTCTATAGAGGTATGATTGAATCACTTTTATATCTTACTGCTTCTAGACCCGACATAATATATAGTGTTTGCTTGTGTGCACGATTTCAATAATGTCCAAAAGAATCTCATTTACATGTAGTAAAACGAATTCTAAGATATTTACATGGATCATTGCATCTGGGTTTGTGGTATCCTAGAAATTCATCCTTCTATATTATAGGATATTCAGATGCAGACTATGCTAGTAGTCTTTTAGATAGAAAAATTACTTCAGGTACTTGTCACTTTATTGGAGAGTGATTAGTTTCTTGGTTTAGCAAAAAACAAGTTTCAGTTGCTCTTTCAACTGGTGAAGCAGAGTATGTAGCAGTAGGATGTTGTTGTACTCAAATCCTTTGGATGAAACAACAACTTAAGGACTATGATCATGATATGAACCATATACCTATTAAATGTGACAATACAAGTGCTATAAATCTTTCAAAGAATCCCATTCAATATTCTAGAAGTAAGCATATTGACATTAGACAAAGAAAGAAAGAAAGAAAGACAAAACATCTTCGGTGAGTTCCTTTCAAAAAGAAATGGACAAGATGCGTGCTAGGATTGATAGGTGGGGGCATGAAGAGAAAGAGAATGAAATGAAGAATCCTTATCCAAGAAGGTGTAAAATTCAAAATTCAAATTTTTATTATGAATTTGATTTTGTTCCTAAGTTTAAAATGGTGGATGAAGGTAAGAATCAAATTCATGAGGATATTAATGATGCTCATACTAGTGAAGTTGAAATTGTAGGTGAGAGTATTGATTCTATTTCACTAGAAGAAGTTAATGGTGTTAGTGTTTTTGAGAGCATTGCAATTGAGAGTGAAAACATCATTCAAGATGAATTTGTGGCTAATGATAGTGAATCCATAAAGGTGAGTGATGAACATGAATTGGATGAGCTTGAAGGAGTAACAATGACTGAGATTGAGATGAAAGAAGGGGCTGTTTATGGAGAAGCCAAAGAGAGAATTGAGAGAGATGAGGTTTTGAGGGATAAAAGTAGTAGTAGTAATGAGCAAAGAGACAAAATAGTGAATGTGTGTGAAAAGGAGAAAGAGATGAAAAGTAAATTTTTTACTAACAATTTTAATTATCCTTTGCTTCGTGTTGTGCATTTTTCTTTTGATGTAGGCAAAGATTCGAGGGCAAATCTTCTTGAGGAAAGGGGGAATGATGTATGCCCGGGAACCATAATTGAAGGATATGAACGTCAATCTTTTGTCAATGGAGAGGAGCAATCTTATATCATTGAAATAGACCGAAAAGGAGTTCAAAAACCCATTCAAATGATCCAAATTAATGTAGGGCATATTCCAAATCATAGAAGGCAGCATTGGAGCATTTGTTGCTATATTGGGCCTAAAATTCACAATCAAGCTTATGGACCAATAATACACAAAGGGAACCTAAAGTGAAGATCAAGGGAGTCTTTCATGAAAATTCAATTCAAATGGGCTAAACAAGGCAAAGTCCATAAAATTAAAGATTGCAAATCATGTGCTAGGAGTCATGTGCCAAACATGTGCAAGACATGTGTCATCCATGTGGATGACATCATGTACCAACCATGTGCTCAAGAACATGTGCCATGCATATGCCTACTCAACTTTTATATATTATCTTGTAAATTCTATTTTGTAGTATTTATAAAATAAACATTATGTTTTGTAAAGAACATGTTACTATATAAAAAGGTAGTTTAACTTTTATGTTATATTTCTTTTATAATGCAAAGTAAATAAATAGTGAATGGAAAAAAAAATATAGGAATGATTTTCATGTATACAAATTTTAAAATGATATTTTAACCGATGAAGTTAGCGTAGTACACCCTCATCTAGGCACGAGCTGCTAGGGTGAGGGAGTGTTACATTACCTCCATCAATAATTTTGATTTCATTGAAAATTTCTTTGTCTCCGGTCATATGCCTTGAGCATCCACTATCTACTAGCCAAACAATTTTATTTATTGTGAACTTCAGGCATACCTATAGAATCACAATTCAAGTATGGGTTTTATGTAACACCACACCTTATGCATTTAAATTTAACCTATTTCTGTATCAAATAATCACATACTGCATGTTGGAAAGAGAAAATACCCTGATAACAGTGGTAGTAAATTTTTTTCCATATCATATCCTGTAAAATCAACTAATGACTTTACAAGTCTTATATCCTGTAATATCACTTAATGACTTTCCAAGTCAACATTAAAAACCACAATACGATATATCACATATATTAAAATATAAACTTTCCATCCGGAGGATTACAGGTTGTTTCCATTTATACATTTCAAAACTAATCTAGAGTGATAATACATATTCAAGCATATAAGTCAAAATACAGATGACATGTTTTCATGCTTGTGTGGAATGCAAAGAGAGAGAGTGATGAGGCTCAGCTAGTGACCTGTGCTCCATGTCTTTTATACGCTACTCAAAATGAGTTATCACTTTTCTTTACCTGAAAAATAATGCAAATTGATGAGTTGTGGCTCAGTGAGAATAACCATCCAATGAGCTCTAAAGTACCAACAACTCATAGTCATAAATCACAATTCCAATATACACCATGTATTCCATTCCATTCATCAGTATCATATAAGTATCAATAAAGTTGAAACATATAATCATTACTCTTTATGTATGCAAATGCTTTGCTTATTTCATTTTGTTATGACCAAGATAAACAGACATTGCCCCGAGTTTCCATGTGAATATTTGCCATGTGAACATTTGCATTTGCATTTGCTAGCTAGCTTGATCATTTGTTTCATTTGCACATTTGTTGGGCCATAGGCCTCTTCTTTTGCTTTACAATATCGATTAACTAGTCACAACGCATTTTTAGCCCATATGCATATGCACTTGTATTTAAGCATTCATCAACCATTGCATCTTTATCATATACAACATACATATATTTCATATATACCTCATATGTCAAGCATATACCTTGCATATACTATACATATACCATGTATATATATCACATTTGTCAAACATATACCTCAAATATACCGCAAGTATACCATTTATGTGTACCACAATATCACAAATTATCCATCATTACATTATCAAGGATCAATCATGACAATCACATGAATCACATAGCAAGCAACATTCATTTGCACTAAAGAATTCAATCGATAATTAGACTCACCATTCTTCTTTGATTCCGACACCTAACTTATTGTCTATCTGCTCCTTGTGGGTCTCCAATATGTTGCAAGCCTAATATGAAAACATAATCGATTAACTCATGATTAGGGAGACTTAATGTGGCTTAAACAAATTAATATGCATCATTCATGTCAATAATTAAGATTTTTCCTATGAGGCAGTGTGACCTTATGGGACTGTTTAGCCTATAACTTTTTCTATAATTGACCAATTAATCTGATTCTTGTTCCTAATTAAAAATAACATATAATTATAGAACATATTCCAATTTCAGACCTATTGGATTATAGTACAATATTTGGTGGAATTTCTAAGAGTGTTCTGTTTTCTGCCTTGTTTTCTGCCTTTAGGCAGTTTCATGGTACTTATTTGGGTTCATCATAACTTATAACATATAAGTCCTATTTTAATGAAACTTTACAGAAACTTATATGGGTTCATAAGGAACATGTTTCATGTTTACAACTTTTACCCATTATGTCTCTAAGGTATTCTAATTATACCAAACATTTTACTGGTCCAGAATAGAATTGACTTCTTGACCAGTATTGCTTCCAAAGGCCATAACTTAGTCTATACATAACCAATGAAGTTGAAATTAGTACCCAAATTTAGCTAAGACATATACCTATAACTCTCATGTTTTTATCATTTACATAATCTAGCTCTAACAAGCTCAAATTAGCCAAAAAATATACTGTATCGGCCCAGGGCACTCAATAGGCAGTTCAAACCATGGAATAGTCATGGTTCCATTCCCTATAACTCCACATTTACAAGACCTATGAACCTGAAATTTTGTATACAGATACAAAACACATATATCTACAACTGATGTGTTTTGATATACTTCAAATAATGCTTTAACATATTCGAAATCAAACCACACAGTAGCTAACTTGGTTAGGGTTCACACCCTGACCAGTTTCAGTACGAAGAGTATATCTCTCCCTATACATAACATCTTGCAAAAATTTTTATATATCCACATATCTAATACATAAAGGAACAACTTTTGTGTTTTACACATTTCCAGAATCAATTTCTATTAACATCCAAATCGGGGTGCAATTCAGTGCCTAATATTGAATCTAAGCAACTCAAATCAACCCTATAGTAATAAGAATTGATTACTTACCAAGAACGAACTTGCAAGGGATCAATTTGGTGTAAAAACTAGGTGAAACAAGGAAGAAATGAGTTCTAGAATGGAGGAAGATGAAGAAGAAAACGGGGCTGAAGTGAGGAGACAGAAATGGGGAAGAAAGATGAAGATAAAACCAACTTGTTTTTTTGTCCTTTTCTCTTTTTCTCTTCTCATTTATCTTCTCATTTCTCATTTCTCTTCTCTTCTATTTCTCTTTTGTTTCATTTTCATTTTATTTTATATTGTTATTATTATTATTTACATAGATTTATAATTCCATTAATTCACACAATAATACAACTTAATCATTTGACCCGATTTAACTAAATTAACAATGTAATTGTTTACTAATCTTAATCTAATCACTTTGCTTACTTTAATTTATACACCTTATTCAATTCATTTCTAATACTTTGTTATCCTCATTTATGTTATAATTACACATGTACGATTTGATACAAATGCCAAATACTAGGACACGTAGCTAGTGCGTCTCATAAACTTGTTCCTACGAAAATACATATGAAATGCACGTGTTCAATTGAATTGTATGCAAGATGCTTATGTTCGATGACATTCATGTGGGGAAGGTCAAGGATATTACAATTCTCCCATCCTTTTAAAAATTTCGTCTTCGAAATTAATACCTGAAAACAGGTGTGGATATTGCTTTTTCATATTTTCTTTTGTTTCCCATGTTGTCTCTTCTTGTAAATGGTTACGCCATAATACTTTAACCAAAGGTATTTCTCGATTTCTTAGCTGTTTAGTCTTATATCCAATGATTTGCACTGGTTCCTCAACATAACTCATGTCCTCTGTAATCTCAATGGCTTGATCTTTAAGTACATGTGTAGGATCTGACCTTTATCTTCTAAGCATGCTCACATGAAACACATTATGTATCTGAGCCATCTCGGGTGGTAAAAACAACCTATAAGCCAGGGGACCAATCTTCTTAAGAATTTCATAAGGCCCTATATACCTTGGGCTCAATTTATCCTTTTTTTCCAAATCGAATTATCCCTTTCCATGGAGACACACGAAGAAATACCTTTTCACCCAACTCGTATTCCATTTCCCTTCTATGCTGATCAACATAACTTTTCTGCCTATCATGTGCTGCCTTTAGCTTGTTCTTGACAACCTTGATCTTATCCACTATGTCTTGCACTATCTCTGGCCCTTCTAATGCACGTGCTCCTTCTTCATCCCAAATGATAGGGCTTCGGCACTTTCTTCCATACAATGCCTCATATGGTGCCATCTGGATACTGCTATGATACTGGTTGTTGTATGCAAATTCAATCAATGCTATATATTCATCACAAGTACCTTTGAATTCCATAGAACATGCCCTAAGCATTTCTTCCAATGTCTGTATAGTCCTTTCTGATTATCCATCAGTATGTGGGTGGAATGCAGTGCTAAAGTTCAATTTTGTTCCCAATGTATTCTGTAAATTCACCCAAAAATGTGAAGTAAACCGTGGATCTCTATTAGACACAATGGACACTGGAATGCCATGCAATCTGACTATCTCATTCACATATAATTTGGCCAAACTCTCAAGTGTACAGCCCCATCTGATAGGTAGAAAATGTGCTGACTGGGTTAATCTGTCAATAATTACCCATACTGCATCATTTTTCCGTGGAGTTCTTAGCAATCCATAGACAAAATCCATCGTTATTCTTTCCCATTTCCATTTTGGCACTGGCAATGGATGTAGTTTACCAACTGGTGTCTGATGTTCAATTTTAATCTGCTGACATGTCAAGCATTTGGAAACATATTCTGCTATATCTTTCTTCATTCTTGGCCATCAGTAATGAGGCCTTAAACTGTGATACATCTTTGTCATCCCTGGGTGCATTGCATACGGTGCATTGTGTGTCTCTTCCATTATTTCCTGACGCAAGTTCTCAGTGTCTGGAACACATATGCGTGATTTTAACATCAGTACATCATCCTGCAATTGAAAATCTTTACTGTTTCCCTGCCTTACTGATTCAATTTTCTCACATAATTTAGGATCTTTGCTTTTGTGCTTCTTTGATCCTCTCCTTTAGTATAGGTCTGACTTGAAGAGTAGCAATCAGTGATCCTTTATCATGTATATTTAATTCAACATTCATAGATCGTAATTGAATCAAATATGGAAAAGAGGATACTTGCAAGTGAGCTACACTGCTACTAGCCTTCCTACTCAATGCATCTGCTACCACATTGGCTTTCCCTGGATGGTATTCAATTGTACAGTCATAATCTTTCAATAGCTCTAACCACCGTCTCTGCCTCATGTTTAATTCTTTTTGTGTCAGCAAATAACCTAAGCTTTTATGGTCTGTAAAGATTTGGAATGTCTCACCATACAGATAATGCCTCCAAATCTTCAATGCAAATACGACTGCAGCCAGTTCTAAATCATGCATTGGATATGAGATCTCATGTGGTCTCAGTTGTCTGGATGCATAAGCTATCACCTTACCATGTTGCATCAACACACATCCCAAGCCTTGGTGAGAAGCATCACTATATACTGTAAACCCACCTGTACCTGTAGGGATGGTTAACACTGGTGTTGAGGTTAGCCTGTGTTTTAATTCATCGAAACTCCTCTGACATTCTAGAGTCCACTTGAAAGGCACATTCTTTCTCAACAATTTAGTCAAAGGGCTAGCAATTAAGGAGAATCCATCAACAAATCTGCGGTAGTATCCGGCTAAACCCAAAAAACTACGCATTTCTGAAATATTTTTAGGAGCTTCCCAATTTACCATAGCCTCAATTTTCTTTGGGTCAACCTCTATGCCCTTACACGACACCACATGTCCAAGAAACACCAAGTGATCTAACCAGAATTCACATTTACTCAATTTGGCATATAATTGTTTCTCCCTCAAAGTTTGCAACACAATTTTTAAATGTTGTTCATGTTCTCCCCTATTCTTTGAGTACACCAATATGTCATCAATAAATACTATCACAAACCTATCCAAATATGGTTGAAACACCTTATTCATTAAAGCCATAAATGCAGCTGGAGCATTAGTCAATCCAAATGGCATTACTAAAAATTCATAATGTCCATACCTGGTTCGAAAGGCAGTCTTTGGAACATCCGTTTCTGCTACCTTCAACTGGTAATAGCCTGATTTCAGATCAATCTTGGAAAATATTTAGGCTCCTTGCAACTGGTCAAACAAATCATCTATTCTAGGCAATGGATATTTGTTCTTCACCGTCATTTTGTTCAGTTGCCTATAATCGATGCACAATCTCATTGTTCCATCTTTCTTTTCAACAAATAACACTGGAGCTCCCCATGGTGATACTGATGCGAACCAAGACAACAAAAATGATCTTACATGCCATAGAGGAGATGGATTAGTGATGCCACTTGGTCCAATCATAAGATCAAGTAGAAACAAGCTCAAGGCAGCCTTGCAAATGTATATTCAGAACTTAGTGACAAGAGATATCAAGGAAGAGGCTTGGGCCAGGCTTGAAGAGATGGAATCCGTTTGCGATCCAAAGCTTGTGACACTCATTGGGGCATGTGATGGTGAAGGCAACTAGCCTAATGGGCTAGAGAAGAAGTCTATATTACAAGGTTCAACTCATGTGCAATATGCTATGTCAAGGTGGACTTATGTTATGTCATGGTTGGGCCTAAGATTAATTTTAGTGGGCTGTTTTATTTTAATTATTGGAATGTAATTTCATTTAAAAACACATGATCAGCCTTATTTTAACTTGTCTTAAGTGTGTAGGCCTTATAAAATTAAGCCCATTCGTTTGTCCTTAAGTCCTTAGGGTCAGATTGGTCTTTTCTTCATGTTTGCAGCTAGGGTTTGGTTTGTAGAGGTATAAATACCTCCTTATGCGTGTAAGACAATCAGATTGGTTATTAAGATCAAAATTTCAGTGTTCTTGAGTGTTCTTCAAGTGGGAGGTGTGATCTCCATTGATATACCAAGGATTGTTTTCACTTATCAGGTTGGTAATTAATTTGTGGCGTGAATCCAATTCTCTCTTCATACTCTTTGTTACCAATTCCTTGCTGTTTTGGGGGTGAAGAGTCTAATATTGCAATTGGTTAAACTTAAGATTTGTATCAAATTGATTTGGAGGTTGTCTAGACTTAGATTCTAGGTGGTTGCTGCATCAGATACACTAGGTCTAATATACCCTTTGTCAAGTAACTCCTGCAATTGGGCCTTCAGTTCTTTCAACTCAACTTAGGCCATTCTGTAGGGTGACCTTGATATTGGTGTAGTTTCTGGTACTAGTTCAATAGTAAATTCTATCTCTCTATCTGGTGGTAAACCAGGTAGATCATCTGGGAATATATCAGCAAATTCTCTTACCACTGGTATATTTTCAAGCAAGCTATCAGTGGTTCTAGTATCAGTCACATATGCCAAATATGATTCACATCCTCCTTTGATCATTCGAAATGCCTTTACAGCTGAAACTAGACATGTAGGCACAAGTTTTCTTTCACCTTGAAATACTACCCTTGGCTGGTTTGGTGATTCCAAAATTACTTCCTTAGTAAAGCAATTCACTATTGCATGATGTCTAGTTAACCAGTCAATTCCCAATATCACATCAAATTCATATATTGGCAATAAAATCAAATTGGCTATTAACTCAGCTCTGTCAATGCATATAAGGCAATCACGACAGAAATTATTCACAACTACCATTGTTCCCAATGGCGTACTCACATTTATGTCAATCCCCAAAGGCTCATGCATTTGATGCAATTCAGATGCCATATGCAATGATATAAATGAATGAGTGGAGCCTGGGTCAATCAATGCATATGCTAATATTTCAGAAATATAAATATTACCAGTGACTACTTGGGGAGCATCCACTGCCTCTTGTCTAGTCATAGCAAACACCCTAGCCTGAGTAGGAGGTCTAGAACTCTGACCTTCAGATCTGGTCACTCCTCTGCCCAGTGTACTAGTCCTGCCCCTGCCTCTTCCTCTGCCTTGTGTCCCACTAGTAGGGTAGACCCTCGGTGCCTCAACAGTAGTCTCAGATACTCCTCTGCCTCTGCTAGTCTCTGCTAGTTTGGCTCTATTTGGACAGTCTCTATACATGTGCTCCATCGATCCACATAAATAACATGCTCTTGTGAGCCTTCTGCATTCGCCCGTATGCTGTCTGCCACAATGACTACATGTGTAACATCCTTGACCTTCCCCCACATGCATTTCATTGAACATAAGCATCTTGCATACAATTCAATTGAACAAATGCATTCCATACGTATTTTCGTAGGAACAAGTTTATCACACGCACTAGCTACGTGTCCTAGCATTTGGCACTTGTATCGAGTAGCACATGTGTACTTATAACCTATATGAGGATTATGAAGTATTAGAAATGAATTGAATAAGTGACCAAATTAATGTAAGCAAAATGATTAGATTAAGATTAGTAAACATTTTGCATTGTTAATTTAGTTAAACCGGGCCAAAAGATTAAGCGGTATTATTGTGTAGATTAGTCGAATTATATATATATGTAAATAATAATAATGATATAGATAAAATAAAATGAAAATGAAACAAAAGAGAAATAGAAGAGAAGAGAAGAGAAAAGAGAAGAGAAATGAGAAATGAGATGAGAAATGAGATGAGAAAAAGATAAAAAGACAAAAAACATAAATCTGCCTTTATCTTCATCTTTCCCATTTCTGCCTCCTCACTTCAGCCCCGACTTCTCCTTCATTTTCCTCCATTTCAGACTTCAAATCTTCCTTGTTTTACCTAGTTTTTGCACCAAATTGATCCCTTGAAAGTTCGTCCTTGGTAAGTAATCAATTCTTATTGCTTTAGGGTTGATTTGAGTTGCTTAGGTTCATTAATAGGCACTGTTTTGTAACCCAATTTTGATGCACATCTAAATTGATTCTGGACAAGTATAAAACACAAAAGTTGTTCCTTTATGTATTATATTTATGAATATGTAAATGGTGTTTCGTGATTTGGTTTATAGAATTAGATATGCTGTTCGTACTGAAACTGGTCAGGGTGTAAACCCTAACCAAGTTAGCTACTGTGTGGTCTGATTTAGAATATGTTAAAGCCCTTATTTGAAGTCTCTTAAAACATAAAAGTTGTAGATATATGTGTTTTGTATCTGTATACCAAAGTTCAGGTTCATAGGGCTTGTAAATGGTGAGTTATAGTGAATGGAACCATGACTGTTCCATGGTTTGAACTGCCTACTGAGTGCCCTGGGCAGCTCCAGTACATTGGTTGGATAATTTGAGCTTGTTAGAGCTCGATTATGTAATTTCTCAAAACATTAAAGTTAGATGTATATGTCTTAGATAAATTATGGTACTAATTGGAGCTTAATTAGTTATCTATAGACTAAGTTATGACCTTGTGAAGTCTTACTGGTCCGGAAGCCAATTCTATTATGGAACAGTAATATGTTTGGTATAATTATAAGACCTTAGAGACATAATTGGTACAAGTTGTAAACATGAAACATGTTACATATGAACCCATATAAGTTTCTGTAAAGTTTCATTAAAATAGGACTTATAGAGTGTAAGTTATGATGAACCCAAATGAGTACCCTGAAACTGCCTAAAGGCAGAAAACAAGGAAGAAAACAGAACACTCTTATAAATTCCACCAAATATTGTAAAATTATCCAATTGGTCTGAAATTTTAATATGTTCTCTAATTATATGTTATTTGTAATTAGGAACAAGAATCAGATTAATTGGTCAATTATAGAAAAAGTTATAGGCTAAACAGTCCCATAAGGTCACACTGCCTCATAGGAAAAATCTTAACTATTGACATGAACAATGCATATTAATTTGTTTAAGCCACATTAAGTATCTCTAATTATGAGTTAATCGATTATGTTTTCATATTAGGCTCGCAACATATTGGAGACCCACAAGGAGCAGATAGACAATAAGTTAGGGGTCAGAATCAAAGGAGAACGGTGAGTCTAATTATCGATTGAATTCTTTAGTGCAAATGAATGTTGTTTGCTATGTGATTCATGTGATTGTCATGATTGGTCCTTGATAATGTAATGATGGATAATTTGTGACATTGTGGTACATATAAATGGTATACTTGTGGTATATTTGAGGTATATGTTTGACAAATGTGATATATATACATGGTACATGTATAGTATATACAAGGTGTATGCTTGACATATGAGGTATATAGGGAATATATGTATGTTGTATATGATAAAGATGCAATGGTTGATGAATGCTTAAATACAAGTGCATATGCATATGGGCTAAAAAGGCGTTGTGACTAGTTAATCGACATTGCAAAGCAAAAGAAGAGGCCTATGGCCCAACAAATGTGCAAAGCAAAAGAAGAGGCCTATGGCCCAACAAATGTGCAAAGCAAAAGAAGAGGCCTATGGCCCAACAAATGTGCAAATGAAACAAATGATCAAGCTAGCTAGCAAATGCAAATGCAAATGTTCACATGGAAACCCGGGGCAATGTTCGTTTAATCTGGTCACAACAAAATAAAATGTACAAGCAAAGCATAAGTAAATAACAATTATTGAGTACTTGATTTTATCTATATTTATATGTTATTGACTGATGAATGGAATGGAATACATGGTATATATTGGAATTGTGATTTATGACTATGAGTTGTTTGGTACTTTAGAGCTCATTGGATGATTATTCTCACTGTGCCGCAACTCATCAATTTGCGTCATTTTTCAGGTAAAGAAAAGTGATAGCTCATTTTGAGTAGTGTATAGAAGACATGGAGCACAGGTCATTGGCCGAGCCTCATCACTCTCTCTCCTTGCATTCCACACAAGCATAAAAACATGTCATCTGTATTTTGGACTTATATGCTTGAATATGTATAGTCATTTTGGAATGAGTCTAAATATGTATAAATGAAATCAACTCGGAAATACTTATGTGTAAAGTTTATATTTTGATATATGTGATATATCGTATTGTGGTTTTAATGTTGACTTGAAAAGTCATTTAGTAATTTTACAGGATATAAGACTTGTAAAGTCGTTAGTTGATTTTACAGGATATGATATGAAAAAAAAATTTTACTACTATTGTTAATAGGGTATTTTGCCTTTTCAGTATGCAGTATGTGACTATTTGATACAGGGATAGGTTATACTTAAATGCATAAGAGGTGTGATGTTACAACATGTGGGCCTCTATTCAACATATTGGTTCTGCCCTCTGCCTGGGTAAGAGAAAGTCATTCCTCGACTTCTAGAACTGGAGTACCCACTTCTATTACCAGATTGTGCAGGCATATATCTATCTCTTTTCCCCAACCTTCTGCTAGACTCACCAAAGAATTCACGTGATGGCCTTTTTATTTGTTGCTCCCTAGCTTCTTTCATTAACCGTTCAGCTCTGATTACAGCAGCTCTGAATCTGGCATAATTATCAAAATCAGTAGTTGTGATTCTATTTCTAATCTCATATTTGAGGCCCTCCTCAAACTTTCTGTATTTTTCTCTTTCTGTAGAGACCATGAAGGTGGCATAATGGGAAAGTTTGTTAAATTGTACTTCATACTCCGCAATAGACATATTCCCCTGTTTCAGATTCAGGAATTCCTTCCTCTTCTCATCTTTATATGCTTCAGGCATGTAATTGTTCTACAATTCCAGGAGAAAATCATTCCATGTCAACACCGGTGGTTGTGCATCACTGTCAGGGACTGTCTCCCACCATTCATAAGCATTTCCTTGCAGTAAGGATACTGCATAATCAAATTTCTCATCCGGGGTACATCTCATCATATTCAGTACCCTCTGTGTCCTTTTCAGCCATGTCTCAGCTTCTGCTGGGTTTGTTGTGCCATTGAAATCAGTTGCACCATGTTTCCTCAGCTTGTCATAACGTCTTTCCTTGTACATTTCAGGACCATATACTTCTTCTTCTAGGTTTTCATGGGGTACTTCTGCATGAGATGACTGTGATCCATGTACTGGAGCTCTAGCTCCTATTGCTAGTTGCTCTCTATGTAAATGAGGTGATGCCTCATGAGAATGCATTTCGGCCGGCCTCTTCCTCCTTGGTGAATCATGTTTTATGATGTCCCTAAAATAAATGAAATTATGTCACTACATAATATTCAACACATAGGATGCATATGTTATCATGCTCTTATGCATATGCATGTTCCCATGGAACCTATCCCTGCTCTGATATCAAAAATGTAACACCACACCTTATGCATTTAAATATAACCTATTTCTGTATCAAATAATCACATACTGCATGTTGGAAAGAGAAAATACCCTGATAACAGTGGTAGTAAATTTTTGTCCATATCATATCCTGTAAAATCAACTAATGACTTTACAAGTCTTATATCCTGTAATATCACTTAATGACTTTTCAAGTCAACATTAAAAACCACAATACGATATATCACATATTTTAAAAAATAAACTTTCCATCCGAAGGATTACGGGTTGTTTCCATTTATACATTTCAAAACTAATCTAGAGTGATAATACATATTCAAGCATATAAGTCAAAATACAGATGACATGTTTTTATCCTTGTGTGGAATGCAAGGAGAGAGAGTGATGAGGCTCGGCCAGTGACCTGTGCTCCATGTCTTTTATACGCTACTCAAAATGAGCTATCACTTTTCTTTACCTGAAAAATGATGCAAATTGATGAGTTGCGGCTCAGTGAGAATAACCATCCATGAGCTCTAAAGTACCAACAACTCATAGTCATAATTCACAATTCCAATATACACCATGTATTCCATTCCATTCATCAGTATCATATAAGTATCAATAAAGTTGAAACATATAATCATTACTCTTTATGTATGCAAATGCTTTGCTTATTTCATTTTGTTGTGACCAAGTTAAACAGACATTGCCCTGGGTTTCCATGTGAATATTTGCCATGTGAACATTTGCATTTGCTAGCTAGCTTGATCATTTGTTTCATTTGCACATTTGTTGGGCCATAGGCCTCTTCTTTTGCTTTACAATATCGATTAACTAGTCACAACGCCTTTTTAGCCCATATGCATATGCACTTGTATTTAAGCATTCATCAACCATAGCATCTTTATCATATACAACATACATATATTCCATATATACCTCATATGTCAAGCATATACCTTGCATATACTATACATATACCATGTATATATATCACATTTGTCAAACATATACCTCAAATATACCGCAAGTATACCATTTATGTGTACTACAATGTCACAAATTATCCATCATTACATTATCAAGGACCAATCATGACAATCACATGAATCACATAGCAAGCAACATTCATTTGCACTAAAGAATTCAATCAATAATTAGACTCACCGTTCTCCTTTGATTCCGACCCCTAACTTATTGTCTATCTGCTCCTTGTGGGACTCCAATATGTTGCAAGCCTAATATGAAAACATAATCGATTAACTCATGATTAGGGAGACTTAATGTGGCTTAAACAAATTAATATGCATTGTTCATGTCAATAGTTAAGATTTTTCCTATGAGGCAGTGTGACCTTATGGGACTGTTTAGCCTATAACTTTTTCTATAATTGACAAATTAATCTGATTCTTGTTCCTAATTAAAAATAACATATAATTATAGAACATATGCCAATTTCAGACCTATTGGATTATAGTACAATATTTGGTGGAATTTCTAAGAGTGTTCTATTTTCTGCCTTGTTTTCTGCCTTTAGGCAGTTTCAGGGTACTCATTTGGGTTCATCATAACTTATAATATATAAGTCCTATTTTAATTAAACTTTACAGAAACTTATATGGGTTCATATGGAACATGTTTCATGTTTACAACTTTTACTCATTATGTCTCTAAGGTCTTCTAATTATACCAAAAATTTTACTGGTCCAGAATAGAATTGACTTCTTGACCAGTATTGCTTCCAAAGGCCATAACTTAGTCTATACATAACCAATGAAGTTTATATTAGTACCAAAATTTAGCTAAGACATATACCTATAACTCTCATGTTATTATCATTTACATAATCTAGCTCTAACAAGCTCAAATTAGCCAAACAATGTACTGTATCGGCCCAGGGCACTCAATAGGCAGTTCAAAATATGGAATAGTCATGGTTCCATTCCCTATAACTCCACATTTACAAGACCTATGAACCTGAAATTTGGTTTAAAGATAAAAAACACATATATCTACAACTTCTATGTTTTGATATACTTCAAATAATGGCTTTAACATATTCGAAATCAAACCACACAGTAGCTAACTTGGTTAGGGTTCACACCCTGACCAGTTTCAGTACGAAGAGTATATCTCTCCCTATACATAAAATCTTGCAAAAATTTTTACATATCCACATATCTAATACATAAAGGAACAACTTTTGTGTTTTACACATTTCCAGAATCAATTTCTATTAACATCCAAATCGGGGTGTAATTCAGTGCCTAATATTGAACCTAAGCAACTCAAATCAACCCTATAGTAATAAGAATTGATTACTTACCAAGAACGAACTTGCAAGGGATCAATTTGGTGCAAAAACTAGGTGAAACAAGGAAGAATTAAGTTCTAGAATGGAGGAAGATGAAGAAGAAAACGGGGCTGAAGTGAGGAGGCAGAAATGGGGAAGAAAGATGAAGATAAAGCCAACTTGTTTTTTTGTCCTTTTCTCTTTTTCTCTTCTCTTTTCTCTTCTCATTTCTCATTTCTCTTCTCTTCTATTTCTCTTTTGTTTCATTTTCATTTTATTTTATATTGTTATTATTATTATTTACATAGATTTATAATTCCATTAATTCACACAATAATACAACTTAATCATTTGACCCGATTTAACTAAATTAACAATATAATTGTTTACTAATCTTAATCTAATCACTTTGCTTACTTTAATTTATACACCTTATTCAATTCATTTCTAATACTTTGTTATCCTCATTTAGGTTATAATTACACATGTACGATTCGATACAAGTGCCAAATACTAGGACACGTAGCTAGTGCGTGTCATAAACTTGTTCCTACGAAAATACGTATGAAATGCACGTGTTCAATTGAATTGTATGCAAGATACTTATGTTCGATGACATGCATGCGGGGAAGGTCAAGGATATTACATTTTAGGTACCCAAATGAGCTTGGGTCCTTGGGGGTTAGCATATGAAGGTTCCCAATGGGCCTTCTTTATCCAATAATGTTTATTTATGTGACCAAATTTCATACAATAATTACATTATTTAGCTCTAAATATGCTTTTTGGTCTTACAATGCTTTTGAATGCCATATTTCTATTAGGTTGAGTTTGAGAGCAATGGCATGAACAAGCATGATGAATTGGTGTTTTTCTAGGTGCATGCTTCTTATACATAATGGTATGATTAGCCTTTTGAGGTTTCCTTCTTAGGCTTACCAACCCTTGATCATCCCTCTTATGTATAGAAGATTTAGTGTATTTTGTGCACTTAGCCCTTGGGGCTGTTACAACAAATGTGGAGATGAGGGGTTCACTGGACTTAACAAAAGTATTCTTGTTAGAAGATGATGATGTACCCTTAAATCCTTGACCATGTCTAATTAAGGGTGGTTTTTGAGACACAATGAGAGTATCTAAACTCTCTTTTCCCTTGTGAAATTTTGAAATGGAGTTTCTAAGTTCCTCAACTTTATTTTTTAAAATATTATTTTCTTTAAGCAAGGATTTAGTTGAGGATCTTGAAGAGTACTCATCTAATGACTTTTGAAGAGATTCGTTAGATGATTTAAGCTTAAAGTTCTCCTTTTCTAAAACATCCATTTTGATTTTCAAATTAGAAATGTTATTTTTATAAGTATTGAATTTACTTCTATATTTCTCTAGTTCTAGATTCAATACTTCTATTAGGCTTTGCTCATCATCATTTTCACTATTACTATCATTAGCACTATTATCATTATTGAAAGAGTATGAGTGAAGTGATCCTACCTTATCCGAGATATGATCCTCTATAGCCATGAAGCATAGGTTGACCTCTTCATTTTCATTGTCATCTTTTTCACTTGAAGAGCTTTCGTCATCCCATGTGGCTTTGTGGCCTTTCTCCCCATTGTCTCTTTGGTATTTGCTCTTGTGCTTCTTGATCCTTAGACATTCCAGTTTAATATGCCCTTTCTTCCCACATTCATAACACTTTACCTCCTCTTTACTTCTTTGTGAGTCATTAGAGGTCTATTTGAGGTTTCTTTGCTTGAATTTTCTAGAGTTTCCCATTCTCTTCTCAATCATTCTTTTCAGCCTTCTTGAGAGCATAACAATGTCCTCATTTGCATCATCACTCTTTTCTTCATCATCTTGAGATTTTGAAGTAGAAGCTTTTAGTGCTATAGACTTTCTTTTTCTGGCTCTGCTTCAAGCTTTCTATCTCTTTTCATTGCCATTTCATGTGTAAGAAGTTTGTCAATAAGCATATCGGTATTCATAATGCTCATGTCTTCATTTGCCTCTTATATATCGGTAACTCTTCAACAGTACTCTTTGAGAGGAAACTTCTCAGAATTTTGTTATTTACATCTTCCAAGCTCAGGTGTTTCCCAAGCTTTCTCATGCCATTTATGATGGCTAGAAGACAATTCGTCATGTCAGTAATTGACTCATTGGATTTCATCTTGAAGAGTTCATACTCTGAAGTAAGAAGTTGAATCTTTTTGGATTTAACTTGCTTTGTTCCTTTATGACAGTTTTCCAATATTTTCCACATGTTGTATGTAGTTAGGCAGTGTTGTATTCTACCACATTCTTCAATGGATAATGAGATTGAGAGAATTGTCATTGCCTTCTTGTTTTTGAAGTTTACTTTTCTTTGAGGCTCTGTCCAATCATCTCTTGACATGATTTCTTCTTCACCATCAACTCCTCTTCTAGTTGGTGGTGTCCATTCTTTCCGAACACTATCCCAGACTTCAATTCCTTCACTATCCAGATATGTCTCCATCCAAAACTTCCAATGAGCATAATTTGCTCCATCAAAGTAAGGCTTGAGACTTTGGAATCCTTCATTGGCCATATCTTGATCTTTGCTAGTGATGTTTAGGCTTCGATGCTAGACTAAGCTCTGATACCAATTTTTGCCCAGATATTGAACCAAGAAGGGGAGTTGAATTGGATATTAAAAAAATTCTTAACTTTTAAGTGCGGAAAGAAAAGTTAAGTAAAGTAGGGATAGGAAGATATCACACAGAAAATTTTATAGAGGTTTGGGTGTTAACAAACCCTACTCCTCTCCCCAATCTCAATTGGGAGTTTCACTAACACACTAAGTGTTACAATGGAGTTTTACAAGCTCACTCTCAACTATGGTGTTTCTAACAATGGATCACACCTAACCCATAAATCCCTTGTGTTTTAATGGCTCACACAATAAACCAATTCCTTGTGTTTTAAAGGCTCACACAAATAACCCTTACAAGTGTTCTACTCTTAACCCAATATACCCAAACTCACTTGAGTAGTATATTACAAAGAGAAACACTCATAAATCTATAATGCTCAGAAAATAATGAGCAAAAATATTTTTTACAGAGAATTAATGTTTGTTTTGAAAGTATTAAATGCACAAATGGCTACAACAAGATTTTGATTCAAAGTATTTGCTACTCTCTTGTTTTGGATTCATAAATGACTTGCATTTATATTTTTATAGCAAATTATAGCCGTTTGGTTGCATTTAATGCGAAAATAGCCGTTGCACCAACTCTTCATTTTGTGCTTGACATGTTTCTCTTTCCTCTTTCACGATCGTGAATAAGTGTGTCACGGTCTTGACTGTTGTTATAAGCCATGACTTGAGTGGTGACTTCTGCCGTGAAGCATTCTGGAAGGATTTGAAATGTTTTATTACGAGCGTGACATTATTCTTTCACTAGTGTGAACATCCTTCCTAGCCGTGGTCCAAGTAATGACTCTGGCCGTGAAGCTCTCTGAAGGAATTTGACATATTTTCTCATTAGCATGACTTTCTTTCATTGGCATGACTGATATGATCATTCACAGTTGCTATCATTATTTATGGCCGTAAACTTTAAATGTTGGATAGTTGGCACTAAGCTTTATCACGGGCGTGACATAAAAGGTCACAAGCGTGAACTTGCTATTTCTTCATTTTTTTGTCTTTTTAAGGTTAGTCTTCCATTCTCCATTCTTGCTATCATGTTCCATACCCTGTTCAATAAACTTAGAAAACAAGTATGTTAAATGCATTATTGCTATTTTATTTGTTAGCATCAAAATGATAGAAATACCCTTCAAGGTTCAACATAACACATTATGAATCTTTTCTAACTCTTGAGGCAGCTTCAATCGATAGACTACAGGTCCCACTTGCTGTACAATCTCATAAGGGCCTAAAAATCTCAAACTTAGTGTACCCTTCTTGCCAAATCTCATAACTTTCTTCCAAGGTGATAACTTCTAGAACACTTGATCTCCGACCTGGAACTCTATGTGTTTTCTTCTTAAATCAGCATATAATTTTCTATCGTTCCATGGCTTCTTTCAATCTATCCTTGATCACTCGTACCTTCTCTTCAGGTTTTTGAACCAAATCTGTCCCCATTAGCTTCTTTTCACTCAATTTTGTCCAACATAAAGGAGTCCTACAATTCCTTCCATAAAGTGCTTCATATGGTGCCATTTTAATGTTGGATTGATAGTTATTGTTGTAAGCAAACTCTCATAATGGAAAATACTTTTCCCAACTGCTTTCAAACTCAATGGTGCAACTTCACAACATATCCTCAAGTATTTGAATTACACGCTCCGACTGCCCATCAGTCTGGGGATGAAAAGTTCTACTAAAATGAAGTTTTTTGTCCCTAATGCTTCTTACATCTTCTTCCAAAACTGGGAAGTAAATCTTGGATCCCTATCTAAAATAATGGAGGATGGTACTCCATAGAGTCTCACTATTTCATTAATGTAAATTTCTGCCAACTTGGTCAGCAGATAGTCCTTCAATACTGGTATGAAATGGGCTGATTTTGTAAGTCTATTAATGACAACCCAATAGCTTAAAACTTCTTTCCAGTCAGAGGCAGTCTCATCACAAAATCTATTATTACTCGATCCCATAAATTTACTACTAAATGCATAAGCTACTACATTCGCCTTCCTTGGATGGTAGTCAATTAGGCAGTCATAGTCTTTTATCAATTCAAGCCAATGGCTCTGTCTCAAATTCAGTTCCTTCTGTGTGGGCAAATATTTTCAAACTTTTGTGATCTGTGTAAATGTAACATTTCTCACCATAAAGATAATGTCTCCAAACCTTCAAGGCGAGTACAATTGCTGCAAACTCAAGATCATGAGTAGGATAGTTTTTCTCATGAGTCTTGAGTTATCGGAAAGCATATGCAATCACTTTACCTTCATGCATCAATACAAAACCTAACCCATTCTTGGAGGCATCACTGTAAATCACAAAATCCTTACCAGATTCTAGTTGAGTTAACACTGAAGATTTTGTCAACATGTTCTTAAGTTTCTCAAAGCTTCCTTGACATTTATCCGTCCACTCAAACTTAATATGCTTCTGTAACAGTCAAGTGAGAGGGTGGAAAAACCTTTTACAAAACTCCTATAATACCGAGCCAAACCTAAGAAACTTCTAACTTCTGTAACAGTCTTAGGTATTCTCCATTGTAAAATTACTTCTATCTTCTTTGGATCCACCTTTATCCCTTCAGCAGAAACTACATAACCCAAGAATGATACTTCATTCAACCAGAAGTCACACTTGCTGAACGTTGCATACAATTGTTTCTCTCTCAATATTTGCAAGACAAATCATAGGTGCTTGTCTTTTTATAGCGTCTTCGAATACATTAGAATATCATCAATAAATATCACCACGAAATGGTCTAGATAAGGATGAGAGATCCTATTCATTAGATCCATGAAAGCTGTTGTGGTATTTGTAAGGCCAAATGGCATGACCAAAAACTCATAGTGGCCATATCTTGTACGAAAAGTAGTCTTGGGCACATCTGCTTCTTTTACTTTCAACTGATGGTAGCCCGATCGTAGTTCAATCTTTGAAAATACACCTGTTCCCTTCAGTTGATCAAATAAGTTTTCAATACATGGGAAGGGATACATGTTCTTGATTGTCACCCTATTCAGCTGTCTGTAGTCAATGCATAATCTAAGAGACCTATCCTTTTTCTTTACAAAGAGTACTAGTGCTCCCCATGGGGAAATACTAGGTCTGATAAAGCCTTTATCAAGCAATTCCTGCAGCTGAATATTCAATTACTTGAGTTCTGTAGGTGTCATCCTGTAGAGTGCAATGTGCCTAGTGCTACCTCAATAGTGAATTTGACTTCCCTATTAGGTGGCAAGCCTGGTAGTTCCTCCAGAAAGACATTTGGATAATCTCTCACTGTAGGCACATATGATATCTTAAGATCTTCCTTTTAAACTTCCATTGCATAACACAAATAAGCAATGCACCCCTTTCTTATAAGTCTTTTAGCAACTATAGCTGAAATCACATATGATAGAAAGTCTGTCCTTTCACCCATAAATAGTGATTTTCCAATCATTAGAGAGTCTAAGTGTCACTCTCTTCCGTTTACAATCTATTGTCGCTTGGTGGGCGAATAACCAATCCATCCCCAATATCACATCAAACTCGCAGAATGGGAGTTCAATTAGGTTAGCTAAAAATTCATAACCTTGCACACTAATGGGACAATTCTTATACACCATGTTCGCCACAACACTATTTCCTAAAGGATTGCTCACTAGGATGTCCTGGTGTAATTGTGAATCTTTTAACCCTTTCCTCCGTGCAACATCAGTATTTATATAGAAATGTGTGGAACCAAGATCAACAATTGCATAAACAGAATCAGTCAGAAGTATGAATTTACCTACTATCACATCAGGAGCATCCTCCTCTTCTCTAGCTCTCACTGCATAAATACAACCTGTAGCTCATCCCTGACCCTAGGGTTGTTATGTAGAAAGTATAAATGCTGATGGGTTAAGGGTTGCTCCCCTACCTCGGCCTCTGGATGGTAAAGATCAAATACCAGGTGTTAGTGATATAGTCGTAGTAACTTGAGCCACTGGACAATTCCTGACCTGATGATCTTTTGAACCACACTTGAAACAGGCACCAGTCAAATATCTGCACTCTCCTGAGTGAGATCTACCACAATGGCTACAAGTTTGAATTGTACTTTCCCCTCTATCTCTACGTGTACTGCCCACAAAAATGACTGAGGCATTGCCGCGGAATGTATTTCCTTGTCCACGCCCTAGTGCAACTGATGTATGACTCTGCGATGGAGCTAATCCCCTATACTTCTTACTCAGAGCACCCAAACCACTGAATTTTCCTGACTTCCTCTTCTGCTAAAATCGAGTTTTTTTGTTAGCCTCATTTGTCTAAATACTTTCTACTTTAATAGTCGTTTCTACCATAGCATGCAAATTTGGATGTTATTGTGCACCCACTATTTGTTTGATCTTGTTATGGAGATCCCTCTCAAATCTCTAACATAATCTCTCCTTTGTCAACTGCTAATCATCAAGGTAGGCACTGAGGTGCTCAAACTCACATTCATATTCTGCTACTGTCTTGTTTCCCTGCTTGGGTCTCCAGAAAGCATCTTGCATCTCTACTTTATACTATGACCTTATGTATTTCTTCTCAAACTGGCCCAAAAAGAAATCCCAATTCAACTCTTCACCTGGGGTATGTTTATGTACTGAATCCCACCAAATGAATGCAGGACCCTGAAGTAATGCTACAGTACCTTCAAATTTCTCTTCAAATGGGTTGTGAGTAATTTCAAATAACCTTTTTATCTTGAATAACCATTCTTCAACTTGTACAAGGGTCAATGGATTATGCCCATAGAAATCTTTAGCCCCATTTTCTTCAATTGCTCCAAAATAGGCTTTTTCTTAGGCGAAGCAAGAGGTTATACATGTGTTGCGCTGGTTGTGCCTGTTGATTTTGTTCAGCTTACTTTCTATGTTGAATATAATTAGCCATGAGATAGAGAAAATCTAGCTATTGTGGTGGAGGTGGTGCAACTGGTGGAGTGACATTATGTTGCGAGCTTCAACTTGCCAATCACTAAGTGATGCTTCACTCTCACCATCCCCAACACCTTAACCTTGTTGGGATGCCATCATTCACTATAAAACAGGAAAGAAGCAAGCATACGTTAGACTTATAACATATTTCATCCATCATTGGCATGCATATACATATAATCCATTTACTTAATTCCCACTCCGATCTTAGAACCATCTTAACCACACTCTGATACCACTAAAGACTGTGACACCCTTATAATAATCATTCTATACGTATATCATGTGGGTTAATACAGTTATAACCGATGTGTGAAAAAAGTTTCTTAATATTTAATTTAATGCCCATAATATATTATACACTTAATTAGTCTTTTTTTTTTCAAATATTTTGGTAGCATAACGGTTAAAAATTAGCTACCCCACCTACATTGCAAACAATTCACGACCCATTTTTGGGCACAACAATACACATATAAAACAAAATATTTTTCATTCAATCACCAGTCAACATTTCATTCTTTACGCATATAATAATTCATAAATATCCTTGAACATAATATGTACAATATTTCATTCCTACAACTCCATATACATATATATATATACATGTCATTCTAGGTACTAACCTACTATTATTTGTTCTTTTGTTAGTTTCCAAAATTTGTATGTTTCCTCCTGCCTTCCCCGCTATTACCTACACGCAGTCAAATAACTATGTGCTGAGTAGAAATACGTCCAGTGATGCTTACTAATCTAAAAATTTCCATTAATCTATTATTTTTTCCATGCATACATGCAAAAACATTTTTAATACACTGTTCAAGTTTTCTATTTAATATATACTTATTATTCTTTTTATGAATATTTTGTTATTATTTACCCTTAATTTACTAATTAATATTTTCAATAAATTTACCAATTTTTTTCAATTAAGTTTTTTTTCTGAACTTTTAATTTTTTTCAATTTAGTCCATTTTTCACTTTATTTATTTAATTAACCATTCATTTCTTTCTTCTTTATTTTTTTTCCAATCCTTTATTTAATTAGTTACAAATTTCACTTTGGTTCCTAAATCACCATTTATTTACAATTTTGCCATTACTTTATATTTATTTATACTTTTGCCACTAATATTTTTATTTTTCATTTATTTTCTTTTTAACTACATAATTTAACATTTTATTTCATTTTATTCCACTTATTTCTCACTTTTAAATTTTTTATTTTTTTATTTTTTTCGCGCAATTATCACTTTTATCATCATTATTATTATACCATTTTATTATTCTTATCACTTTTATCATATTTATCCTATTTATCACTTATATCATTTTTCTCACATTTTTCACATTTATCCTTTTTATTATATTTATCATATTTATCATTTATCTCGTATTTTTTCTCTTTTATTATTATTATCACATTTTTTACTTATTTCATTTTTATCATATTTTTCACTTATTTTTCACTTCTATCATTTTCACTTATTAGGAATAGCCACGCCACAAGCAATATTACTTGATAAGTAACTAATTCCTAAAGGTAATAAAGAGATGCAAATCTGCCTCACTTTAAAGAAAAACACTCAAATCCGTTTTTATTCATTCATGTCATGTACAAGAAGCCTAGATGAGTATTTATAGCCCTAAGTCTTTGAATTCTTTTATGGTAAAGGATAACTAAATGATATTCTAACTCAACTCCTAAAATTACAGTCATATTCTAACTCATATTCTAAAAAGTAGAGTCCTACTTGAATTAGGACACTAATTAAATCCTTCTAAAATAAGACAAGTGGTGGGTTGGGCTTTATTTCTTTGGCCCACATATCTATCACTAATTAAAGTCTAAGGTAATTTAAATTAGGCAGCCCACATACATAATTAAGCCCAAATCCCATAAGTAGGCACATGCATGGCACATGTTCTTGAGCACATGGTTGGTACATGATGTCATCCACATGGATGGCACATGTCTTGCACATGTTTGGCACATGACTCCTAGCACATGATTTGCAATCTTTAATTTTATGGACTTTGCCTTGTTTAGCCCATTTGAATTGAATCTTCATGAAAGACTCCCTTGATCTTCACTTTAGGTTCCCTTTGTGTATTATTGGCCCATAAGCTTGAGTGTGAATTTTAGGCCCAATATAGCAACAAATGCTCCAATGCTGCCTTCTATGACTTGGAATACGCCCTACATTAATTTGGATCATTTGAATGGGCTTTTGAACTCCTTTTCGGTCTATTTCAATGATATAAGATTGCTCCTCTCCATTGACAAAAGATTGACGTTCATATCCTTCAATTATGGTTCCCGAGCATACATCATTCCCCCTTTCCTCAAGAAGATTTGCCCTCGAATCTTTGCCTACATCAAAAGAAAAATGCACAGCACGAAGTAAAGGATAATTAAAATTGTTAGTAAAAAATTTACTTTTCATCTCTTTCTCCTTTTCACACACATTCACTATTTTGTCTCTTTGCTCATTACTACTACTACTTTTGTCCCTCAAAACCTCATCTCTCTCAATTCTCTCTTTGGCTTCTCCATAAACAGCCCCTTCTTTCATCTCAATCTCAGTCATTGTTACTCCTTCAAGCTCATCCAATTCATGTTCATCACTCACCTTTATGGATTCACTATCATTAGCCACAAATTCATCTTGAATGATGTTTTCACTCTCAATTGCAATGCTCTCAAAAACACTAACACCATTAACTTCTTCTAGTGAAATAGAATCAATACTCTCACCTACAATTTCAACTTCACTAGTATGAACATCATTAATATCCTCATGAATTTGATTCTTACCTTCATCCACCATTTTAAACTTAGGAACAAAATCAAATTCATAATAAAAATTTGAATTTTGAATTTTACACCTTCTTGGATAAGGATTCTTCATTTCATTCTCTTTCTCTTCATGCCCCCACCTATCAATCCTAGCACGCATCTTGTCCATTGCTTTTTGAAAGGAACTCACCGAAGATGCTTTGTCTTTCTTTCTTTCTCTTCTTTGTCTATCATCATCATAATGTTCAAACTACTCTTTTTCTTCATGACATTGAAACCTCCTAATGCCTTGAGGTCGAGACCCCTCTCTTGATCTTCTTGTGTCAAAGATACTTTGTTGTATCAAATCTTCAATTTGTTGATTTTGTCTCTCCATCTTGTCTATAATTTTTCCAATCTTTACCTCCAATATTTTAATGTAAGATTGAACAACATCCGTTGGCACATATTCACCATGTCCCTTGATGCGAACCAAGACAACAAAAATGATCTTACATGCCATGGAGGAGATGGATTAGTGATGCCACTTGGTCCAATTATAAGATCAAGTAGAAACAAGCTCAAGGCAGCCTTGCAAATGTATATTCAGAGCTTAGTGACAAGAGATATCAAGGAAGAGGCTTGGGTCAGGCTTGAAGAGATGGAATCAGTTGGCGATCCAAAGCTTGTGACACTCATTGGGGCATGTGAGGGTGAAGAAAACTAGCTTAATGGGCTAGAGAAGAAGTCTATATTACAAGGTTCAACTCATGTGCAATATGCTATGTTAAGGTGGACTTATGTTATGTCATGATTGGGCCTAAGATTAATTTTAGTGGGCTATTTTATTTTAATTATTGGAATGTAATTTCATTTAAAGACACATGATCAGCCTTATTTTTACTTGTCTTAAGTGTGTAGGCCTTATAAAATTAAGCCCATTCGTTTGTCCTTAAGTCATTAGGGTCATATTGGTCTTTTCTTCATGTTTGCACCTATAAGACAATCAGATTGGTGATTAAGATCAAAACTTCAATGTTCTTGAGTGTACTTCAAGTGGGAGGTGTGATCTCCATTGATATACCAAGGATTGTTTTCACTTATCAGGTTGGTAATTAATTTGTGGCGTGAATCCAATTCTCTTTTCATACTCTTTGTTACCAATTCCTTGCTGTTTTGGGGGTGAAGAGTCTAATCTTGTAATTGTTTAAACTTAAGATTTGTATCAAATTGATTTGGAGGTTGTCTAGACTTAGATTCTAGGTGGTTGCTGCATCATTTGGTATCAGAGAGCTTTGGTTCTAAATCAATTGTACTTTTCTTTATTTTTCTGGTTTTAGTGATATTTGTTCAAGTTACAGCATAAAAAAATTAAAAAAAAAAGTTTATCTATTTGTGGCTGAATTTGCCTATATTGCTATCTATTGAAGTTTGGTTTATTTCTTTTTTTTTTTGGGGTACGAATTTTTGGTGTTCTAATTTTTTTTTTGTTTATCAGATTACAAAGAAAAAAAAAAAGAAAAAAAACAACAACAAAAAATCGTGCATATTGGCATTGATTGTCAAAAGTGTGACTGTTTGGATTCAATTGATTGCACACATATATAAAATGAATTGCCTCTGAATATATTTGCTCTATTCTGATTAAAATTGATAATTTGAGCAATTTTGAGTGGAGTTCGTAATTGAAATTGATTGGTTTCATATTGAGGTATAAGTTGAGATTTCATTGCTTATTGCTGGAAATTGTGCAATTGGTGGAAAATTGTTACTAATAGGCATACAATTAGCTTATTTGGCAGTAAGTTGGGAATGGTTTAGTGAATTTTAGCTTCTGGTTCGAATTCTATTAGGGCAGTAGCACATATACACTTAATTTTTTTCTAGTTTAGTAAATTTATTGCATTCTTTGTTTTATATTTTTGAGTGTTGTCCTACTTGTTTCCATTACATTAGTTGAGTAATTTTCCATTCCATATTACTCAAATAACAATATTATATCTGCACACCTCATTCTTCATCCGTGTGTGCATATAGCATATACTTGTCATTCCTTGCTTTCATCTCATTAATTTTGCTTCTAGTTTTGTGATGTTTCCTTTCTTGCTTAGGAATTGTCTATTTTAATTTTCTGTTGGATATTGCTGCTCATTATTATTGATCTGGTTGGTTGAAATTGATCCGAAAATATATCATAGTGAGGACACAAGAGCAGTAAAAGGCAGGAGTGGTTAGCTCAAAAGAGGGTAAAAGCCTTAATTGAGTGAAACACGAGCGAACATACACATTTTGAGTGAAACACATGAGGGAGTGTGTGAGGCCATTTATTTACATCATGTCTACATCAAGCAACCAGGAAAGAAGTAGTGATAAAGGAAACAAAACTTTCTTCACATTGGAGGCTATGCAACAACAATTTGGAAGGCTTGAGATTCTGCTCCGAGATATGAATGATCGGTTTGACAAGTATGATAGGAGGTTAGAAGGCCATGATCAAGCTCTACAGAATCTTAGAAGAGATACATCCTTGCAAAGTCGAATTGGAGGGAGAAGGGAAAGGTTAGCAACTCCACCTCAATCTGACTATGAAGAAGTTTTTGATGACTTTGATGATGATAGGGATAGAAATCAGTTTGGAGGTAGAGGGGGCAGAAATGATAGAGGAAGGAATAGGAGAGAACATAGAGGCAGGGTAGAGGTGGATAGATTTGGGAACGTTGAGAATCGGATAGATCGTAATTTGGGGAGTATTAAAATGAAAATCCCTACTTTTCAAGGTAGGAATGATGCTGATGCTTACTTGGAGTGGGAGAGAAAAGTGGAATTGGTGTTTGAATGTCATAACTATTCTGAGGAAAAAAAAGTAAAGTTGGCAGCCGTGGAATTCACTGACTATGCCTTGGTATGGTGGGACCAAATGATCCTCAATAGGCATAGGAATGGGGAAAGGCCTATAAACACATGGGTGGGGATGAAGGCAGTCATGAGAAAGAGGTTTGTCCCTAGTTACTATTATAGGGAACTACATCAAAGGCTCCAAACTTTAAGGCAAGGGAATAAAAGTGTTGAGGACTATCATAAAGAAATGGAGATAGCTATGATGAGGGCTAATATTGATGAAGATAAGGAGGCTACCATGGCACTTTTCTTGGCTGGTCTAAATAAGGAAATTGCAAATGTTATTGAGCTGCACCACTATGTAAAGTTAGAAGAGATGGTGAATATGGCTATGAAGGTGGAGAAGCAACTAAAGCAAAAGGGAACCAACAAACCAACCTATTTGGGTTCCACATCTAATTGGAGCTCAAAATGGCCTAAAAGGGAAGACAAAGACAAAGACAAGGTAAGAGAAGAAAAGGGTAAAGTAGAGCAAAAAGGTAACCCTAAAGCTAATGGTACTTCTTCTTCCAATACTGAAAAGCATAGAAACATAAAATGCTTTAAGTGCCTTGGCAATGGACATATTGCATCTCAATGCCCAAATAAAAAGCTTATGATATTGAAAGATAATGGTGTAATTGAATCCGAAAGTGATAAAGAATCTGATTCAATGCCTTCATTTGAAGATTGTAGTGATGATGATGAGGCCGAGCATGCTGTTGGTGGGGATTTAAATCTTGTGGTTAGGCGTGTACTAAATGTACAATTGAAAGAAGATGGGGTTGAACAAAGGGAAAATATCTTCCATTCCAGATGCTTGATAAATGGCAAAATTTGTAGTCTTATAATTGATGGAGAAGTTGTACTAATGTTGCAAGTACTACTTTAGTTGATAAGTTGGGGCTGGATTGTTTGAAACATCCTAGGCCATATAGACTACAATGGCTTAATGATTGTGGAGAGATAAGGGTAAATAAACAAGTTTTAATTTCATTCTCCATTGGAAGATATTCTGACCATGTACTTTGTGATGTAGTACCTATGCATACAGGTCATGTGTTGCTTGGTAGGCCATGGCAATATGACAGAAAGGTGACACATGATGGGTATAGAAATAGACACTCATTCATGATGGGAGATCAACGTATCATTCTGGTTTCTATGACTCCTAGTGAAGTTTATGAAGATCAAATGAAGCTAAAAAGGAGCACGGAGGAAGAAATGCAAAAAGAAGCCGAAAAGTCCAAATTGAGAGAAAAGGAGCAAAAAGAAAATGGAAAGGCTGAGAGTTGCAAAATAAGAGAGATGAGAGGAAAAGAAAAAGGAGAGGCTAAAAAAGAGAGAAAAATGGTAGGAAAAGAGGCCCAAAAAGAAAAGCAAATAATTGGCCCAAAGGAGAGTGGTACAAAGAAAAACAATTTTTATGCAAAAGTAAGGGATATGAGAGTGGCTTTTGAGAATCAACAATGTTTACTTGTACTCATGTACAAGGAATCTTATTTTAATGAAGCTGACCTTAACCCTTCTTTGCCTAGTGTTGTTGTTTCTTTATTGCAGGAAAAGAGTTACCACAAGGATTGCCACCAATAAGAGGAATTGAACATCAAATTGATTTCATACTAGGAGCTCAAATTCCAAACCGACCAGCCTATAGGAGCAACCCCGAGGAGACAAAGGAACTTCAAAGGCAAGTGGAGGAGTTGTTAGCAAGGGGGCATATCCATTAGAGTCTTAGTCCGTGTGCAGTGCCGGTGCTTTTGGTGCCAAAAAAGGATGGGAGTTGGCGCATGTGTGTTGATTGTAGGGCTGTGAATCGCATAACAGTTAAGTATCGCCATCCAATACCCAGATTGGATGATATGTTAGACGAACTGAATGGCGCTTGTGTCTTTACTAAGATTGATTTGATGAGTGGATATCACCAAATTAGGATGAAAGTTGATGATGAATGGAAAACAACATTTAAAATAAAGCTTGGTTTATATGAGTGGCTCGTTATGCCTTTTGGTCTAACCAATGCCCCTAGCACTTTTATGAGATTGATGAATCATGTTTTGTGTCAGTTCATTGGAAAATTTGTTGTTTATTTTGATGATATTTTGATTTATAGTAAATCTGTTGATGAGCATGTACATCATCTTAGGGCTGTTTTGGATACACTTAGGAGAGAAGAATTGTATGCTAAACTTAAAAAGTGCACATTTTGTATGAATAGAGTTATATTCTTAGGGTATGTGGTGAGTGCCAATGGAATTGAGGTTGATAAGGAGAAGATAAGGGCTATCCAAGAATGGCCAACCCCTAGGAATGTGAGTGATGTTAGGAGCTTTCATGGCCTTGCTAGCTTTTACAGGAGGTTTGTAAAGGATTTTAGTGTCATTGCTGCTCTAACTGAAATCATTAAAAAGGATGTGGGGTTTAAGTGGGGCGAGGTGTAAGAACTTGCATTTAATACTTTGAAAGATAAACTTTGTTCTGCACCTGTTTTGAGTTTGCCTGATTTTAATTCTACTTTTGAGATTGAATGTGATGCCTCCGGGATAGGTATTGGTGTTGTTTTGATGCAGGGTAGGCGTCCAATTGCTTTCTTTAGTGAAAAGTTGAGTGGTGCACAACTCAATTATTCCACATATGACAAGGAGTTATATGCATTGGTGATGGCTTTGGAGACTTGGCAGCATTATCTTTGGCCTAAAGAGTTTGTGATTCATAGTGATCATGAGTCTTTAAAGCATCTCAAGGGTCAAGGTAAGTTGAACAAACGACATGCCAAATGGTTGGAGTTCATTGAGACCTTTCCTTATATGATTCAATACAAACAAGGTAAGGAAAATGTGGTTGCTGATGCATTATCTAGAAGATATACTCTTATTACTACTTTGAGTTCTCGATTGATGGGATTTGAATATATAAGGGAATTGTATGCTTCTGATTTTGATTTTTCAAATGTTTATAATGCATGTGAACAATCTGCATTTCAAAGGTTTTATAGGCATGATGGTTATTTATTTAGAGAAAATAAACTTTGTGTGCCTAATTGTTCAATGCGTGAGTTGCTTGTACGTGAGCATTTTGGTATTGCTAAGACACTTGACATCTTGTATGAGCATTTTTATTGGCTTAATATGAAGAAAGATGTTGAGAAAATTTGCTCTAGGTGTGTTGCATGTAAGCAAGCCAAGTCACGAATTCAACCTCATGGGTTGTATACTCCTTTACCCATCCTTAGTCAGCCCTGGATTGACATTTCTATGGATTTTGTGTTGGGACTGCCCAGGACTAAAAGGGGAAGATATAGCATTTTTGTTGTAGTTGATAGGTTTAGCAAGATGGCACATTTCATTGCTTGCCAAAAACTGATGACGCTACACATATTTCTGATTTATTCTTTAAGGATGTTGTCCGTTTGCATGGTGTTCCTAAAGCTATTGTTTCTGATAGAGATTCTAAGTTTTTGAGTCATTTTTGGCGTGTGCTGCGGGGAAAGTTGGGAACAAAGTTGCTATTTTCTACTACTTGTCATCCCCAAACAGATGGTCAAGCTAAAGTGGTTAATAGATCTTTAGGATCATTATTACGTGCTGTTGTTGGAAAGAATTTGAAAACTTGGGAAGATTGTTTGCCATTAGTAGAATTTGCATATAATTGAAGCATTCATTCATCAACAGGTTATTCTCCATTTGAAATTGTCTATGGTTTTAATCCTCTAACCCCTTTGGATTTGTTGCCTATACCTGTGAATGATATTTCTAACTTAGATGGGCAAAAGAAGGCAGATTTGATTAAGTCCATACATGAGAAGGCAAAGCAGCACATTGAGTTAAAGAATAAAAGTTATGCACAAAAAGCCAATCAAGGACGTAAAGTTGTGAAATTTGAACCTGGAGATTGGGTATGGGTGCATTTTAGGAAAGAGAGATTTCCTAACCAAAGGAAATCCAAGTTGGATCCAAGAGGCGATGGACCTTTTTAAGTGGTTGAGAGGATCAATGACAATGCCTATAAGATTGACTTGCTCGATGAGTATGGTGTTTCAGCAACTTTTAATGTTGCTGACCTTTCTCCTTTTGATAATGCAGGTGGTGATTCGAGGACGAATTCTTTTGTGGAGGGAGGGAATGATGAGAACCAAGACAACAAAAAATGATCTTACATGCCATGGAGGAGATGGATTAGTGATGCCACTTGGTCCAATTATAAGATCAAGTAGAAACAAGCTCAAGGCAGCCTTTCAAATGTATATTCAGAGCTTAGTGACAAGAGATATCAAGGAAGAGGCTTGGGTCAGGCTTGAAGAGATGGAATCAGTTGGCGATCCAAAGCTTGTGACACTCATTAGGGCATGTGAGGGTGAAGACAACTAGCCTAATGGGCTAGAGAAGAAGTCTATATTACAAGGTTCAACTCATGTGCAATATGCTATGTTAAGGTGGACTTATGTTATGTCATGGTTGGGCCTAAGATTAATTTTAGTGGGTTATTTTATTTTAATTATTGGAATGTAATTTCATTTAAAGACACATGATCAACCTTATTTTAACTTGTCTTAAGTGTGTAGGCCTTATAAAATTAAGCACATTCGTTTGTCCTTAAGTCATTAGGTCAGATTGGTCTTTTCTTCATGTTTGCACCTATAAGACAATCAGATTGGTGATTAAGATCAAAATTTCAGTGTTCTTGAGTGTTCTTCAAGTGGGAGGTGTGATCTCCATTGATATACCAAGGATTGTTTTCACTTATCAGGTTGGTAATTAATTTGTGGCGTGAATCCAATTCTCTCTTCATACTCTTTGTTACCTTTTAAAATGATAAGAATGCGAACTCCTAACTTCGCCCCAAAAGCGCACTCAAAGGGGAAGGTTTGAACCCAGCCTTATAAACCAGTCCAAGAGTTCCTCCGCAACCGATGTGGGACGCATCATCCCCACCCCCTTAAGACCCCGACTGCCTTGGTCGGTGATCTGTCGTAACCCGAAGGGACACCGGTGTACAGGGCTGGCTCTGATACCAAATGATAAGAATATGGACTCCTTACTTCGCCCCAAAAGTGCACTCAAAGGGGAAGGTTTGAACCCAGCCTTATAAACCAGTCCAGGAGTTCCTCCGCAACTGATGTGGGACACATCATCCGTCATGTCCACCACTGCTCCTCATACTTCCCTTAGACATGGTTAAGCTACAAGAAAGAGTTAATGAAGATAAAAAGTCCTCGCAATCACTCCCTCACGTGTTTCACTCAAAAAATAATATAACTACTCTCGTGTTTCACATAAATAATGGCTTTTACCCTCTTTTAAGCTCACCACTCTTGCCTCTTATCACTCAAAATTTGAATCTCAAAATTACAAGTAAGAGCCATAAACAAAAGCAAACAATATGCAACTGATCTATGCTAATAATTAACAATGAACCCTAACAAGAATGAATGGAACAAAGTCTAAAAGAAAACTGATGTGAAAGAAATTTATATTTAAAGCTATACACGAATTTAAATAGGTGTATACTACTGATTTTTGTTCAAATTAAATATAAGAATGCAAATTAGACTGAAGTAATGTAATTAGATGCAAAAAGGACAGAATTAAAAGAATGAAAACTTAAGAGCACAAAGAATTAGACAATATTGAAAAAAATTCAGAATCGGTTTCCTCCTAGTAAGTAGCCGATTGTCCCTTAATTTAACCCGTATTCAACCTTAATTTATCACCAACTAGCAAGAACTCAAGGTATATTTAATAGATAAGCTCAATTCCTCAAGATCAAATCAATGCTCAATATGATCACTAAGGTACCTAAATTCAAAAGTTGCACTTTTCAACCTCAAAACCAATTATTTAAGTTGGATTGCAGTAGTTTATGATAATAACAAACAATTCCAGCAATCAATAATCACAAGATTTCAACTTGAAGCTCAAAATAGCACACTTTTCACAATTTTGGTGCTAAATTCGAAATTCTGAATATTTTTTTCTTTTTCCTTTTTTTTTTGTTTTTTTATCAAATAACACTAAACTAATGCTTAATAAACCTCAAACATATCAATGAATTGAAAAGAAGCCCAAACTTGCAATTTTACTCTTTATGGAAAAAAAATTTCCTAAGGTACCTCTAATGGCAGAATTTAAATCTAGCTAAGTTAACAACTAGAAAGCAATTGTAAAGGATAGATAATGATTACCTAACCAAAAGCTCTGATACCAAACTGATGCGGAATCCTAAAGACCGTGCCTTGAAACCCCTCAACAAGACAAGGTAAACAAACCTTAAGCTATGGTGATCATGTATTGAATCTGACCCAAGGCTAACCAATGTAGCAAAGAACCAAGATTATATGGTTTATTAAGAATAGCCACGCCACAAGTAATATTACTTGATAAGTAACTAATTCCTAAAGGTAATAAAGAGATGCAAATCTGCCTCACTTTAAAGAAAAACACTCAAATTCGTTTTTATTCATTCATATCATGTACAAGAAGCCTAGATGAGTATTTATAGCCCTAAGTCTTTGAATCCTTTATGGTAAAGGATAACTAAATCATATTCTAACTCAACTCCTAAAATTACAGTCATATTCTAACTCATATTCTAAAAAGTAGAGTCCTACTTGAATTAGGACACTAATTAAATCCTTCCAAAATAAGACAAGTGGTGGGTTGGGCTTTATTTCTTTGGCCCACATGTCTATCACTAATTAAAGTCTAAGGTAATTTAAATTAGGCAGCCCACATACATAATTAAGCCCAAAATCCCATAAGTAGGCACATGCATGACACATGTTCTTGAGCACATGGTTGGTACATGATGTCATCCACATGGATGGCACATGTCTTGCACATGTTTGGCACATGACTCTTAGCACATGATTTGCAATCTTTAATTTTATGGACTTTGCCTTGTTTAGCCCATTTGAATTGAATCTTCATGAAAGACTCCCTTGATCTTCACTTTAGGCTTCCTTTTGTGTATTATTGGCCCATAAGCTTGATTGTGAATTTTAGGCCCAATATAGCAACAAATGCTCCAATGCTGCCTTCTATGACTTGGAATATGCCCTACATTAATTTGATCATTTGAATGGGCTTTTGAACTCCTTTTCGGTCTATTTCAATGATATAAGATTGCTCCTCTCCATTGACAAAAGATTGACGTTCATATCCTTCAATTATGGTTCCCGTGCATACATCACCTTGGTTCGGTTATTCATTTATGATGAAATAATACTCAATCAATATGGCTTAAGCTCAGGGAGTGCTCCTGATCCATAACCCGTATCCAGTTAGTCCAAGTTTAGAGTGATGTGGGCAAGATAATGAAGATATGTCAGAAAATATGAAAAGAAAAGAAAAGAAAATGATGATGATATGAGATTGAGATATAATAATAAAGAGATTAACAGAGTAACTTACCATCAAAGATAAATGAAAATAATGTTGTATATGTGAGCATGATATTTATACTTGTATGAAATAGGAACATGTTGATAGACATAGCACGCAAACATTTTAATGCATAAAATGATACATGTTAATGCTTGTTGCATGATATAGTATATTGTCTTATTTATACGCACCACTAAGCTTAGAGCTTAGCGTGGGAGTTTCCTTCCGCGCAAATATAGAAAGGTAGCTGAAGGTGGTAGATAAAGCAAGCGGTGATCCTATTCAAATTAATGCAGCCGATCTCGAAATAGTAGGTCATAAACTTTTGAACTCTTGTATTTTGTTTTTCACATTATATGTACTTATAAGTTTTAAATTAGTTTTCAAAGTTTGTTAAATAGTAAATTGGTATTTGTAAATACTATGTTACGTAAATAAAATGTACATTATTTATTAAATAGAAAAAATTATATAGAGAGAGATTTAAAGAAGAAAAGAGGACAGACAGTAGTGCCCCCGCATTCGGGCACGTGCAGTTTAGGTGAGGGGGTGTTACAGATTTTTTGGTATCAGAGTCCGATTTGGGTGGTTTTGGTTTTTTAAAAAGTGAATTTTGAAAATGTTTATTTCTTGAAGAGTACCCACAATTGAATTTTTGAAATTGCTGCTTTAATGTCTGGGGTCATTACTTTTATGTTATAAGTAAGGTATGGCTTCTGGATCAAGACAAATAGTAGTGGAAGAAGCCAAGAGTAATGAGCCCTCAGAGGCAAGAGTTTCATCACGACCAAGTCATCACCGAGCTGCAGCACCGAGATCTGGTGCTAATTCATCCTGTGAGCAGTCAACTACTAATACCGGTCAGTCGAAGCTCATAAGAAATATGATAGAATTACTACAGAGAGCATCACAACCAACCTCATCTGGATTACAATTTGAGAGATTGAGGAAGCTAGGGGCACCCGATTTCTATGGAAAAAGGGAGGATGATCCTTCTGCGGCAGAATTTTAGTTGGATTGGATAGAGCGAGTCTTCAATCAACTACACTGTATAGATGAGCAGAAATATGAGTATGCAATATCGCTACTACAGGAGCATGCATATGATTGGTGGTGATCTGAGTCACAAAGCACAGAGGCACCCGACCCTATGATATGGGAATTCTTTCTGGAGAAATTTAAGGAATAGTATATCCCTCCTATATACACAGATGACAAGAAAAGAGAATTTCTGACTCTGAAACAAGGAAATATGTCAGTAACAGAATACGAGAGGGAATTCACACATTTATGTAAGTATGCTGAGGGCATTGTATCTAAAGAAACTAATAAATGTCGACGTTTTGAATATGGATTGAAGGATACGATCAAGTTACAAGTTTCAGCCCTACGTATGATGAGCTTCCCCAGTTTACTAGCATCTGCTAGAACAGTTGAAAGAGTCTTGGCGGCACAACAGCCCGTGCAGGTTAGTGGGGTTAGTAGACCCGCACCACAACTAAGTGTAGTACAGTCGAGCGGCAAGAGAAGTAGATCTTTTGGTGGCCGAATCCAAGTTGGAGGTTCCAGCAGACCTCAGTCTTATAGGTGGGGACAAACTGCAAGATCTACTTCATCAATAGCCAGTGCATTGACACAGGCATCTCGTAGATCTACAACTCTACCAATGTGTCAACTTTGTGGTCATCCTCACCCAGGAGAGTGTTGGTGGATGATAGGAGCATGCTTGAAATGCGGCTCCAAGAACCATATAAAAAGAGATTGTCCATTGCTACAGTTTGGCAGAGGTTCAGGGAGTATTGAGTCGGTACCAATACAGACTATGGGACAAGGTAGAGGTTGAGGCCAAGGACAAGGAAGAGGAAGTCGTGCAGGGCCAAGCCAGTTTAGGTCAGACACAGTGGAGAGGCCAGAAGGTAGTAGATTTGCTCCAGCAAGAGCTTATGCCATGCAATGCCGAGAGGAGCAGGATGCACCTGACGTCATAGTGGATAAATTCCTTCTCTTTGGCTCTTATATACATGCATTGATAGACCCGGGATCGACACACTCATACATATGCACACCACCATCGGGTCGAGAGGGTTTAAAACCTGAGACTCTAGAATACGAGATTCTTGTGACTAACCCGTTAAGGCACTGTGTGAGGGTTAGTAAAATCTTTTGGGGTTGCCCAGTTGAAATTCAAGATAAACAATTCCCAGCGGATTTAATAGAGCTACCATTCCATGAGTTCAATGTGATCTTAGGAATGGATTGGCTAGCTCGACACGAAGTCATAGTAGATTGCAGAAAAAAAGAGATGAGGATTAAAGTTTCATAACAAGAAGAGATAGTAGTGATGAGCGAGAATAAAGGATATTCAGACAATGTGATATCAGTGTTGAAAGCTCAAAAACTCATCAATAAGGGATGTGAGACTTACCTAGCATATGTGATTGATACCCGAAAGAAAAGTCCGAAGTTGGCTGACATCCCAACTGTTAGTGAGTTTTCTGATGTGTTCCCTAAGGAGTTGCCAGGACTACCACCTTACCGAGAGATAGATTTTGCTATCGAACTAGTACCTGGCGGCGCTCCCATATCTATTACACCATATAGGATGGCACCCATAGAATTGAAAGAGTTGAAGATACAGTTACAAAAAAGTTAGATAAAGGATTTATACGACCTAGTGTATCACCATGGGGTGCTCCAGTACTATTTGTGAAGAAAAAAATGGTACTTTACATATTTGCATTGACTACAAGCAACTTAATAGGGTTACTGTTAAGAATAAATACCACTGCCTAGGATTGATGATTTATTTGATCAGTTAAAAGGTGCAAGTATATTTTCAAAGATAGATCTTCGATCAGGGTATCATCAACTGAAGATCATAGGGTCAGATGTATCTAAGATGGCATTCAGGACTCGTTATGGTCATTATGAGTTCTTGGTGATGCCATTTGGATTAACGAATGCACCGACAATTTTTATAGACCTGATGAACCGAGTGTTCAGGCCATATATTGATCAATTTGTAGTTGTATTCATTGATGACATTCTTGTCTATTCTAGAGATCAAGTAGAGCATGACCAACATCTCAGAAAAGTATTGCAGACCTTAAGGGAGAAACAATTGTATGCAAAGCTATCTAAGTGTGAGTTTTGGTTGGAAGCAGTTAGTTTTCTGGGTCATGTAATTTCAGCGGAAGGTATTCGAGTTGATCCTAGTAAAATTGAGGCTATTCTTAATTGGAAACCACCTCGCAACGTGACTGAGATGAGGAGTTTCCTTGGATTAGCCAGATTATAGGAGATTTGTGAAAGGATTTTCATCTATAGCGAATCATTTGACATGATTGCTACAAAAACATGTCCCTTTTGAATGGACAGATAGATGTCAAGCAAGCTTTGATCAATTGAAGACAATGTTGATTGAAGCACCAGTTTTGACTCAGCCTACTCTAGGAAAAGATTATGTTGTGTACAGTGATGCAAGTCACAATGGGCTAGGTTGTGTTCTTATGCAAGAGGGAAAAGTGATTGCATATGCCTCCAAATAACTTAAACCTTACGAGCTTAACTATCCAACGCATGATTTAGAGCTTGCAGCGATAGTTTTTGCTCTTAAGATTTGGAGACATTATCTGTATGGAGAAAGATGCTACATTTATACGAACCACAAGAGTCTTAAGTATCTTTCTTCACACAAATAGTTGAACCTGAGACAGCGAAGATGGTTGGAATTGATTTAAAGATTATGATTGTGTGATCGACTACCAGCCAGGCAAAGCTAATGTGGTAGCCGATGCACTAAGCCGAAAAATTTTAGCTGAGATGCAAGTGGAATCCACATTAATGCAGAGAATTAAAGATGTCCAGAAACCAGATGAGAAGCTAGTAAAGATGGTTAAAGCTGTTAAAATGGAGAAAAATCAGAATTTTCTTTAACAACAGATGGTACTGTGTATTTCAAGAACCGGATTTGTGTACCAAGTATAGACGAGTTGAGGTCAGAGATTTTAAAAGAAGCTCATGAAATGATTTATAATATGCACCCAGGTGGGAACAAGATGTACCAAGATTTGAAAGCACAATACTGGTGGTCGGGGATGAAGAAGGATATCACGAAATATGTTGTTGCTAAATGTCTAATCTGTTAATAAGTGAAAGCTGAGCATCAATTACCCATAGGATTACCACAACCGATTTCCATACCAGAATGGAAGTGGGAGAGAATCACGATGGATTTTGTGTCCGGCATACCAATAACTCAGAGAAAGCATGATGCAGTGTGGGTGATAGTAGATCGATTGACGAAGTCAGCACATTTTCTACCAGTGCGGATGGACTATACTTTGAACAAGCTGGCTAAGATTTGTGTGAATGAGATAGTGAGACTTCATGGAATACCTATGTCTATTATCTCTGACAGAGATCCCAGGTTTACGTCGCAGTTCTAGAAAATTTTACAACAGGCTTTGGGAACTCGACTCAGATTCAGTACGACATTTCATCCGCAAACGGATGGATAATCGGAGCGAGTTATTCAGAAGATATGATGAGATGTTGTGGGCTTGAATTTGAGGGAAGTTGGGATCGATATCTACCTCTTATGGAGTTTACCTATAACAATAGTCATCAAATGAGTATTGGCATGGCTCCTTATGAGGCCTTATATGGAAGAAAATGTAGGACACCAGTATGTTGGATGGAGTTAAATGAGAAAAAGTTGATTGGGCCAGAGATAATTCAACAGATAGAGGAAAAAGTTAAAGTGATCAAAGAAAAGCTAAAAGCAGCACAAGATCAACAGAAATCATATGTTGATTTAAAAAGATGAAACATAGAATATGCTGTAAGAGACAAAGTATTCCTTAAAGTTTCGCATTGGAAAAAGGTATTGAGGTTCGGTAGAAAAGGAAAGTTAAGTCCAAGGTTTATTGGTCCTTATGAGATTCTGGAAAGAATAGGACCAGTGGCTTACCGATTAGCTCTTCCTCCGAAACTAGACAGAATTCATAACATGTTCCAAGTTTCAATGTTAAGAAGATACCGTTTAGACCCGACCCACATTATACCGATTGAAGAAATAGAGGTACAAACAGACATGTCTTATGAGGAAGAATCGGTGGCTATAATAGCATATAAAGAGAAAGTTCTCTGGAACAAGAAAGTCCCTCTAGTTAAAGTTTGGTGGCAGAATCATACAATTGAAGAAGCCACGTGGGAAACTGAAGAAGTGATGAAGAAGCAGTATCCCCAGTTGTTTAACCCAGAATGAACAGGTGAATTAAGAGGACGAAATTTATTTAAGGGGGGAGAATATAATATCCTCTAATTTAGACACTGAGTCGCACGTATCGCAAAATTGACACGTATGATCGATCGGAGTTTAAATTCAGATTTTTTATCGGAATTAATCAAGTAATGACTACATTAAATGATAAATGCCTAATTAAGTGATTATAAAGTTTAAAGAAGTTGATTTACGGTAAATGACTAAATTGCAATTTACTAAAAATTTGAGAATTTATGAGATTAATTACCAATCAACATATTAATTTTGGGGACATTTTAATAGGTTGGCCGACTACTCAATGAGGAGGAGTAAGATTAGTGTTGATTAAGTAAAATGGCAAGAAGATGGTCAAGATGGTGGGTCCCATATAAAGACTTTTGGGTACCCTATTTAATTCTTTCTTTTCTTCTTCTTTTTCTCTTCATTTTCTACTTTCTTCTCTCTCTTTTCTACCAGTCACGCCAGCCCCATTCCCTTTATAGCTAAACCATAAATTTAGAGAGAGAAAGGAAGAGAAGAGAGGGGAAAGAGCAAGAACAAGTGATCTTCATGGTCCATAACTCCTAAGGAAGCTAGAAAGAGCAAGAAAGAGGTAGAAAAATCAAGTTTGGTGGAGAGAGAAAATCTCCAAAGTTGTGATTTAGTGAAGAAAAGAGTAAGGTAAGAAGTGATTCTTCTTCTTCTTCATCATCTTTTCTTAAAGAAGTTTGAATTTTGAGCTCATCCAAGTGACTCATATGTAAAGAGAGAGAAATTAGGGTTTTGAGAGAGAATAAGAGAGTTTAGGGTCTTGAGAAAATCAAATGATAATAGTGATCTATGATGTTGTAGGAGTTCCAAGTGACAAGAAACAAACACTAAAGAGCAAAGGAAAAGAGAAAGCTACCTAGAAGAGTGAAGGAGAAAGATTAAGGTTTGTGCATAACTTAAGACAATAGCCTATCTTTGTTTGAAATAATGCATGTTAGTATGATAATTGATTATTGAAATGCATTAATGATGATTATGACATGAAACCATATGTTAGAGATAAAGAATGAGTTTCTTGTGATTTGTTAAATTAAGTGATGCATATTAGAGAATTTAATTATGATTAAGGCATTTATAGGTATTAGTCATGATATGTCGAATAAAGGACTCCAGAAATGCATGACTTGTGTTTTGATATGATTTGGTGTAATTAGAATGAATGAAATGTGAATATGCAGATTTCCTGCCGAAAGTCATGGGCGTGACTATCGGGTCACGGGCGTGAACCTGATGGTTCACGGTCACAGCTGTGACTTTGGTGTGGAAATGGTACTATTTATTCCAGAAGTGTTAACGGTTGGGAATCACGGGCATGAACTTATTCACGGGCATGAATGAGTATTCATGACCGTGAATGATTTTGGCACGATTCATTCCAGTAGCGTTCACGACTTGGGATTACAGGCGTGAACTAATTCACGAGCATGAATTGGTAGTCACGGCTGTAAATGCTCTATTGTCAAATAAATTATGAATATGATTATCTATTGATGTATCTATTACACAAATGAAAGAGATGTTATCCAGTATGTATGAGCATGATAAGATGTTTGCAAAACAAGAGAATTGAGATGTTGATACATGAGAATATTGATGTGTTGAAATTGAGAATGATGATGATGTTATGTATATTATGAGGATGATGAAATGGATGTAAAATAAAAATTAAATAAAGATATATGATTGATGTGAAAATACGAAGATGCCCATTACTTTACCTGTGGACTAGAATCAGGATAGATGACATGTCATTAAGGGGGCAAATAGTACTGTACTATATGAGATATTCCTCGATCAATGTGGCTTAAGCTCGGAGAGCGCCATTGACTTGAGAAGCTCTGATGAGCACATATAAATTGAGGAGAATGTGGCTTAAGCTCGGAGAGTGCCCTTGGTCCGATTATTCATTTATGATGAAATAATACTTAATCAATGTGGCTTAAGCTCGGAGAGCGCCATTGATTTGAGAAGCTCTGTTGAGCCAGATAGTATACAGGGTGGCTATAGCTCTAGGAGCGCTCCTGATCCATAACTTGTATCCAGTCAGTCCAAGTTTAAAGTGATGTAGGCAAGATAATAAAGATATGTCTGAAAATAAGAAAAAAAAAATGATGATGATATGAGATTGAGATATAATAGTAAAGAGATTAACAGAGTAACTTACCATCAAAGATAAATGAAAATAACTTTGTATATGTGAGCATGATATTTATACTTGTATGAAATAGGAACATGTTTATAGACATAACACACAAACATTTTAATGCATAAAATGATACATGTTAATGCTTGTTGCATGATATAATATATTGCCTTATTTATTTGCACCACTAAGCTTAGAGCTTAGTGTGAGAGTTTCCTTTCGTGCATATATAGAAAGGTAGCTGAAGGTAGTAGATAAAGCAAACGGTGATCCTATTCAAATTAAAGCAGCCGATCTTGAAATAGTGGGTCATAAACTTTTGAACTCTTATATTTTGTTTTCCGCATTATATATAGTTATAAGTTGTAAATTAGTTTTCAAAGTTTGTTAAATAGTAAATTGGTATTTATAAATACTATGTTATGTAAATAAAATGTACATTATTTATTAAATAGAAAAATATATGTATATATAACAATTTAAAGAAGAAAATAGGACAGACAGTAGCGCCCCCGCATCTGGGCACGTGCGGTTTGGGTGAGGGGGTGTTACACACACCGCGGTAATAACATCCCTATGGTTAGCTAATTATATCATGAACTAAATTTAACCATCAGAAAAATAACTAAGGGTATTATTTTATTCCTTTAATTTAAGTTCGATTACTTTTACATTATTAATCACTTAACATTTTATTCAACTATACAATTTTATTACTACGATAATTTTTCACACTTTCCATTCTAATACATCAATATTTCATTATGAATAATCAGTTAAATTATTAAGCTCACTAAACACATTTCATTCATTATTTTTCATTTCATGCATAATAAAATAAATAATTAGAAAAATATTCAATATATCATTTAAAAATTCTCAATAAATTTATACACATTCAATATAATATTTTCTTGCATTTCATGACTAAATTTTTATTTAATTAGCAAGAAAAATATTGATTTTTCCTTCTTCATATTTCGGCCTATAATTAATTTTCATCATTAAAATTTTTCTTTGACCTTCCAATTGTTCATTTCACTAATTTATACATTCATTATTCCATATATATCATAATATTACAATAAAATGTAATTATACCTTAATATACATTTTTCACATAATAGGGTCATATTTTCCAATTTCCACTAATTAATTCTTTTAATTGAAATTAACTATTCTAATTCACTTTTTATAATCCATTAATCATGTTTTAAGCATCAATTACCAATTACATGCAAAACACACAATATTCTTGATTTCCATAACCCTAATTCATGCTTAATCAATAGAAATAGATAGATTTTGAAATCACTAACCTTATTTTTTTGCTTTGGCCTTCCTAAGCTTCATTTTCCTTAGCCTTTCCTTTGGAAGCACCTTCACTTTCCTTTGAACCTACCATGGCTAAAAATTATATTCCATTAATCCACCAATATTTTGCTTCCTTAACTCAAATAAACTTCATATTTATCATCTACATACCTTAAACTACCTATTTGAACCATTAAACTAATTTAAAACTATAAATTTCACTTATCTCAAATTTGTATCCTAACTTTTCTCCTTTGATTTCCTTCCACTTTAGCCCTTCAAATGAAGAATAAAGACTTCTACTAGGTACTAGAGATGCTGAAATTATTTTTGGGTGGTTGATTTTGGTGTAAGAATTGAAGAATTTGGAAGAAATTTGGGAGGAATATAGGAAAATAGTGGGTCAGCCAAGCTAGGTGATTTGGGGAAGAAAGAGTTGCAGAATGCTCTCTAGAAAATTCTGATAATTAAGGCTATTTATAGTGGCTTAAGTTGGGTGGGCTTGAGCCAAACAAAGACCAATCCATTTATGCCCAATTATGCACTATAAATTATTTTTCTCACTTTCCAAGCTCAATTTCACCCATATTTGATTCCATAATTCATAAAATATTTTTATATGTCTACAAAAAAATTTTCAACTCAATTGGACTCCATTTTCTATTCAGCTCACTCAAACCGGACTGATAATTCAATTTTTGATGTTATCGTAAAATTCATTTTTTAGTGTCCAATAATCCTAAAAATTATTTAGAGTCTATCCATGTCTTAAAATAAATTTTTAGATATTTTTTTCTATTTTTTGTATTCCGGTCAAAGTACGGTCAACTAAATATTTAATTAAATCATATCCCTTTTTTCTTAATTTTGACTTTTGAGAACATATTTGATCTCATTTTCACTCCAAAATTTACTCTCAGACTAGTCATAACCTCTATTTTCTGATGATCAAATAAAATATTTTTCATCCACGGGTGTATTTTTAACCCCCGGGTATACTGATGATTTTCAGAAACTATGATTCACAACTAACCCGGTATTTGGGTCATTACTTGTAAGTTGATTATGTGATAAGGGAAATCAAGTTATCTTTACCTCAAATGAATGTCTTGTAATCTCTTTATGTGGCCAAGAGATATTCAAATGAGATAGAGATGTCAATACTTACATAACAGACTTACACAAAATATCTAAGTTTTCCTCTAAGTATCTTATGTCTATAGTGATTAATCTTGGTTGTGGCATAGAAGGCTTGGTCATGCAAGCATGTAATTAATTCAAAGCCTTAGCAAAGGAGAGCTAGTAAGTGGACTTCCAAAAGTCAAATTTGAAAAAGATAAGACATGTGAACCTTGCCAAAGAGGAAAACAACAAAAGTCATCCTTCAAAACCAAAAATATTGTAAGTACCTTTAAACCTCTACAACTTTTCCATTTAGATCGTTTTGGACCTACTAGAGTTGCTAGTTTAGGAGGTAAACACTATGCTTTTGTCATTGTTGATGATTACTCTAGATTCACTTCGGTAATTTTCTTCGTTCAAAAGAGTGATGCTTATGAATCTTTCAAAAATTTTGCTAAAAGAGTTCAAAATGAAAAAATCTATTTTATTTCCAAAATAAGAAGCGATCATGGCAAGGAATTTGAAAATAAAAATTTTGAAAACTTTTGTTTAGAATATGGTATTTCATACGATTTTTCAACTCTTATGACACCTCAACAAAATGGGACAGTAGAAAGGAAAAATCGAACTTTAATTGAAATGGTAAGAACAATGCTCAATGAGTATGGTTTACCAACTTACTTTTGGGCCGAAGCCACTAATATTGCGTGTTATATTTCAAATTGAGTTTTCAAAAGACCACTTTTAAACAAAACTTCTTTTGAGTTATGGAATGGAAGAAAACCCATGATATCTTACTTTAGAGTATTTGGATGCAAGTGTTTTATATTAAACACCAAGGACAACCTTGGTGTTAAACCTTGAGGGGTATTTCCATCATTTTGATGATAACAAATAAAATAGCTATAATATATTTAACATACTTGTTTTCTAAGTCTATTGAACAGGGTATGGAATAAAATAGCAAGAATGGAGAATGGAAGATTAATCCTTGAATGATAAAATTAAGGAAGTAGCATGTTCACGCCCATGAAGAAGCTAACCATCAACAAAACTAACATTTGAAGTTCACGACCATGAAGAAAGGCAACAAACCGTGAAATGCACATTTAAGTCACGCCCGTGAATTAAATGTCATGCCCGTGAACCTTCATGACAAATTCATCTAGAGAGCTTCACAACAAAAGTCACCACTTGGATCACGGCTGTGAAGTTTGTCATGCCCGTGAAGAGATATGTCACGCCCGTGACCCAATATTTCAAAACCTTCTAGAATGCTTCACGACCAAGGTCACCACTTCAGTCACGGCTTGGAAGAACAGTCACGCCCATGACAAACATAGTCACGCACGTGAAAGATAAAAGAGAAAAATGTCAGGCACTATTATTTGGATTGGTGCAATGGCTAGTTTCGTATTAAATGCATTCTAACAGCTATAATTCGCCATGGGAGTATAAATGCAAGTAATTTATGCATTCAGTACAAGAGGATATCTAATACTTTGAATCAAAATCTTATTACAAGCTATTTGTATATTTAATACTTTCATAACAAATATCTATTCTCTGTGAAAATCTTTTTGCTCATCATTTATTGAGCAATAAAGATTTGTAATTGTTTCTCTCTGTAATCATTTATTACTCAACTGAATTTTTGGGTTAAGAGTAGAACACTTGTAAGGGTTAGTTGTGTGAGCCTTTGAAACACAAAGAAAGGTTGTTTGTGTGAGCCTGTAAAACACAAGGTAAAGGTTGTTTGTGTGAGCCTGTAAAACACAAGATAAGGTTGTTTGTGTGAGCCTGTAAAACACAAGGTAAAGGTTGTTTGTGTGAGCCTGTAAAACACAAGATAAGGTTGTTTATGGGAGCCTGTAAAACACAAGGGATTTCTGGGTTAGGTGTGAGTCATTGTGAGAAACACCATAGTTGAGAGTGAGCTTGTAAAACTCCATTATAACACTTGGTGTGTTAGTGAAACTCCCAATTGTGATTGGAGAGAGGAGTAGGGTTTGTTAACACCCAAACCTCTATAAAAAATACTTGTGTCAAATTTCTCTATCCCTCCTAAACTTAACTTTTTATTTCTGCACTTTAAAGTTAAATTTTTAAAACTCCAATTCAACCCCCCTTTTTAGCTTAATATCTGGGCAATAATTGGTATCAGAGCTTTGTCTAGCATATAAGCCTAAAAAGCGCTAGTAAAGATTAAGATATGGCTAGTGAAGGATTCCAAAGTCTCAAACCTTACTTTGATGGAGCAAATTATGCCCATTGGAAGTTTCGGATGGAGACATACCTAGTGAAGGAATTGAAGTCTGGGATAGTGTACGAAAAGAATGGACACCACCAACCAGAAGAGGAGCTGATGGTGAAGAAGAAATCTTATCAAGAGATGATTGGACAGAGCCTCAAAGAAAAGCAAATTTCAAAAACAAGAAGGCAATGACAATCCTCTCAAGCTCATTATCTATTGAAGAATGTAGAAGAATACAACACTGCCCAACAGCTTACAGCATGTGGAAGACATTGGAAAATTATCATGAAGGAACTAAGCAAGTCAAATCCAAGAAGATTCAACTTCTTACCTCAGAATATGAGCTCTTCAAGATGAAATCCAATGAGTCAATCACTGACATGACCAACCATCTTCTAGCCATTATAAATGGAATGAGAAAACTTGGGAAACATATGAGCTTGGAAGATGTAAACAACAAAATCCTGAAAAGTCTTCCTCTTAAAGACTATGTCTCAAGAGTTGCTGGCATAGAAGAAGCAAATGAAGACATGAGCATCATGAATACTAATGTGCTTATTGGCAAACTTCTCACACATGAAATGGCAGTGAAAAGAGATAGAGAGCTAGAAGCAAAGCCAGAGAAAAGAAAGCCTTTAGCACTCAAAGCCTCTACTTCAAAATCTTAAGAAGAAAGTGAAGATAATGAAGAAATGAGTGATGATGAAAATGAGGATGTTGTTATCCTTTCAAGAAGACTGAAAAGAATCATTAAGAAGAAAATGAGCAACACTAGAAAATTCAGGCAAAGAAACCTTAAACAAACTTCTAATGATGCACAAAGATGTAAGGAAGAGGTAAAGTGCTATGAGTGTGGAAAGAATGGGCATATTAAACCAGAATGTCCAAGGCTCAAGAAGCATAAGAGCAAATACCAAAGAGACAGTAGGTAGAAAGGTCACAAAGCCACATGGGATCACGAAAGTTCTTCTCGTGAAAGAGATGATAATGAAAGCGAAGAGGTCAAATTATGCTTCATGGCTATTGAGAATCACGTCTCGGATAAGGTAAAATCACTACACTCATACTCTTTCAATAATGATAGTAGTGATAATGATAGTGATAGTGATGATGATGATGATGATGATGATGAGCAAAGCCGAAGAATTAAATTTAGAACTAGAGAAACATAGGAGTAAATTCAATATTTATAGGAATAACATTTCCAATTTGAAAAACAAAATGGATGCTTTAGAAAAGGAGAATTTTAAGCTTAAATTATCTAATGAATCTCTTCAAAAGTCATTAGATGAATATTCATCAAGACCCTAAATTGCTTCCTTGCTTAAAGAAAACAATACTTTGATAAATGAAGTTGAGGAACTTAGAAATTCCATTTCTAAATTTCACAAAGGTAAAGAGAGTTTATATACTCTCATTGTGTCTCAAAGACCACCTTTAATTAGACATGGTCTAGGATTTAAGGACACATCATCATCTTCTCACAAAACCATTTTTGTTAAGTCTAGCGAACCTCACATCTCCACAATTATTGGAACAGCACCAAGGAATAAGTATATTAAACCTTCTATACATAAAAAGAATAATCATGCCTTTATGTATAAGAAGCATGCATCTAGAAAAGTATCAATTAATCATGACTGTGCATGCCATTGTTCTCAAAATCAGTTAAATAGAGATATGATATTCAAATATATTGTAAGACCAAAAAGCAATTTTGGACCTAAACAATGTAATTATTATATGAAGATTGGTCATATAAATAAACATTGTTGGATAAGGAAGGCTCATTGGGAACCTTCATGTGCTAACCCCCAAGGACCCAAGCTCATTTGGGTACCTAAAAAATATACTTGATCTGTGATTCTATAGGTATGCTTCAAATCCACAATAAACAAAAATGCTTGGCTAGTAGACAGTGGATGCTCAAGGCATATGATAGGAGACAAAGAACTCTTCTATGAAATCAAAAGTATTGATGGAGGTAAAGTTACCTTTGGAAACAATGCTAAGGGTAAGGTAATTGGCATTGATTCTATTGGTATTGATGGTACTACTTTTATTAAAGATGTCTTACTTGTTGATGGCTTGAAACATAACTTGTTAAGTGTTTGTCAATTATGTGATAAAGGAAACAAAGTAATCTTTACTTCAAATGAATGTCTTGTAACCTCTATCGATGGTCAAGAGATATTTAAAGGAAACAGAGATATCAACACATACATAATAGACTTACATGAATTATCTAACCATTCCTCTAAGTGTCTTGTGACTACTAGTGATGAATCTCGGCTGTGGCATAGAAGGCTTGGTCATGCTATCATGTACTTAATCTAAAGCCTCAACACAGGAGAACTAGTAAAAGGACTGCCAAGAGTCAAATTTGTGAAAGACAAGACCTGTGAACCTTGACAAAGAGGGAAGCAACACAAGTCATCCTTCAAAGCCAAAAATATAGTAAGTACCTCAAAACCTCTTCAACTTCTGCATTTAGACTTATTTGGACCTACTAGAATTGCTAGCTTAGGAGGTAAACATTATGCCTTTGTCATCGTAGATGATTACTCTAGATTTACTTGGGTAATTTTCTTAGCTTAAAAGAGTGATGCTTTTGAAAATTTCAAAAATTTTGCTAAAAGAGTTCAAAATGAAAAAGGATATTGTATTTCAAAGATAAGAAGTGACCATGGTAAAGAATTTGAAAATGAAAACTTTGAAAGTTTTTGTCTTGAACATAGCATTTCACAGAATTTTTCATCTTCTATAATATCTCAACAAAATGGGGTAGTTGAAAGGACAAAATGAACTTTAATTGAAATGGCTAGAACAATGCTTAATCAGTATGGTCTACCAACTTACTTTTGGGCAGAAGCCACAAACACTGCTTATTATATTTCAAATCGAGTTTTCAAAAGACTTCTTTTAAATAAAATCTCATTTGAGCTATGGAATGGAAGAAAGCCCTTGATATCATACTTTAGAGTATTTGGATGCAAGTGCTTCATATTGAATACCAAGGACAACCTTGGAAAATTTGCCTTTAAATCTGATGAAGGTATCTTTTTAGGATACTCTACAACTAGCAAAACATATAGAGTATTTAATAAAAGATCATTAACTGTTGAAGAATCTATGCATGTTGTTTTTAATGAATTTAGCAGACTTGATCTTGTGAAAGGTAGTGTTTCTTGATGATGTTGCAGGAACTATGGAAAGGCTTGATCTTAGAAATGGAAAAGAAGAAAATGATCAAGAAGATTCACATCAATATGATTCTCTACCTCACGCTCAAGAAGAAAACGGACAAGAACTCCTAAAAGAATGGAGAATGACAAAAGATTATCTAAAGGAGCAAATCATTGGTGATCCTTCAAGGGGAGTAAGTACTGGATCCCATTACAAACATTTAGCCACTGACCTTGCTTTTATTTCTCAAATTGAGCCTAAAAATGTTGATGAGGCTCTTAATGATGAAAGTTGGGTGATTTCAATGCAAGAGGAACTCAACCAATTTGAGAGAAGTAAGGTATGGACCTTAGTACCTAGACCCAAGAATCATCAAATTATAGGTAGCAAATGGGTATTTAGAAATAAAATAGATGAACAAGATTCAATAACTAGGAATAAGGCTAGATTAGTTGCAAAAGGATATAATCAAGAAGAAGGAATAGATTATGATGAGACCTATGCACCTGTAGCTAGATTAGAAGTCATAAGAATACTTTTAGCATATGCATATCACATGAATTTCAAACTCTTTCAAATGGATGTGAAAAGTGCATTTCTAAATGGTTATATAGAAGAAGAAGTTTATGTAGAACAACCACCAGGCTTTGAAAGCTATGATTTGCCAAATCATGTTTTTGAACTTTCAAAAGCTTTATATGGTTTGAAACAAGCCCCAAGAGCTTGGTATGAAAGACTAAGTCATTTTCTCTTAGAAAATAACTTTACAAAGGGGAATGTTGACACCACATTATTCATTAAAAAGTATAAGCATGATATACTAATTGTTCAGATTTATGTTGATGACATCATCTTTGGTTCTACTAATGAATTGCTTTGTCAAGAATTTGCTAAGTGTATGACTAGGGAATTTGAAATGAGCATGATGGGAGAACTTAAATATTTCCTTGGTCTACAAATAAAATAAGGCAATGAGAGCATATTCATCAACCAATCCAAATATGCCAAAGATTTCATTAAGAAATTTAGTATGGAAGGATGCAAGAATGCCAAGACTCCAATGAGCACATCAACAAAATTGGACAAGGATGAAAAGGGTAAGAGCATTAATGAAAAACTCTATAGAGGTATGATCGGATCACTTTTATATTTTACTGCTTCTAGACTCGATATAATGTATAGTGTTTGCTTGCTTGCACGATTTCAATCATGTCCAAAAGAATCTCATTTACATGCAGTAAAAAGAATTCTAAGATATTTACATGGATTATTGCATCTAGGTTTGTGGTATCCTAGAAATTCATCCTTTTATATTGTAGGATATTTAGATGCAGACTATGCTGGTAGTCTTTTAGATAGAAAAAGTATTTCAGGTACTTGTCACTTTATTGGAGAGTGCTTAGTTTATTGGTTTAGCAAGAAACAAGTTTCAGTTGCTCTTTCAACTGCTGAAGCAGAGTATGTAGCAGCAGGATGTTGTTGTACTCAAATCCTTTGGATGAAATAACTTAAGGACAATGGTCATGATATGAACCATATACCTATTAAATGTGACAATACAAGTGTTATAAATCTTTCAAAGAATCCCATTCAACATTCTAGAAGTAAGCATATTGACATTAGACACCACTTTATTAGAGATCATGTTCAATATGGAGATGTTGTATTGGAATTTATAAGCACAGAAAATCAATTGACAGATATATTCACTAAGTCTCTAAATGAGGAAAGATTTAATTTCATTAGAAGAGAACTTGGTATGATTGATGGATTAACCTTGTAAAATTGTCAAATCTTAAGTGATAATTTTGTTTTTGTATCATATCACTAGATATAAAGTAATAAATTTGATGAAAATTTTATGTTATAAGGGATAGAATCTTCATAGAAATGATTTAGCCTTGTTTAGGACTTAATTTTATTTTATGAAAATTTTAGGCAATTCACGCCCGTGACATATGTTCACGGCCGTTAATTAGATAGCCAAAAGAACTAGTGTCTTTCACGACTTGATTCACGACATGGTTCACGGCTTTAAGTAGTGAAGCTTATATTCACGACTTCATTCATTCCCGTGAAAAGCCTTGTTCACGCCTGTGACTCATTTTCATGCCCGTGAATATTTTCACCTAAAACTCACAAAGACGTTCACACTTTGAGTCACGCTTTGTTTCACGGGCATAAGTAGTGAAATTCAACCCTTCACGCCTGTGACTCATCTTTCACCACCGTGATAGTTCATCATTCACACCCGTGACATTCAAATGTCACGACCGTGAACTTTTTCACGCCTTTATTTACGGGTAGAGCACCCCTTCAGCAAACCGTGAATACGACCCTTCACGCCCGTGAATACATAATTCATGCTCGTGAATGCATCAGTTATATAACAATTCTGCCGATTATTTTTCACATTTCAACCTTTCAACTCCTTGAAACTGCTCTCATTTACACACATTGAATGGTACATTGAAGATTCCGGCCCCTAGTCACAAATTTCTGCAATATATACCATCAAAATCCCTTCCATCATAAAAAATCATCTTTCCTTAGGGTTCCTCACAAATTCTGTCAAATTTTTCCAAACTCTTCAAAGTTCATTTCTTCAATCAACATAGAAACTGACTCATCAAAAGGTACTAGGAAGAAATCTCATGCTCGCAGGAGGTACTCAGACTACCTAATGAATAGAATCCCTGAGCATTGCTATCATAGGTACTCAACCCTGAAGAAAAGGCCTCTCATTTCTTCAAGATCTTTTGAGTGGCAAACGGTGCACACTCTTGGGCTTGAGACAACAATGACAGAGCAACTCCAGGCCTGTCATTTGAAGGAGTTTGTGGACATTCATCAACCCACCTTGAGGGAGCCAACCTTGGAATTCTTGAGCACTTTGCAAGTGTCTCCCACTGGTGTAGTAAAATTTCAACTATGCAGCAATCCGAACACTCTCTCTGCCATAGAATTCAGGGACTTATTCAACCTACCCTCAGAAGGCATCCTCAACGACAGTGAAGTAGAGTTCTTTGCAACTCAAGCATGGACTCACTTTGGTACGGATTGCAGCTGGGATGTAAAGAAGACTAAGAGCATTTATCTCCGGTCCCCAGTGCACAAATATCTGCATAGGTTTCTAACCTATAGCATATTTGCCCGAGGAGATAACAATGGCACCATTCGGAAGTCTGAGCTCTTTCTCTTTGAGATGGCCCGAAGAGGCCTCATAGTGGCGCTTTCTCGATGGTTTGTGAACCATCTCCTGTCCATTGCCACCAAGCCCTCCGGAGACATACTTATTGGTGGGTATATAACCCACATGGCCTTGAAGCTTGAATATTTGAAGATGGATGACCAGCACTTTAATCTCATCCTAGGGCATCCTCGAGATCGATTGGATGTAGAGTCCTTCATTAAGATGGGAGCGGCTGTTCGAATTGTCCATGAGAACAACATTTACTATCGCTTTACTAACACTACTGGCGAAATCATATGGGAAGACAATGACTCAGAGGACTTCAAAGCCGGCCTCTAAGCAATCTAGCAGAGGAAAAGGGCTCGGGTTGAGGAGGCACACCTCCAGCGGTTGAGTAGGACATCGGACAATCCTCAGCTTCCACACCGAATTTGGCGTAGCAAGTGGTTGACCTCCTAGCACCACGATTTGAGCAGCTGCAGGCTTCCATGGATGAGAGGTTGGAGAACCTCATGGACTTCATGGAGTCTAGGATGGACAGCCTTGAGGCTGAAGTTGCTCGTCTTAGGGACAGGATGTCCGGATAGATGTTAGGCTAGATGGTAGCCTTGATATGCTTTTTTCTTTATTTTGTTTGCTTGTTTTGTTTGTGTGTAGGAAATTTTAAATTTCCTTTCTGAATTTTCATTAACCTTGATTGTATTTCACTTTTTATAATATAATTACTTTGTTTTTCCATTATGGTTTATCTTTATATTCTTTTTGTTGATGACAAAAGAGGGAGAAACTAGCAATATCTTAAGATAAGTGCAAGCAATACTTAATTTTCAATCAAAATGAAGAACCTACAAATATATTGAGTTAAGTAGGGAGAAAATAGCAATATTTTGAGTTTAAGTGCAATACTTAAAATTTGATTCAAAATGAATATGCAAGTATGCAAATTGAGCTTTATACACATTAAATATATCTTAAGTATACTTTGCATATACCTTGATGCAAGTTACATAAATGAATATGCACTTGATATACTCTAAATATACCTTACATATACTTCATGACTTAAAGAGAATTTTCGTATATATTGGATATACTTTGCATATAACTTGCATATACTTAAAACTAGAAAGTTTATTTCAATGCTACACTTCATCATTCTTTACAATTCTTGCATTTCACAAATTTTTATCCTAAGCATCTTTTGAGGGGGAGACTTTTCAAAAGCACATATTGCTAGATTATTTGTCACCATCAAAAAGGGGGAGACTGTTAAACCTTGAGAGATATTTCCATCATTTTGATAATAACAAATAAAATAGCAAGAATGGAGAATGGAAGATTAATCCTTGAATGATAAAATTAAGGAAGTAGCATGTTAACACCAATGATTTTATGTGTCACGCCCGTGAAGAAGCTAACCGTCAACAAAACCAATATTTGAAGTTCACGGCCATGAAGGAAGACAACAAACCATGAAATGCACATTTAAGTCACGCCCGTGAATTAAATGTCATGCCCGTGAACATTCATGACAAATTCATCCAGAGAGCTTCACGACCAAAGTTACCACTTGGATCACGACTGAGAAGTTTGTCATGCTTGTGAAGAGATATGTCATGCCTGTGACCCAATATTTCAAAACCTTCTAGAATGCTTCACGACTAAGGTCCCCACTTCAGTCATGGCTTGGAAGAACAGTCACGCCCGTGAAAGATGAAAGAGAAAAATGTCAGGTGCAATTATTTGGGTAGGTGCAACGACTAGTTTCGTATTAAATGCATTCTAACGGCTATAATTCACCATGGGAGTATAAATGCAAGTCATTTATGCATTCAATACAAGAGGAAGCTAATACTTTGAATCAAAATCTTATTACAAGCTATTTGTACATTTAATACTTTCATAACAAATATCTATTATCTGTGAAAATCTTTTTGCTCATCATTTATTGAGCACTAAAGATTTGTAAGTGTTTCTCTCTGTAATCATTTATTACTCAAGTGAGTTTTTGGGTATTTCTGGGTTAAGAGTAGAACACTTGTAAGGGTTAGTTGTGTGAGCCTTTAAAACACAAAGAAAGGTTGTTTGTGTGAGCCTATATAACACAAGGTAAAGGTTGTTTGTGTGAGCCTGTAAAACACAAGGTAAATGTTGTTTGTGTGAGGCTGTAAAATATAAGGTAAAGGTTGTTTGTGTGATCCTGTAAAACACAAGGAATTAGTTATTGTGTGAGCTATTAAAACACAAGGGATTTCTGGGTTAGGTGTGAGCCATTGTGAGAAACACCATAGTTGGGAGTGAGCTTGTAAAACTCCATTGTAACACTTAGTGTGTTAGTCAAACTCTCAATTGCGATTGGGGAGAGGAGTATGGTTTGTTAACACCCAAACCTCTATAAAAATACTTGAGTCAAATTTATCTATCCCTCCTAAACTAAACTTTTTATTTCTGCACTTTAAAGTTAAATTTTTAAACTCCAATTCAACCCCCTTCTTGGTTTAATATCTGGGCAACACTTGGAAAATTTGCCTCTAAATCCGATGAAGGTATCTTCTTAGGATACTCTACAACTAGCAAAGTTTATAGTGTCTTTAATAAAAGGTCTTTAGTTGTTGACGAGTCTATCCATGTTGTTTTTGATGAATCTAATAAGCTTGATCTTAGGAAAGGTAATGTTCTTGATGATATTGTAGGTAAAATAGAGAAGCTTGATCTTGATCATGAAAAAGATGATGATGATCAAGAGAAACAACAACAAGATGTCTCTCTACCTCAAGCTCAAGAGCAAGACAACCAAGAGCTCCCAAAGGAATGGAAAATGATAAAGAATCACCCCAAGGAACAAATCATTAATGATCTTACTAAGGATGTAAGTACTAGATCTCATCTCAAACTCTTAGATTCTAACCTTTCTTTTGTCTCTCAAATTGAGCCTAAAAATATTGATGAGACTTTTAATGATGAAAGTTGGGTGATTGCTATGCAAAAGAAACTCAACTAATTTGAGAGAAGTAAGGTATGGATCTTAGTTCCTAGACCCAAAGACCCTCAAATTATTGGTAGTAAATGGGTGTTTAGAAATAAGTTAGATGAACAAGGTTCAATATCTAGGAATAAATCTAGGTTAGTTACGAAAGGTTATAATTAAGAAGAAGGTATAGACTATGATGAAACCTATGCATCGATAGCTAGATTAGAAGCTATCAGAATACTTTTAGCATTTGCATGCCATATGAATTTTAAACTTTTTCAAATGGATGTCAAAAGTGTATTCTTAAATGGTTTTATAAAAGGGGAAGTATTTGTAGAATAACCTCTGAGTTTTGAAAGCCATAACATACCTAATCATATTTTTAAACTTTCAAAAGCCTTGTATGGATTAAAACAAGCTCCAAGAGCTTGGTATGAAAGACTAAGTTGTTTTCTTTTAGAAAATAATTTTTCAAAAGGACATGTTGATACAATCTTGTTTATTAAAAAACATAAGTTTGACATTATAATTGTTCAAACTTATGTTGATGATATCATATTTGGGTCTACTTGATGTATGCACGGGAACCATAATTGAAGGATATGAATGACAATCTTTTGTCAATGGAGTGGAGCAATCTTATATCATTGAAATGAGCCTTAAAGGAGTTCAAAAGTCTTTTCATATGATCCAATTCAATGTGGGGCGTGTTCCAAGTCATAGAAGGCAGCATTGGAGCATTCGTTGCTATATTGGACCTAAAATTCACAATCAAGCTTATGGGCCAATAATACACAAAGGCAAGCCTAAGGTGAAGATAAAAAGGAGCCTTTCATGAAGATTAAATTCAAATGGAAACTGATGCGGAACCCCAAAGACCGTGCCTTGAAACCCCTCGACAAGACAAGGTAAACAAACCTTAAGCTATGGTGATCATAGATTGAATCTGACCCAAAGCTAACCAATGTAGCAAAGAACCAAGATTATATGTTTTATTAAGAATAGCCACGCCACAAGCAATATTACTTGATAAATAACTAATTCCTAAAGGTAATAAAGAGATGCAAATCTGCCTCACTTTAAAGAAAACCACTCAAATTCGTTTTTATTCATTCATTCATTCATTCACTGATGTCTTGTACAAGAAGCCTATATGAGTATTTATAGCCCTAAGTCTTTGAATCCTTTATGGTAAAGGATAACTAAATTCTATTCTAACTCAACTCCTAAAAGTACAGTCATATTCTAACTCATATTCTAAAAAGTAGAGTCCTACTTGAATTAGGATACTAATTAAATCCTTCTAAAATAAGACAAGTGGTGGGTTGGGCTTTATTTCTTTGGCCCACATGTCTATCACTAATTAAAAGATTATGGTAATTAAAATAGGGAGCCCACATACATAATTAAGCCCAATTACAAGTTAAGCCCAAATCCGATAAGTAGGCACATGCATGGCACATGATCTTGAGCACATAGTTGGGACATGATGTCTTCCACATGGATGGCACATATCTTGTACATGTTTGGCATAGGACTCCTAGCACATGATTTGCACATGACTTGCACATGACTTGTAATCTTCAAAGTTTATGGACTTTGCCTTGCTTAGCCCATTTGAATTTAATCTTCATGAAAGGCTCCTTTTTATCTTCACCTTAGGCTTGCCTTTGTGTATTATTGGCCCATAAGCTTGATTGTGAATTTTAGGTCCAATATAGCAACGAATGCTCCAATGCTGCCTTCTATGACTTGGAACACGCTCCACATTGAATTGGATCATATGAAAAGACTTTTAAACTCCTTTAAAGCTCATTTCAATGATATAAGATTGCTCCACTCCATTGACAAAAGATTGTCGTTCATATCCTTCAATTATGGTTCCCGTGCATACATCACTACTAATGAATTGCTTTGCCAAGAATTTGCTAAGTGTATGACTAGGGAATATGAAATGAGCATGATGGAATATTCATGAACCAATCCAAGCACTCCAAAGAGTTAATCAAGAAATTTGGAATGGAGTGATGCAAAAATGCTAAGACTCCCATGAGCACATCAACAAAATTGGACAAAGACGAGAAGGGGAAGAGCATAAATGAAAGGATTACTTTTATATCTTACTGCCTCTAGGCCCGATATAATGTATAGTGTATGCTTATGTGCTAGATTTCAATCTTGTCCTAGGTAATCACATTAAAATGTTGTAAAAAGGATTTTAAAAAACTTAAATGGCACATTGCTTCTAGGCTTATGGTATCCCAAAAATTTATCTTTCCGTATCATAGGATATTCGGATGCAGATTATGCCGGTAGTCTTTTGGATAGAAAAAGTACCTCAGGCACTTATCCCTTTATTGGTGAATGCCTAGTTTCTTAGTTTAGCAAGAAACAAGTTTTGGTTGTCTTATCTACTGTTGAAGCGGATTACGTGGTAGTAGGGTGTTGTTGCACTCAAATCCTATGGATGAGACAACAACTTAAGGATTATGGTCATAGTTTGGACCATATACTCATCAAATGTGACAACACTAGTGCCATCAACCTATATAAGAATCCCATTCAACACTCTAGAAGTAAGCATATTGACATTAGACATCATTTTTTTTGGGATCATGTTCAATATGGAGATATTGTGTTAGAATTTATTGATACAAATAATCAATTGGCAGACATTTTTACCAAACTTCTTAATGAAGATAGTTTTTGTTTTATAAGAAAAGAGTTTGGTATGCTTAATGGATCAACATTGTCTTAATTATTTTTTTGCCAATTGTATGTTGTGTGAACCTTGAATGTTAATTCCTTCATATGATGCATTTTACATGATTGATTTTATGGTATGAAGTGGTTAACATGATAGAAATATGTGTTTTAAAGCATAAAAACTTTTTAGAAATCTTCTAGTTTCGTTTTAGACTTAATCTTATTTTTTGAAGATTTGAAGTGGTTAACGCCTGTGACATATATTCACGGTCGTGAACAAAGATAGCAAACAGTTCCAGTAGCTTTCACGCTTTGCTTCACGACTTGCTTCACCGGTAGAAGTAGTGAAAACTAAGTTTCACGCCTGATACTCTATTTGTCACACTTGTGAAAAGTCTTCTTCATGCCCGTGATACATATTCACGACCGTGAACAGAGACAACAAAAAATTTCAAAACCGTTCACGTCTTGCCTTACGGGAAGAGGTAGTGAAGACTAAGCTTCACGCCCATTACTATATTTGTCACACCCATGAAAAGTCTTATTCACGCCTGTGACTGTTTATTTTCATGACCATGACTCATTTCACCTTTCTTTTCACTGCTAGAGCACCCCTTTAACAAACCCTGACCTCAATGATTCACGCCCGTGACTGGTTATTCACGGTCGTGAAGTTATTGACCATAACATGAAATTTTCTGCCTTTTCTCATTTCCATCTCTCCAAATTCTATCATTTAACACACCCATTCAATATTTCTCGCAAAATCCGGCCTCCTCACTTACTTTTCCCTCTATAAAACCCTATCAAACTCCTTTCTCTTTAAAGAATCACAAGTTTCTCAAAGGTTTTCAACCTTTCTTTTTGCAAATTTCTTCTTTTCTATTGTTCAAGCTATCAAAAATGGAATTTGGTTCCTCCAAGGGAACTAGGAAGAAATCACATGATCCTAAATGCTACATCAATTTCCTACTCAACATCATTCCGAACCATTGTCATTCGAGCTATGCCATTCTCAAGAAACGATCTTTACTCTCATCACATTCCTTTGAGTGGAGTTGTATCAAGACTCTTGGTCTTGAAATGAACATGATCAAACAACTACAAGCATGTCACCTATGAGAGTTTGTAGACATCTATCTTCCAACACTAAGGGAACCCACTCTCGAGTTCCTTAGCACGTTGCAGGTCTCAACCATTGGAACTGTCAAATTCCAGCTATGCAAGCATACTAGCACTCTCACTGCAGCGGAATGTGGCACCATTTTCAAGCTCCTTTCCAATGGAATCCTTAATGAAAGCGAGGTAGAATTCTATGCTCATTCAGCTTGGACACATTTTGGCTTGGAATGCAGCTGGGATGTGAAAAAGACAAAGAGCATCCATCTTTGGTCTCCTATGCACAAGTATATACATAGGTTTCTCACCTATAGTATATTTGCTCTTGGGCATAGCAACAGTGCTATCAAAAAGTCGGAGCACTTTTATTGGAAATGGCACGTAGAGGACTGACCGTAGCCCTGTCACAATGGTTTGCATATCACCTCCTCTCCATCGCAACGAAGCCGTGAGGAGATATTTTGATTGGTGGATATGTGACACATCTTTCCAATGAGCTAGGTTATTTGAACCTCGAAAAACATATCTACACTCTCATTTCGGCACATCCACGAGATAGACTCGATGTTGAGTCATTTATAAAAATGGGAGCAACTGTCTGTATTCTTTATAAAGGAAATATCTACTACTGTTTCACCACTCCAGCTGGTGAAATTGATTGGGAGGATAATGACTCTAAAGCTTTCAAAGCTGGCCTCCAGGCTGTCCAGCAATGAAAGCGAGCCCATGACGAGACATTGACACCGACGACAGTTGAGGAAGTTGGTCAGACATCGGCCTTTTCCATATCCACTTTGGCATAATAGGTTGTTGATCTTCTAGCACCTCGCCTTAATATGATGCAGCTTTCATTGATGAAAGGTTAGAGAACGTCAAAAACTTTATGGAGTCTCATATGGAAAGCCTTAAGGCAGAGGTAGCATGTCTTAGGGATGATTTGTCAAGCTTTAAGCCTACTTAGAGTCGTAGTTATCATGTAGTAGCATTACCTTTGTGCTATAGGACTTTATCTTTATGCATTTTAATTTTCAGTAATCTTTGTCACCTTAAAATTTTTAATACAACTATCTAATTGACATTTCAATCTTTTTGCTGGTGACAAAGGGGGAGAAACAAGTATATATGTGTTCAATATATGTCCATTAGAGAAACAAGCATATATGTGTGGCATGAATATGCAATAAGCAATATGTGGTTATATAATGAAACATGCAAATTTTATTTCAATTGATGATATGCATAAGCTATCCTCACATATACGTTGCAACTTGAACTTATTTGAATGCATAAGATATACTAAACATATATCTCACATATACTTTGAATACACTTGGTTATACATGTTTTTTTTATGAGATATACTTAAGATATACCTTGCATATACCTTATTAGTTTGCAAATACCTTTGCTATATTTCTTTCAAATCTTGCACTTTATTATTTTATTTTAAGCACCTTTTCAGGGGGAGACTTTTCAAAATCACATATTGTTATATTATTTGTCCCCATCAAAAAGGGGGAGATTGTTGAACATTGAGGAGTATTTCTGTTATTTTAATGATAACAAATAAAATAACAATAATATATTTAACAATATTTGTGTTCTAAGTGTGTTAAACAAGATATATTTTGATTAGAACATGAAGCAAGATTGAAAGACTACTTTTGAAGATAAAAAGCAAGAAATAGTGAAGTGTCACACCCGTAACTACTAATGTCACGCCAGTGAAAATAGCTTGGTGCCAATTTTCCACCATTCAAAATTCACAACCATGAAGGATCAAACCGAAACAAGTTGTGACACCCCACTTATATATTAGGAATAATCTCACATATATAAGAAGGATGCCACAAGCTTAACTCGATAATCTGCTCGAATTGAATTTTTTTTTCATTTTAAATAACTTAATCTATTTATTTATATTGGTTTAGGCAAGTTGTTCTAATTAACAATATATATATATATATATATATATATATATATATATATATATATATATATATATATATATATATATATATATATATATATATATATATATATATATATATATATATATATATATATATCCTTATATTGTATACACATATGGCACCCGATTATGTTACATAATTATTTACATACACAATATTAATATATGAGACATGTCTACCACACCATATACATAGTCAAACTAAAAATAATAATAAATAACCAACCCTCTGACTATGCTTCTTGTGCCTCTGCTGATATGGGCTTGGATTTTCTTCCTGACCACTTCACCTCCTACCGTCTATAGTTCTAATTCCTGCGTGAGAAGAACCCACGTTAAGCTATCTCTAGCTTAGTGGTACATATAGGCATTAAGTTTCTCCCAAGCAGTCACACAAATGCATATCTTAAATAATTCATGACACACTGAATTTTTATTCCATATTTGTCATATAATAGAAATAACCACATCACATAACAGTATAAGCATAATAATTATATTCAATAATTAAGTTCTCACTACCTCATGTAAGCATTTCATTTCATAATCACTTATGTTAATAATATAATTTCCACATTTCATTCCAAAGTCTTTAATTAGTATCAGCCCAAATCTCATTCCCGGACTGTCCGGATATGGGGTGTGAAATAGGGGCGCTCACGGAGCTTAAGCCACCCTACTCACCATAATATCAATTCAAGGGCGCTCACGGAGCTTAAGCCACACCCTACTCACCATAATCTCAAGTCAAGGGCGCTCGCAGAGCTTAAGCCACCTTGACCGAATATAATCATATCATATGTGTGTAATCAGGATCAGGGGCGCTCCCAGAGCTTAAGCCACCCTGTCCTTAAATCATATTCATATCGGTACCATAACTTCCCCATAATGGTGCACCATTTATCCTATGTTAGTCCTCAGATAGAGAAATAGGCAATTAACACCATTAATTACTTGTTTCTATAACAAATACTCATTTCATAACATAATCATACACTCATAATTTATTTCAAAACCATGTAATAGCATGATATTTTATCAAGTTCGAATTTAGACCCGATCGGTTCGGTGTGCCGGATTTCGGTCAACCGCGACCGTAGCCTAAATTATCGGGCATTACAGACTTAGTGAAAATATATACCAATTGATTGTCCATGTTTATGAATTCCAATACAACATCTCCATATTGAACATGATCTCTAAGAAAATGATGTTTTATGTCAATATGCTTACTTCTAGAGTGTTGAATGGGATTCTTAGATAGGTTTATAGCACTTGTATTGTCATATCAGATAGGCATATGGTCCAAACTATGACCATAATCCTTAAGTTGTTGTTTCATCCAAAGAATTTTAGTACAACAACATCCCGTTGCCATATACTCCGCTTCAGCGGTAGAAAGAGCAACTGAAACTTGTTTCTTGCTAAACAAAAAAACTAAGCATTCACCAATAAAGTGACAAGTGCTTGAAGTACTCTTTCTATCCAAGAGACTTCCAGCATAATCAGCATCTGAATGTCCTATAATATGAAAGGATGAATTTCTAGGATACCATAAACCTAGATGCAATGAGCAATGTAAAAATTTTTAAATTCATTTCACAGCATTCAAATGTGATTCTTTAGAACATGATTGAAAGCAAGCACATAAGCATACACTATACATTATATCAGGTCTAGAGGCAGTAAGATATAAGAGTGATATGATCATACCTCTATAGATCTTTTCATTAATGCTCTTACCCTTTTCATCTTTGTCCAATTTTGTTGATGCCCTCATTGGAGTCTTGGCATTTTTGCATCCTTCCATTCCAAATTTCTTGATTAAGTCTTTGGCATATTTGGATTGGTTGATGAATATGCACTCATTGCTTTGTTTTATTTGTAGACCAAGGAAGAACTTGAGCTCACCCATCATGATTACTTCCAATTCTCTAGTCATACACTTAGCAAATTATTGGCAAAGCAGTTCATTAGTAGACCCAAACATGATGTCATCAACATAAATTTGAACAATTAGAATATCATGCTTATGCTTTTTAATAAATAAAGTAGTGTCAACATTCCCCTTTGAAAAATTATTTTCTAAAAAAAAAACTTACTCTTTTATACCAAGCTCTTGGAGCTTGTTTCAAACCATATAAAGCTTTTGAAAGTTTAAATACATGGTTAGGCAAATTATGGCTTGCAAAACCTGGTGGTTGTTCTATGTAAACTTATTCTTCTATAAAACCATTTAAGAAAGCACTTTTGACATCCATTTGAAAGAGTTTGAAATTCATATGGCATGCATATGCTAAATGTATTGTTATGGCTTCTAATCTAGCTACTGGAGCATAGGTCTCATCATAATCTATTCCTTCTTCTTGATTATATCCCTTTGCAACTAACCTAGTCTTATTCCTGTTTATTTAACCTTGGTCATCTAGTTTATTTCTAAATACCCATTTACTTCCAATGATTTGATGCTCATTGGGTCTAGGAACTAAGGTTCATACCTTACTTCTCTCAAATTGGTTAAGTTTCTCTTGCATAACAATCACCCAACTCTCATCATTAAGAGCCTCATCAATATTTTTAGGCTCAATTTGAGAGACAAAGGCAAGATTAGAATCTAAAGGTTTGAGATGAGATCTAGTACTTACTCCCTTTGTAGGATCACCAATGATTTGCTCCTTAGGGTGATCTTTTGTCAATCTCCATTCCTTTAGGAGCTCTTGCTTATTTTCCTCTTGAGCTTGAGGTAGAGAGTCATCTTGATGTGAATTTTCTTCATCATTTTCTCCTTTTTCATTCCAAAACTCAATTCTTCCTTGTTTCACTTAGTTTTTGAGGCAAATTGATCCCTTGTAAGTTTGTTCTTGGTAAGTAATCAATTCTTATTGTTATAAGGTTGATTTGAGTTGCTAAGGCCCATTACAAACGTTTTTCCTTTATGTCTGATATTTATGGATATGTAAACATATTTGCAATATGTGGTGTATATAATGAGATATTTGCTTTGTACTGAAAACGGGTCCGGATGTGAACCCTAAGCAAGCTAGCCACTGTGTTTGTTAGTTTTGAATATGATAAAGCCATTATTGGAAGTATCTCAAAACATAACAGTTAGAGATATATGTGTTATGTATCTGTATACCAAATTTCAGGTTCATAGGTCTTTTAAATGTTGAGTAATGGTGTATGGAACCATGATTGATCCATAGTTTGAACTACCAACTGAGTGCCCTGGGCAGATCCAGATACTCGTTTGGCTAATTTGACTATCTTCTTGTTCTGTAGTTCTCAACATCACAAAGTTTTTCTTACAGTCCACAACTCCACCATGCTAGGCTAGCCAATTTATGCCCAATATGGCATCAAATTCTTGAAAAGGCAACTCTATCAAGTTCACCAGAAACTTTTTCCCTTGCACAAACAAAGCACAACCTCTATATACTCGATTCACAATCATACTATGCCCTAAGGGATTTGTAACCTCAATCTCATATTCAAGATTTTCACTAACCATATTGTGTTGCCTAGGAGTGCTTGTGCATATATAAGAGTGTGTAGAACCTAGATCAATTAATGCTCATAAATCATAATCATAAAGAGAAAATATACTGACTATCACATATGTAGCCTCCTGATCCTTTCTGACCCTCATGGCATAAGCTCTAGCTGGAGCTTGGCCACCTTCTAGTCTATTGACAATCTCAGAGACTGCCTAGGTAAGTCTTTTATGAAATATGATTTTTTGCCTGGGCTGAGCTAGAGCTAACCATATAGTTTGTGCTGGTGCACTACCAGTCAGTAGAGGACAATCGCTCCTCATATGCTCCTTGGATCCATATTTGAAGCAAGCACTTGTGTTCTTCTAACACTCTCCTCTATGACTTATGGCAAATGCCATAAACTGGAATATTATCTCCGGTAGCCTGTGTCTAATTGCTACCTATTGTAGATGTAGACCTAAAGGGTTTTCCTCTTCTAGATGAACCGCCCTGAGTATAACCCTTGTTCTGTCCTTGACTCTAGACATGTGGTTGGAATCGACCCTTCTTGATTGAAGGTTGGGTCACTGGAGTAACTATCTATCTAGCAGCTTCCTCGACTCTCTTCCTCTTCTTCTGTTCCACATTAATAGTAGCTGAAATTAGCTTGGTGAAACTGTCATATTGAAGTGTAGTGAAAAATTTGCCTATCTCTGCATTAAGGCCATACTCAAACTTTATGCACTTATCTCTCTCACTAGTGATCATCTCAGAGGTATATTTACTCAGTCGAGTAAACTCTTTTTAGTACTTAGTCACTGTCATCTTCCCTTGTCTGAGGCTCAAAAACTCCTTTTTTTTCTCATCCATATAAATCGGAGGAACATATTATTCCTTGAATTCAGCCATAAAGAACTCCAAGTCACAAGCTATGGAACATCTGGTTTCAACAGAACAGTCTTCCACCAGTCATAGGCATCCTCCTGTAACAAAGAGACAACATATTTGGCCTTCTAATTAGTGACCACATCAAATTCCTCACATACCCTTTTCTATCTTTTGAAGACAATATTCAGCAACAGCATGGTCATCATCTTTTGTTCCTAGAAAATCAGTAGCTCCAAAATTACAGAGCTTGTTCAATTGTACCCTCAGCCTCGATGGTGGAGGTGGATGAGCTAGTGCTGGTGCGAGTGGCAATGCTCTAACTATCTGTTGCAGTAGACCTGCCATCTGTTGCATTATTGGAATCTAGTTGGGATTAGCTTGTTCAGGAGCCCGTGGGTCAAGGATTTGTTCTGCATCTGGACCCTAAATATTAGCTGCACTGGGCTGGTTCAAAGCCCCATTATGTGGAGAGCTCTGGCTCTCATCCATGTCATTCGATTCAGATGCCATCTCACTCTAATCCTACAAGTTTACAGAAAAGTAGTCAAAGTCTGAGTCAGACGAGACACATGTATGCATGCATGATAACCAAATAATCCTCTTAGGCCTAAAAATGCCTAATCCTAAGCTTTGATACCACCAAATGTAGCACCCTCTACACAGCCAAGGCAAAGCCCGTTGTACAAACAAATGTTACACGACTAGAACTGAATCTACCTATTTGAATTAAAACTTGTCAGTGTATTTCTATATTAATAGTTTCACTTATGAATTATTCTATATATATATATATATATATATATATATATATATATATATATATATATATATATATATATATATATATATACACACACACACACACACAAACTTCCCTCATGTATACAGATCACATCCATAAGCATAACAATAATGATAACTTGGGCATAAAAATCCCTTATTACAAAATCTGTGCCAATTGAAATTCATAATCCCAAATACATGTCTTTATTAAAACATGAATTTATTGTCTCTATCCCGTGATATGCAGAAAAATAAATAAAATGCATGAATAAAATAACAGACCTAACTCGAGTCAACATTGATTGGCTTTGTCTTCGTCAACCATAGTCTACAACTCCAAACCTGCATGCAGGAAAAATCATTCGCTTATCTATTCTTAAATTCTTGCATACATTCCATCACTCATTTAACATGTTTATTACCGATTGACCAATAACTATCCAATTTTACTATTTATTTAACTAAAAAATTCGGCAGCATAACGGCTATAAATCTAAACTAACATTCCTACACAACAGACAATTTTACAACCCTCACAGGACACAATAGTTCAAAAATAAAAATATATATTCACCATATGTCTAATATCTAACATTTTACATATTAAGTGTAACAATCCATTAACAAAATGCATAGTCCATAAAAGTCATTTTTACATACCAAAATATATATTCTAAATCTATTATAAAGTGTCCTACATATACATGCCATTAAGTTTATCATATAAAAATTCTTCTTCGGACTGCTTCCAAAATGAGTTATGCTTGCTCTAGCGACTTTTTAGCTAGTACCTACATGCAGTCAAAGTAAACTACATATTGAGCATTAAAATGGTCAGTGGTAGTTACAAATTTAAAAATTTCCACTAGCCTAAATTTTTGCATACACATTCATGCAAAATTTTATACACTATTTATATTAATATAACAATTCTAATTCAACTCAAATTTATGCTTTAACTTATTATTCAAGAATATACTCTAAACATTATATTTATTTAATAATATTATGACTAATAAATAAATAAATAACTAAATTTTACCCACATCTGCTATAAACATATTATAAATAATACTAAATAATCATGATAATCGTTTAAAGCGACTTAACATACGTATAAAGTGATTGTAATAAGGGTGTTACACTACCTCTCTTGTGTTATTTTCAATTCTCATTTTGATTTTGTGAAACTCAAGTGATATTAAGTTTCTAGTTGTTTGAGAGTTTTACTCTTGCAAACAATTGCTTGATTGTGAGATTGAGTTAGGTTAGCATTAAAATACTTTTATAAAGATTTTTATGTGAGCCATCAAAACATAAGGAATAGGTTGTTGTATTAGCCACTAAAACACAAGGGAGTTGGGTTAGGTGTTAGCCAAGATAGAAAAATACCATAGTTGGAATGAAGTCATGAAAACTCCATTGTAACTCTAATTTAGGTTAGTAAAATACCCAATTGAGATTGAAGAGAGGGCGTAAAGTTTGTTAATACCTAAATCTCTACAAATCTCATGTCTTTTATCTCTTCCCTATACTTCATTTATATTTAGTCAATTTTCCTTTGCTAAAAATTTTAATTTACCACCAATTTATCCCCCCTTCTCAGTGATTGTTTGGACAACAAAAGGCATTTTCATTATATGGTGTTCATTTATTGTGAACTTGATGAGATTATTAAATCATTTGATGAAGTCATTGGTATGTAACACAACATGAAAAAAATCATGATGATGAAATTCCTTTCATGTTCAATTGTATTTATACCTAAATAATCTCTAATCATAGGATTAATAAGACATGACATTATTAATCCAGATATACTAGAATATATTATACTCCTTAGCTGGGTCAAGCAGTTGATCTCATAAATTGTAGACATAAAATGTTTAGAGTTAATATATAAATAATTCTAAAGTACATAAGTACATTGGATGACCTAGTCATGAGACAATCATATGGATATATACTTAATGTCAGTGATAGTCCCATCGTAGTAATGGTACAAGTATCTTTAGATTTTAGATGCTCAAAGTTATCTTAAATATTGAATCCTACACTTTGACACAATTCCTTGTTATCTCTTAGAGAACACTTATAGGGTGGCGATTGGGTATAGCATGAGGTATTTGAAGATAGTTGAGTAGTCAATAGAGGATTCACCACTCGTGATAGAAAGAGAGTATACATATGGCCTCTTGTGAGAGATCATTGCTTAGAAATTATTGGCCGAGGTAGACATTCTTGAAGATGGTCTTTAAGGACATGTCTAATAGAGTAATAGACCTCTGAGATGAGAACAAATATTATTTGGATTAGATGTGACGTAGTCAATTTAGTAAAAATTGACATATAGCCCATGCTATAAACCAAATGAGGTATAATATGGTGAAAGAATAAATTGCACATCTATGGAAGGGTTTATAGTCAAACCACTAACTATACTCATATGATGCTTGTAATCCAATTTTGATATACATAGACATGATCATGGGTTTGGAATTTATAAAAATAAATTTCTATTGCATTATTATGTATGTGATTCATGTTCAAAACCCAATATATGCATGACGTGTAACTTTTGATCATGTATATATAGCCATCTTATATATATTAGTGGACTATAGTTTTAAGGATAATTTAAAAAAAAAATGTTTCATTGCTTTTCAATTTGGATACCTATTGTAAATGTTTTTATAAATTGGACAGCTAGCATTTGAATTTCCATTTTAATTGGACACCTCTACCCATTTTTGCACAAAATCTAACGGTAAAGAATTAAAAGAATATTAAAACGGATTTTCCAAATAAATCTATCAGTAAATTTTCAATAATTTAAAAAAAATACAAATTTTGTTCTTTTAACACGATATGTATGCTATAATAAGAACAATTTGCCTAATTTGAGATAAAAACAAAACAAAAAAAACAAAATTTTTTATTTTTTTAAATTACTGATGCTTTTATTAATGAATTTCTTTTGAAAATTTATCACATATACTTTTTAATTGTTTACCATTAGATTTTTAATGGATAAATAGATGAAGATGCTCAATTGAAAAAATAAATTCAAATGTTAAGTGTCCAATTTACGAAAAAAAAAAAGCATTAGACATCTAATTGAAAAAATAGTGAAAATTAGGTGTTTTTTTAAGTTATCACTTAGTTATGATATGTGACATGATTTTTTAAAATATCATATTAGCTTTTCATTAAAAGGTCATATGCATTCATTAATGAGTTACATAACCTTAAGTTAGGTGGGATTATTATATCATGAATTCAAGTCTATCTTGCATTATATATCTTATTGTTTCACAAAAATGTGCATTTTTTGGAATTGAATAATGAATATAAAATGGGTTCATCAATTATCACTTACAGGTTCATCTTTTTTAAATTTATAAGTTCATTAGTTATAACTTACAGGTTTATTATTTTAAACTTATAGGTGCATCATTTTGGATTTACAGATTCATCATTTTGAAGTTCATTATTTATAAGTTACAGGTTCATCGTGTATAAGCTACAGATGCATCATGTTTATTTTTCAGATTCATCATTTAGAAGCTACAAATTTATTATTTAGAACTTACAGGTTCATCATTTATAATTTGCAGCCTTATCACTAAGATTCATCATTTACAAATTTTCAATTCATCATTTTGAACTTACATTTTCATCATTTTAAAATTACAGATTCATTATTTAGATTTTGCAGGTTTATCGTTTACAACTTACTGTTTTATTACTTATAAGTTCATCGTTTACAACTTACAGATGCATCATTTTAAACGTGAAATTTTATCCTTTTGAAGTTGCAAGTGCATCATTTTAAACTTATAGGTTCATCTTTATAATTTATAGATTCATCACTTGAATGTTTATTATTTTTACCAAATTTATCATTTTCACTATTTAACAATTCAATTTGTTTTCTATATTACCCATTTTTAATTCAAAAATCTTCATTGTCAACCATTTTCTTTAAAAATAATAATAATTGTTATTATTAAAATATTCAAAAATACTAAAAATAAAATTAAATATGCAAATTAAAAAAATATCTCTAGAAAAAACTTAAAAAATATATATATTTTTTCTATCTTTATAAAGAAGAAGAAAAAGATAATAATAATAATAATAATAATAATAATAATAATAATAATAATAATAATAATATGCTAAAAAAATAAGAATACAATAAATACATAATTAAAAAACAGTATCATACCAATTAATTGTATACGAACCATCATGAACTCAGGATATAATTTGCGAGTTAAACGTGTGGATATTATAGAATAAGTTGATGTCATCCTCCTTTTGTGTTAGGATATTTATGTCTTTTTATTATTTCCTTTTCCTTTACGGATTAGGATTAGCCTTATGAGGGTTATATATACCATTATTTTAAGTGTGTCAGATTTTTCAAATTAATGAAATTGATATTTTTTTCATGTAAGAAAGTGTTTACTTTGTGTTACCTTAAAAATCGGTCTAACTTATCAAGTACCCTTGTGGTATTAAATTTAATTTACACTTATATTCTAGGTTACTAATTTTCTGTTTATTTAAAGGGTATAGAATTCTCTTTCTTTGGGTTTGAATTAGAGCTTGTTTATCAAATTAATTTGAAAGTTGTTAAAGATAAGTTTTTTTAAAGTTGTCATATCACAATAAACTATCAACCTAATTGGTAAGACTCTACTCTTTGTTATATAAATCATATAACCTTATATATGTGCAACTATATGTGATAAATTACTTATAAGTTTATTATTTACAATTTATAGGTTCATTATTTTAAATTTAAAGGTTTTTCCTTTTAAAGTTACATATTTTTTTATTTTAAACTTACAAATTTATCGTTTATAATTTATACGTTTATCATTTGAAAATTCATTATTTTTATCAAATTCATCTTCAACCTCTAGTAATTCAATGTTTTTCTATATTACTTATTTTTAATTCAAATATCTTCACTTTCAACCATTTTCTTTAAAAATAATAATAATAATAATAATTATTATTATTAAAATATTCAAAAATATTAAAAATAAAATTAAATATACAAATTAAAAAAATTCTCTATAAAAAATTTAAAATATACATAATTTTTTCTATCTCTGTAAAGAATAATAATAATAATAATAATAATAATAATATTATTATTATTATTATTATTATTATTATTATGGTAAAAAATAATAAGAATACTATGAATACACAATTAAAAAACAGGATTATACCAATTAATGATAAACGAAACATTATGCACCAAAGTCAATGATATAATTTGCAAGTTAGACGTGTGGATCTTATAGAATAAGTTGATGTTCCCTTTCTTTAGTATTAGGATATTTATGTCTTTTTATTATTTCCTTTTCCTTTACGGGATTAGTCTTATGAGGGCTATATATACCATTATTTTAAGTGTGAGATTTGTCAAATTAATGAAATTGATATTTTCTTTATGTGAGAAAGAGTTTACTTTGTGTTACCTTAAAAATCGGTCTTACTTATCAAGTACCCTTGTGGTATTAAATTTAGTTCACACTTATATTCTATATTACTAATTCTCTGATGATTTAAAGGATTTATAAGTCTCTTTCTTTGATTTGAATTAGAGATTGTTTGTCAAATTAATTTGAAAGTCGTTAAAGGTAAGTTTTTTTAGAGTTGTCTTATCACAATAAACTGGCAAGACTCTACTCTTTATGATATAAATCATATCTATATGTGATACTCCAGGTTATCATCAATGCTATTAAAACCGGACCATTCTGATTGGTTCAATCGGATTTGAAATTAGATTGGTTCAAGAAATTGACTGGTTAGACCCGACCCTGGGTGAACCCGTCACAGTTTGATGGATTCAGTAAGCTAGAAAATCATTAAAAAATGCAACAATAAATCTGATTGGTTCAAGGAATTGACCGGTTAGACCGACCCTGTGCGAACCCGTTACAGTTTGATGGATTTAGTAAGCTGGAAAATCATTAAAAAATGCCAATTGTTGCAGCACGGAAGTCGAACTTGGGCACGTTGAAGAAGTTCCAGAAAATTTCACTCTTGTGCCACTCTTCCAACACAGTTACAAAGGCCATTTCATTTTTATTATTACTAATTAATTATTTACAAATGAATATAGATAAAGATTTTTTTTTTATTTTACTATAAAGAAGTCTAAACTAGGCTATCAATTTAGTATTTATTTGCATTGATTATTTATAAAATTATTCATATTATATATATACATATATATAAAGTTGAATTTAATTATTTATATTTTCATTATAAATTATGCCAAATTTTTAAAATATATAATATTTAAAATCATTTAATTTCTATCATTGAGATATAAATATATACTATCATTTATTTTTCATAAATTATTTTCTATTTTAAATGTATAAATTAATTAAATAATTATATTTTCTATTAAATTAGTAATTATAGATATAAACATTATATTATATTTGAGAATATTTTTTAACATGGTTATATATTAATTTGAATTATGAATATTTATTGTCAATACATGACTATGTTTTAATTTAATTATTCATAAAATTATTTAGGAAATATATATTTAATAAATTTGAATTCAAATATTTGTATTTTCATTATTAGTATATATTATGATAAAAGTTTCATATATTTTTTTATATTATTTTATTTCAATCAAAAATATTTTACTTGAAAAATGAATGCATGTTGAGTTTTTTTTTTAGAATCATTATTTAGAATGATTTAAAAAAATAAACATACAAATAAATCAATTTTATTATTTTTTAAATAATATATATAAATAGAGATATTATTATACTTGAAAATATTTTTAGAAAATATTTATGTATTAATTTGAATTTAAATATTTAACATTTTGAACATACTATTATGCATGAAATATATTTAATATAAATATTTTCATATTTCATCATACATGAAATATATTAAATATTATATTGAATCTCTGATCATTTGACTTTTCCAATTCTTTAGCCGGGCAGATTATAACGAGTAATTCTACGCTCGTCACCAAACAATGTTTTTATGTTTTTCACTTAATAGATTAAAAATAGTAAAAAAGAAAAGTGAAAAAATTACATTTCAAAAGCAAAATACAAAGTTCAAAACCAAACAATGCCTTGGCTTTCTGCTGGTACTTTTAGGGTCTCGAGCGGCGAAGGAAAAGAGAGGCTGAAGCTAAAGCCCTGATAAGAATTGTTGAGCAACAAAAAAAACCAATCCAGCTGCTCCTGAACTTCATCCTTCCTCATTTAGTACTCGAAAAACCAGCAAATTCCATTGCAATGCACATACTATCTTTTAGCAAAACTTAAACCTTTCCGGTTGATGTTATCCAAACGAATTATTATCATACCAGCATTTCCTGCTTCAGTCCACTCAATTGATTCCTTCTCTAAGAGCTTCACAACCTAAAAAAAGTATCCTCTTGTTAACTTAACCTAGAACATTCAATATCATGCAGAATTCCAGTCAAAGAAATCTTAATCCTGAGCCCTAAAAACATACAGATTTATCATATGATTATTGAATGAATCTTACAAGAGCTATTAGAGCAAAATCAGAAAAGCTATAGAAGTCGCCTAAGTTGGCAACCATGCAGCTTTTGACAAAATTTAAATGGTTTCAGTTTACATCCAAACCATAATTCATGCCATTACATGGCTTAGCTTGGTTGCGGCTTGGGGGCATCCTAGAACAAACTTTACTACTCTATGCAATGAATCCTAGGTACAAGAAATTTGAGTTTTATGAGTACCGCAAACGTTGAGCACTATGGCTAGAGCTTGTTTAAAAAGAAGAGAATTTTCTTACAAGAGGGGGCAACTCAACATGAAAAATGAATTTGAACTGACATAACAGTCCTATTTAAGAAATCAATCAGATGAACTTACTAATCTTCTACGAGCCCCTTTTGATGCATCTTCCTCATCCGTCTCAATGATGACCTTAAGGTACTTAATTGCTGATGTGAAAAAAAAAAAAGTATGTTCGTTATTTCACATTATGAAGAAGCAAACTGGCAGAACAAGAAAATGACATACATGCAATGCCTGAAAGTGAAGAAAGATGACACTTCAAAAGACGCATAGCCTCTTTGGCACCATGGTCATGCAGGTCAAGCATTAGTTCATCTTGAGTATCTATGTTTCTGCCAATGAAAAGGATGGAAGAAAGACAACAAAACATCAAAGGAAGCCAAAAACAGAGGAAAAAGAAAAACCAAAAAGCACACTAATTAGACAGAAAAGTAGAGAAATAATTACTGACTTGGTTTCAAACATCTTCTGCCTGGATTCTTCATCTGCCTTCCGAGCCTTTTCACAGAAAAATTGACCCTGCATTACCAATGGCATTTATAGTTAAAATCATTAAGATAATCCAAGATCCTTGAAACATGATTGATCTTACATATGAGATCACTTCTAAGATTCACAGCTTAGAAGTCAGATGCATGACAGAATATTTTTAACTTTTGCTATTCAACTGTCTCTGCACCTTGAAAGCTTTGCCAGCCTCAAGGTGCAATTTAGTTCTATCTTGTACTTCACCTACTTTGCAAACTAAGAAAAATAACAGCTTGTTTGATGGTGGTTCCTTGTGGTTTTACGAGTATGATTTGAAAACACATTTGGAAGAATTGGCTGGTGGATGGTATTGTTTAATATGGTCTTCAAACCACGAATTTTCTAAAGAATTTAAACCCACCGATTTGGTGGGTACGGTTTGATACTTTTTCTTCCTTTATACTCGTTAAATGCACTATATTCCCAAATCACCATCTCTTTCCTCACTTTTCTTTCGCTACTCCCACTTTCATTTTAACATTTTTCCCCCTTTCTTGGTGTTCAAGCAGAGTGCTTTATCAAATTATAAAATGATTTGTCATTCAAACAATTCCAAGTTTCAAGATAACTTAAACTTTGAAAAGCACCATTCATTATCTCAGTCCACTCCAATGGAAAGCTTCAATGAGTAATGAGAGTTTCTAGCTTATATATATATATATATATGCGCACAGGCGTGCACACATGTATGTTGAGATATGTATCCCACCTACAGGCTACATAGTGTAAGTGCTCTTTATAATGAATTAGACAATTCATCTCCCTTGAGCTAGCTTTTGGAGGTGAGTTAGATCCAATGCCCATTTTCAACAATATGAATTTATTGATTTTAATAATATAAAAAATTAAATGAAGCAAAATATATTTACAATGCATAATTGATGATTAAGAAAATAAATTTTCTTTAATTATTATTATTATGTGAATTAACATTTCATTTAAAAAATATTTCCTAACCCATTTATATGTTTAAAACACTTCAAGGCATTTTAGTAATTTCATATTTATCTTACCATACTATACCATGAAACCAAACAAATGAAAGTTATTAAACCATACCACACTATTCATAATGAAAACAAGGCTAATTACCATCCAAATGAGGTGTAAGTAAACCTTATTTATGTTTTGCATGCAAACCACATTGCCACAAAAAATAAAAATGAACACGATGGTTATCACTGAATAATCACTGTCGCTAATTTATTTTCCTTGACATTCAAAAGCATACCTCCTCCATAAGTTTGTTAGCTCGATCATAATCTCCCTTAGTAAAAGCAATGACAGCCTGACAAGAAATATATATATTCTTATTTCATCATGTCTAGATACCAAAAGCAACTAAAATTTAAAAAAAAAAAAACATAACAGATTAGACATGTATGACGAGTGTGATAAAGCTAGTAGCCTGCCTTGAAATGTTTATGATCTGTAAAATTTAGAGAAATAGTTTATTAGCTTGCAAAATTGTTTTATATGTTACAGTTTCTCCACCAATGATAGCAATTAATTTACTTACAGAATATAGGAATAAATACAAACAAAATACAGATATAGAAGGCTGCACGAGTATAATTAAAGAGGCAAAAATGGAACAAGAAACCTACAGCTTTATAATATTCCTTCATTGTGACTCGGTACTCCTTCACAGCTCTACGAAGCTGCTGGTAAGCATCTTCTTCATCTTCATCTGCAATTAACAGTAGACTACTCAGGATAAAAGAGAGAGCAAAGAAAAAGCTGATTAAATGAATAGTTTTGTGAACTAAAAAAAAAAAGAAGCAAAAAGGAAACAGACATCTAGTCTCTTGCAGCCACTCCACAAAAACCATCAACCAGGGTTCACACGAGTCCATGATAGGATCAGGATCTATTTTTTGCAGCCAGTGAACCAAGCATATACTTCCCAAAAACAGGTGTCTAACCTCAGTATATTAACAATATAAGAACAAGATCTACAAACTGCTCCTTGTAATGAAATACATAAAAATGCATCAATGCTTGACGCTTCTCCGAAATGTATGATATGTATCACAAGTACACATAATGTTCTGACGAAGGTGCATAAAATCATCATAAATAAATATTTATATTAGTGTCAATGAATTCGTGAACACTATATTTTCTTGGCAACATCTTTGAAAGGGATGCTGTCCCCGCCTTCAAAGGATCAAACGAAACTTCCTAAAATGACTTAGGCACATGATAGCATATGTAATCCATTGCACCTTCAAAGAACAATTCAACATAAAGCTCAAAGCAACATAATATCACAAAATATCTACACCTCAACTCCTGAAGTTGGGAAGCTATACAAACAGACTAGCATACGATGCTCCCTAAAGCCAAGGTGATCAAATGTGCACATAATTTTAAGTGTCCACTTCCATTAATTTCATACCATTGAAATTCTTTTATTTTATTTCTATTTATTTTATAAAATCTCTAACGAGGTTGGAATTTACCAAATTACATAATTCTTACAATCTAGAATAGCAACTAATTTATTTACATAAATCCATATATGAGATTCTATGAGGACTAGAAAGTGATAATAATATCCCAAATAAGCTTTATCAGAAATACAAATCATAATGCCTAATTTCAGTGAATTGCTGTTCTCAGACCTAGAGTTCTTCTTGTTAACAGTACCAAAATTCCATGGGAAATACTAGGTTGCTTATACTTTTGACAAAGTGGAAAGGAAAAAATACCAATAGCATTGTTATTATCTTGCTTTAGATCAACAGTTAAAGTGTTGCGTTCTAAGGTAAAGTCACTTGGAGGTTCAACCACCAATTCTCCCAATGCTCTGGACCTCCTTGCAGACCTTGCTCTTCTATTGGATACCTCAGATCTGTCAGCAGCATTAAACAATGCAACCAGGACTTCCTTCTGGAGATCATCTCTGTCCTCTTGTTGAGGGGGTTTAATTTCCCCATTTAAATTTGAAATACCATCTACGCCACTAAATGAAACAAGCAAAGAAAATAAACAAAAAAAAGGTGCATAATAATTTATAAGGAAATAAGAATAAAGTAAACTTCTCCTCCCAAAAAAAAAAAAGGGTCAATGGCAGCAGTTTTAGATACCAGCCCTTCCCCAGAAGTAAAAACATAATGAATAATTTGCCAGAATATACAACATACCCCCCACAGGAACTCAATGATGGAAATAACTTTTGACATGAAGGTTGATCAGAATCTGAACACAGATCTACAGTCTGTAAAAAAAAAACATTTATCAAGAAAGATGCATTACTTGAGGAACTCAATACTGCCCTAATATCAAAGTCAATAAAAAAATAATAAACAACAAGAATTTGTCATTCCATAGGCAGGCTAGCAACAATGTTGCACATGAAAGACACTTTTATCACCATTAAATAATTTGTAAAATGTGTAAATGAAAGTCAAAAAATGAGGAAGATCATATAACAATACTATTCTCTCATTTAATGACAATAAAATAATTGTATACAAGTTTAAGAGAACATGTACCAAACAGACATTTGTAATCCATTGAATTAATTGTAAAATGTGCAAATTAAAGTTGCAAAATGAAGGCCGTCTAACAATATTATTCTCTCATTCTATGGTAAGAAAAAACTCAACATTTCAAGAGAACATGCATTAGAACCCACCAGGCAAAGATGAACAGGAAACGGAAACTCTGTACTGTTTAGGACAAGTTAATGAACAACAGGTACAAATTTGGGCTTAAAAGACAGTCTCACAATCCATACCTAGAGCTCTAAAAGAAAGCACAGCTGAAAACAATTGATTTCACTATTCTCAAATATCCACAATTTAAGATATAAAGCAATTGCTCACTATTCAAATTGACAAAGATAATGTCAGTATATGAATAATCCATATAACATAAAATGAAATCTCCCTTCATTTCAAGCTATAATAAATAAGAGGGAAGAACAACATTTTCAAAATCCAACAGATAAGTTACATAGCAGTCATACTGATGTATACACAGGAACCATGCAAGAAGGGCAATCTTGTGTCAATAAAGTGGAAGAACATTACATCATTAAAATGGACAAAAATGTAGTTCAAAGTCATATTGATGTATGCACAGGAACTATGCAATCATGCATAAAGGGCAATCTTGTGTCAATAAAGTAGAAGAGCATTATGTCATTAAAATGGACAAAAATGGAGTTTAAAAGCCTTTTCATATGATCCAATTCATTGTGAGGTGTGTTCCAAGTCCTAGGAGGCAGAATTGAAGCTTTGAAAGCTATATTGGGCCTAAAGTCCATAATCAAACTTATGGGCCGATACTACACAAAAAGAAGTCTAAAGTGAATATCAAGGAGTATTTCATGAAGATGCAAGTCAATTGGGCTTAATTACAAGGTGTCTAAGTCCATTAAATCAAGTGGACAGTATTGAAAAAATATGTACACTGCATGTGCAACTTAAGTGAACATATTCAAAACATGTGCACAACTTATGGTCAGCCTTGAGGTGTATAGGGCTTGTTATTTGGACTTTTAAAGTATATTTTATAGGCCCATGCACTTGGTTTTAGTTATTTAGTCATATTTTATTTGGTTTCTAGTTTTATTTTACCTTTCCCAATAGGGAATGAGATTAGTTGTTTAAGACCTTTTTTATTCCATTTCCATTAGGGATTGAGACTTAGTTAGGGTATAAATACACTAGTTTGGGCGTGTAACTCATGATCTTTAGCAAACTAATACAACTTTGAAAGTGTTCTTCATATTGAGAGGCAGATTGCATTTCTTGATTTTACTTTAAGAATTAGTTAGTTTATCAAGTAATTGTACTTGCGGTGTTATTTCTTATTTTGCCATCTATAATTTTGGTTCTTGGTTACAGGTTAGCTTTGGGTTGGATCGGTAGTCTATCGCGTTTGGTCACTTATATTCTATATCACTCGGACATTTCAAAAATTAAGAAGTACTCATGTCGGATACTTACGACATGGATATGTATATGGAATCCTTACCAGATCATTCACTTTAAGAGTGGGTACTTCCCGGTATAAAAGCATATTGTTTGAACTTTAAAAATGAGTCATTACTAGTTTGTTTAATACTAAGTTGTTTAATTTTTTAAGTTATGTGATATCATTTTGTTGTTTGGACTTTAGACTTCAAATTTGTAGTTTGAAGTATTTTATCTTAAAGTGAAATAGAGCATTGCAATTTTATTTTATTTAGCAATTTAAATATTATAATTTGATTTATCTTTTAACTTAAATTCTTATATATAAAAATTAAAATATTTTTATTTTTATATATATAGACATATCCTCATAACCGTATCCCAATTTTGGATATTTTTTAGTCGTACCCATGTATCCTAAATTTCCAAAAACAAGAAGTCGAATTTCTAAGTATGTACCCGAGTCTGATACCAGTACTCGAATCCAAGCAACATTGCTTATATTTAAGGTTTATTAACTTGTCTTGTTGAGGGATTTCAAGGCACGGTTCTTAGGATTCTACATCAGTTTGGTATCAAAGCTTTGGTCAAGGAATCAAACACTTATCTATCCTTAAAATTATTGTTTTCGATGATTAGAATCATTAAATTTCGTTTAGGGTTTCTTTTGATTGGTCACTGTAAATACATCTTAATTAGACATGTATCAATCATATTTGAGTTTTGCTAAATTAATGAAATTTTAAATTCTCTTCATTGTGAGGTCATGCACTCCACTGATATATCAATAATTGATTTTACTTATCAAGTTAGTTCTAACTTGTGACATGGAATCAAATTCTTTCTTATACTCTTTGTCACCAATTCTTTGTTGCTTTGGGGATAAAGGGTTGTTCTTTTATATACTCTTCATTACAAAATCCCTGTTGGTTTAAAGGTAAAGGGTTTACTTTGCAATTGAATTGAAATTAAGATTTGATAATCAAATTGATTTGGAAGTCGTCCAAACTTAGATTCTAAGGGGTTATTACATCACATACTAACCTTTTCAGTGCATCTGCTAAGACACTTATCACCTTCATGCAAATTCATTGATGACAAATCTAGTAATTCATCCATGCTCTGCAAGGTCCAAAAAGACAAAAGAAAAAAGTTAGAAGCCCTTCGTAACGATGAGGAAAATGAAATTTTAATGGTGAAGTACTTGGCATCTTTGTGAATAACTTCAGTAAATACCTTAATATGAAATGATATATCAATGATTGTCAAAGATATTCAAGCATGTTATGTCTCAAGTTACAAAAATAAAAATAAAAAAGCATAAAATTGCTTATTAAAAAAAAGTAATAATAAATTGGACAGATAAAACAAAAATTGGTGATCTTGAAATATTCTCGTTTAAAAAAAAATTCTAAATAAATGATGATTATATGTCAAGTACCTAATTATTGTGCCACAAACAAGGAGTAGATGAAAGAAATGTTTACCTAGTTCTATAACCCTATTCCTTTCTTTCAATTTTTTTTATTTATTCTTAGAAAATGTGGTAGAAAAAACTAAGCATTCATACATACCAAAAATGACAAAATTTTAAGGCAAGGATATAATCACAAATTATAAGATAAATGTCTGACTCATAACTAGTGACTCTGCTCTAGTTTAGTTAGCTCTTTCATGCACAGTTTTCTATAGTTCTTTTGCTAATTCATAAAGCTCGACCATTCAGAAACCAATAAAAGTATATCACTTCCAATCCTACGTCAGAAGGAAACATCAACCCTTGGGTACAACCTAGCAACATTAACTTGAATGGATAACTGAAGGTGAGATTTTACTTCGATAAACTATAATAGTTGGAAAAGAAATGGGCATCTGTCAGAAAATAAAAACAAGTTTTTATCATAAAAAGGATATTATATGTACCTTTTGCAAGTCATATCCGCATTTATCTGCAAATTCATATAAAATGTAATCAGCTTCCCTAATGTATAGCCATTTCTTGCATAGTGCGAATAAAAGACATTACTGAAGGAAACAAATTCCCTTCCCCTACTTTTTCAAAAACAAAAACAGAAACTAAAATATAAAGAATGACAAACCAATAACTTGGTGAATCACATCTCTTTCGAGCTGAAAGCCATCTCCTAGCATTCTGAAGAGAAAATCTTCAATATCTTTCTGCATATGACCATTCTTTGATGGGTTCAGTTTCTCAATCCATAGCTCAGACACTAGCAACTCTTTTGCATCCAATTTCATTGGTTTGGCTCTTATACAACCATTGGCTACTAGAGTCGGCTTAACATAATCTTTGCCAATAATGCTTGAAACAGAGCCTCCTGAAACAGGATGGTATTTTTGTTTCGAAGTTATGAACTTTCCATTTTTGTGATGTGACTTCTCATAAGTATCACCAAAGGAACGTTTGGAAGATTCCACAACCATTGGCTCCCCATTGGATGCAAACAGTGAAAAGGTAGAAGTGCTTCCCTGCTTGTTATAGAGGATTTCACCAGCTAAATCTGCATTTCTTTCAGCCTTGTGATAAGCAGAAGTTATGTCTTGAAGAGAAAATGTTGACCCAAAAGCCTCAAACAAAACTTTCAATGCCTTTTCGCTGTTATCATCATGTTTTATGTTCAAAGGAGATGCTTCCATTTAACTGTATTTCAAAACTGGAAAGGTAAAGGAGTTAAATATGAAATTCAGGTTTTAAAGTTGGAAAGATGCGTTCATTTATAATTCTTCACAAATTGCAAGAGATGCAATGAAACAAAGTTACCAAGACAGTACAAAAACAAGGGGGGTAAGATCACATTATATGTTAGATGAAATGGCAACTTTATGGGAATGCAGCACCAAGGCATGCTCACCCCATAGAAGATCATGACATAGGAAACTGAATGCATATCAGATAACTCACAGGAGGCAAATGAATGTAACTATGCAAATAAATGACAATCAACAAAAGCAAGTGAAACAAATATCTAGCAGATGATATGCCTCAAAAAATAGAACTCCAAAGGGTGTACAAGTAAATCTGAATTTGAATACTAGCTGATAACACACACAAGTATAAAACTTAAGGAGGTTTCATTGAGATACGACCCACATTGGATTCTAGCTATACACACACATATTTTCATCGATGAAATCCTAAATTCTTCAAATAGAATAACTTATTTTCTATTTGTTTCTCCCACCATTATCTTTCATAGAACAACCCAAAGCAATGCCCTGCCTGTTATTCCCTAAAAAATGCAGTGTACCAGCTAGCTAATTCAGAAGAGAGACAAGAACCTAATCAGCAAAATTAGAATCAAAATGCCACAGCAAAACTGATCACGATAATTCTCAAAAAATGGGGCAATCGTGCTCAAATTCCATCCAAAAACCCAAACTAACCGATTCCAATAAAACAAATTCCAAAAAGAAGAAAAATCCTAACTCATGGACAAAAACCAAGAAACCCGAATCAGATTTCAAGAGAGTAGCCACTTGCCCAAGATTGATTGGAGGCGGTTCTTTGTTGTGAGAGGTTTCGAGTGATTGAATGTATAAGAATAAATAAAGCAATGGAAAGTGAATAAGTAGTGTGATGTTTGTGGGTATTAAAACGGGAGAAAGAAAAAACGAAATAAATGCTTTTTGGCGCTTAATTGCTTATCTGCAACAGTCGGATTTGATTTTCTTCATAACGCGTCTTCTTTGGCTTCTTTAAGAAGTCCCTCTGCATTTTTTTTTTTTTTTTTGCGGGAGGGAATAAAGTACCAACCCACCTCACCAAGTTGTCGGATTCTGATTTTACAAGTTACTGATTATGATAATTAAAGCATCTACATCATTAGTCTTCAATTTTATTTCCGTAAAACTTTTATTATTGTTTAAATACATTTTATTGACATCAATATTTTAATATATTATATTTATTATTAACATCAATATCTACTATTTATTTTTACAAGCTATATCAATATCAATTTGTGAGATTCATTAATATTTTAATATAAATTGGATTTTTTTTGTTGTAATTAATTTATATTAAAATTAATAAATTGCATACAAAATTAATTATGAAACTTAATAAAAAAAACAATGTTTACAATATTATTATTATTATTATTATTATTATTATTATTATTTGTTGCCCAAACCTAAATAGGTTGAACTTTATTTGGTACAAGCCCACACATCTTAAATTACTATAAAAAGGTCTAAGAAATCAGAATTCTCTTAGATAGAATTTTGTCTCATCTTCTTCCTCACCACCTCCTTCTTGGCCGAACCATCATCTCCTATTTTCTCTTCCAAATTTCTTCTATTTTTCTAATTTTTACACCAAAATCAAACACTTTAATATTTTTTGTCTCTCTAGTAGTTAGTGAAAGTCTTTAATATTTATTTGGAGGGTTAGAGTGGAAGAAAATCAAATGAGACAAGTTAATATGCAAAATTGAGGTAAGAGAAATTAAGAGTTTTAAATTTACTTAAGGGTTCAAATAAATAGTTTAAGGTATATAGATGATAGTTATGAAATTAAATTGAGTTAAGGAAGCAAAATAATGGTGGATTAATGATGTATATATTTCGGTCATGGTAGGTTATCAAAGAGGTGAATATGCTTCAAATGAAAAAGCCAAAAAAAAAAGTCAAGGAAAATGAAGCTTAGAAAGGCTAAATAAAGGAAATAAGGTTAGTGATTTCAAAATATATCTATTTTCATTGTTTAATCTTGAATTAGGGTTATAGAAATTAGAAAATTTATGTGATTTGCATGTAAATGATAATAGAAACTTAAAACATGATTAAGCAAATATAAAAAGTGGATTAGAGTGGTTAAATTCAATTAAAAAAATTATTTAGTAGAACTTTGAAAAAAATGACCATATTATGTGTAAAAATGCATATTAAGACATAATTATGTTTTAGTATAATATTATGGTACATGTAACACCATCTTACCCCACTTTAGTTCAACAAAGTAAGTGAGTATTACCCGACTAACTGTTTTATAAAATTAGTTAAATGAAATATAATTTTTTTTTTTTGCAAAAATATTACAAACACTAAAATGAATTTATTACCACCACTGATATTCAAAATTTTATTTATTTATAAAATATATTAATTTACATTCAAACTATATTCATTATATTGAAGGTACACATTTCTAATACACACTATGTAATGACCCGAATACTGGATTAGTCGTAAATTGTAGTTTTTGAAATTTATCAGCATATCAATGGGTCAAAAATACACCCGTGGGTGAGAAATATTTTATTTGATAATAAAAAAATATAGGTTATCTATTCCAGAGGTAAAATTTGGAGTGAAAATGAGGTCAAATAAGCTCTCAAAAGTCAAAACTAAGAAAAAAAAAGATCCGGTTTAATTAAATAATTGGTTGATCGTACTTTGATCTAGCTATGAAAAATAACAAACGATATCCAAAAATTTATTTTAAAACATGAATAGATTCTAAATAATATTTAGGATTATTTGACAGTGAAAAAGTAATTTTATTGTAACACTGAAAATTGAATTATCAGTCCGATTTAAGTGAGCTTGACAGAAAATGGACTCCGATTAAGTTAAAAAAATTTCTGTAAATATATAAAAAATATTTTAAGAATTATGAAATTAAATTTGGATGAAATTGAGCTTAGAAAATGAGAGAAATAATTTATAATGCTTAATTGGGCCCAAATAAGTTGGACTTTGTTTGGCCCAAGCCGACCCAACTTAAGCCGCTATAAATAGCCTTAATTATTAGAATTCTCTAAAGAGAATTCTGTAACTCCTTCTTCCCCAAATCACCTAGCTTGACTGACCCACTATTTTCCCTTTTTCCTTCCAAATTTCTTCCAATTTCTTCAATTCTTACACCAAAATCAATCACTCTAAAATAATTTCAGCATCTCTAGTAGTTAATAGAAGTTTTTAATCTTCCTTTGGAGGGCTAGAGTAGAAGAAAATCAAAGAAAACAAGTTATGATACAAAATTGAGATAAGTGAAATTTATAGTTTTAAATTAGTTTAATGGTTCAAATAGATAGTTTAAGGTATGTAAATGATAATTATGAAGTTATCTTGAGTTAGAAAGATAAAATATTGGTGGATTAATGATGAATGAATTTCGGCCATGGTAGGTATAAAAGGAAGTGAAGGTGCTTCCAAGAAAAATATTGAGGAAAATGAAGGTTAGGAAGGCCAAAACAAGAAATTAAGGTTAGTGATTTTAAAATATATTTATTTCCATTGATTAAAGCATGAATTAAGGTTATAAAAATTAGGTATTTTTGTGTGTTTTGCATGTAATTGATAATTGATGCTTAAAACATGATTAAAAGATTATAAAAAGTAAATTAGAATCACTAATTTTAATTAAAAAAATTAATTAGTGAAAATTGAAAAATATAACCTTATTATGTGAAAAATGTAAATTAAGGTATAACTACATTTTATTGTAATATTATGATATATATGGAACAAGTAATGTATAAATTAGTGAAAGGAATATTTAGAAGATGAAAGACAAATTTTAAGGATGAAAATTAAATTTATTCCTAAAAATGATGAATGGGAAATTAATATTTTTCTTGCTAATTAAATGAAAATTTAGTTATAAAATGCAAGAAAATATGATTTTGAATGTGTAGAAATTTATTGAAAATTTTTAAATTATATATTGAATATTTTTCTAATTATTGATTATATTATGCATGAAATAAAAAATAATGAATAAAGTGTGTTTAGTGAGGTTAATAACTTAATTGATTATTCATAATGAAATATTAATATATTAGAATGGAAAGTGTGAAAAATTATCGTAGTGATATAATTGTATGGATGAATAAAATGTTAAGTCATTAATAATATAAAAATGATAGAATTTATAAATTTAATAGAAATTACAATAATTTAATTTACAAAATTTTTAATAAAATATACCAAAAATATTTCCAAAACTTTTAGCTGCTTTTTGTCCGAATACCCTTCTTCTTCTTATAACTATCTACGACTACCTTTTAAAACCTGTGCGAGAGGAAACTACCTGCACTAAGCTACTAACTTAGTGGTGCTTCAAGAATAAAAATCTTATATACACATATATTTTTTTACATGTCAATTAATAATTTCATAAATAATGTATAAAATAAAAGAATTATATGAAAATAAATAATTGCCATCAAACATTTAATATCTAACAATTTTAATTTAAAATAAAAATTATCAAAAATGACATACTTTTATATTATTGTTATTTTTCATTTTTTTTGTACCCATAACACATATAAGCGAACTAATAGATAAGAATAACGGGGTTGTCATTACCGATTTTCATAATATTACACCGAGTGCTTTTATAATAGTGTCATTACCGGCTTTTGTAATATTATCATTACCGACTTAATAATTTTGCGCCGAATTTATAAATTTATCATTACCAGCTTTTATATTTGACACCGAGTGCCTTAAATCTGCTGATTGACATGTCAAACTATTTCTCATTCTAGTTCTAGATTAGATCTCTTAGGGCCTATTTATATTTATTCACAATATTTTCGAAAATAATAATTATATCAAGTTGTCCCATATATATTTATTTATTTTTGTTATTTGTTTCCAATGGTATTGCATTAGAATCTCACATATAAATAATTTATTAAGCATTTATAATTACAATTTAAGTCAAAATTCACATTAATTACTATATATATTTGTGATACTACATGCAAAAGGCCAATAAATTACATTTTTGACTATGGAAGATTTCGGCCCTGCTTTTGGGTCTCATTTTTAACCAATTTATAATTCGAATTTGAAGTTATAGTCTTTTAATATTTTGTAGCTTAATATCTCGGCTTTTAGATTCAATAAAAATCACTCAAATCTAAGTTTTTTTTATCAAAAGTTATGGTCTTTTTACTGAAAGGTGTTTTATTATTTTTATCCAGTATTTTCTGGATATCTATAGGTCCTGGATTTTGTGTCAAATTTTTATCTCATTTACAATTAGAATTTGAACTTAGGTTCTGAATGAAAGTTTTAGCATTATGAGTCCAATTTGATTTCCAACTGATTTTATCTTAATATCATTACTAGAACATTAGTTATGATCAAAATAGTCAAGACTATTCCAAAATTTCTACAACAGAGTTATTAGCTAGCACAACCTTAACTATTAATTACATTTATGCCATAAAATCCGTAGCCTCATATTTTCTTAGTTTATCAATTTGGGGTTTTGGTTGAGGTGGGGGAGTTGGTGGAGTTGGTGGTGGGACAACTTATGCTATATGTTGTAACAAAGTAGTCATCTGTTGCATGAGGGGCACTTGACCCGGATTAACCTATTCTTCAGCATGCTGTGGAGCTTTCACACTAGGCTCCGAGGCTCTAATTGATACTGACTGTTTATGAGTAACCGAGTGAGCTACATTATGACCCTCTTGTTCTTCATGACTTTGTCTTGATTTTGAATCCATTAAAACCTATATTGTTAGAAGAAGGGTCCCTTATCAAAATATAGCAGCTTAAAACAATGCAAATGGTGAAAACATGAACTTATCTACCTATACCCATTAAGTAAGAACCATCTAAACCTATAGCTCTGATACCAAAAATTGTAACACCTTTACCCCACTTTAGTTGAGCAAGGTAAGTGAGTATTACCCGACTAACTGTTTTATAAGATTAGTTAAATGAAGTATAAATATTTTTTTGGCAAAAATATTATAAACTTTATTATCACCACCGATATTCAAAATTTTATTTATTTATAAAATATATTAATTTACATTCAAACTATATCCATTACATTAAATGTACACATCTCTAATACACACTAGATAAAATACAACTATAATTTAATTTACAAAGTTTTTAATAAAATATATCAAAAATATGCCCAAAGCTTTTAGCTGCTTTTCATCTGGGTACCCTTCTTTTTCTGACAACTATACTATCTACAGCTACTAGTTAAACCTTGCGTGCTAAGCTATTAGTTTAGTGGTGCTTCAAGAATAAAAATCTTATAAACACATATATTTTCTTATATATCAATTAATAATTTCGTAAATAAGGCATAAAATAAAAGAATTATATGAAAATAAATAAATTTCATCAAACATTTAATATCTAACAATTTTAATTTAACACAAAAATTATCAAAATGACTTACTTTTATATTATTGTTATTTTTCATTTTCGTTGTGCCCATAACACCTATAACTGAATTAACTAATACGAATAACGGGGTTATAATTACTGACTTTCATAATATTGTGCTGAATGCTTTTATAATAGTGTCATTATCGACTTTTATAATATTGTCATTACCGGCTTAAGAATTTTGTTCCGAGCGCATTTATAAATTTGTCATTACTGGCTTTTATATTTGACACTGAGTACCTTAAATTTTCTGATTGACATGCCAACTATTCTCTATTCTAGTTCTAGATTAGGTGTCTTTGGGCTTAACTATTTATATTTATTTATAGTATTTTCGAAAATAATAATTATATCAAGTTTTCACATATATATTTATTTATTTTTGTTATTTGTTCCCAATGTTATTGCATTAGAATCTCATACATAAATAATTTATTAAACATTTATAATTACAATTTAAGTCAAAATTCACATTAATTACTATATATATATTCATGATACTACATGCAAAAGCCCAATAAATCACATTTTTGACTATGGAAGATTCCGACCCTGATTTTGGAATTCATTTTTAGCCCATTTATAATTCGAATTTGAAGTTATAGTCTTTTAATATTTTGTAGCTTAATGTCTCATATTTCATATTCATCAAAAATCACTCAAATCCAATTTTTTTTTATCAAAAGTTATGATCCTTTTACTGAAGGGTGTTCTATTATTTTTATCCAGTATTTTTTGAGTACCTATAAGTCCGAGATTTTGTGTCAAATGTTTAGCCCATTTACAATTATAATTTGAACTTAGGTTTTAAATGAAAGTTTCAGCATTATGAGTCCACTTTCATTTCAACTGATTTCATCTCAATATCATTACTAGAGCATTAGTTATGATCAAAATAGTCAAGACTATTCCAAAATTTCTACAGCAGAGTTATTAGCTAGCACAACCTTAACTATTAATTACATTTATGCCAAAGTTTTCAGATCACAATTACATTCATATATCTTAATTATTTCATATCATTTGGTCTCATTACCATATAAAAACATCAAAAGCAACAACTAATCACATTTCATATCAAACCACATTCATATCAAACCTTAATACATAATTACACACATTTGAACAACATGTAAGATTTTTATTAATGAAGCACATACCTGATCAGCCTTGGAGCTTCCTTTTTTCCTTATTTTCCTCCCTTTACTAATTTTATTTCTCATTGCCTTTGTCACCTTCTTGAGGGCCTCTCATTTGTTCACTTGGTTTTCCTACACAACCATACCATATCTCATTCTTATCATTCATTATCAAAACTTTTCATGCCTACATAAAATTCTAATGCTCCTAATATGTTTTATACTTTAATTTAGCCAAAAATATACTAAGGTTAAACTTCCTTCTTGATATGTCATGGTTTCCCAAAAACCTTATCATAGGTCCCAATTTATTTTTTCCAAATCAACACTCTAATCAAACATCATTTATCACCAATTGTATTGCTCCTAGGTTAATTTCAAATTTTTCCAAATTAACTTAACCAAGGCAGCCCCTCATTCCTCCATTAGAGTTACCTTTCTCTATTTTTTAAGTCATAAAATAATTAACTAATGTAATATCCGCTAAATTAAATGATAAATGCCTAATTAAGTGATTATAAAGTTTAAAGAAGTTGATTTACGGTAAAAGACTAAATTGCAAATTTTGATAAGTTTTGGGGTCAAATTGCAATTTACCAAAAATTGGAGGATTAATGAGATTAATTGCTAATCAACATATTAATTTTGGGGACATTTTAATAGGTTTGGCTGGCCACTAAAATGAGGAAGAATGAGATTAATGGGTTCAATAAACCTAATGTTAAGAAATGGTCAAAATGGTGGGTCCCACATGAAGACTTTTGGGTACCTATTTAAGACTTCTCTTCTTCTTCTTCTTCTCTTCATTTTCTGCCTTCTTCTCTCTCTTAAAATACCAGTCACGCCAGCCATTTCTTTTCCTCCATAGCTCACCTTGATTTCTAGAGAGAGAAAGGAAGAGAAGAGAAGGGAAAGAGCAAGACAAGGTGATCTTCATGGCCCATAACTCCTAAGGAAGCTGGAAAGAACAAGAAAGAGGAAGAAAAATCAAGTTTGGTAGAGAGAGAAAATCTCCAAAGTTGTGATCAAGTGAAGAAAAGTGTAAGGTAAGATGCATCTCTTCTTCTTCATCATCTTTCTTAGAGGAAATTCGAATTTTGAGCTCATCCAAGACTTATGTGGAAAGAGAGAGAAACTAGGGTTTTGAGAGAGAATAAGAGAGTTTAGGGTCTTGAGGAAATTAGATGATAATAATGATTTATGATGTTGTAGGAGTTCCAAGTGACAAGGAACAGGCTTTAAGGAGCAAAGGAAAAGAGAAAGCTACCTAGAAGAGTGAAGGAGAAAGATTAAGGTTTGTGCATAACTTAAGGCAATAGCCTATTTTTGTTTGAAATAATGCATGCTAAACATGATTTTAGATAAATGCATTTCAAGAATGATGATGATTATGGCATGAAACCATAGGTTTAGACATGTATGAATGAGATCCTTGTGTGACATTGAATTAATGATGCATGTTAGAAAATCTTGTATGATCAAGACATTTACATGTATTAGAAAGTAATAAATTGAGTAAAGAACCCTCAAGTTCACGTCCGTGACTGATTGTATCACGGTTGTGACTTCTGGGTGGAAATGGTACTATTCATTCCAGAAGTATTCACGGGTTGGAATCACGGACGTGAGCTTATTCACGGGCGTGAATGAGTAATCACGACCGTAAATGCTTTTGGGCGATTCATTCCAGTAGTGTTCACAGCTTGGGATTATGGGTGTGAACTAATTCACGGTCGTGAAATTAGTAATCATGGCCGTGAATGCTCTGTATTTGTAATTATGAATGTGGTTATCGAATGAGGAATTCAGGTAAGCAAATGAAAGTCATTGTCTATCCAGTGAAATAAGAATGATATGGATATATATAAATATATAAATATATAAATATATATATATATAAATAAATAAATAAATAAATAAATATATATATATATATATATATATATATATATATATATATATATATAGATGTGAGAACATGTTATGTTGTGATATAGAAAAATGAATTGTCACGAATGAAATATGTGAATTGTCATGGATGATATATGAAATATGATGCGGATGATAAGCATGAGAATATTGATGTACCTAGTAAAATAAATGAAAAAATATTATCCAGTATGTATGAGTATGACTATATGTTTGCAAAACGAGAAAATTGAGATGTTGATAAATATGAGAATATTGATGTGTTGAAATTTGAGAATTATGATTGATGTGAAAATATAAAGAAGCCCATTACTCTACCTGCGGACTAGAATCAGGATAAATGACATGTCATTAAGGGGGCAAACGGTACCGTACTATTCCTCAACCAATGTGGCTTAAGCTCTGGGAGTGCCATTGGTCTGAGATGCTCGGTCAATGTGGCTTAAGCTCTGGGAGCGCTATTGACTTGAGAAGCTCTGATGAGCACATATAAATGAGGATAAGGTGACTAAAGCTCGGGGAGCGCCCTTGGTCCGATTATTCATCTATGATGAAATTATACTCAATCAATGTGGCTTAAACTCTGGGAGCGCCATTGATTTGAAAAGCTCTTATGAGCCAGATAGTGGACAGGGTAGCTGTAGCTCTGGGAGCACTCCTGATCCATAACCCGTATCCAGTCAGTCCAAATTTAGAGTGATGTGGGCAAGATAATGAGGATATGTTGGAAAATAAGAAAAGAAAAGAATAAGAAAATGATGATGATAAGAGAATGAGATATAATAATAAAGAGATTAACAGAGTAATTTATCATCAAAGATAAAAGAAAATAATATTTTCTATGTGAGCATGACATTTATACTTATATGCAATAGTAACATGCTAATAGAAATAGCATGCAAACATTTTAATGCATAAAATGATACATGTTAATGCTTGTTGCATGATATAGTATATTGTCTTATTTATATGCACCACTAAGCTTAGAGCTTAGCGTGAGAGTTTCCTTCCGCGCAGATATAGAAAGGTACCTGAAGGTGATAGATAAAGCAAACAGTGATTCTATTCAAGTAAAGCAGCCGAACCTTGAGAAAGTGGGTTACAAGCTTTGAAAGTTTTGTATTTGGCTTTTTATATTAAAGAATTTTAGAGTATGTAAAACTTACTTTTAAAGTTTGTTAAGAATTAATTTGATGTTTAAAATTACTATCTTATGTAAATAAATTGTACCCTGGTTTTTGTATATATCTATATATACATGAATGTTAAGAAAATAAAGGTAAAATAATAATAGCGATTTGAAGAAGTAAAGAAGATAGGCCTTAGAGCTCCCTCATCCGGGCACGTGTAGTTCGGGTGAGGGGGTGCTACAATTTTAGTATCAGAGCCCGGTTGGGCGGTTTTGGGTTTTTAAAAGTGAATTTTGAAAATGTTTATTTCTTGAAATGTACCCATAATTGCATTTTTGGAGTTGCTGCTTTATTGATTAGGGCCATTACCTTTATTTTATAAGTAGGATATGGCTTCAGGATCAAGACGAATAGTAGTAGAAGAAGCTGAGAGTAATGAGCCTTCAGAGGCAAGAGCTTCATCGCAACCAAGTCATCGTCGAGCTGCAGCACTGAGATCTAGTGCCAGCTCACTTCATGAGCATTCAGCTATTAATATGGGTCAGACTGAGCTCATGAGAAATATGATAGATTTGCTACAGAGAGCATCACGATCAGATTCATCTGGATTACAGTTTGAGAGACTGAGGTAATTAGGGTTATCTGATTTCTATGGTAAACGAGAAGATGACCCCTCAGTGGTAGAATTTTGGTTGGAATGAGCAGAGCGAGTATTTGATCAACTGCACTGCATAGATGAGTAGAAATATGAATATGTAGTATCTCTGCTACAGGAGCATGCATATGATTAGTGGCGATCTGAATCACAGAGCACAGAGGCTCCTGACCCTATGACATGGGAATTCTTTCTAGAGAAGTTTAAGGAGCAGTATATTCTTCCTATTTACACAGACGATAAGAAGAGAGAGTTTCTGATGCTAAAACAGAGGGATATGTCCGTAACAGAATATGAGAGAGAATTCACACATATTTGCAAGTATGCTGGTGGTATTGTGTCTATAGAGGCTAATAAATGTCGACGATTTGAAGATGGATTGAGGGATACGATCAAGTTAAAAGTTTCAGCCCTACGTCTGATGAGCTTCCCCAGTTTACTAGCATTTGCTAGAATAGTTGAAAGAGTCTTGGTGGCACAATAGCCAGTACAGGTTAGTGGGGTTAGTAGACCAACACCACAACCAAGTGGAGTGTAGTCTAGTGGCAAGAGAGCCAGATCTTTTGGTGGCCGATTCCAAGTTGGAGGTTCCCGCAGACCTCAGTCTTATAGGCGGGGACAACCCGTAAGATTTTCTTCATCGGCAGCCAGTGCATTGACACAGGCATTCCGCAGATCTACCACTCTACCGGTGTGTCAGCATTGTGGTCGTTTGCATCCAGGAGAGTGTTGGTGGATGACAGGAGCGTGCGTAAGATGCGGCTCCAAGAACCATCTTAGAAGAGATTGTCCATTGCTACAGTTTGGCAGAGGTTTAGGGAGTATTGAGTCAATACCAATACAAACTATGAGACAAGGCAGAAGACGAGGCCGAGGGAAAGAAAGAGGAGGCTGTGCAGGGCCAAGCCAGTTCAAATCAGTCACAGTAGAGAGACCTGAAAGCAGTAGAGCTGCTCCAGCAAGAGCTTATGCCATGCGAGGCCGAGAGGAGCAGGATGCACCTGATGTCATAGCGGGTAAATTCCTTCTCTTTGGCTATTGTATACATGCATTGATAGACCATGGGTCAACACACTCATACATATGCACACCACCATCGGGTCGAGAGGGTCTAAAACTAGAGACTCTAGAATATGAGATTCATGTGACTAACCCGTTAGGATACAGTGTGCGGGTTAGTAAAGTGTTTAGGGGTTGCCCAGTCGAAATTCAAGACAGGCAATTTCCAGCAGATCTAATAGAGCTACCATTCCGCGAGTTCGATGTGATCTTGGGAATGGATTGGCTAGCTCGCCATGGGGTGATAATAAATTGTGGAAAGAGGCAGATGAGAATTAAAGTTTCAGAACAAGAAGAGATAGTAGTGATGGGCGAAGATAGAGGATATCCAGATAATGTGATATCAGCGTTGAAAGCTCGAAAACTCATCAATAAGGGATGTGAGACTTACCTAGCATATGTGATTGATACCTGAAAGAAAAGTCCGAAGTTGGCTAACATCCCAACTGTTAGTGAGTTTTCTGATGTATTCCCTGAGGAGTTACCAGGACTACCACCTGACTGAGAGATAGAGTTTGCTATTGAATTAGTACCTGACACTGCTCCTATATCTATTACACCATATAGGATGGCACCCATAGAATTGAAGGAGTTGAAGATACAGTTACTAGAAATGTTAGATAAAGGATTCATACGACCTAGTGTATCACCATGGGGTGCTCCAGTACTATTTGTAAAGAAGAAAGATGGTACTTTACGTCTTTGCATTGACTACAGACAACTTAATAGGGTTACTGTTAAGAATAAATACCCACTGCCTAGGATTGATGATTTATTTGATCAGCTGAAAGGTACAAGTATATTTTCAAAGATAGATCTTCGATCTGGGTATCATCAACTGAAGATCAAAGAGTCAGATGTATCTAAGATGACATTCAGGACTCGTTATGGTCATTATGAGTTCTTGGTGATGCCATTTGGATTGATGAATGCGCCGGCAGTGTTTATGGACCTAATGAACCGAGTGTTCAGGCCATATATTGATCAATTTGTAGTTGTATTCATAGATGACATTCTTGTCTATTCTAGAGATCGAGTAGAGCATGACCAACATCTTAGAAAAGTATTGCATACTTTGAGGGAGAAACAATTGTATGCAAAGCTATCTAAGTGTGAGTTTTGGTTGGAAGCATTTAGTTTTCTGGGTCATGTAATTTCAGCGGAAGGTATTCGAGTTGATCCTAGTAAAATCGAAGCTATTCTTAATTGGAAATCACCTTGAAATGTGACAGAAGTGAGAAGTTTTCTTGGATTAGCCGGATACTATAGGAGATTTGTGAAAGGATTTTCATCTATAGTGAATCCTTTGACATGACTACTGCGAAAAGAGGTCCGTTTTGAATGGACAGATAAATGTCAAGCAAGCTTTGATCGATAGAAGGCAATGTTGACTGAAGCACCAATTTTGACTCAGCCTACTCTAGGAAAAGACTATGTTGTGTACAGTGATGCAAGTCACAATGGGCTAGGATGTGTTCTTATGCAAGAGGAAAAAGTGATTGCATATGCCTTCAGACAGCTTAAACCTCACGAACTTAACTATCCGACGCATGATTTAGAGCTTGTAGTGATAGTTTTTGCTCTTAAGATCTGGAGACATTATCTTTATGGAGAAAGATGCTACATTTATACGGACCACAAGAGTTTTAAGTATCTTCATTCACAGAAAGAGTTGAACCTGAGACAACGAAGATGGTTGGAATTAATTAAAGACTATGATTGTGTGATAGACTACCATCTAGGAAAAGCTAACGTGGTTGCAGATGCACTAAGCAGGAAGATTTTAGCTGAGATGCGAGTGGAATCCACATTAATGTAGAGAATTAAAGATGTCCAAAAATAAGATGAGAAGCTAGTAAAGATGGTCGAAGCCTTGAAAAATGGGGAAAAGTTAGAATTTTCTTTAACAAAAGATGGTACTGTGTATTTCAAGAACCGGATTTGTGTACCAAGTATAGAATAGTTGAGGTCAGAGATTTTAAAAGAAGCTCATGAAATGGTTTATACTATTCACCCTGGTGGGAACAAGATGTACCAAGATTTGAAAGCACAATACTGGTGGTCGGGGATGAAAAAGGATATCACTGAATATGTTGCTAAATGTCTAATCTATCAACAAGCAAAAGCTGAGCATCAATTACCCACAGGACTACTACAACTGATTCCCATACCAGAATGGAAGTGGGAGAGGATCACGATAGATTTTGTGTCCGGTTTACCTGTAACTCAAAGAAAACATGATGCAGTGTGGGTGATAGTGGATCGATTGACGAAGTCAGCACATTTTCTACCAGTGCGAATGGACTATACTTTGAACAAGCTGGCTGAGATTTATGTGAATGAGATAGTGAGACTTCATGGAGTACCTATGTCGATTATCTCCGACAGAGATCCCAGGTTTATGTTGCAGTTCTGGAAGAGTCTATAGCAGGCTTTGGGAACTAGACTAAATTTTAGCACGACATTTCATCCGCAAACGGATGGACAATCAGAGCAAATTATACAGTTGCTAAAAGATATGATGAGATGTTGTGTGCTTGAATTTGAGGGAAGTTGGGATCGACATCTAACTCTTATAGAGTTTGCCTATAACAACAGTCATCAAATGAGTATAGACATGGCTCCTTATGAGGCTTTATATGGAAGAAAGTGTAGGACACCAGTATGTTGGACCGAGTTGAATGAGAAAAAATTGATTGGGCCGGAAATAGTTCAACAAACTAAGGAGAAAGTTAAAGTGATCAAGGAAAGGCTAAAGGCAGCACAAGATCGACAGAAATCATATGCCGATTTAAAGAGGCGAGATATAAAATATGTTGTAGGTGACAAAGTATTTCTTAAAGTTTTGCTATGGAAAAAGGTATTGAGGTTCGGTAGAAAAGGAAAGTTAAGTCCAAGGTTTATTGGTCCTTATGAAATTCTGGAAAGAATAGGACTAGTGGCTTACTGATTAGCTCTTCCTCCGGAGTTAGACATAATTCATAACGTGTTTCACGTTTCAATGTTAAGAAAATATCGTTCAGACTTGACCCATGTTATACCGATTGAGGAAATAGAGGTACAGACAAACATGTCTTATGAGGAAGAACCAGTGGCTATAATAGCATATGAAGAGAAAGTTCTCCGAAACAAAAGAGTCCCTCTAGTTAAAGTTTGGTGGCGGAATCATACAATTGAAGAAGCCATGTGGGAAAGTGAAGAAGTGATGAAGAACAGTATCCCCAGTTATTTAACCCCGAATGAACAGGTAAATTTCGAGGACGAAATTATTTTAAGGGGGAGAGAATGTAATATTGGCTAATTTAGGCCCCGAGTCGCACATGTCGCGAAGTTGACACATTTGACCGATTAGAGTCTAAATTCGGATTTTTACAAAAATTGATCAACTAATGGCTAAATTAAATGATAAATGCCTAATTAAGTGATTATAAAGTTTAAAGAAGTTGATTTACGGTAAAAGACTAAATTGCAAATTTTGATAAGTTTTGGGGTCAAATTGCAATTTACCAAAAATTGGAGGATTAATGAGATTAATTGCTAATCAACATATTAATTTTGGGGACATTTTAATAGGTTTGGCTGGCCACTAAAATGAGGAAGAATGAGATTAATGGGTTCAATAAACCTAATGTTAAGAAATGGTCAAAATGGTGGGTCCCACATGAAGACTTTTGGGTACCTATTTAAGACTTCCTTTTCTTCTTCTTCTTCTTCTCTTCATTTTCTGCCTTCTTCTCTCTCTTAAAATACCAGTCACGCCAGACATTTCTTTTCCTCCATAGCTCACCTTGATTTCTAGAGAGAGAAAGGAAGAGAAGAGAAGGGAAAGAGCAAGACAAGGTGATCTTCATGGCCCATAACTCCTAAGGAAGCTGGAAAGAACAAGAAAGAGGAAGAAAAATCAAGTTTGGTAGAGAGAGAAAATCTCCAAAGTTGTGATCAAGTGAAGAAAAGTGTAAGGTAAGATGCATCTCTTCTTCTTCATCATCTTTCTTAGAGGAAATTCGAATTTTGAGCTCATCCAAGACTTATGTGGAAAGAGAGAGAAACTAGGGTTTTGAGAGAGAATAAGAGAGTTTAGGGTCTTGAGGAAATTAGATGATAATAATGATTTATGATGTTGTAGGAGTTCCAAGTGACAAGGAACAGGCTTTAAGGAGCAAAGGAAAAGAGAAAGCTACCTAGAAGAGTGAAGGAGAAAGATTAAGGTTTGTGCAAAATTTAAGGCAATAGCCTATTTTTGTTTGAAATAATGCATGCTAAACATGATTTTAGATAAATGCATTTCAAGAATGATGATGATTATGGCATGAAACCATAGGTTTAGACATGTATGAATGAGATCCTTGTGTGACATTGAATTAATGATGCATGTTAGAAAATCTTGTATGATCAAGACATTTACATGTATTAGAAAGTAATAAGTTGAGTAAAAAACCTTAGAAATGCATGAAATAGAATTTGGTATGATTTGGATGATGTTAGAATGAATGAAAAGTGAATATGCAGATTTCCTGTTGAAAGTCATCGGCGTGACTATTGAGTCACGGGCGTGAACTTGAGGTTTCACGGTTGTGACTTCTGGGTGAAAATGGTACTATTCATTCCAGAAGTGTTCACGGGTTGGAATCACGGACGTGAGCTTATTCACGGGCGTGAATGAGTAATTATGACTGTGAATGCTTTTGGGCGATTCATTGCAATAACATTCACGGTTTGGGATTACGGGCGTGAACTAATTCATGTGCGTGAAATTAGTAATCACGGTCGTGAATGCTCTGTATTTGGAATTATGAATGTGATTATCAAATGAGGAATTCAGGTAAGTAAATGAAAGTCATTGTGTATCCAATGAAATAATAATGATATAGATATATATATATATATATATATATATATATATATATATATATTAATGTGAGAACGTATTATGCTGTGATATAGAAAAATGAATTGTCACGGATGAAATATGTGAATTGTTATGGATGATATATGAAATCTGATGCAGATGATAAGCATGAGAATATTAATGTACCTAGTTAAATAAATGAAAAGATGTTATCCAGTATGTATGAGTATGACTATATGTTTGCAAAATGAGAAAATTGAGATGTTGATAAATATGAGAATATTGATGTGTTGAAATTTGAGAATTATGATTGATGTGAAAATATAAAGAAGCCCATTACTCTACCTGCGGACTAGAATTAGGATAGATGACATGTCATTAAGGGGGCGAACGGTACCGTACTATTCCTCAACCAATGTGGCTTAAGCTCTGGGAGCGCCATTGGTCTGAGATGCTCGGTCAATGTGGCTTAAGCTCTGGGAGCACTATTGATTTGAGAAACTCTAATGAGCACGTATAAATGAGGACAATGTGGCTTAAGCTCGGGGAGCACCCTTGGTCCGGTTATTCATATATGATGAAATTATACTCAATCAATGTGGCTTAAGCTCTAGGAGTGCCATTGATTTGAAAAGCTCTTATGAGCCAAATAGTGGACAGGGTAGCTATAGCTCTGGGAGTGCTCCTAATCCATAACCCGTATCCAGTCAGTCCAAATTTAGAGTGATGTGGCCAAGATAACGAGGATATGTTGGAAAATAAGAAAAGAAAAGAATAAGAAAATGATGATGATAAGAGATTGAGATATAATAATAAAGACATTAACAGAGTAATTTACCATCAAAGATAAATGAAAATAATATTTTCTATGTGAGAATGACATTTATACTTGTACGAAATAGTAACATGCTGATAGAAATAGCATGCAAACATTTTAATGCATAAAATGATACATGTTAATGCTTGTTTCATGATATAGTATATTGCCTTATTTATATTCACCACTAAGCTTAGAGCTTAGCGTGGGAGTTTTCTTCCGCGCAGATATAGAAAGGTAGCTGAAGGTGATAGATAAAGCAAACGGTGATTCTGTTCAAGTAAAGCAGCCGAACATTGAGAAAGTGGGTTACAAGCTTTGAAATTTTTGTATTTGGCTTTTTATATTAAAGAATTTTAGAGTTTGTAAAACTTACTTTTAAAGTTTGTTAAGAATTAATTTGATGTTTAAAATTACTATCTTGTGTAAATAAATTGTACCCTAGTTTTTGTATATATCTATATATATATGAATGTTAAGAAAATAAAGGTAAAATAATAATAGCGATTTGAAGAAGTAAAGAAGACAGGCCTTAGCGCTCCCTCATCCGGGCACGTGTGGTTCGAGTGAGGGGGTGCTACAACTAACATCAATTATCATTAATTAAAAGTTTAACTATACTTTTCTTCAACTAGTTACAACTTTAAATTTCTAATTCCAATCTTGCCACATAACCCAATCTACCAATCCTAATAATATCTATCATCCTTATAGGTCTCAAATAAAAGGAAAAAGGTTGAATATAAGAAAAATAAACTCACCCTAATGGTTCTCCAAGGTGGACCAATTTTGTCCTAAAGTTTCTCCCTTTTCTTTTCTTCTTTCTTCCTTCCTTCTTGCTCTTTTGCTCCCTTTATGGCAAGAGCTCTTTAATTCTGAATTTTTGTCTCTTAAAACTATTTTTTTCTCTCATTTTCAAGCTTGGATTGAAGCAAAAATGATGGCTTTTGGAGGGAGAGCTGGATGGCCAAAGAGAAAAGAAAGAGGAAGAAGATGAGTTAGATATTTTAGGTGGAAAAATGTAGAATTATTTTCTCTTTTGACTTTTATACTCAAATTAAAGAGTGGGTCCCAATAATTAAAATTAATCCTAATTTTAATTTTTTATTAACATAATTAATTTTGATTAACTTTTAAACTTTGAGAAATTCCTTATTTGCCACAAATTTCCTCATCTTCACACTTTTTCCCCAACAATTGCTTTTTTTTTTCTAGTTATAGCACTAATCTTTTTAATTCCCAAATAATAATACTCTTAATTATTTTTTGTTATTGAACCAGTGGATCCCACTACGGTCACGCGTTATTGGAGCCTAAATCACTGGATGTTATCATTTTGAATAGGGTAGTGAATATGATATTGTATCATATGTGTAATTTGGCAATAATGTAAATCCTTAAATTTGTAATCACCACTGAACATTTTTTAATGCTCAATAAGTAGTTATTTGATTGCGTGCAAGTAATAGTTAGGAAGACATCTGAGCAAAGCATACTACCTTTAGGAAGCAGATGGAAGGACATAATAATAGTAGGATATTACTAAGAATGACAAGTATATATGAATATATGTATGGATATAGGTATAAGAATGAAATGTTGACTTGTGGTTGAATGAATAGTATTTTATATTATAATTGTATTGTTGTGCCCAAAATGGATTGTGTATTGTTTGCAGTGCATGTGAGATAGGATAGTTAGATTTATAGTCGTTATACTATCAACATTTTTGGAAAATAAAAAGAATTAATAAAGTGCTAATGATATTATAGTCATTAAGTTAAGAAAAAATTTTACACACATCGGCTATAATCAAATTTAGAAGATACCAACAGTTTTTATAATCGTATTAGACTGCGTAACGTATGTATAGAAGAATTGTTATAAGGGTGTCACATTATTTCTTCTTGAATTATTCAATTTCTTTAAATCATACTCGTATTCACCAAATCGCAATTTGCATATAACGATTATAATTATTTTAATAAAAAATATATAACTATATTTTAAAAATATTAATAATTATAACAATATTTATATTTATATAAATTTTTTTAATAATTATTTCTAAATTTTTTAATTTAATATTACATTTATTTTATTAAATTAATTAATTACATATGTGATTAATTTTAAATATATTAATTAATAAAAATATATTAATTATTTGTTTTATTTAAATTTATTATAAATAGTAAAAGTATGACCCATGTAACACCCCTTTACCCCATTTCCGTTCAGCAGGGTAAGTGAGTATTACCCGTCTAACTGTTTTGTAAATTTAATGAAATGAAGTAACATTTTTTTATGAAAATATTGCAAATACCGAAATAAAAATTTTTACAAGCATAGATATTTAAAGTTTTATTTATTTATAAAATACATTAATTTACATCCAAACTATGTTCTATTACATTGCAATTTATATCTTTAATACACATTATATGAAATAAAACTATAAGTTAATTTACAAAAGTTTTAACAAAATATACCAAAAAAGAAAACCCAAAGCTTTTTGCTGCTTCCCTCCGGGTACCCTTCTTCTGACAGTCTATTTTTTATGACTACCCTTCTAAACCTGCGCGAGAGCAAACCACCCACGCTAAGCTACTAGCTTAGTGGTGCTTCAATGATAAAACTTTTACATATATATATATATATATATATATATATATATATATATATATATATATATTATTTTTTTTGCATATTAATTAGTCATTTAATAAATAAAGCATACAATAAAGAATTATAGAAATCTAATAAGTTCCAGCAAATATTCAACATTTAACATCTTTAATTCATGTAACATTCATAAAAATCACATACTTCAATATTATTATTATTAATATTTTCTTACTGCCCATAACACCTATAACTGAACTATCTAATAGGAATAACGGGGCTGTCATTCCCGACTTTCATAATGTAGCGCCGAACGATTTTATAATAATGCCATTACCGGCTTAATAAATTTGCGCCGAACGCATATATAAATTGTCATTACCGGCTTTCATATTTAGCACCGAGTGCCTTAAATCCCCTAAATGCCATGCCAAACTATTCCCCATTCTAGTTCTAAACTAGGTGTTTTTGGGCTTAACTATTTTTATATTAATTTGCTATATTTCAAAAATGACAATATTATTTAACTATCATAATTATGCTTATTTATTTTTGTTCTTTATTTCCATTATTATTGCAATAAAATCTCATACATAAATAATTTGCTAAACATTTATAATTACCATCAAAGTAAATATTTGCATGGATTATTATATATAATTATAACAACACATGCAAAAAGCCCAATATTGTATGTTTTTACTTATGGCAAATTTCAGACCTATTTTTTAGCTTCATTTTTAGCCCATATATAATTCCATTTTGGAGTTCTGGCCTTCTACTATTATTTAACTTATTGTCTTAGCTTTCAGATGTATCAACAAACACTTAAATCACAGTTTTCTATCAAAAGTTATGATCAATTCACTATTGCATCATCACAGAATTTTCTGCCCTGAATTTTCTGGACAAATTCTAGATTTAAACTTCGTGCATTTATCTGGGAAAATCTAGACATAATTAGATATATAGTCTAAATACAAATTAAATCTCTGTGTCTTAGATTTCACTTCCAATAAAGAACATATAAAAAAGAGTTCCATAACTCAAGTTATCATCAAAATAGACAGAGCTGTTCCTGGAATTCTGTACCCGAGCCATCAATTGACATCAATCCATATTTCAACCACATTCATCATTTGCATTCATTTTAATACTAAAATTTCTAGAATTACAACTAGTGGTGCTTCAATGATAAAACTTTTACATATATATATATATATATATATATATATTATTTTTTTGCATATTAATTAGTCATTTAATAAATAAAGCATACAATAAATAATTATAGAAATTTAATAAGTTCCAGCAAATATTCAACATTTAACATCTTTAATTCATGTAACATTCATAAAAATCACATACTTCAATATTAGTATTATTAATATTTTCTTACTGCCCATAACACCTATAACTGAACTATCTAATAGGAATAACGGAGCTGTCATTCCCGGCTTTCATAATATAGCGCCGAACGATTTTATAATAATGTCATTACCAGCTTAATAAATTTGCGCCGAGCGCATTTATAAATTGTCATTACCAGCTTTTATATTTAGCACCGAGTGTCTTAAATCCCCTGAATGGCATGCCAAACTATTCCCTATTCTAGTTCTAAACTAGGTGTTTTTGGGCTTCACTATTTATATTAATTTACTATATTTCAAAAATGACAATATTATTTAACTATCATAATTATGCTTATTTATTTTTGTTCTTTATTTCTATTATTATTGCAATAAAATCTCATACATAAATAATTTGATAAACATTTATAATTACCATTAAAGTAAATATTTGCATGGATTATTACATATAATTATAACAACACATACAAAAAGCTCAATATTGTATGTTTTTACCTATGGAAGATTTCAGACCTATTTTTGGGCTTCATATTTAGCCCATATATAATTCCATTTTGGAGTTCTGGCCTTCTACTAATTTTTAGCTTATTGTCTTAGCTTTCCAATGAATCAACAATCACGTACATCACAGTTTTCTATCAAAAGTTATGATCAATTCACTACTACATCATCACAGAATTTTCTGGACAGATTCTAGGTTTAAACTTCGTGCATTTATCTGGGAAAATCTATACATAATTAGATATTATAGTCTAAATACAAATTAAATTTCTCTGTCTTAGATTTCACTTCAAACAAAGAATATACAAAAAGGAGTTCCATAACTCAAGTTATCATTAAAATAGATAGAGTTGTTCCTGGAATTCTGTACCAGAGCCATCAATTAGCATCAATCCATATTTCAACCACATTCATCATTTGCATTCATTTTAATACTAAAATTTCCAGAATTACAACTACATTCATATGCCTCAATTATTTCATACCATTTGGTCCCATTGCCATATATGATATCAAAAGTCACAACAATCACATAACATCTTAAAAACACAAACATAACAAACCTTAACATATAATTCCATACATATTAACATGCAAAATTTTTATCAATGAAGCACATACCTAATCAGCCTTGGTTGTTCCCTTAAACCTTCTCTTCCTTCCCTTATTAGTTAGCTTTATCCTTGCCTTTGTCACCCTCTTGAGGGCCTTTCACTTGTTCACTTATTTTTCCTACACAACCATACCATAACTCAATTCCAATATTCAATTTCAATGCTTTTCATGTCTACATAATATTCTAATGCTCCTAACATGTTTTACACCTTAATTGAGCTAAAATGTACTAAGGTTAAACTTCCTTCTTCACATGTCATGGCTGCCCAAAAACTATATCCTAGTTCCCAATTTATTTTCTTCAATTCAACACACAATTCATACTTAATCTATCACCAATTGTGGTGTTTCTATGTTAATTTCAATTTCTCCCAAATTTATTTAACTATGGCAGCCCCTCATTCATCCCTTAACATCATTTTTCTCTAGTTTTAAGTCATAAAAAAATTAATTAACATCAAATATCATCAATTCAAAGTCTAACTACAACTTTCATCAATTAATCACAAACTTAAATTCCTAATTCCAATCTTGCAACATAACCAAAATCTACCAAACCTAATCACATCTATCATTAATATGGATCTCAAATGGAAGGAAAAAGGTTGAATTTAAGAAGAATAAACTCACCTTAAGGATCTTCCAAGTGGGCCGAAATTCCCCCTTAATTTTTCTCTCTTTCTTTTTCTTCTTTCTTTCTTTCTTCCTTCTTGCTCCTTTGGTACCTTTTATGGTAAGAACTCTTAAATTCTGATTTTTCCTCTCTCAAAACTAATTTATTTGCTTTATTTTTCAAGCTTGGATTGAATGAAAATGGAGGCTTATGGAGGGACTAAGGTGGACGACCAAAGAGGTGAAGAAAGAATAAGATGATGACTTAGATATTTTGGGTGGAAGAATAAAGAATTCCTCCCATTTTTTACTTTTATACCTAAATTAAGAATTGGATCCCACTAATTAAAATTAATCCTTATTCTTATTGGTTAATTAATTTAATTAATCTTAATTAACATTTAAACTTTGAGAAATTCCATATTTGCCACATCTTGCTCTATATTCACACTTTTTCCCCAAACAATTTCCATAATACCAATTTTGTCCATAGGAAATTTTATTTTCTTCTAATTCTATCCCTAATCTTTTTAATTCCCAAATAATAATACCCTTAATTATTTTCTATTATTATTAGTGATTTTTTTATGGGTTTAAATTTAGACTCCGATTGAACCATTGGATCCCACTACGGTCACTCGCAATCGGGGCCTAAATCACCGAATGTTACAACCCAATAGAATATTTTATTCAAATTAAATTTTCTCTTTCCTTTTTCATTTATTGCAAGCTTGCAAATTATTCATGCAATTCACTTAGCAATTGTCACATGAACAATTGAAATTTACTTTAAAAGCTGACAATGATGCTCTTAGGACTGTACAAGAATGCTAAATCTTTTTGAATTGAGCCAAAACACCGAAGAAAAAGATTTAAAACTGAATTGTATCATTAACTTTAATTTTGAGGAATTTAGATTTTTTAGTGATATTGAAACCGATAATTATACTTAATTGTACCAAAAGAACCAATACTAAAAGTTTATAATTTTACTATATATAATAACTAATAAGAATAAAATAATTGGTTTTATGTACAAATATAATATAACTTAAACTTATAATTATGTACACTTTAATCTATAAAAATTATAATTAAAGTGGATAAATTAGTTAATAAAATTAATATGACAATTATAATAGCAATAAATTCAAGTAATTAAAAATTTTATATTATATGCAAAAACATTTATGATGGTGGTATAAAATATTGAACTCATAAACTCCATATAAATATAAGATAAGTTCACTATCAAACCAATCAACTATCTTTATTATAAATAAATTACAAATATTTGTGATATATTATTATGTAACACCCATATATAGGGTATATAAGTTGTATTAATAGTTGGTGAGAGTTAGGAGTTAAGAAAAGTAATAAAAAGGTTTTAAAGTTGTTGATTTTATTGTTTCACGCCATGACAAGTGGTTTCACGCCCGTGCATGTCGGGTCTTCAGTGAACAAACTGTGAAGGTTATTCACGATCGTGAATGGATGGATCACGCCTGTGAAGCGTGAGTCATAATCTTGAATCATGGGCAGTCAAGATAAGTGAGACATCTGTGATTTTATCTCTCTTCCATCCCTTTAAATCCACCTCAGCATGTTCTAAAACTCAACTTAACATGCTACCTCCATCTTCTTCTACCTTCAAATCACCACCTTTTCATTTTTGGGAGATTGAGAGACTTAGTTTCACTAGAGAAAGTGAGGGAAGAAGCTTGTGAGCTTGTAAGTGAGGAGCTTGATTTTGTATTTTTTGTGTTTTGTCCAAGTTTCAGGGGACTAAGAGGATGTTTTACTTGTGTCTAGGAGCTAGAAGGGTGTTAAAAGTCCATCTCAAAGGAGAAGACAATCTTAAAGAGCTAAAGTTTTGGTTAGGCTCTATCTTAAGTGAAAGGTTTGTACATAACAATATTCAAAGCTTTAACTTACATGTTCTTATGTTATTTATCTTTAATGCTTGTTATGAGAGGTCATTGGGTGATAAATGACATGCTTTTGGATTAAAGAAATATTAAGGATTAAATATGTTATTGCTATGTTAATGGTGATTTTGTGTTGGAAATCACTTGTTAGATGTTTTTAAAATGTTGTTGTTTTGTTTTTGATATGTTGGTAGTTAAGATACCATGCTGGATTGTTGATAGAGGGATGAACATTGGTCAATTGTAGTATTATTACATGTTAAAATGGTATGAGAAGGTGTGTTCTATTTTATGGAAAGATTTCCATATTCATGGTAGTGAACTAGTGGTTCACGAGGGTGAATATTGTAAATAAGTTATGTTGATAAAGCAAACCCGTTAATGGGTAGCTTCAAGATTAAGATCAAGGTCTGGTCCACACTTGTGAATAGTGGATCACGACCGTGAACATGTTACTAATTCATAGGTGAATCATGATGTGATTCATGGGTAAACTAGTCGTGAAAATATTTTTCACGACTGTGAAAGTATATTTACAGGTATGAATCTGCTTAATCTTAAAAAGTTGCATGTTTGTGTGTGAATTGAGTTTGATTTGGTTTCAGATGAAGTACCTTTGTCATATGGTTATAATATGTTATGAGAATGCATGTTATGGATATGATTATGAGAATCATAGATGATATACATTCTGAAAATGGTATGTGATGTGATAAATAATTAAGCCAATTACTTGAACTAAGGACTAGAGTTAAGAGAGATGTCATTCCATTGAGGACAAATTGGTACTAGGTGACCTATGTTTTATTTTCTCTAAAATTGAAGGAAGTATGTAAATGCTTTAACTTACTCACTTAACTTTTGTAGATTTCTAGATTTTGACACTTTACAAAGGTTAGAGAGTCTAGATACTTTAAAGGGTTATGCTAAGAGGTTAGGAGAGATAAAATTCATTGATAAGAGACTACTAGTATTATAAAATTAATGCTTGAATTTTATTCATTCTTGGTAATTAATAAGACTATCACAAGACTAAAGTTTAGACTGTTAAGGCATAATTGTGTGGTGGACTTCAAAGTTATGCATGATATTATAAGATTTTACATGACTGAGGCATGGATAACTATGAATATTTTGATAATCAAGGGTTATAAAATTTGATGATTGAGGAGTCTGTTTATGAGCCAAAAACTTCATTTAATGTTAGATTCTCTAATCCTCACATTATTCTCTTTCATAAGTTTATTTTTCACGTTATTTTTTTTTTATCGTAGTGAGAGTAATAAAGTTTCTCGCTTTGAACGTTTTCTATTGTGGTGCATGTGCATGCATTCTAAGACTAGGGCATGCTTCTCATCTTTCATTTTTAAGATCATCCTTTACAATTTCTCTCATTCATGCACTTGGCTCGGTCTTAGACACATCATTACTGCCTTTGAAATACATTTTTATGGCTTTGATACCTTTAAAACGAATATGACTTTGGTTCCTAGCAAAAGAAATTTTAACATTGAAGCTTTGCAGATCTCTAACTTAGTATTAGCAACCAATGGCCACTTTGGGTGGATATGCACATTAGGTAGTGGCCAATGCACTTCTAGTGTAGCTCCTCCTCCTACCATACCCCGATGTCCCCAACATGCCACTGAGAGCAAAACTTTAAAAGCAACTGGTTGGCAATTGGTCCTACAACACCTAGATACGATAAATGCCACTAATATAGATCTTGTTAACAAGATAAGTATCCTTAAAGCTAGCAACAAAACTCTATTTGACAAGATGGATGCAATGGAATCGAGCAACAATTCCCTACATGCGAAGGTAGATGCATTTGATCATATCATATGACTGATGGAGAAGAAGCAAACCTACCAGGCATTAGATTTATGCGGTACATCAAGCTCTTGGGTTTGAAAGTTTTGTCTCCACCACCTCACCTCCACCACTTTGAGTCAGCCACTTCACTACCAGAGTAGTATTCTTCCTCCAACTCTTATTTCATTGTTCTTTGATAAGTGACATTGAGGACAATCACATTGATAAGTGTGGGAGAGGGAACTTTTACCTTTGGTGTGTGTTTTCAATCTTTTTAAGTTTTTTTAGTTATTTGTTTTGTGTATTTAGGTAATGTTAATGCTTATGCTTATACTTATGCTCAGTTTTGGCTTTGTTTTTCCTATTAAAAAGTCAATAAAAGAATGCTATAGTATGCCTATTTTAGGATGACATGTAATTGATCAAAGTTTGGGATGATTTTAATGTTGACTTAATGGTATCATTTCATGAAGTTTCAATGTAATGGTATGATGCATTAGGAATACTAGTCTATAGTAATTTGATAAGGTTGTTGATAAATGAATATCTTTTACTCAATTGTCAAGTGCTAAGTGAGATGGAGCATAAAATTCACTTAGCGAAAATAAAAAAAATAGTAGGATGGAGCATAAAATGTACTTACTGATTATAGTCAAATGGAGTATAAAATACACTCACTATTTATACTCCGCTATTTTTGGTTGCTTAAATGACCAAGAATATGAGTATGCAAAGCATTTTAAGTGTGTAATGTGTTACGTTAAACAATGTTTGTACTTTTGTATAAAAGTGCAAGGTTAATTATATCGACAATCACTAAACTTTCTATTGCTTGCCATAAAATTATTACTTTTTTTCTTGCAAAAAAATCTCTAAACTTTAGTTTTATTACATAAAAATAATCTATAGGCATTTGGTGTGACATGGCAACCAGAATATTGAGATGACACATGACATGACAGCCAAATTTCACCAACTCACTGTACACATAAGCTATAAAGCCACGTCAGCTACCACATCGTTGTCATGTAAGCAATAATGCTATGTATATCATCAATAACTTAAAAAAATTGTGTCATGTTAGCCTCCACATGACAAATCCAACTAGAGAATGATGACTTTAACAGGAAAAATCAACATTAAAAGGGAAAAACAAGTCAGACTCAGACCTAATAATCACTTTATCAGTATTATCAATTGTAAGAAAAAAAAATCTCAATCCAACACTACTAGGGAAAACCTAGTTGCTAGATCCACTATAAATCATGATTTTTGAAAACAAAAGACAACATATTCAATTTTTTGGCAAAAAATCGATCCCATATCAGTTGCCAATTTAGATTTCAAATTTTCTATTCATCAAATTTAGATGAAAATTATTTAAGTGAAAGGAAAACAAACTTTTTTTACAAAACAATTTTAGTGATTTTAAATTTTTTGGATGGCAAAGTTTGCCATGATGTGTGATTTTAAATTATTTCAAAAATCATCTTCGGGCATTTAGTGTGATTTTAAATTAATTTTCAATGATGTGTCATCGTTCTCCAACTAGATTTGTCACGTAGCAGTTGACGTGGCACAAATTTTAAAGTTGTTGACATGTTATCTACATCGCATCCAATGTGGCATTTTTTACTTACATGGTGTTAATGTGGCAGGTGATGTTGGTGTATTATGGCTGCCACATTATGTGCCACCTCAACAATAATTCTGGATGTCATATCACACCAAATGCCCAGAGATGATTTCTGACCAATAAGACTGAAGTTTAGTGAATTTTCTAAGAGAAACTATTAATGATTTTATGGTCAATAATAAAAAGTTTAGTGATCGTTAGTACAATTAAAACTAAAAGTACATTACAACTTAGAAAAAAATAATTAACCCCTAGGAAAAATCATATGCTGAAAAGTTCAAGTGTGGGCAAAAAGTAAGACTGTAAAATGAACCAAGAAGTTCGTAAGCTATTCAGGTCTCGATTCAAAAAAAGCTCATTGGAAATCATTTATTACTGTTAATGAGCCGAGTTCAAGCTCAAATCCAAGCTCCAAAATCTTTTCAAGCTCGAGCTTGAGCATAATACTATTTGGTTCATTTATGAGCTGACGAATATGTTTGTTTATGAGCTTGCGAGCATGTTCATTTGAACATGTTCATTTAAAAGCTCATGAACATGTTCATTTAAAAGTTCATGAATGTGTTCATTTAAAAGCTCATGAATATTTTTATTTAAAAGCTCGTGAATATGTTCGTTTATAGCTCGTTTTATGTTATATTTTGTTATTGAGATTGACTTTTGTCATTATTAGTTAATGAGCAGGACTCGAGATTTTGTCATTATTAGTTAATGAGCCGAACTGGAGCTAAGCTCGTTAAGCATAATAAATGAGTTTTTTTACGAACTGAGCTCGAGCCGCTCATGAATTTAATAATTTTCAAATAAGTCATGCTCGAGCTTAAGTATAAAAGCTCAAATCAAACTCGAGCCAAGCTCGAGTCTCTAATAAACTTAAACAATCCAAACTCGAGCTCACCAATATTTGGCTTGGATTGGTTTATTTACAACCCTAGGAAAAAGAAAAAAAAACTTGATATGCATGTAACGCCCGATTCTTAAGGTCAATAGTTAGGTGGGTTTTTGTGAGTGAGTGTGGGTAGTTTGAGAGGTTAGAAATAGTAAAAAGGTTGTTTTCATGCTCATGAATGGAGTATTCACACCTAAGAAAATGTTGTGTTCAAACAACATAGTTTTGAGGTTGTTCACACTTGTGCATAAGGATTTCACGGTTGTGAATGTCATATGTTACATTTTTCCATGAAAGATTTGTCACGTTTGTGATAGAAGAGTGTTCATGCCCATGAGAATTCTTCACGACCATGAATGATTGTCAGCAGAGTTGGTGAGTAGATCCCGTGATTTCCTCTCTCTCCCGAACCTTCTTTTGCTTCCTACAACCACCCTATATTCCCTAAAATCCTTCGAATATCTTCTTCTGCTACCTTTTTCTTCTTTTCTCGCTTTTTACCAAGTTTTCAAAGATGACAAAGGGCTAAGTATGTGAGAGGGTGAGGTGAAAACTAAGCTTTGGGTTGTAGAGTTTTGTGTTCATTTTTTAGGAGATTAAGGAGCTCATAAGACATTTTTCTTGTTGATAGGATCTCGAGGAAGAGGTGAGGATCAACCAAGAGCTAGGCAAGCTTGAAGAGCCTAAAGGGTTTAGGCTCTATTATTAAGGTTAGTACATATATGCATATTAATTCCCATATTTTTCCATGTTGTGTTACATGCTATGAAAATGTGATTAATGTGTTTCAAGAAAGTTTTTACATGTTAATGGTATGGTATAATTGCTAGAAATTCCATGAAAATAGGCTATGTTAGTTATGCTATATTTTAATGGTATGGTATATTTTAATCAAGAAGTGAAACTAGTTGTGGCGCTACTTGAGCTATTGCCCGAGCTAACCTCTATAGAAGAGCAGCTAGATTCTGCATCAACGGATCCTTATCTTGATTCGCTAAACTGTCCATCGGCTTCTATGGAAGAACTGGTGCAGTACCTGGACCTCAAACACTCGTATCACTAGGCTGAGCCTGAGCCCCAACATTTGGAGGATTGTTGCTCTCAGCAACGTCTTGCAATTCTATCTCCATAACCCTAACTCTAATCCTAGAGTTGATAGAAAAGTAGCCCATGTCAGAGTCAGATGAGATGAACTATGCATGCATGACAAACCCTTTTCTCCATTTAAGTTTAGAAACACTTAAACCTATGCTCTGATACTAAAAAAATATAATACCCACCCAAATAAATCAGGATTACTCTAGACTAATCTGGTGGATGCTACCAGTTACTATATTATAAAACATGTGAAATTAAAACTTTCCTCACAAAACTAATTTCATAACCCTTAATCCCTAAGGATCCCTTTCATAAATATAAACTTGGCCTTAACTGGCCCACTATTTACAAAAATATAACTTTAAAATTAAATACATATTTTTTAAAACAAAAACTTATACAAAACATAAAACCCAAAACTCTATCATGTACAAAAAAACAACAAATATGACATATGCATTGAATCTTCAAAATGGATGCTTCTTTTCTTGAATCAACTTCTTCTATCCCTTAGGCTCCATCTTGTATGCAAGAAACTCACACACTAAGCTACTGAAAACTTAGTGGTACATATAGGCATAAAAATTCAAGCATGCAATCATGCAATTCATATCATGACATATTATGCATGTTCATGTATACTATCATACGATAAACACTATCTTAATGCATGGGAAAACAATCACCATATCTCACATCAACATTACACATAACAAGTTTTCTCATACAATAGTTTCATAGTAACCTTACCTCTTATTTTAGTTCATTTTATTTTACTCATGGCTTACCACTTTTCCAATTTATCTTTCTTTTTATAATTGTTTTACTTTTGTCCAAAATTTACCCTAATTCCATTTTTAATATGTTTTTGCCCAAAACTCTAAGTCAAACTATTCAAATGCAGGTCGTGGAATAAAGGTGCTCTTAGAGCTTCAGCCACTTTGTCCACTAACTATAAAAGCTCACTTGAGCTCCTTATGTCAATGATGCTCTCTGAGCTTTAGTCACTTTGACTGAGAATAAATTGGATCAAGGGTACCCTAACCTGAGATTCTGCCACATTGTCTTTAAAATCGCATGGAACCAAGGACCAAGGGTACTCTAACTTGAGCCTTAGCTATCGATGCCTTATATAAAGAATATTCTACAGTATCGTAGTCCCCTCAATGACATGCACCTTAGGCCAAGTCTTGCATTAGATAAAAGGGCATTTTTGGTTCTTATAACTTATTTCTTTATCATTTACCACATTTCTATTTAAATACCATATGCACATAAAACCATTCTCATAACAACACTATATTACTTATCATGCATCATCACATATATTCTTTATATTATCTACATACTCCAAATGTATGGGGCTACAAATTGTTTTTTCCTAAAGTGAGGACAACCTTGCTGCTGCTAAGTATTGGCTGAAAAAGACTGAAAGGGTCTTTGATGAGTTAGAGTGTGCCAAGGAGCACAGAGCCAGATATGTCATTTTTCTTCTATAGAAAGATGCCAACGACTAGTGAAAGACAGTTCTATTGAAGCCAGAGGTTTGTCAACTATTGACATGGAAGTTCTTTGTCATAGAGTTTAAGGAACAATATGTCCCCAGAGTCCATATCGACAAGAAGAAAAGGGAGTTCTTGAACTTCAAGTAGAAAAGGATGATGAATTCATTCATTTGAGTAAGTATGCATCTGAGTGATCACGAATGTAACATTCAGTGATTTAGGCCCCGATTGCGCGTGACCGTAGTGGGGTCCACCGGTTCAATCAGAGTCTAAATTTAAACAAAAAAAAATGACTAATAATAAGAGAAAATAATTAAGGGTATTATTATTTTGGAATTAAAAAGATTTGGGGTAGAATTAGAAAAAAAAATAAAACTTCCTATGGACAAAATCGGTATTATGGCAATTGTTTGGGAAAAAAATGTGAATATGGAGAAAGATGTGGCAAATAAGAAATTTCTTAAAGTTTAAAATTTCATTAAAATTAATTTATATTTTGGACCAATGGATGAAGAGCTTAATATAGGCATGGATCCACCAAATACTCACCTAAAAAAAAATGAGGAATTCTTTATTCTTCCACCAAAATATCTAAGTCTTCTTTTTCCTTTTCCCATTCTTGTTGCCGTCCACCTCCATTCTCTTAAACCTCCATTTTTCTTTCAATTTCCAGCAAGCTAATAATGAAAAGAAATTAGTTTTGAGAGAGGAAAAATCGGAATTAAGGAGTTCTTACCATTAAAGGTACCAAAGGAGCAAGAAGGAAGGAAGAAAGAAGAAGAAAAAGGGAGAAGAGTAGGGGAATTTCGGCCCACCTTGGAGAACTCTTAAGGTGAGTTTATTCTTCTTAAATTTAACCTTTTTCCTTCTATTTGAGACCCATGATGATGATAGATGTGATTAGGTTTGATAGATTTAGGATTGGTTGCAAGATAGAACTTAGAAAAATTAAGTTTGTGTTTAGTTGATGAAGCTGTAATTGGACTTTGACTTGATGATATTTGATGTTAGATAATTGTTTTATTGCTTAAAAACTAAAGAAAATATGATGTTAATGGATGAATAAGGGGCTGCCATAATTAAAGAAATTAGGGAAAATTGAAATTAATATGGAAACACAACAATTGGTGATAAGGAAAATATGATTTGAGTGTTGAATTGAAGAAAATGAATTGGTAACTAGGATATGGTTTTTGGGCAGCCATGACATATGAAGAAGGAAGTTTAACCTTAGTACATTTTAGCTCAATTAAGGTGTAAATCATATTAGGAGCATTAGAATATTATGTAGACATGAAAAACATTGAAATTGGATGTTGGAATTGAGATGTGGTATAATTGTGTAGGAAAAATAAGTGAACAAGTGAGAGGCCCTCAAGAGGGTGACAAAGGCAAGGAGAAAGCTAGCTAATAAGGGAAGGAAAAGAAGGTTTAAAGGAAGAACCAAGACTGATTAGGTATGTGCTTCATTGATAAAAATTTTGCATGTTGTTAATAAGTATGGAAATATATATTAAGGTTTGTTATGTTTGTGTTTTTGAGATGTTATGTGATTTGTTGTGACTTTTGATATTATATATGGCAATGGGACCAAATGGTGTGAAATAATTGAGACATATGAATGTATTTGTAATTCTGGAAATTTTAGTATTAAAATGATTGCAAATGATGAATGTGGTTGAAATATGGATTGATGCCAATTGATGGCTCGGGTACAGAATTCCAGGAACAACTCTGTCTATTTTGATGATAACTTGAGTTATGGAACTCGGTTTTGTATGTTATTTGTTGGAAATGAAAGCTAAGACACAGGGATTTAATTTTTATTTAGACTATAATATCTAATTATGTCTAGATTTTCCCAGTTAAATGCACGAATTTTAAACCTAGAATCTGTCCAGAAAAATTATGGGCAGAAAATTCTGTGATGATGCAGTAGTAAATTAATCATAACTTTTGATATAAAATTGGGATTTACGTGATTTGTGATGCATCTGAAAGATAAGACAATAAGCTAAAAATTGTTAGAAGGCCAGAACTCCAAATTCTAATTATAAATGGGCTAAAAATGAAGCCCAAAAACAGGTCCAAATGCTGCCATAGGTATAAAACGTGAAGTGTTGGACTTATGCATGTGGTATGTTAATTATATGTAATAATTAATGCAAATATTTACTTTGATGGTAATTATCAATGTTTAACAGATTATTTATATATGAGATTTTATTGTAATAATAATGGGAATATAGAACAAAAATAAACAAGCATACTTATGATAGTTGAAAATATTGTGAATTAATATAAAAATAGTTAAGCCCAAAAACACCTAGTCTAGAACTAGAATAGGGAATAGTTTGGCATGCCAATCAGGGGAATTTAGGCACTCGGTGCCAAATATGAAAGCCGGTAATGGCAATTGATAAATGCGCTCGGTGCAAAATTATTAAGCCGGTAATGGCAATATAACAAAAGCCAGTAATGGCATTATTATAAAAGCGCTCGGTGCTACATTATGAAAGCCGGGAATGGCAACCCCGTTATTCCTATTAGATAGTTCAGTTATAGGTGCTATGGGCACAAAATAATAATAATAATAATACTAATATTGAAGTATGTGATTTTGATAAGTGTTACATGAATTAAATTTGTTACTATTACATGTTGAATGAAATTTATTTGATTTTATAGAAATTTTTATTTTATGCATTATTTATTAAATGGTTAATTAATATGTGAGAAAATATATATGTATGTAAAATTTTTATCATTGAAGCACCACTAAGCTAGTAGCTTAGCGCGGGTGGGTTCCTCTCGCGCAGGTTTAGAAGGGTAGCTGTAGAAAATAGTCTGTCAGAAGAAGAAGGGTATCCGGAGGGAAGCAGCAAAAAACTATGGGTTTTCTTTTTTGGTATATTTTGTTAAAAAACTTTGTAAATTAAAGTATTGTTTTTATTTCATATAATGTGTATTAAATATGTGAGTTACTATGTAAAAGGACATAGTTTGAGTGTAAATTAATATATTTTATAAATAAATAAGATTTTGAGTATTATGCTTGTAATAATTTTATTTCAATGTCTACAAAATTTTCAAAAAAAAAATAAAAAAAATTTACTTCACTTCATTAATTTTATAAAACAGTAAGACGGGTAATACTCACTTACCTTGCTGAACTATGGTGGGGTAAGGGGGTGTTACAACGAATGAGGTTAACAAGTGTCATAGATTTAAAGATTGTTTTAGTGCAAAGATAGAATATTTCATGGAAATCCTACAATATATGAGTTTTTCCAAGTTGGTATCCTTCATCGTTAGTATGGAGAAGATAAGGAGAAAGAGAGTTGTAGAAGCTCATAGGAAGCCAATAACTTTAGTGGCTTAGATTACATGTGACATAGGTTATTTCTCATTAGGGAATTTATAGAGCAGAGGATCATGATACAGCCATTCTCAATCTAGTTCATTTAGGAGGAGACCACCCTCTAGAGCTACATCTGTTGTCGCTAGTACTCAATCTACCAGGGATACTGCACCTTTGTGTTCGACATGTCACGCATTCCACAGAGAAGAGTGTCTAGATTATCAGGGACTTATTTCAGATGTGGGGCTCAAGGCCACTACAAGAGAGATTGTCATTTGCAGTCTTAGGAGGTTCCTACATGGACCAAATGATTAGTGCCGACACAAGGTTAGGGTTAGGGACAAGCAATGAGTGGATCCAGCCAAGCCATTTATGAAAAGGTAAACAAGCCAGGATAAAGTAGAACACCAGCAAGAGTTTACCATTTGAGGGCCATAGAAGAACTAGAGCTTGTAGATGTTGCTAACGATATGTTTCTTTTCATAGTTACACATTCCCTAGTTGTTCATCTCAAACAACCAAGTAAAATTGAAGGACAAAATTTATTTAAGAGGAGGAAAAAATGTAACGCTTGGTTTCTGGGGTTGATAGTTAAGTGGGTTATTATGAGTGAGTGTGTGTAGTTTGAGAGGTTAGAAACAGTTAGAAGGTTGTTTTAACGCCTGTGAAAGGATGATTCATGCTCATGAAAGTATTGTGTTCAAACGACATAGTTTTAAGTTTGTTCACACTTGTGCATAAGGGTTTCATGGTCTTGAATGTCGTGTGTTAGGTTTTCCTATGAAAGGTTTGTCACGTCTATGATAGAAAAGTGTTCACACTTATAAACGATGGTCAACAGAAATTGTGAGCAGATCCTTTAATTTTCTCTCTCCCATACCTTTTTCTACTACCTATAGTCAACCAATATTCCCTAAAATCCTTCCTTTCAAACCATACCTCTTTCTTTCATAATTTTATTATTCTTTTCTCTCTTTTCACCAAGGTTTCAAAGATCACAAAGGGGTAAGTAAGTGAGAGGGTGAGGTGAAACCTAACCTTTGGGTTGGAGAGTTTGGTGCTCATTTTTCTAGAGATTAAGGAGCTCATAAGATGTTTTTCTTATTGATATGAGCTATAGGCAGATGTGAGGATCAACCAAGAGCTAGGCAAGCTTGAAGAGCTTGAAGGGTTTAGTCTTAATTGTTAAGGTTAGTACATGTATGAATATTAGTTCTCCTATTTTTGCATGTTGTGTTATATGCTATGAAAATGTGATTAATGTGTTTTTGGAATGTTTTTACATGTTAATGGTATGGTATAATTGCTAGAAATGCCATGAAAATAGGTTATGTTGGTTATATTGCTTAAGAGAGATTTTAGCATGAAATGTGTTATGAATATTCTTTTTTATGTTAAAGGCATGTTGCTAGCTTGATATGTGGTTGAATGTTAATAGGAGTGATTAACATTGATCAATCTTAGAAATCTTTATATGATTATAGTGTATGCAGGAAAATCCATAAATTCATGCCCATGACACGGATGTCAGGCCCGTGGATATAGCACATAGACACGTTCATGCCTGTAATCAGAAATGTCATGCCCGTGAAACATGAAACTAGAAAATATCCAAAATGAACATGAACATTCACACCTTGTATCATGGCTAAGGAAGTTTGTGAATGTAGTTTACGACCGTGAACAGGTAATCACGACTATGAACAACTATATCCAATTTTCACCTTAAATTTTCATGATTTTAACCACGGTCATGAATGCTTAATTTCACGCCTGTGAACATATAATCATGACTGTGAATGAAGTGTGTATGGGGACAGAAGCTTTCACATGAACAGTCACAGTTTGGTTCATGGATAAGAGAGTACTCATGAATATCTTTCACGCTCGTGAACTGTCTATTTATGTTGTGTATGGTTTTAATAGAGATGTGATGGTTTTTCTTCTAAACACATATAGATAATTTAAAAGTGATATAAAAATTATATATATTGATGTTATGAGAAGTAATATATTGATGTTATGAGAATGGTTTATTTGTATATGGTATTAAAATAATAATGGGGTAAAACAATAAAGAAATAAGTTATAAGAATCAGAAATGCCATTTTCTCTAATCCAGGACTTGGTATATCATTGAAGGGTTTATGGTACCATAAAATATTCTTTATAAGAGGCCTTGGTAGCTGAAGCTCAAGTTAGAGCGCATTTGATTCGATTTATACTCAGCCAATGTGGTAAAGCTCATAGAGGCCCTTGAGTTGAGGAGCTTAAGTGAGTTTTTACAATTAGTGGACAGAGTGGCTGAAGCTCTGAGAGCGCCTTTGTTCCACAACTTGTATTTGGATTGTTCGGCTTAGAGTTTTAGGCAAAAATAGATTAAAAAAGGAATTATGGTAAGTTTTGGGCAAAAGAAAAACAATTATAAAAAGGAAATGAAAATTGGAAAAGTAGTAAGTCATGAGTAAAATAAGATGAACTAGAAGAAGAGGTAAGGTTGCTATGAATCGATAGTATGAGAAAGCTTGCTATGCATAAATTTGATATGAGATATGGTGATTGTATCGTCATGCATTAGAATAATGTTTATGGTATGATAGTATACATGAACAACATGCATAATATGTCATTATATGAATTGTGTGGTTGCATGCTTGAATTTTTATGCCTATATGTACCACTAAACTTTCAGTAGTTTAGCGTGTGGATTTTCTACACACTGGTCGGAGCTTAAGTGATAATAGGTGTTAACTTAAGAAGAGAAGTGACTATTTTGAAGAGTCAGTGCATATGTCATCTTTGTTTTTTTGTACATGATAGGGTTTGGATTTTATGTTTTGTATAAGTTTGTATGTTAAAGAATTTGCATTGAATTTTAAAGTTGTACTTTTATAAATAGTGGACTAGTTAGCATCAAGTTGGTATTTATGAAAGGGTTCCTTAGAGATCAAGGGTTATGAAATTAGTTTTTTAAGGAAAGTTTTTATTTTACAGGTTTCATAATTAGTAACTGATAGCATTCGCCTAATTAGTCGGGAGTAATCCTGATTTAGCTGGGTGGGTGTTACAATGTGTATGTGATATTCAGTTGTTGGTGACCTAGTTATAATGCTATTGCCTATGTTATTAGAGTGATTATATAGTTTAATTCACATATTCTTCAATTGTTGAGCATTTAATTGATTTTAAGGTTGTCCTAGACTTAGTTCATTTATGTTAATCCTAATATGTGCATATTTGGTGCATTTATGAGAATTTGAGATTGATGAAATAAATTCGAGCTTGTTAGTATTTATGATTTTGTGTTTTAGTTAGTTTTTGAGTTTTTGTGTTACATGAGGATAAGTAACATCTAAATATGGGAGAGTTTGATGTGAGTGTTTTATATAGTAATTTGTGAGTTAATTGTTGATTTTAGTACGATTTAGATACTTAATTGTTTATTTTGTGCTTTCAGATGGATTGGTGTTGGTGATAAAATTGAATGTTTTTGTGCTAAAATGAAATTTGAGGTGGCCTATATGTCATATTCGCTAATTTAGACTAAAGTCACGCGAGTTGTTAAATCGACTCGTCGGTTTAATTGAAGTCTAAATTTGGATTTTTATCAAACAATAATTAAAATAATGACAATTAAGTATGGAATATAATCAATAAAGTGTTTAAAATATTTAAAGATGTTAAATTTCGGTAAAGGACTAAATTGCAAATTTTGAAAAGTTTATGGGTCAATTTGCAATTTACCAAAAATTGGAGGATTAAATGGGATAATCATAAATTAAATGCATGAATTGGGACATAAAATGAATATGGAGGCCGGCCACACCAAGTGGCAAAGTTTAAGAAGCTAATTAACATACATGCATTTAGCATTAATTAAAGTTTCTAGAATGTGAGCTTAGGTGTCTCCATCCTTAATTGGTTTTTGTCATTTTCTCATCAATTGCTCATTCATCCTCTCTTATCCCTTTGTATCTAGAAATTCCCATCAATTATTTGTCTTGCACGTTGCTTCTTGAATCACCATACATCAAACTAAGATGAACACATTAATTGAACAATAATGAAAGTTTCTAGATGAAGCTTAGGTGTCCCCCATCATAATGACTTTTGTCATTTTGTTCTTGATTGTTTCTTCCTCTTCCTTATCCATTTTGCAATGAGGAAAATTATGTTCTCCACACCAGCCACATTTCTCCTTTAGACAGCCATGACCAAACCTTGTTCTAAGAAGAGAAAGTGAGAAAAAGAGAGAGAAAGGCATGGGAAATTCCATTTTCATGCTTAAGAAAGCTTAAAAGAGTAAGAAGAAAGAGAGAGATTAGGTTTATAAAATTTTAATAATCTGTTTATGAACTTTAGGAACTCAAGGTGACAAGGATCTAGCTCAAAGAAGCAAAGGAAAGGAGAAAGAGAAGTAAAGAGAAATAAAAGAGAAAAAAGAGGTTTGTGCATAACCTAAGGCAATAGCCTATTTTAATTTTTTTTATTTGCATGATTTAATTATTTGGCATGTTGATGATTCTGAATTAATATTATTTATGGCAAAAAATCTTGGGGATGCATGTTTCTTAGACTTAGGATTTAATTTGGAAAAAATTGAATGTGATTAGTTGGTATGTTCTTTGCTGGAAATGGATGAGCAGTAAGTACTTAAACTATTATAACTTGAGTTCTTGAGCTTCGATTTGTGTGTTCTTTGTTCTGTGTGAAAGCTAAGACATAGGGATAAAATTTGGATATAGATTATAATATCTGAATATGTCTGCAAGTGTCCAGAAGAATTCATAAAGTTCAGACTTAGAATCTGTCCAGAAAATTCTGGGCAGAATTATCAGTGACTAGTTAGTGTTAATATTATCATATCTTTTGATACAGGACTCCGAATTAAGTGATTCAAGTTGAATATTAAATCTAAGATCCATATCTAAAAGTGTTATGAAGATCATGTAACTAAATGCAGAACAAAACATGACCACAATTAAGGTCCAAAAGAGAGAATAGAATTTGCCTGTGACAGGACAGCATGTGAATTGAGGAATGAAATGAGTAAAATGATGTGAATGTTATTATATTATGTAAATGTTATTTTAATTGAGTGATTATGTGATTATTTTGAGATATTATATGCATGAAAAGTATGAAATTAATTGTTATGAATTTTAAATAAATTGTATAAGCCCTAGAACACCTAACTAGAACCAACTTAGGATAGTTTGACATGCCAAATAGGGGGAGTATGATGAAAATGATTAAATCCATTAATGGTATGATTATCTACGTCGGTAATGGCACTGTTATCTATGCCTGTAATGACACTTTTATCTATGCCAGTAATGACACGATTATCTACGCCGGTAATGGCACGGTTATCTATGCCGGTAATGCCATGGTTATCTACGTCGGTAATCGCACTTATATGTGCACATCATATTGCCCGGGTGGCACTCTTAAGTGCCTGGATGACAACTCCGTTATCCGAGTCAGTGGTTCATAGGTGTCCTGGGCATAAATAAAGACAAATAAAAAGTCATGGAACATAAAAGAATTATTGATAATAAAAATGGAATTATGAATTGTGACATGTATAAAAAGAATATTTAGTGTTATACAATAAGGTGGTAATAAAATAAATAAATATGAAATAAAATAATGTAAGTTGATGTCTATACATGTTAGAATACCATGATATGTATATTTGCATGAGAATATAATTAAGCATGAGTTGGGATATGATAATGCATGATTGCATAAAATATTTTATTGCCTTATTTATATGCACCACTAAGCCTTGAGCTTAGCGTGGGAGTTTTCTTCTGTGCAGATTTAAAGAAGTAGTTGAGATTTTTGGATAAAGACACGGTGATCCAAGTCCAGTAGGGTAGCTCGTATCAAATATTATGGGTCACACAAATTATGTAATTATGGTTTGAGTTTTATTTTGTAATATTTGTAGAATAAACGACACGTTTGTTATTATATAAAATGTAGTTTATCTTTTATGTTATAATTTCTTTTATATTACAAAGTAAACAAATAGTAAATAATATATATACCATGACAGAGGATGGCACAGTGTACTTCAAGAATAGGATTTGTGTGCCTGGTGTAGAAGAGCTGAAGTCTAATATTTTAAAAGAAGCACATGAAATGGTATATACCATGCATCCAGGCAGGAACAAGATGTATCAAGATTTGAAAACTCAATACTGGTGGCCAGGGATGAAGAAGGATATTACTGAGTATGTTGCTAAATGTCTAACTTGTCAACAAGTGAAAGCGGAACACCAGTTGCCCACAGGATTGCTACAACCAATACCGATTCCAGAGTGGAAATGGGAAAGAATCACGATGGATTTTATGTCCGGTTTATCGATGACTTAGAGAAAACATGATGCAGTGTGGGTGATAGTGGATCGATTGCCGAAGTCGGCACACTTCTTACTAGTCAGAATGAACTACTCATTGAACAAGCTTGCCGAAATTTATGTAAGTGAGATAGTGAGATTGTATGGAGTGCCAAGGTCCATCATATCTGATAGAGATCCCAGATTTACTTCACAATTCTGGAAGAGTCTAAAACAAGCTTTAGGAACTCGACTCAATTTCAGCACGGCCTTTCATCCGCAGACGGATGGACAATCAGAGCGAGTTATTCAGCTGCTAAAGGATATGATGAGAAGTTGTGTGCTTGAATTTGAGGGAAGTTGGGATAGATATCTACCTCTTATAGAGTTTGCCTACAACAATAGTTATCAGACAAGTATATGCATGGCTCCGTATGAGGCATTGTATGGAAGAAAATGCAGGACACCAATCTGTTGGACTGAATTGAGTGAAAAGAAGTTGATAGGGCCAGAGTTAGTGCAACAAACAGAAGAAAAGGTTAGAATTATCAAGAAAGATTGAAAGTAGCTCAAGATCGATAGAAATCATATGATGACCTTAAGAGGCGAGATATAGAGTATGTTGTGGGAGATAAGGTGTTTCTTAAAGTTTCACCTTGGAAGAAAGTATTAAGATTCGGTAAAAAGGGAAAGTTAAGTCCGAGGTTCATTGGTCCTTATGAGATTTTGGAAAGAATTGGACCAGTGGCATATCGGTTAGCACTTGCACCAGAGTTGGATAAAATCCATAATATTTTTCATGTGTCGATGCTAAGGAGATATAGGTCTGATCCGACTCATGTTATTCCAACTGAAGAGATAGAAATGCAGACCGACTTGACGTATGAAGAGGAACCAGTGGCTATATTAGCACGGGAAGAAAAATTTTTACGAAACAAGAAAGTTCCATTAGTTAAATTGCTATGGCGAAATCATGCTACTGAAGAAGCCACATGGGAGAGCGAAGAAGTCATGAAGAAGCAATATCCTTAGATGTTCAACAAAGAATGAACAGGTAAAAATTTTGAGGATGAAATTTATTTTAAGGGGAAGAGAATGTCATATTCGCTAATTTACACTAAAGTCACGCGAGTTGTTAAATCGACTCGTCGGTTTGACTGAAGTCTAAATTTAGATTTTTATCGAACAATAATAAAAAAAATGGCAATTAAGTATGGAATATAATCAATAAAGCGTTTAAAATATTTAAAGATGTTAAATTTCGATAAAGGACAAAATTGCAAATTTTGAAAAGTTTAGGGGTCAATTTGCAATTTACCAAAAATTGGAGGATTAAATGGGATAATCATAAATTTAATGCATGAATTGGGACATAAAATGAATATGGAGGCCGGCCACACCAAGTGGCAAAGTTTAAGAAACTAATTAACATACATGCATTTAGCATTAATTAAAGTTTCTAGAATGTGAGCTTAGGTGTCCCCATCCTTAATTGGTTTTTATCATTTTCTCATCAATTGCTCATTCATCCTCTCTTATCCCTTTATATCTAGAAATTCCCATCAATTATTTGTTTTACACGTTGCTTCTTGAATCACCATACATCAAAGTAAGATGAACACATTAATTGAACAATAATGAAAGTTTCTAGATGAAGCTTAGGTGTCCCCCATCATAATGACTTTTGTCATTTTGTTCTTGATTGTTTCTTCCTCTTCCTTATCCATTTTTCATTGAGGAAAATTATATTCTCCACACCAGCCACGTTTTTCCCTTGGACAGCCATAACCAAACCTTGTTCTAAGAAGAGAAAGTGAGAAAAAGAGAGAGAAATGCATGGGAAATTCCATTTTCATGCTTAAGAAAGCTTAAAAGAGTAAGAAGAAAGAGATATTAGGTTTATAAAATTTTAATACTCAGTTTATGAACTTTAGGAACTCAAAGTGATAAGAATCTAGCTCAAAGGAGCAAAACAAAGGAGAAAGAGAAGTAAAGAGAAAGAAAAGAGAAAAAGAGAGGTTTGTGCATAACCTAAGGCAATAGCCTATTTTAATTTTTTTATTTGCATGATTTAATTATTTAGCATGTTGATGATTTTGCATTAATATTATTTGTGATGAAAAATCTTGGGAATCCATGTTTGCTAGACTTAGGATTTAATTTCGTAAAAATTGAATGTGATTAGTTGGTATGTTCTTTGCTGGAAATGGATGAGCAGTAAGTACTTAAACTGTTATAACTTGAGTTCTTGAGCTTCGATTTGTGTGTTATTTGTTCTGTATGAAAGATAAGACATAGGGCTACAATTCGGATATAGATTATAATATCTGAATATCTCTGTAAGTGTCCAGAAAAATTCATAAAGTTCAGACTAAGAATCTGTCCAGAAAATTCTGGGCAGAATTATCAGTGACCAGTTAGTATTAATATTATCATATATTTTGATACAGAACTTCGAATTAAGTGATTCAAGTTGAATATTATAGCTAAGATCCATATCTAAAAGTGTTATGAAGATCATGTAACTAAATACATAACGAAACAGGACCAAAAGTAAGGTCCAAAACAGAGAACAGAATCTGCCAGTGACAGGGTAGCATGTGTATTATGGAATGAAATGAGTAAAATGATGTGAATGTTGTTATATTATGTAAATGTCATTTTAATTGAGTGATTATGTTATTATTTTGAGATATTACATGCATGAAAAGTATGAAATTAATTGTTATGAATTTTAATGAAATTGTATAAGCCCTAAAACACCTAACAAGAACCAACTTAGGATAGTTTGGCATGCCAAATAGGGGGGAGTATGATGAAAATGATTAAATCTATTAATGGCATGATTATCTACGCTGGTAATGGAACTTTTATCTACGCCAATAATGGCACTTTTATCCACGCCGGTAATGGCACGGTTATCTACGCTGGTAATAGCACGGTTATCTACGCCGATAATGGCACTTATATGCGCACATCATATTGCCCGGGTGACACTCCTAAGTGCCTAGATGGCAACTCCGTTATCCGAGTCAGTGGTTCATAGGTGTCCTGGGCATAAATAAAGACAAATAAAAAGTCATGGAACATAAAAGAATTATTGATAATAAAAATGGAATTATGAATTGTGGGATGTATAAAAAGAAGATTTAGTGTTATAAAATAAGGTGGTAATAAAATAAATAAATATGAAATAAAATAATGTAAGTTGATGTCTATACATGTTAGAATACCATGATATGTATATTTGCATGAGAATATAATTAAGCATGAGTTGGGATATGATAATGCATGATTGCACAAAATATTTTATTGCCTTATTTATATGCACCACTAAGCCTTGAGCTTAGCGTGGGAGTTTTCTTCTGTGCAGATTTGAAGAAGTAACTGAGATTTTTGGATAAAGACACGGTGATCCAAGTCCAGTAGGGCAGCTCGTATCAAATATTGTGGGTCACACAAATTATGTAATTATGGTTTGAGTTTTATTTTGTAATATTTGTAGAATAAACGACACGTTTGTTATTATATAAAATGTAGTTTATCTTTTATGTTATAATTTCTTTTATATTACAAAGTAAACAAATAGTAAATAATATATTTATATATATATGAGAAATTTTCAGTTAAACACAATTTAATAAAATCAAATTTTAACCGATAAAGTCAGCATAGCACACCCTCATTCGGGCATAAGCTGCTAGGGTGAGGGGGTGTTACACTATAAGTCAAGGAGAGGTTGGAGATTTTGTTCAGGGATAGATTTAGGGTGAGTGAGGAGGTTGTCACGCATGCAACCAAGTGACGCACATGCATACATTTTCAATGGTTAGTTTTATCATGCAAGAGACATCGCGATGCGCAAGCGACAGTAGTCAACCAACACCTTGCTGTTGTGCACTCAACAAGCCTTCCCAACCTTGCATGTAGTGGGCAAGGTTAGCATTGCCCATTATCGCGTGTGGAACAGCCTATCGCACTCGAGATAGGTCATCTTCATCATGTGACGCGCGAGCGATGCCCAAAATTCTGCAATCCAATTTTTAAGAGGAAAAAGGGATATTTTGGGAATTTGACTTTATTTTTAATTGTAAAAAATTATAAATAAAAGTTTGATACTATTTAGGACTCAAGTTAGAGGTATAAACTCAGACGTTAGTAGAATTTAGGATTATCATCTATACTTTACAACTTTCCCATGACTAAGAGAACTTTTGGGCTCATTATTACTTGTTGGAGTAGATTTGTGATATTTTCTTGAGCAAACTATTTGATTTCCATAAGATTGAATTTTATTTTCTGCTATGGAGAATTGGATATCATTGTTCAAAGAAGATTCAAGATTTGTCAACCAAAGTGGAGCAAGATTAGTTTGTTATTTCTTTTGTTTTGGCTGCAAATTGGTTTAGCTTCAATATTGCTATTGACTTGATCATTGTTTATAGGTATTTAGTTAGCTACCCAATTTTATAGGAACGTTTTCAACTTTAATGAATGAATGAAAGCTTTAGTGCTTTTCAATTTTGCATCTTTAATTTCAAGTTTGAATGATTGATTAGCTATTAATTACTGGGTTTGGAATGAAAATTTTAGGATTGAATTCTTAAAAGCATCATTCTTAATTTAACCTAAAAATTAAATTGAATCATAATTAATTAATTGATTTGTTTAATTAAGAATTAAGTGATCGGCCTATATATCATCTTCACTCTTGTGCTCAATTGATTAAAGAAAAGAGAATTATAAAATTGGAGAAATGAAACTAAATATCTATCTCATTGCATTGGTTACATTTTATTAATCTTAGGTTCGATTAATTATTTCTGGATTTTAGTTTTAATTAGTTTAATCAAAGAATTAATTCAAAACTCTATTTAGAGTGTTTTGGATTAGTTTTTTTTTTTGTTAAATTTGGTAATAGCTTTGGTTAGTTAGGATTTTAAGCTCAAGAAGTCCTGTCATAAGAATGATCTCAAGATGTCTTACTGGTATTATAGTTGGTTCGTGCACTTGTGAGTTATAAATTTATGAGATCAATAGCATCCCTCTAATGTAAGTTTAATTTATTTTATTTCCAATTAATAAACTATAGTTAATGTGGAGAATTTAGACAAATTTCAGCTCGTTAAGTTAGGCCGTAGATGGAGGACAAGGACAAGGACAAGTAAATTTCTTTAGGAGAAGAGAAAATATGCCAATTGTCTTCACGTGAACAACAATTCATCATTTTCTTATACTAGCAATATTTTTAGAAATTGCTATGTTTTTTAATCTGAATATATTGACCTTTGCTTTCTTTGAAAAGCTCAAATGGAAGAGAAAAATAAAAAAAAATAATACCAAGTGGAAATATGTTTAAGCTATAAACTAGTATAAGGTTTAATGGTTAATGCCTCGACTTAGACTGGATTATTAAAAATTGCAACCTACCAAGGCCAGTACCATTTTATATAATTAAAAATTGATACAATAATATTTTACAGTAGAAAATAATGTCATATATATAGGTATTTTAAATAGGTAAAGCTTATTGGAGATAACAAATCCCACATCGGAAAAATGACAAAAAAATGGGCAACTTATAATTGTAAATGTGGCCAAACTAAAATGTCTTAAAATATTTTGATGAAAAAGCCTCACCAACAATTTTCAAGCCCCAAAATCTACATTTTTTCTCATTTGTAATGAACCGAGCCCTTCAATTTAAACATGCTATCATAACCAATTGTCAAATGGCTCATGAAGATCCAATTGATTTAGGAGTACAAGCCAAGGTAAAGCAAGAATGGAGACCTGAGACCTCTGAAACTCAAATATAGACAAATACAGTCTCTGAAATTCAAATAGTACAAGCTCAAGCAAAATAAATATGAAGATTTAAACTCTCTAAGACTCGATGAATACAAGATTAGGACGACAACAAAACTAATCCAGTTAGATTTGAGGGGAAGTGTTAGAGACAAAAAATCACATATAAGGAAAATGACAAAAAAAAATGAGCAAATTATAATTGTAAGTGGGGTCAAAATCAAAATGTTTCAATACTATTTTGTATAATTAAAAATTGATAAAATAATATTCTACAGTTGAAAACAATGTCATATATATATGTATTTTAAATAGGTACAGCTTATTGGAGACAAAAGATCCCACATCGGAAAAATAACAAAAAAAATGGGAACCTCATAATTGTAAATGTGGCCAAACCAAAAATATCTTAAAGCATTTTGATGAAAAGACCTCACCAACAATTTTCAAACCCATAAAATCCACACTTTTTCTTATTTGCAATGAACCGAGCCCTTCAATTTCAACATAGTATCATAGCCAATTGTTAAATGGCCCATGAAGATCCAATTGATTTAAGAGTACAAGACTAGGTGAAGAAAAGATGGACATGCGGTCTCTGAAATTCAAAGGGTATAAGTTCAAGAAAAACAAATATGCAGACATGAAGTCACTGAGACTCGATAAATACAGGATCAGGACGTAAAGATGATGACAAGTCACAATTAAACTAATCCAGTGAGATTTGAGAGGGAGTGTTGCAGACAAAAGATCCCATATCAGGAAAATGACAAAAAAAAATGAGCAAATTATAATTGTAAATGGGGCCAAAATAAAAATGCCTCAGTACTATTTTATATAATTAAAAATTGATACAATAATATTTTACAATTGAAAAAAATGTCATATATATAGATATTTTAAATAGGTATAGCTTATTGGAGACAAAAGATCCCATATCGAGAAAATAACAAAAAAATGGGCAATTTATAATTGTAAATGTGGCCAAACCAAAAATATTTTAGAGCATTTTGATGAAAAAGCCTCACCAACAATTTTTAAGCACAAAAAATCCATACTTTTTCTCATTTGCAATGGACCGAGCCCTTTAATTTCAACATGGTATCATAGCTAATTGTCAAACGACCCACAGAGATCCAATTGATTTAAGAGTACAAGCCTAGGTAAAGTAAAAATGGAGACCCGAGACATCTAAAACTCAAATATGGACATGCAGTCTCTGAAATTCAAAGAGTACAAACTCAAGCAAAATGAATATGGAGACTTTAAGCTTCTGAGACTTGATGAATACAAGACCAGAATATAAAGTTGATGGCAAGTCACAACTGAACTAATTCAGTTAGACTTGAGGGGGAGTGTTGGAGACAAAAGATCCCGTCTTGGGAAAATGACAAAAAAATGAGCAAATTATAATTGTAAATGAGGCCAAAATAAAAATATCTTAGTACTATTTTATACAACTAAAAATTGATAAAATAATATTTTACAAATGGAAAAAATGTCATATATATATATATGTATGTATTTTAAATGGGTACAACATAATTGAGACAAAAGATCCCACATCGAAAAAATAACAAAAAAATGGGCAACTTATAATTGTAAAGCATAATGTTAAGTTCATAGTTAATAATATTTCTATAATTCTAAAACATGCCATAATATATAATTTCATCATTGTGACATATAATTTATGTCATGCACACACAATCATGAATAAGGGTAAAACAAAATACATATATGTACAAACCTCGATAGTATTTTCCTTTTCCAAAATATAAGTTCAGATCTTGTTCACTTTTGTTGGTCTTCTTCTTGTTGAAATCCTAATTTAAAAAATATAATTAATTAATAGCTTGATAAAATATTTATTCTTAATATAATTTAAATAAATAACTACAATTTCTATTAAGCTAGAACAAGACCTCTAAGGAATGTTGGATTAATAACTTTTTATACAATTATCCAATTTATATGATTTTTAATCCCGATTAAATATAACATGTAAAACTAAAATATAATAAAATTGCAGAATTTTTGAACCTTTACATAATATTTGGTATAATTTTAAATATTTTCCTGTTTTCTGCCCTTAGATAGTTTCAAGGTACCCAATTCAAAAATTCATAACTTTCAATGTGTAGCTTCAATTACTCTAAAAAATTTTATACAGTTATATAAGTTAATTTAGAACATTTTTCATGTTTAACTAATTTCCATATTCAGTCTCTAAGGTTCTAAAATATTGGAGGATATATAACTGGTTCAACATAGAGTATCAACTCGATCAGTTTAATTGTTCAGCTCATAACTCACAAACTAAATGACATTTGAAGGTGAGACTTTAACAGATATTTAGATAAGATATAAGAGTAAAACGTTTATGTTTTGAACTTTGGCTAATTTGATCTAAAAATAGGTGCAATATAAGGACGAAGTTACAAGAACTGCACAGGTATATGAAACCAGCTCAATCAAGGAGTGAGCTTGAAAAACTCTATTGTAACACTTAGTGTGTTAGTGAAATACCCAATTGAGATTGGAGAGAGGAGTAGGGTTTGTTAATACCCGAACCTCTATAAATCTTATGTGTGATATCTCTTCTTTCTTCTTCTATTTTATTAATTGTGCAATTTTAATTAAGCAAATTTTATTTGCTAACCAATTCAACCCCCTTTCTTGGTTCATTGTCTGGGCAACAAATATGTCCAATAGTTGTTTCATAATTAATTCATCTCAATTACCTATTAACTAGATATCAAATAAGATTATAATATCATAATTTCAATTGCATACCAAAACCAAATCAAATTAGGGATTTAAAAAAAACCTTTTTCTAATCCAATTTCAATCCAAATTCAAAACTTTTGAAAATTTTAGAAATTATTATCATCAATTTAGGCATCTTATACTCAATTGACTAATCATATAAATTCATTAGACATTCTAAATTGTTACAAATTCAACTAGCAAACCAATTATACAAAAACTGCCTAAAGCAAATCATTCATGAACTAGAATTTTTGTTCAAATTTATATATGCATTAAATTTGGTTTTATCATGCAATGGACATTAGATTAACATCATGTTCATCTCATAAACATGTAATTAAGGTGCTGGTCACGAAATTATCTCAAAATAAATCATACAAACAAAGAATAATTCCAAGGGAAATTATGGTTTTGCTATCCAAATTTTAATCAAGTTTGTGCTATGAACAAAAACAATTTTTGAATCAATTTATGTGATGTTTAATTTGAAAAAACATTTTAAATATGTCAAAAATTGTGTTTGATTAATCAAATTAAAAAATAAAAATCGAACAGCCCTTCAGTGAACAATTTGGCTATACTAGATTTTATGAACCCTAGAAATAAAAAAAAATTGCATAATCAAAATTTCACCATAGATCCAATCTAAACAATTTCAATATCATTCAAAACATCCAAGATCGTCATATTAACATGTAATTAAATGATAAAAATTTATTTAGGGCCAAAAGAAGTTTAATTGTTCCTAAAGAAAGATGAGGGAATCCAAATTGCTATTTTATATTAATCTCATTGATTCATTATTTAAATCCAAAATTGAATTACGCATGTTGCCCAGATATTAAGCCAAGAAGGGGGGTTGAATTGGAGTTTTAAAAATTTAACTTTAAAGTGCGGAATTAAAGAGTTAAGTTTAGGAGGGATAGAGAAATTTGACACAAGGATTTTTATAGAGGTTCAGGTGTTAACAAACCCTACTCCTCTCCCCAATCGCAATTTGGAGTTTCACTAACACACTAAGTGTTACAATGGAGTTTTACAAGCTCACTCCTAACTATGGTGTTTCTCACAATGGCTCACACCTAACCCAGAAATCCTTTGTGTTTTAATGGCTCACACAATAACCAATTCCTTGTGTTTTACAGGCTCACACAATATCAATTCCTTGTGTTTTACAGGCTCACACAAACAACCTTTATCTTGTGTTTTATAGGCTCACACAAACAACCTTTACCTTGTATTTTACAGGCTCACACAAACAACCTTTCTTTGTGTTTTAAAGGCTCACACAAGTAACCCTTACAAGTATTCTACTCTTAACATAGAAATACCCAAAACTCACTTGAGTAATAAATGATTACAGAGAGAAGCACTTACAAATCTTTATTGCTCAATAAATGATGAGCAAAAAGAATTTCACAGAGAATAGATATTTGTTATGAAAGTATTAAATGTACAAATAGCTTGCAATAAGATTTTGATTCAAAGTATTAGCTATCCTCTTGTACTTAATGCATAAATGACTTGCATTTATACCCTTATGGCGAATTATAGCCGTTAGAATGCATTTAATATGAAACTAGTCGTTGCACCAACCCAAATAATCGCTCCTAACATTTTTCTCTTTCATCTTTCACGGGCATGACTATGTTTGTCACGGGCGTGACTGTTCTTCCAAGCCATGACTGAAGTGGAGACCTTGGTCATGAAGCATTCTGGAAGGTTTTGAAATATTGGGTCACGGGCATGACATATAAAATCACGAGCGTGAACATGGTACTTCCTTAATTTTATCATTCAATGATTAATCTTCCATTCTCCATTCTTGCTATTTTATTCCATACCTTGTTCAATAGACTTAGAAAACAAGTATGTTAAATATATTATTGCTATTTTATTTGTTATCATCAAAATGACGGAAATACCCCTTAAGGTTTTAACAATCTCCCTCTTTTTGATAGTGACAAATAATCTAGCAATATGTGCTTTTGAGAAGTCTCCCCCTCAAAAGATGCTTAGGATAAAAATTTGTGAAATGCAAGAATTGTAAAGAATGATGAAGTGTAGTATTGAAATAAACTTTCTAGTTTTAAGTATATGCAAGTTATATGCAAACTATATCCAATATATACCAAAATTCTCTTTGAGTCATGAATTATATGTAAGGTATATTTAGAGTATATCAAGTGCATATTCATTTATGTAACTTGCATCAAGGTCTATGCAAAGTATACTTAAGATATATTTAATGTGTATAAAGCTCAATTTTCATACTTGCATATTCATTTTGAATCAACTTTTAAGTATTGCCCTTAAACTCAAAATATTGTATTTTCTCCCTACTTAACTCAATATATTTGTAGGTTCTTCATTTTGATTCAAAATTAAGTATTGCTTGCATTTATCTTAATATATTGCTAGTTTCTCACTCTTTTGTCATCAACAAAAAGAATATAAAGATAAACCATAATGGAAAAAACAAAGCAAATATATTATTAAAAAAGTGAAATATAATCAAAGATAGTGAAAATTCAGAAAGGAAATTTAAAATTTCCTAACACCAACAAAACAAGCAAACAAAACAAAGAAACAAGCATATAAATGCTACCATCTAGCCTAACACCTATTCAGACATCCTATCCCTAAGAGGAGCAACTTCAGCCTCGAGGCTGTCCATCCTAGACTCCATGAAGTCCTTGAGGTTCTCCAACCTCTCATCCATGGAAGCCTGCAGCTACTCAAATCATGGTGCTAGGAGGTCAACCACCTGCTATGCCAAATTCGGTGTGGAAGCTGAGGATTGTCCGATGTCCTGCTCAACCGCTGGAGGTGCCTCCTCAACCCGAGCCCTTTTCCTCTGCTGGATTCCTTGGAGGCTGGCTTTGAAGTCCTCCGAGTCATTGTCTTCCCATATGATTTTGCCAACAATGTCAGTGAAGCGGTAGTAAATATTGTTCTCATGGAAAATTCTAATAGCCACTCCCATCTTAATGAAAGACTCTACATCCAATCGATCTCAAGGATGCCCGGGGATGAGATTAAAGTGATGGTCATCCAGCTTCAAATATCCAAGCTTTAAGGCCATATGGGTCACATATCCACCAATAAGTATGTCTCCGGAGGGCTTGGTGCCAATGGACAGGAGATGGTTCGCAAACCATCTAGAAAGCGCCACTGTGAGGCCTCTTCGGGCCATCTCAAAGAGAAAGAGCTTAGACTTCCGAATGGTGCCATTGCTGTCTCCTCGGGCAAATATGCTATAGGTTAGAAACCTATGCAGATATTTATGCACTGGAGACCAGAGATGAGTGCTCTTGGTCTTCTTTACATCCCAGCTGCAATCCGTACCAAAGTGAGTCCATGCTCAAGTTGCAAATAACTCCACTTCACTGTCGTTGAGGATGCCTTCAGAGGGTAGGTTGAATAAGTCCCCAAATTCTAAGGTAGAGAGAGTGTTCGGATTGCTGCATAGTTGAAATTTTACTACACCAGTTGGAGACACTTGCAAAGTGCTCAAGAATTCTAAGGCTGGCTCCCTCAAGGTGGGCTGATGAATGTCCACAAACTCCTTCAAGTGACAGGCCTGGAGTTGCTCTGTCATCGCTGTCTTAAGCCCGAGCGTGCGCGCCATTTGCCACTCAAAAGATCTTGAAGAAATGAGAGGCCTTTTCTTCAGGGTTGAGTACATAGGATGGCAATGCTCAGGGATTTTGTTCATTAGATAGTCTGAGTACCTCATGGGAGCATGAGATTTCTTCCTAGTACCCTTTGATGAGCCGATTTCCATATTGATTGAAGAAATGATCTTTGAAGAGTTTGGAAAATTTTGATAGAAATTGTGAGGAAACCCTAAGGAAAAATGATTTTTGATGATGGAAGGGATTTTGATGGTATATATAGCAGAAATTTGTGACTAGGGGGCCGAAATCTTCAATGTACCATTCAATGTGTGTAAATGAGAGTGGTTTCAAGGAGTTGAAAGGTTGAAATGGGAAGAATAACTGGCAGAATTGTTATATAGTAGATGCCTTCACAGGCATGAATTATGTAGTCACAAGCGTGAAGCATCGTGTTCACGGTTTGTTGAGGGGGTGCTCTACCCGTGAACAAAGGCGTGAAAAGGTTCACAGTCATGACATTTGAATGTCATGGGCGTTAATGATGAACTATCATGGTCGTGAAAGACAAGTCACGGGCGTGAAGGGTTGAATTTCACTACTTATGCCAGTGAAACAAAGCGTGACTCAAAGCGTGAACGTCTCTGTGAGTATTAGGTGAAAATGTTCACAGGCGTGAAAATTCATCACGTGCATGAACAAGGATTTTCACGGGAGTGAATGAAGTCGTGAACATAAGCTTCACTACTTGAAGCCATGAACGATGTCGTGAATCAAGTCGTGAAAGCTACTGGATCTATTGGCTATTTAATTCACGGGCGTGAACATATGTCACGGGCGTGAATTGCCTAAAATTTCCATCAAATAAAATTAAGTCCTAAAACAAGACTAAATCATTTTTATGAAGATTCTATCCCTTATAACATAAAAGTTTCATCAAATTTACTACCTTATATCTAGTGATATGATACAAAAACAAGATTATTACTTAAGATTTGACAATTTGGCAATCACAAGGTTAATCCATCAATCATACCAAGTTCTCTTCTAATGAAATTAAATCTTTCCTCATTTAGAGACTTAGTGAATATATCTGCCAATTGATTTTTTGTGCTTATAAATTCCAATGCAACATCTCCATATTGAACATGATCTCTAATAAAGTGGTGTCTAATGTCAATATGCTTACTTTTAGAATGTTGAATCGGATTCTTTGAAAGATTTATAACACTTGTATTGTCACATTTAATAGGTATATGGTTCATATCATGACCATAATCCTTAAGTTGTTGTTTCATCCAAAGAATTTGAGTACAACAACATCCTGCTGCTACATACTCTGCTTCAGCAGTTGAAAGAGCAACTGAAACTTGTTTCTTGCAAAACCAAGAAACTAAGCACTCTCCAATAAAGTGACAAGTACCTGAAGTACTTTTTCTATCTAAAAGACAACTAGCATAATCTGCATCTGAATATCCTACAATATAAAAGAATGAATTTCTAGGATACCACAAACCTAGATGCAATGATCTATGTAAATATCTTAGAATTATTTTTACTACATGTAAATGAGATTCTTTTGGATATGATTGAAATCGTGCACACAAGCAAACACTATACATTATGTCGGGTCTAGAAGCAGTAAGATATAAAAGTGATCCGATCATACCTTTATAGAGCTTTTCATTAATGCTCTTACCCTTTTCATCCTTGTCCAATTTTATTGATGTGCTCATTGGAGTCTTGGAATTCTTGCATCCTTCCATTCCAAATTTCTTAATTAAATCTTTGGCATATTTGGATTGGTTGATGAATATGCCCTCATTGCCTTGTTTTATTGGTAGACCAAGGAAATATTTAAGCTCTCCCATCATGCTCATTTCAAATTCCCTAGTCATACACTTGGCAAATTCTTGACAAAGCAATTTATTAGTAGAACCAAATATTATATCATCAACATAAATTTGAACAATTAGTATATCATGCTTATGCTTTTTAATGAATAAAGTGGTGTCAACATTCCCTTTTGTAAAGTTATTTTCTAAGAGAAAAGAACTTAGTCTTTCATACCAAGCTCTTGGGGCTTGTTTCAAATCATATAAAGCTTTTGAAAGTTTAAAAACATAATTTGGCAAATCATAGCTTTCAAAACCTGGTGGTTGTTCTACATAAACTTCTTCTTCTATATAACCATTTAGAAAGGAACTTTTCACATCCATTTGAATGAGTTTGAAATTCATGTTACATGCATATGCTAAAAGTATTCTTATGGCTTCTAATATAGCTACAGGTGCATAGGTCTCATCATAATCTATTCTTTCTTCCTGAATATATCCTTTGGCAACTAACCTAGCCTTATTCCTAGTTATTGAACCTTGTTCATCTAGTTTATTTCTAAATACCCATTTGCTACCTATAATTTGATGATCCTTGGGTCTAGGTACTAAGTTCCATACCTTACTTCTCTCAAATTGGTTGAGTTCCTCTTGCATTGCAATCACCCAACTTTCATCATTAAGAGCCTCATCAACATTTTTAGGTTCAATTTGAGAAATAAAAGCAAGGTCAGTGGCTAAATGTTTGAAATGGGATCTAATACTTACTCTCCTTGAGAGATCACCAATGATTTACTCTTTTGGATGATCTTTTGTCATTCTCCATTCTTTTGCAAGTTCTTGCCCATTTTCTTCTTGAGCTTGATGTAGAGAATCATCTTGATGTGAATCTTCTTGATCATTTTCTTCTTTTCCATTTCTAAGATCAAGTCTTTCCATAGTTCATGCAACATCATCAAGAACACTACCTTTCACAAGATCAAGTCTGCTAGATTCATTAAAAACAACATACATAGATTCTTCAACATTTAATGATATTTTATTAAATACTCTATATGTTTTGCTAGTTGTAGAATATCCTAAAAAGATACCTTCATCAGATTTAGAGGCAAATTTTCTAAGGTTGTCCTTAGTATTCAATATGAAGCACTTGCATCCAAGTACTCTAAAGTATGATATCAAGGGCTTTCTTCCATTCCATAGCTCAAATGAGGTTTTTTTTAAAAGAGGTTTTTTGAAAACTTGATTTGAAATATAACAAGCAGTGTTTGTGGCTTATGCCCAAAAGTAAGTTGGTAGACCGTACTCATTAAGCATTGTTATAGCCATTTCAATTAAAGTTCGACTTTTCCTTTCAACTACCCCATTTTGTTGAGGTGTCCTAGGAGATGAGAAATTCTGTGAAATGCCATGTTCAAGACAAAAACTTTCAAAGTTTTCATTTCCAAATTCTTTACCATGGTCACTTCTTATCTTTGAAATACAATATCCTTTTTCATTTTGATCTCTTTTAGCAAAGATTTTGAAATTTTCAAAAGCATCACTCTTTTGAGCTCAGAAAATTACCCAAGTAAATCTAGAGTAATCATCTACGATGACAAAGGTATAATGTTTACCTCTTAAGCTAGCAATTCTAGTAGGTCCAAATAAATCTAAATGCAGGAGTTGAAGAGATTTTGAGGTACTTACTATGTTTTTGGCTTTGAAGGATGACTTGTGTTGCTTCCCTCTTTGGCAAGATTCACAAGTCTTGTCTTTCTCAAATTTGACTATTGGCAGTCCTTTTACTAGTTCTCCTGTGTTGAGGCTTTGGATTAAGTCCATGTTAGCATGACCAAGCCTTCTATGCCACAACCAAGATTCATCACTAGTAGTCACAAGACACTTAGAGGAATGGTTAGATAATTCATGTAAGTCTATTATGTATGTGTTGATATCTCTATTTCCTTTAAATATCTCTTGACCATCAATAGAGGTTACAAGACATTCATTTGAAGTAAAGATTACTTTGTTTCCTTTATCACATAATTGACTAACACTTAACAAGTTATGTTTCAAGCCATCAACAAGTAAGACATCTTTAAGAAAAGTAGTACCATCAATACCAATAGAACCAATGCCAATTACCTTACCCTTAGCATTGTTTCCAAAGGTAACTTTACCTCCATCAATACTTTTGATTTCATAGAAGAGTTCTTTGTCTCCTGTCATATGCCTTGAGCATCCACTGTCTACTAGCCAAGCATTTTTGTTTATTGTGGATTTGAGGCATACCTATAGAATCATAGATCAGGTATGTTTTTTAGGTACCCAAATGAGCTTAGGTCATTTGGAGTTAGCACATGAAGGTTCCCAATGAGCCTTCCTTATCCAACAATGTTTATTTATATGACCAATCTTCATACAATAATTACATTGTTTAGGTCCAAATTTGCTTTTTCATCTTACAATATATTTGAATGCCATATCTCTATTTAACTGATTTTGAGAACAATGGCATGCACATTCATGGTTAATTGATGCTTTTCTAGATGCATGCTTCTTATACATAAAGACATGATTATTCTTTTTATGTATAGAAGGTTTAATATACTTATTCCTTGGTGCTATTATAATAATTATGGAGATGTGAGGTTCACTAGACTTAACAAAAATGGTTTTGTGAGAAGATGATGATGTGTCCTTAAATCCTAGACCATGTCTAATTAAAGGTGGTCTTTGAGACACAATGAGAGTATCTAAACTCTCTTTACCTTTGTGAAATTTAGAAATGGAATTTCTAAGTTCCTCAACTTCATTTTTCAAAGTATTATTTTCTTTAAGCAAGGAAGCAGTTGAGGGTTTTGATGAATATTAATCTAATGACTTTTGAAGAGATTGATTAGATGATTTAAGTTTAAGATTCTCCTTTTCTAAAGCATCCATTTTGTTTCTCAAACTGGAAATGTTATTCCTATAAGTACTGAATTTACTCCTTTTTTTCCACACTCATAGCACTTTACCTCTTCCTTACTTCTTTGTGCATCGTTAGAAGCTTGTTAGAGGTTTCTTTGCCTGAATTTTTTGGAGTTGCTCATTTTCTTCTCAATGATTCTTTTTAGTCTTCTTAAAAGCATAGCAATGTCCTCATTTTCATCATCACTCATTTCTTCATCATCTTCACTTTCTTCTTGAGATTTTGAAGTAGAGGCTTTGAGTGCTAAAGGCTTTCTTTTCTCTAGCTCTGCTTAAAGCTCTCTATCTCTTTTCACTATCATTTCATGTGTGAGAAGTTTGCCAATAAGCACATCAGTATTCATGATGCTCATGTCTTCATTTGCTTTTTCTATGCCAGCAACTCTTGAGCTATAGTCTTTAAGAGGAAGACTTCTCAGGATTTTGTTGTTTACATCTTCCAAGCTCAGATGTTTCCCAAGTTTCCTCATTCCATTTATAATGTCTAAAAGACGGTTGGTCATGTCAGTGATTGACTCATTTGATTTCATCTTGAAAAGTTCATATTCTAAGGTAAGAAGTTAAATCTTCTTGGATTTGACTTGCTTAGTTCCTTCATGATAATTTTCCAATGTCTTCCACATGCTATAGGCTGTTGGGCAGTGTTGTATTCTTCCACATTCTTCAATAGATATTGAGCTTGAGAGGATTGTCATTGCCTTCTTATTTTTCAAATTTGCTCTTCTTTGAGGCTCTGTCCAATCATCTCTTGATAATATTTCTTCTTTGAGGCTTAGATGCTAGACAAAGCTCTGATACCAATTGTTGCCTAGATATTCAGCCAAAAAGGGGGGTTGAATTGGAGTTTTAAAAATTTAACTTTAAAGGGCAGAAATAAAGAGTTAAGTTTATAAGGGATAGAGAACTTTGACACAAGGATTTTTATAGAGGTTCGGGTGTTAACAAACCCTACTCCTCTTCCCAATCACAATTGGGAGTTTCACTAACACACTAAGTGTTACAATATAGTTTCACAAGCTCACTCCCAACTATGGTGTTTCTCACAATGGCTCACACCTAACCCAGAAATCCCTTGTATTTTAATGGCTCCCACAATAACCAATTCCTTGTGTTTTACAGGCTCACACAAACAACCTTTTTCTTGTGTTTTATAGGCTCATACAAACAACCTTTACCTTGTGTTTTATAGGCTCACACAAACAACCTTTCTTTGTGTTTTAAAGGCTCACACAAGTAACCCTTACAAGTGTTCTACTTTTAATCCAGAAATACCCAAAACTCACTTGAGTAATAAATGATTATAGGGAGAAACACTTACAAATCTTTATTGCTCAATAAATGATGAGCAAAAAGAATTTCACAGAGAATAGATATTTGTTATGAAAGTATTAAATGTACAAATAGCTTGCAATAAGATTTTGATTCAAAGTATTAGCTATCCTCTTGTACTTAATGCATAAATGACTTGCATTTGTATTCCCATGGCGAATTATAGTCGTTAGAATGCATTTAATACGAAACTAGTCGTTCCACTAACCCAAATAATCACGCCTGATATTTTTCTCTTTCATCTTTCACGGGCGTGACTATGTTTGTCACGGGCGTGACTGTTCTTCCAAGCCGTGAATGAAGTGGTAACCTTGGTCGTGAAGCATTTTGGAAGATTTTGAAATATTGGGGTCACGGGCGTGACATATATCTTCACGGGCGTGACAAACTTCCCAGCCGTTATCCAAGTGGTGACTTTGGTCGTGAAGCTATCTAGATGAATTTGTCATGAAGGTTCACGGGCGTGAAATTTAATTCACGTGCGTGACTTAAATGTCCATTTCACGGTTTGTTGTCTTCCTTTATGGCCGTGAACTTCAAATGTTGGTTTTGTTGACGGTTAGCTTCTTCATGGGCGTGACACATAAAATCACGGGCGTGAACATGGTTCTTCTATACTTTTATCATTCAAGGATTAATCTTTCATTCTCCATTATTGCCATTTTATCCTATACCCTGTTCAATAGACTTAGAAAACAAGTATGTTAAATATATTATTGCTATTTTATTTGTTATCATCAAAATGACAGAAATACCCCTCAAGGTTTTAACAACACAGTATGACTTTGATACCATTATTGGCTTTTGAGTATGCATTATATAATTTACACAGTGGAAATTTAAAATTTTGAAATCCAAATTAAAGATCTTTCTTGTGTATTTCAAAATCGGATCACTAACCATCATATGGTTGAAGAGATTACCTTTAAAAATTTGCAACTTGATCTCCAAAACTTGTGAGCTTTCTTTCTTGTTGGGTTATCGCAAACCACAATAATACAAAGCTAGGATTGTCTCTAATAATATCCATATAAATGAAGGAAGAAAAAAACCACTAATGGAGATAGGGTGACGATAATCTAAAGTACTAGCAATGGAAGATTGTCTTTGTTGAAAGAGAAGAGGCATGGGGAAAATAACTCTTATTTTCTTAAGTGTGATAGCCACGAAATTGGCTCTTTAAAAGAGTATTTATTTATTTTTTTAATCCCCATTAGGGTTGGAGAACTTAAAACCCTAAGTCAATAATCCAATTTAAAATTGGATTTGCTAAATTAACATAAAGCGTGATTGAAAAATGGGAGTCACACTTATGATGTAACTCTCGTTAATTAGGGCTTATGAGATATGATGATAATTAAAGAGATAAAATGGGTATATTATGGTTTAAAATTTGAAAATAGTGATGAAAGTGCTTTCATGCCCATGAAGAGTTATTCACGCTCGTGAAAGTGTTATAGTTTCAAAATAGTAAAGTTTACAAAAAATGATCAAAGGTATGTAAGTTGGGATTTCACGAGATTCAAGTCTATGAATGGGTTGTCACGACCGTGAATGTTAAGGTTTAAGGTTCACTCATTTGAATTGTTTGTCACAGTTGTGACATGGTGATTCACGCATGTGAAGGAAGTTTCACTCTCTTGAAGGCCTAACAGGCATAAGCAGAAATAGATTTGTATTTTTCTCTCTCTTCCATGCCTATCTTTGTCATAACATGCTCCTCCACTGCTTTTACTATCCTTCCTTACATGCCAAACTCTTCTTCTCCACCTTCGCTTTCTCCATTTTCACCAAAACTTCAAAGTTTGTCACCAAATAACAGAGTTTACAAAACGACAATCAACGATATGTAAGTTGGAATTTCAGAGGATTCACGCCCGTGAATGGGATGTTATGACTATGAATGTTGAGGTTTTAGGTTTACTTCAATGAATGATTTTTTATGGTTTTACTCTAATGAATTGTTTGTCACAATTATGACATGGTGATTAATGCCTAAGAAGGAAGTTTCATGCACGTTAAAGCCTGACATCTTGAGCATAAAAAGAGTCGTATTTTTCTCTCTCTTATATGTCTATCTCTACTATAACCTACTCTTCCAATGCCCTATTATCCTTCCTTACATGCCAAACTCTTCTTCTCCACCTTCTCTTCCTTCATTTTCACCAAAACTTAAAAGTTTGATCTTGGTCTAAGGATCAATAGAGTAAAGGAAGAATGTTTGAGATGTTGAACCAAATTTTGGTTTAAAAGTGTTTTATGTTTGATTTCTATTATAAGGGGCTTATGGGGACATTTTTATGATGTTAAATGTTGCTAGAGGCTGTGGTGAGAATCTTCAAAGGGATAAACAGGTTTTTGAAGCTTCAAATAAAGTTTAAGGCTTCATTTTTGTTAAAGGTATGTACATATATGCATATTAATTCCAAATCCCTTGCTTTTGGCATGTGTTATGTGTTGAAATGTGTTGTAAATTCATAATGATAATATAAAGTCATGTTATAAATAAAAATGGTGTGATTTATTGCCCAGAAAAAGAACCAAGAAGGGGGTTGAATTGGTTAACAAATAAAAATTTGCTTAATTGAAAGTGCGAAATAAATAAAATAGAGGAAGGAAGGAGAGATATCACATATAAGATTTATAGAAGTTCAGGAATTAACAAACCCTACTCCTCTCCCCAATCTCGATTGGGTGTTTCACTAACACACTAAGTGTTACAGTGGAGTTTTTCAAGGTCACTCCCAACTATGGTGTTTCTCTCAATAGCTAACACCTAACCCAAAAATTCCCTTGTGTTTTTCAATGGCTCACACAAAAACCAATTTCTTGTGTTTTATGGCTCACACAATAACTAATTTCTTGTGTTTTATGGCTCACACAATAAATCCTTACAAGTATTTCACTCTTAACCCAATCTACCCAAGTTCACTCTTGAGTAATTGATTACAATGAAAAACACTCACCAACCTACAATGCTCAGAAGTTATGAGTAATTACTGAAGGATTCTTGAAAGATAATTAATGCACAATGGCTATAACAAGATTAAAGATCATAAAAAATAATTGTTATTCTTTTTGTTCTTCTTGTTCTTTTTCATTCCTCTTCTTTGTTGTTCTTTTTGGGATTCATAAATGACTTACATTTATACTCCATCTTTGAATTATAGTTGTTTGGGTGCATTTAATGTGAAAATAGCATTTGAACCAGCTTTTAAATTGTGCTTGACATGTTTCTCTGTCTTTGTTCACGGGCGTGACTATATGTGTCACGGGGGTGAATTTTCTCGTTCACAAGCATGACTATAGGTGTCACGGCCGTGAATGTTCATTCAAGCCATGATCCAAATGGTGACTCTAGCAGTGACACTCTCTAGAAGAATTGAAAATGTCTAGTCATGGGCGTAACTATATGTGTCACGGGCGTGAATGTTCTTCCAAGCTGTGGTTCAAGTGGTGACTCTAGCCGTGATACTCTCTAGAAGAATTGGAAATGTTTGGTCATGGGCATGAATAATCTTTCACGGACGTGACTTATTTGATCATTCATGGTTGGTTTGACCCTTCATGGTCTTGAACTTTGAATGGTGGAAAATTGGTGCGAAGCTATGGGCACAACATTAGTAGTCACGGGCGTGACATTTTGCTATTTCTTTGATTTTTATCTTCAAAAGTTGTCTTTCAATCTTGCTTAATGTTGTAATCAAAGTATATCCTATTTAACACATTTAGAACACAACCATTGTTAAATACGTTATTGCTATTTTATTTGTTATCATCAAAATGATGAAAATACCCCTCAAGGTTCAACAATCTCCCCCTTTTTGATGGTGAAAAATAATCTAGCAATATGTGCTTTTGAGAAGTCTCCCCCTTAAAAGGTGCTTAAGATAAAATAATAAAGCGCAAGATTTAAAAGAAATATAGCAAAGGTATTTGCAAACTAATAAGGTATATGCAAGGTATATCTTAAGTATATCTCATTAAATAAAACATGTATAACCAACTATATTCAAAGTATTTGTGAGATATATATTAAGTATATCTTATGCATTCAAATAAGTTCAAGTTCCAACATATATGTGAGGTATAGCTTATGCATATCATCAATTGAAATAAAATTTGCATATTTCATTAAATAACCACATATTGCATATTGCATATTCATGCCACACATATATGTTTGTTTCTCCCCCTTTGTCACTAGGCAAAAGGATTGAAATATAAGATAGTTCAATTAAAATTTTAAAGGTGACAAAGATTACATGAAAATTAAAATGCATAAAGATAAAGTCCTATTATAACAAAGGTAAAGCTACTACATGATAACTAGAACTCTAAGTAGGCATAAATCCTGACAAATCATCCATAAGGCATGCTACCTCTACCTCGAGGATTTCCATATGAGTCACGGTCATGACATTAAATAGTCACAAGCATGAATAACGCTTTTCATGGGTGTGACAAATATAGTAACGAGCGTGAAGCTTAGTCTTCACTACCTCATCCCATGAGGCAACTCATGAATCAAAGCGTGAAAGCTACTGGAACTTTTTGTTATCTTTGTTCACTTCCGTGAATATATGTCACAAGTGTGAACCACCTCAAATCTTCAAAAAATAAAACTAAGTCTAAAATAAGTAGAAGATTTCTAAAAAGTTTATATGCCTTAAAACACATATTTCTATCATGTTAACCACTTCATACCATAAAATCAATCATGAAAAATGCATCATATGAAGGAATTAACATTCAAGATTCACACGACATACAATTGGCATAAAAATAATTAATTAAGACAATGTTGATCCATCAAGCATACCAAGCTCTCTTCTTATAAAACAAAAACTTTCTTCATTAAGAGGTTTGGTAAAAATATCTACCAATTGATTATTTGTATCAATAAATTCTAACACAACATCTCCATATTGAACATGATCCCTAAGAAAATAATGTCTAATGTCAATATGCTTACTTCTAGAATGTTGAATGGGATTCTTAGATAGGCTGATGGCACTAGTATTGTCACATTTGATGGGTATATGTAGATGACATATTGTTAATGGGAAATGATGTCTCAGCCTTTCAATCAATCAATTTTTGGTTATCTAAGAATTTATCTATGAAAGACCTTGGAAAAGCAATCTATATTTTGGGGATAAAGATCTATAGAGATAGATATAAAAGATTGCTTGGTCTTTCACAGTCTACATACATAGATAAGATGCTAAAGAGGTTTAGCATGGAGCAGTCCAAAAAGGAATATATTCCCATGACCCATGGGATTACTCTCAAAGTCTTTGTGTCCAAAGACACAAGATGAGAAGACACACATAAGTTTGATTCCATATGCTTCATCTATAGGATCAATCATGTATGTTATGATATGTACAAGACCCAATGTATCATATGCTCTGAGTGTCACAAGCAGATACTAATCGGACCCTAGTGAGGGTCATTGGGTGGCTGTCAAGAATATCCTTAAGTACTTAAGAAGGACTAAGGATGTATTCTTCGTATATAGAGATGGAGATCTTAATGTGAGCGGGTATACTGATGCCAGCTTCCAATCTAACAAGGATGACTTAAAATCTTAGTCAGGTTATATATTCACACTAAATGATGGAGCAGTTAATTGGAAGAGTTCCAAACAGGAAACGACTGCTGATTCCACAACTGAAACAGAGTACATTACAACTTCTGAAGTAGCAGATGAAGTAGTTTGGCTAAAAAAATTCATCACAGAACTTGGAGTGGTTACCAGCATTATTAATCCAATATGTGATAATAATGGAGCCATTAAGTAAGAAAATGAGCCACGGTCTCATCAGAAATCCAAACATGTACTCAGAAGATACAATTTGATTAAAGAAATCATTGGTAGGAATGATGTAACGATAGAAAGAGTGCCCACTGATCAGAATATTGTTGATCCTTTAACTAAGCCAATTTCCCCGAAAGAAATATGATTCTCATGTACTTGCCTATGGAATTAAATACAAAGGCGATTGGCTTTAGTGCAAGTTGGAGCTTGTTAGAGGAGTGCTCTAAAGGCAATCACCTTTAGCACTTATTGTACAAATTTATTTGATTAATAAAAGGCTTTTTCATTAATTTGATGTTCATTTGATATATGAATTGATAGTGATCTTAAATCAATTAGTGAAATCCTTGATATATAAAATAGCATGAAAGAAATCATGATGAGATCATGATATTGAGATTTTTATCATGTGTAATTATGTTAGTATCAAAATTATCCCCAGTCATAGGATTAATGATACAGGACATTGTTAATCCAGACAGACTAGCACATGTTACACTCCTTGATTGGATCAAGTAGTAGATCTCATAATCTATAAACATGAAATGTTTAGAGTTAACATGTGGATGCTTGCTAAGTGTAGCTAAGTACATTAGATGACCAGCTATGAGACAATCATATGGATAATCTATTCAAATGTCAATGATAGTCTCATCATAGTAATGGTGCAATTATTCTTAGACTTGAGGTACTCAAGGATATCTTGGATACTGATTCTGTATTTTGACACTATTCCTTATTGCCTCAGGGGGGTTGCTTATAGGGTGGTGATTGGATATAGCTTGAGGTATTTGAAGGTAATTGGATAACCAATAAAGGATTCACCACTCCTGATAGAAAGAGTATATACCTATGACCTCTTGTCGTGGTCATTACTCGGGAATCTCTGGCTAGAGTGGAAATGCCATAAAGATAGTCTTCAATGACATATCTAATAGAGTAATGACCCTCAAGAATAAGAACTAACATTACTTGGACTAAACGTGATGTAGTTAGTCTAGTGGGAGTTGACACATGTCCATACTCTGAACCAAGTGGGGTATAGAATGGTGAAAGGAATAATTGCATGAAAATTACCTATAGAAAGGTTCGTAGTAAAATCACTGACTTTCTGGTCAATTGGGGGTCATGATTTATTGCTAGATACCGCTCATGACTTGCTTAAATTAATTGTTAAATTTAAGTGGTCAACATAATCGGGAACCTAATGGGTCACACGCATTAAAGATATGAAGAATGAGTAAAATGGTCTTGGATGAGATCCAAAATATGAGAGAATTATTTCGGGATGGATCGCAATGAGATCGCATGAAAAAAAAAAATCATTCGGGAGTATCATAGGCCTACGCGGGCTAGGCTGGCTGTTGGCCAGCTAGGCTATCTAGCAATAGGCCTAGCTTGGCATTGCTACCTTCCGTTGGCCAACGAATGAATTGGCCTTAATTAGGCCAATTATGGCCAATTTACTATTCATTCATTTCCTTTTTCTCCATTTTTTATTTTTGACTTTTGATATTTTCTTTGAATTTGATTCGAATAGAAAAGACATCAAATGGCAGAAAATAGATATGAAAATATTTTTTTGTGAAAAAAATATGTTTAAGACATAATAAAATTCTTTCAAGAATACTTTCAAAGTTAGCACTTTGATTTTGTTCAAACCATTTCTTTTGATAGTTTCTTCTTCATTCTTCGCGTGGATTATCGTTAGAGACATCCTAGTGTGGATTGTTGTGGTTTGCTACAACCCATCAAAGTGAAGATTTGAATAACAAATAAGAAATTACAAGGTATAATTTTTAACCTCTATGTTTATATAAATTAGTTTTAATGGTACAAGTATGATCTTTTGTTTCGGGTTTTGTAAATTTTATTTTTCTGCTGCATTTATGAATTTGATTCAGTCTTCATAACCCAACACTCTTCACATCAACTTAACTGTTTAATGGCTTTAAAACTGCATGTAGGGAAACCCACACACTAAGCTACTAAAAGCTTAGTGGTACATATAGACATAAAAATTCTAGCAAGCATTCATACATTCATATAGTATATACTATGTACTTACCTTATAATTTCAACCGCGCTATCAATATCAACATAGACTATAACATTCTTGAACTACTGGTTGAAACACATACATATTTTATTGCACACACACATAATATATATATATATATATATATATATATATATATATATATATATCCATCCCACATCTATTTTCATTTTCTAGTTCCATATGTCTGCCTACTAGTTTACCATGTATCTATTTTGGTTAACCTTATTACTAGTTTTACATTACTTAACTGATAACTAGTTTCCATATTCCTTATTTAATTTGTAGCCCAATACTTTAAATTTGGACTATCTGGATACAAGTAGTGAAGTCGAAACACTCTCACCTAAGCTTAAGCCACCCAGCTCACTATCTGTATTTACCTGTAACAGTGCTCAACGAACCTTTTCAAGTTAAGAGCACTCTCCTCAAGCTTAAGCCACCTTGACTGAGTATAAATAATTATTGCATCCACATGGGATCAAGGGCACTCTCACACGAGCTAAATCCACTTTGTCCCTAATAATATAAATATGTGTGATATAATCTACGGTACCATAACCCCTCAATGACATGCCATATCTCCTATGTTAGTCCTCATATATAGAATGGACATTAAAAATTCATAATCTGATTATTCATTCCAGTTCATAATCCTTTTTATGTATTCCATATGATGTCCATATAATACTTCATGTATCAAAGCATATAAAACATTTCTTTGTTCATGTTGATGCAATCATATTGTATACATACTTATCTCATCATATATGTTGTATATAGGCCCAACCACAATTCAGAACCGTTGGTTTTGCGATCCTAAAAATATGGAACTGGACCGGAACTAGTTTGGAACCGACCGATTCCGGTTCATGAACTGACAGTTTGGTAAGTTCAAATATTTTTTTTAAATTATACAATTAATTATTAAGTAATTTACATAATAAATAAATACCTTTAAAATTCTTAAAGTTCAAAAATTACACTTAATTATTTGATGAATTTGAAGAAAAAAATTATTTTGACTTATCAATTTGTTTATAAATGAAGCAAAAAAATATTAAGTTTGAAATAAGTGAAAAAAATTGGAAAATAAATTAGTTACAAATAATGAGAATTTTGAGATAGAAATATTAACTTATGAAATATTAATTTGTGTAAATTATAAATTTTTACAACTAATAAGTTATAAAAATGAAAACTTTGAGGAAAAAAATTAACTTATTGAATATTAATTTGTGATTGTGTAATAAGTTAGATTGTTATTAAAAAAAAGAGAGAGAGAGAAATTTGATTTTGAAAAATTATAAGTTGGAATTTAGAAATGATTATTTTTATTTGTTAAATTAATAAATTATATAAATTATAAATGGGCTAACAATCTAATCAATTTAATTTTTTATTTATAAAAGTTTGAATTTATATTTAAAAAATTATAATATTAATAATTGGGCTTGAACTTAATTTTGTTAACATTAATTAAGTTGTCTGTGTATCCTCTTGAGGCTTAGAGGAATCAAAACTTACGTAGTTTTCTTACCTTTTAAATTTTAATTGTTGATTGTTTTTATCTTTTTTATAATTAGAACCGCCATTGTCGGATGTGTCAGTCATTCCTTTAGTGGTGAAATTTTATTTGTCCTCAAATTGATATTTCTCTATTTCTTATTGTCGTAATACCGTTTTGGTCTAATTATCAACACATACTTGAGCTTCTAGCAATTCGGGAATTAAAATAGATAGTGTCTCATCCAAAATATTATCTTTAGCACTAAAAACTTGTTCAATTGCAATAGTTGAAATTGGATTTTAAAAAATTTTATTTTGCAATTTGGAAGAGTACTAGATAATTATTTTTATGTCAACTCTACCAATCAATGACTGGAAAATTTTTACATGTATTACTATCACTAAAATTAAATGTAGTTAGATAAATGTCTCGGGTAAACCGAAGCATGTTCTTGATTTTTTATATTTTTGCATTATCAAACAATCATCCATTTTTATTTTTATTGATTCACTCAAATTTTAACTAGTAGTGCCACTACTAGTAATAGTAGGAATATTATAAATCAAACTAAATTCTATAAATAAATCACAAGTTAATTTTTTTACATCATTAATAATAGAATTAACACTAACATCATCACTTAAATCTAACAATAAATAATAAAGACTCAAATAATCATATGAATCATCTATTTTACCTCTAAGATCAAATTCACAACATACAAGATAAATCAAATGAATAAATTAAAATTATTCAACCATTTGTTTTTTTATTATACATATGGAATCATTTAAAGTTGAATCATTAATATAATCTTCAAATGCATAAACAGTATTAATACATTCATACAATAATAAATGATATGTTACATAAAAAAACACTACTTAAAACATATGTTGCATCATTAAAAACTTTTAAAATATATAAAAGTTATAAACAAACATCTCAATATTGTGGATATAAATTAATTTACTGCACATTATTGGAAGTAAACGTGCACAATAATTTTCTATATCTATATGACTCATTGAGTAATTCATAAGTTGAATTCCAATGAGTAAGAACATCCCTTGGAAATATTTTAGATTTTTTTCCATTTTCACAACAAAATGGAGCTCATAATTTCATTATTTGTAAATATGACCATAAAATTAAATTTCTACTTTAATTGGAATAATTATACCACTAAAACATTTCAAACCATCTTGAAAATATAAATTTAACACATGACATACACATCTAATAGAAAAAATTTCCAATGTTAGGTTAACATAATGTGTGAATGTCATGAATTAAAGCAGTATCTGTCGTCGCATTATCAAAAGAAATTGAAAAACATTATATGAACTAATCTATATTCTTCCAAAATATTTTTTTGTCATTTTAAAAATATTATCAGCGATATATCGATTACCAAAAACTCTAAATGCAAATGATTGTTTTTGTAATTTTTATTTACCATCAATCCAATGACATGTAAGACTCATATAAGAATACATATGTCAATAATCACTCCAAATATCACTACAAATACAAACACGTTCATTCAAAAAAGAAAATATTTTGAGCAAATCTTTTTTATTTTCTTTATATAAATTATATAAAACATGCTTAAGAATATTTTTAGGTACACGTTTAGCATATGAATTTAATGCATTTTGACAATAATTAACAATACCTATTTTTTCACCAAAACTAGAAGATAAATGTTCCATACTTATCATTTTTGTCAATTCTTTTTTTAATTTATTTTTTATCATTATATTGAAATAATTGAGAATTAGAAGAAGATGTTGCATACCCGAAAATTTGACTTTGCCTTTTCTCTATTCCAATCTGAGTAGCATTTTGTTTGCAAGTGCCTTTGAAATGTGTCATCACCACCTCCAAGTTAAAATTTGTATATTTGTGCACAATAATTGCACACAACATCAAATGACCCATCATGTTTTTGAATTTTCTTGAAATGAATTTGAAAAATATTGAATGTTCGAATTTTTGCTTCAGATGATAATGTCGCAGCAAGACCATAATCCAGACTCTGTTGTTCATCACCCCATTATTTCTTTGGCTTTCATCAATTAGAATTTCAAACTCCCCTTCCACATCCAAAATTTCAATAAAAATTTCCAAATCAACAATATTTTCACAAAAAATATTTCTCCTTCCACTATGGCCTGCAATTATTTATGAATAAATTTTGTGAAAAAAATAGGAGAATATTATAAAAAAATGCAGAAAAAGAAAATGAAAAAAGAATTATAGGATTAAGGAAAAATTGAGAATTAGAGAGAATTTAAGAATTTAAGAAAATATTGAGATTATGTCGAATTATAATTAGAAAGAAGTTAGAAAAACAAATAATTGAGAGTGTAATTAGAGTGAAATTAGGAATATATGTAGAGAGAATTGAGATTTAATTATAGAGAATTTGAGAATTGATTGAGAATGAGATTGTTTAGAAAATGAAAAAAAATTAAATAAATTTGGTATTTATAGATTAAAAAAATTGAAAATTGTTCAATTGAAAATTCAATAATATCCCTAAAATATAGTTTGTATTTTTATGCTATAAAGGGTATTGTTATCTTTTCATTATATTTATATTTCAATATATTTAATTATTTATAATAAAAAAAAGTGCATATGTGTGCACAATGCAGTGCACTGCAAAATACGGCAGGGGGACGGGGCTGGATCGGACTCTTCTCCTATTGGGATAGGCCCATAACCGGTCTAGCCCAGTTTAGATTGGATCAGACCAGTTTGATGGGCCCAATTGGCTTGTGGCTAGCACTAGGTTCATGTACAAACCAATTTCATGTTAATTCATCATAAAAATCAATATAAAATTTTGTTTCAGGGCTTTATAAGAGTGAGTGTTCATTCACGGTCATGAAGACCCCTTTCACTAGTGGTATACCAGTAACTCAAGCCATGATTATTTTATGAGGCATCATTCAAGGGCATGAACATCATGTCACGGTCATGAATCTGTAGTCTACAATAATTTTTGCACATGCCAAAATTCGAATTTATATGCATATGTGTACAAACTTGAATTGGAGCCTTAATTATCAAGTTCTCTATTGTCTTATATCCCTCTAGAGGGTTTCTCTACCTTCCTTATCATCTTCTAACACCATATCAGAAGCGAATATCATTGCCTAAATGATTATATATCGTCTTTATGCCATTAACAATGTAAACCCCAACTTAATATCTCATTATAGGTCTTTAATATCTAATTCCCATACAAAACCAAATTAACTTAATGAAAGAACAAAGGAAAATGTGATTTCTTACCTCTGTTTTGTAGAATCATAATGGATTTAGGGTTTAAAACTGAATTCTCCCTTCTCCTCAATTCTGCACTGAATGGAATAGTGAATCCCAATGTAAATTTCGTGTTATAAATGTTTCGAATCAAAAGAGAACCTAAGTGAACTTGTTTTTAGTGCTATAAAGAATACTAGCTAGGGTTTAGGGATGTGAAATTCATGAAGTCTAATGAAATATGAAATTGTTCATTTTATATTGCAGGGCTTCACGGGCGTGACTATACCTTCACAATCGTGAAGCTGCTAAGCTTCAAAATTTTTATTTCGCAACATTCACGGACGTGAGACTATAGTTATGGGCATGAACCTTATGACACCTCACTTTTTCATGTCTTTTAAACTATTTTCATGTCTCAAAATCCATAAACACTTATTTACCACTTATATTCTCTTAATGCATATTATTTCTAGTCCATAATTTAAGGGGCATTATATTTCTCTCCCTAATAAGAAATTTTATCTCCAAAATTACTTGATGTACTGTCTCTGAATAGCTGTAGAGGTTGGGCTTGCATCATCTATTCACTTTCTCATGTAGCCTCTTCTATTACATAATTCATAAGACCTTCACTAATGGTACTTGTTTTTTTTTGAGTTCCTTGATCTCTCTGGCCGAAATCTGAATTGGCTCTTCTTTTGGGTCAAATCTAGTCTCACCTCAATCCTCTCAATTGGAATAATTTGAAAAGGATCTAACCTATATCTCCTCAACATGGAGAAATAGAACACATCATGTATCTTTTTGAACTTTAATGGTAAAGCAAGCCTAAGTAACCGGTCCAGCCCTTACTAAGTCCACATAAGGCCTAAAGAATCTCAGGGATAACTTGACTTTCTTTCTGAATCTTAAGACTTTCTTCCATGAGGAAACTTTAGGGAAGACCTTGTCTCCCTCTGCATACTCTATATCTCTTTTCTTGAGATCCGCATATGATTTTAGCCAATCTGAAGTTATCCTCAATATGTCCTGGATAACCAGTACTCTATCTCTTTCACCAAGTCTGTCCCTACTAGTTTTCTCTCACTAAGCTCTGTCTAATATAGGGGTGTACGACACTTCCTACCATAAAGTGCCTCATAAGATGTCATTTTAGTATTAGATTAATAGCTATTATTATAAGTAAAGTCTATCAAATGAAGATATATGTCTCAGCTACCCTCAAACTCTATCATGTAACTCCTCATCATATCTTCTAATACCTATATGACACTCTCTGATTGTCAGTTTATCTCGGGATGAAAGGTTATGTTAAAACTAAGCTTGGTACCTAAAGCTCTCTATAGACTACTCTTAAACTAAAAAGTAAACTTAAGGTCTCTATTTGAAATAATAGACACTAGTACTTCATGAAGCCTTACTAACTCATTAACATAAATATCTACTAGTTTGCTGAAAAGGTAATCTCTCCTACAAAATAATATACCCCACCATCTGACTTAATTGTATAACTAGGTTTTTCCCCTTTAGAGACCAAACCGGCAATCTCAACAAGCTTGTTATCCTACCTCTGTGCATCTCTAATCTCATGATTAAGTGTAGGTTGGATATTCAACTCAGCCACCATCTTCCTACTCAATACATTGGCCTTGCCTACATAGTGGTTAAAAACACAATTATAATCGTTTTTCAACCTAACCACCGCCCTGTCTCAAATTAAGATCTTTTTGTGTAGGAAGGTGCTTCAGACTCTTATAGTTTATATATACACTAGTACAAAAAAAATGATAGACATGTATATAAAGGAGACACATATGAGTTAGATTTTAGGTGTCTGTCAAAGTGATCGATGCATATAATTGTTTTATGCATTTGCTAAAATATAATGACAGACACATAAAGTGTATTTTTAAAAAAAATTGACTATAGGCATCTACTGTTACAAAACAGCAGACACCTATAGTCAATTTTTTTTTTAAAAATAACTATAGGTGTCTGCTGTTACAAAATAGCAAACACCTATATTCATTTTTTTAAAATAACTATAGGCGTCTATTGTTACAAAACAGTAGAAACCTATATCAATTTTTTTTAAATTGACTATAGGTATTTGTTGTTACAAAATATCAGACACCTATAGTTAATTTTTTTTAAATTCATAAAATGACAAACATATAGCAAATTGTGAAAATTACTTAAATCCATAAAAAAAAACTAATTGTATAACAAAAAGAAAACTACAAAGTGAAGAAAACTACAACATAAAATTAACAAGAAGAAAATGTACAAAAAATAGAAAATATAAATAAACTTTTTTGCATAAAAAAAATTAGAAGATCAAGTACCAATAGCAATAAGGTGGAGAACATACAACTCTTTGGCTAATTGACTGTGAGAATTAGCTATAATCAACTTGTTTTCTCTTACCAAACTCAGAACACCTCTCAATGCACGAAATCCACCTTCATTTTATAAATCAATAAGAAAATATTTTCTTATTATTGCCACCGCAGCTACGACATGGAGGCTCAAATTTGAACATGGTAGCCGAAAAATGGAGGAAAAAAGCTAAAGAGGAAAAAATAAAGAATACCTTTTTCATGTGTATCTCCGATCTCTAACGAACAATGTAGCTTTTGTCATTGTTACCGCCACTACGATAGGTCCAAAATCGGTGCGATGAAGGTATTACAAGCTAGGGTTATGAGTGATTTCACGTAAGTTTTTCTGTCAAAACACAAAACTACCATATTTAAACCCTTGAGCCATGCCATTAAAATGATCATGGCTTTCATAGGAAGACTCTTCAGAATCTTGTTATTTACATCTTCCAAATTATAATACTTTCCAAGCTTCCTCATGCCATTAACAATAGCAAGAAGTCGATTGGTCATTTCAGTTATGGTCTCATTTGGCTTCATCTTGAAGAGTTCATATTCGATGACAAGAAGTTGAACCTTCTTGGACTTTACTTGTTTTGTGCTTTCATTGTAGTTTTCCAATGTTTTTCAAATGGAGTAAGAAGGTGGACAATGTTGGATTCTACCACACCCTTCAAGTGATAGAGAGCTTATTAAAATGATCATGGCTTTCTTGTTTTTGCCATTAGTAGTCTTTTGGGGCTCGGTCGAATCATTTATTGGAATGATCACACCTTTAGCATTCCTTTTTGTTGGAGGTGTCCATTTTTTTGAACAGTGTCCCAAACTTATACTCCCTCACTATCAAGATAAGTTTCCATCTTGAATTTCCAATTCGCATAATTTGCTCCATCAAAGAAAGGCTTGAGATTGTTAAACCCTTTGTTGGCTATAATTCGATCATTGCTAGCGCTTGTTAGGCTTGAATGTTATACTTAGCTCTAATACCAATTGTTCCCCAAAATAATAACCAATAAGGAATGTTAAATTGGTTGGTAATTAAAAATTTTGCTTAAGGCAATTTTACCAAATAATAATTTTTGAGAGAGAAAGAAATTTGGCACACAAGATTTATAGAGGTTCGGGTATTAACAAACCCTACTCCTCTTTCTAATCTCAATTGGATATTTCACTAACACACAAAGTGTTACAAATGGAGTTTTGCCTAGCTCACTTCCAACTAAGTGTTACAAATGGAGTTTTGCCTAGCTCACTTCCAACTATAGTGTTTCTCTCTTGGCTAACACCTAACCTAGAAAACCCTTGTGTTTTAATGGCTAACACAACAATCAAATCCTTGTATTTTGATTACTCACACAAAAATCCTTAAAAATATTTCACACATAATCCAACTCACTCAAACTCACTTTTGAGTAATTGATTACAAGAACAAAACACTCACCAATCAAAAAGCTCAACAATTCTGAGCAATTATGGTTCTTACAAGATAAAAGATAACAATGGTGAAATGAATTAAATACACAAGGCTATACAAGATTAGAAAATTGAATGCATATATTTCACTTATTTTTCTAACATTTGGAAGTCATAAATATATTATATTTATGCTTCCCCTAACAAAAATAGTTGTTTGGGATGCACTTAAAACAAAAATGCCCTCTCAATAACTTTTCCATTCGCGCCTAACAACTTTCTCTTTCCAAGTTCACACGCGTAACTATTTTTCATAGCCGTGACTGGAGTGGTGAAACTGGCTATGAATGATTATGTCCAGAAATGAGAAGCATAGGTGTGACCCATTTATTCATGAGCGTGACTGATTTATTCATGAGCGTGACTGAGTCAAACTTCATGGGTGGTCTAATATTTCATTATCGTGAATGTTTGAAAGAACAGTCTTGATGCTAACTCATTCATGGGCATTGCCCATGAGTCACGGGCGTGAAGTTCATTTTTCACAGTTGTGGCGATTCTTCACTATGGGCATGATAATGTTCACTAGCATGAATATTTGCTCCTCGAGCGTGAACCTTTGTTGATTTTCACTCTTTTGATCTTTAAACGACTTCAATCAACTTGTTTCATGGTCTTAGAAATGTATAACCTGTCTAACACACTTAGAACACAAAATATGGTTAAATTTCTTATTGACTAATTACTTGTGATCATCAAAATGACAAAAATACCCCTAAATATTCAACAAAAATTATAAAAAAATTATATAAATTATTTCATTCTTAATTATAAACATTTAAATATCGATTTTTCGATACAATTTAGTTTCAAAATAGTTCAGTATAATTTAGTACATTTCTCGGTTTGGATATTATTATATTATCCAAAACCGTCAAATTTAAAATCAATAGTATAATTCAGTTCGGATCTAGTAAAAAAAGTCAGTAATCAAATTTGGTTTTGGATCCTTTTTTTCAATTTTTTGGTTCAGTTTGCGAAGATTCAAACTCTGTGTATAGTCTTAATTGAAAGTATATATATGATTATAGTATCTATATTAGTTATAAAATATATAATTATATAAGTTTGTTAAGTATATTAATTATATATATTACAGTAATATAATTTAGATATGTATATAAGTTTAATATAATATAATTATTTTCATAAAAAATCATAAAATTAGAAACAAAATGATTATTTAGATTGATTTATCATATAATTTAAATACATATTATAAATTAGATTACTTTGTAATCTATCGCGCTTAAATTGGTTTGTCAAACAATATATTAATATAATTTATATTTATTATATAATTAGTAAAAATTATAAATTATAAAAAAATATAATTAATGATAAAAAAATATTAGAGTAAAAATTGAAAACTACTAATATATTACAATTGTTTTTGCATATTAATGATAAAAATAGTTGATTCGTTTGATGGTGAACTTATCTTTGACTTACCCAGAGGTTATAAGTCTAATTTTCTATGCTACCATCATAAAAGTAAACAATGAAAACTAATATGTAACATCATTCAGTATACTTAGGAATAAAGCTAATTATACTAAAGAATGGTACGATATACATGATTTAAAATGCCATAATTAGAAACTTTAATGTACCATAGCTATGATACTTAAAAAAAATGCACAAAACATCATTAAAAGACTTAAATATAAATAACGATTTAATGCAATAACAAATGGACAATATACTAACCCAACGGTTTTACAAAACGGATAGTTATAAAATTATGTCTCTGAAAATAAAAGCATTTACATTTATAACTACGTAACCCAATAAAAATAACAAAATACAATCGTATGCACATATAACATACCATGTATTTATGATGTTATGCCTCAATGTTCTCAATACAATACTCAATTATGCATAACATAACAATATAAACAATCATCAAACATACAAGTATATACCACACATATAAATTATTAATTACCTTCTTCCTTGCTCCCTTTACTCTTAACTAGACTAAATTGGATATGGGTAATCTACGACTCTTACCTGAGCCCTCAGGATACCTACTTGAGCTTTTCATAATACCTGCATAAGGAAAAAAAGTGTGCACATATCAAACACTGAGGAAAGCACACCTGACTTAACTCTGGCCTTAAATATCTCGAATGTGACCAACCTTGGTGACCTAGTACCAATCTCCTTCCAATGGCATGTCATCTCTTATAGCTCTAGTTCTAGTCAGAGTAATGGGCTTAACCTTTTATCATATAACATACCATTTTCATAGCGTACATCATCCATACTTTCATAGTCATATCCCATAACATGCATTCTTATAACATGCTATAATCATACGACATAGGTATTCTGTCTCAAACCAAATCAAACTCAATTTACATGCAAAAATAATACTTTTCAAAGTTAAATGGATTCACGCCTATAAATACACTTTTACAGCCGTAAAGAACCTTTTCATGGGTAGTTTACCCGTGAATCACACTGTGATTCACTTGTGAATCAGTAACATATTCACGGTTGTGATCCATCTTTCACGGGTGTAGACCAGATTGTGATCTTAACTGTGAAGCTACCCATGAATAGGTCTACTTCATCAACATAACCTATTCATACCCATGAACCACCTGTTCACAACCATAAATTTAGAAATTTTTTCAGAAAACATAGCACACCATCTCATACCATTTTAACATGCAATAATACTACAATTTACCAATTTCAATCCCCTATCAATAATCTAGCATGGTATTTTAACTACCAGCTTATCAAAAACCAAAGAACAACATTTTAAAAGCATCTAACATGTGGTTTCCAACACAAAATTACCATTAACACAACAATAATATATTTAACCCCTAATATGCCATAAACCCGAAAACATGTCGTTTATCACCTCAATGACCACTCATAAAAAGCATTAAAGGCAAATAACATAAGAACATGCAAGTTAAAGCTTTAAATGTGGTTATGTAAAATGTTTTACCTAAGATGGAGCCTGACCAAAGTTTTAGCTCTCTAAGCTTGTCCTGTCTCTTGAGATGGACTTTCAACACCTCTACCAGCTCTTGGACATAAGCAAAATGTCCTCTTAATCCTCTGGAACTTGGACATAACTCAAAAAATACAAAATTGAGCTCCTCATTTACAAGCTCACAAGCTTCTTCTCTCACTCTTCTCTCTCACTTTCTTTAATGAAAATAGGTCTCTCAATCTCCCAAAATTGAAAAGGTGGTGATCTAAAGGTAGAAGAAGATGGAGGTGGCATGTTAGGTTAGGTTTTAGAGCATAGTGAGGCAGATTTAAAGGAATGGAAAAAAGAGAAAATCATGACTATCTTACCTACCCTGACTGCTCGGGATTCATAACTGTGACTCATCCTTCACGGGCGTGATCCACCTATTTCATGATCATGATTAATTTATGGTTTATTTATTGAAGACTCGACATACACGACCGTGACATTATTAACAATAAAATCAACAACTTTAAAACCTTTTAATACTCTTTTTAACTTCTAACTCTCACCAACCATTGACATAACTATAGACCCTATATATAGGCGTTACATTTCTTTTTCCCTAAAAAAAATTTTGTCTGCAAAATTTACTTTGTTTTTCGAGTTGAATAACTGGAAAAATATAACCATAAGAGAAAATGTACAATCATAAGCATTAATTGGATCTTGATCTTTTATGACACTTATGGCATAAACTATTGAGGCATAGACTCTTGCCAGTGCCCTACTTGATTCTAGCTTTACACCATCTCGAAAATGGTTTGACTTGATCCACCTCTATCAAAATGGGTCTTACCTCGTACCCTAGCCTAAGTCGGCACTAAACTCTGAGTTTGTGAAGGCGCCTTAACTGTTTGTAATAGACAATCTCTCCAGTAGTGGTCTTGAAACCCACATCTATAGGAATCCCTTGAGCATCCCCAACATTCTCCTCTGTGTTTCTGACCACATGATGGACACTCTGGTGCTACCTTTCTCCATGTATGTGTTTGACTACTAGCAACCGTAAAAATAGCTCTAAATGATGGTGCATATCTAGTAAACCCCTAACTGACTCTAACTCTGGCCTTGTCTTTTAGACTAGAAGTGTCCAAAATGGTACAATCCTTTTTGCTCGAGATCTATGCCATACTGAAAAATGGTCCCTTGAATTCTCTCTTGGTTGACTCCTCTAATCTCTTCAGATTAAACCTATTCTCTATTATAATAGTAGCAGACACCAACTTTGCAAAGTCCATAAGCTGCTATGAAATCACATAGAATTCGATCTCATCTCTTATACCATCCTCAAATTGATAACATTTTTCTTCCTCATCCCTAATAATACCGGTAGTATACTTGCTCAATCGGGTAAACTCTCTTTCGTATACCATCTAGATCATGTTCCCTTGTCATAAGTTCATAAACTCTCGTTTTTCTCATTTGTATATGCCCTCAGCACATACTATTTTTTGAACTCAACTGTGAGGAAATCACAGGTAAGCGGCTCTAAAATATCAAGCTTCTATAGAACTGACTTCCAGCAATCGTAGGTATACTCTTGGAGCAGTGATACAACATACCTAGCCCTATGTGCCTTAGCATAATCCAGCTCCTCGAAGACCCTTTCAGTCTTCTCCAACCAAAACTCTGCAGCTGTTGGGTTATTTTCAATCTTGCCTATAAAGTCTGTGGCTCCATAATTCTCAACTTGTCAATATGAACCCTAGTCTCGGTGGTGGGGAAGGAGGAGGTGGAGGTGGTGGCATACTTGTACCAAACGATTCAAAAGAGCTGCTAGGTTTTGCATCAAAGGATCTTGAGACAGATCAGCTAGACTAGCCATCTGTGGATGAAGACCAACATCAAGCCTGTTTACACTAGGTTGGCTATGTGGATTCTCAGCCTCTACATTAGGTGGACTATTACTCTCATCCACATCTTGTGATTCAATCTCCATACTTGATCTCAACTCATACATCGATAAAGAATGGCCCATATCAAATTCATATAGGATAACATTTGAACACGCGATACAACCTTTCCCGCCTAGGTTCAGAACAGCCTAAACCTAAGCTATGATACTACTAAATGTAACACCCTTCAATATAACTATGAGTAAACCCAATTATACCATAGAATTCTATGATCCACTTGATTTTAAATGTCATAATTAGAAACTTTGATGCACCATGGCCATGATGACTTAAAAAAATATAAAGCATTATTAAAAGACTTAAATACAAATGAAGATTTAACACAATAACAAAATACACTAGCTCAACGGTTTTACAAAATGTATAATTATAAATTACATGTCTTTGAAAATAAAAAGCATGCACATCTATAACTACCCAACCCAACAAAAATAACAAAATAAAATAATTGTATAACCCACCCCGAGTATATATCCTTGACTCTACTCTTAGATGTCTTCCTCTGTCGATCAAGATATAGGCTCCGAACCTGCCACGAGAAAGCAGCCTAATACTTAGTGTTATATATATACAAAGAACAACATACCTATACAAAATTGCATGATACACTTACTGTCATACCAATATGACACACCTCATCGTTTGCACATACAACATACCATGTATTTATGATGTCATGCCTCAATATTCTCAATACAATACTCAATTATGTATAACATAATAATATAAACAACCATCAAACATATAAGTATATACCACACATATAAATTATTAATTACATTCTTCCTTGCTCGCTTTATTCTTAAGTAGACTAAATTATATACGAGTAATCTATATCCCTCACCTGAGCCCTCAAGACATTTGTCTGAGAAAAAAAGTGTGCACGGGGTAATCCGATTTGGCAAGATAGGTAAATTGAGCCCAAGATACATAGGACCTTATGAAATTCTTGAAAAGGTTGCTCCACCGGCATACAGATTGGCTTCGCCACCCGAGATGGCTCAGATTCATAATGTATTTCATGTGAGCATGCTTAGAAGATACAGGTCAGATCCTACACTTGTACTTAAAGATCAAGCCATCGAGATTGCAGAGGACATGAGTTATATAGAAGAACCAATGGAAATCATCGGATACAAGACTAAACAACTAAGAAACCGAGAAATACCTTTAGTTAAGGTATTATGGCGTAACCATTTACTAGAAGAGGCAAAATGGGAAATGGAAGAAAATATGAAAAAACAATATCCACACCTGTTTCCAGGTATTAAATTTCGAGGATGAAATTTTTAAAAGGAGGGGAGAATTGTAACATCCTCAACCTTCCCCACATGCATTTCATTTGAACATATGCATCTTGCATATAATTCAATTGAACACATGTATTTCATGCGTATTTTCATAGGAACAAGTCCATGACACGCACTAGCTACGTGTCCTAGTACATTGCAATTGTATCGAGTCGCACATGTGTATTTATAATCTAAATACGGATAAAAAGTGTTAAAAATAAATGAAATAAGGTGACCAAATTAAAGTATGCAAAATGACTAGATTAAGATTAAATTGCATATAGTGTTGATTTGTGTAATAATAATAACAATAATTAAAAAATAAATAAATAAAAATAAAAATAAAAGTAAAAAAAAAGGAAAAAGGGACTGATGGAAAAGGGAAAGCAAATGGTTGTGGTGGCTTTTAACCTATTAGGCTGCCATTATCTTCCTTTTCTTTCCTTATCTTCTTCTTCTTCTTTGCTTCAATTCTTCAATCCATTTTCTTTGAAGTTCTAACCATCTTTTCTTCTCTCTTTCACTCAAAAATTGCAGCAACAAGATTAGCCAAGAGTGATTATAGGTGAGTAAATATTTATTTTTGTGTTAAGCTTGATTATGGTGTTTAGGGTCCATAAATATGCAATGTTTTGTGCCATGGTTTTGATGATCTTAGAGATCAAATCTGGAAAAGCTTAAAACATAACATTTGTTCCTTTATATCTTATATTTATAGATATGTAAACATTTTTGCAAGATTTGGTGTATAGAATGCCATATCCTCTCTCTACTGAAACTGGTCTGGATGTGAACTGTATAAGCCCTAGAACACCTAACTAGAATCAACTTAGGATAGTTTGGCATGCCAAATAGGGGGGAGTATGATGAAAATGATTAATTCCATTAATGGTATGATTATCTATGCCGGGTTTGGAACTATTATTTATGCCGGGTATGACACGGTTATCTATGCCGAGTTTGGCACGGTTATCTATGCGCACATCATATTGCCCGGGTGACACTTATATACGCACATCATATTGCCCGGGTGATACTCCTAAGTGCTTGGATGATAACTCCGTTATCCTATTCATTGGTTCATATGTGTCCTGGGCATAAATAAAAACATAAATAACGAAGTTATGGAATATAAAAGAATTATTGAAAATAAAACTGGAATTATGAATTGAGGCATGGATAAAAAGAAGATTTAGTGTTATACAATAATATGGTAATAAAATAAATAAGTATGAGATAAAATAATATAATTTGATGTCTATACATGCTTGAATACCATGATATGTATATTTCCATGAGAATATTATTAAGCATGAGTTGATATATGATAATGCATGATTGCATAAAATAGTTTATTGCCTTATCTATATGCACCACTAAGTCAAGAGCTTAGCGTGGGAGTTTTCTCACGCAGATTTAGTAAAGAATAAAAAGAAGACAGTAGACATAGCCAGCGGTGACCTAATCCAATAAAGTAGCCTGTTGCACACATCGTGGGTTACACAACTTTTGTATATTATCTTATAAATTTTATTTTGTAGTATTTGTAAAATAAACAGTATGTTTTGTAAAGAACATATTACTATATAAAAAGGTAGTTTAACTTTTATGTTATATTTCTTTTATAAATGCAAAGTAAATAAATAGTAAATATTAGAAAAAAAAATGAACGAGTGATTTTGCTTTATATATAACTTATATAATGATATTTTAACCGATGAAGGCAGTGCAGCACACCCTTATTTGGGCACGAGCTGCTGGGGTGAGGGGGTGTTACATGTAGGACATTTCACTAACTTGTCTGCCAACTAGAGACACATAGTAATTGGCTTTAACACACCTAAACCTAGTTAAGTATAAAATGCCAAGGTCTAGCATCACATTTTCTAGTTTCATGTCTTCCATGATTATATCTACAATGAATCTCCTAGGTCTTTCATCTTTTAAGACAAGTGTTGTTAAAGAACTACAATTGTTGTCTTTAAAATTATGACCTTATTGTTTCCATACCTTTTTTTATTAGAACTCAGCTCCTTGAAGAATTTACCATAAGATGGCATGCTTCTAATAACATCCAACAAAGATAAGTTAATATTAACTTTAGGGAGCATTTCAAAAATTTTAGAAAAATGCTTATCCTTTAAGTATATTAGGGAAAGAAATGGGAGGCTTGTAAGGCTGGATTGCTTTATGGAATTCAGGACCATAAAGCCTCCCTTTTCCTCTTTTTGACACCACACTCAAGTTCTTTTGACATTCCATTTTAAATTTTCTCATTTTTTGGCTATACTTGCTCATTCTATTCATCAGAAGGAACTATAAGAGAATAATTACCCTTGTAAGTTTCCAAACCAACCTTATTATCATAAACTTTACCACATCAAAGAATGATGACTGATCTGACTTGCTGAGGTTGGGTTAGCAACTTTCCTTTCATGTTCTGGACAATTTGGATCTCTAATCTCTTAATAGATGCCTTTCAAGAATCAACTCTCTTGTCATTCTTTTTATTCTTATCTTGAGTATCCATGATGAAGATTTGAACAGTCTTCTTTAAGGATGGCTACCTAGGTGTATTAGAGGGTCCAACTTGGTTCTCTACGTGGCTTCGATATGAATTCTGATTTTAGCTCATTTCAAATTGGATTTTCTTAGTAATCTATTTGGGTAAGATTCAGATTTTGGTTTCTTATGGCTTATGGTAGGTTTTGGGCATTATTCTTCCAAGAAAAGTTAGGATGATTTCTCCAACTAGGGTTATAAGTGTTGGAATAAGGGTTATTCCTCTATGGCCTTGATCAGAAGGAATCCATCACAAAATGCCACATACCTCATAGATTAGTGCATTTCTCTTATTGCCTAACATTCGAACTTGCTTTGTCAAGTATGCTATATGTGTAGTCAACTCATTGACACTAGAAACGTTATGCACACTAACTTTCCTACCCCTCCCAGTCTCCTTCTAGAATTAGCTCCCAATGCCTTAAATATATCATAAACTTCTTTAACAATCCTTTCCAACATTGCCCCATTAATTATGTTATCAGCCATACACTGATATTGCTAAGTCAAACCATCATAGAAGGACTAATTAGTAATAGGTAGAGAGTTTTCATGGTGAGGGCATTACATGAGAAGTATTTTAATCTATCCCACACCTCATGGAATGGCTTTGTCTCCTTTTAATAAAAATTGGTGATTTATGCTCTTAGCTCCTTATTTTTTTATGGGAATATAACTTACACATGAATTTCTAATACACCTCATCCTTATAACATAGATAATTTAGAGGGAAATTCATCAACCACATCTTTGCTCAATCTTTTAAGGTGTATGAAAAATACCTCACCATCACCTGATCCTCATTTAATCTGGATAATGGAAAAGTATCAAAAGTGGCATAAAACTCTCTAATGAAAGTGATTGGATCTTTACTTGTCATCTTATAGAAAGATGAAAGCATGTCGAATTGAATATTTTTAGCTTATAATTTTCGACTGCTTCTTCCAAAATAATGCATGATGTGGTATTGCCTATCATGGTCTGGCAAAATCCTTCATAGCCAGTTGCCTTTATGCACCATCTCCTTTAGGTTGAATTACCATTGGTTTGTTCATTTTTTTGCCTTCCTCTTCTAAAATCTCAAGAATAATAGGGACTTCTCCCTTCGCTTCTAACTGATGTTCCTCTAATCTTATTGTTCTTGATCACACGTCATATGTTCTCTGAGAGGATGAATCACCTGATTTCACCTTCCTAGTAGTACCCTGCACAAAAAAATAAAATCAATACTTTAATCTAAATATTAAACATTCAAACAAAATAAAACAAAAAAATGCATAAAACAATCAAAACAACTAAATAAAACATGATTTGGTAAACAACAAAGTTAGCTAAGAATTTAACTAACAAGTCACCGATAATGACACTAAAAATTTGATGTCATAATATAACTCGCAAATGCACAAATCAATTATTGTAGCCAACAATACACCTCAAAATCATTCTCACAATGATTTATTCAGCTTAAAATCCAAATTTAACAAATGACTAATCCTAAACACTCTTGATAAGGTTTTAAATTAATACTGCAATTAAACTAATTAAAATTAAAATCCAAAAATAATTAATCAAACCTAAGATTATTAAGATGTATAAAATGCAATGAGATAGGTATTCGTTTTCCCAATTTTATAAGTATGTTTTCTTTAATCAATTAAGCATAAGAATGAAGATGCTAGGGTGATCACCCAATGCCTTACTAAAAAAATCAATGAATTAATTAGGATATGTAATTCAATTTTTAGGTTAAATTAGAGATAATATTTCTAATAATTTAACCCTAAGCTTTTCATTCCAAATCTAATAATTGGTAACCAATAAATCATTCAAACTTGGTAAGAAAGAAGCATAATTGAAAAGGAATGAAAAATTCAATCATTCATTCATTAAACTTGAAAAAATCCATACACAATTGGATAGCTAACTAGATACTCGTAAATAATTTAACTTAACAAAAATAAATTAAAATAATAATAAGATGGGAGAAAAATATTTTGGATATTATTAATTGAGAATTTTGAAGTATGGAATTAAAATTGGGAAAAAAATAATTTTTCGCTGAACGAAATTAGGAATTGCAGTGTTATTGGCATAGAAATTATAAGAAGGCATAAAAATAGAATATTCTTTATCTAAGGAAAGGAATATTCTTTTAATTAAAATAAAGTAAGAGTGATTTAAATTAATGGACCAATGGGAAGCAAGATTAACAACTAATCCTAACCACCCACCTAATCCAACTATAAAAAGTCAAATTTCCTTTTTTTTACCATCCTTCTTCTTTTTCATCTTGACCAAACTCATTTTTCTCCCTTTTCTTATTCTTTTTCCATGAACTCCTCTTCCCCCATTGTTCTTCTTTTCTTTCTTCAAATAAAGCTAAGATTAAATGGAAAAAAAGATAGGATTAGGCAAGATCATGAAGAAAGTGAAGTAAAGTGAGCAAAACCAAGGAAGAGGAAGGAAGAAAGGAAAAGAAAAAGAGAGAAAAAAGATTTTAGCCATTTGGAAGATCATCAAAGGTGCGTTTAGATTTTCCATCTCCTTACTTTCTTCTTCTTTTTTCTTTGAGTTTGGGGGTTAGTTGCCATTATATCTAGTAAATTAGGGTTATTAGTATGTTAATGGTGATTAAGGGTGGATTAGTGTGATTAGTGTAAACTTTATTGTTAGGGCAAGGAAGTGAACAACCTTTGAACCAAAATCAAAGGGGAAGTAAGGGCAAGGAAAAGGCTATCTAAGAGGAAGAGAAAAGTGAAGAGAAGTAGAACTTTGAGATATGTACATTTGGCAAAAATTCAATATAGAAAAGTATTGATTTTGATTTTGTCATGTTGTGAATTTATGTATGAAATTTTGAACATTTGATTGAGTGATTAAATGATGCCATGAATGTGAAAATAAAAACTAGAAAATGAGGTTGATGCATGAAAATGGAAAATGTATGAATTATTTGATGTGCTGGAAAATTCATCTTATGAACAGTGTCTAGTGTTTGGATCATAACTTGAGTTCTGGAAATCATTTCTGAGAGAATCTTGTTGGGTTGGAAATAACAACATAGGGCTTGAACTTTCATTCAAACCATTAGACCTGAAATGCCTGGAATTAGGTGAAAAATGGACTCAAAGTTGAACTAGAAATATGTCTAGAAAAAAAAAACTAGGCAGATTGCAGTGAGCATAGGTTAGAAGTAAATTCATAAATTTTGCTAAAAAATTCTTTTTAATGTGATTCTAGTTGGACATTAAAGATAATATGCGTACCTACATTGGTCTAGTTGAACACTTGTCCAAATTCCATCTAAAAATGGATGAAAAAGACAGATAAATATATGGCAGAATTCTGCCCAATAAAATACTGGACAGATTGCAGTGAACGTAGCTTATGAGCAAATTCATAACTTTTGCTAACAAATTCTTTTTAATGTAATTCTAGTTGGAAATTAAAGATAAGACAAGTACCTACATTTTGTTAGTTTATACAGACCAACATAAGGCATAAATGCTGTCTAGAATAGGACAACATGTAAAAAAATATATTGATTGTGAAATTTTGTGATAGAAAATATATTAATTGACTTTTCTTATAGTTATAATGATTAAATGATCAAGTTTGATATTGTAAAATATTTAATGGGAATTATTACATTTATGTATAATTTATATTAATGTTACCTACATAATTTATGTAAATAATAATAAAGGTAACAAATATAAGTTGGCATGCCAATAAAAGGGTAAAATGTAGGCACTAAAAATAATTGTGCTGAGATTTAATTTAAGTAGGCACTAAGAAATAGTGCTGAGTTGAAATTACGTACGCATTAAGAAATAGTGCTGAGTTTGAAATTACGTAGGCATCAAAAAGGTGTTGAGTTGTTATTGGAAATGTAGGCGTTAAACGCCGAGTTATAAAATAATTATGTAGGCGCCGAGTATAGTGCCGGAGAGCAGAAATCCTGTATCCAGTGTTTAGTTCCGGTCTAAGATATCGTGAGCTATTAGATAAATAATTATATATATATATATATATGAATTATGAAATTGATATTGTAAATTTTATATCTTAAATTGTTAAGAAATTTCAAGCATGCTTAATGAATGAAATGTCATAATTGATGAATTAAATATTTTTACATGAAGAAAATGATTTTATTATTAATTGAATATTTGGCATGCTTAATAAATTAATTGTAGTTTCAAAAATTTTATTTTAAAATTATTTATATAATTATTGGATAGTTGCCAAATATACCACTAAGCTAGAAGCTTAGCGTGTGTGTTTCACGCACAAATAAATAGAAGTAGTTGTTCCGATAGGGCGATCGAAGAAGAGGGAACCCCCAAGATCAGATTGCAGCAGTCTAGTTCTTTTTGTATGTTTTGAAAATTATGTTGTAAAAATTAAATTCTAAGAATCTTTTTTTTATGTAAATTTGTGGCATGTAGGATTTATAAGGAATGAATTTTGTAATTTTATAAATCTAGTATTATTTCTAAATATTATGGTTTAATTGCATGAGTTCTTTTAAATCAAACTATTTTCATCACTAGTTATATATTTAAATGGAAAAAAATAGTAATAAATATTTCGCTAATAATAAACTAAAAAAAAAAATTATTACAATGATTTGAACATTGGTTGTAAAACAAATGAGCTTATTAGCACTTCCATAACCTATTAACGTTTAGTAGGGTAAGGGAGCGTTACATTTAGTGGTATCAGAGCTTAGGCTAATTGATTCTTAATCAGTGGGTGTAAAATTGAATATGTGTCTCATGCATATGCATAAAATGCTGCAATTTTCTGACTTGGGTCCCTTCTTCTGGTTTATAGGTAAATATGGATTCAGGATCAGAACAAGATTTCTCGGAAGAAGAACTGAGTAATAGTCTTTCAAACTCAGCCAATCTCAGACAACCTCCATCGGTGAGAGATTCTGAGCCGAGTGTAGTAGCACCACCGAGAGCAGAGGCACAAGCTAATTTAGGACAATAACCTCTTATGGAACTAATAGCAAACTTGTTGCAATGGATAGTACAAGCAGTTCCACAACCAGCTCCACCTCCTCCTCCACCTCAGCCAAAACCCCAGATTGATAAGCTGAGAAAATATGGGGCCATAGATTTTATGGGAAGGAAGGAGGATGACCCAGCAGCTTTAGAGTTTTGGATGAGAAAGGGTGTTTGAGGAACTTGAGTGTCCAGAGGAACAAAAGGTCAGATATGCAGTGTCCCTTTTAAAAGTTCATGCCTATGACTGGTGGAAATCAATTTTATCAAAGCAAAGCTTTAGACACCGAAACCACTTTCCTGGAATTTCTTTAAGGCAAAATTTAGTAAAAAGTATGTGTCTAGAGTTTATGTGAATGAAAAGAAAAGGGATTTTCAAGACTTGAAGCAAGGAAACATGTCAGTCACTGAATATGAGATGGAGTTCACCCAACTAAGTAAATATACGACTGGAATCATTGCAGATGAGGCAGACAGATGTTGTAGATTTGAGGATGGGCTTAATGATGATATTGGGAATATGGTGACCGCCCTTCAGCTTAAGGATTTTGCTACACTAGTATCCTCAGCTGTGTGGAAAAGAGGTCAAACAGAAAGAGGATAGAAGAGCCACCACGGAGGTCGACAATTAGCATGGTCCAGACATCAAGTAAAAGGGGGTAGATAGTACCTAGGTTTTTCTAGTCATGGGGTGCTAGATCAACCTTTTCAGCTAGGCAAAGCCAACAGTCGAGGCCAGAGGGGTCTACAGCTAGTGCACCAGCTTCGGGTAACAAGAGATTCATATTTGTCATATGTCAATATTGTGGGAGATCACATGCAGGTGATTGTTGGTGGATTACTGGAGCATGCTTACATTGCGGATCTACAGAGCACAAACAGAAAGATTGCCCCAGAGGAAGAGGTACAGATGGTGTAGTATCAGTGCAGGTTCAAAATGTCACTTGAGGTAGAGGTAGGGGACAAGGACAGTCTAGAAGCGACAGGATTGGGCAGAGTATATCAGAATCAGTGAATAGAACAGAAGGTTAGTTGAGTCTATAAAAATAGTCCAATCAAAGATCAAAATGTAGAATTCCCAGCTGACATTCTGAACCTGCACTGATACTACAACATGGTCGCGGTTGACCGAAATTCGGCACTCCGAACCGATCAGAGTCTAAATTCAGACATGAAAGAAATAAATTAAAATAATAATAAGATGGGAGAAAAATATTTTGGATATTATTAATTGAGAATTTTGAAGTTTGGAATTAAAATTGGGAAAAAAATAATTTTTTGCTGAATGAAATTAGAAATTGCAGTGTTTTTGGCACATAAATTATAAGAAGGCATAAAAATGGAATATTCTTTATCTAAGGAAAGGAATATTCTTTTAATTAAAATAAAGTAAGAGTGATTTAAATTAATGGACCAATGGGAAGCAAGATTAACAACTAATCCTAACCATCCACGTAATCCAACTATAAAAAGTCAAATTTCCATTTTTTTTTACCATTCTTCTTCTTTTTCATCTTGACCAAACTCATTTCTCTCCCTTTTCTTCTTCTTTTTCTGTGAACTCCTCCTCCCCCATTTACTCTTCTTTTTCTTTCTTCAATTCAATCTTAAAGTGATTGACTAGGTCTTACCTAGGTATATGTAATTAGCCATAATGCGATTTATTAAAGACCTAATAAACATGCATTTTATGTACATTCTAACATGTTCTATTTTACATATAGGTTGCTAGAATCATCATCATGACAAGTGTGAATTTGCAATCGCTAATGGAATCAAATAAGTTGATTGTGCCCAATTTTTTGGATTGGCTAAGAAATCTGAGAATAGTTCTCAAATCCGAAAAGATTGACTATGTCCTAGATGAGGCACTCCCTAATCCCCCTACTCTTAATGCTTCTGAAGATGTTCAGAAGGCATATCAAAAGCATCTCGATGATAGTGAGATGGCAAGCTGCATTATGCTTGCTACTATGTTAGCTGAGTTACAAAAGCAGCATGAGGCTATGGATGCTAATTCCACAGTATACCATCTAAGAGAGCTTTTTGATGAGCAAGCACATTTCGAAAGGTTCAAAACTTCAAGGTTGCTCTTCCACACTAAAATGGTTGAGGGGACATCTTCAGTGCAATATGCATTGAAGATGAATGGCTATATTGAGAGGTTGGCCACCTTGGGATTTGTGATGGACCATGAATTAAGTATTGACTTAATTCTAACCGGTTTGTCTGATAGTTATTCACATTTTGTGCTTAACTATAGGATGAACCAAATCTCTACCACTATTCCTGAGCTGATTAACTTGCTTAAAACAGCTGAGCCATCTGTCAAGAAGGACAGTAAGGCTGTGATGCTGGTGGACTCTTCAAGTTTTAAAAGGAAGAACCTTAAGAAGAAGAAGAAGTCCATGAAGCCTAAGGGAGGCGTGGCCAAGAAAAAGGCCAAGGAGATTGCACCAAAAGGGACATGCTTCCATTGTGGCAAGGATGGCCATTAGAAGAGAAACTACAAGGCTTACTTGGAGTCCTTGAAGAAGAAGGCATCTTATGCCTCATCTACTTCAGGTATTTTTTTCATTGCAATTAATACTATTTCCAATAATAATATAGGGGTATTAGATACCGGTTGTGGCTCACACATATGCACTGATATGCAGGGCCTAAGGAACAGTAGACAGCTAGCTCAATAAGGGAGAGCCAGACCTACGTGTTGGAAATGGAGCAAGGGTTGCTGCATTAGCTATAGGAACATATGTATTGACCCTCCCTAGTGGGCTTATATTAAATTTGGAGAATTGCTATTATGTACCTGCTTTGACTAAAAATATTATTTCTGTTTCAAATCTAAATAAAGATGGTTTCCTTTTAGCTTTTAGTAACAATTGTTGTTCTATTATGTTGAATGGAATTCTTTATGCCAATGGTACATTATGCAATGGAATATACATATTAGATATGTCAAATCCAATTTTAAACATCAATGATAATAAAAGGCAAAAACAAGATATGTTGAAATCATCTTATTTATGGCATTGTCGTCTTGGTCATATAAGTGAGAAATGCATGGCTAAGCTACACAAAAGTGGTAGTTTGGGGTCATTTGATTATGAATCATATGACACGTGAATCTTGTTTACTAGGCAAGATGACTAAATTACTCTTTAAGGGAAAGGGTGAACGTGCTAATGGACTTTTAGACTTAATACATTCAGATGTATGTGGTCCAATGTCTACACACGCTAGAGGTGGTTTCATCTACTTCATTACTTTTATCAATGACTACTCACGATATGGATACGTGTATCTTATGAGATACAAATTTGAAGCTTGAAGTAGAGAAACAACTTGGCAAAATTATTAAAACACTTCAATCATATCAAAGAGGTGAATACTTGAGCCAAGAGTTTCTAAATTATCTTAGGGATAATGGGATTTTATCTCAATAGACTCCACCTTACACTCCACAACATAATGGTGTGGCTTAAAGAAGAAACCGAACCTTGTTAGACATGGTAAGGTCTATGATGAGTTTTGCGGAATTGCCTAAATCCTTTTGGGGTTATGCACTAGAGACCGCCATTTATATATTAAATGGAGTTCCTTCAAAGTCAGTTGATGTTACTCCATATGAGATATGGTATAACAAGAGGCCCACATTTTCTTACGTGAGAATTGGGGTTGTCCTGCTTATGTGAAGCGGACAATGTCAGATAAGCTGGAAGCTAAGTCTGATCGATGTCTGTTTGTGGGATATCCAAAAGCATCATATGGATATCAATTTTACCACCCCTTGGAACAAAAGGTTTTTGTTTCAAGACATGCTATCTTTTTAAAGAGAGAATTCCTTTTAAAAGGAGAGTGTGGGAGCAAAATTGAACTTGAGGAAGTTCAAGATGCTCAAATAGATGCTTATCAACTGCCTGAACCCGAGCTTGTTATTCATACAGATGATATAATAGCTCAACCTTCTGAAGCACAAGAGCTTCGTAGGTCAAGTAGGATACGTACCTATAAAGCTAGACTTGTTTCTAAAGGTTATCGTCAAAGACAAGGAATTGACTACGATGAAACTTTTAGCCCAGTAGCTATGCTTAAATCCATAAGGATACTCCTAGACATTGCTACTCATTATGATTATGAGATATGGCAAATGGATGTGAAAACAGCTTTCCTTAATGGAAATCCGATTGAGGATGTGTACATGACACAACCATAAGGTTTCATATCCAAAGATGGCAAAAAGGTATGTAAGCTTCAAAGATCCATTTATGGATTAAAGCAAGCATTCAGGAGTTGGAATTTTCGGTTTGATGAGACAATCAAACAGTTTGGTTTCTTAGAAAATTAGGATGAACCTTGTGTCTACAAGAAGGTTAGTGGGAGTGCAATTGTATTTCTTGTATTATATGTAGATGACATATTGTTAATGGGAAATGATGTCTCAGCCTTACAATCAGTCAAAATTTGGTTATCCAAGAATTTCTCTATGAAAGACCTTGGAGAAGCAGTTTATATTTTAGGGATAAAGATCTATAGAGATAGATCTAAAAGGTTACTTGGTCTTTCACAGTCTACATACATAGATAAAATGCTAAAGAGGTTTAGCATGGAGCAATCCAAGAGGGGATATATTCCAAAGACACAAGATGAGAGGACACACATGAGTTTGATTCCATATGCTTCAGCTATAGGATCAATCATGTATGCTATGATATATACAAGACCCGATGTATCATATACTTTGAGTGTCACGAGTAGATACCAATCGGACCTTGGTGAGGGTCATTGGGTGGTTGTCAAGAATATCCTTAAGTACTTAAGAAGAACTAAGGATGTATTCTTAGTATATGAAGATGGAGATATTACTGTGAGCGGGTATACTGATGCCAACTTCCAATCTGACAAGGATGACTCAAAATCTCAATCAGGTTATATATTCACACTAAATGGTGGAGCAGTTAGTTGGAAGAGGTCCAAACAGGAAACGACTGCGGATTCCACAACCGAAGCAAAGTACATTGCAGCTTCTGAAGCAACAAAAGAAGCAGTTTTGATAAAAAAATTCATCACAGAACTTGGAGAGGTTCCAAGCATTATTGATCCATTACAATTGTATTGTGATAATAATGGAGCCATTACGTAAGCAAAAAAGCCAGAGTCTCATCAGAGATCCAAACATGTACTCAGAAGATACCATTTGATTAGAGAAATCATTGGTAGGAATGATGTAAAGATGGAAAGAGTGCCCACTGATCAGAATATTGCTGATCCTTTAACTAAGCCACTTCCCCAAAAGAAATATGATTCTCATGTACTCGCCTATGGAATTAAATACAAAGGCGATTGGCTTTAGTGCAAGTGGGAGCTTGTTAGAGGAGTGCTCTAAAGGCAATCACCTTTAGCACTTATTGTAACATCCTTGACCTTTCCCACATGCATTTCATCGAACATAAGTATCTTGAATACAATTCAATTGAATACGTGCATTTCATACGTATTTTCGTAGGAACAAGTTCATGGCACGCACTAGCTATGTGTCCTTGTATTTGGCAATTATATCGAGTCACACGTGTATCCTTATAACCTAAATGAGGATAACAAAGTATTAGAAATGAATTGAATAAGGTGTATAAATTAAAGTAAGCAAAGTGATTAGATTAAGATTAGTAAACAATTACATTGTTAATTTAGTTAAATCGGGTCAAATGATTAAGTTGTATTATTTTGTGAATTAATGGAATTATAAATATATGTAAATAATAATAATAACAATATAAAATAAAATGAAAATGAAACAAAAGAGAAATATAAGAGAAGAGAAATGAGAAAAGAGATGAGAAAAAGATAAAAAGGACAAAAACCAAAAGTTAGCTTTATCTTCCCATTTCTGCCTCCTCACTTCAGCCCCGTTTTCTTCTTCAATTTCCTCCATTTAAGACTTCAATTCTTCCTTGTTTAACCTAGTTTTTTAAGCTAATTGATCCCTTTCAAGGTTTTTCTTGGTAAGTAATCAATTCTTATTGCTATAGGGTTGATTTGAGTTGCTTAGGTTCAATATTAGGCACTGAATTGCACCCCAATTTTGATATTAATAGAAATTGATTCTGGAAATTTGTAAAACACAAAAGTTGTTCCTTTATATCTTAGACTTGTGGATATGTAAACATTTTTTCAAGATATTATGTATAGGGAGAGATATACTCTTCGTACTGAAACTGGTCAGGGTGTAAACCCTAACCACGTTAGCTACTGTGTGGTTTGATTTCGAATATGTTAAAGCCCTTATTTGAAGTCTCTCAAAACATAAAAGTTGTATATATATATATATGTTTTTTTATCTGTATACCAAATTTCAGGTTCATAGGTCTTGTAAATGGGGAGTTATGGTGAATGGAACCATGAATGTTTCATGGTTTGAACTGCCTACTGAGTGCCCTGGGCAGATCCAGTACATTGGTTGGCTAATTTAAGCTTGTTAGAGCTATATTATGTAAATTCTCAAAACATCAAAGTTATAGGTATATGTCTTATCTAAAAGTTGGTACTAATTACAGATTAATTTGTTATCTATAGACTAAGTTATGGCCTTTGGAATTCATACTGGTCCAGAAGCCAATTCTATTCGTGAACAGTAAAATGTTTGGTACAATTAGAAGACCATAGAGACATAATTGGTAAAAGTTGTAAACATGAAAACATGTTCCAAATGCACCCATATAAGTTTCTGTAAAGTTTCATTAAAATAGGACTTATATATTATAAGTTATGATGAACCCAAATGAGTACCCTGAAACTGCCTAAAGGCAGAAAACAAGGCAGAAAACAGAACACTCTTAGAAATTCCACCAAATATTGTACAATGATCCAATTGGTCTGAAATTTGAATATGTTCTATAATTATATGTTATTTTTAATTAGGAACAAGAATCAGATTAATTTTTCAATTATAGAAAAAGTTATAGGCTAAACAGTCCCATAAGGTCACACTGCCTCATAGGAAAAATCTTAGCTATTGACATGAACAATACATATTAATTTGTTTAAGCCACATTAAGTCGCCCTAATCATGAGTTAATCGATTATGTTTTCATATTAGGCTCGCAACATATTGGAGACCCACAAGGAGCAGATAGACAATAACTTAGGGGTCGGAATCAAATGAGAACGGTGAGTCTAATTATCGATTGAATTCTTTAGTGCAAATGAATGTTGCTTGCTATGTGATTCATGTGATTGTCATGATTGGTCCTTGATAATGTAATGATGGATAATTTGTGACATTGTGGTACATATAAATGGTATACTTGTGGTATATTTGAGGTATATGTTTGACAAATGTGATATATATACATGATATATGTATAGTATATACAAGGTATATGCTTGACATATGAGGTATATAGGGAATATATGTATGTTGTATATGATAAAGATGCAATGGTTGATGAATGCTTAAATACAAGTGCATATGCATATGGGCTAAAAAGGCGTTGTGACTAGTTAATCGACATTGCAAAGCAAAAGAAGAGGCCTATGGCCCAACAAATGTGCAAAGCAAAAGAAGAGGCCTATTGCCCAACAAATGTGCAAATAAACAAATAATCAAGCTAGCTAGCAAATGCAAATGCAAATGTTCACATGGAAACCCGGGGCAATATTCGTTTAATCTGGTCACAACAAAATAAAATGTACAAGCAAAGCATAAGTAAATAACAATTATTGAATACTTGATTTTATCTATATTTATATGTTATTGACTGATGAATGGAATGGAATACATGGTATATATTGGAATTGTGATTTATGACTATGAGTTGTTTGGTACTTTAGAGCTCATTGGATGGTTATTCTCACTGAGCCGCAACTCATCAATTTGCATAATTTTTCAGGTAAAGAAAAGTGATAGCTCATTTTGAGTAGCGTATAAAAGACATGGAGCATAGGTCACTGGCCGAGCCTCATCACTCTATCTCTCCTTGCATTCCACACAAGCATGAAAACATGTCATCTGTATTTTGACTTATATGTTTGAATATGTATTATCACTCTAGATTAGTTTTGAAATGTATAAATGGAAACAACCCGTAATCCTTCGGATGGAAAGTTTATGTTTTAATATATCTGATATATCGTATTGTGGTTTTTAATGTTGACTTGAAAAGTCATTGAGTGATATTATAGGATATAAGACTTGTAAAGTCATTAGTTGATTTTACAGGATATGATATGGAAAAAAATTTACTACCACTATTATCAGGGTATTTTCTCTTTCCAATATGCAGGATGTGATTATTTGATACAGAAATAGGTTATATTTAAATGCATAAGATGTGGCGTTACACTTATTGTACAAATTTATTTGATTAATAAAAGGCTTTTTCATTAATTTGATGTTCATTTGATATATGAATTGATAAGTGATCTTAAATCAATTAATGAAGTCCTTGATACATAACATAGCATGAAGGAAATCATGATGAGATCATGATATTGAGATTCTTATCATGTGTAATTATGTTAGTATCAAAATTATCCCTAGTCATAGGATTAATGAGACGAGACATTATTAATCCAGAAAGACTAATACATGTTACACTCCTTGATTGGATTGAGTAGTAGATCCCATAATCTATAAACATGAGATGTTTAGAATTAACATGTAGATGTTTGCTAAGTGTAGCTAAGTACATTGGATGACCAACTATGAGATAATCATATGGATAATCTATTCAAATGTCAATGATAGTCACATCATAGCAATGGTACAAGTATCCTTAGACTTGAGGTACTCAAGGATATCTTGAATATTGATTATGTATTTTGACAATATTCCTTGTTGCCTCGGAGAGGTAGCTCATAGGGTGGTGATTGGATATAACTTGATGTATTCGAAGGTAATTAGGTAACCAATAAAGGATTCACCATTCTTGATAAAACAATTGTATACCTATGGCCTCTTGTTGCGGTCATTACTCAAGAATCTCAGGCCGGAGTGGAAATGTCATAAAGATAGTCTTCAATGACATATCTAATAGAGTAATGAGCCTCAAGGACAAGAACTAACATTACTTGGACCAGACGTGACATAGTCAGTTTAATGGGAGTTGACACATGTCCATACTTTGAACCAAGTGGGGTATAGGGAGTGGAAATGTCATAAAGATAGTCTTCAATGACATATCTAATAGAGTAATAAGCCTCAAGGATAAGAACTAACATTACTTGGACTAGAAGTGATATAGTCAGTCTAGTGGGAGTTGACACATGTCCATACTCTGAACCAAGTGGGGTACAGATTGGTGAAAGGAATAATTGCACAGAAATTGTCTATGGAAAGATTCGTAGTCAAACCACTGACTTTCCGATCAATTAGGGGTCATGATGTGTTGCTAGATACCGCTCATGACCTGCTTAAATTAATTGTTAATTTAAGTGGCCAACATAACCGGGAACCTAATGGGTCACACGCATTCAAGATATGGAAAATGAGTAAAATGGTATTGGATAGGATCCAAAATATGAGAGAATTATTTTAGGATGGATCGCGATGAGGTCGCACGAAAAAAAACATTTAGGAGTGTCACGGGCCCGTACCCAGCAGTAGCCCGTAGCAGGCCCAGCGCGCCTGCAGCTTCCATCCGTTGGTCAAGGGCTGTAATTGGCCATAATTAGGCCAATTATGGCCAATTACTATTTATTAGTTGCAATTTTCTCCATTTTTGACTATTCATCTTATTTTTGAATTTGATTCAAATTGAAAAGACATCAAATGGCATAAAATGGATATGAAAATATATTTTTGTGAAAAAAAATATTTTTAAGACAACAAAAATTCTCTCAAAAACACTTTCAAAGCTAGCACTTTGAATTTGTTCAAACCATTTTCTCTTGATAGTTTTTTCTTCATTATTCACGTGGATTATCATTAGAGACATCCTAGTGTGGATTGTTGTAGTTTGCTACAATAGAACAAAGTGAAGATTTGAAGAACAAATAAAAATTACAAGGTATAATTTTTAACATTTACATTTATATAAATTAGTTTTAATGGTACAAGTATGATCTTTTATTTTGGGTTTTGAAAATTTTTATTTTTTATTGCGTTTATGAATATGATTCATTCTTCAAAACCCAACAATGTGCATGCCACTGCGCACAAACTCTACCTAATAGGAAAATGGTAGTTAAAAGCATGGTAAGACCGAAAAGTATATTTAGAGCTAAACAATGTAATTATTGTATGAAATTTGATCATATCAATAAACATTGCTGGATAAGAAAGGCTCATTGGGAACCTTCATATGCTAACCCCCAAGGACCCAAGCTCATTTGGGTACCTAAAAACAATACTTAAATTGTGATCTTATAGGTATGCCTCAAGTCCACAATAAAAGAAAATGCTTGGCTAGTAAATAGTGGATGGTCAAGGCATATGATCGAAGACAAAGAACTATTCAATGTCATTAAAAGTATTGATGGAAGTAAAGTAACCTTTGGAAACAATGCCAAGGATAAGATTATTGGCATTAGCTCTATTGGTATTAATAATACTACTTTCATTGAAGATGTCTTACTTGTTGATGGTTTAAAACATAACATGTTAAGTGTAAGTCAATTATGTGATAAGGGAAACCAAGTAATCTTTACTTCTAACGAATGTCTTGTAACCTCTAATAATGGCCAAGAGATATTTAAAGGAAGTAGAGATGTCAATACCTACATAATAGACTTACATGAAATATCTAACCTTTTCTCTAAGTGTCTGTGGTATAGAAGGCTTGCTCATGCAAGCATGGATTTAATTCAAAGCCTCAGCAAAGGAAAGCTCGTAAAGGGACTACCAAAAGTCAAATTTGAAAATGATAAGACATGTGAACCTTGCCAAAGAGGAAAACAACACAAGTCATCCTTCAAATCTAAAAACATTGTAAGTACCTAAAAACCTCTACAACTTTTGCATCTAGATCTTTTTGGACCTACTAGAGTTGTAAGCTTAGGAGGTAAACACTATGCTTTTATCATCGTCGATGACTACTCTAGATTCACTTGGGTAATTTTCTTAGCTCAACAGAGTGATGATTTTGAATATTTTAAAAACTATGCTAAGAGAGTTCAAAGGATATTGTATTTCAAAAATAAGAAGTGATCATGGAAAATAATTTGAAAATGAAATTTTTGAAAATTTTTATCTAGAACATGACATTTCACAAAATTTTTTTAGCTCCTGGGACACTTTAACAAAATGGAGTGGTCGGAAGGAAAAATTGAACTTTAATTGAAATGGCTTGAACAATGCTCAATGAGTATGGATTACCAACTTACTTTTGGGTCGAAGCCACAAATACTGCATGTTATCTTTTAAATCGAGTTTTCAAAAGACCTCTCTTAAACAAAACTTCTTTTGAGTTATGGAATGGAAGAAACCCATGATATCATACTTTAAAGTATTTGCATGCAAGTGTTTCATATTGAATACCAAGGAAAACATTGGAAAATTTTCCTCTAAATCTGATAAGGGTATATTTTTAGGATACTCCACCACTAGCAAAGCTTATAGAGTCTTCAATAAAAAGTCATTAGTTGTTGAAGAATCTATGCATGTTGTTTTTGATGAATCTAGTAAGCTTGATCTTTTGAAAGGTAGTGTTCTTGATGATGTTGTAGGTACAATGGAAAAACTTGATCTTGAAAATGAAAAAGGAGAAAATGATCAAGAAAATTAACATCAAGATGACTCTCTACCTCCATCTCAAGAGGAAAACAAGCAAGAGCTCCTAAAGGAATGGAGATTGACAAAACATCAGCCCAAGGAGCAAATCATTGGTGATCCTACAAAGGGAGTAAGTATTAGATCTCATCTCATACCTTTAGATTCTAATCTTGCCTTTGTCTCTCAAATTGAGCCTAAAAATATTGATGAGGCTCTTAATGATGAAAGTTGGGTGATTTCTATGCAAGAGGAACTCAACCAATTTGAGAGAAGTAAGGTATGGACTTTAGTTCCTAGACCCAAGGAGCATCGAATCATTGGAAGTAAATGGGTATTTAGAAATAAACTAGATGAACAAGGTTCAATAACTAGGAATAAGGCTAGGTTAGTTGCAAAGGGATACAATCAAGAAGAAGGAATAGATTATGATGAGACCTATGCTCCGGTAGTTAGATTAGAAGCCATAAGAATACTTTTATCATATGCATGCCATATGAATTTCAAACTCTTTCAAATGGATGTCAAAGGTGCTTTCTTAAATGGTTTTATAGAAGAAGTTTATGTAGAACAACCGTCAGGTTTTGAAAGCCATAATTTTCCTGACCATGTATTTAAACTTTCAAAAGCTTTGTATGGTTTGAAACAAGCCCCAAGAGCTTGGTATGAAAGACTAAGTTCTTTTATTTTAGAAAATAATTTTTCAAAGGGAAATGTTGACACTACTTTATTTATTAAAAAAACATAAGCATGATATTCTAATTGTTCAAATTTATGTTGATGACATCATATTTGGGTCTACTAATGAATTGCTTTGCCAAGAATTTGCTAAGTGTATGGCTAGGAAATTTGAAATGAGCATGATGGGTGAGCTCAAGTTCTTCCTCCGTCTACAAATAAAAAAAAAGCAATGAGGGAATATTCTTCAACCAATCCAAATATGCCAAAGACTTAATCAAGAAGTTTGGAATGGAAGGATGCAAAAATACCAAGACTCCAATGAGCATATCAGCAAAATTGGACAAAGATGAAAAGGGTAAGAGCAATAATGAAAAGCTCTATAGAGGTATGATTGGATCACTTTTATATCTTACTGCCTCTAGGCCTAATATAATGTATAATGTATACTTATGTGCTCGCTTTCAATCATGTCCTAAAGAATCACATTTGCATACTGTGAAAAGAATTTTAAAATATTTACATGGCTCATTGCATCTAGGTTTATGGTATCATAGAAATTCATCCTTTCGTATCATAGGATATTCAGATGCTGATTATGCTAAAAGTCTCTTGGATAGAAAGAGTAGTTCAGGCACTTGTCACTTTATTGGTGAATGCTTAGTTTCTTCGTTTAGCAAGCTCTAAAGTACCAAGCAACTTATAGTAACAAATCACAAATCCAACGCATACCACATATTCCATTTCATTCATCAGAATCATATAGTTACCAGTGAAATTAAAGTATATCATCATTACTCTTTACATATGCACATGCTTTGCTTATTCATTTTGTTGTGACCAAGTTAATAGACATTGGCCCAGGTTTCCATATGAACATTTTCCATGTGAACATTTGCATTTGCTAGCTAGCTTGATCATTTTTTTCATTTGCACATTTATTGGGCCATAGGCCTCTTCTTTTGCTTTCCAACATCGATTAACTTGTTACAATGACTTTTTGGTCCATATGCATATGCTTTTGTAACTAAGCATTCATCAACTATTGTATCTTTATCACATATATCATACATATATCACATATATACCACATATGCCACACATATACTATACATAAACCATGTATATATCACATTTGTCAAACATATATCAAATATTCCACACACATACTACTTATATGTACCACATATGTCACAAATTATCTATCATGATCAAATCATGACAATCAAATGAATCACATAACCAGAAATCATCTCACATATCACATAGTATGCAATATTCATATGCACTAAAGAAATCGTTTGATAACTATACTCACCTTTGTCCTTTGATTCCGACACTTAACTTATTGTCTATCCCCTCCTTATAAGTCTCCAATATGTTATAAGCCTAATATGAAAATATAATTGATTAATTTATGACTAGAGAAGCTTAATGTGGCTTAAACAAATTAATGTGCATAGTTCATATAGATAGTTATGGTTTCCTATGGGGTAGTGTAACCTTATGTGATTGATTAGCCAATAAATTTTTCTAGAATTGTCCCATTTATGTGATTATTATTCCTATAACATATAATTATATAGCATACTCAAATTTCATAGAAATTGGAGTATTTTACAATATTTGGTGGAATTTCCAATTGTGTTTTATTTTTTCCCTGTTTCTGCCCTTTGACAGTTTTAGGGTACTAACTTTGGTTCTTCATATCATACAATATGTAAGTCATATTATAATTAAACTTGATATACTCTTATAAAATTCAATATATAACATTTTCCATGTTTACAACTTTTATCATTTATATCTCTAAGGTCCTCAAATTATAAGAAACATTTTACTGGTCCATAAAAGAGTTGGCTTCCAGACCAGTATAGATTGTGAAAGTCCTATCTCACTATATATATAACATATTAAGGTTATAATTATACCCCAATTTATATAAGGCATAAAACTATAACTGTAATCTTTTGATAATGTACAAAATCCATCTCTAAGGAGCTCAAAAGGGCCAAACAAGTTGCTGGATCTGCCAAGGGCACTAAGCAGACAATTCAAACTATGGAACAGTCATAATTTCATTCATCATAACTCAACATCCACATGACATATAAATCTGAAATTTGGTATACATATATATAACACATAAATCTACAACTTTAATGTTTTGATCTTCCTAAAATACTAGCTCTATCATATTAAAAAGCAACTACCACAGTAGCTAACGCAACTAGGGTTCACACCCAGACCAATTCCAATAAGATGCCAATATTTTTTCATACACACCAAAGTTTGCAAATATATTTAGTCATAAATAAACCTAAGACATAAAAGAACAACCTTAATGTTTTAAACTTTTCTAGAATCAGTTTCTATTTGTATCAAAATTGGGTTGCAAAACACTACTTCAACTTAACCTAATAGCTCCAACAACACTAGAACAATGGAGAGAAGGTTACATACCAAGGACGAACTTGAAAATGATCAATTTGCTTCAAAACCTAAGTGAAATACGGAAGAAAATAAGGCTGAAATGGTGGAAGAAGAAGAAGAAGAAGAAACAAATCTAAAGTGAGGGAGGTAGAATGATGAAGAGGAAGATAAGGTCAACCTCCACCTCCTCACTATTATCATTTTCCCCTTTTTTGTCTTTTTTCCTTCCTTTTTGTTTTTCTTTTGTTTCTTTCATTTTTCTTCATTAATTCAATCTAATAATTTTTTTTCACATAAATTGCAATTTCATGTCATCCTCAACTAAATTATAAAATGCACATGTGCAATTCAGCACAATTGCAAAATACTCAGACACGTAACTAGTTCATATCGTGAGCTTATCCCTATAAAAATACATATAAAGTGAACATGTTTAAGTGAAATATATGTAAATGCATATGTCCAAATGAAATGCATGTAAAAATTCATATGTGGGAAGTTGAGGATGTTACAAAAAATTCAACCATATGACCTAAAATCTTGACATTAAGCTTAATTAACATGTTAATTCCTCTTTCCTTAATGGTGGCCACCAACTCATATCTTAATGTCCCAAAAATTATAATTAAATATCAAATACTTTATTTAGTCCTCCAATATTTAATAATTTGCAAATTGGTCCCAAAAAATTTTCATTTAGGTCCTTGAACAAAATTTAACTTCTTTACACTTTTAATATGCTTAATTTAACATTTCTCATAATTACTGATCATTATTTTGATTAATTCTAGTTAAAAATATGAATTTATACTTTGGTCAATATGATGAGTTAATTTACCGACACGTGCGACTCGGGGCCTAAATTAATGGAAATGACATTCTCTCCCCTTAAATTTCATCCTCAAAATTTTACTTGTTCATTCTGCACTGAATAATTGGGGATATTGAATTTTCATAACTTCTTCATTGTTCTATTAGGTTTTGAAGGCGAATCTCATTCAGAAAATGTAGCATAAAATAAAATTTCAAAACTCGAGAGAAGAATCTTACTTATGCCATTAAAACTAACTCATTAAATCATATGTAATATAAATTATATCTTGTAATTTCTTGATTTGTTCTTCAAATTTTCACCTTGTTGGGTTATGGAAAATCACAAAAACCCACACTAGGATGTCTCTAATGATAATTCATGCGAAGAATGAAGAGGAAACTAACAAGAGGAATGGTTTTAACAAATTTCAAAGTGCTAGCTTTGAATTTGTTCTTAAGAGAATTTGTTCTTAGATATGTCATTGAAGACTATCTTTCGGCATGAGAGTAATGACCTCGATAAGAGGCCATGAGTATAGACTCCTTTTATCAGAAATTGGTTACCTAATTACCTTTGAATACCTCAAGTTGCACCCAATCACCACCCTATGAGCAACCTCCTTGAGGCAACAAGGAATAGTGTCAAAATGTATAATCAATATGCAAGATATCCTTGAGTACCTCAAGTCTAAGGACGCCTGCACCATTGCTATGACAAGATTATCATTGACATTTGAATAGATTATACATATGATTGTCTCTTTGGAATAGTATGTATCCTGCTTGACCTACAAAGCTCTTGTGCTTTAAAAGGTTAAACTGCTATATCATCTGTATGAATAATAGGCTCAGGTTCAGGAAATTGATTAGCATCTACTTCAGCATCTTATACTTCATCAAGCTCAATTTTGCTCCTATTATCTCCTTTTAGAAGAAATTCTATTTCTAAAAAGATAACATGTCTTGAAACAAACATCATTTGTTCTAAGGAGTGGTAGAATTGATATCCATATGATGCTTTAGGATATCTCACAAACAAACATCGGTCAGATTTAGCTTCCAGCTTATTTGACATTATCCGCTTTATATAAGCAGGACAACCCCAAACTCTCATGTAAGAAAGTGTGGGCTTCTTGTTATTCCACATCTTATATAGAGTAACATCAACTGACTTTGAAGGGACTCCATTTAATATATAAATAGCAGTGTCTAGTGCATAACCCTAAATGGATTTAGGGAGTTCTACAAAGCTCATCATAGACCTTATCATGTCTAACAGAGTTCGGTTTCTCCTTTCAGCCACACCATTGTGTTATTGCGTGTAACGTGGAGTCCATTGAGATAATATCCCATTATCCCTAAGATAATTTGGAAACTCTTGGCTCAGGTATCATTTCCTTGATCTGATCAAAGTTTTCTAATACTTTTGCTAAGTTGTTTCTCTACTTCATTTTTGAAGTTTTTGAGTAGTCATCGATAAAAGTAATAGAGTAGATGAAACCACCTCTGGCATGTGTGGACATTGGACCACATACATCCAAATGTATTAAGTGTAAAAGCCCATTAACATGTTCACCCTTTCCCTTAAAGGTTAATTTAATCATCTTGCCTAATAAGAAAAATTCATATTTGTCATATGATTCATAATCAAATGACCCCAAACTACCATTCTTGTGTAGCTTAGCCATGTGTTTCTCACTTATATGACTAAGGCGACAATGCCATAAGTAAGATGATTTCAACATATCTTTTTTTGCCTTTTATTATCATCGATATTTAAAATTGGATTTGACAAATCTAATATGTATATTCCATTGCATAATGTACCGCTAGCATAAATAATACCATTCAACATAATAGAACAACAATTGTTACTAAAAGCTAAATGGAAACCATCTTTATTTAAACTAGAAACATAAATAATGTTTTTAGTCAAAGTAGGTACATAATAACAATTATCCAAATTTAACATAAGCTCACTAGGGAGGGACAATACATAAGTTCCCACAGCTAATGCAGTAACCCTTGCTCCATTTCCAACGCACAAGTCCGACTCTCCCTTATTGAGCTTCCTAATGTTCCTTAGGCCTTGTGTTGAACCTTGAGGGTTATTTCCATCATTTTGATGCTAACAAATAAAATAGCAATAATGTATTTAATATACTTGTTTTCTAAGTTTATTGAATAGGGTATGGAACATGATAACAAGAATGGAGAATGGAAGATGAATCTTAAAAAGATAAAATTGAAGAAATAGCATGTTCACACCCGTGACCTTATATGTCATGCCTGTGATGAAGCTTAGCGCCAACCATCCAACATTTAAAGTTTATGGACATGAAGAATGGTAGCAACCGTGAATGATCATATTAGTCACAACCGTGAAAGAAAGTCACGCCCGTGAGAAGACATGACAAATTCTTCCATAGAGCTTAATGGCCAGAGTCACCACTTGGACCACGACTTGGAAAGATGTGTCACACCTGTGAAGATATAATGTCACACCTGTGAAGATATAATGTCACACCCATGATCCAACACTTCAAATCCTTTCAAAATGCTTCCGACCAAGGTCACCACTTAAGTCACGACTTGGAAGAATAGCCACAACTGTGACACAAATATTCATGACCGTGAAAGATGAAAGAGAAACATGTCAGCTGCGACAATAAGAGTTGGTGCAATAGCTAGTTCCATATTAAATGCAATCTAATGGCTATAATTCACCATGGAAGTATAAATGCAAGTCATTTATGCATCTAGAAAAACAGAATAAGAGAATAGCTAATATTTCGAATCAAAATCTTGTTGTAAGCCATTTGTGCATTTGATATTTTCAAAACAAACATTTATTCTCTGTGAAAATCTTTTTGCTCATCATTCTTTGAGAATTATAGATTTGTAAGTGTTTCTCTCTGTAATCATCTACTCAAGTGAGTTTGGATATTTTGGGGTTAAGAGTAGAACACTTGTAAGGGTTATTTGTGTGAGCCTTTAAAACACAAGGTAAGGGTTATTTGTGTGAGCCTTTAAAACACAAGGTAAAGGTTATTTGTGTGAGCCCTTAAAACACAAGGAATTGGTTTATTGTGTGAGCCATTAAAACACAAGGGATTTCTGGGTTAGGTGTGATCCATTGTTAGAAACACCATAGTTGGGAGTGAGCTTGTAAAACTCCATTGTAACACTTAGTATGTTAGTGAAACTCCCAATTGTGATTAGAGAGAGGAGTAGGGTTTGTTAACACCCGAACCTCTATAAAAATCCTTGTGTCATATCTTTCTATCCCTACTAAACTTAACTTTTCTTTTCACACTTAAAAGTTAAATTTTTAATATCCAATTCAACCCCCCTTCTTGGTTCAATTTCTGGACAACACCTTGCATATTAGTGCATATGTGTGAGCCATAACCGATATCTAATATCCATATATTATTATCGAAAATAGTATTAATTTCAATAAAAAAATACCTGAAGTAGATTGGGCATCATATGCCTTCTTCTTCAAGGACTCTAAGTAGGCCTTGCAGTTTCTTTTCCAATGGCCATCCTTGCCAAAATGGAAGTATGTTACCTTTGGAGCAGTCTCCTTAGCCACACCTCCCTTAAGATTTATGGACTTCTTCTTCTTATTAAGGTTTTTCTTCTTAGAACTAGAAGAGTACACCAGCATCCCAACCTTACGGTCCTTTTTGACATATGACTCAGCTGTCTGAAGCATGTTGATTAGCTCTAGAATAGTGGTGAAGATTTGCTTCATCCTATAGTTGAATACAAAATGTGAAAAACTATCGAACAAACCGGTTAGAATTAAGTTACTACTTAATTCATGGTCCATCATGTTGGGTTTGAAGATAAATCTTATTCATAAAACATAGCGAAAAAATAAAATTTTCAAAACCAGAAAGAAGAATCTTTCTTGTGCCATTAAAACTAATTTATCAAAACATAGAGGTAAGAAATTATACCTTGTAATTTCTCGATTTATTCTTCAAATTTTCACCTTGTAGGGTTGTTGCAAACCACAACCATCTACTTTAGAAATATGAGAAGAAATTATAAGAAAAATGGTTGAACACACCTCAAAGTGCTAGCCATGGTGTATGCTCAATTTGAGAGAAATATGAAAAATAACTATTAATTTTCTTTTTTGAATTTCTTAATTTCCAAAAAATAAATTTCAAACTTTTAAACTTTTGAAAATTGTTTTTACCACAAAAATAGTCTAAGTACAAAGTGTACAAGACAAAGGAAGGGATTTTGGGATTTTTTGCCTTAATTAGCCTTAATTAGCCAATTAAGACCAATTAGGCTAACTACTAGCCAGCAGCATGCTGGGCAGGCCTGCTGGCTTGCCTGGTAGGCTAGTAGCCCATGCGGGCCCATGTCCCCTCTGAATGATTTTTTTGTGCGATCCCATTGCGATTTGATCCAAAATAATTCTATCATATTTTTGGATCCCATCCAAGACCATTTTACTCATTCTTCACATCTCCAATGCGTGTAACCGATTAGGTTCCCGGTTATGTTGGCCACTTAAAATAACAATTACTTTAAACAAGTCATGAGCAGTATCTAGCAACATATCATGACCCTAAATTGACCGAAAAGTTAGTGGTTTGACTATGAACCTTACCATAGACAATTTTTGTGCAATTATTCCTTTCACCATTATATATGTAACATCCAGTGATTTAGGTCCCGATTGCACGTGACCGTAGCGAGGTGCACTGATTTAATCAGAGTCTAAATTTGAACCAATAAAAAAAGACTAATAATAAAGAAAAATAATTAAGGGTCTTATTATTTGGGAATTAAAAAGATTATTGCTAGAATTGGAAAAAAATAAAATTTTCTATGGACAAAATCGATATTATGACAATTGTTGGGGGAAAAAAATGTGAAGATGGGGAAATTGTGCCAAATAAGGAATTTCTTAAAGTTTAAAATTTAATCAAGATTAATTATGTTAATGAGCCAATGAAAATTAGGATTAATTTTAATTAGTGGGACCCACTCTTTAATCATAGTATAAAAGTCAAAGAATAGGAGGAATTCTACACTCTTCCACCTAAAAATCTAACTCATCTCCATCTTCTTTTCTTTTACTCTTAGATTTCTAGCATAGCTCACCAAAACCTTCATTTTTGCTTCAATCGAAGCTTGAAAAAGAGAGAAAAAAAAATTTAGTTTTAAGAGAGGAAAATTCAGAATTTAAGAGTTCTTGCCATAAAGGGAGTAAATGAGCAAGAAGGAAGAAAGAAAGAAGAAAAGGAAAGGGAGTAACTTGGGAGAAATTCGGTCCACCTTGGAGAACCATTAAGGTGAGTTTATTATTCTTAAATTCAACCTTTTTCCTTCCATTTGAGATCCATAAGGATGACAGATATGATTAGGTTTGATAGATTGAGGTTATGTTGCAAGATTGGAATTAGAAATTTAAAGTTTGCAACTAGTTGAAGAAAGTGTAGTTAAATTTTGAATTAATGATAATTGATGTTAGTTAATTGTTTTGTGATTTAAAAACTAGAGAAATGTAACTTTAATGGAGGAATAAGGGGCTTCTTTGGTTAAGTTAATTTGGGGAAAATTGAAATTAACATAGAATCAACACAAATGGGTGATAAATAAAGTGTGAATTGAGTGTTGATTTGAAGAAAATGAATTAGGAACTATGATAAGGTTTTTGGGCAGCCATGACATATCAAGAAGGAAGTTTAACCTTAGTACATTTTGACTAAAATAAAGTATAAAACATATTAGGAGCACTAGAATATTAGGTAGGCATGAAAAGCTTTGAAAATGGATATTAGGATTGAGATATGGTATAGTTGTGTAGGAAAACCAAATGAACCAATGAGAGGCCCTCAAGAGGGTGACAAAGGCAAAGAGAAAGCTAACTAGTAAGAGGGGGAAAAGAAGGATAAAGGGAAGATCCAAGACTGATTAGGTATGTGCTTCATTGATAAAAATCTTACATGTTGTTTAACGGTATGAAATTATGTTTTAATGTGTGATATCAATGTGGTTTGACATAAAATGTGATTAATTGTTGCTTTTAATGTTTTATAAGGTAATTAGACCAAATGGTGTGAAAATCATTAAGATATGTGAATGTAATTGTGATTTGGAAACTCTGGCATAAAAATGAATGCATATGATGAATGTAAGTAGTATATAGATAGATGCCAATTGATGACCATGCTGTAGAGATTTTGGAATAGTGTTGACTATTTTGACCATAACTAATGCTATGATAATGGTATTGAGATGAAATTAGTTTGAAATGAAAGTGGAATCATAATGATAAACTTTAATTCAGAACCTGAGTTCAAATTTTAATTGAAAGTGGGCTAAAAATTTGACACAAAATCTCGGACTTGTAGGTACCCAGAAAATATTGGATAACATTTATGGAACTCCCTTCAGTAAAAAGGCCATAAATTTTGAGAAAAAAACTTGGATTTTTGTGATTTTTGATGCATCTTAAATATGAAACAATAAGCTACAAATTGTTAGAAGCTATAACTTCAAATTCGAATTATACATGGGCTAAACATGAAGCCCAAAATCACAGCCAAAATCTGTCATAGATAAAAACTTGAAATATTAGGCTTTTGCATATGGTGTGATGAGTATATGTAGTAATTAATATGTATTTTCACTTTAATGGTAATTATAATTTTTTAATAAATTATTTATGTGTGAGATTCTAATGTAATAATAATGGGAACAAAGAATAAAAATAAATAAGCATATTGGTGAAAATTTAGTAAAATTATCATTTTTGAAAATATTGTGAATAAATATAAAAATAGTTAAGCCCTAAGACACATAATCTAGAACTAGAATAGAGAATTATTTGGCAAGCCAATCAGGGGATTTAAGGCACTCAGTGCCAAATATAAAAGCCGATACTAGCAAATTTATAAAAGCACTCGACGCAAAATTATTAAGTCGGTAATAACAATATTACAAAAGCGGATAATTAACTATTATAAAAGCGTTTGATGCAATATTATGAAAGCCGGTAATGACAACCCCATTATTCCTATTAGTTAGTTTGGTTATAGGTGTTATGGACACAAGAAAAATGAAAAATAAAAATAATATAAAAGTATGACATTTTGAAAATGTTATGTTAAATTAAAATCGTTAAATATGAAATATTTGATGAAATTTATTTGTTTTCATATAATTCTTTATTTTATGTCTTATTTATGAAATGATTAATTGACATGTAAGAAAATGAATATATGTAAAATTTTTGTCCTTGAAGCACCACTAAGCTAGTAGCTTCGGCAGGTGATTTCTTCTCGTGCCGGTTTTAAAAGCGTAGTCGTAGATAGTAAAATTTGTCAGAAGAAGAAGGGTACCCAGACAAAAGCAGCTAAAGGCTTTGAATTTATTTTTGGTATATTTTATCAAAAGCTTTGTAAATTAAATTATAGTTCTATTTCATCTAGTGTGTATTATAGATGTGACTCATAATGTAAATTAAAATATAAATAAAATTTGGAATATTTGTGCTTGTAATAATTTTATTTTGGTGTTTGTAATATTTTTTTAAAAAAATTACTTTATTTAGCTAAGCTTATAAGACAGTTAATCAGGTAATGCTTACTTACCTTGCTGAAATGAAGTGGGGTAAGGGGGTGTTACAATATACTCCACTTGGTTTAGAGTATGGACATGTGTCAACTCCCACTAGGCTGACTATGTCACGTCTAGTCCAAGTAATGTTAGTTCTTATTCCTGAGGCTCATTACTCTGTTAGACATATCATTGAAGACAATCAACATGACATTTCCACTCCGGGCAGAGATTTCTGAGTAATGACCCCGACAAGAGGCCATATGTATACATTCTTTCTATCAGGAGTTGTGAATCCTTTGTTTGTTACCCAATTACTTTTCAATACCTCAAGTTGTATCCAATCACCACTCTATGAGCAACCTCCCTGAGGCAACAAGGAATAGTGTCAAAATATAGAATTAGTATCCAAGATATCATTGAGTACCTTAAGTCTAAGGATACTTGCACCATTGCTATGTTGAGACTATCATTGATATTTGAATAGAATATCCATATGATTATCTCATATCAAGTCATCCAATGAATTAGCTACACTTAGCAAGCATCCATATGTTAACTCTAAACATCTCATGTTTACAGATTATGAGATCTACTACTCAATCCAATTAAGGAGTGTAACATGTGCTAGTGTGTCCGGATTAACAATGTCCCATCTTATTAATCCTATGACTAAGGATAATTTAGATACTAACATAATTACACATGATAAGAATCTCAATATCATGATCTCATCATGATATCCTTCATGTTATGTTATGTGTCAAGGATTTCATTAATTGATTTAAGATCACTATCAATTCATATATCAAATGAACATCGAATTGATGAAAAATCCTTTTATTAATCAAATAAATTTGTAAAATAAGTTCTAAAGGTGATTGCCTTTTCAACACTTCTCTAACAAGCTCGCACTTGCACTAAAGTGAATCAACTTTGTATTTAATTCCATAGGCGAGTACATAAGAATCATATTTCTTTTGGGGAAGTGGCTTAGTTAAAAGATGATCTATATTTTGATTAGTGGACACTCGTTCTATCTTTACATTATTCCAACAAATGATTTTTCTAATCAAATGGTATCTTCTAGGTAGATGTTTGGATATCTGATGAGACCGTGGCTCCATTGCTTGTGCAATGGCACCATTATTATCACAATACAATTTTATTGGATCAACAATGCTAGGAACCACTCCAAGTTCCATGATGAATTTCTTTATCCAAACTGCTTCCTTTGCTGCTTTAGAAGCTACAATGTTCTCTGCTTCGGTTGTGGAATCAACAGTCATTTCCTATTTTGAACTCTTCCAACTGACTGCTCCACCATTTATTGTGAATATATAAGCTGGCATCGGTATACCCACTCACAACAAGATCTCCATCTCCATATACTAAGAATACATCCTTAGTCCTTTCCAAGTACTTAAGGATATTCTTGACAACCTCCCAATGACTCTTACTAGGGTCCAATTGGTATCTATTCGTGACATTCAGAGCATATGATACATTGAGTCTTGTACATATCATAGCGTACATGATTGATCCTATAGCTGAAGCATATGGAATCAAACTCATATGTGTCCTCTCATCTTGTGTCCTTGGACACTTAAACTTTGAGAGAGTAATCCCTCTTGCACTGCTCCATGCTAAATCTTTTTAGCATCTTGTCAGTGTATGTAGACTGTGAAAGACTAAGCAATCTTTTAAATCTATCTCTATAGATCCTTATCCCCAAAATATAAACTTATTCTCCAAGGTCTTTTATAGAGAAATTCTTAGATAACCAAAATTTGATTGATTGTAAGGTTGAGACATCATTTTCCTTGAGCAATATGTCATCTACATACAACATAAGGAATACGATTGCACTCCTACTAACCTTCTTGTATATATAAGGTTCATCTGGATTTTGTGTGAAACAAAACTATTTGATTGTCTCATCTAATTGAATATTCCAACTCTTGGATGCTTGCTTGAATCCATAAATGGATCTTTGAAGCTTGCATACCGTTTTGCCATCTTTGGATATGAAGCCTTTTGGCTGTGTCATGTACACATCCTCAGTCATATTTCCATTAAGGAAAGCCTTCTTCATATCCATTTGTCATATCTCATAATCACAATGAGCAGCAATGGCTATGAGTATCCTTATGGATTTGAGCATAGTTATTGGGCTAAAAGTTTCATCATAGTCAATTCCTTGTCTTTGATCATAACCTTTTGCTACAAGTCTAGCTTTAAAGGTAACCACATTAACACCCATATTAGTTTTCTTTTTGAAAACCCATGTGCACCCTACAGGCTTTATCCTTTCAGGTGGGTCAACTAAAGTCCATACTTGGTTTTCACACATGCAATCCATTTCTAACTTTATGGCTTGAAGCCATTTGTCAGATTCTAAACTATTCAAAACTTCTTCATAGGTTGTAGGCTTATCATTTTCTATGAGCAATATGTGATTTTGTTATCTAATGAGAAATCCATATCTCTTTGGAACAATATGTATTCTACTTAACCAATGAAGCTCTTGTTCTTCAGAATGTTAAGCTATTATATCATCTGTATGAATAACAGGCTATGGTTCACACAGTTGATCAGCATCTACTTGAGCATCTTGAACTTCCTCAAGTTATTTTGCTCCCACTATCTCATTTTAAAAGAAATTTTCTCTCTAAAAGGATAGCATATCTTGAAACAAATACCTATTGTTCCAAAGGGTGGTAAAATTGATATCTGTATGATGCCTTTGGATATCCAACAAGCAGACATCGTTCAGACTTAGCTTCCAGCTTATCTAACATTGTCCTCTTCATATAAGCACGACAACCCCAAACTTTCATGTAAGAAACTGTGGACATCTTGTTATTCCATATCTCATATGGAGTAACATCAACTAACTTTAAAGGGACTCCATTTAATATATAAACAACAATCTTTAGTGCATAACTCTAAAAATATTTAGGGAATTCCATAAAGCTCATCATAGATCTTACCATGCCTAATAGGGTTTGGTTTCTTCTTTCAGCCACACCATTGTGTTGTGGCGTGTAAGGTGGAGTCCGTTGAGATAATATCTCATTAACCCTAAGATAACCTACAAAATCTTGGCTCAAGTATTCACCTCCTCGATCTGATTGAAGAATTTTTTTAATACTTTTTCCAAGTTTTTTCTCTACTTCATTTTTGAATTCTTTGAACTTTTCAAAAGCTTCATTTTTGTATGTCATAAAATACACGTACCCAAATCGTGAGTAGTCATCGATAAAAGTAATGAAGTAGATGAAACCACCTCTGGCGTGTGTGTACATTGGACCATATACATCCGAATGTATTAAGTCTAAAAGCACATTAGCACATTCACCCTTTCTCTTAAAGGGTAATTTAGTCATCTTGCCTAATAAGCAAGATTCACATGTGTCATTATATGGTATTCATTGTGAAAGAGGCGACTAAAGGAAATCACCTTAAGCACCTGATGTACTTATTTATTATTAATAAAAGGCATTTTCATTATATGGTATTCATTACATATGAATTGATATAGATCTTATACTGTTTAATGAAGTCCTTGATATGTAACACAACATGAAGGAATTCATTATGAGATCATAATGATGAGATTCTTTTCATGTGTAATTATGTTTATACCTAAATGATCCCTAGTTATAGGATTAACAAGACGAGACATTATTAATCTGGATAGACAAGCATATGTTATACTCCTTAACTAGGTCAAGCAACTGATCTCATAAAGCTGAAGACATGAGATGTTTAGAGTTAATATGCAGATGCTTGATAAGAGTAGCAAGTACATTGGAAGACCTACTATCATATGGATATCTATTCAATGTCAGTGATAGTCTCATCATAGCAATGGTGCAAATATCCTTAGATTTGATGTTACCCAGACAATGAACCAAAAAGGGGGTTGAATTGGTTAGCAATTAAAAATTACTTAACTTGAAAGTGCGGAATAAATTGAATAGAGTAAGGAAGGTGAGATCTCGCACACAAGATTTATAGAGATTTGGGTATTAACAAACCCAATTCCTCTCCCCAATCTCAATTGGGTGTTTCACTAACTCACGAAGTATTACAATGGAATTTTTCAAGCTCATTCCAAACTGTGGTGTTTCTCTCAATGGCTAACACCTAACCTAGAAATTCCTTTGTATTTTTTCAATGGCTCACATAAAAACAAATTCCTTGTGTTTTATGACTCACACAATAAACCCTTACAAGTGTTTCACTCTTAACCCAATATACCCAAATCACTTTTGAGTAATTGATTACAATGAAAACACACACCAACCTATAATGCTCAGAAATTATGAGCAATTAGGTTTTCACAATGAATAGTGGTTTGTTGGGAAACATATTTACTGCACAAGGCTACAACAAGATTAAAGATGTAAAGTAATTGTTGTTCCCTTTGTTGGGATTCATAAATGACTTGCATTTATACTCCCTTTATGAATTATAGTCATTTGGGTGCATTTAATGCAAAAATAGTCGTTGAACCAACTCTTAAGTTCGCGCCTAACATGTTTCTCAGTCGTCATTCACAGGCGTGAATATATGTGTCATGGTCATGAATGTTTTTCCAAGCTGTGGTCCAAGTGGTGACTCTGGCTGTGAAGGTCTCTGGAAGAATTGGAAGTGTATGATCACGGGCATGACTAATACTTTCATGGGCATGAATATTCTTCCAAGCTGTGGTCCAAATGGTGACTCCGACCATGAAGGTCCCTGGAAGAATTTGACATGTTTGGTCACGAGCGTGATTGTCTTTCATAGGCATGACTGCTTGATCATTCACGGTTGGTTTGATCATTCATGGCCGTGAACTTTGAATGTTGGAGAGTTGACGCTAAGCTATATTTATGGGTATGACAAAATTAGTCACAGGCGTGACACTTTTCTTTTCCTTTGATTTTAATCTTCAAAAGTTGTCTTTCAATCTTGCTTTATGTTATAATCAAAGTATATCATGTTTAACACACTTAGAACACAAACATTGTTAAATACATTATTGCTATTTTATTTGTTATCATCAAAATGATGGAAATACCCCTTAAGGTTCAACAATCTCCCCCTTTTTTATGGTGACAAATAATATAGCAATATGTGCTTTTGAAAAGTCTCGCCCTCGAAAGGTCTTTAAGATAAAATAATAAATTGCAAGATTTGGAAGAAATATAGCAAAGGTATTTGCAAACTAATAAGGTATATGCAAGGTATATCTTAAGTATATCTCATAAATTAACACACATATAACCAAGTGTATTCAAAGTATATGTGAGATATATGTTAAGTATATCTTATGCATTAAAATGAGTTCAAATAAGTTCAAGTTTGCAAAGTATATGTGAGGTTGATGTGAGGTATATCTTATGCATATTATCAATTAAAATAAAGTTTACATATTTCATACCACACATTGCATATTACTTAATCATATTCATGTATAGATCACATTTATGCTAGGTTTTCCCCTTTTCTCATCAGCAAAAAGAAATGAAATATCAATAAGATGATTGTATTAAAAAATTAAAAGAGAAGGATTACATTGAAATTAGAATGCATAAAAATAAAGTCTTATAACAGCAAAAATAAAGCTACTACAAGAAAACTAGGACTCTAGGTAGGCTTCAAGCCTGACAAATCATGCCTAAGGTGTGCTACCTTCGCCTTGAGGTTGTCCATATGAGACTCCATAAAGTCTTTAAGGTTTTCCAACCTCTCATCGATGGAAGCTTGCATCATGTTAAGGCGAGGGGCTATACAATCAACAACATGTTATGCCAAAGTGGATGTGGTAGAGGCCGATGACTAACCAACATCCTCAGCTACCGCTGGTGTTGATGTCTCAGCACGGGCTCGCTTTCATTATTGGACAAACTGAAGGCTAGCATTGAAAGTGTCAGAGTCATTATCCTCCCAATCAATTTCACCAGTTAGAGTGGTGAAATGGTAGTATACATTATCTTCATAAATAATACAGACAACCTCTCCCATCTTTATAAAGGACTCAACATCGAGTCGGTCTCGTGGATGAACTGGAATGAGAGTGAAAATGTGTTCGTCGAGGTTCAAATACCCTACTCAATGGCAAGGTGAGTCATATACCCTCCAATCAAAATATCTCCCGATGGTTTTGTTGCAATGGAAAGGAGGTGATTTGCGAACCATCGTGACAATGCTATGGATAATCCTCTTTATGCCATGTCCAACAAAAAGTGCTCCAATTTTCTGATTGCCCCGTTGCTATCTCCTAGAGAAAATATACTATAGTTGAGAAACCTATGTATATACTTATGCACAGGAGACTGAAGGCAGGGGGCTCTTTGTCTTTTTCATATCCCAATTGCATTCCAAACCAAAATGTTTACAAGATGGAGGAGCATAGAATTCGACTTCACTCTCATTGAGGATACCATCCGAGGGGAGCTTGAAAATAGTGCCAAATTCCACTGCAATGAGAGTGTTAGGATGCTTGCAGAGCTGGAATTTGATAGTTCCAATGGGTGAAACCTGCAACGTGCTAAGAAACTCGAGAGTTGGTTCCCTTACCGTTGGACGATTCCACAAACTTTCTGAAGTGACAAGCTTGTAATTGTTCAATCATGCCTGTCTCAAGACCAAGTGTCTTGATGCAACTCCACTCAAAGGATCGTGATTAGAGTAGAGGTCATATCTTGAGAACGACATATTGCAGATGGCAATGATCCAAAATGACGTTGAGTAGATAATCGATATGGCATTTCGGAGCATGTGATTTCTTCCTAATGCCTTTGGAAGAACTAGATCCATTTGATAGCTTTGAACAAGGGAATGAGAAGAAATTTTTGAAATAGGATTGAAAACCCTTGAGAAACTTGTGATTCTTCAAAGAAAGAAGGGTTTGAAAGGGTTTTATGGATGGGAATGTAAGTGAGGAGGCCGAAATTTGTGAGAAATATTGAATGAGAGTGTTAAATGAGAGAATTTGTAGAGATGCAAATGAGAAAATATAGAAAATTTCGTTTTATAGTCGACAGCTTCACGACCGTGAATAACCAGTCATAAGTGTGAATCATCATTGTCACTGATTGTTGAAGGAGTTGTCTAACCGTGAAGAATAAGATGAATCAAGTCACGGTCGTGACATTAAACAATCATAGGCAAGAATCAGGCTTTTTACGGGAGTGATAAATATTGTTACGGGCATGAAACTCATTTTTCACGACTTCTACCCATGAAGCAAGACCTGAAACAAAGCATGAATGGTTCTGGAATTATTTGTTGTCTTTGGTCACGATCGTGAAGATATGTCATGGGCATGAGGAAAGCTTTTCACGAGAGTGACAAATAGAGTATCAGGCATGAAACTTTGTTTTCACTACTTCTTCCCATGAAGCACATCGTGAAGCAAGGTGTGAAAGCTGCTGGAACAGTTTGCCATCTTTGTTCAAGACTGTGAATATATGTTACCGGCGTGATCCACCTTAAATCTTCAAAAATTAAACTAAGTCTAAAACAAAAATAGAAGATTTCTAAAAAGGTTCTATGCTTAAAAAAACATACTTCTATCATGTTAACCACATCATACCATAAACTCAGTCAAGTAATAAGCATCATATGAAGGAATTAACATTCAAGGTTCACACTGCATACAATAGGCGTAAAAACAATTAAGAAAAAGTAGATCCATCAAGCATACCAAGCTCTCTTGTTATAAAGCAAAAACTTTATTCATTAAGAGGTTTGGTAAAAATATCTGCCAATTGATTATTTGTATCAAAAAAATCTAAGACAACATCTCCATATTGAACATGATCCATAAGAAAATGATGTCTACTGTCAATATGCTTACTTCTAGGGTGTTAAATAGGATTCTTAGATAGATTGATGGCACTAGTGTTGTCACATTTGATGGGTATATGGTCCAAACTATGACCATAATCCTTAAGTTGTTGTCTCATCTATAGGATTAGAGTGCAACAACACCCTACAACCACATATTCCGTTTCAGCGATAGATAAGAAAATTAAAACTTATTTCTTGCTAAACTAAGAAACTAGGCAATCACCAATGAAGTGACAAGTGCCTAAGGTACTCTTTCTATCCAAAAGACTACCGGAAAAATCTGCATCTGAATATCTTATGATATGGAAAGATGAATTTTTAGGATACCATAAGCCTAGATGCAATATGCCATGTAAGTATTTCAAAATCCTTTTTACAGCATTCAAATGTGATTCTTTAGGACAAGATTGAAATCTAGCACATAAGCATAGACTATACATTATTTCGGGCCTAGAGGCAATAAGGTCTAAAAGTGATCCAATCATACCTCTATAGAGTTTTGCATTTATGTTCTTGCCCTTCTCATCTTTGTCCAATTTTGTTGATGTGCTCATAGAAGTCTTAGCATTTTTGCATCCTTCCTTTCCAAATTTATTGACTAACTCTTTGGTGTACTTGGATTGGTTGATGAATATGCCCTCATTGCTTTGCTTGATTTGTATACCAAGGAAGAACTTAAGTTTGATGGTTGTATCAACATGTCCTTTTGAAAAATTATTTTCTAAAAGAAAAGAACTTAGTCTTTCATACCATGTTCTTGGAGCTTGTTTTAATCCATACAAGGATTTTGAAAGTTTAAAAACATGATTAGGCATATTATGGCTTTCAAAACCCAAAGGTTGTTCTACATAAACTTCATCTTCTACAAAACCATTTAAGAAAGCACTTTTGACATCCATTTGAAAAAGTTTAAAATTCATATGGCATACAAATGCTAAAAGTATTCTTATGGCTTCTAATCTATTACCGATGCATAGGTTTCAACATAATCTATACCTTCATCTTGATTATAACCCTTTGCAACTAACCTAGCCTTATTCCTGGTTATTGAGCCTTGTTCATCTAACGTATTTCTAAACACCCATTTACTACCAATGATTTGATGGTATTTGGGTCTAGGAACTAAGGTCCATAATTTATTTCTCTCGAATTGGCTGAGTTCCTCTTGCATAACAATCATCCAACTTTCATCATTAAGAGCCTCATCAATATTCTTAGGCTCAATTTGAGAGACAAAAGCAAGCTTGGAATTTATGAGTTTGAGATGAGATATAGTACTTACACCCTTAGTAAGATCACCAATGATTTGTTCCTTGGGAAGATTCTTTATCATTTTCCATCCCTTTGGTGTTAAAGGAGTCCTCTAAAGGCAATCACCTTTAGCCCTTATTGTACAAATTTATTTGATTAATAAAAGGCTTTTTCATTAATTTGATGTTCATTTGATATATGAATTGATAAATGATCTTAAATCAATTAATGAAGTCTTTGATACATAACATAACATGAAGGAAATCATGATGAGATCATGATGTTGAGATTCTTATCATGTGTAATTATGTTAGTATCAAAATTATGTGTAATTATGTTAGTATCAAAATTATCCCTAGTCATAGATTAATGAGAGGGGACGTTATTAATCTAGACAGACTAGCACATGTTACACTCCTTAATTGGATTGAGTAGTTGATCTCATCATCTATAAACATGAGATGTTTAGAGTTAACATGTGGATGCTTGCTAAGCGTAGCTAAGTACATTGGATGACCAACTATGAGACAATCATATGGATAATCTATTCAAATGTCAATGATAGTCTCATGATAGCAAGGGTGCAAGTATCTTTAGACTTGAGGTACTCAAGGATATCTTGAATATTGATTACGTATTTTGACACTATTCCTTGTTGCCTCATGGAGGTTGCTCATAGGGTGGTGATTGGATACATCTTGAGGTATTCGAAGGTAATTAGGTAACCAACAAAGTATTCACCACTCATGATAGAAGGAGTGTATACCCATGGCCTCTTGTCGTGGTCATTACTAGGGAATTTATGGCTAGAGTGGAAATGTCATAAAGATAGTCTTCAATGACATATCTAATAGAGTAATAAGCCTCAAGGATAAGAACTAACATTACTTGGACTAGATATGACATAGTCAGTCTAGTGGGAGTTGACACATGTCCATACTCTGAACCAAGTGGGGTATAGAATGGTAAAGGAATAATTGCACGGAAATTGTCAACGGAAAGGTTCGTAGTCAAACCACTATTAGACCATTTTAAGTGGCCAACATAATCGGGATCCTAATGGGTCACACGTATTGAGGATACGGAGAATGAGTAAAATGGTCTTAGATAGGATCAAAAATATGAAAGAATTATTTCGGGATGGATCGCGATAAGATCGCAAGGAAAAAATCTTTCAGGAGGGTCACGAGCCCATACAGGCCTGTGCGGGCTAGACAGGCTGCTAGCAGGCTAGTTGGGCTGCTAAGCAGCAGCCCGCAGCAGGCCCAATGCATTATTGTCTCCCTCCCGTTGGTCAACGGCAGAATTTGGCCTTAATTAGGCCAATTATGGCCAATTACTATTCATTCATTTCCCTTTTCTCCATTTTTGACTCTTCATCTTTTGTTTGAATTTGATTTAAATAGAAAAGACATCAAAGGCAGAAAATAGAAATGAAAATATTTTTTTGTGAAAAAACTATTTTTAAAATACAACAAAATTCTCTTAAGAACACTTTCAAAGCTAGCACTTTGAATTTGTTCAAACCATTTATTTTGATAGTTTCTTCTTCATTCTTCACGTGGATTATCATTAGAGACATCCTAGTGTGGATTGTTGTGGTTTGCTACAACCCAACAAAGTGAAGATTTGAATAACAAATAAGAAATTATGAGGTATAATTTCTAACTTCTATGTTTATAAAAATTAGTTTTAATGACACAAGTATGATCTTTTGTTTCGGATTTTGAAAATTTTATTTTTCAACTGCGTTTATGAATATGATTAATTCTTCAAAACCCGACATTTGGAAGCTCTTAGTTGTCTTGCTCTTGAGCTTGACGTAGAGAGACATCTTGTTGTTGTTTCTCTTAATCATCATCATCTTTCTCACGATCAAGATGAAGGCTTCTCCATTGTGCCTACAATGTCATCAAGAACACTACCTTTCACAATATCAAGCTTACTAGATTCATTAAAAACAACATGCATAGACTCTTCAACAACCTAGGACCTTTTATTAAAGACTCTCTAAGCTTTGTTAGTTGTAGAGTATCTTAAGAAGATACCTTTATCATATTTAGAGGCAAAATTTCCAAGGTTGTCCTTGGTGTTTAATATAAAACACTTGCATCCAAATACTCTAAAGTAGGATATCATGGGTTTTCTTCCATTCCATAGCTCAAAAGAAGTTTTATTTAAAAGTGGTCTTTTGAAAACTTGATTTGAAATATAACACGCAGTATTGGTGGCTTTGGCCTAAAAGTAGGTTGGTAATCTATACTCATTGAGCATTGTTCAAGCCATTTCAATTAAAGTTTGATTTTTCCTTTCTACTACCCCATTTTGTTGAGATGTCATAGGAGTTGAAAATTGTATGAAATACCATTTCTAAACAAAAGTTTTCAAAATTTTCATTTTCCAATTCTTTGCCATGATCGCTTCTTATTTTAGAAATAAAATAGCTTTTTTCATTTTGAACTCTTTTAGCAAAAATTTTGAAACATTCAAAAACATCAGTCTTTTGTGCTAAGAAAATTACCCACGAGAATCTAGAGTAATAATCAACAATGACAAAAGCATAGTGTTACCTCCTATACTAGCAACTCTAATAGGTCCAAAAAGATCTAAATGCAAAAGTTGTAGAGGTTTAAAGGTACTTACAATATTTTTGGATTTGTAGGATGACTTGTGTTGTTTTCCTCTTTGGCAAGGTTCACACTTCTTATCCTTTTCAAATTTGACTTTTGGAAGTCCACTTACTAGCTCTCCTTTGCTAAGGCTTTGAATTAATTCCATGCTTGCATGACCAAGCCTTCTATGCCATAGCCAAGATTCATTAGTAATAGTCATAGGACACTTAGAGGAAAGGTTAGATATTTTGTGTAAGTCTATTAAGTATTGACATCTCTATCTCTTTTGAATATCTCTTGGCCACTTAAAGATGTTACAAGACATTAATTTGAGGTAAAGATAACTTGGTTTCCCTTATCACATAATTGACTTACATTTAACAAATTATGTTTCGAACCATCAACAAGCAAAACATCTTCAATAAAAGTGGTATTATTAATACGAATAGAGCCAATGCCAATTACCTTACCACCATCAATTCCTTTGATGTGATTGAAAAGTTCTTTGTTTCCAGTCATATGACTTGAGCATCCACAATCCACAAGCCAAACATTTTCTTTTATAGTGGACTTGAGGCATACCTATAAAACCATAATTCAATTTTGGTTTTTAGGTACACAAACGAACATGGGTCCTTGGGGGTTAGCAATTGAAGGTTCCCAATAAGCCTTCCTTATCCAACAATGTTTGTTGATATGACCAAATTTCATGCAATAATAGCATTGTTTAGCTCTAAATATATTTTTTGGTTTTGACATGCTTTTAAGTCTCAACATCCTTTTAGAAAGAGTTTGTGTGCAATGACATACACATGCATGATGAATAAAGGCTTTCCTATGTGCATGCCTTTTATACATAAAAGCATGATTGGCCTTTTAAGGTTTCCCTCTTAAGCCAAGTGACCCTTGACTATTCTTCTTTCGAATAGAGGGTTTTGTGTGTGCTATGCTCTTAAGCCTTGGGGTTATTACTCAATTGTGGAGGTTTGTAGTGCACTAGACTTAACAAATGTAGCTTCATGAGATGAGGACGATGTTTCATTAAATCCTAGACCATGTCTTATTAAAGGTGGTCTTTGAGAGACTATGAGAGTATTTAAGCTCTCTTTCCCTTTATGAAACCTTGAAATTGAGTTTCTAAGCTCCTCAACTTCAATTTTCAAAATATTGTTTTCTTTAAGCAAAGATTTAGTTGAGGGTCTAGAGGAATACTCATATAATGATTTTTTAAGAGTTTCATTAGAAGTTTTAAAATCAAAATTCTCTTTTTGTAAAACTTCCATTTTGTTTTTCAAATCTAAAATATTGTTTTTATAAGTTTTAAATTTACTTTTATATTTTTCTAATTCCAGGTTCAATAATTATATTAAACTCTGCTCATCATCATCATCATTTTCACTATTACTATTATTATCACTAAAAGAGTATGAGTAAGAATGACCTACCTCATCCGTGAAGTGTTCTCTAAAGCCTTGAAGCATAGGTTGGCTTCTACTCCTTCATTATCATCTTTTTCGCTTGAAGAGCTTTCATCATCCCCTATGGCTTTGTGACCTTTCTCCCCATCATCTTTTCTTGTGTTTCTTGAGCTTTAGACATTTTGGTTTGATATGTCCTTTCTTCCCAAATTCATAACACTTTACCTCCTCTTTATATTTTTTAGAGTCATTTGAGGAGTGTTTGAAGGTTCTTTGTTTGGAGTATCAAGATTTTCCAAATCTTTTTTCAATTATTCTTTTTATTCTTCTTAAGAGCATGGAAATGTCCTCATTCTCATCATCACTGTTCTCTTCATCATCTTTAATTACCTCTTGAGATTTTGAAGTAGTGGCTTTCTCTTTTACTATTTGGCTTCAAGTTCTCTATCTCTTTTTACCATCACTTTGTGCGTTAAAAGTTTGCCAATAAGCACATCGATAGGCATGATGCTCATGTCTTCATTGGCCTTTTTTATACCTATAACTCTTGAACCATAGTCTTTGAGAGGAAGGCTTCTTAAAATTTTGTTGGTCACATCTTCCAAGATCAAATGCTTTCCAAGCTTTCTCATGCCATTGATGATGGCTAGAAGACAGTTCATCATTGTATTGCAAATTTTTAATTTCTTAAAACAATTTTTGTATACTGTATTACGAAATTTCAGTTTCTCAGCCCAATACTAGACCCATACTACCCGTATGTAGGTTGTGAAATGGGAACGCTCTTACCCTAGCTTAAGCCACCCTGCTCATTATCTGTGTCTATTTATATTACAAATTTTGCATCTCAAATCATGAGCATTCTTACCTAAACTTAAGCCACACTAATGAGAAACATACTAACTACATGCATATGTGCAAATTCTACATCTCAAATAAAGAGCACTCTTACCTGAGCTTAAGCCACCCTGATGAGTAAAAAATGGCATGCATAAGTATTCTATGCTACCATAACCCCCTCAATGGCATCCTACCTATCCTAGCTAGTCTTCGAATAGAGAATGGGCATATTTAACTACAGTCCGAGTATCTTTATCATTTACCTCACAATTCATATCCTTACATAGTCGTTACATATTACTTTGTATGATAAACACCTAGTGCATATTCCCAGTTCTCAATCATATTATCACATGATATGTAATCTCACTTAATCATTTCAAGGTGTATGTAAACATTTTTATGTAACTCAAACACATCATTCAATTAATCATTACTGGTTACAAGGCATTCACGGGCCTGAAACCTTCAGTCATAGGTTGTCTACCCATGACTCAACCATGATTGGCTCTTAAACCTTCACAAGCATGAACATTTATTCACGAACTTGAAATTCATGCTTTCGTGGGAGTGAAGTTTGGCATCATGGGTGTGAAATCCTTTCATAGGCATGAAGCTTGGCTTCACGGGTGTGATACATCATGCAGAAACTAAATTATAATACTATTTTCAACCAATATCATGCACAATCATATGAAAATTCTAAAGCTAACCAATGTTAGCCACACCTAGCAACACTTCGCATATTCTAGAATGTAAAATCAACTACCAATAAGCATTTATTCTTACTTTAATTCATCAAACTAGGCTCAATGCCTCATTTATCAATATCACCATCAAAACATATTCATTGGTTAATTTATCAATTTCATACAGGTTCCATGATTAACCAAATTAATTAACATGCTTCTAGCAATACCAAATCATCAGTTCAATTCACTTAACATGTCAGAAACCATAAATTCACATCACAAGCATACCAAATTGAATAAAAATGAGTATATGTACAAACCTTAATATTGGAGCCCTAACAGTTAACACTCTTGCGTCTACTGCCTTTGGTGGACTTCTCCACCTTCTGTTTCAGCCCTTAACATAAAATCAGAGGCTATATATATACCAATGCTGATATTAACCTAATTATGCCATAAACCAACCAAAGACTTAAATTTTCATTAATTTAAAGCTTATATACCTTATTTCCTTTTAAACCAAATTAAACTAGACTAAAGAGCAATGGAGAACATGATCTCTTACTATATTTCTTGAACACAAATTGATTTATAGGATTCAAAATGTGTTCTAATCCTACTTATTTTTTTATTTCAAACCTACAACGGAAAGCTTTGTTTTTAAATTCATTTTTACTCTGTTTATGGTAGAAATCTCATGTTTAATCAACAGGAATTCAAAGGGAATAAGGGGATTTTGTTTATGGGGTTTCAAGATTTGTGGCTAAGGTTTTCTGATTGGAATTTATGTGAGTTTTTGTCAAAAAGATGATGCTGCCATATTTAAACCTACAGGTCTTCTCGGGCGTGAACACTAGTGTCACGGCCGTGAAGATCATCAGCTTCTAAAATTGAAATTCACGACATTCATAGCCATGATTAACTCTATCATGGGTGTGAATGCTGGAAACTTCATATTTTCTTATCTTTTCATTAGTTTATGTTTTCTAATACTCTTAACCTCACATATACTTCCCATATACCCTTAATATACTTATTTAACTTAAAATTTTTAAACTTTTAATTTGCTGGTGTTACATAAAAATTCTTCCGAATTCATCAATTGACAACTCACATGTCTTAGAGCAAAGCTAGAAAGATACTTTTCCAAAATTATCAACATGCAAAGTACTCAAAAATTCAAAAGTAATTTTCCAAAATGTAGGATAAAAAATATCTACAAAATCCAGTAGCCCCAAGTTTTTCAACCATATCCTAACATCAGTTTCAATTCCTACTATCCTAACACATTCCCAGTTGAAGGCTCTAGAATTGAGAATGGGATTAGTTTTCATAAAACTATACCTTCAAAGGGCATTAGAGGGTAGCAAGGAGTGAATTCAGTCTACGACTGGTCGAGAAGCAGTGGACTTTACTCGTGTGCCTTTACCTCATGATGAACTTGCTACAGTTGCCATTGAAAATAAACCAAAAAGCATAAGAAAAAAGAGTTTCCTGTGGGTGAATAGTAACTCCATAATGGGTTTTGCAAAATCTCCCCAAAAATTGATAAAAACACTCAAAACTTGATTAAAAGATGAGAAAATGTAGAAATTGAACCAAAAAAGAAGAAAATGGTGAAAACTGAGAGAGAACGGTGTAAAACCTAGAGGATTACAGGGGGCAGAGAGAGAGAGAGAGAAAGTGAGGAAGAAGAAGATAGAATTTAAGGTTATATCGCGTTCTTCATGGTTGTGACTAACTCTTCACAGTCATGAAAAACCAGTTCAAGAGTTGTCAAGTCGTGAACCTCAAACGTGAACGTTTTGTCTATTCTCTCTCCAATATTCACGAACATGAATATATATTCACAAGTGTGAAGCCTCTTTGTCATGGGTACTAAGCATTGACACTTAAATAAATTGTTTTGTCAATTCTATTCACGATCATGATTTCATTGTCACGAGCATGAATCCCTTTAAAAGAAAAAATTAAAATTTAATTTTAAGGAAAGGATTTTAAGTTAGCACTTCTCAAACAAAATATCACAACATTTAATTCATAAAATATCATCAAAATATATTCACTCAAGGTTCAAAATATAATATAATCAAACAAATATGAGAAATGCAATTTTTTAGTCCAAGATAAAGTGCTTCCATCAAGCATACCAAGTTCCCTCTTTGTAAAACAAACTCTTTTTTATAAAAATATCAGCTAATTGATTATTAGTGTCAATAAATTTTAACACTACATCACCATTTTGGACTTGATCTCTAATGAAATAATGTCTTATATCAATATGTTTACTCCTTGAATGCTAAATGGGATTTTTGAAAGATTTATAGCACTAGTGTTATCACATTTAATGGGAATATGATCAACCATATGACGAGTCTTTTAATTGTTATTTTATCCAAAGAACCTGAGTACAACAACAACAACTAGCAGCCACATATTCTACTTCAACAGTGGATAAGGCTATGGAAACTTGTTTCTTACTAAACTAAGAAACTAAACATTCTCCTATAAAGTGACAAGTTCCAGATGTGCTTTTTCTATCTAATAGATTACCAGCATAATCAGCATCCAAAAAACTAATTAAATAAAAAGATGTATTGTTAGATACCATTATCCTAAATGCATTGTGCCATGAAGATATTTTAATATTCTTTTTATAGCATTTAGATGTGACTTTTTAGGACTAGATTGAAACGTAGCACATAAACATATAGAATACATAATATTAGGCTTTGAAGCAGTAAGATATAAAGTGATCCGATCATACCTCTATAGAGCATTTCATCTATAGGCTCACCCTTCTCATCCTTATCCAATTTGGTTGATGTACTCATTGGGGTTTTTGCATTTTTGCATTCCTCCATTCCAAATTTCTTTTAAAGTTCCTTTGTGTATTTGGTTTGGTTGATGAAGATTCCTTCCTTGCATTGTTTAATTTAATGATCGAGAAAGAATTTGAGTTCAGCCATCATCCTCATTTCAAATTCCTTAGTCATACATTTAGCAAACTCTAGACAAAGTAATATATTAGTAGCCCCAAAAATAATATCATTAATATAATTTTGAACAATTAAAGTATCATGCTTATGCTTTTTAATAAAAAAAGTTATGTCTACATGGCCTTTTGAAAAACCATTTTCTAAAATAAATGAACTAAATCTTTCATACCAAGCTCTAGGTGCTTGTTTTAAACCATATAAGGCTTTAGTAAGTTTAAAAACATGATTAGGAAATTCATGACTTTCAAAACTATGTTTTTGTTCAATATATGCTTCTTCTTCAATAAAACCATTTAAGAATGCACTTTTAACATCCATTTGAAAAAGTCTAAAATTCATATGAAATGCATATGCTAAAAGAATTCTAATAGCTCTAATCTTGCAACTAGACAAAAGTTCCATCATAATCTATTCCCTCCTCTTGGTTATACTCTTTGGCAACCAATCTAGCCTTATGTCTAGTTGTTTGATCTTGTTCATTTAACTTATTTCTAAATACCCATTTTGTCATAACCATCCTTCCTACTAAGGATGAGAATGACCTAAAAATTCATAATACAACATTCTCCTTAACATATAGTCTTTATCACAACTCATACATCAGTAGCCTTTCAAATAAAATCACAAATCATTACACAATTATTATGGATGTCACTTGCATGAACCTGTTCCATTTTAGAAAAAGTTCCTAACTCACAATCTTTTATGTATAAAAGTTACGTTATTTTTACTTGTCATAACATACATACATTGTTTACTATTTACATCACCATTTATACATCGATATGGCCAACATATCAAATGGCCCAAAATACATCGTATTCACACTTCTATACATCATTTATACATCTAGGCACTAGAATGTCCACAACTTAGATTACTAGCCCAACCTCCTCTTGACGTGAACTGAGATAGCTGTTGACATCAGCTAATCATCTAGAGAAATTAGGAAGAGTAATATGAGGGGTGTGAAATGCTCGATAATTTAAACCATGGTCACGGGTGACTGAAATCTGGCGTGCCGAACCAATTAGAGTCTAAATTCAGACATGAAACAAAAAAAATTAAAATGATAATAAAATATGAGAAAAATATTTTGGATATTAGTAACTGAGAATTTTGAAGTTCAAAACTAAAATTTAGAAAAAAAAATAATTTATCATTGAACTAAATTGGAATCTACAGTGTTTTTGACACAAATATTTAAAAAAGGTATAAAAATGGAATATTTTTTGTCTAAAGAAAGAAATATTCTTTGGATTAAAATAAAGTAAGAGCGATTTAAATTAATAGGCCAATGAGGGATAAGATTATCTATTAATCTTAACTACCCACCTAATCCAACTATAAAAGTCAAATTTTACTTCTTGCTTTTATTCTTCTTATTCCTCATCTTAAACAAACTAAATTCTCTATCTTTTTCTTCCTTGTTGCCATAACCCACATCCCCCTAATTCTTCTTCTTCAATTAAAGCTAAGGTTTAGATGGAAAAAGTTGGATTAAGGCAAGATCAACAACAAAAGTGAAGCATAGTGAGCCAAACAAAGGAAGAGGAAGGAAGAAAAGAAGAGAAAAAGAGAAGGGAAGAATTTTGGTCATTTTGAAGATCTACAAATGTGAGGTTAGATTTTTCATCTTCTCACTTTTCTTCTCCTCTTTTCTTTCATTTTGGAGTAAATTACCATAAAAGTTGGTAATTTAGGATTATTAGTATGTTAATGGTGGTTAAGGGTTGATTAGTGTGTTTAGTGCTTGATTAGTGTGAAATTTGTTGTTAGGCCAAGGAGGTGAACAATCTTTGGGCCATAATCAAAGAGGAAGTAAGGGCAATGAGAAAGTAATTAGGAAGAAGAGAAGAGTGAAGAGAAGTAGACTTTTTGAGGTATGTACATTTGGCAAAAATTCAAAATGGAAAATGTTGATTTTTGATTTTGTGATATTATGTGTATTTGTGTATGTAATTATTGAAATTTTGATTGAGTGATGAATTGGTAATTAAAATATGCCATGAATGTGAAAATAAAAAATTTGAATATGATGTTGATGGATGAAGATGGAAATTGTAAGAATTAATTGAAGTGCTGGAAAATTCGTCTTATGAACATTGTCTACTTTTTTGGCCATAACTTGAGTTCTGGAAATAATTTTTGAGTGATTCTGATTGGGTTGAAAATATAAAACATAGGCCTTCAAATTTCATTCATCTGACCATTAGACCTGAATATGCCTAAAATTAGGTGTAAAATGGACTAAAATGTCGAACTAGAAATTTGTCCAGTAAAATACTGGGCAGAATGGAATGAACGTAGCTTAGTGAAAAATTCATAAATTTTGCTAAAAAAACTCAGTTTAATGTGATTCTAGTTGGAAATTCAAGACAAGACATGTACCTACATTTGTTTAGTTGATAACTTACCCAAATTCCATTTAAAAATGGATGAAAAATGCAGATAAATATGAGACATAAATGTTGTCCAAAATAAGGTAGCTTGTATATATGTGTTGGTTGTTGAATTTTGTGATAGATAAAGATATTATTTAACTTTTCTTATAGTTATAATGATTATATGAGCATGTTTAAGGTTGTAAAATATTTAATGGTGATTATTGCATTTATGTAAAATTATATTAGTATTACATACATAATTTATGTAAATAATAATAAAGGTAACAAATATAAGTTCTAGTCTAAAATATCGTCGGCTATCAAACAAATAGAAAACAAATGTGTAAATTATTAAATTGATATTTTAAATTGCATGTCTTGTATTGTTAAAGAATTTCAAGCATGCTTAATGAATGAAATGTGATACTTGATAAATTGTATATTTTTACATAACATAAATAGTTTTGATACTATTTGAATGTTTTGGCAAAATTAGTAAATTAATTGTCGTTTCTAAAATTTTATTTTAGAAATATTTATATAATTATTGGATAGTTGTGAAATGTACCACTAAGCTAGTAACTTAGCCTGTGTGACTTATGCACATATTAATAGACATAGCTACTGCGTTAGGACAGCCGAAGAAAAGGGGAATCCCAAGATCAAATTGCAATAGTTTATTTTCTTTTTGTAAGTTTTGGGAAAACTCCTTTTGATATAAATTTGTGGCATGTGGGATTTATAAAAGAGTGAATTTTGTAATTAATATATTTGGTATTATTTGTAAATGTATTTCTAAATATTATGGTTTAATGAATAAGTTCTTTTAAATTAAAATACTTACATCACTAGTTGCATATTTAAATGATATAAAAAAATAAAGTAATAAATATTTTGCTAATAATAAACTCAAAAATTGGAAAAAAAATTTACAATAAATTAAGCATTGGATTTTGTTTTTTTACAAAAATGAGCTTGGTAACACTTTTATAGACTACTAATGACTAGTAGGGTAAGGGAATGCTACATTTAGTGGTATCAGAGCCTAATCTAATTGATTCTTAAACTATGGGTGTAAAATAGAAAGTGTCTCATGCGTATACATAAAATGCTGCAATTATCTAATTTGGGTCCCTTCTTCTAGTTTATAGGTAGATATGGATTCGGGATCAGAACAAGATTTCTTGAAAGATGAACTGAGTAATAGTCTTTCAGACTCAACCGATCGTGGACAACCTTCATCAGTGAGAGATTTTGGGCCGAGTGTAGTAGCTTCGCTAAGAGCAGAGGGACAAGCTAATTTAGTACATGAACCTCCTATGGAGCAGATAGTAAATTTGTTGCAACAGATAGTACAAGCAGTTTGACAACCAGCTCCACCTCCTCCTCCACTTCAGCCAAAACCCCAGATTGATAAACTAAGAAAATATGGGGCCACAGATTTTATGGGAAGGAGAGAGGATGACCCAGTAGCACCAGAGTTTTGGATGAAATCAACATAAAAGGGTGTTTCAGGAGCTCGAGTGTCTAAAGAATAGAAAGTCAGGTATGTAGTGTCCTTTCTAAAAGATCATTCCTATGACTAGTGGGAATCTTATCTAAGCCCTAGACATCGAAACCACCTTCATGAAATTTCTTCAAGGTAGAATTTAGAATGAAATATGTGCCTAAAGTCTATGTTAATGAAAAGAAGAGGGAGTTTCAAGACATGAAGTAGGAAAGCATGTTAGTAGAAAAATACGAGATGGAATTCACCAAACTGAGTAAATATGCAACTAGAATCATTGTTGATGAAGCAGATAGGTGTCGTAGATTTGAGGATAGGCTTAATGATGATATTGGAAATATGGTTACCGCCCTTCAACTTGAGGATTTTGCTACATTAGTATCCTCAACCATCAATGTGGAAAAAAGGTGAAAGAGAAAAAGGGTAGAAGAGCCATCCCAGAGATTAACAATTAGCAAGGCCTAGATGTCTAGTAAATGGGGACGAACAATGCCTAGGTTTTTCCAATTATGGAGTTCTACAACAACTTTTTCAGCTAGGCAAAGCCAACAGTCGAGGCCAGAAGGGTTTACAGCTAGTACACCAGCTTCAGGTAATAGGAAATTTATATCTGTCACATGTCAGCATTATGGAAGATCACATGTAGGTGATTGATGGTGGATTACTAGAGCATGCTTATCATGCAGATCTACTGAGCATAAACAAAAAAATTGCCACAGAGGAAAAGGTACAGAAGGTGTAGTATCAGTTTAGTTTCATAATTTCACTCAAGGTAGAGGCATGGGACATGGATAGTCTAGAATCAATAGGATTCATCAAAGTGTATCAAAATCAGTGAATAAAGCAAAAGGTAGTCAAGTCCCAGCTCTAGTATATGCCATGAGAGCTCGTGAGCAACATGATGCCTCAAATGTCATTATCGGTAAATTTTCTCTTTATGATACTGATTTATTTGCATTGATAGATCTGGGTTTTGCACATTCATATTTATGCATGTCACCACCTAGATAGGGTAACATGGTAACAGTGAAATTAGATTATGATATATTAGTGACAAATCCTTTGGGTCATAGAGTGAAAGTTAGTCAAGTCTATAAAAATAGTCTAGTCAAAGCTCAGAATGTAGAATTCTCAGTTGACTTGATAGAGTTGCCATTTCATGAGTTTAATGCAATCTTGGGGATAGATTGATTAACTCAGGATAGGGCAGCAGTGGATTGTCAGTATAAAAGAATGACTTTCAAGAATTCAGGGTAGCATAATGTGATTGTCTTGGGTGAGAATCAACCATATTTGACTAATGTCATTTCTATTACAAAAGCATGTAAGCTTATCAAAAAGGGATATGAAGCATTTTTGGCACATATTGTGGATACTAAGAAAGGGAGTCTAGATCTCAGGGAGATTCCTACAATATGTGAATATTCAAAAATCTTCCCTGAGGACATGCTAGGGTTACCACCTATTAGGGAGATAGATTTTTGCATAGATGTTTTACCAGGCACAGCCCCAATATTGATCACTCCTTATAGAATGGCACTTGCTGAACTAAAAAAATTAAATAGCAGTTGCAATAGTTGTCAGAGAAAGGGTTTATTAGACCTAGTATCTCACCTTGGGGTCCTCTAGTTCTATTTGTGAAAAAGAAGGATGACACCTTACGTTTGTGTATTGATTATCGTCAATTGAACAAGATGACAATTAAAAATAGATATCCATTGCCGAGAATAAATGACTTGTTTGATCAGTTGAAAGGAGTAGGGGTATTTTCTAAAATTGACCTCAAATCAGATAATCACTTATTGAGAATTAGAGAATCAGACATTTCAAAAATAGCATTTAGGACTTGGTATGGTCATTACAAGTTTTGAATAATGCCTTTTGGCCTGACGAATGCCCCAATAGCATTTGTGGATCTAATAAATTGAATCTTTAGGTCTTACTTGGACCAGTTGATGGTGGTGTTGATAGATGATATCCTAGTGGACTCCAAAAGCAGAGAATATCATGATCAACATTTTTGTACTATCTTCCATACCATGAGAGAGAATCAATTATATGCAAAGTTGTGAAAATGTGCATTCTGGTTAGAAGAGATGGCCTTTCTAGGGCATATTGTCTCAGCCGAAGGGATCAGAGTTGACTCTAGCAAGGTAAAAGGAATCCTCAAGGTAAAAGGCCTCGGAATGTGAAAGATGCGAGAAGTTTTCTTAGTTTGGTTGGTTATTATCAAAGGTTCACAAAAAGGATTTACAATGATAGCCTCACCACTAAAAAAATTGCTTAGAAAGGAGACCATATTTGAGTGGATAGACCGGTCCCATATTAGTTTTGATAAGTTGAAAAAAATGTTAATAGAAGCACCAGTGTTGACACAACCTACTGAGGTAAAAGATTATGTGGTGTACAGTGATGTTTCCCTTAATGGTTAGGGCTGCGTACTAATCCAAGAAGGAAAAGTGATCGCTTATGCTTCAAGACAATTGAAGCCTCATCAAAGAAATTATCCAACACATGATCTAGAACTAACAACCATTGTGTTTCATTTCAATGTGGTAGCTGATGCTCTGAGTAGAAAAACTCTAGCAGGTAAATGTTAAAACTTAAATTTATTAATTGAATAAGATTAAACAACTAAAAATGAAATAATAAGTAATTTATATATTATTTTGGCAAAATTGCATATTCAACCCATATTGATCCAACAAGTAAAAGATAATTAGAAGCAAAACACAAAATTAAAGGAAATCTTTGAAATGGTGAAAAAGGGTGAAAAACCATTATTTACTTTGAAGTTTACGGGAGTTTAAGGCATAAGGGCAAGTTATGTGTGCCAAATATACCATAATTGAAATGAGAGAATTGGAAAGAGGCTCACAATGTTATTTATGCAATGCACCGCAACAAAATGTAGAACACCGCTATATTGGAATGAGCTTATTGAAAAGAAAGTAGTGGGTCTAGAGTTAGTGCAGCAGACAGAGGAAAAGGTGAGAGTAATAAAAGATAGGCTAATAGCTGCTGCTAATAGATAGAAATCATACAAAGATTTGAAAATGAAGGATATTGCGTATACAGTTGGTGACAAAGTATTCTTAAAAGTCTCACCCTGGAAAATGATTTTCTGATTTGGAAAGAAAGGAAAGTTAAGTCCTAGGTTCATTGGACCATACAAGGTACATGAATGCATAGGTCCCGTGGCGTACAAATTGGCTCTACCATTAGAGTTAGACAAGATTCACAACGTATTCCATGTGTTCATGTTGAGAAGATATTGATCATATCCATCTTATATCATATCAGCAAAACCTATAGATATACGACCAGATCTAACTTATGAAGAGGAGCCAATGGAAATTCTAGCTTGAGAAATAAAGAAGCTACAGAATAAGAAGGTACCATTAGTAAATATTATATGGAAAAATCATAATTCGAAAGAGGTGACTAAGAAAATGAAAAGGTGATGAAGGCTCAATATCCACAATTGTTCCATTCTAATTAAAAAGGTAAAATTTGAGGATGAAATTTTTTTTAAAGAGGAGAAAATTGTATTACTGGATAATTTAGGCCACAGTCGCGGGTGACCGAAATCTGACACACTGAATCGATCAGAGTTAAAATTTGGACAAGAAATAAAAGAATTAATTAAGAATTTTGGATATTATTAATTGAGAATTTTGAAGTTCGGAACTAAAATTTAGAAAAATATAATTTTTTGCTGAACGAAATTGGAATTTACAGTATTTTTGATACAAATATTTTAAGAAGGTATAAAAATAGAATATTCTTTATCTAAGGAAAGGAATATTCTTTGTCATTTTGGTCATTTTGAAGGAAGAGGAAGAGGAAGGGAGAAAAGAGAAGGGAAGAATTTTGGTCATTTTGAAGATCTACAAAGGTGAGGTTAGATTTTTCATCTTCTCGCTTTTCTTCTCCTCTTTTCTTTGATTTTGGGGTTAATTACCATTAAAATTGGTAATTTAGGATTATTAGTATGTTAATGATGATTTAGGGTTGATTAGTGTGTTTAGTTCTTGATTAGTGTGAAATTTGTTGTTAGGCCAAGGAGGTGAACAATCTTTAAACCATATAAGGCCTTAGTGAGCTTAAACACATAATTTGGCAATGTATGACTTTCAAAACTGGGAGGATGTTCAACATAGACTTCCTCTTCTATAAATCCATTTAAAAATATACTTTTGACATCCATTTGAAAAATTTTAAAATTCATGTCCCATGTAAAAGCTAAAAGTATTCTAATAGCTTCTAATCTAGCAGCCGGAGCATAGGTTTCATCATAATCTATGTCTTCCTCTTGATTGTACCCTTTGACAACTAATCTAGCCTTATTTCTAGTTATAAGAACTTGTTCATCTAACTTGTTTTTAAACATCCGTTTAATACAAATGATTGGATAGTCCTTGGGTCTAGGAACTAAGGTCTATACCTTATTTATCTCAAATTGGTTGAGCTCCTCTTTCATAGCAATTACCTAATTTTCATCATTTAGAGCCTCATCAATGTTCTTTGGCTCAATTTGAGAGACAAAAGCAAGATTAAAATCTAAAAGTTTAAGATTAGAACCAGTACTTATACCCTTGTAGGATTACCAATGTTTTGTTTAATGGGGTGATTTCTTATGAATTTCCACTCCTTTGAAAGCTCTTGGGTTCCTTGCTCTTAAGCTAGAGGTACAAAATTATCTTGTTGTTGCTCCTCTTGATCATTATCATCTTTAGTTGAGGTTCCATCATCCTTTTCATGATCAAGATCAAGATTTTTCATTGTTCCTATAATGTCATCAAAAGCACTACCTTTCATAAGATCAAGTTTACTAGATTCATCAAAAACAACATGCATAGACTCTTTTACAACTAATGATCTTTTATTAAAGACTCTATAAGCTTTGCTAGATGTGGAGTATCCTAAAAAGATACCTTTTTTGGATTTAGAGGCAAATTTTCCAGGGTTATCCTTGGTGTTTAATATAAAACACTTGCATCCAAATACTCTAAAATATGAGATCATAGGTTTTTTTTCCATTCCATAGCTCAAAGGAGGTTTTATTTAAAAGAGGTCTTTTGAAAACATGATTAGAAATATAGCATGTGGTATTTATGGCTTCAGCCCAAAAGTAGATTGGTGGACCATACTCATTAAGCATTGTTCGTGTCATGTCAATTAAAGTCCCATTTTTCCTTTCAACCACCCCATTTTGTTCAGGTGTTCTAGGAGTTGAAGAATTAAGAGAAATACCATATTATAAACAAAAAGTTTTAAAAATTTTCATTTTCAAATTCTTTTTCATGACCACTTCTTATATTAGAAATAAAATATCTTTTTTCATTTTGAACTCTTTTGGCAAAGTTTTTAAAGGATTCAAAAGTGTCACTCTTTTGATCTAAGAAAATTACCTATGTTAATCTAGAGTAATTGTCAACAATAACAAATGCATAGTGTTTAACTCTTAAACTAGCAATTCTAGTAGGTCCAAAAAGATGTAAATGCAAAACATTGTCATGGTTTAGAGGTACTTACTACATTTTTAGACTTGAATGATGTTTTGTGTTGCTTTCCTCTTTGATATGGTTCACATGTCTTATCCTTTTCAAATTTTACTATTGGAAGTATATTGACTAGCTCTCCTTTGCTAAGGCTTTGAATTAAGTCCATGCTTGCATGACCAAGCCTTCTTTGCCATAGCCAAGACTCATCTCTAATAGTCATAAGACATTTAAAGGACATGTTAGATATATTATGTAAGTCTATTATGTAAGTATTGTCATCTTTATCTACTTTGAATAGCTCTTGGCCATTTAGAGTAGACATTCATTAGAGGTAAAGGTGACTTGGTTTCCCTTATCATATAATTGACTTACACTTAACAAATTGTGTTTTAAACCATCAACAAGCAAAACATATTCAATTAAAGTTGCACCACTTAAACCAATAGAGTCAATGCCAATTACCTTACCCTTGGCATTGTTTCCAAACGTTACCTTACCACCATCAATCCTTTTGATAAGGGTAAAGAGACTTTTGTTATTGGCCATATACCTTAAGCATCCACTATCTACTAGCCAAGCATTTTCCTTTGATGTGGATTTGAGGCATACATGAAAAAAATCATAATTTAGGTTTGGTTTTTAGGTATCCAAATGAATTTGGGTCCTTGGGGGTTAGCACTAGAAGGTTCCCAATGAGCCTTCCTTATAAAATAATGTTTGTTTATATGTACAAATTTCATGCAATAGTGCACTATTTAGACTTATACATGCTTTTCCATTTTACCATGTGCTTAGGCTTTGTTATTTTCCTAGGTGGTGTTTGTGCATAGTGACATAAACATGGATTTGAGATAGGTGTTTTCCTAGGTGCATGCTTCTTATATAAGAAAGCATGATTGGCTTTTTGAGGTTTCCTTCTTAACCAAGTGACCTTTGATTACTCTTATTTTGAGTAGAGAGTTTTGTGTGTGCATTGTCTTTAGCCTTTGGGGCTATTACCTCATTAGTAGAGGTTTGTGGTGTGCTTGATTTAACAAATATAGTTTTAGGTGAGGAGGATGATGATGCTCCATTGAAGCCCAGACCATGTCTCACTAAGGGAGGTCTTTGTCAGATAATTAAAATATCCAAACTCTCATTCCCTTTGTGGAATCTAGAAATAGAATTTCTAAGCTCTTCAACTTCATTTTTCAAAGCATTATTTTATTTTAAAAGAGAATTTGTTGAGGGTTTTGAAGGAATTTCATCTAATGATCTTTTTAAAGAGTTATTTAAAATTTTTAGCTCTTCAACTACCTTTTGAAGGTCATTAAAATCATTTCTAACCTTTTAGCTATTTTTTCTATAAAGTTCTAGTTTCGTTTTGTATCTTTCTATATCAAGGTTTAAGAATTCAACAATATCATCATCATCATCATCATCATCATCAATTAATTCACATAGATAATCATAATATTGGGATGTAGAGCATACCTCATTAATGGAGTCATCCTCAATAGCCATAAAGCATAAATTAGACACCTTTTCTTCCTCTTCTTCTTCAATGAATGAGGAGGAATCATCATCCCAAATGGCTTCGTGACCTTTCTCTTCATCTTCTTTATTGGGTCTTCTCTTATACTTCTTGAGCTTAGGAGACTATGATTTGATGTGACCTTTCTTTCCACATTCATAGCATGTTACTTCCTCTTTGCCTTTGATGGATGAGAAGTTTTTAGAAGGGAATTTTGAAGCCTTTTGCTTGTAGTTCTTGATTGAGCCATATTTGTTGAAGATAAATCTCTTGATGTTTCTTGAAAGTATGGCTATTTGCTCATCTCCTTCATCAACTAATTCTTCATCACTAAGAAGATCTTAATCTATAGGCATGAAAGTTGATGTTTTAAGTACAACTGGCTTTTAAAGATCTTAATCAGCGTGCTTTAAGTTGATGCTTTACACTAAGATCTTAATCCTTCATTTTATTTATCTCTTACTAGAGTCATCTCATAAGTGAGAAGTTTGCCAATTAGCACATCGGTGGGGATCACACTTAAGTCTTCATTTGCTTCTTCTATGCCCGCAAACTTCATTGGAAGATTCTTCAAAATCTTATTGTTTATGTCTTCCAAGCTTCCTCATGCCATTGACAATGGAAAGAAGATAATTTTTCATCTCAGTTATGGTCCCGTTTGGCTTCATCTTGAAGAGCTCATACTCAGTGGCAAGAAGTTGAACCTTCTTGGACTTAACTTATTTAATGCCTTCATGGTAGTTCTCCAAAATCTTTCAAATAGAGTAGGTGGTAAGACAATGTTGAATCTTACCACACTCTTTAAGAGATGAAGAGCTTATTAGGATAGTCATGGCTTTCTTGTTCTTGCCATTTTCTCTTTTTTGAATTTATGTCCAATCATCCCTTGGAGTAATTTCTTCTTTTCCTTCAAAATTTCTTTTTATTGGAGGTGTCCATTCTTTTGAAACGAACTCCTAAACATATATTCCTTCACCATCAAGATAGATTTCTATCTTGAATTTCATATTCGCACAATTAACTCCATCAAAGAAAGGCTTGAGACTATGAAATCCTTCGTTGGCCATAGTGTGATCTTTACTAAAGGTTTTTAGGCTTGATTACTAAACCATGCTCTAATACCAATTGTTGCCCAAAACAATAACCAAAAAAGGGGGTTGAATTGGTTGGAAAATAAAAATTAATCGAAGAAAGAATAAGCTAAATAATGAATGGTGAAAGGAAGAAGGATATAATGCATACAAGATTTATAGAGGTTTGGGTATTAACAAACCCTACTCTTCTCCCCAATCTCGTTTGGGTGTTTCACTAACATTTAAAATATTATAATAGATTTTTATCTCTAGCTCACTTCCAACTATGGTGTTTCTCTCTTGGCTAACACCTAACCAGAAACAACTCTTGTGTTTTAATGGATAACATAACAACCCAGTCCTTGTATTTTTTATGGCTCACACAAAAACCCTTACAAGTGTTTCACTCACAACCTAACTAACTCAAACTAACTTTTGAGTAATTGATTACGAGATTAAAACACTCACTAACCAAAATGCTTAGCAATTATGAGCAATTATGGTTTTACAATCACAAATAATGAAAGTTGCTAAATCAAAAATAAATGCACAAAGCTATACAAGATTAGAAGATAGAAAGATTGTTTTTCTTTTTTGTATAAGTCATAAATGTGTTGTATTTATACTTCCAGGTCAAATATAACTATTTTGGGGTGCATTTAATGTGAAAATATTTGTTCAACTGCTTTCCTATTCGCGCTTGATAAGTTTCTCTCTCTAGGTTCACGGGCATGACTGATTCTTCATGGGCATGACTGTTCTTTGAAGCCGTGAATGAAAGTTGTGATTCTGACCATGATCATTCTATCTGAAAATGAATGGTCATTCACGGGCTTGACTTGATCCATCTTTACAGTTGGGTCAATGCTTTACTGCTGTGAATGTTTGAATGAACAATCTTGGCACCTACTAGTTTCACGGGCATGAAGAGCTATTTTCGTAGGGTTGGTGATTTGTTTTTACCATGGGCGTGACACTTTGCTTATTTTCAATATCTTGAACTTCAATTGATCTCTTTCAACTTGCTTCAAGGTTTTAAGAATGCAAATCCCATCTAACATATTTAGAGCACAAATGTGGTTAAATTTCTTATTATCTAATTATTTATTATCATCAAAATGGCATAAATATCCCTCAAGGTTCAATAGGAGATATGGAGAATGAGTAAAATGGTATTGGATATGATTCAAAAATATGAGAGAATTATTTGGTGTTGGATCGCGATGAGATCATAGGAAAAAAATTTGCTCGATAGGGGTCATGGGCCTATGCGAGCCCTTTGGCTAGGCTGGCTGCTACCTCACAGGCCCGTTGGCCAGGCGGGCCCATGCCAAGCTCTATGTTGTGCACTACACAACGCACAACAATTGTCATCATTAGGCCATTTTGGCCTTAATTAGGCCAATTATGGTCCTTTACTATTCATTAAGTTTCCTTTTCTCCTTTTTGACTTTTGATCTTCTTTTTTAATATGATTCAGGAAAAGACATAAAATGGCAGAAAAGAGATATATAAAATTTTTTTGGTGAAAAATAATTTTTATACACAACTGATTCTCTCAAGTTAGCATTTTGAATATTGTTTAAACCATTTTCTTTTGATAGTTTCTTCTCCATATCTTCGTGTGGATTATTGTTAGACACATCGTAGCATGGATTGTCTTGGTTTGATACAATCCAATAAGGTTAAGATTTGAATAACAAATTAAGAAATTACAAGGTATAATTTCTAACCTATATTTTTGAAGAATTAGTTTTAATGGCACAAACATGATATTTTATTTCGGGTTTTGAAAATTTTTATTTTTCCACTGCATTTAGGAATGAAATTCATCTTGAAAACCCAATAGTGGTATTAGAGTCTAGTTGTACCCATTAAAATTAATTTTAATTGAAAGTGCAATGGGATTACACGGGTTTGATGATTTTAGATTAATAGATTTGAAAAATTGAAATTAATTTGTAAAATTTGTTTTACATATTTTTATTTCTCTGATATGATCATAGGATGATTAAGGATTATCATTTTGATTTAAAAATGGATTGAATGTGATTCAAATAATTAATTTCATATTTATTTAAAAAATGGTGAAAATTGCATTCTTTATGAACATGTGTTGTTATTTGGGTTAATTGATAGGGTTGTTTTTATTTTTTATTTTTTTGTAATTTAATTATGAAAAAAATATTTATTCATATTGATAATGTGTTTAAACCTCTAGTTGTGTCAATAATTAATTAAAAGTTTTTTTAATTAATTTTTCAAATAAATACAAAAATGAGACTGTTTTAGCATATCTAGTGGGACTGTTTTGTTTGATTTTTTTTGTATGTGATTATTTTATTTCCAGTACCTTAAAATAATTTTTATATGATTAAAAATATGTTATTTTTATATTAGATGCATGTCAAAAAAAAATTTTAAAATTTAAAACTTAAAAAAATTATAGAAATTGAATGAGTCATTCTGAGCGTCTAGGTATATTGGTTCATTTGTCTTAGTAATTTTGGCTTGTGTCAAAAACCATTTTGATAAAATGGAGCTGACCTAAAGATGCTTAGAATTATTATTTGAGGTTATGAAAATTTTTAGAATTTTTTCAAATTAATTTTGAATTAATTTAAATTGAGCAATGGTAATTCTAGTATGACTAGAATTTGATATGTATATTAAAATTAAATTGTTTAATTTTGACATCATAATAATTGATTTTAATGTGAATTAATTTTGAATTAATTATGGAAATATAGAATTTAATTTAATTTGATTAAATATTAAATTCCATATTAAAATAAGATACAAAATTAAATTAATCAAAACAACACAAGTAGGCAATTTCGGTTCAAATGTTGAATCGATTTTCAAATTGAAATCCAAAATTATCAATTTTATTTTATTTTATGCATTAGAGAATGTATGTCACGGGTGCATGGAAAGACATGATGAATGATTATGGACTTAGGCCCAATGTGATTGAGCATGCATGGATTTGTTTTGTTTTATGGTAAATAGGGCATGCATGTCCCTGTCTCTCTATCTTTTTCATGTATTTCTCTTCTCATCTTACTCCAAAACAAAATTGATGTTTTTAATACTTTGAAATATGTAATTAGATTACATAGGATTAGGATAGAATGGAGATACAAAGGAGCAAGCAACGAAGGAGGTGGTGCCATAAATAAGAAGACTTATAAATTCATTCTATGTAATTAGATTATAAATTAATGTAATTAGATTACATAGGATTAGGATAGAATGGAGATACAAAGGAGCAAGCAACGAAGGAGGTGGTGCCATAAAGATAGTTACATTAACTTTTGGGTTTATAAATTCATGCATATACTTAGGTAAGACCTAGTTAATCTCTTTTTGGCTCAAGAGATTGACTTTAGCATATCCATAATCATGTCATATAGTTAATGTAACTATCTTTATATATCCATGTGATGAATGTATGATATATAAAAGAATGCAAAAATAACATGATGAGACTTAACAAACAAATGTCTTACTAAATAAGCAATTAAGTCTTACATCTTACATTAATATGGAGAGAACCAAAGTTCTTCTAAAGTTAGGGTTATTGAGTTGCCTTAAGCTCGCTCTATAAGAACATGTTCAAACCATTGAAATTAGATTTCATGATTAATGGGTTGGACTTAACCGATATCATTAGATTGTTGGATTTGTGCCAAGGTTAATGTGTATTGGAGGCAAAGTTGGGTTAGTGTACATAAGATGTACACATATCAAGAGTTGATAGCCCAATGTATATGCACACATCAATTAGTTAATAACACAAGATTCAGTAGTTGCATGAATAATGCAATTGGTATGGATTAGATACCTACCAACCAAACTAAAGATAGCTTGTTGAGTTGCCTCAAGGTTATTCTTAGCTAGTTGGATATTGACCCACTATGAGAACTTCCATATAGGTTCCATCGAGTGCATAGTGAGGGCTATGGATTCGCAAAAAAAATAGTAGGAATCATAATGTCATTTGTTAAAGACCTAATTGTTAGAGAGGTGCCCTAAAGGCAATCACCTTAGCCATTTGATGTACTCATCTATTATTAATAGAAGGTATTTGCATTATATGGTATTCATTGCATATGAATTGATATAGATCTTAAACCATTTAATGAAGTCCTTGGTATGTAACACAGCATAAAGGAATTCAGGATGAGATCATGATGATGAGATTCCTATCTTGCGTAATTGTATTTATACCTAAATAATCCATAGTCATATGACTAACAAGATAGGACATTGTTAATCTGGATAAACTAGCATATGTTATACTCTTTGAATAGGTCAAGCAGCTGATCTCATAAGCTGATAACATAAGATGTTTAGAGTTAACATGTGGATGCTTGCTAAGAGTAGCAAGTACATTGGATGACCTAAAATGAGACAATCATATGGATATCTATTCAATATCAGTGATAGTCTCCTCATAGCAATGGTGCAAGTATCCGTAGACTTGAGATACTCAAGGTTATCTTGGATACTGAATCCTATACTTTGACTCCATTCCTTATTGCCTCTGAAGAGGTCATTCATAGGGTGGTGATTGGGTATAGCATTAGGTATTCGACGGTAGTTGAGTAGTCAACAAAGGATTCACCACTCTTAATAGAAGGAGAGTATACCTATGGCATCTTATAGAGATCATTACTCAAAAATCCTTAGCCAAGGTGGACATGTCTTGAAGAACGTCTTCAAGGACATATCTGATCAGAGTAATGAGTCTCATAGATAAGAAATAATATCATTTGGACTAGATGTGATGTAGTCAGTCAAGTGGGAGTTGACACACGGTCTATGCTCTGAACCAAATGAGTTATAGTTTGGCGAAAAGATGAATTGCAAGGTAATTGTCTATGGAAGGATTAAAAGTCAAACTACTGACTTTTCTGGTTAATTGGGTGGTCATGATGTGTTACTAGATACCGCTCATGATCTGCTAAGTCAAGGAAAATTGGTTAGAAATTCATTATTGATCAAAAGTTTTTGACTCGTATAATCCTAATTAGATTAGAATTCCTCCTGAGACTTGATCTGCCAACATGACAAGAAAACCTATTAGGTCACACACATAAAAGGAATGAAGAAAATGTAAAATGGGTTTTGGATAAGATCTAAATGAGAAAGAAAAAAATTGGTCCTTTTATAAGAGTTATAAAAATGGGCCAATTCCAATTTGGATTAGGATTGTTGACTTGGTCAACATTGGGCCTTATACCTTAGAAAAATGGGCCTATTAGGGCTTTTTCTTTTCCGACCCAAAAAGGGATTAGAAAATGCATAAATACTCTTTTTAATGAGTCAATTTTGTAAATGCCCCATTAAGAAAAATAAGGGTTATTTTTCTTCTCTCCCTTTTCTCCTTCATAAGACAATTTTCCATAGCTAGCACTTTGGACCTTTGTTACCCCATCTTCTTGGAGGTTTTCTTCTTCTTCCTTCTCATGGATACTCTTAGAGGCTATCCTAGCTTTAGATTGTTGTGGTTTTCTATAACCCAATTGTTGCCCAGATATTAAACCAAGAAGGGTGGTTGAATTGGAGTTTCAAAATTAAACTATAAGGTGCGGAAATAAAAGATTAATTTTAGGAGGGATAGAGAGAATTTGACACAAGGATTTTTATAGAGGTTTGGGTGTTAACAAACCCTACTCCACTCCCCAATCGCAATTAGGAGTTTCACTAACACACTAAGTGTAACAACAGAGTTTTACACCCGACTATGGTGTTTCTCACAATGGCTCACACCTATCCCAGAAATCCCTTGTGTTTTAATGGCTCACACAATAACCAATTCCTTGTGTTTTACAGGCTCACACAAACAACCTTCACTTTGTGTTTTTACAAGCTCACACAAACAACCTTTTAATTTGTGTTTTGGAGGCTCACACAACTAACCCTTACAAGTGTTCTACTCTTAACCCAGAAATACGCAAAGCTCACTTGAGTAAAGATTACAGAGAGAACCACTTACAAATATTAATTGCTCAATAAATGAAGAGAAAAAAGATTTTTACAAAGAATTGATTTTGTTCTCAAAGTAAGAAAGTACAAATAGCTTGTAATAAGAATTAAATTCGAAGTATATGCTATTCTATTGTTTTTCTCCTCATTCTCTTGTTTTGAATGCATAAATGACTTCCATTTATACTCTCATGGCTGAATATAGCCATTGGGGTGCATTAAAAACAAAACTAGCCATTGTACCAACCAAATAATTGCGTATGACATTTTTCTCTTTCATTGTTCACGGGCGTGACTATGTTTGTCACGGGCGTGACCTTTCTTCCCAAGCCATGACTGAAGTGGTGACCTTGGTCATGAAGCTCTCTGGAATGTTTTGACACATTGAGTCACGGGCGTGACATACTAATTCACGAGCGTGACAAACTTCCCAGCCGTGATCCGAGTGGTGACTTTGGTCGTGAATCTCTCTGGATGAAAATGCATGAACATTCACGGGGGTGACTGAAATGTTGATGCGTCCCACATCGGTTGCGGAGGAACTCCTGGACTGGTTTATAAGGCTGGGTTCAAACCTTCCCCTTTGAGCGCGCTTTTGGGGCGAAGTTAGGAGTCCACATTCTTATCATTTGGTATCAGAGCCAGCCCTGTACACTGGTGTCCCTTCGGGTTACAACAGATCGCCGACCGAGGCAGTCGGGGTCTTAAGGGGGTGGGGATGATGCGTCCCACATCGGTTGCGGAGGAACTCCTGGACTGGTTTATAAGGCTGGGTTCAAACCTTCCCCTTTGAGCGCGCTTTTGGGGCGAAGTTAGGAGTCCACATTCTTATCATTTTGGTGGCTTCTTCCTTTTGTAGATTATACTTGTGAAGACACTTTGAATTCCTACCAAGTCCAAGTTACTTGGTCCAAGCATGGTGGTTGGAAAATTAACATTCCGGCGTCTGCTCACCTTCAGATTCAACAGTTTCTTGCAAGTCAATCCTACCTAACAAGGAAATTAAAGACGGAGCCTTTGAAGATAAATTTGATTTCATATCAGTCCCTTGTAATATAGACTTCTTCTCTAGCCCATTAGGCTAGTTGTCTTCACCATCACATGCCCCAATGAGTGTCACAAGCTTTGGATTGCAAACTGATTCCATCTCTTCAAGCCTGACCCAAGCCTCTTCCTTGATATCTCTTGTCACTAAGCTCTGAATATACATTTGCAAGGCTGCCTTGAGCTTGTTTCTACTTGATCTTATGATTGGACCACGTGGCATCACTAATCCATCTCCTCCATGGCATGTAAGATCATTTTTGTTGTCTTGGTTCGCATCATTCCCTCCCTCCACAAAAGGATTCGTCCTCGAATCACCACCTGCATTATCAAAAGGAGAAAGGTCAGCAACATTAAAAGTTGCTGAAACACCATACTCACCGGGCAAGTCAATCTTATAGGCATTGTCATTGATCCTCTCAACCACTTGAAAAGGTCCATCCCCTCTTGGATCCAACTTGGATTTCCTTTGGTTAGGAAATCTCTCTTTCCTAAAATGCACGCATACCCAATCTCCAGGTTCAAGGTAAGTTGAACAAACGACATGCCAAATGGTTGGAGTTCATTGAGACCTTTCCTTATGTGATTCAATACAAACAAGGTAAGGAAAACGTGGTTGCTGATGCATTATCTAGAAGATATACTCTTATTACTACTTTGAGTTCTCGATTGATGGGATTTGAATATATAAGGGAATTGTATGCTTCTGATTCTGATTTTTCAAATGTCTATAATGCATGTGAACAATCTGCATTTCAAAGGTTTTATAGGCATGATGGTTATTTATTTAGAGAAAATAAACTGTGTGTGCCTAATTGTTCCATGCGTGAGTTGCTTGTGCGTGAGGCTCATAATGGTGGTTTGATGGGTCATTTTGGTATTGCTAAGACACTTGACATCTTGCATGAGCATTTTTATTGGCCTAATATGAAGAAACATGTTGAGAAAATTTGCTCTAGGTGTGTTGCATGTAAGCAAGCCAAGTCAAGAATTCAACCTCATGGGTTGTATACTCCTTTACCCATCCCTAGTCAGCCCTGGATTGACATTTCTATGGATTTTGTGTTGGGACTGCCCAGGACTAAAAGGGGAAGAGATAGCATTTTTGTTGTAGTTGATAGGTTTAGCAAGATGGCACATTTCATTGCTTGCCATAAAACTGATGACGCTACACATATTTCTGATTTGTTCTTTAAGGATGTTGTGCGTTTGCATGGTGTTCCTAAAACTATTGTTTCTGATAGAGATTCTAAGTTTTTGAGTCATTTTTGGCGTGTGTTGTAGTTGCTATTTTCTACTACTTGTCATCCTCAAACAGATGGTCAAACTGAAGTGGTTAATAGAACTTTAGGATCATTATTACGTGCTGTTGTTGGAAAGAATTTGAAAACTTGGGAAGATTGTTTGCCATTAGTAGAATTTGCATATAATAGAAGCATTCATTCATCAACAGGTTATTCTCCATTTGAAATTGTCTATGGTTTTAATCCGCTAACCCCTTTGGATTTGTTGCCTATACCTGTGAATGATATTTCTAACTTAGATGGACAAAAGAAGGCAGATTTGGTTAAGTCCATACATGAGAAGGCAAAGCAGCACATTAGTCCAGGAGTTCCCCCGCAACCGATGTGGGACGCATCATCCCCACCCCCTTAAGACCTCGACTGCCTCAGTCGGCGATCGGTCGCAACCCTAAGGGACACCGGGAACACGGGCTGGCTCTGATACCAAACGATAAGGTGACTGCCTCGGTCGGCGATCTGTCACGGGCTCCTAACTTCGCCCCAAAAGCGCGCTCTAAGGGGAAGGGTTGAACCCTCCCTTATAAACCAGTCCAGGAGTTCCCCCGCAACCGATGTGGGACGCATCAAATGTCCACTTCAAAGTTTGTTCTTCCTTCATGGCCGTGAACTTTAAATGTTGGTTTTGGTAACGGTTAGCTCTTTCACAGGCGTGACACATAGAGTCAGGACAGTGAACATGCTACTTCTTGAATTTTTGTCTTTCAAGGATTATTCTTCTAATCTCCATTCTTGCTATTTTAATCCATGTCCTGTATAATAGAATTTAGAAAACAAGTATGTTAAATAAAATATTACTATTTTATTTGTTGTCATCTAAATGATGGAAATACCCCTCAAGGTTTAACAATCTCCCCCTTTTTTTTGGTGACAAATAATCTAGCAATATGTAATTTTGAGAAGTCTCCCCCTCAAAATATACTTAGGATAAAGAATTTATAAAATGCAAGGATGATGTAGCATTGAAATAAACTTACTAGATTTTAAGTATATGCAAGTTATATGAGAAGTATATCCAATATATACCATAATTCCTTTTTAAGGCATGAAGTATATGTAAGGTATATTTAAGGTATATCATGGCATAATTATTTTTATAACTTGCATTAAGGTATATGCAAAGTATACTTAAGGTATATCTTATGTATATATAAAGCTCAATTTCTTAATTTTATACTTTGCATATGAATTCTTGAATCAAAGTTTCTAATCCTTTTTAATCTATATCAATGTAAATTCATAATTCAATTTTGATTCAAAATTCATTTACCTTAATATAAGTTTCTTCTTATGTTGCTTGTTTGATACCATTTTCCCTATAATATATTGCTAATTTTGTCCCCCTTTTGTCATCAATCAAAAAGAATAAAAAGATAACAATGAGATAAGCAAAGCAAATACATTAAGTAAAGGAAAAGATACAAACAAAGGTAAATGTTCAGAAAGGAAATTGAAAATTTCCTACACACCCACAAACATAAACATAATAAACAAGCAAAAAAAAAACAAATTTAGGCTACACTATAGCCTAACTCCTAGCCGGACATCCTATCACGAAGCCTAGCTACTTCAGCCTCAAGGCTGTCCATCTGAGACTCCATGAAGTCTTTGAGGTTCTCCAACCTCTCATCCATCGAAGTCTGCAGCTGCTCAAAACGTGGTGCTAAGAGGTCAACCACTTGCTACGCTAAGGCCGGTGTGGAAGCCAAGGACTGCCCGATGTCTTGCTCAGCTGCTGGAGGTGCTTCCTCAACCCGAGCCCTCTTCTTCTACTGGACTCCCTGGATGCCTGCTTTAAAATCCTTCGTGTCATTATCTTCCCAGATAATCTCTCCAGCAGTGTCAGTGAAGCGGTAAAAGATATTGTTCTGGAAAACGATTCTGACAGCCGCTCCCATCTTGATGAAGGACTCAACATCCAAGCGATCTCGAGGATGTCCAGGGATGAGGTTGAAGTGATGTGCGTCCAGCTTTAGATGCTCAAGCTTCACTGCTATATGGGTGATATATGCCCCAATCAAAATATCTCCAGTAGGCTTGGTTGCAATGGAAAGAAGATGGTTTGTAAACCATCTAGAAAGTGCCACTGTGAGTCCTCTGCGAGCCATCTCAAAGAGGAAGAGCTCTGATTTCCTAATAGTCCCATTGCTTTCTCCCCTAGCGAATATGTTATAGGTTAGGAACCTATGCAAATACCTGTGAACTGGGGCCACGAGATGAGTGCTCTTTATCTTCTTAACGTCCTAGCTACAATCATGACCAAAATGTGTCCAGGCTTGAAGGGCAGAGAATTCTACCTCAGTATCATTCAAGATGGCATCAGATGGTAGACTGAACAATTCCCCAAATTCGATGGCACTGAGGGTGTTGGGATTGTCGCAGAGTTAAAATTTCACCACTCCAGTCGGTGAAACCTACAGGGTGTTGAGGAATTCCAGTGTTGGCTCCCTCAGGGTTGGCTGGTGAATTTCCACAAAATCTTTTAGATGACAGGCTTGGAGTTGCTCTGTCATAGCCATCTCGAGTCCTAGACTTCGGACTGTCTGCCATTCGAAGGACCTTGATGACAGTAGAGGTCTCTTCTTTAAAGTTGCATACCGAGGATGGCATTGCTCCGGAATACGGTTCATGAGGTAGTCTGCATACCTCTGAGGAGCATGGGACTTCTTTCTCTTTCCCTTGGATGAAGCAGTCTCCATTTGATTTGAAGAATTCAGTTGGTGATGGAGTTGGAAAATTTTTGACAGAAAATCCTTATGAAAACCCTAGAAATGTATGATTTTTTATGAAGATTTGAACTATTGGTGGTATTTATAGGAAACGTTTGAGTCTTGGGGGCCGGAATCTTCAATGTCTCAATGAATGTGTGTAAATGAGAGCGGTTTTAGGAGTTTGAGAGTTAAAATAAAAAATATAACCGACTGTTCTTTTATATACTCGATACATTCACGGACGTGAATGGTTGTGTTCACGGTTTGCTGAAGGAGTGTTCCACCCGTGAATGAAGGCGTGAATAAGTTCACGAGCATGAATGATCATCTATCACGGGGGTGAATACATTGTCACGGGCGTGAAATGTTGAATTTCACCACTTATGCCCGTTAAGCAAGTCGTGACTCAAGGCGTGAAAGCCTCTGTGAGTTTTGGGGTGTTAAGGTTAACGGGCGTGAATAATCGTCACGGGCGTGAAAGTCTCTTTTCACGGGAATGAATGAAGCCGTGAATATAAGCTTCACCACTTGAAGCCGTGAACCAAGTCATGAACCAAGTCGTGAACGACACTTCCTCTTTTGGCCATTTAAGTCACGGGCGTGAACCTGTGTCACGGGCTTGACTCCTCTAAAATTTTCATCAAATAAAATTAAGTCCTAAAACAAGACTAAATTATTTCAACAAAGATTTTATTCCTTAAAACATGAATTTTCATCAAAATTTCTATCTTATATGTTGTGATATGATTTAAGATCAACAATTAAAATTTCATATTTTTGCAATCACAAGGTTAATCCATCAATCATACCAATTTCTCTTCTAAGGAAATTAAATCTTTCCTCATTTAGAGACTTAGTGAAAATATCTACTAATTGATTTTCTGTGCTTATAAATTCTAATGCAACATCTCCACATTGAACATGATCTCTAATAAAGTGGTGTCTAATGTCAATATGCTTACTTCTTGAATGTTGAATAGGATTCTTTGAAAGATTTATAGCACTTGTATTGTCACATTTGATAGGTATATGGTTCATCTCATGACCGTAGTCCTTAAGTTGTTATTTCATCCAAAGAATTTGAGTACAACAACATCCAGCTGCTACATATTCTGCTTCAGCAGTTGAGAGAGCAACTAAAACTTGTTTCTAGCCAAACCAAGAAACTAAGCATTCTCCAATAAAGTGACAAGTACCTGAAGTACTTTTCCTATCTAAAAGACTACCAGCATAGTCTGCATCTGAATATCCTATAATATAAAAGGATGAATTCTTAGGATACCATAAACCTAGATGCAATGATCCATGTAAATATCTTAAAATTCTTTTTACTGCATTTAAATGAGATTTTTTAGGACATGATCGAAATTGTGCACACAAGCAAACACTATACATAATATCGGGTCTAGAAGCAGTAAGATATAAAAGTGATCCGATCAAACCTTTATACAGCTTTTCATTAATGCTTTTACCGTTTTCATCTTTGTCCAATTTTGTTGATGCGTTCATAGGAGTCTTGGCATTTTTGCATCCTTCCATAACAAATTTCTTAATTAAATCTTTGGCATATTTGGATTGGTTGATGAATATTCCCTCATTGCTTTGCTTTATTTGTAGACCAATGAAATACTTAAGTTCTCCCATCATGCTCATTTCAAATTCCCTAGTCATACGCTTAGCAAATTCTTGACAAAGCAACTCATTAGTAGAACCAAATATTATATCATCAACATAAATTTGAACAATTAGTATATCATGCTTATGCTTTTTAATGAATAATGTAGTGTCAACATTTCCCTTTGTAAAACTATTTTCTAATAAAAAAGAACTTAGTCTTTCATACCAAGCTCTTGGAGCTTGTTTTAAACCATACAAAGCTTTTGATTGTTTAAAAATATGATTTAGCAAATCATAGCTTTCAAAACCTGGTGGTTGTTCTACATACACTTCTTCATCTATATAACCATTTAGAAATGCACTTTTCACATCCATTTGGAAAAGTTTGAAATTCATGTGACATGCATATGCTAAAAGTATTCTTATGGCTTCTAATCTAGCTACAGGTGCATATGTTTAATCATAATTTATACCTTCTTCCTGATTATATCCTTTTGCAACTAGTCTAGCCTTATTCCTGGTTATTAACCCTTGTTCATATAATTTGTTTCTAAATACCCATTTGTTACCTATGATTTGATGATTCTTGGGTCTAGGTACTAGGGTCCATACCTTACTTCTCTCAAATTGGTTGAGTTCCTCTTGCATGGCAATTACCAAACTTTCATCATTAAGAGCCTCATCAATATTTTTAGGCTCAATTTATGAAATAAAAGCAATGTCAGTGACTAGATGTTTGAAATATGATCTAGTACTTACTCCCCTTGATAGATCACCAATTATTTGCTCTTTTGGATGATCTTTCGTCATTATCCATTCTTTTGGAAGTTCTTGATCATTTTGTTCTTGATTTTGAGGTAGAGAATCATTTTGCAGTAAATTTTCTTGATCATTTTCTTCTTTCCCATTTCCAATATCAAGTCTTTCCATATTACCTACAACATCATTAAGAGAACTACCTTTCACAAGATCAAGTCTACTAGATTCATTAAAAACAACATGCATGGATTCTTCAACCGGTAGTGATCTTTTATTAAATACTCTATATGCTTTACTGGTTGTAGAGTACCCTAAAAAGATACCTTCATCAGACTTAGAGGCAAATTTTCCAATATAAAACACTTGCATCCAAATACTCTAAAGTATGATATCAAGGGCTTTTTTCCATTCCATAGGTCAAATGAGGTTTTGTTTAAAAGAGGTCTTTTGAAAACTCGATTTGAAATATAACAAGCAGTGTTTGTTGCTTCTGCCCAAAAATAAGTTGGTAATTCATATTCATTGAGCATTGTTCTAGCCATTTCAATTAAAGTTCGATCTTTTCTTTCAACTACCCAATTTTGTTGAGGTGTCCTAGAAGATGAAAAATTATGTGAAATGCCATGTTCAAGACAAAAGCTTTCAAAGTTTTCATTTTCAAATTTTTTCCCATGATCACTTCTTATTTTTGAAATGCAGTAACCTTTTTCATTTTGAACTCTTTTAGCAAAGTTTTTGAAATTTTCAAAAGCATCACTCTTTTGAGCTAAGAAAATTACCCAAGTAAATCTAGAGTAATCAACTATGATGACAAATGCATAATGTTTTCCTCCTAAGCTAGCAATTCTAGTAGGTCCAAATAAGTCTAAATGCAGGAGTTGAAGAGGTTTTGAAGTACTTACTATGTTTTTGGCTTTGAAGGATGACTTGTGTTGCTTTCCCCTTTGGCAAGGATCACATGTCTTGCCTTTTTCATATTTAACTTTTGGCAGTCCTTTTAGTAGTTCTCCTGTGCTGAGACTTTGTATTAAGTCCATGTTAGCATGACCAAGTCTTCTATGTCATAGCCAAGATTCATCACTAGTAGTCACAAGACACTTAGAGGAATGGTTAGATAGTTCATGTAAGTTTATTACGTATGTATTGATATCTCTATTTTCTTTAAATATTTCTTGACCATTGATAGAGATCACAAGACTTTCATTTGAAGTAAAGATTACTTTTTTTCCTCTATCACATAATTGACTTACACTTAAAAAGTTATGTTTCAAACTATCAACAAGTAAGACATCTTTAATAAAAGTAGTACCATTAATACCAATAGAACCAATGTCAATTACCTTACCCTTTGCATTGTTTCCAAAGGTAACTTTACCTCCATCAATACTTTTGATTTCATTGAAAAGTTCTTTGTCTCCTGTCATATGCCTTGAGCATCCACTGTCTACTAGCTAAGCATTTTTGTTTATTGTGGACTTGAGGCATACCTATAGAGTCACAATTCAAGTATGATTTTTAGGTACCCAAATGAGTTTGGGTCCTTTGGGGTTAGCACATGAAGGTTCCCAATGAGTCTTCCTTATCCAACAATATTTATTTATGTGACCCTTTTTCATACAATAATTACATTGCTTTGGTCTAAATTTATTTTTTGGTCCTACAATATATTTGAATGCCTTAATTCTATTAGACTGATTTTGAGAATAATGGCATGCACAGTCATGATTAATTTGCATTTTTCTAGATGCATGCGTCTTATATATAAAGGCATGATTATTCTTTTTATGTATAGAAGGTTTAACATGCTTATTTCTTGGTGTTGTTCTAACAGGTGTGGAGATGTGAGATTCTTTAGACTTAACAAATATAGTTTTGTGAGAAGATGATGATGTGTCCTTAAATCCTAGACTATGTCTAATTAAGGGTGATCTTTGAGACACAATGAGAGTATCTAAGCTCTCTTTACCTTTGTGAAATTTAGAAATGGAATTTCTAAGTTCCTCAACTTCATTTTTCAAAGTATTATTTTCTTTTAACAATGAAGCTGTTGAGGATCTTGATGAGTATTCATCTAATGACTTTTGGAGAGATTCATTAGATGATTTAAGCTTTATGTTTTCCTTTTCTAAACCATCTATCTTATTTTTTAAATTAGAGATATCATTTCTATAGGTACTAAATCTAGTTATATATTTCTCTAATTCTATATTTAATTCTTCTATTAGGCTTTGCTCATCATCATCACTATCATTATCATTACCACTACTATCATCATTATTCAAAGAGTATGTGTGTAGTGATCTTACCTTATTTGAGACATGATCTTCGATAGCCATGAAACATAGGTTGACCTCTTCACTTTCATTATCATCTTTTTCACTTGAAGAGCTTTTGTCATCCCATGTGGCTTTTTGACCTTTCTCCCCATTGTCTCTTTGGTATTTGCTCTTATGCTTCTTGAGCCTTGGACATTCTGGTTTGATATGTCCTTTCTTTCCACACTCATAACACTTTACCTCTTCCTTACTTCTATGTGTGCCATTAGAGGTTTGTTTGAGGTTTTTTTGCCTGAATTTTCTGGAGTTGCTCATTTTCTTCTCAATGATTCTTTTTAATCTCCTTGAAAGCATAGCAATGTCCTCATTTTCATCATCACTTATTTCTTCATCATCTTCACTATCTTATTGAGATTTTGAAGTAGAGGATTTGAGTGCTAAGGGCTTTCTTTTCTCTGGCTCTGCTTCAAGCTCTCTATCTCTCTTCACTGCCATCTCATGTGTGAAAAGTTTGCCAATCAGCACATCAGTATTCATGATGCTCATATCTTCATTTGCTTCTTCTATGCCAACAACTCTTGAGCCATAGTCTTTAAGAGGAAGACTTCTCAAGATTTTATTGTTTATATCTTCCAAACTTAGATGCTTCCCAAGTTTCCTCATTCCATTTATAATGGCTAGAAGACGATTGGTCATGTCAGTGATTGACTCATTGGATTTCATCTTGAAGAGCTCATATTCTGAGGTTAGAAGTTGAATCTTCTTGGATTTGACTTGCTTAGTTCCTTCATGATAATTCTCCAATGTCTTGCACATGCTGTATACTGTTGGGCAGTGTTGTATTCTCCCACATTCTTCAATAGATAATGAGCTTGATAGGATTTTCATTGCCTTCTTATTTTTGAAATTTGCTCTTCTTTGAGGCTCAGTCCAATCATCTCTTGATAGGATTTCTTCTTCACCATCAGCTCCTCTTCTGGTTGGTGGTGTCCATTCTTTTCGTACACTATCCCAGACATCAATTCCTTCACTATCCAAGTATGTCTCCATCCGAAACTTCCAATGGGCATAATGTGCTACATCAAAGTAAGGTTTGAGACTTTGGAATCCTTCGCTGGCCATATCTTACTCTTTACTAGCACTTTTTAGGCTTCGATGATAGACAAAGCTCTGATACCAATTGTTTCCCAGATTTTAAACCAAGAAGGGGGGTTGAATTGGAGTTTCAAAAATTAAACTATAAGGTGCAGAAATAAAAGATTAATTTTAGGAGGGATAGAGAGAATTTGACACAAGGAGTTTTATAGAGGTTCGGGTGTTAACAAACCCTACTCCTCTCCCCAATCGCAATTGGGAGTTTCACTAACACACTAAGTGTTACAATGGAGTTTTACAAGCTCACTCCCAACTATGGTGTTTCTCACAATGGCTCACACCTAACCCAGAAATCCCTTGTGTTTTAATGGCTCACACAATAACCAATTCCTTGTGTTTTACAGGCTCACACAAACAACCTTCACTTTGTGTTTTTACAGGCTCACACAAACAACCTTTTAATTTGTGTTTTGGAGGCTCACATAACTAACCCTTACAAGTGTTCTACTCTTAACCCAGGAATACCCAAAGCTCACTTGAGTATAGATTACAGAGAGAACCACTTACAAATCTTAATTGCTCAATAAATGAAAAGCAAAAAGATTTTTACAGAGAATTGATTTTGTTCTCAAAGTAAGAACGTACAAATAGCTTGTAATAAGAATTAAATTCGAAGTATATGTTATTCTATTGTTTTTCTCTTCATTCACTTGTTTTGAATACATAAATGACTTCCATTTATACTCTCATGGTTGAATATAGCCGTTGGGGTGCATTAAAAACAAAACTAGCCATTGTACCAACCAAATAATCGCGCCTGACATTTTTCTCTTTCATTGTTCACGGGCGTGACTATGTTTGTCACGGGTGTGACATTTCTTCCCAAGCCATGACTGAAGTGGTGACCTTGGTCGTGAAGCTCTCTGGAATGTTTTGACACATTGAGTCACGGGCGTGACATACTCATTCACGGGCGTGACAAACTTCCCAGCCGTGACCCAAGTGGTGACTTTGGTCGTGAAGCTCTTTGGATGAAAATGCATGAACATTCACAGGGGTGACTGAAATGTCCACTTCACAGTTTGTTCTTCCTTCATGGCCGTGAACTTCAAATATTGGTTTTGGTTACGGTTAGCTCTTTCACGGGTGTGACACATAGAGTCACGGCAGTGAACATGCTACTTTTTGAATTTTTGTCTTTCAAGGATTATTCTTCCAATCTCCATTCTTGCTATTTTAATCCATGTCCTGTATAATAGACTTTAGAAAACAAGTATGTTAAATAAAATATTGCTATTTTATTTGTTATCATCAAAATGACGGAAATACCCCTTAAGGTTTAACACCAACAAAGAAGAAAAACCTCACAACTTGGAAGATAAAGAGTTGCAAACAAAGGTAATCAACTTCTCCCATATTGATGGTATGATCTGATTTTAATGTTCATAGGGCGTTCCATGGTTTTGGAATCAATTAATTTTTATTTTCCGTTGTGACATGTATGTGATGCATGTTATGAACCCAACACTACTAAACATGCATTTTCATGTATATTCTAACATGCTCTATTTTACATATAGGTTGCTAGAATCATCATCATATTGACGAGTGTGAATTTGCAATCACTAAGGGAGTCAAATAAGTTGATTCGGCCTAACTTTTTGGATTGGCTGAGAAATTTGAGAATAGTTTTAAAATCCAAAAAGATTGGTTTTGTCCTATATGAGGCACTTCCAATCCCCCTACTACTATTGGTTCTAAAGATGTTCAGAATGCATATCAAAAATATCTCAATGATAGTGAGATGGCAAGCTACATTATGCTTGCCACTATATCAGCTGAGTTGCAAAAGTAGCATGAGGCTATGGATACTAATTCCATAATCTACCATCTAAGGAAGCTTTTTGATCAACAATATGTTCTAAAAGGTTTAGAACTTCAAGGCTGTTATTCTGCACTAAGATGGTTTAGGGGACATCTCCAGTTTAATATGTACTGAAGATGAATGGCTATATTGAGAGGTTGGCCACCTTGGGATTTATGATGGACCATGAATTAAGCATTGACTTAATTATAACTAGTTTGTCTGATAGTTTTTCATATTTTGTACTTAACCATAGGATGAACCAAGTCTCCACCATTTTCCTAAACTGATTAACATGCTCAAGACAACTGAGCTATCTACTAAGAAGGACAGTAAGGTTGTGATGTTGGTGGACACTTTTAGCTCTAAGAAGAAGAACCTTAAGAAGAAAAAGAAGAAGTCTATGAATCCTAAGAGAGGTGTGGCCAAGAAGGCCAATGAGACTGCCCCAAAGGGGACATGCTTCCATTATGGCAAGGATGGCCATTAGAAGAGAAAATGCAAAGCCTACTTGGAATCCTTGAAGAAGAAGGCATCTGATGCCCCATCTACTTCACGTATTTTTTTTTGTTGAAATTAATATTGTTTCTAATAATAATATATGGGTATTAGATACCAGTTGTGATCACACATATGCACTGATATGTAGGGCCTAAGGAACAGTAGGCAACTCAATAAGGGAGAGTCAGACCTGCGCATTGGAAATAGAGCAAGGGTTATTGCATTAGCTATAGGAACTTATGTATTGACCCTCCCTAATGGGCTTATGTTAAATTTGGATAATTGTTATTATGTACATGTTTTAACTTAAAATATTATTTTTGTTTCTAGTTTAAATAATGATGGTTTCCATATAGCTTTTAGTAACAATTGTTGTTCTATTATGGAATGGAATATACATATTAGATATGTCAAATCCAATTTTAAACATCGATGATAATAAAAGGCAAAAACAAGATATGTTGAAATCATCTTACTTTGGCAATGTCACCTTGGTCATGTACGTGAGAAATGCATGACTAAGCTATACAATAATGGTAGTTTGGGGTCATTTGATTATGAATCATATGACAATATGAATATTACTTATTAGGCAAGATGACTAAATTACCCTTTAAGGGAAAGGGTGAATGTGCTAATGGGCTTTTAAACTTAATACATTCGGATACATATGGAACAATGTCCACATACATCAAAGGTGGTTTCATCTACTTCATTAGTTTTATCGATGACTACTCACAATATAGGTACCTATATCTTATGAGATACAAATCTGAAGCCTTTGAAAAGTTCAAAGAATTCAGAAATGAAGTAAAGAAACAACTTTGCAAAAGTATTAAAACACTTCGATCAGATTAAGGAGGTGAATACTTGAGCCAAGAGTTTTAAGATTATCTTAGGGATAATGGGATATTATCTCAATGGACTCCACCTTACACTCCACAATACATTGGTGTGGCTTAAAGGAGAAACCAAACCATATTAAAGAAGGGAAGGTTTATAATGAGCTTTGCAGAACTCCCTAAATCCTTTAGGGGTTATGCACTAGTGATTGTCATTTATATATTAAATGGAGTCCATTCGAAGTCATTTGGTGTTACTCCATCTGAGATGTGCAATAACAAGAAGCCCACACTTTCTTACATGAGAGTTTGGGGTTGTCCTACTTATGTGAAGCGGACAATGTTAGATAAGCTGGAAGCTAAGTCTGACCAGTGTCTATTTATGGAATATACAATAGCATCATATAGATATCAATTCTACCACCCCTTGGAACAAAAGGTGTTTGTTTCAAGACATGTTATCTTTTTAGAGAGAATTTCTTCAAAAAGGAGATAGTGGGAGAAAAATTGAACTTGAGGAAGTTCAAGATGCTCAAGCATACACTGATCAACTACCTAAACTCGAGCCTATTATTCATACAGATGATATAGCATCTCAACCTTCGAAAGCACAAGAGCTTTGTAGGTCAAGTAGGATACATACTATTTTAGAGAGATGATTTTATCATTAGTGAATAGAACGACATATTGCTCATAGAAAATGATAAGCTTACAACCTATGAAGAAGTTCTGAATAGTTCAAAATCAAACAAATGGCTTCAAACCATGAATTCATAAATGGATTCTATGTATGAAAACCAAGTATGGACTTTGGTTGACCTATCCAAAGGAATAAAGCCTATAGGGTGAAAATGGATTTTCAAAAAGAAAACTGATATGGATGGTAATGTGGTTACTTATAAAGCTAGACTTGTAGCTAAAGGTTATCGTCAAAGACAAGGAATTGACTATGATGAAACTTTTAGCCTAGTAGTTATGCTTAAATCCATAAGGATACTCCTAGCCATTCTTGCTCATTATGATTGTTGCTAATGGGAAATGATGTCTCAGCCTTACAATCAGTCAAATTTTGGAGATCTTAGCGAAGCAGTATATATTTTGGGGATAAGGATTTATAGAGATACATCTAAAAAATTGTTTGGTCTTTGACAGTCTACATACATAGATTAGATGTTAAAGAGGTTTAGCATGGAGTAATCCAAGAGAGAATATACTCCTATGACCCATGAGATTACTATCTCAAAGTCTATGTCCAAAAATTACAAGATGAGAGAACACGCATGATTTTGATTCTATATGCTTCAACTATAGGATCAATCATGTATACTATATTATGTACAAGATCAGATGTATCATATGCTTTGAGTGTCAATAACAGATACCAATCAAGTCCTAGTGAGGTTCATTGGGTGGCTATCAAGAATATCCTTAAGTATTTAAGAAGGACTAAGGATGTATTCTTGATATATGGAGATGGAGATCTTGTTGTGAGTGGGTATAATGATGCTAGCTTCTAATCTGCCAAGGATGACTCAAAATTCCAGTCAGTTTATATATTCACACTAAATGGTGGAGCAGTCAATTGAAAGAGTTCCAAATAAGAAGTGATTTCTGATTGCACAACTGAAGTAGAGTACATTACAGCTTCTGAAGCAGCAAAGGAAGCAGTTTGGATAAAGAAATTCAACATGGAACTTGTAATGGGTCCTAGCATTATTGATCCAATACAATTGTATTGTAACAATAATAGAGCCATTACACAAGCAAATGAGTCATGGTCTCATCAGAGATCCAAATGTGTACTCAAAAGATATCATTTGATTAAAGAAATCATTGGTAGGAATGATGTAAAGATAGAAAGAGTGCCCACTTATCAAAATATTGCTGATCCTTTAACTAAGTCACTTCCCTAAAAGAAATATGATTCTTATGTACTCGCCTATGGAATTAAATACAAAGGTAATTGGCTTTAGTTTAAGTGGGAGGTTGTTAGAGAAGTGCTTTAAAGGTAATCACCTTTAGCACTTATTGTACAAATTTATTTGATTACTAAAAGGCATTTTCATTAATTTGATATTCATTTGATATATGAATTGATAGTGATCTTAAATCAATTAATGAAGTCTTTGATACATAACATAACATGAAGGAAATCATGATGAGATCATGATATTGACATTCTTATCATGTGTAATTTATGTTAGTGTCTAAATTATAAGTCATAGGGTTAATGAGATGGGACATTATTAATACAGACAGACTAGCACATATTATACTCCTTGATTAGATTAAGCAGTAGATCTCATAATCTGAAAACATAAGATATTTAGAGTTAACATGTGGATGCTAGCTAAGTGTAGTTAAGTACATTGGATGACCTATAGTGAGACAATCATATAGATAATCTATTCAAATGTCAATAACAGTCTCATCATAGCAATAGTGTAAGTATGCTTAGACTTGAGGTACTCAAGGATATCTTGGATATTAATTCTGAACTTTGACGCTATTCCTTATTGTCTTAGAAAAGTTGCTCATAAGGTGGTGATTGGGTGCAAATTGAGGTATTCAAAGGTAATTAGGTAACCAACAAAGGATTCACCACTCCTAATAGATGAAGTATATACCTATGGCCTCTTGTCATGTCATTACTTAAGAATCTCTGACTGGAGTGGAAATATCATGACGATGGTCTTCAATGATATATCTAACAAAGTAATGAGCCTAAGGAATAAAAACTAACATTACTTGGCCTAGATGTGATGTAGTCAGTCTAGTAGGAATTGCCACATATCCATACTCTGAACCAAGTAGGGTGCAGAATGGTGAAAGGAATAATTGCATGTAAATTATCTATGGAAAGATTCATAGTCAAACTATTGACTTTTTGGTCAATTGAGGGTCATGATGTGCTACTAGATACCGCTCATGAGTTGCTTAAATTAATCGTTAATATAAGTAGCCAATATAATCGGGAACCTAATGGGTAATACACATTGGAGATGTGGAGAATGAGTAAAATGGTCTTGATATGATTCAAAAATATGAAATAATTATTTCAGGTTGGAACATGATAAGATCGCAGAAAAAAATCGCTCAGGAGGGGTCACAGGCCCGTTGGCCAGGCAGGCCCATGTCGCACAATGTGTTGCACGCAGTTGTGGCCGTTAGGCATTTTGGCCTTAATTAGGCCAATTATGGCCATTTACTATTCATTAAGTTTCTTTTTCTCCATTTTTGACATGGAAAATTTTTTTTGTGAAAAATAATTTTTAGACAAATAATTCTCTCAAGAAAATATTCATAGCACTTTGAATATTGTTCAAACCATTTTCTTTTGATAGTTTCTTCTTCATATCTTCATGTTTGTTAGAGATATCCTAGTATGGATTGTTATGGTTTGTTACAACCTAACAACGTGAAGATTTGAATAACAAATCAAGAAATTATAAGGTATAATTTCTAACCTCTATGTTTGATGAATTAGTTTTAATGGCATAACCATGATCTTTTGTTTCGGGTTTTGAAAACTTTTATTTTTTTGCTACATTTATGAATGAGATTCATCTTCAAAACCCAACACTTAGGTCTATAAACTCCTCCTCTAATCCACTATTAAACCTTAACTCACACTAATCAAGCATAAGGTACACTAATCAACCCTTAACCATCATTAACATACTAATAACCCAATTAACAAATTTTAATGGTAATTAACTTCAAAATGGAACTAAAGAGGAAGAGAAAATCATGAGGCAACACTCAGCTTTGAAGATCCTTAAGATGGCCAAAATTCCCTCCTCTCTCTCTCTTCTTTTCTTCCTTCCACTTCCTTTGTTTGGCTCACTTTGTTTCACTATGATGATGATCTTCCCTTGATCTATCTCTTTCACTCTTATTTCTTATCTTGAATTGAAAATTTGATAAAGGAAGAGAACTTTAAGGTCACGACAATGGAGGAATAAAGGAGAGAGAAATGTTTGTTTTAGATGAAAGAAGAAGAAAATGACTTTTTGAATTAAAAAAAATATAACTTGACTTTATATACCAAGATTAGGTGGGGTGGTTAGAATTAATTACATAAATATTGACTCTCATTGGTCCATTAATTTTAATTAACATTACTTTATTTTAATTCAAAGAATATTCCTTTCCTTAAACAAACTTTTATGTCTGAATTTAGATCCCGATTAGTTCGGAGCGTCAGGTTACGGTCACACGCGACCATGACCTAAATTGTCTGGTTTTACAATCTTAATCAAAGACACTATGGGCATGATTTGTTGTTTAAATGCTTTCTTTTATGTTATGGCATGTTTATGGTATGAAAATGTAGTTGAATGTTGATAGGAGTGCTTGACATTGGTCATTCTTATAAGCCTTTCCATGTGATTTTGTGATGCTTTGTTTTGGCACAGGTTTGTATTTTGAAAACCTAGAATTTGATGCTCATGACACATTGGTCACAGTCGTGAATCCTTATCTAGGCATGTTTCATGCTTGTGACATACCCGTGAAACTTGATGTGGCAACCCCCTAGATTCTAAATCTATACGACCTCCAAATCAATTCAAAATCAAATCTTCAATTTTAAAATCAATTGTTAATTGAACCCTTCTTCCCCAAATCAACAAGGAATTGGTAACAAAGAATATAAGGGAGAATTAGAACATGCCACAAGTCATTACTAACTTGATAAGTGAAATAATCATCAGCATCCCAAGGTGTTGAACATGTATTTCTTGAAGAAAACCTCTCAAAATTATATTATTCATGAAATCTTATGCCTTAAACATTTTTTGGAGGCTTTTATACCTCAAATGACCCAAAGTCCCATAAGGAAGATGAATTCTAAAGATATTTGACCCTAATCCCTTAATGATTAGGATTTATAACTCATCCTATCTAAATCTTAATGTTATGGATTGACAACTAATAAAATTCAAATCTTTTTCGTTAAAGGAAAACTAAACCAAATTTGATTTCTAAAAACTAGAATCCAACTAAAATGAGGAAAACTAAGTCAAATTTGAATATATACTTAGACCACTTGAATTGGGCTTAAAATAATATATTAAAGCCCAAATAATAAGTTTTACATGCCTCCAAGGCTTCTTGTAAGTTGTGCTTATGCCTCACACATAATCACTTAAGTTGCACATGCACTACACATGTTTTCTCAGATATGCTCATTTAACTTAATGGATTTGTACACCTTGGAAATAGGCCCAATTGACTTCAAATCTTCATGAAATACTTTTTTTTATCTTCACTTTAGGTTTCCCTTTGTGTAGCATTGACCCATAAGCTTGATTTTTGACTTTAGGCCCAATTTTGCTTCTAATGCTCCAATGATGCCTCTTATCGGTTGGAACATGACCAAAATGCATTTTGATCATATCAATGGGCTTTTGAACTTCTTTTTTTGCTCATTTCAATGATATAAGATTCCTTCACTTCATTTGTAGAATATATGCCTCCATGCTTGGCTCCCTTGCTCATATCAAAAATTTTACACAAAACATGCCTAACTCAGGCAAAATTATTCACGGTTCGGTTCACGATTAAGTTCACAGTGCTATTTATTCCCATGAAGCTCTGAGACTCTACAATGTGTAGTTTTTTATAAGAATGTTATATGATGATGCATAATGAGGTATTATAGATATGTGATATGTTTATGAGTGTGTGTGTGTGTGTCTATATATAAATGTAAAAAGGAATAAGTTATAAGAAACTGAAATGCCTAGATCTCTAATCTAAGACTAGCTATAGGATATATAGGATAAATGTATCTTGAATATGGTCTTCAAGATTATACCTATCGCAGTCACGAATGTAGTCAGTTCAGCAATTGTATTTTAAATAAGAAGCTTCAAACCTAGGGTTTGAAGAATCCTACTCCATATAGATTAGAGGACATATAAATAGCCTTATTAAAGGTTATTTTTGTGGTTGCCACCTTGAGATAATAATTGTTATTCTCTCTCCCACACTCTCTCAAAGATTAACCTCCATTGCCAATACATTGTTGCTTGATCACCCCATCTCCATAATGGTTCTCTTTTTATTCCTTTGTGTGGATATCATTAGAGACAATTTTAGCTTTGGATTGTTGTGGTTTGCAACAACCACTAGTACAGAAAAGGGTTATACGTGTCTATCATTTTGTACTTTATACGTCTGTTAAATGGTAAATACATATGCAGGAGATGCATATGATATGAATTTTATGTGTCTATTATTTTAACACACGTATAACTCAACTATACGCATCTGTCGATGAGTTAAAACATATGTATATAATCATATTATACATGTTTGCTATTACATAATGATAGACACATATAATTAAGTTATGGGCATCTACTTTTATATAACGACATACACGTATAATCCAGTTATATGTGTTTGTTATTAGTTAATGATATATACATATAATTCAATCATATGTGTATGTCATTAATTAATGATAGACATGTATAATTAAGTTATATGCCTCTGTTATTAATTAACGACATATACATATAATTAAGTTATATGCATCTTTCAAAAATAAATGATAGACACCTATTATTGTTTTTAAATTGAGCTCAAATTATGCAACAATAATTCAAAATCTGCTTCAAAATTCATAACCTATTTCAATATTAATATTGTAAGCCACAATAGGCATACAACACACAAGTCACAAGCCACAATAGACATCCAACACATAAGTCACAAGCCACAATAGGCATCCAACACAACAAGCCACAATAATTATCCAACATACAAGTCACAAATACACCGGACAATCAACAATTCGCAAAATATTCACAATACAAAACAAATGACAAAAATCAAGTAATCAAAGTAATTGGACTAACATAACCTATGACTAACATAATCTATCACAACATTCCTAAAACAATTTAAAGATAATATGATCCATTTGATCTCTTATATACACTCTCTTATAAAGTAATTGGACCATATATATCGAATTTCATCTATTTGATCTTGACTATATGATCCATTTTTAAATGTATATAAAACAAATTCAACAAAGAGTAGTAAACATGTTAAAAATTAATAAACTAACAAGTACATTGTATCATACTTGTAATATAAATTGACTAGCTAGTATTTGAAAGAACATATAAGCAATGTTTTATCACTGTTATGATATACAATAATTACATACATATACCTCATGTCATAATATCTGCATTCTACACCTCCTTGTTGTTGAGGGAACTTAAAATAAATAAATAAATAATGGACAAAGAAAAAACCAAATAAAGGATTATAAAATCATAAAAACATCAATCTAACTAGTAATTAGGAATATAAAATTTTTATTAAATTGTCACTCTATTTTAATCTAGCACCTTTATTTTTTCCACCTTCAATAGCATAAGTTCTATAGGCTATAGAAAATAAGCGTATATCAAAATGGGCATTAATATTAAAAACTCTATAAACATTGTAGAAACTATTAGCTAGTAGTAATATAACTTATAGGTTAAGATGAGATTTTAGACTTATATCGCGGCTACCACGAGCTAGAGGATCCATGAAAAATGCTCATTCCGTTCACAGCAAAACATAATAAACATCCAATAGTTACTAGAGATATACAAATATGTTGAAATTAGTAAAAATGTTGAAAATAAAAATAAAGCAAACATGAATGTAAATGTTTTCTTACTTTTGAAAGTATGGTAATAGAATGAATTGTTTGTCTCTTTGTTCTTTTATAGCTTCCACAATATATATTTCCACCTCATCAATCTCTATGAAAATCAAACAAAGCATTACCGAACAAAGAAATCTGATCGACGATGTAAAGAATGTATTACATAAGTTATGAAGGTACCTACCTGCATGAATCATAAAACATACATATGTAAATTATTATTTTCCAATATGGAAATCGATCTTATAATATTAGTAATAAACAATATAATCTTATATCATAAATATACGAATGATTAAGACATCAAGCCATTCCATGGAGAGGAGTTGAGTGATGTATTTTCATACTGATATGAATCTTAAGATAATCTGTTGGATACTTAAACACCGTAATGTATGCAGGAACTTCAAAAATGTACCCAGTAGGGAATTTAGCAACCATGTCATGCATTAACTTCATGTCACCACTCAAACTTGCCAAACTTGTCTCCTTAACTAAAGGCCCATGTTGCTTCGTAGCTAATTCCTTTTATAAACCGCTACCTTGTTTATTCTCTGGAGCTTTCTTTAATAGGTTAGATTTGATTTCCTATCAATTAATAATATATTGTGACATATATTATGATATATGAAATGCGATAATTTGAATTTTATTGTTCTATAAGTTTAAGAATTGTTACCTCTCTAAGAACAATAAGATGTTATGGCCATTGAACAAAGCTACCATCTGTTTCTCCAACTATAGTGAGGTATTAAGTAGGCACAGGAAGTTGGGCTTCGTGGGAACCAGAAAATACTTCATCTATAGACACCTTGATGTGATTGGGCATGATAGGTCAGTTGTGCACCAGAGTATCATTAAGGGGTGGATTAGCCATCCCCCTTTCCATTATCTCCTACTTACCTTCATTAATAGTAGCAAGTCTACATGATGTAGGTGTCTATAAAAATGTAAAAAAAAATCAATATTAGCTAGATTAAAGTGGAAGTGAAAGTAATGAAAGTCAAAACTTTTACCTGTGATTCTGATATTGGAAATGGTGAGTCCACAGAGTGACAACTAATAGGATTTTGGGTGAGCATATGTAGGACCCATCTCCACCTCCATCTTAGGGCCAAATTGAGATGCCTTCCTAGTCCTCTGCTTTATCATGCTCTCAAGATGAGCGATATGTGCCAAAAATCTGGCAAATAATTTGGCCTCTATTTTATTCTCCCCTAGTCTTTTTTTTTTATCGTGCTACTTGATGGCTCCAAATCTTCTTGTTCATTCAACATGATTTCCTATAACATAAGCATAACAAAGAAACATGTTAGTATAGTTCATAATAATAACTTATTTCAATAGGAAATAAAAACAAAATATTTATTTGATAGACAATCATAAAATTTGGTAATTATGAGTATAAACCACATTAATCATATCACACATTTAATTATAGACATACCATGGACACGTTGCATCAATTATTGGCGATTGTCATTCAATACACCTTCAATATGATTAATACACATGTAATTTGAATATAAAATATACTCCACATTTAGCATAGATAACCCGATAGAAAATGGGAAAGTCTCATCAAACTAATCATACTCTTCCTCATCTACCACATCATCGATACCAACAATATGCCTCTTACCTTGAAGAACAATAATAAACCACTTATTATCGCCAGGGTCAACAATGTAAAAGACTTTTTTGATCTGTGAAGCAAGAATGAATGGATCATCTTCATAACCCAATTGACTAAAATCGACCAAAGTGATTCCTAACTCATCAACTCAAACACCGTGTCGATTTTCAATCCATTTACATCGGAGGAGAAGAATCTTGAATTCCTTGCAATCAGGCTCCCAAATATCTTTAATTACAATATAATATGACATCGTAGCATTTATTGGCATGGTGTCTTTAGTACTAGCGAATTCTCTTGATGAAGCTATCAAAGTAACTCCACTATTTTGTATTGTGCTTTTGTCATCTTGACATTTAGTGTAAAAGGTATATTTGTTAATGTCATATCCTTCATAAGACTGCTTATTTCACCCAGGGCTATAAGTTAACCATTTTATGGTATCAATTACATCATCTGGTTTCTGACATCTGATACATCACTCGGTCTTTAAACCATTCAATAAAAGAACAATTGTGTTCATTTGTCAACCATATTTAACCTTTGGATAGATTCAGATGCCTTAAATTAGACATGTGCTCTTCTAAATAAGGAAGAACCTCTATAAGCGTAACATTACAGTCAGGGCAAACCTCATTGTGTGGATCGATGCCATATGATTGGATCTGTCTAAAGTGTTATGAATTAAAACTTTTTCAACATACTTCATATCTATGTATATCACAAGCAATTAAAAACATCCATGCACAATGTACTGCATAAATTTTTTTTTAAGTATTTGGATAATCATCATAACTGAATCAATAATAGGTTTGTGCAATTACTACCCTTATTACAAAATTAATCTTATTAAACCATAAATAAAATCAATTACAAGTCCTTATAAAAATCATGTTTCAAAAATTTGTCTCTATCCCATGTCATGCAGAATAATCAATAATAAAATAAATGAATAGACCCACACGAGTCAACTCTGACTGCTCTAACTGGCTTGATCTTTTTTTCTTGCCATCTTAGCTATCTATTGGCTCCAAACCTGCGTGCAAGAAAATCCACATGCTAAGCTATTGAAAGCTTAGTGGTACATATAAGCATTGAAATTCTAGCATGCATTCATATAGTATCATAGCATTCATATTCATAAACATACATATGTGCTTAATCATATTGTCATATACATATATATATATATATATATATATAATAATAATAATAATAATTGCATTCATTATGAAATGATGTGATTTCAATACATCCATGGCATATAAAGCAATTGTCATCATTTATTGCAATTATCTATTTTCAGATTTCATAGATCTGATTTCAAGTTTCCACATTTCTTTTCTAGGTTGTGACTGTATTCTGATTCACTGATTTCTATAAAATAATATTACAATGTTCGGCCTTAAAATTTATGTTTACTGTATTGCAAATTTTTGGTTTCTTAGCCCAATACTCTAGACCCGAGCTATCTAGATGCGAGTTATGAAATATGAGTGCTTTGAACCATCGAGAAAGTGTCGCTGTGAGGCCTCTTCGGGCCATCTCCAAGAGAAAAAGCTCAGACTTCCGAATGGTGCCATTGCTGTCTCTTCGGGAAAATATGCTATAGCTTAGAAACCTATGCAGATATTTGTGCACTGGGGACTGGAGATGAGTGCTTTTGGTCTTCTTTACATCCTAGCTGCAATCCATACCAAAGTGAGTCCATGCTTGAGTTGCATAGAACTCCACTTCGCTGTCGTTGAGGATGCCTTCCGAGGGTAGATTGAATAAATCCCCAAATTCTATGGAAAAGAGTGTTCGGATTGCTGCACAGTTGAAATTTCACTACTCCAGTGGGAGACACTTGCAAAGTGCTCAAGAATTCCAAGGTTGGCTCCATCAAGGTAGACTGATGAATGTCTACAAACTCCTTCAAATGACAGGCCTAGAGTTGCTCTGTCATCACTATCTCAAGCCCGAGAGTGCGTAACGTTTGCCACTCAAAAGATCTTGATGAAATGAGAGGCCTTTTCTTCAGGGTTAAGTACCTAGGATGGCAATGCTCCGGGATTCTGTTCATTAGGTAGTCTGAGTACCTCTTGGGAGCATGAGATTTCTTCCTAGTACCCTTTGATGAGCCGGTTTCCATGTTGATTTGAAGAAATGAATTTTGAAGAGTTTGGAAAAAGTTGACATAATTTGTGAGGAAACCCTAAGAACGATGATTTTTGATGATGGAAGGGATTTTTTATGGTATTTATAGCAGAAATTTGTGACTAGGGGGCCAGAATCTTCAATGTACCATTCAATGTGTGTAAATGAGAGCAGTTTCAAGAAGTTGGAAGGTTGAAATGTGAAAAATAACTGGCAGAAATGTTATATAGCCGATACCTTCACGGGCGTGAAATATGTAGTCATGGGCATGAAGTGTCGTGTTCACAGTTTGCTGAAGGGGTGCTCTACCTGTGAATAAAGGCATGAAAAGGTTCACAGTCATGACATTTGAATGTCACGGGCGTGAATGATGAACTATCATGGTGGTGAAAGACGAGTCACGGGCGTGAAGTGTTGAATTTCACTACTTATGCCCGTGAAATAAAGCGTGACTCAAGGCATGAACGTCTCTGTGAGTTTTAGGTGAAAATGTTCACAAGCGTGAAAATTCATCACGGGAGTGAACAAGGCTTTTCACGGGAGTGAATGAAGTCGTGAACATAGGCTTCACTACTTGAAACCGTGAACCAAATCGTGAATCAAGTCGTGAAAGCTACTGGATCTCTTTGGCTCTTTAATTCACGGGAGTGAACATATGTCACGGGCATGAATTGCCTAAAATTTGCATCAAATAAAATTAAGTCCTAAAACAAAACTAAATCATTTCTATGAAGATTTTATCCCTTATAACATAAATTTCCATCAAATTTACTACCTTATATCTAGTGAGATGATACAAAAATCAAGATTATCACTTAAGGTTTGACAATTTGGCAATCACAAGGTTAATCCATCAATCATACCAAGTTCTTTTCTAATGAAATTAAATCTTTCCTCATTTAGAGATTTAGTGAATATATCTGCCAATTGATTTTTTGTGCTTATAAATTCCAATGCTACATCTCCATATTGAACATGATCTCTAATAAAGTGGTGTCTAATGTCAATATGCTTACTTCTAGAATGTTGAATGGGATTCTTTAAAAGATTTATAGCACTTGTATTGTCACATTTAATAGGTATATGGTCCATATCATGACCATAGTCCTTAAGTTGTTGTTTCATCCAAAGGATTTGAGTACAACAACATCCTGTTGCTACATACTCTGCTTCAGCAGTTGAAAGAGCAACTGAAACTTGTTTCTTGCTAAACCAAGAAACTAAGCACACTCCAATAAAGTGACAAGTACCTGAAGTGCTTTTTCTATCTAAAAGACTACTAGCATAATCTACATCTGAAAATCCTACAATATAAAAGGATGAATTTCTAGGATACCACAAACCTAGATGCAATGATCCATGTAAATATCTTAAAATTCTTTTTACTGCATGTAAATGAGATTCTTTTGGACATAATTGAAATCGTGCACACAAGCAAACACTATACATTATGTCGGGTCTAGAAGCAGTAAGATATAAAAGTGATCCGATCATACCTCTATAGAGCTTTTCATTAATGCTTTTACCCTTTTCATCCTTGTCCAATTTTGTTAATGTGCTCATTGGAGTCTTGGTATTCTTGCATCCTTCCATTCCAAATTTCTTAATTAAATCTTTGGCATATTTGGATTGGTTGATGAATATGCCCTCATTGCCTTATTTTATTTGTAGACCAAGGAAATATTTAAGTTCTCCCATCATGCTCATTTTAAATTCCCTAGTCATACACTTAGCAAATTCTTGACAAAGCAATTCATTAGTAGAACCAAATATGATATCATCAACATAAATTTGAACAATTAGTATATCATGCTTATGTTTTTTAATGAATAATGTGGTGTTAACATTCCCCTTTGTAAAGTTATTTTCTAAGAGAAAAGAACTTAGTCTTTCATACCAAGCTCTTGGGGCTTGTTTCAAACCATATATAGCTTTTGAAAGTTTAAAAACATGATTTGGCATATCATAGCTTTCAAAATCTAGTGGTTGTTCTACATACACATCTTCTTCTATATAACCATTTAGAAAGACTCTTTTCACATCCATTTGAAAGAGTTTGAAATTCATGTGACATGCATAAGCTAAAAGTATTCTTATGGCTTCTAATCTAGCTACAGGTGCATAGGTCTCATCATAATCTATTCCTTCTTCCTGATTATATCATTTTGCAACTAATCTAGCCTTATTCCTAGTTATTGAACCTTGTTCATCTAGTTTATTTCTAAATACCCATTTGCTACCTATAATTTGATGATCATTGGGTCTAGGTACTAAGGTCCATACCTTACTTCTCTCAAATTGGTTGAGTTTCTCTTGCATTGCAATCATCTAACTTTCATCATTAAGAGCCTCATCAACATTTTTAGGCTCAATTTGAGAAATAAAAGCAAAGTCAATGGCTAAATGTTTGAAATGGGATCTAGTACTTACACCCCTTGAAGGATCACAAATGATTTGCTCCTTTGGATGATCTTTTGTCATTCTCCATTCTTTTGGGAGTTCTTGCCCATTTTCTTCTTCAGCTAGAGGTAGAGAATCATCTTGATGTGAATCTTCTTGATTATTTTCTTCTTTTCCATTTTTAAGATCAAGTTTTTTCATAGTTCCTGCAACATCATCAAGAACACTACCTTTCATAAGACCAAGTCTGCTAGATTCATTAAAAAAAACATGCATAGATTCTTCAACAGTTAATGATCTTTTATTAAAGACTCTATATGCTTTGCTAGTTCTAGAGTATCCTAAAAAGATACCTTCATCAGATTTAGAGGCAAATTTTCCAAGGTTGTCCTTCGTATTCAATATGAAGCACTTGCATCCAAATACTCTAAAGTGTGATATCAAGGGTTTTCTTCCATTCCATAGCTCAAATGAGGTTTTGTTTAAAAGAGGTCTTTTGAAATCTCGATTTGAAATATAACATGCAGTGTTTGTGGCTTCTGTCCAAATGTAAGTTGGTAGACCATACTCATTAAGCATTGCTCTAGCCATTTCAATTAAAGTTCGATTTTTCCTTTCAACTACCCCACTTTGTTGAGGTGTCCTAGGAGATGAACAATTCTGTGAAATTCCATATTCAAGACAAAAACTTTCAAAGTTTTCATTTTCAAATTCTTTTTCATGGTCTCTTCTTATCTTTGAAATACAATATCCTTTTTCATTTTGAACTCTTTTAGCAAAGTTTTTGAAATTTTCAAAAGCATCACTCTTTTGAGCTAAGAAAATTACACAAGTAAATCTAGAGTAATCATCTACGATGACAAAGGCATAATGTTTACCTCATAAGCTAGCAATTCTAGTAGGTCCAAATAAGTCTAAATGCAGGAGTTGAAGAGGTTTTGAGGTACTTACTATGTTTTTGGCTTTGAATGATGACTTGTGTTGCTTCCCTCTTTGGCAAGGTTCATAGGTCTTGTCTTTTTCAAATTTTAGTCTTGGCAGTCCTTTTACTAGTTCTCCTGTGCTGAGGCTTTGGATTAAGTCCATGTTAGCATGACCAAGCCTTCTATGGCACAACCAAGATTCATCACTAGTAGTCACAAGACATTTAGAGGAATGGTTAGATAATTCATGTAAGTCTATTATGTATGTGTTGACATCTCTATTTCCTTTAAACATCTCTTGACCATCGATAGAGGTTACAAGACATTCATTTGAAGTAAAGATTACTTTGTTTCCTTTATCACATAATTGACTAACACTAAACAAGTTATGTTTTAAACCATCAACAAATAAGACATCTTTAATAAAAGTAGTACCATAAATACCAATAGAACCAATGCCAATTACCTTACCCTTAGCATTGTTTCCAGAGGTAACTTTACCTCCATCAATACTTTTGATTTCATTGAAGAGTTTTTTGTCTCCTGTCATATGCCTTGAGCATCCACTGTCTACTAGCCAAGCATTTTTGTTTATTGTGGACTTGAGGCATACCTATAGAATCACAGTTCAAGTATGATTTTTAGGTACCCAAATGAGCTTGGGTCCTTGGGGGTTAGCACATGAAGGTTCCTAATGAGCCTTCCTTATCCAACAATGTTTATTTATATGACCAATCTTCATACAATAATTACACTGTTTAGGTCTAACATTGTTTTTTGGTATTACAATATATTTGAATGCCATATTTCTATTTAACTGATTTTGAGAACAATGGCATGCACAATCATGATTAATTGATGCTTTTCTAGATGCATGCTTCTTATACATAAAGGCATGATTATTCCTTTTATGTATAGAAGGTTTAATATACTTATTCCTCGGTGTTGTTCTAATAATTGTGGAAATATGAGGTCCACTAGACTTAACAAAAATGATTTTGTGAGAAGATGATGATGTGTCCTTAAATCCTAGACCATGTCTAATTAAAAGTGGTCTTTGAGACACAATGACAGTATCTAAACTCTCTTTTCCTTTGTGAAATTTAGAAATGGAATTTCTAAGTTCCTCAACTTTATTTTTCAAAGCATTATTTTTCATAGCACTTTACCTCTTCCTTACTTCTTTGTGCATCATTAGAAGTTTGTTTGAGGTTTTTTTGCCTGAATTTTCTGGAGTTGATCATTTTCTTCTCAATTATTCTTTTCACTCTTCTTGAAAGCATAACAACGTCCTCATTTTCATCATCTTCACTTTCTTCTTGAGATTTTGAAGTAGAGGCTTTTAGTGCTAAAGGCTTTCTTTTCTCTGGCTGTGCTTCAAGCTCTCTATCTATTTTCACTGCCATTTCATGTGTGAGAAGTTTGCCAATAAGCACATCAGTATTCATGATGCTCATGTCTTCATTTGCTTCTTCTATGCCAGCAACTCTTGAGCCATAGTCTTTAAGAGGAAGACTTCTCAAGATTTTGTTGTTTACATCTTCCAAGCTCAGATGCTTCCCAAGTTTCCTCATTCCATTCATAATGGCTAGAATACAGTTGGCCATGTCAGTGATTGACTCATTGGATTTCATCTTGAAGAGTTCATATTCTGAGGTAAGAAGTTGAATCTTCTTGGATTTGACTTGCTTAGTTCCTTTATGATAATTTTCCAATGTCTTCCACATGCTGTAGGCTATTGGGCAGTGTTGTATTCTTCCACATTCTTCAATAGATAATGAGCTTGCGAGGATTTTCATTGCCTTCTTGTTTTTGAAATTTACTCTTCTTTGAGGCTCTTTCCAATCATCTCTTGATAAAATTTCTTCTTCACCATCAGCTCCTCTTCTAGTTGGTGGTGTCCACTCTTTTCGTACACTATCCAGGTATGTCTCCATCTAAAACATCCAATGGGCATAATTTGCTCCATCAAAGTAAGGTTTTAGACTTTGGAATCCTTCACTGGCCATATCTTAATCTTTACTAGTACTTTTTAGGCTTATATGCTAGACAAAGCTCTGATACCAATTGTTGCCCAGATATTGAGCCAAGGGGAGGTTGAATTGGTGTTTAAAAAATTCAACTTTAAAGCACGGAAATAAAAAGTTATATTTAGGAGGGATAGAGAAATTTGACACAAGGATTTTTATAGAGGTTCGGGTGTTAACAAACCCTACTCCTCTCCCCAATCACAATTGGGAGTTTCATTAACACACTAAGTGTTACAATGGAGTTTTACAAGCTCACTCCTAACTATGGTGTTTCTCACAATGGCTCACACCTAACCCAGAAACCCCTTGTGTTTTAATGGCTTACACAATAACCAATTCCTTGTGTTTTACAGGCTCACACAAACAACCTTTACCTTGTGTTTTACAGGCTCACACAAACAACCTTTACCTTGTGTTTTACAGTCTCACATAAACTACCTTTCTTTGTGTTTTAAAGGCTCACATAACTAACCCTTACGAGTGTTCTACTCTTAACCCAGAAATACCCAAAACTCACTTGAGTAATAAATGATTATAGAGAAAAACACTTACAAATCTTTATTACTCAATAAATGATGAGCAAAAAGATTTTCACAGAGAATAGATATTTGTTTTGAAAGTATTAAATGTACAAATAGCTTACAACAAGATTTTGATTCAAAGTATTAGTTATCCTCATGTACTGAATGCATAAATGACTTGCATTTATACTCACATGGCAAATTATAGCCGTTGCACCAAACCCAAATAATCGCGTCTGATATTTTTCTCTTTCATCTTTCATGGGCATGATTATGTTTGTCACAGTCATGACTGTTCTTCCAAGCTGTGACTGAAGTGGTGACCTTGGTCGTGAAGCATTCTAGAAGGTTTTGAAATATTGTGTCATGGGCGTGACATATATCTTCACGGGCGTGACAAACTTCCAAGCCGTGATCCAAGTGGTGACTTTGGTCGTGAAGCTCTCTGGAAGAATTTGTCATGAAGGTTCACGAGCGTGACGTTTAATTCATGGGCATGTCTTAAATGTGCATTCATGGTTTGTTTTCTTCCTTCATGGTCGTGAACTTCAAATGTTGGTTTGTTGGCAGTTAGCTTCATCACGGGTGTGACACATAGGGTCACGGGTGTGAACATGCTACTTCTTTAATTTTATCTTTCAATGATTAATCTTCCATTCTCCATTCTTGCTATTTTATTCCATACCCTATTTAATAGACTTAGAAAACAAGTATGTTAAATACATTATTGCTATTTTATTTGTTATCATCAAAATGACGGAAATACCCCTCAAGGTTCAACATGTCTGTAACACTATTCTTTTTTTTCTTTTTATATTGTTGTTGTTGTTGTTCTTATTATTATTATTATTATTATTATTATTATTATTATTATTATTATTATTATTATTATTATTATTATTATTATTATTATTATTATTATTATTATTATTATTATTATTATTATATCTACACATATATCTAATTTCAGTAATCAACACAAAAATACAACTTAATCATTTGGCTCAATTTTACTAAATTAACTATGCCATATTTCTATTATTTTGATATAGTCATTTTACTCACTTAAATTTCAATTTCATATCATTCTCAACTAAATTATAAAATGGACACAACACTCGATACTATTGCAAAATACTTGGACACATAGATAGTGCATGTCATGAACTTGTTCGTATGAAAATACATATGGAATGCACATGTTCAAGTGAAATATATGCAAGACGAATATATCCAAATGAAATGCATGTAGAAATGCATAGGGGGAAAAGTCAAGGATGTTACATATTTTGTTAATAGAAGAAATTAAAGTTGATCCCAGTAAGTTAAAGGCAATCCTTAATTGGAAACTGCCTTAAAATGCAATATAAGTGAGAAGATTCCTTGGCTTGGCAGGATATTATAGAAGATTTGTGAAGGAATTTTTGATGTTAGCCACACCATTAACAAATTTTCTTTGGAAAGAAAATAAATTTGAATGGATAGATCTGTGCCAAGCTAGCTTTGAAAAGTTAAAGACAATGTTAATAGAGGCATCCGTCTTAACACAACCTACTCCAGGGAAGGACTATGTGGTATATAGTGATGTTTCACATAATGGGTTGGGTTGTGTATTAGTATAATAGGGTAAAGTAATTGCATATGCCTCTAGGCAATTAAAGCCATATGAGAAAAATTATCCTATACACAATTTGGAGCTAACAACTATTTGTGTTCACTTTGAAAATATGGTGACACTATTTGTATTGTGAGAAATTCTACATTTACATAGACTACAAAAGTTTGAAGTACTTGCTCTTGCAAAATGAACTTAACTTAAGGTAAAGGAAATGGTTGGAGTTGATCAAAGATGACAATATCATTGATTACCAATTAGGCAAAGCCAATGTAGTGGCTAATGCCCTTAGTAGGAAGACTCTGACAGAATTATGGGTTCAACCTACTTTGATTCAACAAGTGAAAGAAGTTCAAAACGCAGGATAAGAAATTGGTGGAAATCGCTGATTTAATAACAAAGGGGAAAGGCTAGAGTTTGCTATTAAGGGCATATGGGAGCTTAAGCTATAAAGGCAAGTTATGTGTGCTAGCTATTTATGAATTCAAGTAAAAAATTCAAAATTAGGTGTACAACACTACTTATATAATGCATCCAGAAAGCAATAAAATGTACAAGGACCTAAAAGTGCATTATTGGTGGCCATGGATGAAAAGAGACATCATGAAGTATACCACTAGATGCTTGACATGTCAATAGGTAAAGGCAGGGCAGCTTCAATTACCATCTCATTTGTTACAACCAATTTCTATCCCACAATGAAAGTGGGAAAGAATTTAAATAGATTTCGTATTAGGCTTACCTTTGACACAAAAGAAGCATGATGTTATATGGGTGATTGTAAACTAGCTCACCTAATCAACCCATTTTTTATTAGTTAGAATGGACTATACTCAGTCACTCAACTAGTAGAATTATATGTTTATGAGATAGTCCAACTTTTATGGTGTGTCAATTCTATAATTTCTTATCTAGATCCATGATTTACATCATAGTTTTGGAAGAGTTTGCAACAAGCTTTGGGTACACAACTCGATTTTAGTACGACATTCCACCCATAAATCGATGGACAATCTGAAAGTGCCATACAATTATTGGAAGATATACTAAGAATTTGTGTAATTGAGTTTTAAGGTATTGGGGATAAGTATTTTCCAATGATGGAGTGTAATGACCTAAATACCGGGTTAGTCGTAAACTATAGTCTCCGAAATTGATCAGCATACACCCGTGGGTGACAAATATTTTATTTGATCATCGGAAAATATAGGTTATGACTATTCTAGGGGTAAATTTTGGAGTGAAAATGAGGTCAAATAAGCCCTCAAAATTCAAAACTAAGAAAAAATGGGACCCGATTTAATTAATAAAGTGGTTGACTGTACTTTGACCAGGCCATGAAAAATAGCAAACGACATCCAAAATTTTATTTTAAGATATGGATAGACTCTAAATAATATTTAGGATTATTCGACAGTGAAAAAGGAATTTTACGGTAACACCGAAAATTAAATTATCAGTCCAGTTTGAGTGAGCCAGACAGGAAATAGACTCCGATTGAGTTGAAAATGTTTGTGTAGACATATAAATATATTTTATGAATTATGGAATTAAAAAAATAGATTCTTGATCAATTGATAATTTCTTTACTTTATTACTATTAACTATTACTTTACTTTTTTTATTTATCATATTCTTTCTTTTCTAAAAAAATAGATATATTATAAGAAAATAATAGATATATTATAATATAAATAAAGATATATTATAAAATATAAAATAAAATATTATAATGATTTTGGGTGAAATTGAGCTTGGAAAGTGAGAGAAATAATTTATAATACTTAATTGGGCCTAAATGGGTTGGACTTTCTTTGGCCCAAACCCACCTATCTTAAGCCACTATATAAAGTCTCAATTACCACAATTCTCTAGATAGAATTCTGCTCCATCATCTTCTTCCTCTCCTCCCTCTTGGCTGAACCACACCTTTCCATTTTCTTCTCCAAATTTCTTCCAATTTCTTTAATTTTTACTCAAAAATCAACCACCCTAAAATAACTTCAGCCTCTCTAGTAGCTAATAGAAGGCTTTAATCTTCATTTGGAAGGCTATAGTGGAAGAAAATCAAACGAAACAAGTTAGGATACAAATTTGAGGTAAGTGAAATTTATAGTTTTAAATTAGTTTAATGGTTCAAATAGGTAGTTTAAGGCATGTAGATGATAATTATGAAGTTACATTGATTAGAAAAGCAAAATATTGGTGGATTAATGATGAATGAATTTTGGCCATGGTAGGTTCAAAGGAAAGTGAAGGTACTTCCAAGGAAAAGGCTAAGAAAAAGGAAGCCTAGGAAGGTCAAACAAGAAAATAAGGTTAGTGATTTCAAAATCTATCTATTTCCATTGATTAAGTATGAATTAGGGTTATGGAAATTAGGAATTTTGTGTGTTTTGCATGTAATTGATAATTGATGCTTAAAATATGATTAAGGGATTATAAAAAATAAATTAGAATGGTTAATTTCAATTAAATAAATTGATTAGTAGAAATTGGGAAATATGACCCTATTATGTGAAAATGCATATTAAGGCATAAGTACATTTTAGTTTAATATTTTGATACATATGGAATAATAAAATGTATAAATTAGTGAATGAATATTCAGAAGGTGAAAAAAAAATTTAATGATGAAAATTAAATATAGGCCGAAATATGAAGAAGGATAAATTAATATTTTCCTTATTAACTAAATGAAACTTTTGTCATAAAATGCAAGAATATATGATTTTGAGTGTGTAGAAATTTATTAGAAATTTTTAAATTAAATATTGAATATTTTTCTAATTATTGATTATATTATGCATGAAATGAAAAATAATGAATAAAGTTTGTTTAGTGAGCTTAATAACTTAATTGATTACTCATAATGAAATATTTATATATTAGAATGGAAAGTGTTAAAAATTGTGGTAGTGACAAGATTGTATGGGTGAATAAAATGTTAAGTGATTAATAATGTAAAAATAATAGAATTTGTGAATTTAATGGAAATTGGATTAAAGGAATAAGATTCTACCCTTAGTTATTTTTTTGATATTTAAATCTAGCCCAGGATATAATTGGCTAGCCATAGGAACACCATTACCGTGGTGCAGGGTCATGGCGACTCGCTTATGTAGGCCAATAATGGTCTACTTCAGTGATAGTGATTCAGTAATCAGTATACAGTGCAGTGCTCGGGTAGTCCTTCAGGATTGCTCTTTAGTGTAGTGGACTTTTGAGTCCATATCCCATGTATCTGGTCTGAAGATTTTCTATGAGATTGAAACTAGGGGCAAATGTGAATAAAAATAGTAAAAATGAAAAAAAAGTGATAAATATAATAAAAATGATAAATGTGAAAAAATGTGAGAAAAATAATATAAGTGATAAATATGATAAATATGATAAAAGTGATAAGAATGGAAAAAATGGTATAATGATAAATGTGATAAATGTGACAAAATAGTAAAATTGAAGAATAAAATTTAAGTGGAAGAAAAATGTTAAATTATGTAGTTAAAAAGAAATTAAATGAATATATATATATATATATATAGTTAGTGGCAAAAATGTAAATAAAGGTAAATTAGTAGCATGATTGTAAATAAATGAAAATTTAGGAACTAAAGTGAAATTTGTAGTTAATTAAAAAAATTAAATGAAAAAGAAATTGTTAATTTAATGAAGATATAAATTAGTAAATTAAGGGTAAAGAATATTAAAGTATTGATAAAAAGAATAATAAATATATTAAAGAGAAAAATTGAATAGTGTAGTGAATATAATATTGTATGAATGCATGCAAATATATATCAATGGAAATTTATAGATTATTGAATACTCAACACGTAATTATTTGACTGCGTGCAGGTAGTAGCGAAAAAGACATTAGCAGACATACAAATTTTGGGACCTGAGTGAAGATCTGAATAATAGTAGGTTATTATATAGAATGACATGTATATATATGTATGAATATGGAGTTGTAGGAATGAAATGTTGTACATATTCTGATAACAAGTATTTATAAATTATTAAAAGTGTAAATAATGCAATGTTGACTTGTGTTTGAATGGAGAATATATTATATTATATTGGTATTGTTATGCCCAAAAATGGGCTGTGGATTGTTTGCATTGCAGGTAGGATAGTTAATTTATAGTCGTTATACAACCAAAATTTTTGAAAAATAAAAAAGGATTAATTAAGTGCTAATAATATTATGGTTATTAAATTAAATTAAATTAAATAACTGGCAGACACCGGCTATAATCGTATTAACCCACATAACGTACGTATAGAATGATTATTATAAGGGTATCACATGGAGTTTGCATATAGCAACACCTATCAAGCAAATATTAATATGGCATTGTTCAAGACTTTATATGGGAGGAAATGTCGAACACCTCTTTGATGGATGAAACTAAGTGAGAAGAAACTGGTGGGTCCAGAATTAGACCAACAAACAAAAGAAAACGTGAAAAAATTAAAAGATAAACCAAAAGCAGCAGCTGATAGACATAAATTCTATGTAGATTTGAAAAGAAAATATATAGAGTATGTTGTGGGTGAAAAGGTATGTATGAAAACCTCACATTGGAATAAAATTCTCATATTTGACAAAAAAAGGGAAGTTGAGTCCCTGATTTATCGGACTATACGAGGTGTTTGAACGTGTGGATCTAGTGGTATATAGATTGGGTTTACCACCAGAATTAAATAAGGATCCATAATGTGTTCCATGTTTCAATGCTAAAGAGATATAGATCAGATCCATTACATGTAATACATATGGATTCAATAGAAGTACAACCAGTTCTAACTTATGAAGAAGAACCAGTGGCAATTTTAGCTTAAGAAGTCAAAGAGTTACGAAATAAGCAAGTGTCATTGAAAAAAGTTATATGGCTTAATCATTCAATAGAAGAAGCTACTTGGGAGAGTAAAGAAGTAATGAAGGTTCAATATCCTTAATTATTCAACCCCAATAAATCAAATAAATTTCGAGAACGAAATTTTCTTAAAGGGAAGAGAATTGTAACACCCGTTAGTTTAGATCTTGAGTCGAACTGCATTTTAACATATGACACACTGAGTCAACTAAAGTCTAAACTCAGACTAAGAAAGAATGAGAAAAAAAAAAATTATGAAACTCAATTTGGGATTTAATTGGGAGAAATCAAAAGTCTACAATTTGATTAAAAAAATTTATTTAGGACCTCAATTGAAGCAATTTAAGAAATATGATGGAAGAAAAATTAGTTGGAAGAAATAATGGAGGATGTAATTAATGGGAATTATGTGGAATAGTGCATAAATTAAGGAGAAAGAAAATTTATTTGTGGACTAAACTAAAAGGAATAAAAAGATTTGGGAAAATTTTGAAAAAGGAAAAATAAAATAAGGATCAAAAGGAAAATTTGGCATGATCAAAAATTAATTTGGATTAATTATATTAATAACCAATGGAAAGTAAGATTAGTAATAATCTAATCAAATAATTACAAAAAAAAAAGAGCTAAGAAGAAAAAAAAATTACTACAAAAGTAAAAAATAAATAAATATCTAGATTTTTATTTCTCATCACCCAATTAAAGTCATCTTCACCCTTCCACCTCCCCCCCCCCCCTCTTTTCCCCCCTACATCTCACTTTTTTCTTAAATTACTATAGGAGTGCAAAGAAGTGAGAAATGAAGAAGAATAATAATAAGAAAGAAAGAAAGAAAAAAGAGAGAAATTGAGAGACTGGTTTGGCCAACCGTAGATCCTCCTTAAGGTGAGTTCATTCTTTTAAATTTCATTATTTTCTTCTTTATTGGAAGCTAATGAGTTTGTAGATACCATTAGATTTGATTGATTAAGGTTTTATTTAGTAAAAATTGGATTAGGATTTGTGATTTTAAATATGTTGGGTAAAATTTTGAATGAACCTCTAATTAAATGAAATAGGCACTTTTATAAGTTAAAACTTAAAGATTTATAGCTAAATTTGAAGAAAGAGGGATTGTCATGATGGAGCTAATTAGGAAAAACATGAATTGGTCTAATTGAAAGACAATTGAAGATGAAAAGAAAAGGATTTGAGTGTTATTTTGAAAAAAATAATTAAGAACCCAAAGGAACACTTTTGGCTATCTTGACTTATCTAAAGGGGAGTTTAATCTTAGTATATTTTGGTTTTAATAAGATAGAACAAGTATTAGAAGTTTTAGGACATTAAGCATGCATGAAAATCCTTAAAAATGGTGACATTAAATGAGACCTTGTTTGATTGTTGGTTAGGCCAAGTTAGTGTAAACAAATACAACAATCAAGGAGTTGAAAGGGGTAAGGAGAAAATCACCTAAAAGAGTAGAAAAAAGTAGAAAATAAAATAAGAAAAAGGAGTGATTATGATAAGTGCTTCTTTGGCAAAATCTTAATATATCAAGTATATATGGTATTTGATTCTTAATGCACTTTTTTGTATGTGTGAGTACGAAATGATTTAAAAAATATATGGTATTCTGATTATGTCAAAAATAATATATTGAGGATGAAATACGAAAATTTTGGTATGGACATAAAAAAAAATGTAAGAATGAGAAATTGATCGGTAAGTCATTACATATTTATGATATTAATGAAACAATCTCGATTTATTTGACCATAACTGATGTTCAAGAACCCATAATTGCATGAAATCAATTGAAAAATGAAAGTAGACATAGAATCTATAATTTTCAAGATGACCAGAAATTTTAATTCTGATTCTAATCAGGCCTAAAATAGGTTAAAAATTGGATTTGGAATTGTCTATAAAATATTGGATAAAATTTCACTGAATAACATATGATTATTGGGCTATAATTTATGCTAGAAAAATCAAATTTGAGTAATTCTTGTTGAAAATGAAAGCCAAGTCATAAGTTAACTTGGTAGAAGACCATAAGGTTTATCAATTCAAAAAAAGGTGAAAATGTCACCCAAAATAGGGCAAAAATCTATTAGAAAATAAAACAAGATAATTAGTTCCTTATATATATATATATATATATATATATATATATATATATATATATATATATATATATATATATATATATATATATATATATATATATATATATATATATGAAATTGCTTGAATTTTTTCTTTGTTATTGTGATACTCTTATAACAATTATTTTATACGTACGTTATATAGTCTAATACGATTATCAAGATTGTTGGTATTTTTTAAATTTGATTATAGCCGATGTGTGTAAAATATTTTCTTAACCTAATGGTCATAATATCATTAGCACTTTATTAATTTTTTTTATTTTCCAAATATTTCTGCAGTATAACGGCTATAAATCTCACTATTTCACTTGTACTGCAAATAATCTACAACACATTTTGGACACAACAATATAAATATAATATAAAATATTATTCATTCAACCACAAATTAATATTTTATTCTTATACATATTTTCATACATATATTCATATATACATGTCATTTTTAATAATATTCTACTATTATTTTGTTCTTCTATCTGCTCTCCAAAGGTAGTTTGCTTTGCTCTGATGTCTTCCTAACTATTACTTATATGTAGTCAAATAGCTAAGTGATGAGCATTAAAAATGCTAAGTGGTGATTACAAAATATAAGGATTTTTATTGTTACCAAATTACACACAACATGCAATATCTTATTCATTACACTATTCAAATTTTACTCTTTAATATATTAATTATACATTTTCCCAATATTTTATTATTATTTACTATTCATTCACTATTTAATATATTTATTAAATTAACAATTTACTTAATTAATTTTATGGCTTTTTTTTTACTCCTGAACTTTTATTTTCTTTCAATTTAGTCCTTTTTCATTTTACTTATTTAATTAACTCTTCTTTTCTTTTTCTTTTTTTTTTTCATTTCAATGCTCTATTTAATTTTTCTTTAGCTACAAATTTCATTTTGGTTCTTAAATTTTCATTTATTTACAATCATGCCACTATTTTACATTTATTTACACTTTTGCCACTAACTATATTTTTTTCATTTATTTTCTTTTTAACTACATAATTTAATATTTTTCTTCCACTTATATTTCATTTTATAATTTTACAATTTTTGTCATTTTTATCATATTTATCACTTTCATCACTTTTATTATATTTATCACTTTTATCATTTTTCTCATATTTATTACTTTTATCATTTTTTTCATATTTATCACTTTTATCACTTTTATCATTTTTTTCACCTTTATCATTTTTTTCATATTTTTGACCTTTATCATTTTTATCATATTTTTCGCTTTTATCATTTGTATCATATTTTTTACCTTTATCATTTTTATCATATTTTTCACCTCTATCATTTTTATCATTGTTGAATCTTGAGGGATATTTTCATCATTTTGATGTTAACAAATAAAATAGCAATAATGTATTTAACAAAGTTTGTGTTCTAAGTGTGTTAAACAGGAGATACTTTGATTAGAACATGAAACAAGATTGAAAGACAACTTTTGAAGATAAAAATTAAGAGATAGCAAAGTGTCTCGCCCGTGACTACTAATGTCATGCCCGTGAAAATAGTGGTAGTGTAACACTCCTAATTAGAGTCTAGTTAGAATAAGTGTGTAATATATACAAAAACCATATGATAGATATTAGAAATTAAAATAAATTGAATAAATGACTAAATTAGAAATTAAAATGAATTAAATTGATTGATGGAGTAATTTAGTTAGATAAATCCCATAATTAAATTACAATTTCATAAAGACTAGTGGAATTAGGTATATGTAAATAAAATAAATAAAAGATAAAAATATAGAAAATATAAATAATTAAAAAAATAATATAAAAGGAGGAATAAAAAGAAAAATTGAAAACAAAATTGGCACAGCAAAAAAAAAAGAATGAAAGAAAGTTAGTGGTGGCAAATTGACCCTATAAAAGCTAGGTTCTACACTATTCTTTCATCTTCCTCATTATTCATCTTTATCCTATCAACAGCCTCCATTTGTGCATCCTTCTACTCAATATTTTCATCAAAATCATTCCAAAAACATCTATTCTAGTTAAGTAATTCTCTCTCCATTGTTCTTGTATTATTTAGAGCTGATAGGACTATGTTATAATAGTATTTTTTACTCTAATTTTAATGACCTTATGTACCAAATTTGGAGAAATGTCAAACATCAAATTTGTTCATGTCCAACTTGAGGGGTATGTATGTCATTTTGATGATAACAAATAAAATAGCAATAATGTATTTAACAATATTTGTGTTCTAAATGTGTTAAACATAATATACTTTGATTAGAACATGAAGCAAGATTGAAAGACAACTTTGGAACATAAAAATCAAAGGAATAGCAAAGTGTCATGCTCATGACTACTAATGTAACACCCGTGAATATAGTTAAGCGCCAATTTTCCACCATTCAAAGTTCACGGCCATGAAGGATCAAACCAACTGTCAATGATCAAACAAGTCATGTTCGTGAAAGATTAGTCATGCCCGTGACTAAATATTTCCAATTCTTCTAGAGAGTGGCATGGCCAGAGTCACCACTTGGACCACGGCTTGGAAGAACATTCACGTCCATAACCAAACATTTCCAATTCTTTTAGAGAGTGTCACGGCCAGAGTCCCCACTTGGACCATGGCTTGGAAGAACATTCACGCCCATGACACATATAGTCATGCTTATGAAGGAAGACAGAGAAACATGTCAAACGAGATTTAAGACTTGATTTAACGGCTAATTTTACAATAATTACACCCAAACAACTATAATTTACGGAATGAGTATAAATGCAAGTCATTTACGAAAAGAAGAAGAACAAGAAAGAACAAAAATTATTTTTCATCTTTAATCTTGTTGTAGCCTTGTGCATTAATTATTTTTTCAACAACACTCTACTTTTTATGAAAACCTAATTGCTCATAACTTCTGATCATTGTAGGTTGGTGAGTATTTTTCATTGCAATCAATTACTCAAAAGTGAGCTTGGATATATTGGATTAAGAGTGAAACACTTTTAAGGGTTTATTGTGTGAGCCATAAAACACAAGGAATTGGATTTTGTGTCAACTATTAAAAAACACAATAGAATTTCTGGATTAAGTGTCAGCCATTGAGAGAAATACCATAGTTGGGAGTGAGCTTGAAAAACTTCATTGTAACACTTAGTGTGTTAATGAAACACCCAATCGAGATTGGGGAAAGGAGTAGGGTTTATTAATACCCGAACCTCTATAAATCTTATGTGTGATATCTCTCCTTCCTTCCTCTATTTTATTTATTTTGCACTTTCAATTAAGCAAATTTGTATTTGCTAAGAAATTCAACCCCCTTCTTGGTTCATTGTTTGGGCAACAATTGGTATCAAAGCTTGTCTAGCAACAAAGCCTAAAAAGTAATAGCAAAGATCAAGAAATGGTCAATGAAGGATTTCTGTAACCCTTCACCTAAACCGCACGTGCCCGGATGCGGGGGCGCTACGACCTGTCATCTTTACTTCTTCAAATCGCTACATATTTTTTTCTATTTAATAAATAATGTACATTTTATTTAGATAACATAGTATTTATAAATACCAATTCACTATTTAACAAACTTGAAAACTAATTTACAACATATAAGTATATATAATGATGAAAACAAAATACAGAGTTCAAAAGTTTATGACCCACTATTTCGAGATCGGCTGCTTTAATTTGAATAGGATCACCGCTTGCTTTATCTACCACCTTCAGCTACCTTTCTATATCTGTGCAGAAGGAAACTCCCACGCTAAGTTCTAAATTTAGTGGTGCAAATAAATAAGGCAATATACTATATCATGCAACAAGCATTAACATGTATCATTTTATGCATTAAAATGTTTGCGTGCTATGTCTATCAACATGTTCCTATTTCATACAAGTATAAATATCATGCTCACATATACAATGTTATTTTCATTTATCTTTGATGGTAATTTACTCTGTTAATCTCTTTATTATTATATCTCAATCTCATATCATCATCATTGTTTTTTCTTTACTTTTCTTATTTTCCCACATATCTTCATTATCTTGCCCACATCACTCTAAATTTGGACTGACTGGATAAGGGTTATGGACCAGGATCGCTCCCAGAGCTATAGCCACCCTATCCACTATCTGGCTCAATAAAGCTTCTCAAATCAATGGCGCTCTCCAAGCTTAAGCCACATTGATTGAGTATAATTTCATCATAGATGAATAACCAGACCAAGGGCACTCTCCAAGCTTAAGCCACCTTGTCCTCAATTTATATGTGCTCATCAGAGCTTCTCAAGTCAATGGCACTCTCCGAGCTTAAGCCACATTGACCAAGCATCTCAGATCAATGGCGCTCTCCGAGCTTAAGCCACATTGATTGAGGAATATCTCATATAGTACGGTACCATTCGCCCCCTTAATGACATGTCATCTATCCTGATTCTAGTCCGCAAATAGAGTAATGGGCATCTTCATACTTTCACCTCAATCATATATCTTTATTAAATTTTTGTTTTACATCCATTTCATCATCCTCATATTATACATCACATCATCATCATTCTCAATTTCGACACATCAACATTCTCATGTATCAACATCTCAATTTTCTTGTATTGCAAACATATCATCATGCTCATACATACTGGATATCATCTTTTTCATTTGTGTAACTAGTTACATCAATAGATAATCATATTCATAATTTATTTGAAAACAGAGCATTCACGGTTGTGACTACCAATTCATGCCCGTGAATTAGTTCACGCCCGTAATCCCAAGCCATGAATGCTACTGGAATGAATCGTGCTAAAAGCATTCACGGTTGAGAATACTCATTCGTGCCAGTGAATGAGTTCACGCCCATGATTCCCAACCGTGAACACTTCTGGAATGAATAGTACCATTTCCACACCAAAGTCACAACCGTGATACAATCAGTCACAACCATGAACCATCAGGTTCACGCTCGTGACTCGATAGTCACGCCCATGACTTTCAGCAGGAAATCTGCATATTCACTTTTCATTCATTATAATATCATCCAAATCATACCAAATTTCTATTTCATGCATTTCTAAGGTTCTTTACTCAGCTTATTACTTTATAGTACATGTAAATGTCTTTATCATACAAGATTTTTCTAACATGCATCATTAATTCAATGTCTCATAAGGATCTCATTCATACATGTCTAAACCTATGGTTTCATGCCATAATCATGATTCTTGAAATTCATTTATCTAAAATCATATTCAGCATGCATTATTTCAAACAAAGATAGGTTATTGCCTTAAGTTATGCACAAACCTTAATCTTTCTCCTTCACTCTTCTAGGTAGCTTTCTCTTTTTCTTTGCTCCTTAGTGTTTGTTCCTTGTCACTTGGAACTCCTACAACATCATAAATCATTATTATCATCTGATTTTCTCAAGACCCTAAACTCTCTCATTCTATCTCAAAACCCTAATTTCTCTCTCTTTCCACATAAGTCTTGGATGAGCTCAAAATTCAAACTTCTTTAAGAAAAGATGAAGAAGAAGAAGAATCACTTATTACCTTAATCTTTTCTTCACTAAATCACAACTTTGGAGATTTTATCTCTCCACCAAACTTGATTTTTCTTCCTATTTCTTGCTCTTTCCAGCTTCCTTAGGAGTTATGGACCATGAAGATCACTTGTTCTTGCTCTTTCCCCTCTCTTCTCTTATTTTCTATCTCTAAATTTCTGGTTTGGCTATGGAGAAAATGGGGTTGGCGTGACTGGTAGAAAAGAGAGAGAAGAAAGTAGAAAATGAAGAGAAGAAGAAGAAGAAAAGAAAGAATTAAATAGGGTACCCAAAAGTCTTCAAATGGGACCCACAATTTGACCATTTCTTGACATTAGGCTAAATTAACCCATTAAAATCACTCTTTCTCATTGAGTGGCCGGCCACACCTATTAAAATGTCCCCAAAATTAATATGTTGATTAGTAATTAATCTCATAAATCCTCAATTTTTTGGTAAATCGCAATTTGATCCTAAAACTTATCAAAATTTGCAATTTAGTCCTTTACCGTAAATCAACTTCTTTAATATTTATAATCACTTAATTTGGCATATATCATTTAATTTAGTCATTACTTGATTAATTCTGATAAAAAATCTAAATTTAAACTCTGATCGGTCAAACGCGTCAATTTCGCGACACGTGCGACTTAGTGTCTAAATTAGCGGATATTACATTCTCTCCCCATTAAATAAATTTTGTCCTCGAAATTCACCTGTTCATTCTGAGTTAAACAACTGGGGATACTACTTCTTCATCACTTTTTCACTTTCCCACATGGCTTCTTCAATTGTATGATTCCGCCACCAAACTTTAACTAGAAGGACTCTCTTATTCCGGAGAACTTTCTCTTCATATGCTATTATAGCCACTAGTTCTTCCTCATAAGACATGTCTATCTGTACCTCTATTTCCTCAATCGATATAATGTAGGTCGGGTCTGAAAGGTATCTTCTTAACATTGAAATGTGGAACATGTTATGAATTCTGTCTAGCTCCGGAGGAAGAGCTAATCGGTAAGCCACTGGTCCTATCTTTCCAGAATCTCATAAGGACCAATAAAACTTGGACTTAACTTTCCTTTTCTACCAAACCTTAATACCTTTTTCCAAGGCGAAACTTTAAGGAATACTTTGTCTCCTACAACATATTCTATGTTACATCTCTTTAAATCAGCATATGTGTTGCCCAGATATTAGACCAAGAAGGGGGGTTGAATTGGAGTTTCAAAAATTAAACTTTAAGGTGCAGAAATAAAATTGTTAATTTTAGAAGGGATAGAGAAAATAAGACACAAAGATTTATAGAGGTTCAGGTATTAACAAACCCTACTCCTCTCCCCAATCGCAATTGGGAGTTTCACTAACACACTAAGTGTTACAATGGAGTTTTACAAGCTCACTCCCAACTATGGTGTTTCTCACAATGGCTCACACCTAACCCAAAAATCCCTTGTGTTTTAATGGCTCACACAATAACCAATTCCTTTGTGTTTTACAGGCTCACACAAACAACCTACACTTTGTGTTTTACAAGCTCACACAAACAACCTATACTTTGTGTTTTACAGGCTCACACAAACAACCTTTACAAGTGTTCTACTCTTAACCCAAAACTACCCAATGCTCACTTGAGTAAAGATTACAGAGAGAACCACTTGTAAATCTTTATTGCTCAAATATGAGGAGCAAAAAGATTTTCACAGAGAATGAATTTGTTCTCAAAGTATAAAAGTGCAAGATAGCTTGTAATTTGAAGTATATGCTAATCTTTTGTTTTTCTTATCATTCTCTTATCATCCTCTTGCATCTTAATGTATAAATGACTTCCATTTATACTCCCATGGCTGAATATAGCCGTTGGGGTGCATTAAATAAGAAACTAGCCGTTCTACCAACCAAAAAATCGCGCCTGACATTTTTCTCTTTCATTGTTCACGGGCGTGACTATGCTTGTCACGGGGGGTGACAGTTCTTCCCAAGCCGTGACTGAAGTGGTGACCTTGGTCGTGAAGCTCTCTGGTATGTTTTGACATATGGAGTCACGGACGTGACTTTAATCAGTCACGGGCGTGACACTCTTCCCAGTCGTGAACCAAGTGGTGACTCTGGTCGTGAAGCTCTCTGGATGAAATTGAAAGAATCATTCACGGGGGTGACACCATCATTCACGGGGGTGAACATCTTCCCAGCCGTGACCCAAGTGGTGACTCTGGTCGTGAAGCTCTCTGGAATGAAACTTGCATGAAGCTTCATGGGGGTGACACCTTTCTTCACGGGGGTGATTGAAATGCTTACTTCACGATTTATTCTTCCTTCATGGCCGTGAACTTCAAATGTTGGTTTTGATAACGGCTAGCTTTGTTCACGGGAGTGACTCCTAGAGTCACGGCAGTGAACATGCTACTTCTTGCTTTTTTTTTGTTTCTGAAGGATTATTCTTCCAATTCTCCATTCTTGCTATTTTAATTCATGTCCTGTATAATATACTTACAAAAACAAGTATGTTAAATACAATATTGCTATATTATTTATTATCATCAAAATGACAGAAATACCCCTCAAGGTTAACAATCTCCCCCTTTTTGATGGTGACAAATAATCTAGCAATATGTGATTTTGAGAAGTCTCCCCCTCAAAATATACTTAGGATAAAAATTATAATGTGCAAGAATAGTGAATAAGGATGTAGCATTTAAGCTAAAAGCAAGTCATAAGAAAAGTATATCCAATACATACCACAAATCCTTTTCAAGACATAAAGTATATGTAGAGTATTTTTAAGGTATATCATGGCATCTTTTTATTTGTAACTTGCTCTTAAGGTGTATGCAAAGTATACTTTAGGGTATATTTAAAGTATATAGAAGCTCAGTTTTTCAATTATCTACTTTGCATCTGAAAAGTTGAATCAAGATTTTTTAAATCAATTCAAAGTTTGTTTCACTTTTTGATTCACTATTCTTATTATTGCTAGTTTGATCCTACTTTCCCTTATCATATAAATTCTTTCATATATTGCTAGTTTTCTCCCCCTTTTGTCATCAATCAAAAAGAATATGTGGATTGAAGTAAACAAAAGCAAATATATATTATATGAAAGAAAGGATACAGAAACATAATAAGTAACAAAATAAAGAAAAATGATCAAACATAACAAGTTTAGGCTACACTCTAGCCTATATCCTAGCTAGACATCCTATCACGAAGCCTAGCTACTTCAGCCTCAAGACTGTCGATCCGAGACTCGATGAAGTCCTTGAGGTTTTCCAACCTCTCATCCATAGAAGTCTGCAGCTGCTCGAAACGTGGTGCCAAAAGGTCGACCACCTGCTGCGCTAAAGACGGTGTGGAGGCTGAGGACTGTCCAATGTCCTAGCGATGGCTGGAGTGGCTTCCTCAATTCTAGCCCTCTTTTTCTGCTGGACTCCCTGGAGGCCTGCTTTAAAATCCTCCATGTCATGATCTTCCCAGATAATTTCTCCAGCAGTATCAGTGAAGCGATAAAAGATATCATTTTGGTAAACGATTCTCACTGCTGCTCCCATCTTTATGAAAGACTCTATATCCAGCCTATCTCGTGGGTGTGCAGGAATGATGTTGAAGTGATGGTTATCCAGCTTCAAGTAATTGAGCTTCACTTCCATATGAGTGACATAAGCTCCAATCAGGATATCTCCTGTAGGCTTGGTGGCGATGGAGATAAGATGGTTTGCAAACCATCTGGAAAGCGCCACTGTGATTCCCCGGTGAGCCATCTCGAATAGGAAGAGTTCTGACTTCCTTATAGTGCCATTGCTTTCTCCCCGAGCAAAAATACTATAGGTTAAAAACCTATGCAAATATCTATGCACTGGGGTCCTGAGATGTGTGCTCTTAGTTTTCTTGACATCCCAGCTGCAATCCGTGCCAAAATGTGTCCATGCTGCAGGGGCAGAGAATTCTACCTCAGTTTCATTCAGAACGCCATCTGATGGTAGGTTGAGCAATTCTCTAAAAGCAATGGCGCTGAGGGTATTTGCATTGTTGCTGTTAACCTTGAGGGGTATTTCCATCATTTTGATGATAATAAATAATATAGCAATATTGTATTTAACATACTTGCTTTAAGTGTATTATACAGGACATGAATTAAAATAGCAAGAATGGAGAATTGGAAGAATAATCCTTCAGAAACAAAAAAGCAAGAAGTAGCATGTTCACTGCCGTGACTCTAGGAGTCACTCCCGTGAACAAAGCTAGCCGTTACCAAAACCAACATTTGAAGTTCACGACCATGAAGGAAAACCAAACCGTGAAGTAAGCATTTCAGTCACCCCCGTGAAGAAAGGTGTCACCCCCGTGAAGCTTCATGCAAATTTCATTCCAGAGAACTTCACGACCAGAGTCACCACTTGGGTCACGACTGGGAAGATGTTCACTCCCGTGAATGAATGTGTCACCCCCGTGAAGGCTTCATTCAATTTCATCCAGAGAACTTCACGACCTGAGTCACTATTTGTCTCACGGCTGGGAAGAGTGTCACGCCCGTGACGTTATATGTCAAAACATACCAGAGAGCTTCACGACCAAGGTCACCACTTCAGTCACGGCTTGGGAAGAACTGTCACCCCCGTGACAAGCATATTCACGCCCGTGAACAATGAAAGAGAAAAATGTCAGGCGCGATTTTTTGGTTGGTATAACGACTAGTTTCTTATTTAATGCACCCCAACGGCTATATTCAGCCATGAGAGTATAAATGGAAGTCATTTATGCATTAAGAAAAAAGAGGATGATAAGGGAATGATAAGAAAAACAAAAGATTAGCATATACTTCAAATTACAAGCTATCTTTTACTTTTATACTTTGAGAACAAATTCATTCTCTGTAAAAATCTTTTTGCTCCTCATATTTGAGCAATAAAGATTTATAAGTGGTTCTCTCTGTAATCTTTACTCAAATGAGCATTGGGGAGTTTTGGGTTAAGAGTAGAACACTTGTAAGGGTTAGTTGTGTGAACCTCCAAAACACAAATTAAAAGGTTGTTTGTGTGAGCCTGTAAAACACAAAGTGTAGGTTGTTTGTGTGAGCCTGTAAAACACAAAGTGTAGGTTGTTTGTGTGAGCCTGTAAAACACAAAGTGTAGGTTATTTGTGTGAGCCTGTAAAACACAAAGTATAGGTTGTTTGTGTGAGCCTGTAAAACACAAAGTGTAGGTTGTTTGTGTGAGCCTGTAAAACACAAAGGAATTGGTTATTGTGTGAGCCATTAAAACACAAGGGATTTCTGGGTTAGGTGTGAGCCATTGTGAGAAACACCATAGTTGGGAGTGAGCTTGTAAAACTCCATTGTAACACTCAGTGTGTTAGTAAAACTCCCAATTGCGATTGGGGAGAGGAGTAGGGTTTGTTAATACCCGAACCTCTATAAATCTTTGTGTCTTATTTTCTCTATCCCTTCTAAAATTAACTATTTATTTCCGCACTTTAAAGTTTAATTTTTTAAACTCCAATTCAACCCCCCTTCTTGGTCTAATATCTGGGCAACAGTTGCAGAGTTGAAATTTCACCACTCCAGTTGGTGAAACCTGCAAGGTGCTGAGGAATTCCAGCGTTGGCTCCCGTAGGGTTGGCAGATGAACGTCAACAAAGTCTTTTAGATGACAGGCTTGAAGTTGCTCTGTCATAGCCATCTCGAGTCCTAGATTACGGATTGTCTGCCATTCGAAGGACCTTGAAGATAAAATTGGTCTCTTCTTCAAAGTTGCATACCGAGGATGGCAACTTTCGGGTATGATGTTCATGAGGTAATCTGAATACCTCTTCGGTGCATGGGACTTCTTTCTCTTCCCTTTTGACGAAGCAGACTCCATTTTGTTTGAAGAATTTTAATTTGAAGAAGATTTTTGACAGAAAAAGTATGATGAAATACCCTAGGGATGTCTGTTTTCTGCTGAAGATTCGAACTTTTATGGAATTTATAGTGAAATATCAAGGCTTTGGGGTCGGAATCTTCAATGTCTCAATGAATGAGAGTAAATGAGAGCGGTTTTGGTAGATGGAGAGTTGAAATGAAGTTTGTAACCGGCTGTTTTCTTATATATTTGATACATTCACGGGCGTGACTTCAAGTTCCACGGGCGTGAATAGTCATGTTCACGATTTGCTGAAGCAAAATTCCACCCGTGAATGAAATTGAATGCTTTCACGGGCGTGCTCGATGAACCTCCCGAGCGTGAATGATCATAGGTCACGGGGGTGAATATTATGTCACGGACGTGAAGTGTTGAATTTCACTACTTATACCCGTGAAGCAAGCCGTGACACAAGGCGTGAAAGTGTCTGTGAGTTTTGGGTGTAATTATTCACGGGCATGAAAATCTATCACGGGCGTGAAACTTTTTTGCCACAGTCATGACTCAAACCGTGAAACTATGGTTTACCACTTGACGCCGTGACTCATGCCGTGACGCAAAGCGTGAAAGCTTTTGTGAGTTTTTGAGGCGTAATGGTTCACGGGAGTGAAAAATCGTCATGGGCGTGAATATTCTTATTCACGGGCGTGACTCAAGCCGTGAAACAATGTTTCACTACTTGAAGCGGTGAAGCATGTCGTGAACCGAAGTCGTGAACAAGACTGCCTCTTTGAGCCACTTAAGTCACGGGTGTGAGTATAAGTCACGGGCGTGACTCCCCTATAATTTTCATTAATTTGAAATTAAGTTCTGCAACAAGACTAAATCATTTCAACAAATATTTTTCTTCATAAAACATGAATTTTCATCAAAATATTTATCTTCTAACTTGTGATATGTTTTAAGATCAACAATTAAAATTTCATTTTCTTGTAATCACAAGGTTAATCCATCAATCATGCCTAGTTCTCTTCTAATGAAATTAAATCTTTCCTCATTTAGAGACTTAGTGAAAATATCTGCTAATTGCTTTTCTGTGCATACAAATTCTAATTCAACATCTCCATATTGAACATGATCTCTAATAAAGTGATGTCTAATGTCAATATGTTTACTTCTAGAGTGTTGAATAGGATTCTTTGAAAGATTTATAGCACTGGTGTTGTCACATTTTATAGGTATATGGTTCATTTCATGACCATAGTCCTTAAGTTGCTGTTTCATCCAAAGAATTTGTGTACAACAACATCCAACTGCTACATATTCAGCTTCAGCAGTTGAAAGAGCAACTGAAACTTGTTTCTTGCTAAACCAAGAAACCAAACATTCTCCAATGAAGTGACAAGTACCTGAAGTACTTTTTCTATCCAAAAGACTACCAGCATTGTAACATCCAGTGATTTAGGCGCCGATTGCACGTGACCGTAGTGGGGTCCACTGGTTCAATTGGAGTCTAAATTTGAACCCATAAAAAAATGACTAATAATAAGGGAAAATAATTAAGGGTATTATTATTTGGGAATTAAAAAGATTTGGGGTAGAATTAGAAAAAAAATAAAATTTCCTATGGACAAAATTGGTATTATGGACATTGTTTGGGGAAAAAGTGTGAATATGGAGGAAGATGTGGTAAAAATGGAATTTTTCAAAGTTTAAATGTTAATCAAGATTAATTAACTTAATGAACTAATAAGAATTAAGATTAATTTTTAATTAGTGGGGCCCACACCTTAATCAAAGTATAAAAGTCAAAAATGGGAGGAATTTTTCATTTTCCACCAAAATATCTAAGTCTTCTTCTTCTTCCTTTTCCCATCCTTGTTGCCGTCCACCTCCACTCCCATAAACCTCTATTTTCTTCCTTTTTCCAGCAAGCTAATAATGAGAAAAAAATAGTTTTGAGAGAGGAAAATTCGAAATCAAGGAGTTCTTGCCATAAAAGGAGCAAAGGAGCAAGAAGGAAGGAAGAAAGAAGAAGAAAAAGGGAGAAGAATTTGGGGCAGATTCGACCAGCCCTATAACTCCATTAAGGTGAGTTTATTCTTCTTAAATTTAACCTTTTTCCTTCTATTTGAGACCCATGATGATGATAGATGTGATTAGGTTTGATAGATTTAGGTTTGGTTGCAAGATAGAACTTAGAAAATTAAGTTTGTGTTTAGTTGATGAAGCTGTAATTAGGCTTTGAATTGATGATAATTGATGTTAGATAATTGTTTTATTGCTTAAAAACTAAAGAAAATGTGATGTTAATGGATGAATAAGGGGCTGCCATAATTAAAGAAATTAGGGAAAATTGAAATTAATATGGAAACACCACAATTGGTGATAAGGGAAATATGATTTGAGTGTTGAATTGAAGAAAATGAATTGGTAACTCGGATATGGTTTTTGGGCAGCCATGACATATGAAGAAGGAAGTTTAACCTTAGTACATTTTAGCTCAATTAAGGTGTAAATCATATTAGGAGCATTAGAATATTATGTAGACATGAAAAACATTGAAATTGGATGTTGGAATTGAGATGTGGTATAATTGTGTAGGAAAAATAAGTGAACAAGTGAGAGGCCCTCAAGAGGGTGACAAAGGCAAGGAGAAAGCTAGCTAATAAGGGAAGGAAAAGAAAGTTTAAAGGAAGAACCAAGGCTGATTAGGTATGTGCTTCATTGATAAAAATTTTGCATGTTGTTAATAAGTATGGAAATATATATTAAGGTTTGTTATGTTTGTGTTTTTGAGATGTTATGTGATTTGTTGTGACTTTTGATATTATATATAGCAATGAGACCAAATGGTGTGAAATAATTGAGACATATGAATGTATTTGTAATTCTGGAAATTTTAGTATTAAAATGGTTGCAAATGATGAATGTGGTTGAAATATGAATTGATGCCAATTGATGGCTCGGGTACAGAATTCCAGGAACAGCTCTGTCTATTTTGATGATAACTTGAGTTATCAAACTCGGTTTTATATGTTCTTTGTTGGAAATGAAAGCTAAGACACAGGGCTTTAATTTTTATTTAGACTATAATATCTAATTATGTCTAGATTTTCCCAGTTAAATGCACGAAGTTTAAACCTAGAATCTGTCCAGAAAAATTCTGGGCAGAAAATTCTGTGATGATGCAGTAGTGAATTAATCATAACTTTTGATATAAAATTGGGAGTTACGTGATTTTTGATGCATCTGAAAGATAAGACAATAAGCTAAAAATTGTTAGAAGGCCATAACTCCAAATTCTAATTATAAATAGGCTAAAAATGAAGCCCAAAAACAGGTCCAAATTCTGCCATAGGTATAAAACGTGAAGTGTTGGACTTATGCATGTGGTATGTTAATTATATGTAATAATTAATGCAAATATTTACTTTGATGGTAATTATCAATGTTTAACAGATTATTTATATATGAGATTTTATTGTAATAATAATGGGAATATAGAACAAAAATAAACAAGCATACTTATGATAGTTGAAAATATTGTGAATTAATATAAAAATAGTTAAGCCCAAAAACACCTAGTCTAGAACTAGAATAGGGAATAGTTTGGCATGCCAATCAGGGGAATTTAGGCACTCGGTGCCAAATATGAAAGCCGGTAATGGCAATTGATAAATGCGCTCGGCGCAAAATTATTAAGCCGGTAATGGCAATATAACAAAAGCCAGTAATGACATTATTATAAAAGCGCTTGGCGCTACATTATGAAAGCCGGGAATGGCAACCCCGTTATTCCTATTAGATAGTTCAGTTATAGGTGTTATGGGCACAAAAAAAAAATAATAATAATAATACTAATATTGAAGTATGTGATTTTGATAAGTGTTACATGAATTAAATTTGTTACTATTACATGTTGAATGAAATTTATTTGATTTTATAGAAATTTTTATTTTATGCATTATTTATTAAATGGTTAATTAATATGTGAGAAAATATATATGTATGTAAAATTTTTATCATTGAAGCACCACTAAGCTAGTAGCTTAGCGCGGGTGGTTTCCTATCGCGCAGGTTTAGAAGGGTAGCCGTAGAAAATAGTCTGTCAGAAGAAGAAGGGTATCCGGAGGGAAGCAGCAAAAAGCTCTGGGTTTTCTTTTTTGGTATATTTTGTTAAAAAACTTTGTAAATTAAAGTATTGTTTTTATTTCATATAATGTGTATTAAATATGTGAGTTACTATGTAAAAGGACATAGTTTGAGTGTAAAATTAATATATTTTATAAATAAATAAGATTTTGAGTATTATGCTTGTAATAATTTTATTTCAATGTCTACAAAATTTTCAAAAAAAAAAAAAAGTTTACTTCACTTCATTAATTTTATAAAACAGTAAGACGGGTAATACTCACTTACCTTGCTGAACTATAGTGGGGTAAGGGGGTGTTACAAGTTTTGGTATCAGAGCCATAGGTTTAGATGGTTCTTACTTAGTGGGTATGGGAAGATAAATGCATGTTTTTAGCATTTGCATTGTTTTTAAGCTGCTATATTCTAATAAGGGACCCTTCTTCTGACAATATAGGTTTTAATGGATTCGGAATCAAGACAAAATCGTGAAGAACAGGAGGGTGATAGTATAGCTGACTCGGCTGCTCATAGACAGTCAGCATCAATTAGAGCCTCAGAGCCTAGCGTTATAGCTCCACAACATGCTGAAGAACAGGTTAACGCGGGTCAGGTACCCCTTATGCAACAAATGGCTACTTTGTTACAGCAGATAGCACAAGTTGTGCCGCCACCCGGCTCCACCAGCTCCACCACCTCCCTCACCTCAACCGAAACCCCAGATTGATAAATTAAGAAAATACAGGGCTACAGATTTTATGGGTAAGAAAGAGGATGACCCAGCAGCAGCAGAATTTTGGTTGGAAAAGACAGAAAGGGTTTTTGAAGAGCTGCAATGTCCAGAGGAGTACAAGGTTAGATATGCAGTATCTCTCCTTCAGGAGCATGCCTATGACTGGTGGAAATTGTTATTAGCAAAACTTCAGACTCCGACCCCTCAGACATGGGATTTCTTTGTGACAGAGTTTAAAAAGAAATACGTGCCAAGAATCTATGTTGATGAGAAAAAGCGAGAATTCCTGAATTTGAGGCAGAGGGGTATGACAGTAGCTGAGTATGAGATGGAGTTCACCAGGTTGAGCAAGTATGCTACTGGGATTATTGGAGATGAAGCTGATAAATGTCGTAGATTTGAAGACGGTCTCAATGAGGAGATTGGGTATTTAGTGGCTTCCCACCAGCATACAGATTTTGCTACGCTAGTGTCCTCTGCTATTAGTGTTGAAAGAAGGAAAAAGCTGAAGACAGAAGAGCATTATAAGAAGTCAACAGCTAGTGTGGCCCAGACATCGGGTAGGAAAGGACGAATAGTACCCAGACCATTTCAGTCAAGGGTGGCTAGACAGACATTTTCTGATAGGCGAGGTCAGCAATTTAGATATGTGGCATCATCTGCTAGTTCACCAGCATCATTTCCCAAGAGACCAGCTCCGACTTTGTGTCAGCATTGTGGTAAAGCTCATACAGGAGAGTGTTGGTGGTTAACTGGGGCATGTATGAGATGTGGAGCTACTGACCATATGAAAAAAGATTGTCCCAGACTCGGTACAGGTAGTATGGCACCAGCACAGACTATGACACCGGTACAGAGCCGTGGTAGAGGTCGAAGCCAGTTTAGAGGTGGTCGTACCGAACAGAGTCAGGGGGTATCAGAGACAGTTGACAGACCCGGAGGTAGTAGGACCCCAGCTCGGGCATATGTGATGAGAGCTCGTGAAGACCAGGATGCACCAGACGTCATAGTTGGTAAATTATCTTTATTTGATTTTGATTTACATGCTTTGATAGATCCTGGTTCCACGCATTCATACATAAGTACAGCTGCACTTAGACAAGGGAACATGATACCTGAGACCCTAGAATATGAGATAATTGTGACCAATCCATTGGGACATAGTGTGAAAGTGAATAAGATTTATAGAAACAGTTCAATAATTATTCAGGGTAGAGAATTTCCAGCAGACTTAATAGAACTACCTTTTCATGAATTTGATGCTATTCTGGGTATGGATTGGTTGACAAAGCATGGAGCTATAGTCGACTGCCGATCTAGAAAAGTTGTACTTAAAATTCCCGGGCAAGATGACACCATCATTCAAGCTGTAGGCCAAACATGTTTGACCAGTGTTATTTCAGCATTAAAAGCTCGAAAATATATTAGGAAGGGATGTGAGGCATATTTGGCCCATGTGATAGATACCAGGAAGGGGAGCCCAGAACTCAAGGACATTCCTACAGTGTGTGAGTTTTCAGATGTATTTCCTGAAGATTTGCAGGGGTTACCACCAGATAGGGAGATAGAATTTGCTATTGATGTGATTCCTGGTACAGCCCCGATATCAATTACTCCTTATAGAATGGCACCTGCAAAATTGAGAGAGTTAAAGGTTCAATTGCAGGAATTGCTCGACAAAGGGTTCATAAGGCCCAGTGTGTCACCATGGGGTGCTCCGGTGTTGTTTGTGAAAAAGAAGGATGGCACCCTTCGGTTATGTATTGATTACCGACAATTGAACAAGGTGACAATTAAAAATAAATACCCACTACCTAGAATTGATGATTTGTTTGATCAATTGAAGGGAGCAGGAGTATTCTCTAAGATTGATCTAAGATCCGGGTACCACCAACTGAAAATCAAAGAATCAGATGTATCTAAAACAGCCTTCAGAACTCGATATGGCCACTATGAGTTTCTAGTTATGCCATTTGGCTTAACGAATGCACCAGCTGCCTTTATGGATATGATGAACAGAATTTTTAGGCCTTATCTTGATCAGTTTGTGGTAGTTTTTATAGATGATATTTTGGTGTATTCGAGGGACAAGGGAGAACATGACAGACATCTCAGAATAGTACTGCAGACTTTGAGGGAAAATCAATTGTATGCAAAGCTGTCAAAATGTGAGTTCTGGTTGGAAGAAGTGGGATTCTTAGGGCATATTATTTCAGTTGAAGGAATCTGGGTTGATCCTAACAAAATAGAAGCAATTCTCAGTTGGAAGCCACCTCGCAATGTAACAGAAGTCCGAAGTTTCCTTGGATTAGCTGGCTACTATAGAAGGTTTGTGAAGGGATTTTCAAGCATAGCTGCACCAATTACTAAGTTGCTCAGAAAAGAAACTAAGTTTGAGTGGACAGATCGGTGCCAGGCAAGCTTTGAGAAATTAAAAGCCATATTAACCGAAGCACCTGTTTTGACCCAACCTACACTAGGGAAAGATTTTGTGATATACAGTGATGCCTCTCATAATGGGCTAGGTTGTGTATTAATGCAAGAGGGTAAAGTAGTTGCTTATGCATCTAGGCAATTGAAGCCTCATGAGCTAAATTACCCTACTCATGATTTGGAGTTGGCAGCAATAGTGTTTGCTTTGAAAATTTGGCGACATTATTTGTATGGCGAGCGGTGCTACATATATACAGATCATAAGAGCCTCAAATATTTGCCCACACAAAAGGAATTGAACTTAAGGCAAAGACGCTGGTTGGAATTAATCAAGGATTATAATTGCATTATTGACTATCAGCCAGGTAAAGCCAATGTAGTAGCCGATGCCTTAAGTAGAAAAACACTGGCAGGTATAGTTTAAAATTTCCTCAATTATAATATAATATATAGAAATTAATAATAAATTAAAATGAGACTCATAATTTATTTTGGCAGAGTTACGGGTCCAACCTACTTTAAGGCAACAAGTGAGAGAAGCTCAGAAGCAAGATCAGAAATTGATGATAATTGCTGAGGCAGTTAAAAATGGGGAGAGACCTGAATTTAAGGTTGAAGATGATGGAAGCATAAGTTACAAAGGAAGATTGTGCGTGCCAAATGACAGTAGATTAAAGCAAATAATTCTAAAGGAGGCGCATAATACCACTTATTCTATGCATCCAGGGAGCAATAAAATGTATCAAGACCTGAAGACTCATTATTGGTGGTCAGGAATGAAGAAAGATATAGTGGAATACACTACAAGATGCTTGACATGCCAACAAGTGAAAGCAGAGCACCAGGTACCATCTGGATTGTTACAACCTATTGCTATCCCAGAATGGAAGTGGGAAAGGATTACAATGGATTTTGTATCTGGTTTACCTTTGACCCAAAAGAAGCATGATGCCATATGGGTAATTGTTGACAGGCTTACCAAATCGGCTCACTTTCTGCCAATTCGGATGGATTATTCATTGAGTCGGTTAGCAGAAATATATGTTAATGAGATAATTCGACTACATGGGGTACCAGTATCCATTATTTCTGATCGAGATCCACGGTTCACATCAAAATTTTGGAAAAGTCTACAACAAGCATTGGGGACTCGACTTGCTTTTAGTACAGCATTTCACCCACAAACAGATGGGCAGTCTGAGCGAGTTATTCAATTGTTGGAAGATACGCTGAGAATCTGTGTAATTGATTTTGAAGGTAGCTGGGATAAACATTTACCATTGATGGAATTTGCATACAACAATAGTTATCAAACTAGTCTCGGCATGGCACCATATGAAGCTCTGTATGGAAGGAGATGTAGAACACCGCTATGTTGGACAGAACTTGGTGAAAAGAAATTAATGGGGCCAGAATTAGTGCAGCAGACAGAGGAGAAGGTGAAATTAATTCAAGATCGATTAAAAGTTGCAACTGACCGACAAAAATCCTATGCCGATTTAAAGAGAAAAGACATTGAGTATGCTGTCGGAGACAAGGTATTTTTGAAAGTCTCACCTTGGAAGAAAATACTTCGTTTTGGTAAAAAGGGGAAACTAAGTCCTAGATTTATTGGACCATACGAAATACTTGAACGTGTGGGTCCAGTGGCTTACAGGTTGGCCTTACCACCAGAATTGGATAAGATCCACAATGTGTTTCATGTCTCAATGTTAAGGAGATACAGATCGGATCCGGCACATGTAATACCTGTGGAATCAATAGAGGTACAACCAGACTTGACATATGTTGAAGAGCCAGTGAAAATCATAGCTCGAGAAGTCAAGGAACTACGGAACAAAAAGGTACCATTGGTAAAGGTCCTATGGCGCAATCATGCAATAGAAGAAGCCACCTGGGAGAGTGAAGAAATGATGAGAGCTCAATATCCTCAGCTATTCAGCTCCACCTAATCAGGTAAATTTTGAGGACAAAATTTTCTTAAGGGGGAGAGAATTGTAACATCCAGTGATTTAGGCGCCGATTGCACGTGACCGTAGTGGGGTCCACTGGTTCAATCGGAGTCTAAATTTGAACCCATAAAAAAATGACTAATAATAAGGGAAAATAATTAAGGGTATTATTATTTGGGAATTAAAAAGATTTGGGGTAGAATTAGAAAAAAAATAAAATTTCCTATGGACAAAATTGGTATTATGGACATTGTTTGGGGAAAAAGTGTGAATATGGAGGAAGATGTGGTAAAAATGGAATTTTTCAAAGTTTAAATGTTAATCAAGATTAATTAACTTAATGAACTAATAAGAATTAAGATTAATTTTTAATTAGTGGGGCCCACACCTTAATCAAAGTATAAAAGTCAAAAATGGGAGGAATTTTTCATTTTCCACCAAAATATCTAAGTCTTCTTCTTCTTCCTTTTCCCATCCTTGTTGCCGTCCACCTCCACTCCCATAAACCTCTATTTTCTTCCTTTTTCCAGCAAGCTAATAATGAGAAAAAAATAGTTTTGAGAGAGGAAAATTCGAAATCAAGGAGTTCTTGCCATAAAAGGAGCAAAGGAGCAAGAAGGAAGGAAGAAAGAAGAAGAAAAAGGGAGAAGAATTTGGGGCAGATTCGACCAGCCCTATAACTCCATTAAGGTGAGTTTATTCTTCTTAAATTTAACCTTTTTCCTTCTATTTGAGACCCATGATGATGATAGATGTGATTAGGTTTGATAGATTTAGGTTTGGTTGCAAGATAGAACTTAGAAAATTAAGTTTGTGTTTAGTTGATGAAGCTGTAATTAGGCTTTGAATTGATGATAATTGATGTTAGATAATTGTTTTATTGCTTAAAAACTAAAGAAAATGTGATGTTAATGGATGAATAAGGGGCTGCCATAATTAAAGAAATTAGGGAAAATTGAAATTAATATGGAAACACCACAATTGGTGATAAGGGAAATATGATTTGAGTGTTGAATTGAAGAAAATGAATTGGTAACTCGGATATGGTTTTTGGGCAGCCATGACATATGAAGAAGGAAGTTTAACCTTAGTACATTTTAGCTCAATTAAGGTGTAAATCATATTAGGAGCATTAGAATATTATGTAGACATGAAAAACATTGAAATTGGATGTTGGAATTGAGATGTGGTATAATTGTGTAGGAAAAATAAGTGAACAAGTGAGAGGCCCTCAAGAGGGTGACAAAGGCAAGGAGAAAGCTAGCTAATAAGGGAAGGAAAAGAAAGTTTAAAGGAAGAACCAAGGCTGATTAGGTATGTGCTTCATTGATAAAAATTTTGCATGTTGTTAATAAGTATGGAAATATATATTAAGGTTTGTTATGTTTGTGTTTTTGAGATGTTATGTGATTTGTTGTGACTTTTGATATTATATATAGCAATGAGACCAAATGGTGTGAAATAATTGAGACATATGAATGTATTTGTAATTCTGGAAATTTTAGTATTAAAATGGTTGCAAATGATGAATGTGGTTGAAATATGGATTGATGCCAATTGATGGCTCGGGTACAGAATTCCAGGAACAGCTCTGTCTATTTTGATGATAACTTGAGTTATCAAACTCGGTTTTATATGTTCTTTGTTGGAAATGAAAGCTAAGACACAGGGCTTTAATTTTTATTTAGACTATAATATCTAATTATGTCTAGATTTTCCCAGTTAAATGCACGAAGTTTAAACCTAGAATCTGTCCAGAAAAATTCTGGGCAGAAAATTCTGTGATGATGCAGTAGTGAATTAATCATAACTTTTGATATAAAATTGGGAGTTACGTGATTTTTGATGCATCTGAAAGATAAGACAATAAGCTAAAAATTGTTAGAAGGCCATAACTCCAAATTCTAATTATAAATAGGCTAAAAATGAAGCCCAAAAACAGGTCCAAATTCTGCCATAGGTATAAAACGTGAAGTGTTGGACTTATGCATGTGGTATGTTAATTATATGTAATAATTAATGCAAATATTTACTTTGATGGTAATTATCAATGTTTAACAGATTATTTATATATGAGATTTTATTGTAATAATAATGGGAATATAGAACAAAAATAAACAAGCATACTTATGATAGTTGAAAATATTGTGAATTAATATAAAAATAGTTAAGCCCAAAAACACCTAGTCTAGAACTAGAATAGGGAATAGTTTGGCATGCCAATCAGGGGAATTTAGGCACTCGGTGCCAAATATGAAAGCCGGTAATGGCAATTGATAAATGCGCTCGGCGCAAAATTATTAAGCCGGTAATGGCAATATAACAAAAGCCAGTAATGGCATTATTATAAAAGCGCTTGGCGCTACATTATGAAAGCCGGGAATGGCAACCCCGTTATTCCTATTAGATAGTTCAGTTATAGGTGTTATGGGCACAAAAAAAAAAATAATAATAATAATACTAATATTGAAGTATGTGATTTTGATAAGTGTTACATGAATTAAATTTGTTACTATTACATGTTGAATGAAATTTATTTGATTTTATAGAAATTTTTATTTTATGCATTATTTATTAAATGGTTAATTAATATGTGAGAAAATATATATGTATGTAAAATTTTTATCATTGAAGCACCACTAAGCTAGTAGCTTAGCGCGGGTGGTTTCCTATCGCGCAGGTTTAGAAGGGTAGCCGTAGAAAATAGTCTGTCAGAAGAAGAAGGGTATCCGGAGGGAAGCAGCAAAAAGCTCTGGGTTTTCTTTTTTGGTATATTTTGTTAAAAAACTTTGTAAATTAAAGTATTGTTTTTATTTCATATAATGTGTATTAAATATGTGAGTTACTATGTAAAAGGACATAGTTTGAATGTAAAATTAATATATTTTATAAATAAATAAGATTTTGAGTATTATGCTTGTAATAATTTTATTTCAATGTCTACAAAATTTTCAAAAAAAAAAAAAAAAAGTTTACTTCACTTCATTAATTTTATAAAACAGTAAGACGGGTAATACTCACTTACCTTGCTGAACTATAGTGGGGTAAGGGGGTGTTACAAGCATAGTCTGCATCTGAATATCCTATTATATAGAAAGATGAATTCCTAGGATACCATAAACCTAGATGCAATGTTCCATGTAAATATCTTAAAATCCTTTTTACAGCATTTAGATGAGATTCTTTGGGACATGATTGAAATCGTGCACATGAGCAAACACTATACATAATATCGGGTCTAGAAGCAGTGAGATATAAAAGTGATCCGATCAAACCTCTATAAAGCTTTTCATTAATGCTCTTACCCTTTTCATCTTTGTCCAATTTTGTTGATGTGCTTATAGGAGTCTTAGCATTTTTGCATCCTTCCATACCAAATTTTTTGATTAAATCTTTGGCATATTTGGATTGGTTGATGAATATGCCCTCATTGCTTTGTTTGATTTGTAGACCAAGGAAATACTTAAGTTCACCCATCATGCTCATTTCAAATTCCCTAGTCATGCACTTAGCAAAATCTTGACAAAGCAGCTCATTAGTTGAACCAAATATTATATCATCAACATAAATTTGAACAACTAGTATTTCATGCTTATGCTTTTTGATGAACAGTGTAGTGTCTACATTTCCCTTTGTGAAGCTATTTTCTAGTAAAAAAGAACTTAGTCTTTCATACCAAGCTCTTGGAGCTTGTTTTAAACCATACAAAGCTTTTGAAAGTTTAAAAACATGATTTGGTAAATTATAGCTTTCAAAACCTGGTGGTTGTTCTACATACACTTCTTCATCTATATAGCCATTTAGAAATGCACTTTTCACATCCATTTGAAAAAGTTTGAAATTCATGTGACATTCATATGCTAAGAGAATTCTTATAGCTTCTAATCTAGCTACCGGTGCATATGTTTCATCATAGTCAATACCTTCTTCCTGATTATATCCTTTTGCAACTAGTCTTGCTTTATTCCTGGTTATTAACCCTTGTTCATCTAACTTATTTCTAAATACCCATTTGCTGCCTATGATTGGATGATTCTTAGGTCTTGGTACTAGGTTCCATACTTTATTTCTCTCAAATTGTTTAAGTTCCTCTTGCATGGCAATTATCCAACTTTTATCATTAAGAGCCTCATCAATGTTTTTAGGCTCAATTTGTGAAATAAATGCAATGTCAGTGATTAAATGCTTGAAATGCGATCTAGTACTTACTCCCCTTGATAGATCAACAATTATTTGCTCTTTTGGATGATTTCTGTTCATTCTCCATTCTTTTGGAAGGTCTTGCTCCATTTGTTCTTGATTTTGAGGTAGTAGTTTTTCTTAATCGATTTCTTCTTTTCCATTTTCAATGACAGGTTTTTCCATATTATCTACAACATCATCAAGAGCACTACCTTTCACAAGATCAAGTCTACTAGATTCATTAAAAACAACATGCATGGATTCTTCCACAGTTAATGATCTCTTATTAAATACTCTATATGCTTTGCTGGTTGTAGAGTATCCTAGAAAGATACCATCATCAGACTTAGAGGCAAATTTTCCAAGATTGTCCTTGGTGTTCAATATAAAACACTTGCATCCAAATACTCTAAAGTATGATACCAAGGGCTTTCTTCCATTCCATAGCTCAAATGAGGTTTTGTTTAAAAGAGGTCTTTTGAAAACTCGATTTGAAATATAGCATGCAGAGTTTGTGGCTTCTGCCCAAAAATAAGTTGGTAATGCATATTCATTAAGCATTGTTCTTGCCATTTCAATTAATGTTCGATTTTTCCTTTCAACTACACCATTTTGTTGAGGTGTTCTAGGAGATGAGAAATTATGTGAAATGCCATATTCAAGACAAAAACTTTCAAAGTTTTCATTTTTAAATTCTTTCCCATGATCACTTCTTATTTTTGAAATGCAGTATCCTTTTTCATTTTGAACTCTTTTAGCAAAGTTTTGGAAATTTTCAAAAGCATCACTCTTTTGAGCTAAGAAAATTACCCAAGTAAATCTAGAGTAATCATCTACGATGACAAATGATAATGATTTCCTCCTAAGCTAGCAACCCTAGTAGGTCCAAATAAGTCTAAATGTATGAGTTGAAGAGGTTTTGAAGTACTTACTATGTTTTTGGCTTTGAAAGATGACTTGTGCTGCTTTCCTCTTTGACAAGGTTCACATGTCTTGCCTTTTTCATATTTAACTCTTGGTAATCCTTTTACTAGCTCTCCTGTGCTGAGACTTTGTATTAAGTCCATGTTAGCATGACCAAGTATTCTATGCCACAGCCAAGATTCATTACTAGTAGTCACAAGACACTTAGAGGAATGGTTAGAGAGTTCATATAAGTTTATTATGTATCTATTGATATCTCTATTTCCTTTAAATATTTCTTGACCATCAATAGAGATTACAAGACATTCATTTGAGGTGAAAATTACTTTGTTTCCTTTATCACATAATTGACTTACACTTAGCAAGTTATGTTTTAAGCCATCAACAAGTAAAACATCCTTAATAAAAGTAGTACCATTAATACCAATAGAACCAATGCCAATTACCTTACCCTTTGCATTGTTTCCAAAGGTAACTTTACCTCCATCAATACTTTTGATTTCATTGAAGAGTTATTTGTCTCCTGTCATATGCCTTGAGCATCCACTGTCTACTAGCCATGAATTTTTGTTTATTGTGGACTTGAGGCATACCTACAGAGTTACAAATCAAGTATGATGTTTAGGTACCCAAATGAGTTTGGGTCCTTGGGGGTTAGCACATGAAGGTTGCCAATGAGCCTTCCTTATCCAGCAATTTCTATTTATATGACCCATTTTCATACAGTAATTACATTGTTTAGGTGTAAACTTGTTTTTTGGTCTTACACTGTATTTAAATGCCATAATTCTATTAGACTGATTTTGAGAACAATGGCATGCACATTCATGAATAATTTGCATTTTTCTTGATGCATGCTTCCTATACATAAAGGCATGATTATTCTTTTTCTGTATAGAAGGTTTAACATTCTTATTTCTCGGCACAATTCTAATAGATGTGGACATATTATGTTCTTTAGACTTAACAAATACTGTTTTGTTAGAAGATGATGATGTGTCCTTAAACCCTAGACCATGTCTAACTAAAGGTGGTCTTTGAGATACAATGAGAGTATCTAAGCTCTCTTTACCCTTGTGAAATTTAGAAATGGAATTTCTAACTTCTTCAACTTCATTTTTCAAAGTATTATTTTCTTTTAACAGTGAAGTTGTTGAAGGTTTTGATGAGTATTCATCTAAAGACTTTTGAAGAGATTCATTTGAAGATTTAAGCTTTATTTTCTCCTTTTCTAAGCAATCTATTTTATTTTTTAAATTAGAGACATTACTTCTATAGGTACTAAATTTAGTTCTATATTTTTCTAATTCTATATTTAATTCTTCTATTAGGCTTTGCTCATCATCATCATCATCACTATCATTATTACTATCATTATCACTACTATCATTATTGAAAGAGTATGAGTGTAGTGATCTTACTTTGTCCGAGACGTGATCCTCAATAGCCATGAAACATAGGTTGACCTCTTCACTTTCATTATCATCTTTTTCACTTGAAGAGCTTTCGTCATCCCATGTGGCTTTGTGACCTTTCTCCCCATTATTGTCTCTTTGATATTTGCTCTTATGCTTCTTGAGTCTTGGACATTCTGGTTTGATATGTCCTTTCTTTCCACATTCATAACATTTCACCTCTTCCTTACTTCTATGTGTTTCATTAGAAGTTTGTTTGAGGTTTCTCTGCCTGAATTTTCTGGAATTGCTCATTTTCTTTTCAATGATTCTTTTTATTCTCCTTGAAAGCATAGCGATGTCCTCATTTTCATCATCACACACTTCTTCATCATCTTCTCTTTCTTCTTGAGATTTTGAAGTAGAGGCTTTAAGTGTTAAGGGTTTTCTTTTCTCTGGCTCTGCTTCAAGCTCTCTATCTCTCTTTACTGCCATCTCATGTGTGAGAAGCTTGCCAATCAGCACATCAGTATTCATGATGCTCATGTCTTCATTTGCTTCTTCTATGCCAGCAACTCTTGAACCATAGTCTTTAAGAGGAAGACTTCTCAGGATTTTATTGTTTATATCTTCCAAGCTCAGATGCTTCCCAAGTTTCCTCATTCCATTTATAATGGACAGAAGACGGTTAGTCATGTCAGTGATTGACTCATTTGATTTCATCTTGAAGAGCTCATATTCTGAGGTTAGAAGTTGAATCTTCTTGGATTTGACTTGCTTAGTTCCCTCATGATAGTTCTCCAATGTCTTTCACATACTAAATGCTGTTGAGCAATGTTGTATTCTCCCACATTCTTCAATAGATAATGAGCTTGATAGAATTGTCATTGCCCTATTGTTTTTGAAATTTGCTCTTCTTTGGGGCTCAGTCCAATCATCTCTTGATAGGATTTCCTATTCACCATCAGCTCCTCTTCTGGTTGGTGGTGTCCATTCTTTTCGTACACTATCCCAGACTTCAATTCCTTCACTATCCAAGTATGTCTCCATCCTAAACTTCCAATTGGCATAGTTTGCTCCATCAAAGTAAGGTTTGAGACTTTGGAATCCTTCACTGGCCATATCTAACTCTTTACTAGCGCTTTTTAGGCTTTGATGCTAGACAAGGCTCTGATACCAATTGTTGCCCAGATATTAGACCAAGAAGGGGGGTTGAATTGGAGTTTCAAAAATTAAACTTTAAGGTGCGGAAATAAAATTGTTAATTTTAGAAGGGATAGAGAAAATAAGACACAAAGATTTATAGAGGTTCGGGTATTAACAAACCCTACTCCTCTCCCTAATCGCAATTGGGAGTTTCACTAACACACTAAGTGTTACAATGGAGTTTTACAAGCTCACTCCCAACTATGGTGTTTCTCACAATGGCTCACACCTAACCCAGAAATCCCTTGTGTTTTAATGGCTCACACAATAACCAATTCCTTTGTGTTTTACAGGCTCACACAAACAACCTACACTTTGTGTTTTACAGGCTCACACAAACAACCTATACTTTGTGTTTTACAGGCTCACATAAACAACCTTTACAAGTGTTCTACTCTTAACCCAAAACTACCCAATGCTCACTTGAGTAAAGATTATAGAGAGAACCACTTGTAAATCTTTATTGCTCAAATATGAGGAGCAAAAAGATTTTTACAGAGAATGAATTTGTTCTCAAAGTATAAAAGTACAAGATAGCTTGTAATTTGAAGTATATGCTAATCTTTTGTTTTTCTTATCATTCTCTTATCATCCTCTTGCATCTTAATGTATAAATGACTTCCATTTATACTCTCATGGCTGAATATAGCCGTTGGGGTGCATTAAATAAGAAACTAGCCGTTATACCAACCAAAAAATCGCGCCTGACATTTTTCTCTTTCATTGTTCACGGGCGTGACTATGCTTGTCATGGGGGTGATAGTTCTTCCCAAGCCGTGACTGAAGTGGTGACCTTGGTCGTGAAGCTCTCTGGTATGTTTTGACATATGGAGTCACGGGCGTGACTTTAATCAGTCACGGGCGTGACACTCTTTCCAGTCGTGAACCAAGTGGTGACTCTGGTCGTGAAGCTCTCTGGATGAAATTGAAAGAATCATTCACGGGGGTGACACCATCATTCACGGGGGTGAACATCTTCCCAACCGTGACCCAAGTGGTGACTCTGGTCGTGAAGCTCTCTGGATTGAAATTTGCATGAAGCTTCACGGGGATGACACCTTTCTTCACGGGGGTGACTGAAATGCTTACTTCATGATTTGTTCTTCCTTCATGGCCGTGAACTTCAAATGTTGGTTTTGGTAACAACTAGCTTTGTTCACGGGAGTGACTCCTAGAGTCACGACAGTGAACATGCTACTTCTTGCTTTTTTTTGTTTCTGAAGGATTATTCTTCCAATTCTCCATTCTTGCTATTTTAATTCATGTCCTGTATAATATACTTACAAAAACAAGTATGTTAAATACAATATTGCTATATTATTTATTATCATCAAAATGACGGAAATACCCCTCAAGGTTAACAATATGATTTCTGTTGATCTTATGCTGCCTTTAGCCTTTCTTTGATCACTTTAACTTTTTCCTCAGTCTGTTGAATTATCTATGGCCCAATCAAATTTTTCTCATTTAACTCGGTCCAACATACTAGTGTCCTACATTTTCTTCCGTATAAAGCTTCATAAGGAGCCATACCAATGCTCATTTGATGACTATTGTTATAGGCAAACTCCATAAAAGGTAGATGTCGATCCCAACTTCCCTCAAATTCAAGCACACAATATCTCATCATATCCTCCAGCAACTGAATAACTCGCTCTGATTTTCCATCCGTTTGTAGATGAAATGCTGTACTGAATCTCAGTCGAGTTCCCAAAGCCTGTTGTAAACTTTTCCAGAACTACAACATAAACCTGGGATCTCTGTCAGAGATAATAGACACAGGTATTCCATGAAGTCTCACTATCTCATTCACATAAATTTCAGCCAGCTTGTTCAAAGTATAGTCCATCCGCACTAGTAGGAAATGTGCTGACTTCATCAATCGATCCACTATCACCCACACTGCATCATGCTTTCTCTGAGTTACCGGTAAGCCGGACACAAAATCCATCGTGATTCTCTCCCACTTCCATTCTGGTATGGAAATCGGTTGTAGTAATCCTGTGGGTAATTGATGCTCAGCTTTCACTTGTTAACAAATTAGACATTTAGTAACATATTCAGTGATATCCTTCTTCATCCCTGACCACCAGTATTGTGCTTTCAAATCTTGGTACATCTTGTTCCCACCTGGGTGCATAGTATAAACCGTTTCATGAGCTTCCTTTAAAATCTCTGACCTCAACTCTTTTATACTTGGTACACAAATCCGGTTCTTGAATTACATAGTACCATCTTCTGTTAAAGAAAATTTTGATTTTTCTCCATTTTTCACAGCTTCAACCATCTTTACTAGCTTCTCATCTCGTTTCTGGACATCTTTAATTCTATGCATTAATGTGGATTCCATTCGCATCTCAGCTAAAATTTTTTGGCTTAGCGCATCAGCTACCACATTAGCTTTGTCTGGCTGGTAGTCGATCACACAGTCATAATCTTTAATCAATTCCAACTATCTTCGCTGCCTCAAGTTCAACTCTTTCTGTGAAGGAAGATACTTCAGACTCTTGCGGTCCTTATAAATGTAGCATCTTTCTCCATACAGATAATGTCTCCAAATCTTAAGGGCAAAAACTATCGCTGCAAGCTCTAAATCATGCGTCAGATAGTTAAGTTCGTGAGACTTAAGCTGTCTGGAGGCATATGCAATCACTTTTCCCTCTTGCATAAGAACACATCCCAGCCCATTATGACTTGCATCACTGTACACAACATAATCTTTTCCTGGAGTAGCCTAAGTCAAAACTAGTGCTTCAGTCAGCATTGCCTTCAATCGATCAAAGCTTGTTTGACATCTATCTGCCCATTCAAAATGGACATCTTTTCGTAGCAATTGTGTCAAAGGATTCGCTATAGATGAAAATCCTTTCATAAATCTCCTATAATATCCAGCTAATCCAAGAAAACTCCTCATCTCAGTCATGTTGTGAGGTGGTCTCCAATTAAGAATAGTCTCGATTTTACTAGGATCAACTCGAATACCTTCCGGTGAAATTACATGACCCAGAAAACTAATTGCTTCCAATCAAAACTCACACTTAGATAGCTTTGCATACAATTGTTTCTCCCTTAAGGTCTGCAATACTTTTCTGAGATGTTAGTCATGTTCTACTCGATCTCTAGAATAAATAAGAATGTCATCAATGAATACAACTACAAATTGATCATTATATGGCCTGAACACTCGGTTCATCTGGTCCATGAAAATTGTCGGTGCATTCGTCAATCCAAATGGCATCACCAAGAACTCATAATGACCATAACGAGTCCTGAATGTCATCTTAGATACATTTGACCCTTTGATCTTCAATTGATGATACCCCGATCGAAGATCTATCTTTGAAAATATACTTGCACCTTTCAACTGATCAAATAAATCATCAATCTTAGGCAATGGGTATTTATTCTTGACAGTAACCCTATTAAGCTGCCTGTAGTCAATGCAAAGATGTAAAGTACTGTATTTCTTCTTCACAAATAATACTGGAGCACCCTATGGTGATACACTAGGTCGTATAAATCCTTTATCTAACATGTCTTGTAACTGTATCTTTAACTCTTTCAATTCTATGGGTGCCATCCTATAAGGTGTAATAGATATGGGAGCGGTGCCAGGTACTAATTCGATAGCAAACTCTATCTCTCAGTTAGGTGGTAGTCCTGGCAACTCCTCAAGGAACACATCAAAAAACTCACTAACAGTTGGGATGTCAGCCAACTTCGGACTTTTCTTTCGTGTATCAATCACATACTCTAGGTAAGTCTCACATCCCTTATTGATGAGTTTTTGAGCTTTCAACGCTGATATCACATTGTTTGAATATCCTTTATTCTCGCTCATCACTACAATCTCTTCTTGTTCTGAAACTTTAATCCTCATCTCTCTTTTTCTGCAATCTACTATCACTTCGTGTCGAGCTATCCAATCCATTCCTAAGATCACATCGAACTCATGGAATGGTAGCTCTATTAAATCCACTAGGAATTGTTTATCTTGAATTTCGATTGGGCAACCCCGATAGATTTTACTAACCCTCACACAGTGCCCTAACGAGTTAGTCACAAAAATCTCGTAATCTAAAGTCTCTGGTTTTAGACCCTCTCGACCCGATAGTGGTGTGCATATGTATGAGTGTGTCGACCCTGGGTCTATCAATGCATGTATATAAGAGCCAAAGAGAAGGAATTTACCCACTATGACATCAGGTGCATCCTGCTCCTTTCAGCATCGCATGGCATAAGCTCTTGCTGGAGCAACTCTATTACCTTCCAGCCTCTCCACTGTGTCTGACCTAAACTAGCTTGGCCCTGCATAGCCTCCTCTTCCTTGTCCTTGGCCTCGACCTCTATCGTGTCCCATAGTCTGTATCGGTACCGACTCAATACTCCCTGAATCTCTGCCAAATTGTAGCAGTGGACAATCTCTTCTTATATGGTCCTTGGAACCGCATCTCAAGCATGCTCCTGTCATCCACCAACACTCTCCTGGGTGAGGACGACCACAATGTTGACACATTGGTAGAGTTGTAGATCTACAGGATGCTTGTGTCGATACACTGGTTGTTGATGAAGTAGACATTGCGGTTTGTCCCCGCCTATAAGACTGAGGTCTGCTGGAACTTCCAACTTGGATTCGGCCACTAAAAGATCTGGCTCTCTTGCCACTCGACTGTACTCCACTTTGTTGTGGTGTGGGTCTACTAATCCCACTAACCTGTACAGGCTGCTATGCCACCAAGACTCTTTAAATTGTTCTAGCAGATGCTAGTAAACTGGGAAAGCTCATCAGATGTAGGGCTGAAACTTGTAACTTTATCGTATCCCTCAACCCATCTTCAAAACGTCAAAATTTATCAGTTTCTTTGGATACAATGCCCTCAGCATACTTTCATAAATGTGTGAATTCCCTCTCGTATTCTGTTACTGATATATTTCCTTGTTTTAGAGTCAGAAATTCTCTATTCTTGTCATCTGTGTATATAGGAGGGATATACTGTGACATCCCGCCTATATAATAGGAATAATCCCATTACATAAGCGGAATGACACAGACAATCTGAATGAAACTAGTCTGAATTTAAAATTTTTATTTAATAACTAAATTGATATTATTTTTTTTAAATATTCAAATATACATATGGATTCAATTATCAAATACATTATCATGTTACATAAATATTATACTTCATTATAACTATCAAAATTAATGGTTTTTTTTCTTACATCTAACTATATAGATATAATACCAAAATACAAAATATGTTCTTAACTATATATAAGACATGTCTAACAAATCCATATGCATGATAATAAAGAAGATGCAAAAATAATATGCATCCGACCCTCAACCAGTTCTGACGCGTTTCCTCTAGTATGGGCTTGTACTTTCTCTATCAACTTCACAGTTTACTACTTGCAAGCTCTAGTTCATGCGTGGGAAAAACCCACGCTAAACCATTTCTAGCTTAGTGGTACATATAAGCATTTAAGTTTTCCCATGCAGTCACACAAACGTGGGTCATAATAATCATGATATAATTTAAATAAATTATTGCATAAATTTAGAAAATATTATAATAAAATAAAATTTATGTTCCATTATATTTGTATCAGGACATGAACTGTATATATTCAACCATATGTAATAAATAAAATATTAAACATTCTACCTCCTTTCATGTTTCCATAACTCATTTTAATTTAATTGATTTCCCTAGAATTATGTTTATTTAGTTAACTCAAATCTCAATCCATATAAGCATAAATATTTTAACATACAATTACCAAAATACAATGTAGATAATTTATAATACAGTACACAATATTCTAACATACATTATACAGGGACAACCACATGATTATACAATAGTACCAAATTCATTAATAATATATATATAACACTCAATTACAAATTTAGCTTACCTTAATAAATATTTATAATTCATGCTAAATATTTATAATTCATGTTATTTCACACATTTTATCTTTCAACAAGTACATGTATGTCTTTTAATTATTTTATATATATAATATTTTAATATAAATAACCCAAATCTCATTCCCGGACTGTCCGGATATAGGGCGTGTAGTAAGGCCGCTCGCAGAGCTTAAGCACCCTACTCACTATAGTCTCAAGTCAAGAGCGCTCGTGGAGCTTAAGCCTCATGACCGAGTATAATCACATTATTTGTGTACAATTAGGACAAGGGTGCTCTCGGAGCTAATACCACCATGTTCCTAAACCATATCAATATCGGTACCGTAATGCCCCCGCAATGGTGCACTATCTATCCCTAAGTAGTCCATAGGTTGAGAACTGGACAATTAATGTTATTACTTATTTATTTTCTTTATATATTAATTTGCTAGAATCAATATTCCCATTACATTTATAATGAAAATATTATTATAAAATTTTAGAATCATATAATCATATGATATTCCATTATATATAACTATTTAAGTAATATTGACTTACTTTAATTAGTTTTCTATACAATCAAAACCAACAAATCTTTTAAATACAAAACCAAAATTTATAATAACTTTATGAGTACAAGTATGTCATATAACCTCTCTTTTCATATCAAATACATATGTCATACATGACTTTCTAACTTCACTCTTTATTGTCCTCATTATTCAATAATTACCATTAATAATTATCCCATTTTTAATCAATCATATACTAATCTATATTGAAAAATATATTATGTTACATACTGTAAACCAAAAGTTTCTACATTTTATCAATCAATTATTCATCCATATGTCTATACATGCATTAACATGAAGTTTCATTAATTAAGCATCTTAATTCATTTTATATATACAATTTAATACATTATTTAAATATGCAACTCATTCAAATAACACACAAGCATGCAACAAGGCAAACTAAAATGCATATATGTACAAACCTCAATGGAGCTTTTTCCAAAATCTAAAATTTGTAGCTTGTCTACTTTTATTGTTTTTCTTCTTATTGAGACCATAATTCGAAAATATAAATAATTAATACATTGATAAAATATTTATTCTTAATATAGTTTAAATAAATAACTACAATTTCTTATAAGCTGGAATAGGACCTTTTAGGACTATTGGATTAATAATGTTTTCTACACTTATCCAATTTATATGATTCTTATTCCTGATTAAATATAACATCTAACACTAAAACATACTAAAATATCAGAAGTTTTGAACTATTACATGATTTTGGGTATATTTTTAAATATTGCCTTGTTCTCTGCCTTTAGGCAGGTTCGGGGTACCACATTTAAAAATTCATATATTTCACTGTGTAGCTTCAATTATTATAAACAATTTTATACAATTATATAAGTTAATTTGGAACATTGTTTATGTTTACCTCATTTCCAAATTCGGTCTCTATGGCTCTCAAATACTAGAGGATATATAACTGGTTTAACTGAAGTATCAACCCGACCAGTTCAATTGTTCAGCTCATAACTCACAAAATACATGACATTTTATGGTACAAATTTCACAGAAATTTAGATAGGACATAGGAGTAAAACTTTTAGGTTTTGCACTTTGGCTAATTAGATCTAAAAATAGATGAAATTTAAGGATGAAGTTACTGGAGCTGTACAGGTATATGAAACCAGCTCAATCAAGGGACAGTCATAGTTCATTTCAGAATAACTCAACCTACACAGAATCAATTTATACGAAATTTTGCAGAGACCTCAATAACATATATATCTACAACTTTAAATTTTTACAAAATCTCAGATTAATCCACTAAGATGATCACTTTTTACAAAAACCATAGGTTATTTGGTTGATATGTCTCTCTAAACCAGTTTCACCCCAATAACTATATCTCTTCATATACTCAAAATATTTCAATATATTTGGCAGAGAGATAAACAAGATATAGATGAACAATTTTTATGTTTAACATATCCCCAAATTCGAGTCACAAGATAATCAAAAACAGAGTGCAATATCCTGTAAAAATATAACCTAAAGAGTTCTAATAACATAATAATCATGGGGAAAATATTTCTTACCAAGATCAAATTTATTTGGACTGATTTTTGATGCAAATCTTGAAGAATATGATGAGTAATTTGATCTGTGATATGGAGGAAGGAAAAGGGATGAAGAAGAAGAAGAAGAAGAAGAAGAAGAAGAAGAAGAGAGATAGAGTTGGAAGAATGACCAAAAAAGAAGTCCACCCTAATTCACGATTTTTAGTCTTTTTTTTTTTGGTTCCTTCTATGCTGACCCATTTTTTACTGTTCACTGTTCACTTTTCTCTTTCTTTTTTTATTTTATTTTATTTTCTTATTATTATTATTATTATTATTATTATTATTATTATTATTATTATTATTATTATTATTATTATTATTATTATTATTATTATTATCATCTTCATATATTCCTTATATCTAATATCTTTAATTTTTTTATACCAAAAATACAATTTAATTATGTGGTATAATTTAATCAAATTTATCATGTCAATAAATTTAATTTATAATTTAACCATATATTCAATTTATTTAATTTTTTTTCTCTATCATGTGTTTTCTATGTATACCACATACTTATTTTAATTTAGACTAATTTGTGGGCGTTACATATACTATTCCTTAAATTTCTCCAGAAAGAATTCTCATGTCATAGGGTCGGGTACCTTTGTGCTTTGTGACTCAGATCGCCACCAATCATATGCATGCTCCTGTAACAGCGATATTGCATACTCATATTTCTGCTCATCTGTACAGTGTAGTTGATCGAAAACTCGCTCTATCCGTTCCAACCAGAATTCTACTGCAGAAGGATCATCCTCCCTTTTTCCATAGAAGTTGGGTCCCCCTAACTTCTTCAATCTCTCAAATTGTAATCTAGATGAGGTTGGTTGTGATTCTCTATGTAGTAATTCTATCATATTTCTCATGAGCTCCGTTTGACCCGTATTAGTAGTTGACTGCTCACGGGATGAATTAGCACCAGATCTCAGTGCTGCAGCTCGGCGACGACTTGGTCGCGATGAAACTCTTGCCTCTGAGGGCTCATTACTCTCGGCTTCTTCCACTACTATTTATCTTGATCCAGAAGCCATACCTTACCTATAACATAAAGGTAACAACCCTACTCATTAAAGTAGCAATTCCAAAAATTCAATTGTGGGTACTCTTCAAGAAATAAATATTTTCAAAATTCACTTTTTAAAAACCCAAAACCGCCCAAACCGGGCTCTGATACCAAAAATACTGTAACACCCCCTCACCCAAACCGCACATGCCCGGATGCGGGGGCGCTACTGCTTGTCTTCTTTACTTCTTTAAATTGCTATATATTTTTTTCTATTTAATAAATAATGTACATTTTATTTATATAACATAGTATTTATAAATACCAATTCACTATTTAACAAACTTTGAAAACTAATTTACAACTTATAAGTATATATAATGCGGAAAACAAAATACAAAGTTCAAAAGTTTATGACCCACCATTTCAAGATCGGCTGCTTTAATTTGAATAGGATCACTACTTGCTTTATCTACCACCTTCAGCTACCTTTCTATATCTGCGCGGAAAGAAACTCCCACGCTAAGCTCTATGCTAAGTAGTGTATATAAATAAGGCAACATACTATATCACGCAATAAGCATTAACATGTATCATTTTATGCATTAAAATGTTTGCGTGCTATGTCTATCAACATTTTCCTATTTCATACAATTATAAATATCATGCTCACATATAGAATGTTATTTTCATTTATCTTTGATGGTAATTTACTATGTTACTCTCTTTATTATTATATCTCAATCTCATATCATCATCATTTTTTTTCTTTTCTTTTCTTATTATCCGACATATCTTCATTATCTTGCCCACATCACTCTAAATTTGGACTGACTGGATACGGGTTATGGATTAGGAGTGCTCCCAGAGCTATAGCCACCCTATCCACTATCTGGCTCAATAGAGCTTCTCAAATCAATGGCGCTCTCCGAGCTTAAACCACATTAATTGAGTATAATTTCATCATAGATGAATAACCGGACCAATGGCGCTCTCCGAGCTTAAGCCACCTTGTCCTCAATTTATATGTGCTCATCAGAGCTTCTCAAGTCAATGGCACTCTCTGAGCTTAAGCCACATTGACCGAGCATCTCAGATCAATGGCACTTTTTGTGCTTAAGCCACATTGATCGAGGAATATCTCATATAGTAAGGTACCATTACCCCCTTAATGACATGTCATCTATCCTGATTCTAGTCCGCAGGTAGAGTAATGGGCATCTTCATACTTTCACCTCAATCATATATCTTTATTAAATTTTTGTTTTACATCCATTTCATCATCCTCATATTATACATCACATCATCATCATTCTCAATTTCGACACAGCAATATTCTCATTTATCAACATCTCAATTTTCTTGTTTTGCAAACATATCGTCATGCTCATACATACTGGATATCATCTTTTTCATTTGTGTAACTAGTTACATCAATAGATAATCATATTCATAATTTATTTGAAAACAGAGCATTCACGGCCGTGACTACCAATTCATGCCCATGAATTAGTTCACGCCCATAATCCCAAACTGTGAATGCTACTGGAATGAATCGTGCCAAAACCATTCACGGTCGTGAATACTCATTCATGCCCGTGAATGAGTTCACGCCCGTGTTTCCCAACCATGAACACTTATGGAATGAATAATACCATTTCCACACCAAAGTCACAACCGTGATAGAATTCGTCACAACCATGAACCATCAGGTTCACACCCGTGACTCGATAGTCACACCCATGACTTTCAGCAGGAAATCTGCATATTCATTTTCATTCATTATAATATCATCCAAATCATACCAAATTTCTATTTCATGCATTTCTAAGGTTCTTTACTCAACTTATTACTTTCTAGTACAAGTAAATGTCTTTATCATACAAGATTTTTCTAACATGCATCATTAATTCAATGTCTCACAAGGATCTCATTCATACATGTCTAAACCTATGGTTTCATGCCATAATCATGATTCTTGAAATTCATTTATCTAAAATCATGTTTAGCATGCATTATTTCAAACAAAGATAGGCTATTGCCTTAAGTTATGCACAAACCTTAATCTTTCTCCTTCACTCTTCTAGGTAGCTTTCTCTTTTCCTGTGCTCTTTAGTGTTTGTTCCTTGTCACTTGGAACTCCTACAACATCATAAATCATTATTATCATCTGATTTTCTCAAGACCCTAAACTCTCTCATTCTATCTCAAAACCCTAATTTCTCTTTCTTTCCATGTAAGTCTTGGATGAGTTCAAAATTCAAACTTCTTTAGGAAAAGATGAATAAGAAGAAGAATCACTTCTTACCTTACTCTTTTCTTCACTAAATCACAACTTTGGAGATTTTATCTCTCCACAAACTTGATTTTTCTTCCTCTTTCTTGCTCTTTCCAGCTTCCTTAGGAGTTATGGACTATGAAAATCACTTGTTCTTGCTATTTCCCCTCTCTTCTCTTCCTTTCTCTCTCTAAATTTCTGGTTTGGCTATGGAGGGAATGGGGCTGGCATGACTGGTAGAAAAGGGAGAGAAGAAAGCAGAAAATTAAGAGAAGAATAAGAAAAAAAAGAATTAAATAGGGTACCCAAAAGTCATCATGTGGGATCCACAATTTGACCATTTCTTGACATTAGGCTTAATGAACCCATTAATCTCAGTCGTTCTCATTGAGTGGCCGGCCACACCTATTAAAATTTCCCCAAAATTAATATGTTGATTAGTAATTAATCTCATAAATCCTCAATTTTTTGGTAAAGTGCAATTTGACCCCAAAACTTATCAAAATTTGCAATTTAGTCCTTTACCGTAAATCAACTTCTTTAATATTTATAATCACTTAATTAGGCATATATCATTTAATTTAGTCATTACTTGATTAATTCTGATAAAAAATCTAAATTTAAACTCCGATCGGTCAAACGCGTCAATTTCACGACACGTGCGACTCGGTGTCTAAATTAGCGGATATTACAATTTCAAAGTCTCAAGCCTTACTTTGATGGAGCGAACTACACTCATTGGAAGTTTTGCATGGAGACATATCTCGATAGTGAAGGAATTGAAGTTTGAGATAGTGTTTAGAAAGAATGGACACCACCAACCAAGAAAGGAGTTAATAATGAATAAGAAATTCTTTCATGAAGAAGCCTCAATGAAGAGCAAATTTCAAAAACAAAAAGGCAATGACAATCCTTGCAAACTCTTTTATTTATTGAAGAATGTTGCAAAAATCCAACATTGTCCTACCATATATAGCATCTGAAAAATATTGAAGAATTATCATAAAGGAACCAAGCAAGTAAAATCCAAGAAGATTCAACTTCTTACTTCAGAATATGAACTCTTCAAAATGAAGTCCAATGAATCCATCACCGACATGACAAACCGTTTTGTAGCCATCATCAATGGCATGAGAAAGATTGGAAAGCACTTGAGCTTGGAAGATGGGAACAACAAAATTCTAAGAAGCGTTCCTCTCAAAGACTATGGTTCAAGAGTTGCGGGTATAGAAGAGGCCAATGAAGACATGAGCATCATGCCTACCAATGTGCTTATAAGCAAACTTCTAATGCATGAGATGGCGGTAAAAAGAGATAGAGAACTTGAAGCTGAACTAGAAAAGAGAAAGCCTTTAGCACTTAAAGCTTCTACTTCAAAATCTCAAAAAGTAATTGAAGATGATGAAGAGAAAGTGATTATGAGAATGAGGACATTGCCATGCTCTCAAGAAGAATAAAAAGAATAATTGAAAAGAGACTTGACAATTCTCAAAACTTCAAACAAAGAACCTTCAAACACTCCTCAAATGACTCTCAAAGAAATAAAGAGGAGGTAAAGTGTTATGAATGCGGGAAGAAATGACATATCAAACCAAAATGTCTAAAGCTCAAGAAACACAAGAAAAGATTTCAAAAAGTTGATGGGGGAAAGTTCACAAAGCCACATCGAATGATGAAAGCTCTTCAAGCAAAAAAAATGATAATGAAAGAGAAGGGGTCAACCTATGCTTCATGGCTTTAGAGGATCACTTCACGGATGAGGTATGCCTTAAGTCCACTATAAAGGAAAATGCTTGGCTTGTGGATAGTGGATGCTCAAGGCACATGACTGGAAATAAAGAACTCTTCAATCGCATCAAAAGAATTGATGGTGGTAAGGTAACATTTGGGAATATTGCTAAGGGTAAAGTAATTGGCATTGGCTTTATTGGTATTAACAATACTACTTTTATTAAAGATGTTTTGCTTGTTGATGGTTTAAAAATAATTTGTTAAGTGTAAGTCAATTATGTGATAAGGGAAACCAAGTTATCTTTACCTCAAATGAATGTCTTGTAACTTTTTTAAGTGGCCAAGAGATATTCAAAGGAGATAGAGATGTCAATGCTTACATGATAGACTTACACAAAATATCTAACATTTCCTCTAAGTGTCTTATGTCTATTAGTGATGAATCTTGGTTATGGCATAGAAGGCTTGGTCAATCAAGCATGGAATTAATTCAAAGCCTTAGCAAAGAAGAGATAATGACTGGACTTCCAAAAGTCAAATTTGAAAAAGATAAGACATATGAACCTTGCCAAAGAGGAAAACAACAAAAGTCATCCTTCAAATCCAAAAATGTATGTTCTTGATGATATTATAGATACAATAGAGAAGCTTGATCTTGATCATGAGAAAGATGATGATGATCAAGAGAAACAACAACAAGATGTCTCTCTATCTCAAGCTCAAGAGCAAGACAACCAAAAGCTCCTAAAAGAATGAAAAATGATAAAGAATCACCCTAAGGAACAAATCATTAGTGATTCTACTAAGGGTGTAAGTACTAGATCTCATCTCAAACTCTTAGATTCTAACATTTCTTTTTGTCTCTGAAATTGAGACTAAAAATATTGATGAGGCCCTTAATGATGAAAGTTGGGTGATTGTTATGCAAGAGGAACTCAACCAATTTGAGAGAAGTAAGGTATGGACCTTAGTTCCTAAACCCACATACCATCAAATCATTGATAGTAAATGGGTGTTTAGAAATAAGTTAGATGAACAATGCTCAATAACTAGGAATAAAGCTAGGTTAGTTGCCAAGGTTATAATCAAGAAGAAGGTATAGACTATGATGAAACCTATGCTTCAGTAGCTAGATTAGAAGCCATAAGAATACTTTTAGCCTTTGCATGCCATATGAATTTTAAACTTTTTCAAATAGATGTCAAAAGTGCATTCTTAAATGGTTTTATAGAAGAGGAAGTATGGACCTGTGCACTCATCACATTCCTTTAAATGGAGCTGTATCAAGACTCTTGGTCTTGAAATGAGCATGATCGAACAACTTTAAGCATAATAGTGATGGTCACCTCCGAGAGTTTGTGGACATCTATCATCCAATGCTAAGGGAACCCACTCTCGAGTTCCTTAGCACATTGCAAGTCTCACCCACTGGAACCGTCAAATTTCAGCTATGCAAGCATACTAGCACTCTCACTGCAGTGGCATTTGGCACCATTTTCAAACTCCATTCCGATGGAATCCTCAACGATAACGAGGTAGAATTCTATGCTCATCCAACTTAGACACATTTTGGTTTGGAATGCAGCTGGGATGTGAAAAAGACGAAGTGCACCCATCTTTAGTCTCCTATGCACAAGTATATACATAGGTTTCTCACCTACAATATATTTGCTCGTGGGGATAGCAATGGTGCTATCAGAAATTCGGAGCTCTTTTTATTGGAAATGACACATAGAGGACTATCCGTAGCCCTGTCACGATGGTTCATAAGTCACCTCCTCTCTATCGCAATGAAGCCGTCAAGAGATATTTTGATTGGAGGATATGTGACACACCTTGCAATTGAGCTAGGTTATTTGAACCTCAACGAACATATCTACACTCTCATTCTGGCACATCGATGAGATCAACTCGATGTCGAGTCATTTATAAAAATGTGAGCAGCTGTCTGTTTACTTTATGAAGGAAACATCTACTACCGTTTCACCACTCCAGCTGGTGAAATTGATTAGAAGGATAATGACTCTGAAGCTTTCAAAGCTAGCCTCTAGGATGTCTAGCAAAGAAAGTGAGCCCGTGACGAGACATCAACATTGGTAGCGGCTGAGAATGTTAGTCAGGTAGCAACTGAGAATGTTGGTCAGACATTGGCCTCTTCCACATCCACTTTGGCACTGTAGGTTGCTGATCTTCTAGCACCTCGCCTTGACATGATGCAGGCTTCCATTGATGAGAGGTTGGAAAACCTCAAAGCCTTTATGGAGTCTCATATGGAAAGCCTCGAAACAAATGTATCATGCCTTAGGGACGATTTATCAGGCTTGAAGCCTACTTAGAGTCCTAATTATCTTGAAGTAGTTTTACCTTTGTTGTTATAGGACTTTATCTTTATGCATTTTGTTTTTCATGTAATCTTTGTCACCTTTAATTTTTAATACAACTATCTTATTGACATTTTAATCTTTTTGTTGGTGACAAAGGGGGAGAAATAAGCAAATATGTGTTCAACAATATATGTTAATTGGATTAGAGAAACAAGAATATATGTGTTCGATATATGATGGCATGAAAATACGATATGCAATGTGTATGCAATATGCAATGTGTGATTATACAATATGCAAATTTTATTTCAATTGATGATATGCATAAGCTATACCTCACATATACCTTGCAGCTTGAACTCATTTTATCTAATGCACAAGATATACTTAACATATATCTCACATATACTTTGAATACACTTGGTTATACATGTTTTATTTGATGAGATATACTTAAGATATACCTTGCATATACCTTATTAGTTTGCAAATACCTTTGCTATATTTCTTTCAAATCTTGCACTTCATTATTTTATCTTAAACACCTTTTGAGGGGGAAACTTCTCAAAAGCACATATTGCTAGACTATTTATCACCATCAAAAAGGGGGAGATTGTTGAACCTTGAAGGGTATTTTCATCTTTTTGACGTTAACAAATAAAATAGCAATAATTTATTTAACAAAGTTTGTGTTCTAAGTGTGTTAAATAGGATATACTTTGATTAGAACATGAAGCAAGATTGAAACACAACTTTTGAAGATAAAAATCAAGAGATAGCAAAGTGTCATGTCCGTGACTACTAATGTCACACCCGTGAAAATAGCTTAGCGCCAATTTTTCACCATTTAAAGTTTATGACCATGAAGGATCAAACCAACCATGAATGATCAAACAAGTTCCGCCCATGCAAGTATAGTCACGCCCGTGAACAAACATTTCCAATTCTTTCAGAGAGTGTCACAGCCAAAGTCACCACTTGGACCACGGCTTAGAAGAACATTCACACCCGTGACACATATAGTCACGCCTGTGAACAAGGATAGAGAAACATGTCAGATGCGAAGTTAAGAGTTAGTTTAATGGCTATAATTCACAGAGGGAGTATAAACGCAAGTCATTTATGAATCCTAAGAAAAAGAACAAGTAGAACAACAATTATTTTTTTATCTTTAATCTTGTTGTAGCCTTGTACATTAATTGTTCTTCAACAATACTCTATTTTTTGTGAAAACCTAATTGCTCATAACTTCTAAGCATTGTAGGTTGGTGAGTGTTTATCATTGTAATCAATTACTCATGAGTGAGCTCAGGTATATTGGGTTAAGAGTTCACTTGTAAGGGTTTATTGTGTGAGTCACAAAACACAAGAAATTGATTTTTGTCTGAGCCATTGAAAAACACAAGGGAATTTTTGGGTTAGGTGTTAGCCATTGAAAGAAACAACATAGTTGGGAGTGAGCTTTAAAAACTCAATTGTCACACTTAGTGTGTTAGTGAAACACCTAATTGAGATTAGGGAGAGGAGTAGGGTTTGTTAATACCGAACTTCTATAAATCTTGCGTGTGATATCTCTCATTCTTTCCTCTATTTTATTTATTCTGCACTTTTAATTAAGCAAATTTTATTTGCTAACCAATTCAACTCTCCTTCTTGGTTCATTGTTTGGGCAACAATCATATTTTTCACTTTTATTATTTTTATCATATTTTTCACTTTTATCACTTTTATCATTTTTTTTCTTTTATCATTTTATTCACATTTGCTACTTTTATCATTTTATTAACATTTGCCCCTAGTTTCAATCCGATAGAAAATCTTCGGACGAGATATATGTACGTTGTCCCCACAAGTCCACTACATTGAAAAGTAACCCCGAAAAACCATTCAAGCACTTCACTGTACACTAATCACCGAATCACTATCACTGAAATAGACCATCATTGGTCTACCTAAGCGAGTCGCCATGACCCGCACCGCGGCAATGGTTTCCCTAAGGCTAGCCAATTATATCCTGGACTAGATTTAACCACAAAAAATTACTAAGGGCAATGAACTTATTCCTTTGATTCAATTCCCATCAAATTTATAAATTCCATTTATTTTACATTATTAATTACCTAAATTTTTATTCATCCATAACCAAATCATCTTTACCATATTTGTTTTCCACACTTTCCATTCTAATATCTCAAATATTCGCCATTATTTTCAATTAGGCCATCAAACAGCATTAGACACACTTATTCATTATGTTCCATTTTATACATAAGGAAATTACTAACTAGAAAAACATTCAATATATTCTAAAAACTCTCAATCCAATCATATACACTAAATATCATAGTTTCAAGCAATTTATGGTTTAGTTTTCATTTAATTAACAAGAAAAACATTAATTTCTTCATCTCTATATTTCAGCCTACTACTCTTTTTATCATTAAATTTTTTTTCAGCTTCTAATAATTCATTTCATTAATTTATCGTTGTAATGCCCGATAATTTAGGCCAAGGGTCGCAGTTGACCGAAATTCGACACGCCGAACCGATCGAAGTCTAAATTCGGACAAATAAAATAAATAAATTAAAATAATAATAAGATGTGAGAAAAATATTTTGGATATTATTAATGTAGAATTTTGAAGTTCAGAAGTAAAATTAAAAAAAAAATTTCGCTGAACGAAATTGGAAATTGCAGTGTTTTTGGCACAGATATTTTAAGAAAGCATAAAAATGGAATATTCTTTATCTAAGAAAAGGAATATTATTTTGATTAAAATAAAATAAGAGTAATTTAAATTAATGGACCAATAGGAAGCAAGATTAGTAATTAATCCTAACCACCCACCTAATCTATCTGTAAAAAGTCAAACTTGCACTTTTTGGTCATTCTTCCTTTTCCTCACCTTAATCACACCCATTTCTCTCCCTTTTTCTCTCTTTTACCATGAGCTTCTCCTCCCCCATTTACGTTTTTTTTTCTTTCTTCAATTCAAGCTAAGATTAGATGAAAAAAAAAGGGGGGGATTAAGGCAAAATCATTAAGGAAGTGAAGCAAAGTGAGCTAAACCAAGAAAGAGGAAGGAATAAAAGAAAAGAAAAAGAGAAAGAAGACTTGGGTCATTTTAAAGATCATCAAATGTGAGTTTAGATTTTCCATCTTCTCACTTTTCTCCTTCTCTTTTCTTTGATTTTGGGGTAGTTGCTATTAAAGTTAGTAATTTAGGGTGATTAAGATGTTAATGGTGATTAAGGGTGGACTAGGGTGATTAGTATTTGATTAGTGTAAAATTTGTTGTTAGGACAAGGAAATGAACAAACTTTGAACCAAAATCAAAGAGGAAGTAAGGGCAAAGAGAAAGCTAACTATGAAGAAGATAAAAGTGAAGAGAAGAAAAATTTTTGAGGCATGTACATTTGGCAAAAATTCAATATATAAAAATATTGATTTTAATTTTGTGATGTATATGAAATTCTGGATATTTGATTGATAAATTAAGTGGTGATTAAATGATGCCATGAATATGAAAATAAAAACTAGAATATGAGGTTGATGCATGAAAATGGAAATTGTATGATTTAAATGATGTGTTGGAAAATTCATCTTATGAACAGTGTCTAGTGTTTTGATCATAACTTGAGTTCTGGAAATTATTTTTGAGTGATTCTTATTGGGTTGGAAAGTTAAGACACATGGATTAAACCTTTAGGCAGACCATTAGAGCTGAAAATTCCAGGAATTAGGTTAAAAATGGACTCAAACATTGAACTAGAAATTTGTCCAGAAAAAAAAAACTGGGAAGATTGCAGTGAGCATAGGTTAGAAGAAAATTCATAACTTTTGCTAAAAATTCTTTTTAATGTGATTCCAGTTGGAAATTAAAGATAAGAAGTGTACCTACATATTTCTAGTTGATCACTTGTCCAAATTCCATCTAAAAATGGATGACAAAGATAGATAAATATAAGGCAGAATTCTGTCCAGTAAAATACTGGGCAGATTGCAGTGAACGTAGCTTAGGAGAAAATTCATAACTTTTGCTAAAAATTTATTTTTAATGTAATTCTAGTTGGACATTAAATAAAAGACATGTACCGACATTTTGTTAGTTTATCACTTGTCCAATTTCCATCTAAAAATGGACGAACAATACAGACCAATATAAGGCAGAAATGTTTTCCACAAGAGGACAACTTGTAAAACAAATGTATTGATTGTGAAATTTTGTTATATTAAATATATTAATTGACTTTTCTTATAGTTATAATGATTAAATGAGCAAAGTTATAATGATTAAATGAGCAAGTTTGAGGTTGTATAATATTTAATCAGAATTATTGCATTTATGTATAATTTATATTAATGTTGCCTACATAATTTATGTAAATAATAATAAAGGTAACAAATATAATTAAATCCTATAACATCTAGTGGAGAACTAGAAATTAGAATAAGTTGACATGCCAATAAAATGGTAGAAATGTAGACACTAAAAATAATAGTGTTGAGATTTAATTTAAGTAGGCACTAAGAAATAGTGCTGAGTTGAAATTACGTAGGCACTAAGAAATAGTGCTGAGTTGAAATTACGTAGGCACTAAGAAATAGTGCTGAGTTTGAAATTACGTAGGCACCAAAAAGGTGCTGAGTTGTTATTAGAAATATAGGCGTTAAACGTCGAGTTATAAAATAATTATGTAGGCGCCGAGTATACTGCCGGAGAGCAGAAACCCTGTATCCAGTGTTTAGTTCCGGTCTAAGATGTCGTGGGCTATTAAATAAATAATATATATATATATATATGAATTATGAAATTGATATTGTAAATTTTATATTTTGAATTGTTAAGAAATTTCAAGCATGCTTAATGAATGAAATGTCATAATTGATGAATTAAATATTTTTGCATGAAGAAAATTGTTTAATTTTTAATTGAATATTTGGCATGCTTAATAAATTAATTGTAGTTTCAAAAATTTTATTTTAGAATTATTTATGTAATTATTGGATAGTACCACTAAGCTAGAAGCTTAGCGCGTGTGTTTCACACGCAGATAAATAGAATTAGCTATTCCAATAGGGTGACCGAAGAAGAGGGAACCCCCAAGATCAGATTGCAGCAGTCTAGTTGTTTTTGTATGTTTTGAAAATTATGTTGTAAAAATTAAATTCTAAGAATCTTTTTTTATGTAAATTTGTGGCATGTAGGATTTATAAGGAATGAATTTTGTAATTTTATAAATCTAGTATTATTTCTAAATATTATGGTTTAATTGCATGAGTTTTTTTAAATCAAACTATTTTCATCACTAGTTATATATTTAAATGGAAACAAATAGTAATAAATATTTCGCTAATAATAAACTCGAAAAAAAAATTATTACAATGATTTGAACATTGGTTGTAAAACAAATGAGCTTATTAGCACTTCCATATCCTATTAATGTTTAGTAGGGTAAGGGAGCATTACATTTAGTGCTATCAGAGCCCGGGCTAATTGATTCTTAATCAGTGGGTGTAAAATAGAATATGTGTCTCATGCATATGCATAAAATGTTGCAATTATCTGACATGGGTCCCTTCTTCTAGTAAGGTAGATATGGATTCGGGATCAGAACAAGATTTCTCGAAAGACGAACTGAGTAATAGCCTTTCAGACTCAGCCAATCTCAAACAACCTCCATCAGTCAGAGATTCCGAGCCGAGTGTAGTAGGTCCACCGAAAGCAGAGGGACAGGCTAATTTAGGACAGGAACCTCTTATGGAACAGATAGCAAACTTTTTGCAATGGATAGTACAAGCAGTTCCACAACCAACTCCACCTCCTCCTCCACCTCAGTCAAAACCCCATATTGATAAGCTGAGAAAATATGGGGCCACAAATTTTATGGGAAGGAGGGAGGATGACCCAGCAGCTTCAGAGTTTTGGATAGAGTCCATAGAAAGGGTGTTTGAGGAACTTGAGTGTCCAGAGGAACATAAGGTCAGATATGCAATGTCCCTTTTAAAAGATCATGCCTATGACTAGTGGAAATCAATTTTATCAAAGCCCCAGACACCAAAACCATCTTCATGGAACTTCTTCAAGGTAGAATTTAGTAAGAAGTATGTGCCTAGAGTTTATGTGAATGAAAAGAAATGGGAGTTTCAAGACTTGAAGCAAGGAAACATGTCAATCGCTGAATATGAGATGGAGTTCACCCGACTAAGTAAATATGCGACTGGAATCATTGCAGATGAGGCAAACAGATGTCATAGATTTGAGGATAGGCTTAATGATGATATTGGGAATATGGTGACCGCTCTTCAGCTTGAGGATTTTGCTACACTAGTATTCTCAGCCATCAGTATGGAAAAGAGGTCAAAGAGAAAGAGGATAGAAGAGCCACCACGGAGGTCGACAATTAGCATGGCCCAGACATCAGGTAAAAGGGGGCAGAAAATGCCTAGGTTTTTCCAGTCACGGGGTGCTAGATCAACCTTTTCAGCTAGGCAAAGCCAATAGTCAAGGCCAGAGGTCTACAGCTAGTGCACTAGCTTCAGGTAACAAGAAATTCATATCTGTCATATGTCAACATTGTGGGAGATCACATGCAGGTGATTTATGGTGGATTACTGGAGTATGCTTACGTTGTGGATCTACAGAGCACAAACAGAAAGATTGCCTCAGAGGAAGAGGTACAGGTGGTGTAGTATCAGTGCAGGTTCAGAATGTCACTCGAGGCAGAGGTAGGGGACATGGACAGTCTAGAAGCGGCAGGATTGGGCAGAGTATATCAGAATCAGTGAATAGAGCAGAAAGTAGTCGAGCCTCAGCCCGAGCATATGCCATGAGAGCTTGTTAGGAGTATAATGCCCCGGATGTTATTATCGATAAATTTTCTCTTTATGATACTAATTTATTTGTACTGATAGATCTAGGTTCTACACATTCATATTTATGCACGTCACCACCTAGTCAGGGGAATATGGTAGCAGAGGAATTAGATTGTGATATATTAGTGACAAATCCTTTGGGTTATGGAGTGAAAGTTAGTCTAGTCTATAAAAACAGTCCAATCAAAGCTCAGAATATAGAATTCTCAGCTGACCTAATAGAGTTGCCATAACGTGAGTTTGATGCAATCTTGGGGATGGATTGGTTAACTCAGCATAAGGCAGTGGTGGATTGTCAATATAGGAGATTGACTTTCAAGAATTCAGGGCAGGATGACGTGATTGTCCTGGGTGAGAACCGACCATACTTGACTAATGTCATTTCTATGACGAAGGTAAGTAAGCTTATCAGAAAGGGATGTGAAGTGTTTTTGGCACATATCATAGATACCAAGAAAGAGAGTCTAGATCTCAGGGAGATTCCTACAGTATGTGAATATCCAGATATCTTCCCTGAAGACTTGCTAGGGTTACCACCTGTTAGAGAGATAGAGTTTTTCATAGATGTTTTGCCAGGTACAGCCCCAAAATCAATCACTCCTTATAGAATGGCACCTGCTGAACTAAAAGAATTAAAATTACAGTTGCAAGAGTTGTTAGAGAAAGGGTTTATCAAGCCTAGTGTCTCACCTTGGGGTGCTCCGGTTCTATTTGTGAAAAAGAAGGATGGCACGTTTCGTTTGTGCATTGATTATCATCAATTGAACAAGATGACAATTAAGAACAAATATCCCTTGCCGAGAATAGATGACTTGTTTGATCAGTTGAAAGGAGCAGAGGTATTTTCTAAAATTGACCTCAGATCAGGTGATCACCAACTGAGAATTAGAGAATTAGACATTCTGAAAACAACATTTAGGACTCGGTATGGTCATTACGAGTTCTTAGTAATGCCTTTTGGCCTGACAAATACCCCAGTGGCATTTATGGATCTAATGAATAGAATCTTTAGGCCTTATTTGGACCAGTTTGTGGTGGTGTTCATAGATGATATCTTGGTGTACTCTAGAAGCAGAGAATAGCATAGTCAACATCTTCGTATTGTCTTTCATACCTTAAGAGAGAATCAATTGTATGCGAAGTTGTCGAAATGTGCATTCTGGTTAGATGAAGTGGCCTTTCTAAGACATATTGTCTCAGCCGATGGGATCATAGTTGACACTAGTAAGGTAGAGGCAATCCTCAACTGGAAACCACCTCGGAATGTGACAGAGGTGAGAAGTTTTCTTTGTTTGGCTGGTTATTATCGGAGATTTGTGAAAGAATTCTCAATGATAGCCTCACCACTGAAAAAATTGCTTAGAAAGGAGACAAGATTTGAGTGGACAGACCGGTGCCAGACTAGCTTTGATAAGTTGAAGAAAATGTTGATAGAGGCACCAGTGTTGACACAATCTACTGGAGGAAAAGATTTTTTGGTGTACAGTAATGCTTCCCTTAATGGTTTGGGCTGTGTATTAATGCAAGAAGGCAAAATGATCGCTTATGCTTCCAGACAACTGAAGCCTCATGAGAGAAATTATCTAATACATGATCTAGAACTAGCAGCCATTGTGTTTGCATTGAAAATATGGTGACACTACCTGTATGGTGAGCAATGTTATATCTATACAGACCATAAAAATCTGAAATATTTGCCTTCATAAAAGGAACTCAATTTGAGATAGAGGCGATGGTTAGAATTAATCAAAGACTACAATTGTATCATTGATTATCAGCCGGGTAAGGCCAATGTGGTAGCAGATGCTCTGAGTAAAAAAACTCTGGCAGGTAAATGTTAAAACTTAAATTTATTAAGTGAACAAGATAAAAAAAATGAAATAATAATTTATTATATATTATTTTGGCAGAATTGCGGATTCAACCCACTTTGATCCAACAAGTAAAGGACAATCAGAAGCAGGACACAAAATTAAAGGAAATCTTTGAAATGGTGAAAAAGGGTGAAAAACCAAAATTTACTATTGAATCAAATGGGAGTTTAAGGCAAAAGGGCAGGTTATGTGTGCCAGACATACCATAATTAAAACAAGATATTTTGAAGGAAGCTCACAATGTTATTTATCCAATGCACCCAGAAAGCAAAAAAATGTATCATGACTTGAAGGCATATTACTGGTGGCTAGAAATGAAAGGAGATATCACCGAGTATACTACCAGATGTTTAACTTGTCAGCAAGTGAAGACTGAGCATCAAGTACCAAGTGGATTATTGCAGTCAATTTCAATTCCGGAGTGGAAATGGGAAAGAGTTACAATGGATTTTGTTTCTGGTTTGCCTTTGACACAAAAGAGGCATGATTCAATATGGGTAGTGGTGGACCGGCTCACTAAATTAGCTCATTTTCTACCGATCAAGATGGATTATCCACTTAACCATTTGGCAGAGATCTATGTTAATGAGATAATCCGTTTACATGGTGTACTAATTTCAATCATTTCAGATCGAGACCCGAGGTTCACTTTAAAATTCTGGAAAAGTTTGCATCAAGCCATAGGTACTCGACTCAATTTCAGCATAGCTTTCCACCCATAAACAAATGGACAATTAGAAACGGCCATACAGATATTGGAAGATATGTTGAGGAGTTGTGTGATAGAATTTGAAGGCAGTTGGGACAAACGTCTTCCATTGATAGAATTTGCCTACAATAATAGTCATTAAGCCAGTATCGACATGGCACCATATGAAGCCTTGCATGGGAGAAAATGTAGAACGCCTCTATGTTGGACTGAGCTTAGTGAAACGAAAATAGTGGGTCCAGATCTAGTACAGCAGACAGAGGAAAAAGTGAGAGCAATAAGAGATAGGCTGAAAGCTGTTGCTGATAAACAGAAATCATATGCAGATTTGAAAAGGAGGGATATTGAGTATACAGTTGGTGACAAGGTATTCTTAAAAGTCTCACCTTGGAAAAGGATTTTCCGATTTGGAAAGAAGGGAAAGTTGAGTCCTAGGTTCATTGGACCTTATGAGGTACTTGAACGCATAGGTCCTGTGGCGTACAAATTAGCTTTACCACCAGAGTTAGACAAAATTCATAATGTATTCCATGTGTCAATGTTGATAAGATATCGATCAGATCCATCTCATATCATATCAGCATAACCTATAGAGATACGACCAGATCTAACTTATGAAGAGGAGCCAGTGGAAATTCTAGCTCGAGAAATGAAGGAGCTACGGAACAAGAAGGTACCATTGGTAAAAGTTCTGTGGAAAAATCATAACTCAGAAGAGGCGACTTGGGAAAATGAAGACGTGATGAAGGCTCAGTATCCACAATTATTCCACTCCAGTTAAAAAAGTAAGTTTCGAGGACAAAATTTTTTTAAGGAGGGGAAAATTGTAATGCCCGATAATTTTGACCGAATTCCGGCACGCCGAACCGATCAGAGTCTAAATTCGGACAAAAAAAATAAATAAATTAAAATAATAATAAGATGTGAGAAAAATATTGGATATTATTAATTTAGAATTTTGAAGTTTGGAAGTAAAATTGAAAAAAAATATATAATTTTTCGCTGAACGAAATTAGAAATTGCAATGATTTTGGCACAGATATTTTAAGAAAACATAGAAATAGAATATTCTTTATCTAAGAAAAGGAACATTATTTTGATTAAAATAAAGTAAAAGTTATTTAAATTAATGGACCAATAGGAAGCAAGATTAGTAATTAATCCTAACCACCCACCTAATTTATCTATAAAAAGTCAAACTTGCACTCTTTGGCCATGCTTCTTTTTCCTCACCTTAATCACACCCATTTCTCTCCCTTTTTCTCTCTTTTACCGTGAGCTTCTCCTCCCCCATTTACTGTTCTTTTGCTTTCTTCAATTCAAGCTAAGATTAGATGGAAAAAAAAGGGGATTAAGGCAAAATCATCAAGGAAGTGAAGCAAAGTAAGCTAAACCAAGAAAGAGGAAGGAAGAAAGGAAGAGAAAAAGAGAAAGAAGACTTGGGTTATTTTAAAGATCATCAAAGGTGAGTTTAGATTTTCCATCTTCTCACTTTTCTTCTTCTCTTTTCTTTGATTTTGGGGTTAGTTGCCATTAAAGTTAGTAATTTAGGGTGATTAAGATGTTAATGGTGATTAAGGGTGGATTAGGGTGATTAATGTTTGATTAGTGTAAAATTTGTTGTTAGGATAAGGATATGAAAAAACTTTGAACCAAAATGAAAGAGGAAGTAAGGGCAAAGATAAAGCTAGCTAGGAAGAAGATAAAAGTGAAGAGAAGTGAAATTTTTGAGGTATGTACATTTGGCAAAAATTCAATGTATAAAAATATTGATTTTAATTTTCTGATGTGTATGAAATTTTGCATATTTGATTGAGAAATTAATTGGTGATTAAATGATGCCATGAATATGAAAATAAAAACTAGAATATGAGGTTGTATGATTTAATTGATGTACTGGAAAATTTGTCTTATGAATAGTGTCTAGTGTTTTGATCATAACTTGAGTTTTGGAAATTATTTTTGAGTGATTCTTGTTGGGTTGGAAACTTAAGACACAGGGCGTCAATTGTTATTCAAACCATTAGACCGGAAAAATCCTGTAATTAGGTTACAAATGGACTCAAAGATTGAACTAGAAATCTGTCCAGAAAAACAAAAAATGGGCAGATTGCAGTGAGCATAGGTTAGAAGAAAATTCATAATGTTTGCTCCAAAATTCTTTTTAATGTGATTCTAGTTGAAAATTAAATATATGATGTGTACCTACATGTTTCTAGGTGATCACTTGTCCAAATTGCATCTAAATATGGATGACAAAGACAGATAAATATAAGGCATAATTCTGTCTAGTAAAATACTAGGCAGATTGCAGTGAACGTAGCTTACTAGAAAATTCATAACTTTTGCTAAAAATTTCTTTTTAATGTAATTCCAGTTGACATTAAATATAAGACATGTACCAATATTTTGTTAGTTTATAACTTGTCCAATTTCTATCTAAAAATGGACGAAAAATACAGACCAACGTAAGGCAGAAATACTTTCCAGAATAGGACAGCTTGTAAAAAAATATATTGATTGTGAAATTTTGTGATAGAAAATATATTAATTGACTTTTCTTATAGTTATAATGATAAAATAATAAAGTTTTAGGTTGTAAAATGTTTAATGGAAATTATTGCATTTATGTAGAATTTATATTAATGTTACCTACATAATTTATATAAATAATAATAAAGATAACAAATATAATTAAGCCCTATAGTCGAGAACTAGAAATTAGGATAAGTTGGCATGCCAATAAAAGGGTAGAAATGTAGGCACTAAAAATAATAGTGCTGAGATTTAATTTAAATAGACACTAAAAAATAGTGCTAAGTTTAAATTACGTAGGCACTAAAAAATAGTGTTGAGTTTGAAATTACGTAGGCACCAAAAAGGTGCTGAGTTGTTATTGGAAATATAGGCGTTAAACGCCGAGTTATAAAATAATTATATAGGCGCTGAGTATACTGCCGGAGAGTAGAAACTCTGTATCCAGTGTTTAGTTCCGGTCTAAGATGTCGTGGGCTATTAAATAAATAATATATATATATATATATATATATATATATATATATATATATATATATATATATATATATATATATATATATATATATGAATTATGAAATTGATATTGTAAATTTTATTTCTTGAATTGTTAAGAAATTTCAAGCGTGCTTAATGAATGAAATGTCATAATTGATGAATTAAATATTTTTGCATGAAGAAAATGGTTTTATTATTAATTGAATATTTGACATGCTTAATAAATTAATTGTAGTTTCAAAAATTTTATTTTAGAATTATTTTATGTAATTATTGGATAATTGTCAAACGTACCACTAAGCTAGAAGCTTAGCTTTGTGTTTCACGCGTAGATAAATAGAAGTAGTTGTTCCAATAGGGCAACCGAAGAAGAAGGAACCCCCAAGATCAGATTGCAGCAGTCTAGTTGTTTTTGTATGTTTTAAAAATTATGTTGTAAAAATTCAATTCTAAGAATTTTTTTTTGATGTAAATTTGTGGCATGTAGGATTTATAAGGAATGAATTTTGTAATTTTATAAATGTAGTATTATTTCTAAATATTATGGTTTAATTACATGAGTTCTTTTAAATCAAACTATTCTCATCACTAGTTATATATTTAAATAGAAAAAAATAGTAATAAATATTTCGCTAATAATAAACTCGAAAAAAAAAATTATTACAATGATTTTAACATTGGTTGTAAAACAAATGAGCTTATTACCACTTACATATCCTATTGACGTTTAGTAGGGTAAGGGAGCATTACAAAACTGTTATTACTACATATGTACCATAATATTACACTAAAATATAATTATGCCTTAATATACATTTTTACACATAATATAGTCATTTTTTTCAAAGTTGCACTAAATAATTTTTATTAATTGAATTTAACCATTCTAATCTACTTTTTATATTTCCTTAATCATGTTTTAAGTTTCTATCATCATTTACATGCATATCACACAAATCCCCTAATTTCCATAATCATAATTCAAGCTTAAACAATGGAAATAGGTAGATTTTGAAATCACTAACCTTATTTCCTTTCTTTAGCCTTCCTAGGATTCCTTTTTCTTGGTTTTTTTCCTTGAAGCGCCTTTTCCGCCTTGAATACCTCCAATGGCCGAAACATATATACCATTAATTCACCATTATTTTGCTTCCATAACTCAATCTAACTTCATAAATATCACTTATATACCCTAAACTCTCTATTTAAACCCTTAAACAAATTTAAAACTCTTAAATTCTCTTATCTCAATTTTGGGTCCTAACGTGTCTCCTTTAATTTTCTTCCACTCTAGCCCTTCAAATGAATATTAGAGACTTTCAATAGCTAATAGAGGGGCTGAAATAATACTAGGGTACTTGATTTTGATGTAAAAATTAGATAAAAATGAGAGAAATTTAGTGAAGAAAAATGGAAAACCCATTTGGCCAAGGGAGAAGCATGAGAGGGCTGAAAAAGATGCTGAATTCTCAAGAGAAATCTGATATTTTGAGCTTATATAGGTGGCTGGAATGGGATGGACTTTGGCCAAGATAAGTGATCTAACCCCATTATGCTCATTTGTGAAATTAAAGCCCATTTAGCAATTCTAAATTATTTCTCTCTTTTCCCAAGTTCAATTATATCCCATATATGATTCCATAATTCATAATATATATATATATATATATATATGCCCACATAAAAATTTCCAACTCAATCGGAGTCTGTTTTTTGTCCGGCTCACTCAAACTGGACTGATAATTCAATTTTTAGTATTATCGTAAATTTTTTTTTCATGATCAAATAATTCTAAATATTATTTAGAGTCTATCCATGTCTTAAAATAAAATTTTAGATGTCGTTTGCTATTTTTCATAGCCGGTCAAAGTACGATCAACTAATTATTTAATTAAAATAGATCTCTTTTTTCTTAGTTTTGACTTTTGAGGACTTATTTGATCTCATTTTCACTCCAATTTTTACCTCCAGACTAGTCAACCTATATTTTTCGATGATCAAATAAAATATTTTTCAACCCCGGGTGTATTTTTGATCCCTAGGTATGCTGATCAATTTTGGAAACTACAATTTATGACTAACTCAGTATTTGGACCATTACAATTCTCCCCTACCAATAAAATTTCGTCCTTAAAATTTTACCTGCATTGAACAATTGTGGATACAGTTGCCTCATTACAGCTTTTGGCTCCCACGTGACTTTTTCTATATTGTGGTGACTCCATAACACCTTCACTAGTAGAATTTGCTTATTCCTGAACTGTCTAACCTCTCTGGCTAGGATCTTCAATGGTTTCTCTTCATAAGTTAGATCAACTTGTATGCAAATTTCTTCTGGCTTGATTACATGGTTAGGGTCTGACCTATACCTCTGTAGCATTGATGCATGTAACACATCATGAATCTTTTCCAATTCCTGAGGCAGCTTCAATCAATCGGCTATGGATCCCACTCGCTATATAATCTCATAAGAGCCTAAAAATCTTGGACTTAGTTTGCCCTTCTTGCCAAATCTCATAACTTTTTTCCAGGATGATACCTTTAGGAACACTTGATCTCCAACCTGGAGCTTTATATGAAATTCTTAAATCTGCATATGATTTATGTCGATCCAAAGCTTATTTCAATCTATCCTTGATCACTCGTACCTTCTCTTCTTTCAACCAAATATGTCCCCATTAGCTTCTTCTCACTCAATTCTATCCAATATAAAGGAGTCCTACATTTCCTCCCATACAATGCTTCATATGGTGTCATTTTGATGTTGGACTGATAGTTGTTGTTATAAGAAAACTTGGCTAATGGAAAATACCTTTCCCAACTACTTTCAAACTCGAGGACGTAACTTCTCAACATATCCTCAAGTATCTGTATCACACACTCCGACTGCCTATTAGTTTGGGGATGAAAAGTTGTACTAAAATGAAGTTTTGTCCCCAATACTTCTTACAACTTCTTCCAGAACTAGGAAGTAAATCTTGGATCCCTGTCTGAAATAATGGAGGATGGTACTCCATGGAGTCTATAATATCTGCTAATTTAGACACCGAGTCGCACTTGTCGCGAAATTAACGCGTATGACCGATCGTAGTTTAAATTCAGATTTTTTATCAGAATTAATCAAGTAATGACTAAATTAAATGATATATGCCTAATTAAGTGATTATAAAGTTTAAACAAGTTGATTTATGGTAAAGGACTAAATTGCAAATTTTGATAAGTTTTGGGATCAAATTGCAATTTACCAAAAATTTGAGGATTTATGAGATTAATTAATAATCAACATATTAATTTTGAGGACATTTTAATAGGTTGGCAGGCTACTCAATGAGGAGGAGTAAGATTAGTGTTCATTAAGTAAAATGGGAAGAATATGGTCAATATGGTGGGTCCCACATGAAGACTTTTGGGTACCCTATTTAATTCTCTCTTGTCTTTTTCTTCTTCTTCTTCTCTCTCTTTTCTACTAGTCACGCCAGCCCCATTCCCTCCATAGCCAAACCAGAAATTTAGAGAGAGAAAGGAAGAGAAGAGAGGGGAAAGAGCAAGAACAAGTAATCTTTATGGTCCATAACTCCTAAGGAAGCTGGGAAGAGCAAGAAAGAGGAAGAAAATCAAGTTTGGTGGAGAGAGAAAATCTCCAAAGTTGTGATTTAGTGAAGAAAAGAGTAAGATAAGAAGTGATTCTTCTTCTTCTTCATCATATTTTCTTAAAGAAGTTTGAATTTTGAACTCATCCAAGACTCATATGGAAAGAAAGAGAAATTAGGGTTTTGAGATAGAATAAGAGAGTTTAGGGTCTTGAGAAAATCAGATGATAATAATGATTTATGATGTTGTAGGAGTTCCAAGTGACAAGGAACAAACTCTAAAGACCAAAGGAAAAGAGAAAGCTACCTAGAATAGTGAAGGAGAAAGGTTAAGGTTTATGCATAACTTAAGGCAATAGCCTATTTTTGTTTGAAATAATGCATGTTAGTATGATAATTGATGATTGAAATGCATTAATAATGATTATGGCATGAAACCATATGTTAGAGATAAAGAATGAGTTTCTTGTGATTTGTTGAATTAAGTGATGCATGTTAGAGAATTTAATTATGATTAAGGCATTTATATGTATTAGTCATGATATGTTGAATAATGGACTCCAGAAATGCATGAATTGCGTTTTGATATGATTTGGTGTAATTAGAATGAATGAAATGTGAATATGCAGATTTCCTGCCAAAAGTCATGGGCATGACTATTGGGTCACGGGCGTGAACCTGATGGTTCACGGTTGTGACTGATTTGTATCACGGTTGTGACTTTGGTGTGGAAATGGTACTATTCATTCCAGAAGCATTCATAGTTGGGAATCACGAGTGTGTACTCATTCACGGGCACGAATGTGTATTCACGACCGTGAATGCTTTTGGCACAATTCATTCCAGTAGCGTTCACAGCTTGGGAATCCCGGGCAAGAACTAATTCACGGGCATGAATTGGTAGTCACGACCGTAAATGCTCTATTTTTAAATAAATTTTGAATATGATTATCTATTGATATAAAAAAGATGTTATCCAGTATGTATGAGCATGACGATATGTTTGTAAAACAAGAAAATTGAGATGTTGATACATGAGAATATTGATGTGTCGAAATTGAGAATGATGATGATGTGATGTATAACATGAGGATGATGAAATAGATGTAAAATAAAAATTTCATAAAGATATATGATTGATGTGAAAATATGAAGATGCCCATTACTCTACATGTGGACTAGAATCAAGATAGATGACATGTCATTAAGGGGGCGAACGGTACCATACTATATGAGATATTCCTCGATCAATGTGGCTTAAGCTCGGAGAGCGTCATTGATCTGAGATGTTCGGTCAATGTAGCTTAAGCTCGGAGAGCGCCCTTGGTCCAGTTATTCATTTATGATGAAATAATACTCAATTAATGTGGCTTAAGCTCGGAGAGCGCCATTGATTTGAGAAGCTCTATTGAGCCAGATAGTGGATAGGGTGGCTATAGCTCTGGGAGCACTTCTGATCCATAACCCGTATCCAGTCAGTCCAAATTGGAGTGATATGGGTAAGATAATGAAAATATGTCGGAAAATAAGAAAAGAAAAAAATATGATGATGATGATGATATGAAATTGAGATATAATAATAAAGAGATTAACAGAGTAACTTACCATCAAAGATAAATGAAATTAACATTGTACATGTGGGCATGATATTTATACTTGTATGAAATAGGAACATGTTGATAGAAATAGCATGCAAACATTTTAATACAAAAAATGATACATGTTAATGCTTGTTGCATGATATAGTATATTACCTTATTTATATGCACCACTAAGCTTAGAGCTTAGCGTGGGAGTTTCCTTCCGCACAGATATAGAAAGGTAACTGAAGGTGGTAGATAAAGCAAGTGGTGATCCTATTCAAGTTAAAGCAGTTGATCTCGAAATAGTGGGTCATAAACTTTTGAACTCTTGTATTTTGTTTTTCCGCATTATATATACTTACAAATTATAAATTAGTTTTCAAAGTTTGTTAAATAGTAAATTGGTATTTATAAATACTATGTTATGTAAATAAAATGTACATTATTTATTATATATATATATATATATATATATATATATAGCGATTTAAAGAAGTAAAGAAGACAAGCAGTAGCGCTCCCGCATCCGGGTACATGCGGTTTGGTTGAAGGGGTGTTACAGTAGTTTTTGGTATCAGAGCCCAGTTTGGGCAGTTTTGGGGTTTTAAAAAGTGAATTTTGAAAATGTTTATTTCTTGAAGAGTACCCACAATTGAATTTTTGGAATCGCTGCTTTAATGATTAGGGTCGTTACCTTTATGTTATAGGTAAGGTATGGCTTCTAGATCAAGACGAATAGTAGTGGAAGAAGCCGAGAGTAATGAGCCCTCAGAGGCAAGAGTTTCATCACGACCAAGTCGTCACCGAGCTATAGCACCGAGATCTAGTGCTAATTCATCCCGTGAGTAGTCAGCTACTAATACAGGTCAGATGGAGCTCATGAGAAATATGATAGAATTGCTATAGAGAGCATCACAACCAACCTCATATGGTTACAATTTGAGAGACTGAGGAAGTTAGGGGCACCCGATTTCTATGGAAAGAGGGAGGATGATCCTTCTACAGCAGAATTTTGGTTGGAACGGATAGAGCGAGTCTTCGATCAACTGCACTGTACAAATGAGTAGAAATATGAGTATGCAATATCACTGTTATATGAACATGCATATGATTGGTGGCGATCTGTGTCACAAAGCACAGAGGCACCCGACCTTATGACATGGGAATTCTTTCTGGAGAAATTTAAGGAATAGTATATCCCTCCTATATACACAGATGACAAGAAAAAGAGAATTTCTGACTCTGAAACAAGGAAATATGTCAGTAACAGAATATGAGAGGGAATTCACACATTTATGTAAGTATGCTGAGGGCATTATATCCAAAGAAACTAATAAATTTTGACGTTTTGAAGATGGGTTGAGGAACACAATCAAGTTACAAGTTTCAGCCCTACGTCTGATGAGCTTCCCCAATTTACTAGCATCTACTAGAACAGTTGAAAGAGTCTTGGCGGCACAGCAACCTGTATAGGTTAGTAGGGTTAGTAGACCCGCACCACAACCAAGTGGAGTACAGTCGAGTGGCAAGAGAGCCAGATCTTTTGGTGGCCGAATCCAAGTTGGAGGTTCCATCAGACCTCAGTCTTATAGGCGGGGACAAACCACAAGATCTACTTCATTAATAGCTAGTGCATTAACACAGGCATCCCGTAGATCTACAACTCTACCAATGTTTCAACATTGTGGTTGTCCTCACCTAGGAGAGTGTTGGTGGATGACAGGAGCGTGCTTGAGATGCGGCTCTAAGGACCATATAAGAAGAAATTGTTCATTGCTACAGTTTGGCAGAGGTTTAGGGAGTATTGAGTCAGTATCAATACAAACTATGGGACAAGGCAGAGGTCGAGGCTAAGGACAAGGAAGAGGAGGCCATGCAGGGCCAAGCCAGTTTAGGTCAGACACAGTGGAGAGGCTAGAAGGTAGTAGAGTTGCTCCAACAAGAGCTTATGCCATGCAATGCCGAAAGGAGCATGATGCACCTGATGTCATAGTGGATAAATTCCTTCTCTTTGGCTCTTATATACATGTGTTGATAGACCCGAGGTCGACACACTCATACATATACACACCACCATCGGGTCGAGAGGGTTTAAAACCATAGACTCTAGAATACAAGATTCTTGTGACTAACCCATTAGGGAACTGTGTGAGGGTTAGTAAAATCTTTTGGGGTTGCCCAGTAGAAATTCAAGATAAACAATTCTTAGCGGACTTAATAGAACTACCATTCCATGAGTTCGATGTGATCTTAGGAATGGATTGGCTAGCTCGACACAAAGTGATAGTAGATTACAGAAAAAGAGATATGAGGATTAAAGTTTCAGAACAAGAAGATATAGTAGTGATGAGCGAGAATAGAGGATATTCAGACAATGCGATATCAGTGTTGAAAGCTCGAAAACTTATCAATAAGGGATGTGAGACTTACCTAGCGTATGTGATTGATACCCGAAAGAAAAGTCCGAAGTTGGCTGACATCCCAACTGTTGGTGAGTTTTCTGATGTGTTCCCGAAGGAGTTGCCAGGACTACCACCTGACCGAGAGATAGAGTTTGCTATCGAATTAGTACATGGCACCGCTCCTATATCTATTACACCATATAGGATGACACACATAGAGTTGAAAGAGTTGAAAATACAGTTACAAGAAATGTTAGATTAAGGATTTATATGACCCAGTGTATCACCATGGGGTTCTTCAGTATTATTTGTGAAGAAGAAAGACGGTACTTTACGTCTTTACATTGACTACAGGCAGCTTAATAGGGTTACTATTAAGAATAAATACGCACTGCCTTGGATTGATGATTTATTTGATTAGTTGAAAGGTGCAAGTATATTTTCAAAGATAGATCTTCGATCAGGGTATCATCAGCTGAAGATCAAAGGGTCAGATGTATCTAAGACGACATTCAGGATGTTTTATGGTCATTATGAGTTCTTGGTGATGCCATTTGGATTGATGAATGCACTGGCAGCTTTTATGGACCTGATGAACCGAGTGTTCAGGCCATATATTGATCAAATTGTAGTTGTATTCATTGATGACATTCTTATCTATTCTAGAGATCAAGTAAAGCATGACCAACATCTCAGAAATGTATTGCAGACCTTAAGGGAGAAACAATTGTATGCAAAGCTATCTAAGTGTGAGTTTTGGTTGGAAGCAGTTAGTTTTCTGGGTCATGTAATTTCAGCGGAAGGTATTCGAGTTGATCCTAGAAAAATCGAGGCTATTCTTAATTGGAGACCACCTCTTAACATGACTGAGATGAGGAGTTTCCTTGGATTAGCCGGATATTATAGGAGATTTGTGAAAGGATTTTCATCTATAATGAATCTTTTGAAAAGACTGCTGCAAAAAGAGGTCTGTTTTGAATGGACAGATAGATGTCAAGCAAGCTTTGATCGATTGAAGGCAATGTTGACTGAAGCACCAGTTTTGATTCAGCCTACTCCAGAGAAAGAATATGTTGTGTACAGTGATGCAAGTCACAATGGGCTAGGTTGTGTTCTTAAGCAAAAGGGAAAAGTGATTGCATATGCCTCCAGATAGCTTAAGCCTCACGAGCTTAACTATCCGACGTATGATTTAGAGCTTGCATCGATAGTTTTTTCTCTTAAGATTTGGAGACATTATCTGTATAGAGAAAGATGCTACATTTATATAGACCACAAGAGTTTTAAGTATCTTCCTTCACAGAAAGAGTTGAACCTGATGCAGCGAGATGGTTGGAATTGATAAAAGATTATGACTGTGTGATCGACTACTTGCTAGGCAAAGCTAATGTGGTAGCTGATGCGCTAAGCCAAAAAATTTTAGCTGAGATGCGAGTGGAATCTACATTGATGCAGAGAATTAAAGATGTCCAGAAACAAGATGAGAAGCTAGTAAAGATGGTTGAAGCTGTGAAAAATGGAGAAAAGTCAGAATTTTCTTTAACAGTATTGGTGGTCAGGGATGAAGAAGGATATCACTGAATATGTTGCTAAATATCTAATCTGTCAACAAGTGAAAGCTGAGCATCAATTACCCACAGGATTACTACAATCGATTTCCATACCAGAATGGAAGTGGGAGAGAATCACGATGGATTTTGTGTCTGGCTTACCGGTAACTTAGAAAAAGCATGATGCAGTGTGGGTGATAGTGGATCGATTGATGAAGTCAACACATTTCCTACCAGTGCGGATGGACTATACTTTGAACAAGCTGGCTGAGATTTATGTGAATGAGATAGTGAGACTTCATGGAATACCTGTGTCTATTATCTTCAACAGAGATCCCAGGTTTACATCGCAATTCTAGAAAAGTTTACAACATGCTTTGGGAACTCAACTCAGATTCAGTACGGCATTTCATCCTCAAACGGATGGACAATCGGAGCGAGTTATTCAGTTGCTAGAGGATATGATGAGATGTTGTGTGCTTGAATTTAAGGGAAGTTGGGATCGACATCTACCTCTTATGGAGTTTGCCTATAACAACAGTCATCAAATTAGCATTGGTATGGCTCCTTAAGAAGCTTTATATGGAAGAAATTGTAGGACACCAATCTGTTGGACTGAGTTAAATAAGAAAAAGTTGATTGGGCCGGAAATAGTTCAACAAACCGAGGAGAAAGTTAAAGTGATCAAGGAAAGGCTTGCAGCACAAGATCAATAGAAATCATATGCTGATTTAAAGAGACGAAACATAGAATATGCAGTAGGAGACAAAGCATTCCTTAAAGTTTCACCTTGGAAAAAGGTATTGAAGTTCCGTAGAAAAGGAAAGTTAAGTCCAAGTTTTATTGGTCCTTATGAGATTCAAGAAAGAATAGGACCGGTGGCTTACCGATTATCTCTTCCTCCGGAGCTAGACAGAATTCATAATGTGTTCCACGTTTCAATGTTAAGAAGATACCGTTCAGACCCGACCCACATTATACCGATTGAGGAAATAGAGGTACAGATAGACATGTCTTATGAGGAAGAACCAGTGGCTATAATAGCATATGAAGAGAAAGTTCTCCGGAACAAGAGAGTCCCTCTAGTTAAAGTGTGGTGGCGGAATCATACAATCGAAGAAGCCACATGGGAAAGTGAAGAAGTGATGAAGAAGCAGTATCCCAGTTGTTTAACCCAAAATAAGCAGGTGAATTTCGAGGGCGAAATTTATTTAAAGGGGAGAGAATGTAATATCCGCTAATTTAGACACCGAGTCGCACGTGTCCCGAAATTGATGTGTATGACCGATCGGAGTTTAAATTCGGATTTTTGATCGAAATTAATCAAGTAATGACTAAATTAAATGATATATGCCTAATTAAGTGATTATAAATTTTAAAGAAGTTGATTTACGGTAAAGGACTAAATTGCAAATTTTGATAAGTTTTGGAGTCAAATTGCAATTTACCAAAAATTTGAGGATTTATGAGATTAATTAATAATCAACATATTAATTTTTGGGACATTTTAATAGGTTGGCCAGCTACTCAATGAGGAGGAGTAAGATTAGTGTTGATTAAGTAAAATGGGAAGAAGATGGTCAAGATGGTGGGTCCCACATAAAGACTTTTGGGTACCCTATTTAATTCTCTCGTCTTCTTCTTCTTCTTCTCTTCATTTTCTGCCTTCTTCTCTCTCTTTTCTACTAGTCACGCCAGCCCCATTCCCTCCATAGCCAAACCAGAAATTTAGAGAGAGAAAGGAAGAGAAGAGAGGGGAAAGAGCATGAACAAGTGATCTTTATGGTCCATAACTCCTAAGGAAGCTGGGAAGAGCAAGAAAGAGGAAGAAAATCAAGTTTGGTGGAGAGAAAAAATCTCCAAAATTGTGATTTAGTGAAGAAAAGAGTAAGGTAAGAAGTGATTCTTCTTCTTCATCATCATCTTTTCTTAAAGAAGTTCGAATTTTGAACTCATCCAAGACTCATATGGAAAGAGAGAGAAATTAGGGTTTTGAGATAGAATGAGAGAGTTTAGGGTCTTGAGAAAATCATATGATAATAATGATTTATGATGTTGTAGGAGTTCCAAGTGACAAGGAACAAACACTAAGGAGCAAAGGAAAAGAGAAAGCTACCTAGAAGAGTGAAGGAGAAAGGTTAAGGTTTGTGCATAACTTAAGGCAATAGCCGATTTTTGTTTGAAATAATGCATGTTAGTATGATAATTGATGATTGAAATGCATTAATGATGATTATGGCATGAAACCATATGTTAGAGATAAAGAAAGAGTTTCTTGTGATTTGTTGAATTAAGTGAAGCATGTTAGAAAATTTAATTATGATTAAGGCATTTATATGTATTAGTCATGATATGTTGAATAAAGAACTCCAGAAATGCATGAATTGTGTTTTGATATGATTTGGTGTAATTAGAATGAATGATGTAGTGCTCCCTTACCCTACTAAACGTTAATAGGATATGGAAATGCTAATAAGCTTTTTTTATTATTTTTTTACAACCAATGTACAAATCATTGTAATAATTTTTTTTTTCGAGTTTATTATTAGAGAAATATTTATTACTATTTTTTTCATTTAAATATATAACTAGTGATGGAAATAGTTTGATTTAATTGAACTCATGCAATTAAACCATAATATTTAGAAACAATACTAGATTTATAAAATTACAAAATTCATTTCTTATAAATCCTACATGCCACAAACTCACATAAAAAAAAATTCTTAGAATTTAATTTTTACAACATAATTTTCAAAACATACAAAAAGAACTAGATTGCTGCAATCTGATCTTGGGGATTCCCTCTTCTTCAGTCGCCCTATCGGAACAGCTACTTCTATTTATCTGTGTGTGAAACACACACGCTAAGCTTCTAGCTTATTGGTACGTTTGACAACTATCCAATAATTACATAAATAATTCTAAAATAAAATATTTGAAACTACAATTGATTTATTAAGCATGCCAAATATTCAATTAATAATAAAACCATTTTCTTCATGCAAAAATATTTAATTAATCAATTATGACATTTCATTCATTAAGCATGCTTGAAATATCTTAACAATTCAAGATATAAAATTCACAATATCAATTTCATAATTCACATTTTTTTCTGTTATTTATTTAATAGCCCACGACATCTTAGACCGGAACTAAACACTGGATACAGGGTTTCTGCTCTCTGGCAGTATACTCGGCGCCTACATAATTATTTTATAATTCGGCGTTTAATGCCTACATTTTCAATAACAACTCAGCACATTTTTGATGCCTACGTAATTTTTGAACTCAGCACTATTTCTTAGTGCCTACGTAATTTCAACTCAGCAATATTTTTTAGTGCCTACTTAAATTAAATCTCAGCACTATTATTTTTAGTGTTTACATTTCTACCCTTTTATTGGCATGCCAACTTATCCTAATTTCTAGTTCTCGACTAGATGTTATAGGGCTTAAATTACATTTGTTACCTTTATTAATATTTACATAAATTATGTAGGGAACATTAATATAAACTCCATATAAATGCAATAATTCACATTCAATATTTTACAACCTCATACCAGCTCATTCAATCATTATAATTATAAGAAAAATTCAATTAATACATTTTATGTCACATAAATTCACAATCAACACATTTCTTCCAGCTGTCCTATTCTGGACAATATTTCTTCCTTATGATGCTTTGTATTTTTGGTTTATTGTCAGATAGAATCTGTACATATGATCACCTAACAAAATATAGGTACATGACTTATCTTTAATTTCCAACTGGTATCACATTAAAAGGAATTTTGTAGCAAAAGTTATAAATTTTCTCCTAAGCTACGTTCACTGCAATCTGCCCAGTATTTTACTGAACAAAATTATATCTTATATTTATCTGTCCTTTTAATCCATTTTTAAATGGAATTTGAACAGGTGATCAACTATAAATATTTAGATACATGTCTTATCTTTAATATACAACTGAAATCATATTAAAGCAAAAGTTATAAATTTTCTCCTAAATTACGTTCACAACAATCTGCCCAGTATTTTTCTGGATAGAATTCTACCTTATATTGGTCTGTATTTTTCATCCCCTTTTCGATAGAAATTGGACAAGTGATAAACTAAGAGAATATAGGTACATGTCTTATCTTTAATTTCCAACTAGAATTACATTAAAAAGAATTTTGTAGTAAAAGTTATGAAGTTTCTCCTAAAATCCGTTCATTGCAAATATGCCCAGTTTTGTTTTTTTGAATAGATTTCTAGGTCCACTTGGAGTCACGTTTTCACCTCATTTCAGGCATATTCATGTCTAATGGTATGAATAAAAGTTCAAGAACTATATCGTAACTTTCCAACCCAACAAGCATCACTCAGAAATGATTTTCAGAACTCCAGTTATGATCAAAACACTATACACTGTTCATAAGACGAATTTTTCAGCACATCAATTAAATCATACAATTTCCATTTTTGCATCAACCTAATATTCTAGTTTTTATTTTCATATTCATTGCATCATTTAATCACCACTTAATTTCTCAATTAATTATTCAGAATTTCATACACATCACAAAATTAAAATCAATATTTTTATATATTGAAGTTTTGCCAAATATACATACCTCAAAATTTCACTTCTCTTTGATGATTTTGCCTTAATCCCTTTTTTTTCATCTAATCTTAGCTTGAATTGAAGAAAGAAAAGAAGAGTAATTGGGGGAGGAGAGTCACGACCAAAGAAGAAGAAAAGGGAGAGAAAATGGGTTTGGTCAAAATGAAAAAGAAGAATGATAAAAAAAAAATGGAAATTTGACTTTTTATAGTTGGATTAGGTGGGTGGTTAGGATTAATTGTTAATCTCTCTTCCCATTGGTCCATTAATTTTAATCACTCTTAATTTATTTTAATTAAAAGAATATTCCTTTCCTCAGATAAAGAATATTCTATTTTTATGCCTTCTTATAATTTCTGTGCTAAAAACACTGCAATTTCTAATTTCGTTCAGCGAAAAATTATTTTTTTCCCAATTTTAATTCCAAACTTCAAAATTCTCATTTAATAATATCCAAAATATTTTATCCCATATTATTATTATTTTAATTTATTTCTTTCATGTCTGAATTTAGACCCGATCGGTTCGGCGTGCCGGATTTCGCTCAACCGCGACCGTGGCCTAAATTATCGGGCATTACAAATGAAATATGAATATGCAGATTTCCTAACGAAAGTCATGGGCATGACTATTGGGTCACGGGCATGAACCTGATGCTTCACGGTTGTGACTTATTTGTATCACGGTTGTGACTTTGGTGTGGAAATGGTACTATTCATTCCAAAAGCATTCATGGTTGGGAATCACGGGCGTGAACTCATTCATGGGCACGAATAAGTATTCACGACCGTGAATGCTTTTGGCACGATTCATTCTAGTAGCGTTCACGGCTTGGGAATCACGAGCGTGAACTAATTAATGGGTATTGCCCAGATATTGAACCAAGAAAGGGGGTTGATTTGGATATTAAAAATTTAACTTTTAACTGCGGAAAGAAAAGTTAAATTTAGTAGGGATAGAAAAAAAATATGACACAAGAATTTTTATAGAGGTTCGGGTGTTAACAAACCCTACTCCTCTCCCCAATCTCAATTAGGAGTTTCACTAACACACTAAGTGTTACAATGGAGTTTTACAAGCTCACTCCCAACTATGGTGTTTCTAACAATGGATCACACCTAACCCAGAAATCCCTTGTGTTTTGATGGCTCACACAATAACCAATTTCTTGTGTTTTAAAAGCTCACACAAATAACCTTACCTTGTGTTTTAAAGGCTCATACAAATAACATTTTTTGTGTTTTAGAGGCTCACACAAATAACCCTTATAAGTGTTCTACTCTTAATCCCGAAATACCCAAAACTCACTTGAGTAGATGATTACAGAGAGAAACACTTACCAATCTATATTGCTCAATGAATGATGAGCAAAAATATTTTCACAAAGAATAAATGTTTGTTTTGAAAACATCAAATGCACAAATGGCTTCAAAATATTAGCTATTCTCTTGTTCTCCTCTTTTTTTTGAATGCATAAATGACTTGCATTTATACTTCCATAGCAAATTATAGCCGTTAAAATTTCCAGAACATCAAATCACCATTCTAATTATCTTTAGGTCAGCTCAAGTTTATCAAAATAGTTTTGGCACAAGCCAAAATTACTAAGACAAATGAACCAATACACTTAGACGCTCAAAATGATTAATTTGATATCTATAATTTTTAAAATTTCAAATGCTTGCAAAATAATTTTGGCATGAATCTAAAATCAAAATAACATATTTTTAATCATATAAAAATTATTTCAAGGTGCTGGAAGTAAAATAAATACATACAAAAAAATCAAACAAAACAGCCCTACCGGGTAAGCTAAAACAGCCTCATTTTTGTGTTTGTTTGAAATATTAATTAAAATAATTTTTAATTAATTATTGGACACTTCCATAGGCATAAACATATTCTCAATATGTCTAAATAATGTTTTCATAATTAAAGTACAAGAAAAATGCAACCAGCCCCATCAATTAAGCCAAACAACAACACATTCATAAACAAGGCAATTTTAGGAATTTTTGAAATAAATCCGAAATTAATTATTTGAATCACATTCAAATCATTTTTCAATCAAAATAATCATTCTTAATCATCCCATGATCCGATTAAAGAAAGAAAAATATGTAAATTATATTTTACAAATTAATTTCAATTTTTCAAAACCTATTGATCCAAAATTATCAAAAACATGCAATCCCGTTGCACTTTCAATTAAAATTAATTTTAATGGATACAAGGAGGCTCTGATACCAATATTGGGTTTTGAAGAATGAATCATATTCATAAACACAGTGAAAAATAATTTTTTTCAAAATCTAAAACAAAAGATCATACTTGTACCTTTAAAACTAATTTATATAAATGTAAATGTTAAAAATTATACCTTGTAATTTTTATTTGTTCTTCAAATCTTCACTTTGTTGGGTTGTAGCAAACCACAACAATCTACACTAGGATGTCTCTAATGATAATCCACGCGAAGAATGAAGAAGAAACTATCAAGAGAAAATGGTTTGAACAAATTCAAAGTGCTAGCTTTGAAAGTGTTCTTGAGAGAATTTTTGTTGTCTTAAAAATATTGTTTTTCAAAAAAAAAAATTCATGTCTATTTTCTGCCATTTTATGTCTTTTCAATTTGAATCAAATTCAAAAATAAGATGAAAAGTCAAAAATGGAGAAAATGACAACTAATGAATAGTAATTGACCATAATTGGCCTAATTATGGCCAATTACAGCCATTGGCCAACGGATGGAAGCTGCAGGCGCGTTGGGCCTGCTGCGGGCTGCTGTTGGGCAGCCCAGCAGCCTTCCTAGCCCGCGCAGGCCCGTACGGGCCCGTGACACTCCCGAATGATTTTTTCGTGCGATCTCATCGCGATCCATCCTAAAATAATTCTCTCATATTTTGGATCCTATCCAATACCATTTTACTCATTCTTCATATCTTCAATGCGTGTGACCCATTAGGTTCCCGGTTATGTTGCCCACTTAAATTAACGATTAATTTAAGCAGGTCATTAGCGGTATCTAGCAACACATCATGACCCCCAATTGACCGAAAAGTCAGTGGTTTGACTACGAACCTATAGATAATTTCTATGCAATTATTCCTTTCACCAATCTATACCCCACTTGGTTCAGAGTATGGACATGTGTCAACTCCCACTAGACTGACTACATCATGTCTAGTCCAAGTAATGTTAGTTCTTGTCCTTGAGGCACATTATTCTATTAGATATGTCATTGAAGACTATCTTTATGACATTTCCACTTCTGCCAGAGATTACTGAGTAATGACCACGACAAGAGGCCATGGGTATACACTTCTTCTATCAAGAGTGTGAATCCTTTGTTGGTTACCCAATTACCTTCGAATACCTCAAGCTGTATCCAATCACCACCCTATGAGCTACCTCTCTGAGGCAACAAGGAATAGTGTCAAAATACATAATCAATATTCAAGATATCCTTGAGTACCTCAAGTCTAATGATACTTGCACCATTGCTATGATGCGACTATCATTGACATTTGAATAGATTATCCATATGATTGTCTCATAGTTGGTCATCCAATGTACTTAGCTACACTTAGCAAACATCCATATGTTAACTCTAAACATCTCATGTTAATAGATTATGAGATCTACTACTCGATCCAATCAAGGAGTGTAATATGTGCTAGTCTGTCTAGATTAATAATGTCTCATCTCATTAATCCTATGACTAGGGATAATTTTGATACTAATATAATTACACATGATAAGAATCTCAATATCATGATCTCATTATGATTTCCTTCATGCTATGTTATGTATCAAGGACTTCATTAATTGATTTAAGATCACTTATCAATTCATATATCAAATGAACATCAAATTAATGAAAAAGCCTTTTATTAATCAAATAAATTTGTACAATAAGTGCTAAAGGTGATTGCCTTTCGAGCACTCCTCTAACACTTCTCACGAGTCTTGAGTTGTCGCGAAGCATATGCAATCATTTTACCTCCTGCATCAATACATAGCCTAACCCATTCTTGGAGGCATCACCGTAAATCACAAAATCCTTACCATATTCTGGTTGAGTTAATATTGGGGCTTTTATCACATGTTTTCAAGCTTTTCAAAGCTTTCTTGACATTTATCCTTCCATTCAAACTTAATATCCTTATGTAACAGTCGAGTGAGCAGCGCTGCTATGGTGGAAAAACCTTTTACAAATCTCCTATAATACCAAGCCAAACCTAAAAAACTTCTAACTTCTATAACGGTCTTAGGTATTCTCAGTTGTAAGATTGCTTCAATCTTCTTTGGGTTCATCTTTATCCATTCAGCTAAAACTACATGACCTAAGAAGGATACTTCATTCAACCAAAAGTCACAGTTGTTGAACTTTGCATACAACTGTTTCTCTCTCAATATCTGCAAAACGATTCGTAAGTGCTTGTCATATTCTTCTAGCGTCTTCGAATATATTAAAATGTCATCAATAAATACCACCACGAACTGGTCTAGATAAGGATGAAAGATCCTATTCATTAGATCCATGAAAGCTTTTGTGGCATTTGTAAGCCTAAATGGCATGACTAAAAACTCATAGTGGTCATATTTTGTGCAAAAAGCAGTTTTGGGCACATCTGCTTCTTTTACTTTTAACTGATGGTAGTCTGATCTAAGGTCAATCTTTGAAAACACACATGCTCCCTTTAATTGATCAAATAAGTCTTCAATACGTGGAAAAGGATACTTGTTTTTTATTGTCACTTTATTCAGTTGTCTATAGTCAATGAGTACTAGTGCTCAACATGGTGAAATAGTGGGTCTAATAAAGTCTTTATCAAACAATTCCTGCAGCTGAATCTTCAATCCTTTGAGTTTTATAAGCCTCATCCTGTATGATGCAATAGAAATAGGTGTCGTGCCTGAAGCTATATCAATAGTGAATTCGACTTCCCTGTTAGGTGGTAGTTCATCAAGAAAGACATATGGAAAATCTCTCGCTATAGGCACATATGAAATCTTAAAATCTTCGTTTTTAGCTTCCAATGCATAACACAAGCAATGCACCCCTTTCTTATGAGTCTATTGGCAATTGTAGCTGAAATCACATCAATTAAAAAGTTTGTTCTTTCACCCACAATAGTAATTTTCCAGTCATCAGAGAGTTTAAGTGTCACTCTTTTCCGTTTACAATGGGCGGATAACCAATCCATTCCCAACATCACATCAAACTCGCGGAATGGGAGTTCAATTAGGTTAGCTAGAAATTCATAACCTCGTGCACTAATAGGACAATTCTATAAAACTTGTTCACCACAACACTATTTCCTAAAGGATTGTTCACTAGGATGTTATGGTCTAATTATGAATCTCTTAACCATTTTCCAACACTTTGACCTTGTTGGAATGCCTTCTTTCACTCTAAAATAAGGAAATAAGCAAGAATACATTAGTCTCATAACACATTATATTCAACAATTAGTATGTATATACATATAATCTATTTACTTAATCCCCACTCCGATCACACTATAACTGTGACACTCTTATAACAATTATTCTATACGTACGTTACGTAGTCTGTTACAATTATCAAGACTGTTGGTATCTTCTAAATTTGATTATAACCGATGTGTAAATTTTTTCTTAACTTAATGACCATAATATCATTAGTACTTTATTAATTCTTTTTATTTTCCAAAAATTTCGACAGTATAATAGCTATAAATCTAACTATCTCACTTGTATTGCAAACAATCCACAGTCTATTTTGGGCACAACAATACAAATATAATATAAAATATTATTCATTCAACCACAAGTCAATATCTTATTCTTATACACATTTTTATACATATATTTATATATACATGTCATTCTTAGTAATATCCTACTATTATTTTGTCCTTCCATCTGCTCTCCAAAGGTAGTATGCTTTGTTCCGATATCTTTCGAATTATTACTTACACGCAATTAAATAATTACGTGCTGGATTTAAAAAATGCTTAGTGATAATTACAAAATCTAAAGATTTTCATTATTACTAAATTATACACAACATGCAATATCATATTCACTACACTATTTAAATTTTACTCTTTAATATATTAATTATGTTTTTTCTCAATATTTTATTATTATTTACTATTCATTTACTATTTAATATCTTTATTAAATTTTTCTTTCTTTGTTTTTTTCATTTCAATGCTCTATTTAATTTTTCTTTAGCTACAAATTTTATTTTAGTTTCTAAATTTCTATTTATTTAAAATCATGCTACTACTTTACATTTATTTACACTTTTGTCACTAACTATATTTTTTTCATTTATTTTCTTTTTGACTACATAATTTAACATTTTTCTTCCACTTATATTTCATTTTACAATTTTACAATTTTTGTCATATTTATCACTTTATCATTATTATTATAACATTTTTATCATATTTATCATTTTTATCACTTTTATCATTTTTATTATATTTATCATTTTTATCATTTTTTCATATTTTTCACTTTTATCATTTTTATCATTTTTTCATCTTTATCATTTTTATCATATTTTTCACCTTTATCATTTTTATCATATTTTTCACTTTTATTATTTTTATCATATTTTTCACTTTTATCATTTTTATTTTTTTCTTTTATCATTTTATTCACATTTGCTACTTTTATCATTTTATTCATATTTGCCCCTAGTTTCAATCTAATAGAAAATCTTCAGACCGGATATATGAGACATGGGCACCACAAGTCCATTATATTGAAGAGTGACCCCAAATGACCATCCAAACGATACATTGTACACTGATCACTGAATCACTATAACTGAAGTAGATCATCATTGACCTACCTAAGTGAGTCGTTATGACCCGTATCGAGACAATGATATCCATATGGCTAGCCAATTATATCCTGGACTAGATTTAACCATAAAAAAATTACTAAGGGCAATGAACTTATTCTTTTGATTCAATTCCCATTTAATTCATAAATTCTATTTATTTTACATTATTAATTACCTAAAATTTTATTCATCCATAACCAAATCATCTTTACCATATTTGTTTCTACACTTTCCATTCTAATATCTCAAATATTCGTTATTATTTTCAATTAGGCCATCAAACAACATTAGACACACTTATTCAGTATGTTCCATTTCACACCTAAGAAAATTACTAACTAGAAAAATATTCAACATATTCTAAAAATTCTCAATCCAATCATATACACTAAATATCATAGTTTATTGCAATTTATGGTTTAGTTTTCATTTAATTAACAAGAAAAACATTAATTTCTTCATCTCCATATTTCCGCCTACTACTCTTTTTTATCATTAAATTTTTTTTCAGCTTTTAATAATTCATTTCACTAATTTATACTTTTATTACTACATATGTACCATAATATTACACTAAATTTTATTATGCCTTAATATACATTTTTACACATAATATAGTCATTTTTTTCAAAATTCCACTAAATAATTTTTTTAATTGAATTTAACCATTCTAATCCACTTTTTATATTTCCTTCATCATGTGTTAAGTTTCTATCATCATTTACATGCAAGTCACACAAATCCCCTAATTTTCATAATCATAATTCAAGCTTAAACAATGAAAATAGGTAGATTTTGAAATCACTTATCTTATTTCCTTTCTTTAGCCTTCCTAGGATTCCTTTTCCTTGGTTTTTTCCTTTGAAGCACCTTTTTCTCCTTGAATACCTACAATGGCCGAAACATATATACCATTAATTCATCATTATTTTGCTTTCATAACTCAATCTAACTTCATAAATATCACCTATATACCCTAAACTCTCTAAAAAAAATTAAAACTCTCAAATTCTCTTACCTCAATTTTAGGTCCTAACTTGTCTTCTTTAATTTTCTTCCACTCTAGTCATTCAAATGAAGATTAGAGACTTCGAATAGTTAATAGAGGGGTTGAAATAATATTGTAGTGCTCGATTTAGGTGTAAAAATTAGAGAAAAATGAGAGAATTTTAGTGAAGAAAAATGGAAAACCCATTTAGCCAAGGGAAAATCATGAGAGGGCTGAAGAAGATGCTGAATTCTCAAGAGAAATCTGATATTTTGAGCTTATATAGGTGGCTGGAATGGGCTGGGCTTTGGCCAAGATAAGTGATCCAACCCCATTATACCTATTTGTGAAATTAAAGCCCATTTAGCAATTCTAAATTATTTCTCTTATTTTCCAAGCTCAATTTATCCCAAATATGATTCCATAATTCATAATATATATATATATATATATATATATATATATATATATATATATATATATATATATATATATATGCTTATATAAAAATTTTCAACTCAATCGGAGTTTATTTTTTGTCCGACTCACTCAAACTGGACTGATAATTCAATTTTCGGTATTACCGTAAAATTCTTTTTTCACTGTCAAATAATCCTAAATATTATTTAGAGTCTATCCATATCTTAAAATAAATTTTTAGATGTCGTTTGTTATTTTTTATAGTCCGATCAAAGTACAGTAAATTAATTATTTAATTAAAATAGTCCTTTTTTTTTAGTTTTGACTTTTGAGAACTTATTTGATCATATTTTCACTCCAAATTTTATCTTCAGACTAGTTATAACCTATATTTTTCGATAATCAAATAAAATATCTTTCATCTATGAGCGTATTTTTGAACTCAGGTATGCTGATCAATTTCGAAAACTACAGTTTATAACTAACTTGGTATTTGAATCATTACAATTATTGTTGAATAGTAGCAATAACAATAATAATAATGATGATGATGTTAAAGCTCTTGAACACCTAGCAAATAACTAAAGTTTTAGATAGATTGACAAAAAAATATTATTTAAGTGCTAAAAGAAGCACCAAGACAAAATATTACATGGTACTAATTTGTATCAAGTTGATTATACATAGACACTAATCTATATCAAGTTGATTATGTGTGGGCACCAGTGTGTGATGAATTGATTTACACATGGGCATTACTTTATGCTAAGTTGACCAAAAGTATTACATAGGCGCTATGTGCAAAGTATTTTCAAATATTATGTATGCGCCAAGTTAATTTAATTCATTCTAAAAAAATTAAGTTCAAGCATTATTATTATTATTATTATTATTATTATTATTATTATTATTATTATTATTATTATTATTATTATTATAGTTAAGATAGTTTTTAATATGAAATTAAGTTGCCCAATTATAATTTTTATAATTTCTTATTTTATAAAATAAAAATACATCCAGAAATACTTTCTTTCTAACTTATTACAAATTACTATTTGATAAGCATTTTTTTCTTACTTTATAAACAAACAAGGTAAATTAATTTTTTATTTTCAAAATTATTTCTATTTAAGTTCAATATATAAAAAATTATAGGTGAACGTTTATAATTTTAATTAATTTTTTTTGCTAATTTCATAAGCATAATTTTCATAAAAAATAAAATTTTAACATGTGAAAATTTTAAAAAAATATATAATTGTTGAAACTGGCTAACCCACCAATTCATAAATTGGCCCGATCGTTCCCAATTTGGCTCCAAACCGTTTTTTAGACTGTTTTGAACTGATCCTTGGTTTCCGGAATAATGGAACTGTCAGTTTCGAATCGAGACCAATTGTTCCGAAACTGTAGTCGGAGCTAACTATAATCGATTATTATTTTATTGATTAAGAATCTTAATGAATTTGATAAGTATAAAACAACTATTAATAAATTCAAACCAAAAGCTATTTAGTTCCTATTTGTAAAATACCTAGTGTTTAATAGATAATTAAAAGAGTCAGACTGAATAGTTATTGCTTATTTATAAAGAACTTTGTCTTTTAATTGCTGATAAAAAAACTAAAAGCAGATAAAAAAAAATACTAGAAAGGTATTTATTGCCATTGGGTGTTAAAATTTTTTTATTTAATTGATTTATTTTTAAAAAATTTTAAAAATTATTTTTCTCAAATTAATTTTTTAAAAAATATCTATTTACTTGTTTTTTTACATGATTCTATCAAAAAAACAATTTTTCAGACTTAAAAATGTTAAAAATAATTTTTTTTTTTTAAAAAACCATTTTTTTTTCCAGCTTAATGCCAAACTAGACCTAAGCCTTAATACGTATCTGTATTTATCAGCTGCCTTGAAACTTTATCAAGATCAACATCTCCTTTCTATGCCCTTTTTTTGTCTTTTGCGATTTTGTTCTCCAATTCGTTCATGGCTTTAGCAAAATACATAATGACAATTTTATGCATACAATCTTAGAATAATTTTAGCAAAAATAAAAATAAAAATAAACTATCTTCAAACCTGTCAAGAAAAAGCAGATACTACGTGAAAACTCCCCACAAGAAAATATCAATAAAGACTAAGGCGGGGAGAGTGGTAAAAATAAGTGAAAGTAACAACTAATCTCACAAAAGATCCATATAATATCAAGTTTCCAAATGAGCTGTACCATGCAATTTTTCTTTTCTTTTTCCGTCTTTGAGAAAGGCTCATGAACTCTACAATCACATAATTTCATTCCCAGCGGAAGAGAACTTTTCTGAAGAATTTCAGCATGTGCTGTTATCACATTAACCTTGGGTTGTTGCAGAGGTTGAAAACTTGTGATTATAGGATGAAGATCATACGATGGGAAAAGTATGGCCCATAAGGATAAGTATCACACTGATCGTAGATTATGGGCCTGCAAAGCCTCTTGTAAACATTGCACAGCACCATCGTAGTTTAAGAAACCCATGAACCAAAATTCATGATTATCAACAGAGGTAACCTGGATGTATTTCTCAGAGGAATTGGTTCTACTATACGAAGGATTTACGGCTTTTAGCTGATGTAATGGGATGACCACCTATTTTAGCCAAAGAAAAAAGAACAGTCAAAACGTGGTGGTAAAATCATGAAACACCGAAAAGGCATTTCAAGTTACAGAATTTATACAAAACAGAAATACATTAATGCTATGATCATTACAATAGTCACAGCTAAGAAGGATGATAAAGTTCATATTGATGGCAGATACAAGAAAAAACCTGAGCTAGAGGTCAGCAGCACATACAACTGATCTACACAGCAAGATCTATAACCATGTGTCAACCATTCACAATTCAAGACACAAGATTAAACAGCTAATTTTCAGATATTTGTATACTCAAGCTAAACTCCAATTTGGGTGCCCAACATAATACATATGCAAAGGTATTAGACCACCACTAAAAGATATGTAATAAGGATTACTCCTGATCCTGTAACCAAGTAGTAAAGAAAACAACATTCAAGTTCCACAATAAACATCAAGAAAAAAGCTAAGCCATCCAAAAGTTTATTGCTCATCTTTACTCCAAGATAATATATATATATATATATATATGAATCGAAAAATTTGGCTGGAGCAGATTTAAGAAGTCATCCTCGTGTGCTATATTGGCACGAACTAAAAAAGCTTCTAGCTAATCAATTTAGATACAGTTCTTGCTATTCATATCCAAAAAATAAAAATTAAACCCAATCAAATTTTTATAGTTTTAGATCAGCCAAAAATGACATCTTATATTCCTGACTTTGCAATTGATCAATGCAGGCATTAGACAGAAAATTGCTATAGTGTCATTTAAAAGAAAGGCTCAATGATTAATTCTGAGACGTACTAACAAAAATTATAAGAACAATGATATACTAAAGCCTGCTATCCATGAGTTTCTAGGAAATCAAAGGAAAGCTTGATGATTAGCTAGAAAGTGGATTCTCTACAGTAAAGCTGGAGTTGTATAGGACCAAAATTTCTGTTGATAACTGGAATTTGATATTTGTGACTGCATAGATAAATAAATCAAAGTTCAATGCTTTGCAGTAATAAATTAAATATGAGAGCACACATTGGGATATAACGGCATTTTGAGAAAGAACAGGCATTAAGCCCAAAAAGCAGTTATAAGGATTACTATTTTGCTATTCATACATGCATTGCCAACCTTAACTGTTCATTGGTGCTTGGCCAATCAGTTCACTTGAGTTGAAGCTAAACTGACTAATCGGAAGTATTGAAAGGAAACTGAGCCTTGATGTCTTTAACTGAGAGACATGGTCACTACACAGTCAGTAACATTACTCAAAATCATTGTTTTGAAACACAAGCAATGGCCAGAATGTGGTCTGGCTCTCAAATCCACCTTTTTTGCTTATTACAAATTAAGACAGGCTATTGAACTAGATGTCTACTGATTAAAAAATTAATTTTATCCTAATTTACTATAGCAGGGATTCAAACCCCCCAAACCCCCCCCCCCCCAATATGCTCAATAAGGGGTAGCTCACGTGCCATCTGGACTGTGAAAATATTGTTATATATTAGTGCTCCAAATAATACTAAAATAATGATTTACCTTCGAACATAATATTTTAATTTTTAAATGTATGGACTAAATTTTAAAAAAATAAATTTATTTATACATTTACAAGGATGGAAAATTAGTTTCTAAAAGTTAAACACAAACATTATTTATTCATCTAGTTTCTACAAAATCTCCTTTAATTTATGACATAGGAGAATTGAATAGTAAGAAAATTAACTACAAAATATTTATGTAAGTTTTTGAAGTCTTCATATAAACAAACACATTGTTAAACTTTATTATTTGCTAAATCAGCAATTTTTTTTATCATTAACAACACAAGCACTTCTACATATCTGTGAACCAATATTCACCTATTTTATTTCTGTAATTATATATATATATATATATATATAAGAATTTTTTTGACTTCTAGTTTAACTTGGCACGACATCATTTGAATTTTTAGCCTTGACACACTCTCTCTCTCCCTCTTCTCTAGTTCACTCAAGTAGTCTAGGTCTTAAAGCCATTATGCAGACCTCAGAACACCCCTTCACCATCATAACCAAGGACAAGAGGCATCATTATCCTATAATTTTATACACAAATGATAACTGATGGTTAAGAAAAATAGCAATAAAAATTATGAAATTGTTAAACAAGACTGAAGTGCAAGAAAAAGAATTTTCCAGTGGCAGCAATCAAAATGCATGATGCATGCATGCTTATCTTATGATTAGAATGAAACTTAGGATCTTCCCCATTACTGATATGGCATGGATTTATTGGAGCCAATAAACATACCTTATAATAGCTCCATTCAGTTTGCCCACCAGATTTATATGAAAGTGGATTGTCGCTAGAAAATGCAAGCTTTGCTGTGGATACATATAAAATCCCCATGACTGGACCAGCTGATGTTGATAAGTAGCAAGCAAATGAATTTTGGAGTTGCTCGTCAGGAACTGTTTCAAATGTTTGTTGAAAGATCTTTCCATAACCACCTTCTGCTAGAAGTTTTGTTCCTTGAGCAATTCTACCCAGGGCAGCATCTGTAAAGCTAGGTGCTGTCTTCACTGTTCAAACGAAAAGATAAAGAAGAAAAAGAAATGATTAGTCATTTTATAGTAAAAAATGTCGTAGAAAAAAGGAAAAAATATCACATGCAGTAAAGTAAAAAAAATTCAATCTAAACCATCCAATTTCCCACGTGATTTATATTTTAGGAAAACAAAAGTTTACTACTTGCTTTAATATTCCCAAAAAATCCAACTGGATATGGTATATTATGAATCATATAATATGGAGAAATAACATGCTTACGACCAAGATTAGTCCAGCATAAGTCATGCACAAATAAGATAAAAGACAAAAACAACATTTAGTTAATTTCAACCCATAACCAGATGCAAAAAAAAAAAATCATACTGGCAAACTCCAAATACCATCCTCAATCTTCTAGTAGGAAACTAACCCTATGTTTGGCAATTTTCCCTTGAGCAGAGGGAAAATAAAGAAGGAAAATAATTATATTTTCCATCCTTATTTTCCTTCTTCCTCACAATGTTTGGGAACTTTCTCATGGGAAGGGAAATAAGGAGGATTTTATTTTCCCTCATTATTTTTCTTACACATATTTTAGATTGAAGTAAAATAACAAGGGAGAGGAAAAAAAATAAGACTTATCTTCTCTTGTTTGGATAATTTATGGTGAAATGAAAGAAATTTGTAATATTACACATTTACTATTTTATATAATAATAAATATCAAACTATAATGATCAATGGTAAAAAGGTAATTTTATTAGCAATAGTAATATTTTCCTTACAATCCCTCATGTTTTCTCTCCGTTTTAGAGGAAAAAAAAGTGAAAAATAAAAATTATTTTACCTTCCTCCCTTATTTTTTTCCCTTACCAAACAAAATAAAGTGAAAATTCATCCTAATTTTACACCCATATTTTCCCTGTCCCCCATATTTTCCTTCTATCCAAGCACTGGAGGATGGAAAATAAAAGTTATTTTACCTTCCCTCCTTATTTTTTCCCCTTCCAAACAGAGTAAAGTGATCATTTTTCCCTATTTTACATTCTTATTTTTCCTCCCACATATTTTTCTTCTATCCACACATAGGCTAAAGTTAAGCCTTGTTAAATCAAGTAAAATATTATCATGCTGTCATTGTCTTCTTCTTCTTCTTCTACCACATGGAATGTCAAATTTTGCAGGAAAGAGATATGATAGATGAGAAAAGCAGGACACTTAGAAGACGTGACTGACCTGGACTTGCCCCTATTCCACACAATTAGATTGATCTCAGGGAAAGACGCAAATTCATTTAAGGATTGAAGTACCAGAAATTACTGTAAGTTTACCTTCTAAAAGTAAATTCCATCTGCTAACACTTATTTTATTGACATAAAAATAAAAACCATTCAAAATCAAATCAAACAGGCTAAGCAAAATCATCCAGCACTACAAGTAGAACCAATCATGAAACAGTCATATACATACAAGGGCATACAAAACCCTAGTTCATCATGAAGAATGTGTCTGGATGCCAAGGCATATGACTTTAGGATGGCACCTTTCCTCAGGCCAGCCTCAAATAGGACAAATGGCCCAGGTGCACCATGCACCAAGTCACCTTTGACAAATATGAGCAGATTTAAAAACTTTGAACTTAAAATTATAGGTGGAAATCTTGTCATTATGAGTACACATCAAACATTTTCTTATTCAAAAATCCACAAATCTTTCCACAAGAAAAGAATCATCAGTTGATCATCATTTCTAAATATACTAAAATTTTTCCTCATGAAGAATCCATTCACTATATAATTTTTTAATGCAGTTCAACATACACATGATGATACTATTTTCATTCAAGTGGTGCTTAAAATACTTTCAGCCACTTTGCATTGTCATGATTTTACAAATTTGAATCATCAGTATTCTCTATTATTACCATAGCAAAACTAAACTAAAAAAAATGTAAGTATAGCAAGTGGTTTTTATTGTTAGGTAAAATGTTGGTCCTCAAAATTTACATTAACCTTTTTCATCCTTATCTTGCATCAAACCTAACTAAAATATCACAGCATTTTCATTGATAACTCTCAAATTGTGCTCAGTACTCATAAGAACCTCTTGTAATAACTCCAAACACTAAAAATAGCACCAAAACACATGTTCCTCTAGCAATGACCAATAACAAAGATTAATTATGAAGCCATGCTACTAACCATAACAAAAGAACCCATAATACACAATAACAGAATTAAACTTCAATCAAGGGTTGTTAGATTTCCAATCATGGATCATTGCCATTAACCACATCTACATAAAATGCAGGTAACGATAATCAAATGCATATAATGATGATTAAATGTACATAATTATACGATATCATTTCCAAGTGAGAGCTAATAAAATTATATGATTAGAATCAGATTCCCATACATATAAAGAAAGAAACAACATAAAAACTTACAGTGCTGCCACGTGTTGCCAGCGAGATCCTCAGCCTTCTTGGTAGCTTCTCCTACCCTTTTTCCCCATCTCCCTAGCACATCTCGCACTGTCACGATTGTCTCTGCTCCAAAGCCAAAATCACATTAAAAAAATCCATAAGAAAATAGAAAGAAGCTTTCGCATATTTGTAAAATTTACATATTTACAAGATAATATTACCTTTGAAAGAAAATGAAGGAGAGGATTGAGCAGGAGATGAAGAAATGTAAGGATTGGACCCGTCAAAATTAACAATATTATTCTCATTGGCCATGTTCTGAGAACCGTGAGATTCAGTCACCAATTCGGGGCTCCAATGAACCGATTTTCTCGTGGAACCCATACGATTCTGCCCTTGTAACTGATCACCCTGAGTCACCGTCTGAGAATCCGATCCAGTCTCAACACTGGTCCTCTTCGCATCTCCATTCGGCGTATCGTGATTATTATCTCCGCTTTTTGGATCAGGATCAGGCGTCGAACGCGATTTCGGATCCTGACCTGTGGATTCTGCCTTGGGGTCCGTCTCCGCCTTAGGCTGTTGCTCCATGTTCTAGAAGAAGCACGGGGGCGCGTGGAGGGAATTACTAGCTTCTCTGTCGGGATTTTGATTCCTTCTTATATATTGCTCCTGTTGTGTATTTGATTTTTGTATTTTGGGGGTTTGATTGGAGAAATGGTAAGAGGAATTTGTTTCGTGGATGGGCTAACGGGAAAGACGGTGGTGGGCCGTACAATAGGATTGCCTTTTTTAGCGCGAACGAGTAGCGATGGAGAGACACCTTTTGACTGATGGGTTTTTCATTATTTATTGTTTTCTCTAGCTGTTTTTTATTATTAATTATTCAACGTGCTCTATCTAGGCTTCGGCGATTGGACCAATTAAACCAATGTAATCTAATTTGAACCGAATTGGACTAAATCGGTTTTGGATTCAGTCTAGACCAGTTTCTGAATCAGCTCAGACCGTAGTTATGTAACATTCATGATTTAGGTTCCGATTTTGCGTGACCGTAGTGGGGTATGCTAATTCAATCAGAATCTAAATTTGAACCTATAAAAAAATAACTAATAATAAGAAAAAATAATTAAGAGTATTATTATTTGGAAATTAAAAAGAATGGTGCTATAATTGGAAAAAAACTTCTATGGACAAAATTGGTATTATGACAATTGTTGGAAAAAAAGTGTGAAAATAGAGTAAGATGTGGTAAATAAGGAATTTCTTAAAGTTTAAAATTTAATCAAAATTAATTAACTTAATGAACCAATGATAATTAAAATTAATTTTAATTAGTAAGACTCACTCTTTAATTATAGTATAAAAGTAAAAAATGGGAGGAATTCTTCATTCTTCCACCAAAATATCTAACTTACCTTCTTCTTCCTCTCTCCCACCTTTGGTCTTCCACCTTGGTCTCTCCATAAGCCACCATTTTTCTTCAATCCAAGCTTGAAAAAGAGAGAAAAATTCAGAATTTAAGAATTCTTACCATAAGGGGGAAAAGGAGCAACAAGAAAGGAAGAAAGAAAAAAAGGAAAAAGAGAAATTCTAAGAAAAATTTCGGCCCACCTTAGAGAATCATTAAGGTGAGTTTATTTTTCTTAAATTCAACATTTTTCTTTCCATTTGAGACCTATAAGGATGATAGATATGATTAGTTTAGATAGATTACGGTTATGTTGCAAGATTGAAACTATAAATTTAAAGTTTGCAACTAGTTGATGAAAAGTGTAGTTAAACTTTGAATTAATAATAACTGATATTAGTTAATTATTTTATGACTTGAAAACTAGAGAAATTTAACTTCAATGGAGAAATGAGGAGCTGTCTTGGTTAAGTTAATTTGGAAAAAATTAAAATTAACATAGGAACAATACAATTAGTGATAAGTGAAATGTGAATTGAGTGTTGATTTGAAGAAAATAAATTGAGACCTATGATAAGATTTTTAGACAGCCATGACATATGAAGAAGGAAGTCTAACTTGATTACATTTTGACTAAATTAAAGTATAAAACATATTAAGAACATTAGAATATGATGTAGACATGAAAAATTTTGAAAATGAATATTAGGATTGAGATATTGTATTGGTTGTGTAGGAAAATCAAATGAACAAATGAGAGGTCCTCAAGAGGGTGACAAAGGTAAGGAGAAAACTAACTAGTAAGGGGAGAAAAAAAAGGAAAAAGGGAAAATCCAAGGCTGATTAGGTATGTGTTTTATTGATAAAAATTTTAGATCATGTTCAATTGTGTGTAATTGTGTATTAATGTTTGATATGAATGTGGTTTAGATATGGAATGTGATTAATTATTGCTTCTAATATTTTATATGGTAATAAGACTAAATGGTGTGAAATCATTAAGATATGTGAATGTAATTGTAATTTGGAAACTTTGACATAAAAATGAATGCATATGATAAAGATAAGCAGTATATAAATTGATGCAAATTGATAACTTGGTTACAAATTTCCAGGAGCAACCTTGACATTTTTTATAACTCAGGTTCTACAATTCCATTTTATATGTTTTTTATTGGAACTGAAGCTAAGATATGGCTTTAACTTTTATTTAGACCATAAAATCTAAATATGTCTGAATTTGTCTAGAAAAATACATAAAATTCAAACATAAAATTTGTCCAGAAAATTATGGTCAAAAATTTTAATGATGATTCATTGTTCATTTGGTCATAACTTTTGATATAAAATTGAGATTTAAGTGATTTTTTATGCATATGAAAGCTGAGACAATAAGTTTCAAATTGTTAGAAAACCATAACTTTAAATTTGAATTATAATGGGCTAAAAATGAAGCTCAAAATCAGGGCCAAAATCTACTATAGATAAAAACTTAAAATATTAGATTTTTGCATGTGGTGTAATGATTATATATAATAATTAATGTAAATTTTTACTTTAATGGTAATTATAAATGTTTAATAATTATTTATGTGTGATATTCTAGTGCAATAATAATGGAAACAAAAAACAAAAATAAATAAGTTTATTTGTGAAAATTTAGTAAAATTATCATTTTTGAAAATATTATGAATTAATATAAAAATAGTTGTAACACCCCCTCACCCCAGTAGTTCGTACACGGATGAGGGTATGCTACGTTGACTTGAAAACTGTAACACCCCCTCACCCCAGCAGCTCATGCCCAGATGAGAGTGTGGTACACTGATTTCATCGGTTAAAATATCATTTTCAAAATTTGTATATATGAAAATCATTCATATTTTTTTTTTCATTTACTATTTATTTACTTTGTACTATAAAAGAAATCATAGCATGAAAGATAAACTATATTTTTATATCATAACATGTTCTTTACAAAACATAATGTTTATTTTACAAATACTGCAAAATAAAATTTACAAAATAATATACAAAAGTTGTGTAAACCACGATGTGTGAAACAGACTACTTTACTGGATTAGGTCACCGCTAACATTATCTACTATCTTCTATTTATTCTTCACTAAATCTGTGTGAGAAAACTTACACGCTAAGCTCTTGGCTTAGTGGTGCATATAAATAAGATAATAAACTATTTTATGCAATCATGCATTATCATATATTAACTCATGCTTAATCATATTCTCATGCAAATCATGGTATTCTAGCATGTATAGACATCGTATTATATTGTATTATCTCATACTTATTTATTTTATTAACACATCATTACATAACTCATCATAATTAACTATATTACAATTCCTAATTCCATTTTTATTTTCCATAACTTCTTTATTTATGCCCAAAACACTCAATCATGTTTTTACTCATGGCATAACTCATAGTTCCATTTTTATTTTCAATAATCAATTTATTTTTTATAACTTCTTTATTTACTATAATATTTTTATTTATGCCCAAGACACCTATGAACCACTTACTATGATAATGGAGTTGCCATCTAAGCACTTAGGAGTGCCACCCGGGCAATATGATATACGCATATAAGTGTCATTACCGGCATAGATAACAGTGTCATTACCGGCATAGATAACAGTGCCATTACCGGCTTCAATAATCATATCATTAATGGTTTTTATTTTCATCATACTCCCCCCTATTTGGCATGCCAAATTATCCTAAGTTGGTTCTAGTTAGGTGTTTTAGGACTTATACAATTTCATTAAAATTCATAATAATTAATTTCACACTTTTCATGCATGTAATATTTCAAAATAATTATATAATCACTCAATTAAAATAATATTTACATAATATAATAAATTTCTCATCATTTTACTCATTTCATTCCTTAACTCATATGCTACCCTGTCACTGACAGATTCTGTTCTCTGTTTTGGACCATAATGTTGGTCTTGTTACATTCTGAATTTAGTTACATTATCTTCTTAATAATTTTAGGTATGGATCTTAGCTTTAATACTCAATTTGAATCACTTAATTATGAGTTCTGTATCAAAAGATATGATAAAACTAACACTGACTTGTCACTAACAATTCTGCCCATAATTTTCTAGACAGATTCTAAATCCGAAATTTATGAATTTTTCTGGATAATTACAAACATATTCAGGTTTTATGTTCTAAATAAAAGTTATAGTCCTATGTCTTAGCTTTCAAATCCAACAAACAACATGCAAAACTGAGTTCCAGAAATTAAGGTATAATAGTTTCAGTGCACACTGCTCATCAATTTCCAGCAAGGAATATACAAACTAATCACATTCAATTTTTACCAAATTAAATCCTAAGTCTAGCAAACATGCATCCCTAAGATTTTCATCACAAAATACTATTAATTCAGAGTCATCAACATGCCAAATAATTAAATCATGCAAAAAAATAAAATAGGCTATTGCCTTAGGTTATGCCCAAACCTCTCATTTTCTTTTTTCTTTCTCCTTACTTTTCTTTTTCTTTTCATTTGCTCCTTTGAGCCAAATCCTTGTCACTTTGAGTTTCTAAATTCATAAACAGATCATTAAAAATTCATAAACCTAATTTCTCCCTTTCTCCTTACTCTCTTATGCTTCCTTAAGCATGAAAAATGGAATTTCCCATGCCTTTTCTCTCTTTTTTACACTTTCTTTCACTAGAATCAAGCTTTAGTTATGGCTGATCAAAGGGGAAACGTGGGCTGGAGTAGAGATAGAATTTTCCTCAATGAAAATGGATAAGGAAGAAGAAGAAACAATCAAGAAGACTATGACAAAAGTCATTAAGATGGGGGACACTTAAGCCACATTCTAGAAACTCTCATTAATGTTTAATTCATGCACCTCACTTGGCTAATTGTTGTATGCCATTTGGTGTGTGGTGCTTCAATAAAATGTTGAAGACAATTAAAAGATAGCAAATTCTAGATCAAGAGTGATAATGAAGAAGGAAATACAATTAAGAGAAAGATGACAAACTTAATTAATTATGGAACACCTAAGCTTATATACATTAAATATCTCATTCATGCATGTTATATGGCCAATTAAGGGTTAACACTTGGTGTGTCCAGCCTCCACATGCATTTCATGTCTCAATTCACGTATTTAATTTATGATTATCCCAATAAATCCTCAAATTTTCGGTAAATTGCAAATTGATCCCTAAACTTTTTAAAATTTGCAATTTAGTCATTTGTCGAAATTTAACATCTTAAAATATTTTAAACACTTTATTGAGTATTTTCATACTTAATTTCCATTATTTCAATTATTTTTCGATAAAAGTTCAAATTTAGACTTCGGTCAAATCGACGAGTCGATTTAAAAACTCGCGTGACTTAGGTCTAATTAGCGGATATGACATTCTCTCCCTCTTAAAATAAATTTCGTCCTAGAAATTTCGGCCTCTTCATGACTTCTTCGTTCTCCCATGTGGCTTCTTTAGTAGCATGATTCCGTCATAGCACTTTAGCTAATGGAACTTTCTTGTTTCGTAAAACTTTGTCTTCCCATGCTAATATAGCCACCGGTTCCTCTTTGTATGTCAAGTCGGTCTGCACTTCTATCTCCTCAGTTGGAATAACATGAGTCAGATCAAACCTATATCTCCTTAGCATCGACGCATGAAAAACATTATAGATTTTATCCAACTTTGGTGGAAGTGCTAACCGATATGCCATTAGTCCGATTCTTTCCAAAATCTCATATGGACCAATGAACCTCAGACTTAACTTTCCATTTTTATCGAATCTCAATACTTTCTTCCAAGGCGAAACCTTAAGAAACACTTTATCTCCCACAACATACTGTATATCTTGCCTCTTAAGGTCAACATATGATTTATGTCGATCTTAAGTTGCTTTTAATCTTTCTCGGATAATTCTAACTTTTTCTTCTGTTTGTTGCACTAACTCTGGCCCTATCATCTTCTTTTCACTCAATTCGGTCCAACAAACTGGTGTTCTACATTTTCTTCCATACAATACCTTATATGGAGCCATGCCTATGCTTGTCTGATAACTATTGTTGTAGGCAAACTCCATAAAAGGTAGATATTGATCCCAACTTCCTTCAAACTCGAACACACAACTTCTCATCATATCCTATAGCAACTGAATAACTCTCTCCGATTGTCCATCCATCTGCGAATGAAAGGGCGTACTGAAACTAAGTCGAGTTCCCAAAGCTTGTTGTAGACTATTCCAGAATTGTGAAGTAAATCTGGGATCTCTATCAGATATGATGGACATTGGCACTCCATGCAGCCTTACTATCTCACTTATATAAATTTCGGCTAGCTTGTTCAATGAGTAGTCCATTTTGACTGGTAAGAAGTGTGTTGACTTCATCAATCGATCCACTATCACCCACACTGCATCATACTTTCTCTAAGTCACCAGTAAACTGGACACAAAATCCATCGTGATTCTTTCCCATTTTCATTCTGGAATTGGTATTGGTTGTAACAATCCCGTGGGTAACTGGTGTTCTGCTTTCACTTGTTGACAAGTTAGACACTTAATAACATATTCGGTGATATCCTTCTTCATCCCTGGCCACCAGTATTGAGTTTTCAAATCTTGTTACATTTTGTTCCCGCCTAGATGCATGGTATACACTGTTTCATGTGCTTCTTTTAATATCTCGAACTTTAACCCTTCTATACTAGGCACACAAATCCTATTCTTGAAGTATACTGTGCCATTTTCTGTCAATGAAAACTTAGGATTTTCTCCCTTTTTCACTATCTCCACTATCTTTACTAACTTCTCATCTTGCTTCTGAGCATCATTGATCCTCTGCATTAAAGTAGATTGTATTCGCATCTCAGCTAAAATCTTTCTGCTTAGTGCAACTGCAACCACATTAGCTTTGCTTGGCTAGTAGTCGATCACACAATTATAATCTTTAATCAACTCCAACCATCTTCGTTGTCTCATATTCAGCTCTTTCTGTGAAGGAAGGTATTTAAGACTTTTGTGATCTGTATAGATATAACATTTTTTCCCATATAGATAATGTCTCCAGATATTGAGAGCAAAAATTATCGCAGCTAACTCCAAATCATGTGTCGGATGGTTAAGCTCGTGAGGCTTAAGTTGTCTTAAGGTGTAAGTAATAACCTTTCCTTATTGTATAAGAACACAACTCAAACCATTATGACTAGCATCACTGTACACAACAAAGTCTTTTCCTGGAGTAGGCTGAGTCAAAACTAGTGCTTCAGTCAACATTACCTTCAGTCAATCAAAGCTTGCTTGACACCTATCTGTCCACTCGAAATGGACCTCTTTCCGTAGCAGTCGTGTCAAAGGAGTCACTAAGGATGAAAATCCCTTTACGAACCTCCTATAATATCCAGCTAATCCGAGAAAACTCCTCACTTCTGTCACATTTTGTGGTGGTTTCCAATTAAGAATAGCCTCAATTTTACGAGGGTCAACCTGAATACCTTATGCTAAAATTACATGACCCAGAAAACTGACTGCTTTAAGCCAAAACTCACACTTAGACAGCTTTGCATACAACTGCTTCTCCCTTAATGTTTGCAGCACTATTCTGAGATGGTGATCATATTCTGCTCGGTCTCTAGAGTACACAAGGATGTCATCAATAAACACCACTACAAATTGATCAAGATATGGCCTGAACATTCAGTTTATATGGTCTATAAAAGTAGCCGGTGCATTCGTTAATCTAAAAGGCATAACCAGGAACTCATAATGACTATAACGAGTCTTGAAAGTCGCCTTAGGTATATCTAACTCTTTTATCTTCAGTTGATGATATCCCAATCTAAGATCTATCTTTGAAAATAGGGCTGCACCTTTCAACTGATCAAATAAGTCATCAATCCTAGGCAACGGGTACTTATTCTTGATTGTCACCTTATTAAGTTGCCTGTAATCGATGCAAAGATATAAAGTGTCATCTTTCTTCACAAATAATACTGGAGCACCCCATGGTGATACACTGGGCTGTATAAAACCCTTATCTAACAACTCTTGCAACTGTACCTTCAACTCTTTCAACTCCGCTGGTGCCATTCTATATGGTGTAATGGAAATAGGAGTGGTGCTGAGTACCAATTGATAGCAAATTCGATTTCTCTATTCGGTGGTAATCTTGGGAACTCCTCTGGAAATACATCGAAAAACTCACTAACAGTAGGAATATCCACCAACTTCGGACTTGCTTTTTCCATATCAACCATATATGCTAAGTATGCTTCGCATCCCTTACTGATAAGTTTCTGAGCTTTCAACACTGATATCACATTGTCTGGGTATCTTCTATTCTCACCCATCACTACTATCTCATCTTGTTATGGAATTCTGATGATCATCTGTCTTCTTCCATAATCCACTACCACTCCATAACGAGCCAACCAATCCATTCCCAAGATCACATCGAACTCATGAAATGGTAACTTTATCAAGTCTGCTGGGGAATTGCCTTCCTTGAATTTCAACTGGGAAACCCCTAAACACCTTGTTAACCCTCACACTGTGCCCTAATGGGTTAATCACAAGAATCTCAAATTCTAGAGACCGTGGTTCTTGTGACATCCCACCTATATAATAGGAATAATCCCATTACATAAGCAGAATGACACAGACAATCTGAATGAACTAGCCTGAATTTAAATGTTCATTTAATAACTAAATTGACATTTTTTTAATATTCGAATATACATATGGATTCAATTATCAAATACATCATCATGTTATATAAATATTATACTTCATTATGACTATCAAAATTAATTGCTTTTACCTTACATCTAACTATATAGATATAATACCAAAATACAAAATATGTTCTTAACTATATATAAGACATATTTAACAAACCCCTATGCATGATAATGAAGAAAATGGAAAAATAATATGCATCTGACCCTCAACCAATTCTGACGTGTCTCCTCTAGTATGGCCTTGTACTTCCTCTATCAACTTCACAGTTTAATACTTGCAAGCTCCAATTCCTGCACTGAAAAAATCCACACTAAGCCATTTCTAGCTTAGTGGTACATATAAGCATTTAAGTTTTTCAAATCTCAAATCCATATAAGCATAAATATTTTAACATATAGTTACCAAAATGCATGGTAGATAATTCGTAATACAATACACAATATTCCAATATATATTATACAGGGACAACCACATGATTATACAATATTACCAAATTCATTGATAATATATATATATATATATATATATATATATATATATATATATATATATATATATATATCTCAATTATAAATTTATCTTACCTTAATAAATATTTATAATTCATGTTATTTCACACATTTTATCTTTCAACATGTACATGTATGTCTTTTAATTAATTTATATATAATTTTTTAATATAAATAACCCAAATCTCATTCCCGGACTGTCCGAATATAGGGCGTGTAGTAGGGCCGCTTGTGGAGCTTAAGCACCCTACTCACTATAGTCTCAAGTCAAGAGCGCTCGCGGAGCTTAAGCCTCATGACCGAGTGTAATCACATTATCTGTGTACAATTAGGACAGGGGTGCTCTCGGAGCTAATACCACCCTGTTCCTAAACCATATCAATATCAGTACCGTAATGCCCCCGCAATGGTGCACCATCTATCCCTAATTAGTCCACAGGTTGAGAACTGAGCAATTAATGTTATTACTTATTTATTTTCTTTATATATTAATTTACTGGAATCAATATTCCCAATACATTTATAATTAAAATATGATTATAAAATTTTAAAATCCTATAATCATATGATATTCCATTATATAACTATTTAAGTAATATTGACATACTTTAATTAGTTCTCTATACAATCAAAGCCAACAAATCTTTTAATACAAAACTAAAATTTATAATAACCTTATGAGTACAAGCATGCCATATAACCTCTCTTTTCATATCAAATACATATGTCATACATGACTTGCTAACTTCACTCTTTATTATACTAATTATTCAATAATTACCATTAATAATTATCACATTTTTAATCAATCATATACTAATCCCTATTGATATTATGCTACATATTCTACATTTTATCAATCAATTATTCATCCATATGTCAATACATGCATTAACATGAAGTTTAATTAATTAAGCAACTTAATTCATTTCATATATTGTAACACCCACTAATTAGAGTTTAATTTGAATAATTTAGACCACATAATTAAATTGTATTTTTTATTAAATAAAATTAAAAATATTAGCTATAATGAAATATGTGAAATAATAATAATAATAATAATAATAATAATAATAATAATAATAATAATAATAATAATTATTATTATTATTATTATTATTATTATTATTATTATTATTATTATTATTATTATAAGAAAAATAAAAAAAAAGTAAAGTGAACAGTGAACAACAAATGGTTAGCAAAAAAAAAAAAGGCTGAAGACCAAAAACGGGAAAAAGGGGGGCTGAAAACTATTTCTCCCAAATTCTCTTTTCTCATTCTTCTCTTCTTCTTCTTCATCCTTTTTTCTTCCTCCATATCTTAGATCAAATTACTCATCATTGTCTTCAAGATTTGCATCAAAAATCAGTCCAATTAAATATGATCTTGGTAAGAAATATTTTTCCCATGATTATTGTGTTATTAGAACTCTTTAGGTTATATTTTGACAGAATATTGCACTCTATTTTTTATTATCTTGTGACTCGAATTTGAGGATGTGTTAAACATAAAAGTTGTTCATCTATGTCTTGTGTATCTCTCTACCAAAGTTTATTGAATTATTTTGAGTATATGAAGAGATATGATTATTGGGGTGAAACTGGTTCTGGGAGACATATCAACCAAATAACCTACGGTTTTTGTAAGAATTTATCATCTTAGTGGCTTATTCTGAGGTTTTGTAAAACATAAAAGTTGTAGGTATATATGTTATTGAGGTCTCTGTAAAATTTCGTATGAATTTCTCTTGTGTAGGTTGAGATATTCTGAAATGAACTATAACTATTCCTTGATTGAGCTGGTTTCATATACATGTGCAGTTCCAGTAACTTCATCCTTATATTTCACCTATTTTTAGATCGAAGTAGCCAAAGTACAAAAAATAAAAAGTTTTACTACTATGTCTTATATAAATGTCTGTGAAAGTTTCATCTTAAAATGTCATATATTTTGGGAGTTATGAGCTGAACAAGTAAACTGGTCGGGTTGATACTCTATGTTGAACCAGTTATATATCCTCAAATATTTGAGAACCTTAGAGACTGAATCTGGAAATGAGTTAAACATGAATAATGTTCCCAATTAACTTATATAATTGTATAAACATTTTCAGAATAATTGAAGCTACACATTGAAAGTTATTAATTTTTGAATTGGGTACCTTGAAACTGCCTAAGGGCAGAAAACAGGTCAATATTTAAAATTATACCAAAAATTATGTAAAGGTTCAAAAATTTTGCAATTTTAGTATATTTTAGTTTTATATGTTATAGTTAATCATAATCAAGAATCATATAAATTGGATAAGTGTAGGAAAAGTTATTAATCCAACAGTCCTTAGAGGTCTTATTCTAGCTTAATAGAAATTGAAATTATTTATTTAAGTTATATTAAGAATAAATATTTTATCAAACTATTAATTAATTATATTTTTAAATTAGGATTTCAACACGAAGAAGACCAACAAAAGTGAACAAGCTCTGAACTTATATTTTGGAAAAAGGAAAATACTATCGAGGTTTGTACATATATGTATTTTATTTTGCCTTTATGCATGATTTTGTGTGTATAGCATAAATTACATGTCACAATGATGAAATTATATATTATGGCATGTTTTAAGGTTATAAGAATGTTATTAACTATGAACTTAATATTGTGTTAATATTTGATAAAATATCATGCTATTACATGATTTTGAAATAAATTGTGAATATATGATTGTGTTAATATGAAATGAGTATTGGTTATAGAAATAAGTAATTAATGGTGTTAATTGCCCATTTCTCTACCTAAGGACTAACATAGGATAGATGGTGCACCATTAAGGGAGGAATTACGGTACCGATATGGATATTATTTAGGGACAGGGTGGCTTAAGCTCCGCGAGCGCCCTTGACTTTAGATTATGGTGAGTAGGGTGACTTAAGCTCCGCGAGCACCCCTATTTCACACCCCATATTTGGACAGTCCGGGAATGAGATTTGGGCTGATATTAATTAAAGACTATGGAATGAAATGTGAAAATTTATTTTTGACATAAGTGACAAAACATGAAATGCTTACAAGAAGTAATGAGAATGTAGTTATTGAATATAATTATTATGTTTATTCTGTTATGAGATGTGGTTATTTCTTTTATATGAAATAAAAATTCAGTGTATCATGAATTAATTGAGACATGCATTTGTGTGACAGCTTGGGAAAAAATTAATACCTATATGTACCACTAAGCTAGAGTTAGCTTAGCGTGAGTTCTTCTCACGCAGGAATTGGAACTATAGACGGTAGGAGGTGAAGTGGTCAAGAAGGAAATCCAAGCTCATATCAGCAGAGACACAAGAAGCATAGTTAGAGGGTTGGTTATGTATTATTATGTATTTTTTTTAGTTTGACTATGTAAATGGTGTAGTTGACATATCTCTTATATTAATATTGTGTATGTAAATAATTATGTAACATAATCGGTGCCATATGTGTATACAATATAAAGATATATATATATATATATATATATATATATATTTATATTTATATATTTTTAATTAGAACAATTTGCCTAAATCAAAATAAATAAATATATTAAGTTATTTAAAATGAAAAAAAAATTCAATTCAAGCAGATTATCGAGTTAAGCTTGTGGAATCCTTTTTATATATGTGAGATTATTCCTAATATATAATTGGGGCGTCACATTTAGTGGTATCAGAGCAGGTTTAGGCGTTTCTAGGCCTAGGTGTGAAATGAGATATTAGGTTTAAATATACATGTGTCTTATATAATTCTGATATGGTCTTTCTTTTTGGCAACTTGTAGGATTGTAGGAACATGTCTCCTGATGAACGAGATATGGCTGAGAGTACCGGCTCTCCTGATACTAGGACACCTCATCAGCCTAGTGCAGCAAGAGTGCAAAGGCAAGATGCTGCTCTAAATCCCCCACCGCATGCAGCAGAATAGATTGACCCTGGTCAAAATCCATTTATACAACAGATGACTAGATTAATCCAACAGATGGTACGAGCCATTCCTCAGCCTATCCCAGTGCCACCACCTAGACCAAAAGTAACAATTGATAAGCTTCGTAAGTATGGGGTTCAGATTTCTATGGTAAGAGAGATAAAGATCCAGTTGCAGCTGAGTATTGGTTGGAAAAGACTGAAAGAATTTTTAAAGAGTTGCAAGTGGAAACAGATGACAAAGCTAGATTTGCTACTTCTCTACTCCAAGATGAGGCATATGATTGGTGGAAATTAGTTCTTACCAAGCCAGATATGGTGGAACCGGTCTCATGGGATTCCTTCCTTTCTGAATTTAAAGAGCAGTATATTCCGTTGATCTATATTGATGAGAAAAAGAAAGAGTTCATGAATCTCAAGCAAGGTAAAATGTTAGTGACCGAGTATCAGCGGGATTTTACCAGATTGAGAAAGTATGCCCCTGAATTAATTGCAAATGAAAGAGATAAATGTAGAAGATTTGAAGATGGCCTTAATGAAGAGGTTGGAGATATTGTCACTGCTATTCAGCATAATAATTTTTCTCAGTTAGTTTCTGCAGAAGGCCTTGAAAAAAAGGAAAAAGAGGAAAATAGAAGAATCTTCCAAAAAGTCAGCTACTTCTGAGACTCAATTCACTGGAAAGAAGAGTCGTTTCTTTACTAGTTGTTCACTGAATAGAGGACAGGGAAAAAGTTTTAGCTATTCACAGACAAGGTCTTTTAGGAGGGGGCCGCCCTCTAAGGTACCTTATGCTACAGCCAGTTCACAACCTCAGGTTAGCAAGGAAGCTATACCGGTATGTACCATTTGCAATAGGAGCCATCAGGGGGAATGTTGGCGTGCCACAGGTGCTTACTTTATATGTGGGTCCAAAGAACATCTACGGAGGGATTGCCCACTCTTGATAGGTGGTACACCTACTCAGACTACTAGGTCAGCTCCAACTCAGCCTGGAGTTCAATTCAGAGGAGGACCAGGCCGACCGAGGCAGGCTGTTTCAGAGACAGTGAATAGACCTGGATCTAGCAGAGCTCCAGCCCGAGCCTATGCCATGAAAGCTAAAGAAGATCAGGCGACAACGGATGTTATTGTTGGTATGTTTTCATTATATCATTTTAACATTTGTGCACTCATAGATCTGGGTTTCACACATTCCTATATTTGCACTAGTATGCCTAGTCAGCATAATATGATTAAAGAAAACCTAGAATATGGAATTGAAGTTAAGAATCCTTTGGGTCACAGTGTAATAGTGAATAAAGTATTTAGGAATTGTCCTTTGGTTGTGCATGGGAAGGAGTTTTCTGCAGACTTGATTGAGTTGCCTTTCCATAAGTATGATGTCATATTAGGCATGGATTGGCTCTCACGTCATGAAGCAGTGGTGGATTGCAAGTCTAAATTTGTAGTACTTAAAAAAGAAAATCAGGAGGCAATTATTGTAAAAGGGGAATTATTTTCACAACATCCTCGAGTCATATCCATAATGAAAGCCTGGAGATTGATGAGAAAAGGGTGTGAAGCTTATTTGGCCCATGTGATTGACACCAGAAAAGGAGGTTCAAATCTTGAAGATATCCCGGTGGTAAATGAATTTCCAGATGTCTTTCCTGATGATTTACCTGGATTACCTCCGGAGAGAGAGGTAGAATTTACTATTGATCTTGTTTCAGGAACTATGCCTATATCAAAGACACCATACAGAATGGCCCCATCGGAGATGAAAGAACTTAAGACACAATTGGAAGAACTCCTTGATAAGGGTTTCATTAGACCAAGTACATCCCTATGGGGTGCACCAGTATTGTTTGTGAAAAAGAAGGATGGATCTTTGAGGCTATGTATTGATTATCGACAGTTGAATAAGGTGACCATCAAGAACAAGTACCCATTACCGCGGATTGATGATCTCTTTGATCAACTGAAAGATGCTGGAGTATTTTCCAAGATAGATTTGAGATATGGTTATCATCAATTAAGGGTGAAGACGGAGGATATTGCTAAAACTGCATTCAGAACCAGATATGGTCATTATGAGTTTTTAGTTATGCCATTTGGGCTGACCAATGCTCCAACAACATTTATGGATCTTATGAATAGGATCTTCAGGCCATAGCTTGATCAATTTGTTGTCGTTTTCATTGATGATATTTTGGTGTATTCTAAAGATTCAGAAGAACATGAAAAGCATTTGAGAATAGCATTGCAGACTCTCAGAGAATATAAGCTTTATGGCAAACTCTCAAAATGTGAGTTTTGGTTAAATGAGGTGACATTTTTGGGACACATTATCTCTGCAGAAGGCATTAAAGTGGATTCTAGCAAAGTTGAGGCAATTATGAGTTGGAAACCTCCACGGAATGTGACCGAGGTCAGAAGTTTCTTAGGTTTAACTGGATATTATCGGAGATTTGTCAAGGGTTTTGCAATGATGGCTTCTCCTTTAACAAGACTATTAAGAAAGGATGTTAAATTTGAGTGGACAGATAAGTCTCAAGCTAGTTTTGATAAGCTTAAAAGTATGCTCACTAAGGCCCCTGTTTTGACACAGTCGATTCCTAATAAGGAGTATGTCATTTATAGTGATGCTTCTCATAATGGATTGGGTTGTATATTGATGCAAGATGGAAAGGTAGTTGCTTATGCTTCTAGACAGTTAAAGCCACATGAGAAGAATTATCCTACCCATGATCTGGAGTTGGCAACTATAGTTTTTGCTTTGAAGATTTGGCGCCATTATTTATATGGGGAGAAGTGTTTTATTTACACAAATCACAAGAGTTTAAAATATCTTCCCTTACAGAAAGAATTGAATTTGAGGCAGAGAAGATGGCTAGAACTAATAAAGGATTATAATTGTGTGATTGACTATCATCCAGGCAAAGCTAATGTAGTAACAGATGCTTTGAGCAGAAAGATAGTGGCATAGTTGCACCTTCAACCCACTCTTATGCAGGAAATCAAGGATGAACAAAGACAAGACAAAAAGTTAATTGAATTAGCTGAGTTGATCTTTAAGGGGGAGAGACCTGGATTCACTATGGACTTAGATGGTGGATTGTTTTATCAAGACAGATTATGTGTGCCTAGTGTAGAAGATCTTAGACAGAGGATTCTTAGAGAGACCCATGAAAGCAAATATGCTATGCACCCAGGGAGTAACAAGATGTACCAAGAGTTGAAGAGCAGATACTGGTGGGTAGGTATGAAAAAGGACATCACAGAGTACACTTTAAAATGTTTAACTTGTCAGCGGGTCAAGGCGGAACATTAAGTACCTTCGGGGTTGCTACATCCAATTTCTATTCCAGAATGGAAGTGGGAACGGATCACTATGGATTTTGTGACTGGATTGCCTTTGACTCTAAAGAAACACGATACTGTATGGGTCATAGTGGACAGATTTATGAAGTCAGCACATTTCTTACTTATCAGAAAGGACTATCCATTGAATAAATTGGCAGAAATTTATATGAATGAAGTTGTACGACTTCATGGAGTGCCTGTTTCTATTGTGTCTGACAGAGATCCCCATTTCACATCTCAATTTTGGGGTAGTCTACAACGAGCTCTAGGTACTAAGCTCAATTTCAGCACAGCTTTTCATCCACAGACAGATGGACAGTCAGAAAGAGTCATTCAGATTCTAGAAGATATGATGAGAAGTTGTGTCATCGAATTTAAAGGTAGCTGGGACAAATATCTTCCTTTAATGGAATTCGCCTATAATAACAGTTATCAGTCTAGTATCCAGACGACTCCATATGAGGCACTTTATGGGAGGAAGTGTCGAACACCTATATGTTGGACAGAGCTCAGCGAGAGGAAACTTATAGGACCAAACCTAGTGCAAGAGACAGAAGAAAAAGTGAAAGTCATTCGCGAAAGACTTAAAACAGCTACAGATAGACAAAAATCATACGCTGACCTCGAGAGATGAGACATTGAATATGCAGTGGATGATAAAGTTTTTCTTAAAGTATCTCTCTGGAAGAAAGTTTTGCGATTTGGAAAGAAAGGCAAATTAAGTCCAAGGTTCATCGGACCTTATGAAATATTAGAAAGAGTTGGACCTTATGTATGTTTCGAGGACGAAACATCTTAAGGGGGAGAGAATTGTAACACCCACTAATTAGAGTTTAATTTGAATAATTTAGACCACATAATTAAATTGTGTTTTTGATTAAATAAAATTAAAAATATTAGCTATAAAGAAATATGTGAAATAATAATAATAATAATAATAATAATAATAATAATAATAATAATAATAATAATAATAATAATAATAATAAAATTAAAAAAAGTAAAGTGAACAGTGAACAGTAAATGGTCAGCAAAAAAAGAAAAAGGCTGAAGACCAAAAACGGGAAAAAGGGGGGCTGAAAACTATTTCTCCCAAATTCTCTTTTCTCATTCTTCTCTTTTTCTTCTTCATCCTTTTTTCTTCCTCCATATCTCAGATCAAATTACTCATAATCTTCTTCAATATTTGCATCAAAAATCAGTCCAATTAAATCTCATCTTGGTAAGAAATATTTTTCCCATGATTATTGTGTTATTAGAACTCTTTAGGTTATATTTTGACAGAATATTGCACTCTATTTTTTATTATCTTGTGACTCGAATTTGGGGATATGTTAAACATAAAAGTTGTTCACCTATGTCTTGTGTATCTCTCTGCCAAATATTATTGAATGATTTTGAGTATATGAAGAGATATGGTTATTGGGGTGAAAATGGTTCTGGGAGACATATCAACCAAATAACCTACGGTTTTTGTAAGAATTTATCATCTTAGTGGCTTATTCTGAAGTTTTGTAAAACATTAAAGTTGTAGGTATATATGTTATTGAGGTCTCTGCAAAATTTCGTATGAATTTCTCTTGTGTAGGTTGCGATATTCTGAAATGAACTATAACTGTTCCTTGATTGAGCTGGTTTCATATACATGTGCAGTTCCAGTAAATTCGTCCTTATATTTCACCTATTTTTAGATCGAAGTAGCCAAAGTACAAAAAATAAAAATTTTTACTACTATGTCTTATATAAATGTCTGTGAAAGTTTCATCTTAAAATGTCATGTATTTTGGGAGTTATGAGCTGAACAAGTAAACTGGTCGGGTTGATACTCTATGTTGAACCAGTTATATATCCTCAAATATTTGAGAATCTTAGAGACTGAATCTGGAAATGAGTTAAACATGAATAATGTTTCCAATTAACTTATATAATTGTATAAACATTTTCAGAATAATTGAAGCTACACATTGAAAGTTATTAATTTTTGAATTGGGTACCTTGAAACTGTCTAAGGGCAGAAAATAGGTCAATATTTAAAATTATACCAAAAATTATGTAAAGGTTCAAAAATTCTGAAATTTTAGTATATTTGAGTTTTACATGTTATAGTTAATCCTAATCAAGAATCATATAAATTCGATAAGTGTAGGAAACGTTATTAATCCAACAGTCCTTAGAGGTCTTATTCTAGCTTAATAGAAATAAAAATTATTTATTTAAGTTATATTAAGAATAAATATTTTATCAAGCTATTAATTAATTATATTTTTAAATTAGGATTTCAACAAGAAGAAGACCAACAAAAGTGAACAAGCTCTGAACTTATATTTTGGAAAAAGGAAAATACTATCGAGGTTTGTACATATATGTATTTTGTTTTGCCCTTATGCATGATTGTGTGTGTATGGCATAAATTACATGTCACAATGATGAAATTATATATTATGACATGTTTTAAGGTTATAAGAATGTTATTAACTATGAACTTAATATTGTGTTAACATTTGATAAAATATCATGCTATTACATGGTTTTAAAATAAATTGTGAATATATGATTGTGTTAATATGAAATGAGTATTGGTTATAGAAGCAAGTAATTAATGGTGTTAATTGCCCATTTCTCTACCTGAGGACTAACATAGGATAGATGGTGCACCATTAAGGGGGGAATTACGGTACTGATATGGATATTATTTAGGGACAGGGTGGCTTAAGCTCTGGGAGCGCCCCTGATCCTGATTATACACATATGATATAATTATATTCAGTCAAGGTGACTTAAGCTCCGCGAGCGCCCTTGACTTGAGATTATGGTGAGTAGGGTGGCTTAAGCTCCGCGAGCGCCCCTATTTCACATCCCATATCCAGACAGTCCGGGAATGAGATTTGGGCTGATATTAATTATAGACTATGGAATGAAATGTGAAAATTTATTTTTGACATATGTGACAAAACATGAAATGCTTACAGGAAGTAATGAGAATGTACTTATTGAATATGATTATTATGTTTATTCTGTTATGAGATGTGGTTATTTCTTTTATATGAAATAAAAATTCAGTTTATCATGAATTAATTGAGACATGCATTTGTGTGACTGCTTGGGAAAAACTTAATACCTATATGTATCACTAAGCTAGAGTTAGCTTAGTGCGAGTTCTTCTCATGGAGGAATTAGAACTATAGAGGGTAGGAGGTGAAGTGGTCAAGAAGGAAATCCAAGCCCATATCAGCAGAGACACGAGAAGCATAGTTAGAGGGTTGGTTATGTATTATTATGTATTTTTTTTAGTTTGACTATGTATATGGTGTGGTAGACATATCTCATATATTAATATTGTGTATGTAAATAATTATGTAACATAATCGGGTGCCATATGTGTATACAATATAAGGATATATATATATATATATATATATATATATATTTTTAATTAGAACAATTTGCCTAAACCAAAATAAATAAATATATTAAGTTATTTAAAATGAAAAAAAATTTCAATTCGAGCAGATTATCGAGTTAAGCTTGTGGCATCTTTTTTATATATGTGAGATTATTCCTAATATATAATTGGGGCGTCACATATATACACATTTTAATACATTATTTAAATATGCAACTCATTCAAATAACACACAAGCATGCAACAAGGCAAAATAAAATGCATATATGTACAAATCTCAATAGAGTTTTTTTCAAAATCTAAAATTTGGAGCTTGTCTACTTTTATTGCTCTTCTTCTTTTTGAGAACCTAATTTGAAAATATAAATAATTAATACATTGATAAAATATTTATTCTTAATATAGTTTAAATAAATAACTACAATTTCTTATAAGCTGAAATAGGACCTCTTAGGACTGTTGGATCAATAACGTTTTCTAAACTTATCAAATTTATATGATTATTGATCCTAATTAAATTTAACATCTAAAAATAAAACATACTAAAATTGCAGAATTTTTGAACCATTACATGATTTTTGGTATAATTTTAAATATTGCTCTAGTCTCTGCCTTTAGGCAGTTTCGGGATACTATATTTAAAAATTTATATCTTTCAATGTGAAGCTTTAATTATTATGAACTTTTTATACAGTTATATAAGTTAATATGGAACATTTTTCATGCTTACCTCATTTCCAGATTCGGTCTTTAAGGTTCTTAAATACTAGAGGATCTCTAACTGGTTTAATATAAAGTATCAACCCGACCAGTTCAATTGTTCAGCTCATAACTCACACAATACATGACATTTTAAGGTGAGACTTGCACAAAAATTTAGATAAAACATAGGAATAAAACTTTTATGTTTTTAACTTTGGCTAATTCGATATAAAAATAGGTCAAATATAAGGATGAAATTATTAGAGCTGTACAGGTATATGAAACTAGCTCAACCAAGGAACAGTCATAGTTCATTTCAGTATAACTTAACCTACACAAGAGATATTTATACGAAATGTTGCAGATACCTAAATCTCATATACATATACAACTTTAATGTTTTACAAAACCTCAGATTCAGCCATTAAGATGATCAATTTAAATAAAAACCGTAGGTTATTTAGTTGATATATCTCCCTGAACTAGTTTCACTCCAATGACCATTTCTCTTCCTATACTCAAAATCATTCAATAACATTTAACATATAGATACAAAAGACATAGATAAACAACTTTTATGTTTTACACCTCCTCAAATTTGATTCATAGGATACTCAAAAAAATAAATGAAGTACACTACATAACATAATCTTAAAAGCTCTAATAACACAATAATAAGGAAAAATATATTACTTACCAAGATCAGATTTATTTGGAGTGAATTTTCTTGAAAATCATGAAGGAGAGGTGAAGATTTTGGGGCTGTGATATGGAGGAAGGAAAGGGATGAAGAAGAAGAAGAAGAAGAAGAAGAAGAGAGGTGAAATCCTTTTAAATGTTTACCAAAAAATACAATTTAATTATATGGTCTAATTTAATCAAATTTATATTATCTATCAATTTAATTTATTTTAATTTCTAATTTAATTAACGATTCCATCTATTTTAATCTTTATTAACTATCATATTTTTCCTAATTACAAACCCTCTCGACCCCGGTGGTGGTGTGCATATGTATGAATGCGTTGACCCCGGATCTATTAATGCATGTATATCAAAGCCAAAGAGAAGAAATTTACCAATTAAGACATCAAGTGCATCCTGCTCCTCTTGGCCTCGTATGGCATATGCCCTGGCTGGGGTAGCTCTACTACCTTCTGGCCTCTCAACTATCTCTGATCTAAACTAACTGGGCCCTGATCGGCCTCCTTTGCCTTGCCCTCGACCTCGGCCTCTGCCTTGCCCAAAAGCTTGTGTCTGTATTGGCTTAGTTCTCCCCAAACCTCTGCCATACTGTAATAAAGGACAATCTCTTTTCAAGTGATCTTTAGAGCCACACCTTAAGCATGCTTCTGTCATCCACCAACACTCTCCGGGATGAGAACGGCCACAATGCTGACATTCTAGTAGAGGTAGAGATCTATGTAATGTATGTGTCGGTGCGCAGGATGCCAAAGAAATAGATCTCGCGGGTTGTCCCCATCTGAAAGAAGAAGGCCTGCTGGAACCCCTAGTCTGAAATTGGCTACTAAAAGATCTGGCTCTCTTGCCATTTGATTGTACTATACTTGGTTGTGATATGGGCCTCTTGAACCCTGTGTCCTATGCTGGATGTTGTGCCACTAGAACTATTTCAATTGTTCTAGCAGATGCCAGCAAACTAGGAAAACTCATCAGGCGTAGGGCTAAGACCTGTAGCTTGATTAGGTCTCTCAATCCATCTTCAAATCATCAACACTTATATGCCTCAGTGGATATAATGCCTCCAGCATACTTACAGAGATGTGTGAATTCTCTTTCATATTCTATTACTAACAAGTTTTCTTGTTTCAGCATTAACAACTCTCTTTTCTTATCGTCTATGTAGATAGGAGGGATATACTGCACCTTAAACTTTTCTAGAAAAAACTTCCATGTCATAGGGTCAGGAGCCCCTGTGCTCTATGACTCAGATCGCCACCAGTCATATGCATGCTCTTGTAGTAAAGATACTGCATACTCATATTTATGCAATGCAGCTGATCAAAAACTATCTCTGCCCGTTCTAGCCAAAACTCTGCCATTGAGGGGTCATCTTCTCGTTTACTGTAGAAATTAGGTGCTCCTAACTTCCTTAGCCTCTCAAATTGTAACCCAGATGAGGCTGGTTGTGATGCTCTTTGTAGCAAATCTATCATGTTCCTCATAAGCTTTGTTTGTCCTGTGTCGGTAATAGACTGCCCTCTTGATAAGCTAACACTGGATCTAGATACAGTAGCTCGGCGATGACTGGGTCGCGACAAAGCCTCTATTTCAGTAGACTCATTACTTTCGCCTCCTTCGGCCATAATATGTCGAGACCCTGAATCCATACTTTACTTATACCATAAAATAACGGCAGCAATCAGTAAGCAGCAACTTAAATACTTAATTGTGGGTACACATATCATAATTATTTTTTTTGAAAACCATTTTAAAATCCCAAAACCACCCAAACCAGGCCTTAATACCAAAATCCAGAAACACCAACCTTACTCTGATACCAAAAACTGTAACACCACCTCACCCCAGTAACTCATGCCTGGATGAGGGTGTGCTACACTGACTTGAAAACTGTAACACCCCCTCACCCCAGCAGCTCGTGCCTGGATGAGGGTGTGCTATGCTGACTTCATCAGTTAAAATATCATTTTCAAAATTTGTATACATGAAAATCATTCATATTTTTTTTCATTTACTATTTATTTACTTTACATTATAAAAGAAATCATAGCATGAAAGATAAACTACATTTTTATATCATAACATATTCTTTACAAAACATACTGTTTATTTTACAAATACTGCAAAATAAAATTTACAAGATAATATACAAAAGTTGTGTAACCCACGATGTGTGAAATAGGTTGCTTTACTGAATTAGATCACCACTGGTTTTATCTACTATCTTCTATTTATTCTTCACTAAATCTGCATGAGAGAACTCCCACGCTAAGCTATTGGCTTAGTGGTGCATATAAATAAGGCAATAAACTATTTTATGCAATCATACATTATCATATATCAACTCATGCTTAATCATATTCTCATGCAAATCATAGTATTCTATCATGTATAGACATCAAATTATATTGTATTATCTCATACTTATTTATTTTATTAACACATCATTACATAACCCATCATAATTAACTATGTTACAATTCCTAATTCTATTTTTATTTTCCATAACTTCTTTATTTATGCCCAAAATACTCAATCATCTTTTTATTCATGGCACAACTCATAGTTCCATTTTTATTTTCAATAATCCATTTATTTTCTATAACTTCTTTATTTACTATAATCTTTTTATTTATGCCCAAGACACCTATGAACCATTTACTAGGATAACGGAGTTGCCATCCAGGCACTTAGAAGTACCACTTGGGCAATATGATGTGCACATATAAATGCCATTACCGGCGTAGATAACAGTGACATTACTGGCGTAGATAATAGTGCCATTACCGGCTTCCATAATCATACCATTAATGATTTTCATTTTCATCATACTCCCCCCTATTTGGCATGTCAAACTATCCTAAGTTAGTTTTAGTTAGGTGTTCTAGGGCTTATACAATTTCATTAAAATTCATAACAATTAATTTCACAGTTTTCATGCATATAATGTTTTAAAAATAATCACATAATCACTCAATTAAAATAATATTTACATAATATAACAAAGTTCTCATCATTTTACTCATTTCATTCCTTAACTCATATGTTGCCCTGTCACTAGTAGATTCTGTTCTTTATTTTAGACCTTACTTTTAGTCCTATTAAGTTCTGAATTTAGTTACATGATCTTCTTAGCATTTTAGGTTTGGATCTTATTTTTAATACACAACTTGAAGCACTTACTTCTGAGTTCTGTATCAAAAGATATGATAAAACTAACACTGACTGGTCACTAACAATTCTGTCCAGAATTTTTTGGACATATTCTAAGTCCGAACTTTATGAATTTTTTTTGGAAAATTACATACATATTAAGATTTTATGTTCTAAATGTAAGTTATATTCCTATGTCTTAAATTTCAAACCCAAGAAACAACATACAAAACCGAGTTCCAGAAATTAAGTTATAATAGTTTAAGTACACACTGCTCATCAATTTCCAGCAAGGAACATACAAACTAATCACATTCAATTTTTACCAAATTAAATCCTAAGTCTAGCAAACATGCATCCCCAATATTTTTATCACAAAATACTATTAATTCAGAATCATCAACATGCCAAATAATTAAATCATGCAAGAAAAAAAAAGGCTATTACCTTAGATTATGCACAAACCTCTCCTTTTCTCTTTTCTCTCTCTTTAATTTTCTTTCTCTTTTCCTTTGCTCCTTTGAGCCAAATCCTTATCACTTTGAGTTCCTAAAGTTCATAAACATATCATTAAAAATTCATAAACCTAATTTCTCCCTTTCTCCTTACTTTCTTATGCTTCCTTAAGCATGAAAAATGGAATTTCCCATGTCTTTTCTCTCTTTTTCACACTTTCTTTCACTAGAATCAAGCTTTGGTTATGGCTGATCAAGGGGAAACGTGGGTTGGTGTAGATAAAAAAAAAATTTCAATGAAAATGGATAAGGAAGAAGAAGAAACAATCAAGAAGAAGATGACAAAAGTCATTAAGATGGGGGACACCTAAGCCACATTCTAGAAACTCTCATTAATATTTAATTCATGCACCTCACTTGGCTAATTGTTGTATGCCATTTGGTGTGTGGTGCTTCAAGAAAATGTGGAAGACAATTAAAAGATAGCAAATTCTAGATCAAGAGTGATAATGAAGAAGGAAATACAATTAAGAGAAAGATGACAAACTTAATTAATTATGGAACACCTAAGCTTATATACATTAAATATCTCATTCATGCATGTTATATGACCAATTAAGGGTTGCCACTTGGTGTGGCCAGCCTCCACATGCATTTCATGTCCCAATTCATGTATTTAATTTATGATTATCCCAATAAATCCTCAAATTTTCAGTAAATTACAAATTGATCCCTAAACTTTTTAAAATTTGCAATTTAGTCCTTTACCGAAATTTAACATCTTAAAATATTTTAAACACTTTATTGAGTATTTTCCATACTTAATTGCCATTATTTAAATTATTTTTCGATAAAAGTCCAAATTTAGACTTCAGTCAAACCGACGAGTCGATTTAACAACTCGCGTGACTTAGGTCTAAATTAGCGGATATGAGAATAGTTAAGCCCTAAGACACCCAATTTAGAACTAAAATAGATAATAGTTTGGCATGTCAATAAAGGGATTTAAGGCACTCGGTGCCAAATATAAAAGCTTGAAATGACAAATTTATAAATACGCTCGGCACAAAATTATTAAGCCGGTAATGACAATATTACAAAAGCTTGTAATGACAATATTGGAAAAGCCGGTAATGACAATATTACAAAAGCCGATAATGACATTATTATAAAAGCGCTTTGCACAATATTATGAAAGTTGGTAATGACAAACCCATTATTTCTATTAGTTAGTTCGGTTATAGGTGTTATGGGCACAAGAAAAATGAATAATAATAATAAATAAAAGTATGTCATTTCGATAAAGTTATGTTAAATTAAAATTGTTGAATATGAAATTTTTGTTAAAATTTATTTGTTTTTACATAATTTTCTTATTTTATGCCTTATTTATAAGATGGTTAACTGATATGTGAGAAAATATATGTACGTGAAGTTTTTATCATTGAAGCTAGTAGCTTAGCGGGGTGCTTTCCTCTCGCGCAGATTTTAGAAGGGTAGTCGTAGATAGTATAGTTATCAAAAGAAGGAGGGTACCCAGACGAAAGCAGCTAAAAATTTTGGATTTCTTTTTAGTATATTTTATCAAAAGCTTAGTAAATTAAATTATAATTCTATTTCATCTAGCGTGTATTAAAGATGTGACTTTTAATGTAAATTAATATATTTTATAAATAAATAAAATTTTGAATATTTATATTTGTAATCATTTTATTTTGGGTATCTGCAATATTTTCACAAAAGAAAAAAATATACTTGATTTCATTAAGTTTATATGACAGTTAGTCAGATAATACTCACATACCTTGCTGAACTAAAGTGGGGTAAAGGGGTGTTACAAGTTTGGTAGGAAAATGGTCCAGTTCGAATCCTTCTCTCTAGAACTGGAAACCATCGGTTTCAGTTCGGAACCATGCCTTACCAACCCACATGTCGATTGGACCTACTGAATTGGCTCGATCCAATCCAGATCATACTAGACTAGACCGGTTCTAAGCCCAATTCAAACTATGGCCTAGTATGAAAAGGGTCTGGTCTCAACCCTTCCTTTTGGAATTGAAAACCAATGGTTCCATCGTTCCGACCCGAAAGATAATAATAATAATAATAATAATAATAATAATAATAATAATAATAATAATAATAATAATAATAATAATAATAATAATAATAATAATAATAATAATAATAAAATTTTTGTATCGGTACACCCCCTTTCCCTTTGATGAGCATAACAGACCCCACCTTTTTTGCTTTATTATTATTATTATTATTTTAATTTATTTAAATATAATAAAATATAAATACAATAAAAATATAAAAATACCCCTTATAACAGAAAAATTATAACTATATTTCACGATTATTTTTGGAATTTTAATTTTTTGTTTATAAATACCAAAATTTTTTCACTTCCTATACAATCTCAATTCTCAATTTCTCGACAATTCAATCTCAATTCTTTCTACATATATTCTTAATTTTTTTCTAATCACACTTTCAATTATTTTTTACACTAATTTTTTTTCTAATTACACTATTTACATAATCTCATTTTTTTCCTTAAATCTTTTTAATTTTCTCTATTCTCAATTTTTTCTTAACCCTACAATTCTTTTTTAATTATCTTTTTCTAATTTTTTTTAATATTCTCCAATTTTTTTTCACAAAATTTAATTATAAAAAATGGCAAGTTATAGTGGAAGTAACAAATTTTTTTGTTAAAATGTTGTTGATTTGAAAAATTTTATTAACAATTTGGATGAGGATAGAGAGTTTGAAAGTCTAAGTGAAGAAAACAAAAGAAATAAGGGTGATGAACAACCAAGTTTGAGTTCGGCAGCATCATCAAATCCAACTCAAGGGTCGAGAATAAAAATTCAAACATTTAACATTTTTCAAATTTATTTTAAGAAAAATCAAAAACATTATGGGTCATTTGATGTTTTGTACAATTATTGTGCACAAATATACAAATTAAAAACTGAAGATGGTTATGACAAATTTTGAATACACTTGCAAAATAAACATGTTACTTAAATTGGCATTGAGAAAATACAAACTCAAATTTTTGAGTATATAACATATTCTTCTATTTCTCAATTATTTTTAATATAATGATAAAAAAATTGGCAAAAATAATAAGTATAAAATATTTATGTTTTAGCTTTGATGAAACAATTGATTTTGTTAATTATTGTTAAAATGTACTAGATCTGTGATACCCATATCCTTAAGATAATGCATTTGACATTAGTAACATGTTTGTATATTAAGTGAAAAATATATTTTAGGTGATCACATAGTATGCTGATTTTTCTAACTTGTTAGCCCATTAATTTAGCTTTTGATTTGCTCTCTTAATTGGTTTGATTTTCTAATCAATTTAGCATGAAAATACATAATTATTAAGTGATGTGCTTATACTAATGGGTCATGTGCATGACATGTGACTAGTTAATAAGAAAAAAACAAAAAATCACCTCTTTTTGGCATAAAGCTTATCAAATACGATCCAAACTTTTCAAGGCATAATTTATCACTTTCTCTCTTCTTCTTCATCCTCCTCATATCACCCAAACCCTCACCACTATTAAAATCACTCCTAAACTTTAGCCACACCTCCAAATCACCATAAAAATGAGTTAATTTTTACTTTTTAACTTATTTCTTCATTAGAGCTCAACCAAAAACTTAAGAAGGTGTTAGTTGTGTGTTTAATTCATTTGGGGAAAAATTACCATATTCAAGAAAAATAAGTAAGGTTTGATGATTTTAGATTTTTCATCTTGATTTCAAGTAGCTAGTTTATTCTTTTTCACAGTTATATCCTTTTTAGGTTTGTATAATGAATATTTTTCTTTAATATTTTAGGAGATGAGTTGGATATAGAGACTGCCTAAAGTTGTTCACAAGCCTAGATAGAATTTTGCTAGCTTCTAGCTAAGGTGAGTGAGTATTTATATAACAAGTTTGTTGTTTTTCTTATTGCTTTTATGCTACTTTTGTTAATTCTTGGAATATTGATGGAATTTTTTTTAAAAAAAATATTCTTATGCAAAACTTATTTACTTGGGGCTGGAATAATGTTTCTAATTATTATTTAATGAAATACAGCTTGAGTTTATGATAAAAATGCAAGTTTGAGTTATGGAAGAAAAATATTTTATATTTTGATGGCATGGATCTAAAATTATATATTTATGCAAATTAAGAAGTTTGAGATAGAATACTTATGTTGAATAAGTTGGTAACTCAAAATTCAATAAGGTTGATTTAAAAATGCATTTAAAGTACCAATTTTATGGAGATTACATTAGTACAAAAATGGAAACAAAAAATATTATATTTTTATTTCATAAGAATTTTGACATATGAAATGATGGTTTTCAGTGACTGGATAAATGACATTAATACACTTATTTTGTGAATCCATTAGATCACACCTTTGATGACGAGTGTCTTATATATAATTTTGGGGTTGAATCTTTGGGATAACACTCGACATACACGATGCCTTTAGGGCGTATGTCGGGTGGTCACCCTTTGGGGGTTGTCTATGCATGCATATGACCAGTTTAGTTGCTCCCTCATGATTGAGATGTTGGACATCGCCTTTTCATGTTTGTTGCTAGTTGCTTCTTTATGATTGAGATGTTGAAACTCGTCTCTTATGTTGGGATGCTAGTGCTCCTTAGTGATTGCTAGTTATTATCATTGTTGCACACCTTTGTGCCCTTTGGATGCTAGGAATCCATGTGACACATATTTGAGTACATGGTGATTGATTTTATGATATGAATAGGTTTTTAATTTAAACTTCAATGATGTTATCTGATGGATGTTATATGTTATGGATTTTATGAGATGAATAGTATGATTGACAATTAATATTTATCCAGATGTGTTAGTATGTCTTATGTATACTTTATAGTAAAATCATATTTTGTTCCCCTTGCTATATTTATATCCTATCACTGAGTAAGTATACTCATCCTTCATATTACTCTTCCATATTTCTCTAGATGATTAGCTAATGTCAAAAGCTATCTCAATTCATGCCTAGAGGAGGTTGGGCCACTAATCTAAGTTTGTGGACATTTCGAGTGCCTAGTTGTATAAATGATGTATATAAGTGTGAACACGATGTATTTTGGGTCATATGATATGTTGGTCATATCGATGTATAAATAGTGATGTAAATAGTAAACAATGTTCATATGGTATGACGAGTGAAAATAATGTAACTTTTATACATAAAAGATATGTGAGTTATGAACTTTTTATAAAATGAACAAGTTCATGGAAGTGACACCCATAATGATTGTGTAATGATTTGTGATTTTATTTAAAAGACTACTAGATGTAAGAGTGGTGATAAATATTATTTATTGAGGAGAATTTTATATTATGAATTTTTGTGTCATTCTCATTCATAGTAGGAGGGATGGTGTGACAAAATTTATCTGCTAAACATGTACCTAGAAATATTCTTAAACATATTTTATTTATTTTATATAAAAAAATTAAAAAATTGCACAAAATATTTGTTTCTTTGAATGAGCGTGTTTGTATTTATAGAGATATTTAAAGTAACAATTGACAATTGCATTCTTACATATGTTTTAGTTGTCATTGGATTGATGGTGAATGACAATTATAAATCAGATTACTTGCATTTAAAGTTTTTGATGATCGACACATCACTGATAATATTTTTAAAATGATAAAAAATATTTTGGAAGAATGTGGATTAGTTAATAAATTTTTTTCAATTTCTTTTGATAATGCAGTGGAAAAATACCGTTTCAATTCAAAACTTTTAAACATTATGTCAAGTTAACGTTGGATATAGATTTGTTCATATTAGAAGTGCATGTCATGAATTGAATTTATGTGTTCAAGATGGTTTAAAATTTTTAAATGATATAATTGATCCAATTAAATGAACAATTTCATATTTATGGTCATATCCACAAACAATGAAATTATAAGTTTGATTTTTTCGTGAAAATGGTAAAAGACCCAAAAGATTTACAAATGATATTCTCACTCATTGGAATTCAATTTATGAATTATTCAACGAATCATATGAATATAGAGAATTATAGTGCACATTTATTTCCAATAATGAACAATAAATTAATTTATATCCATAATATTGTGATATTTATCAACAACTTTTAGATATTTTAAAATTTTTTAATGATGCAATATATATTTTAAATTGTGTTTATTATCTAATATGTCAATTATTATTGTGTGAATATATTAATTTAGTTGATACATTTCAAGAATATATTAATGATCTAATTTTATATGATTCTATTTGAATGATAAAAAATAAATTGTTGAATTATTACTGTATTAGATATGTACTTGAAGACTATCCTTAAGATATATCTACCTCGGCCAATAATTTCTGAGTAATGATCTCTACAATAGATCATATGTATACTCTCCTTCTATCAGGAGTGACAGATCTTCTATTGACTACTCAACTATCTTTTGAATACCTCATGATATACTCTTTTATCATATTATGAGCGACTTCTCTAAGGCAACAAGTAATGGAGCCAAGTATAAGATTCAGTATCCAAGATAACCTTGAGTATCTCAAGTCTAATGATATTTGCACAATTGTCATGATAAAACTATCATTGAGATTGAATAGATAATCCATGTGATTAAAGCTGTACACGGATCCTGGATTTTTCCGAATTAAACTAAAGAACCGAGAAAAAAGATCTAGAATTGAACTATACTATTGACTTTTTAACTAAAACTGAACTGTATTATACCGTTGGCTTTAATATTGATGGATCTGAATCTTATAATGATATTTGAACTGAAAACTGTACTGAATTGTACCGAACTATTCTAGAACCAAATTATACTGAAAGAACTGATATTTAAATGTTTATAATTTTACTATATATAATAACTGATAAGAATGAAATAATTTATGTATAACATTATTTATAACTTTTATAGTTTTTATTATACAAATATAATATAACTTAAACTTGTAATTATATATACTTTAATCCATAAAAATAAATAATAATAAAATTTATTAATTATTTATTAAAATTTATAATAGTTATAAATTCAAATAATTGAAAATTTTATAAGCTAAAAATAATTTTATATGCTAAAAATTTTATGATAGTGGTATAGAAAATTGAACTCATAATCTCTATATAAGTATAAGATAAGTTTATCATTAAGCCAATCAACTATTTTTATTATTAATATGTAAATAAAAAATATTTATAATATATTTATAATTTTATTTTTTACTCTAATGTTTTTATCACTAATTATATATATTTTTTAGAATTTAGAATTTATTTTAATTTTATTATATAATAAATCTAAATTATATTAATTATTTGGTAATTTCATTTAAGTGAATCAATTTTAAAGTAACATAATTTATAATAAATGTATTATAATTATATGATAAATCAATATAAATTATTATTTGTTGTAATTATATTATATGATTTGTTATCAAAATAATTGTATTCTTCTAAATTTATAATTGATATAATTAATAAACTTATATATTTATATAGTTATATATATACTTTATCAAAAAATATATAATTGATATGCTTAATAAACTTATATATTTATATAGTTATATATATCCTTTAAAATTAAATAGTCATAAATTTACATATTATATTTATGTTTTCTATATTGATTTTGGAGGAGAGCCTTTTTTTATGTTTTCAAGTGATGATGAAGTGAAATGGAGTCTATTGTACAAATTTTGGAAGTTCAAATGGAAATGAGTCATGAAGGACAATGATGTTATGAGTATAATTGGTAAATTAAGGTGAGAATTATCGAAAACTTATTTTATTGTTATTAATTGAATTAGGAAAATGGATTATAAATTGGGAAGACGAGCTAAATACTTGTTTAGTCTCATTGGTTTTAACTCGTTAAATTTGATTATTTTCTAATTTTTTATATTTTTAATTAATTTAATCTCAAAATTCACTTTAACTTTATTAGAGTCTTTATATTTTAATTTTCTATGTTTATCGGTAACCTATATTTAATTAGGGATTTAAGTCAAACATGTAACATTCAGTGATTTAGGTCCCGATTATGCGTGACCGTAGTGAGGCGTGCTGGTTCAATCGGAGTTTAAATTTGAATCCATAAAAAAATAACTAATAATAAAGAAAAATAATTAAGGGTATTATTATTTGGGAATTAAAATGATTAGTGGTAGAATTAGAAAAAAAAATAAAAGTTTCTATGGACAAAATTGGCATTATGTAAATTATTTAGGGAAAAAGTGTGAATATGGAGAAAGATGTGACAAATATGGAATTTGTAATGCCCACTAATTAGAGTTTAATTTGAATAAGTATGTGGTATAAATAGAAAAAACATGATAGATAATATATATCAAAATAGATAAAATAAATGATTAAATTAGAAATTAAAATAAATTAAATTGATAGCCACGATGAATTTGCATAAATTAGACAATATAATTAAATTGTATTTTTGGTAAAAAAAATTTAAAATGACTAGATAAGTAAATATATGAAGATAATAATAATAATAATAATAATAATAATAATAATAATAATAATAATAATAATAATAATAATAATAATAATAATAATAATAATAATAATAATAACAACAGAAAAGTGAACAGTAGACACATCAGGAAAAAAAACCAGCAAAATCGTGAAAGTGGGACAAAAGTCAAGTTAGACTTCTTTTGGTCCTTTTGCTTTCAACTCCAACCCTCTCCTTCTTCTTCTTCTTCTTCATCATCCCTTTTCCTTCCACCATATCACAACCCAAATTCTTCATCATCTTCTTCATAATTTGCAAGAAAAATTCGTTCCAAATAAATTCGATCTTGGTAAGAAATATCTTTCCCATGATTATTGTGTTATTAGAACTTTTTGGATTATGTTCTGCAGTGTACTTCATTCATTTTTTTGAGTATTCTATGAATCAAATTTGAGGAGGTGTAAAACATAAAAGTTTTTCATATATGTCTTGTGTATTTGTCTATCAAATTTTATTGAATGATTTTGAGTATATGAAAAGAAATAGTCATTGGGGTGAAACTAGTTCAGGGAGACGTATCAACTGGATAACCTACTGTTTTTGTTTAAATTGATCATCTTAATGGCTGAATCTGATGTTTTGTAAAATATAAAATTTGTAGGTATATGTGTTATTTAGATCTCTACAAAATTTTTATAAATATCTATTGTGTAGGTTGAGTTATAGTGAAATGAATTATAGCTGTTACTTGATTGAGTTGTGTTCTATTACATGTGCAACTCTAGTAACTTCGTCCTTATATTTGACCTATTTTTAGATCAAATTAGCCAAAGTTCAAAACATAAAAGTTTTAATTATATGTCTTATTTAAATTCATGTGATAGTCCCACTTGAAAATGTGTAACATCCATTAATTAAGATTTAATTAGAATAAGTATGTGGTATAAATAGGAAGAAACATGATAGATATTATAGATTAAAATAGATGAAATAAATGATTAAATTAGAAATTAAAATAAATTAAATTGATAGTCATGATGAATGTGAATAAATTAGACCAAATAATTAAATTATATTTTTGGTAAAAAAAATTAAAAATGACTAGATAAGTAAATATATGAAGATAATAATAATAATAATAATAATAATAATAATAATAATAATAATAATAATAATAATAATAATAATAATAATAATAATAATAATAATAAAGCTTAAAAGGTGGCTGAAGAAATTGTAGTTATTTATTTAAATTATATTAAGAATAAATATTTTATCAAGGTATTAATTAATTATATTTTTAAATTAGGATTTCAACAAGAAGAAGACCAACAAAAGTGAACAAGCTCTGAGCTCATATTTTGGAAAAGAAAAACCCTATCGAGGTTTGTACATATAATTATTCTAGTTTGCCCCTTATGTATGATTGTATGTGCATGACATGAATTATTTGTCATCATGATGAAATAATATATTATGGCATGTTTTAACATTATAGAAATGTTATTAACTATGAACTTAACATTATGCTAATATTTTATAAAATATCATGTTATTATATGGGTTTGAAATAAATTGTGCTTATATTATTATGCTCATATGAAATGAGTATTAGTTATAGAAACAAGTAATTAGTGGTGTTAATTGCCCATTTCTCTACCTGAGGACTGACATAGGATAGACGGTGCACCATTAGGGGAAAGTTTCGGTACCGATATTGATATGATTCAAGGACAGGGTGGCTATAGCTCCGAGAGTGCCCCTGATCCTAATTACAAATAGATAAATGATTATACTAGGTCAAGGTGGCTGAAGCTCCACGAGCGCCCTTGACTTAAGATTATAGTGAGTAGGGTGGCTTAAGCTCCGCAAGCGCCCCTATGTCAAACCTCGTATCCGGACAGTCCGGGAATGAGATTTTGGGCTAATAATTCATAGAAGAAAATATGAAATTTAATTAATTTATGTAAGTAACAAAGTGTAAAATGCTTACATGAGGTGGTGCAAATTTAATTATTGAATAATGTTATTTCGTTTATTTATATTTTTTTATGTTATGTATTTATTTATTTTCTATGACAAATATGCAATAAAATTTGATATGCCATGATTTTATTTGAGACATACATTTGTGTGACTACTTATATGTACCACTAAGCTAGAGATAGCTTAGCGTGGGTTCTTCTCACGTGGGAATTGAAGTTGTAGATAATAGCTAGTGGAGTTGATCAGGAAGAAGTCCAAGCCCATATCAGCAGAGACACAAGAAGCATAGTTAGAGGGTTGGTTATCTATTATTATTATTTTTAGTTTGACTAAGTATATGGTGTGGTAGACATGTCTCATATATTAATATTGTGTATGTAAATAATTATATAACCTAATCGGGTGCCATATGTATATACAATATAAGGATAATATATATTGTTAATTAGAACAACTTGTCTAAACCAATATAAATAAATAAATAAATAAAGTTATTTAAAATGAATTTGTTTTTTCTAATTCGAACAGATTTATCGAGTTAAGCTTGTGGCATCCTTCTTGTATATGTGGGACTATCCCATATATATAAGTGGAGCATGACATTTAGTGGTATGAGAGTAGGTTTAGGCGTTTCTAAGCCTAGGTGTGAAATGAGATATTAGGTTTAAAAATACATATGTTTGATATAATTCTGGTATGAGTTTTCTTCTTGGCAACTTGTAGGATTGTAGAAAGATGTTTTTGGATGAATGGGATATGGCTGAGAGTACCGACTCTCCTGATACTTGGACTCCTTATCAGCCTAGTGCAGCGAGTGTGCAAGGGAAAAATGCTGCTCTAAATCCCCCACCACATGCAGTAGAACAGATTGACCCTGGTCAAAATCCATTTATACAATAGATGACTCGATTATTCGAACAGATGGTACAAGCCATTCCTCAGCCTACCCTAGTTCCACCACCCAAACCAAAAGTAACAATTGATAAGCTTCGTTTATATGGGGCTTCGGATTTTTATGGTAAGAGAGATGAAGATCCAGTTGCAGCTGAGTATTGGTTGGAAAAGACTGAAAGAATTTTTAAGAAGTTGCAAGTGGAAGTAGATGAAAAAGCTAGATTTGCTACTTCTCTACTCCAAGATGAGGCATATTATTGGTGGAAATCAGTTCTTATCAAGCCAGATATGGTGGAATCGGTCTCATGGGATTCCTTCCTCTCTGAATTTAAAGAGCAAGATATTCCGTTGATCTATATTGATGAGAAAAAGAAAGATTTTATGAATCTCAAGCAAGGTAAAATGTCAATGACTGAGTATCAGCAGGATTTTACTAGACTAAGCAAGTATGCCCCTAAATTAGTTGTAAGTGAAAGAGATAAATGTAGAAGATTTGAAGATGGCCTTAATGAAGAGGTTGGAGATATTGTGACTGCTCTTCAGCATAACAATTTTTCCCAGTTAGTTTCTGCAGCACTCAGCCTTGAGAAAAGGAAAAAGAGAAAAATAGAAGAATCTTCTAAAAAGTGAGCTACTCCCGAGACTCAATTCACTGGGAAGAATAGTCATTTCTTTACTAGCCGTTCACAGAATAGAGGACAAGAAAAGGGTTCTAGCTATTCACAAATAGGGTCCTTTAGAAGGGGATCGCCCTCTACGGAACCTTCTGCTACAACCAATTCACAACCTCAGGTTAGCAAGGAAGCTATACTAGCATGTACCATTTGCAATAGGAGCCATCGAGGGGAATGTTGGCATGTCACAGGTGCTTGCTTTAGATGTGGGTCCAAGGAACATATACGAAGGGATTGCCCACTCTTGACAGGTGGTACTCCTACTCATACTACTAGGTCAGCTCCAACTCAGCCTGGAGTTCAGTTCAGAGGAGGACCAGGTCGATTGAGGCAGGCGGTTTCAGAGACAGTGAAAAGACTTAGATCCAGTAGAGCTCCAGCCTGAGCCTATGCCATGAAAGCTAAGAAAGATCAGGCGGCAATAAATGTTATTGTTGGTATGTTTTTATTATATGATTTTGACATTTGTGCATTCATAGATCCGGGTTCCACACATTCCTATATTTGCACTAGTACACCTAGTCAGCATAATATGATTAAAGAAAACCTAGAATATGGAATTGAAGTTAAGAATCCTTTGGGTCACAGTGTAATAGTGAATAAAGTATTTAGGAATTGTCCTTTGGTTGTGCATGGGAAGGTGTTTTCTGCAGACTTGATTGAGTTGCCTTTTCATGAGTATGATGCCATATTAGGCATGGATTGTCTCTCACATCATGAAGCAGTGATGGATTGCAAGTCTAAATTTGTGGTACTTAAGATAGAAAATCAGGAGGAAATTATTGTGAAAGGTGAATTATTTTCACAACATCCTCGAGTCATATCCATAATGAAAGCTAGGAGATTGATGAGAAAAGGGTGTGAAGCTTATTTGGCCCATGTGATTGACACCAGAAAAGGAGGTTCAAATCTTGAAGATATTCTGATGGTAAATGAATTTCTAGATGTCTTTCCTGATGACTTACCTAGGTTACCTCCGGAGAGAGAGATAGAATTTACTATTGATCTTGTTCCAGGAACTATGCCTATATCAAAGATGCCATACAGAATGGCCCCATCAGAGATGAAAAAACTTAAGACACAATTGTAAGAACTCATTGATAAGGGTTACATTAGACCAAGTACATCCTCATGGGGTGCACCAGTATTGTTTGTGAAAAAGAAGGATGGATCTTTGGGGCTATGTATTGATAATCGACTGTTGAACAAGGTGACCATTAAGAACAAGTACCCTTTACCGCGAAATGATGATCTCTTTGACCAATTGAAAGGTGCAGGAGTATTTTCCAAGATAGACTTGAGATCTGGTTATCATCAATTAAGGGTGAAGACATAGGATACTGCTAAAACTGCATTCAGAACCAGATATGGTCATTATGAGTTTTTGGTTATGCCATTTGGGCTGACCAATGCTCCAGCAGCATTTATGGATCTTATGAATAGGATCTTTAGGCCACATCTTGATCAATTTGTTGTCGTTTTCATTGATGATATTTTGGTATATTCTAAAGATTTAGAAGAACATGAAAAGCATATGAGAATAATGTTGTAAACTCTCAGAGGATATAAGCTTTATGCCAAACTCTCAAAATGTGAGTTTTTGTTAAAGGAGGTGACATTTTTGGGACACATTATCTCTACAGAGGGCATTAAAGTGGATTTTACCAAGGTTGAGGCAATTGTGAATTGGAAGCCTCCACGGAATATGACTGAGGTCAAAAGTTCTTGGGTTTAGCTGGATATTATCGGAGATTTGTCAAGGGTTTTTCAATGATTGCTTCTCCTTTAACAAGACTATTGAGAAAGGATGCTAAATTTGAGTGGACAGATAAGTGTCAAGCTAGTTTTGATAAGCTTAAAAGTATGCTCACAAAGGCTTCTGTTTTGACACAGTCGATTCCTAATAAGGAGTATGTCATTTATAGTGATGCTTATCGTAATGGATTAGGTTGTGTATTGATGCAAGATGGAAAGGTGCTTACTTATGCTTCTAGACAGTTAAAGCTGCATGAGAAGAATTATCCTACCCATGATCTGGAGTTGGCAGCTATAGTTTTTGCATTGAAGATTTGACGCCATTATTTATATGGGGAGAAGTGTTTCATTTTCACAGATCACAAGAGTTTAAAATATCTTTTGTCACAGAAAGAATTGAATCTGAGGCAGAAAAGATGGCTAGAGCTAATAAAGGATTATAATTGTGTGATTGACTATCATCCAGGCATAGCTAATGTAGTAGCAGATGATTTAAGCAGATAGATGGTGGAAGAATTGCACTTTCAACCCACTCTTATGCAGGAAATCAAGGATGCACAAATACAAGATAGAAAGCTAATTGAATTAGCTGAGTTGATCTCTAAGGGGGAGAGACCTGGATTCACTATGGACTTAGATGGTGGATTGTTCTATCAAGACAAATTATGTGTGTCTGATGTAAAAGATCTTAGATAGAGGATTCTTAGAGAGGCCCATGAAAGCAAATATGCTATGCACCCAGGGAGTAACAAGATGTACCAAGAGTTGAAGAGCAAATACTGCTAGGCAGGTATGAGAAAGGACATCACATAATACACTTCAAAATATTTGACTTGTCAGCAGGTCAATGGGGAACATCAAGTACCTTCAGGGTTGTTACATCCAATTTCTATTCCAGAATGGAAGTGGGAACGAATTACTATGGATTTTGTGACTGGATTGCCTTTGACTCCAAAGAAACAAGATACTGTATGGGTCATAGTGGATAGATTTACAAAATTAACACATTTCTTACCTATCAGTAAGGATTACCCACTGAATAAATTGACAGAAATTTATATGAATGAAGTTGTACGACTTCATGGAGTCCCTGTTTCTATTGTGTCTGACAGAGATCCCCACTTCACATCTCAATTTTGGGGTAGTCTATAGTGAGCTTTAGGAACTAAGCTCAATTTCAGCATGACTTTTCATCCGTAGATAGATGGACAGTTAGAAAGAGTCATCTATATTCTATAAGATATGATGAGAAGTTATGTCATCAAATTTGAAGGTAGCTGGGAAAAATATATTCCTTTAATGGAATTCACCTATAATAACAGTTATCAGTCTAGTACCCAGATGGCTCCATATGAGGCACTTTGTGGCAGAAAGTGTCGAACAACTATATGTTAGACAGAGCTCAGCGAGAGGAAACTTATGGGACCAAACCTAGTGCAAGAGATGAAAGAAAATGTGAAAGTCATTCGCGAAAGACTTAAGGCAACTACAAATAGGTAGAAATCATATGCTGATCTTAAGAGGCGAGACATTGATTATGCAGTGGGTGATAAAGTTTTTCTTAAAGTTTCTCCCTGGAAGAAAGTTTTACGATTTGGGAAGAAAGACAAGTTAAGTCCAAGGTTCATCGGACATTATGAAATATTAGAAAGAGTTGGACCTGTTACTTATAGACTCGCTCTACCACCGGAGTTGAGTCAAATACGTGATGTCTTCCATGTTTCAATGTTAAGACGATATAGAACAGATCCTAATCACATCATACCTACTGAAAGCATTCAAGTGAGACAAGATTTGACATATGAAGAAGAACCAGTGCAAATTTTAGCATGAGAAGTTAAGGAGCTGAGGAACAAGCGATTTCCATTAGTGAAAGTACTGTGGAGGAATAATGCAATCGAAGAAGCAACATGGGAAAGCAAGGAGGTGATGAAAGCTCAATACCCTCACCTAGTCAGTGATGATATATTAGGTATGTTTCGAGGACGAAAGATCTTAAGGGGAAGAGAATTGGAACGTCCATTAATTAGGATTTAATTAGAATAAGTATGTGGTATAAATAGGAAAAAACATGATAGATAATATAGATTAAAATAGATGAAATAAATAATTAAATTAGAAATTAAAATAAATTAAATTGATAGCCATGATGAATTTGAATAAATTAGACCAAATAATTAAATTGTATTTTTGGTAAAACAAAATTTAAAATGACTAGATAAGTAAATATATGAAGATGATGATGATGATGATGATAATAATAATAATAATAATAATAATAATAATAATAATAATAATAATAATAATAATAATAGTAATAATAATAATAATAGTAATAATAATAATAATAATAATAATAATAATAATAATAATAATAATAATAATAATAATAATAATTAAAGGTAAAAAAAACGAAAACCGAAAAGTGAACAGTAGACAGCCGAAAAAAAAACCAGCAAAATCGTGAAAGTGGGGCTCAAGTGAAGTTAGACTTCTTTTGGCCCTTTTGCTTTCAACTCCAACCCTCTCCTTCTTCTTCTTCATCATCCCTCTTCCTTCCATCATATCACAACCCAAAATCTTCATCATCTTCTTCATAATTTGCAATAAAATTCGTTCCAAATAAATCTGATCTTGGTAAGAAATATATTTCCCATGATTATTGTGTTATTTGAACTTTTTGGATTATGTTCTGTAGTGTACTTCATTCATTTTTTGATTATCTTTTGAATCGAATTTGGGGAAATGTTAAACATAAAGGTTGTTCATATATATCTTGCGTATCTTTTTTTCACATTTTATTAAATGATTTTAAGTATATGAAGAGAAATGGTCATTGGGATGAAACTGGATCAGGGCGATGTATCAACTGAATAACCTATAGTTTGTATAACGATTGATCATCGTAGTGGCTTAATATGAGGTTTTGTAAAACATGAAAGTTGTAGGTATATATGTTGTTTAGGTCTCTGCCAAATGTTGTATAAATTGCTCTTGTGTTAGTTGAGTTATAGTGAAATGAATCATGACTATTCCTTAATTGCATAGTGTTCTGGTACCTGTGAAGCTCCAGTAATTTCGTCCTTATATTGGTCCTATGTTTATATCGAATTAGCCAAAGTTTAAAACTTTAAAGTTTTAATTCTATGTCTTATCTAAATTTTTGTGAACATCCCACCTTAAAATGTCATGTATTTTGTGAGTTATGAGCTGAACAATTGAACTGGTTGGATTGATACTCTATGTTAAACCAGTTATAGATCCACCAATATTTGAGAACCTTAGAGACCGAATCTTGAAATGAGTTAAACAGGAACAATGTTCCAAATTAACTTATATAGTTGTATAAACATTTTCAGAATAATTGAAGCTACACATTAAAACCTATGAAATTTTTAATTTGGTACCTCGAAACTACCTAAGGGCAGCAAAATAGGGAAATATTTAAAATTATACCCAAAATTATGTAAAGGTTCAAAATTTTTGAAATTTTAATGTATTTTAGTTTTACATGTTATATTTAATTAGGATCAAGAATCATATAAATTGGATAAGTGTAGAAAACGTTATTGATCCAACAGTCCTTAAAGGTCTTGGTCTAGCTTAAAAGAAATTATAGTTATTTATTTAAATTATATTAAGAATAAATATTTTATCAATGTATTAATTAATTATATTTTTAAATTAGGATTTTAACAAGAAGAATACCAACAAAAGTGAACAAGCTCTGAGCTCATATTTTGGAAAAGAAAAACCCTATCGAGGTTTGTACATATTATTCTAGTTTGCCCCTTGTGCATGATTGTATGTGCATGACATGAATTATTTGTCACCATGATGAAATAATATATTATGACATGTTTTAACATTATAGAAATATTATTAACTATGAACTTAACATTATGCTAATATTTTATAAAATATCATGCTATTATATGGGTTTAAAATAAATTGTGCTTATATTATTATGTTAATATGAAATGAGTACTGGTTATAGAAATAAGTAATTAGTAGTGTTAATTGCCCATTTCTCTACCTAAGGACTGACATAGGATAGATGGTGCACCATTAGGGGGAAGTTTCAATACCGATATTGATATGATTTAAGGACAAGGTGACTATAGCTCTGAGAGCACCCCTGATCCTAATTACACATAGATAAATGATTATACTAGGTCAAAGTGGCTGAAGTTCCGCGAGCGCCCTTGACTTGAGATTATAGTGAGTAGGGTGGCTTAAGCTCAGCGAGCGCCCCTATTTCACACCTTGTATCCAGACAGTCCGGTAACGAGATTTTGGGCCAATAATTCATATAATAAAATATGAAATTTAATAAATTTATGTAAGTAACAAAGTGTAAAATGCTTACATGATGTGATGCAAATTTAATTATTGAATAATGTTATTTTGTTTATTTATATTTTTTTTGTTAAACCTTGAGGGGTATTTCCGTCATTTTGATGATAACAAATAAAATAGCAATATTATATTTAACATACTTGTTTTCTAAGTCTATTATTCAGAACATGGATTAAAATAGCAAGAATAGAGATTGGAAGAATAATCCTTGAAAGACAAAATTCAAGAAGTAGCATATTCACTGCCGTGACTCTATGAGTCATGCCCGTGAAAGAGCTAACCGTTACCAAAACCAACATTTGAAGTTTACGGCCATGTAGGAAGAACAAACCGTGAAGTGGAAATTTCAGTCACCTCCGTGAATATAAGTGTCACCCCCGTGAATGTTCATGCATTTTCATCCAGAGAGATTCACGACCAAAGTCACCACTTGGATCACGTCTGAGAAATGTGTCACGCCCGTGAATGAGTATGTCACGCCCGTGACTCAATGTGTCAAAACATTCCAGAGAGCTTCACGACCAAGGTCACCACTTCAGTCACGGCTTGGGAAGAAATGTCACTCCCGTGACAAATATAGTCACGCCCATGAACAATGAAAGAGAAACATGTCAGGCGCAATTATTTGGTTGGTACAACAGCTAGTTTTATATTTAATGCATCCCAACGACTTTATTCAGCCATGAGAGTATAAATGGAAGTCATTTATGCATTAAGAAAAGAGAGAATAAAGAGAAAAACAATAGAATAGCATATACTTCGAATTTAATCCTTATAACAAGCTATTTGTACTTTCATACTTTGAGAACAAATCTATTCTCTGTAAAAATCTTTTTGCTCTTCATTTATTGAGCAATTAAGATTTGTAACTGGTTCTCTCTGTAATCTTTACTCAAGTGAGCTTTAGGTATTTTTGGGTTAAGAGTAGAACATTTGTAAGGGTTAGTTGTGTGAGCCTCCAAAACACAAATTAAAAGGTTGTTTGTGTGAGCCTGTAAAAACACAAAGTGAAGGTTGTTTGTGTGAGCCTGTAAAAACACAAAGTGAAGGTTGTTTGTGTGAGCCTGTAAAACACAAGGAATTGGTTATTGTGTGAGCCATTAAAACACAAGGGATTTCTAGGTTAGGTGTGAGCCATTGTGAGAAACACCATAGTTGGGAGTGAGCTTGTAAAACTCCATTGTAACACTTAGTGTGTTAGTGAAAGTCCCAATTGCGATTGGGGAGAGGAGTAGGGTTTGTTATCACCCGAACCTCTATAAAAATCCTTGTGTCAAATTTTCTCTATCCCTCCTAAGATTAATCTTTTATTTCCGCACTTTATAGTTTAATTTTTGAAACTCCAATTCAACCCCCTTCTTGGTTTAATATATGGGAAACAATTGGTATCAGAGCTTTGTCTAGCATCGAAGCCTAAAAAGCACTAGTAAAGATTAAGATATGGCCAGTGAAGGATTCCAAAGTCTCAAACCTTACTTTGATGGAGCAAATTATGCCCATTGGAAGTTTCGGATGGAGACATACTTCGATAGTGAAGGAATTGAAGTCTGGGATAGTGTACGAAAAGAATGGACACCACCAACCAGAAGAGGAGCTGATGGTGAAAAAGAAGTACTATCAAGAGATGATTGGACTGAGCCTCAAAGAAGAGCAAATTTCAAAAACAAGAAGGCAATGACAATCCTATCAGGCTCATTATCTATTGAAGAATGTGGGAGAATACAACACTGCCCAACAACATACAACATGTGGAAGACATTGGAGAATTATCATGAAGGAACTAAACAAGTCAAATCCAAGAAGATTCAACTTCTGACTTCAAAATATGAGCTCTTTAAGATGAAATCCAATGAGTCAATCACTGACATGACCAACCATCTTCTAGCCATTATAAATGGAATGAGGAAACTTGGGAAGCATTTGAGTTTGGAAGATGTAAACAATAAAATCCTGAGAAGTCTTCCTCTTAAAGACTATGGCTCAAGAGTTGCTGGCATAGAAGAAGCAAATGAAGATATGAGCATCATGAATACTGATGTGCTGATTGGCAAACTTCTCACACATGAGATGGCAGTGAAGAGAGATAGAGAGCTTGAAGCAGAGCCAGAGAAAAGAAAGCCCTTAGCACTCAAAGCCTCTACTTCAAAATCTCAAGAAGATAGTGAAGATGATGAAGAAATAAGTGATGATGAAAATGAGGACATTGTTATGCTTTCAAGGAGATTAAAAAAATCATTGAGAAGAAAATGAGCAACTCCAGAAAATTCAGGCAAAGAAACCTCAAACAAACCTCTAATGACACACATAGAAGTAAGAAAGAGGTAAAGTGCTATGAGTGTGGAAAGAAAGGACATATCAAACCAGAATGTCCAAGGCTCAAGAAGCATAAGAGCAAATACCAAAGAGACAATGGAGAGAAAGGTCATAAAGCCACATGGGATGACGAAAGCTCTTCAAGTGAAAAAGATGATAATGAAAGTGAAGAGGTCAACCTATGTTTCATGGCTATCAAAGATCATGTCTCGAATAAGGTAAGATCACTACACTCATACTCTTTGAACAATGATAGTAGTGATAATGATGATGATAGTGATGATGATGATAATGATGATGAGCAAAGCCTAATAGAAGAGTTAAATCTAGAATTAGAGAAATATAGAGGTAAATTTAGTACTTATAGAAATAATATCTCTAATTTAAAAAATAAGATAGATGGTTTAGAAAAGGAAAACATAAAGCTTAAATCATCTAATGAATCTCTTCAAAAGTCATTAGATGAATACTCATCAAGACCCTCAACAGCTTCATTGTTAAAAGAAAATAATACTTTGAAAAATGAAGTTGAGGAACTTAGAAATTCCATTTCTAAATTTCACAAAGGTAAAGAGAGCTTAGATACTCTCATTGTGTCTCAAAGATCACCCTTAATTAGACATGGTCTAGGATTTAAGGACACATCATCATCTTCTCACAAAACTATATTTGTTAAGTCTAAAGAATCTCACATCTCCACACCTGTTAGAACAGTACCAAGAAATAAGCATGTTAAACCTTCTATACATAAAAAGAATAATCATGCCTTTATATATAGGACGCATGCATCTAGAAAAATAAAAATTAATCATGACTGTGCATGCCACTGTTCTCAAAATCAGTCTAATAGAATTAAGGCATTCAAATATATTGTAGGACCAGAAAATAAATTTAGACCAAAACAATGTAATTATTGTATGTAAAAAGGTCACATAAATAAATATTGTTGGATAAGGAAGGCTCATTGGGAACCTTCATGTTCTAACCCCCAAGGACCCAAACTCATTTGGGTACCTAAAAATCATACTTGAATTATGACTCTATAGGTATGCCTCAAGTCCACAATAAACAAAAATGCTTGGTTAGTAGACAGTGGATGCTCAAGGCATATGACAGGAGACAAAGAATTTTTCAGTGAAATCAAAAGTACTGATGGAGGTAAAGTTACCTTTGGAAACAATGCAAAGGGTAAGGTAATTGGCATTGGTTCTATTGGTATTAATGGTACTACTTTTATTAAAGATGTCTTACTTGTTGATGGCTTGAAACATAACTTGTTAAGTGTAAGTCAATTATATGATAGAGGAAACAAAGTAATCTTTACTTCAAATGAATGTCTTGTGATCTCTATCGATGGTCAAGAGATATTTAAAGGAAATAGAGATATCAATACATACATAATAAACTTACATGAACTATCTAACCATTCCTCTAAGTGTCTTGTGACTACTAGTGATGAATCTTAGCTATGGCATAGAAGACTTGGTCATGCTAACATGGACTTAATACAAAGTCTCAGCACAGGAGAACTAGTAAAAGGACTGCCAAAAGTTAAATATGAAAAAGGCAAGACATGCGATCCTTGCCAAAGAGGAAAGCAACATAAGTCATCCTTCAAAGCCAAAAACATAGTAAGTACTTCAAAACCTCTTCAACTCATGCATTTAGACTTATTTGGACCTACTAGAATTGCTAGCTTAGGAGGAAAACATTATGCATTTGTCATCGTAGATGATTACTCTAGATTTACTTGGGTAATTTTCTTAGCTCAAAAGAGTGATGCTTTTGAAAATTTCAAAAACTTTGCTAAAAGAGTTCAAAATGAAAAAGGTTACTGTATTTCAAAAATAAGAAGTGATCATGGGAAAGAATTTGAAAATGAAAACTTTGAAAGCTTTTGTCTTGAACATGACATTTCACATAATTTTTCATCTCCTAGGACACCTTAACAAAATGGGGTAGTTGAAAGGAAAAATCAAACCTTAATTGAAATGGCTAGAACAATGCTCAATGAATATGAATTACCAACTTATTTTTGGGCAGAAGCCACAAACACTGCTTGTTATATTTCAAATCGAGTTTTCAAAAGACCTCTTTTAAACAAAACCTCATTTGAGCTATGTAATGGAAGAAAGCCCTTGATATCATACTTTAGAGTATTTGGATGCAAGTGTTTTATATTGAACACCAAGGACAATCTTGGAAAATTTGCCTCTAAGTCTGATGAAGGTATCTTTTTAGGGTACTCTACAACCAGCAAAGCATATAGAGTATTTAATAAAAGATCACTAATGGTTGAAGAATCCATGCATGTTGTTTTTAATGAATCTAGTAGACTTGATCTTGTGAAAGGTAGTGCTCTTGATGATGTTGTAGGTAATATGGAAAGACTTGATATTGGAAATGGGAAAGAAGAAAATGATCAAGAAAATTTACTGCAAAATGATTCTCTACCTCAAAATCAAGAACAAAATGATCAAGAACTTCCAAAAGAATAGAGAATGACGAAAGATCATCCAAAAGAGCAAATAATTGGTGATCTATCAAGAGGAGTAAGTACTAGATCTCATTTCAAACATCTAGTCACTGACATTGCTTTTATTTCACAAATTGAGCCTAAAAATATTGATGAGGCTCTTAATGATGAAAGATGGGTAATTGTCATGCAAGAGGAACTCAACCAATTTGAGAGAAGTAAGGTATGGACCCTAGTACATAGACCCAAGGATCATCAAATCATAGGTAGCAAATGGGTATTTAGAAACAAATTAGATGAACAAGGGTTAATAACCAGGAATAAGGCTAGACTAGTTGCAAAATGATATAATCAGGAAGAAGGTATAGATTATGATGAAACATATGCACCTGTAGCTAGATTAGAAGCCATAAGAATACTTTTAGCATATGCATGTCACATGAATTTCAAACTTTTTCAAATGGATGTGAAAAGTGCATTTCTAAATGGTTATATAGAACAACCACTAGGTTTTGAAAGCTATGATTTGCCAAATCATGTTTTTAAACTTTCAAAAGCTTTGTATGGTTTAAAACAAGCTCCAAGAGCTTGGTATGAAAGACTAAGTTCTTTTTTATTAGAAAATGGCTTTACAAAGGGAAATGTTGACACTACATTATTCATCAAAAAACATAAGCATGATACACTAATTGTTCAAATTTATATTGATGATATAATATTTGGTTCTACTAATGAGTTGCTTTGTCAAAAATTTGCTAAGTGTATGACTAAGGAATTTGAAATGAGCATGATGGGAGAGCTTAAATATTTCCTTGGTCTACAAATAAAGCAAAGCAATGAGGGCATATTAATCAACCAATCCAAATATGCCAAAGATTTAATTAAGAAATTTGGTATGGAAGGATGCAAGAATGCCAAGACTCCTATGAGCACATCAACAAAATTGGACAAAGATGAAAAGGGTAAGAGCATTAATGAAAAACTTTATAGAGGTATGATCGGATCACTTTTATATCTCACTGCTTCTAGACCTGATATAATGTATAATGTTTGCTTGTGTGCAAGATTTCAATCTTGTCCTAAAGAATCTCATTTAAATGCAGTAAAAAGAATTTTAAGATATTTAAGATATTTACATGGATCATTGCATCTAGGTTTATGGTATCCTAAGAATTCATCCTTTTATATTATAGGATATTCAGATGCAGACTATGCTGGTAGTCTTTTAGATAGGAAAAGTACTTCAGGTACTTGTCACTTCATTGGAGAATGCTTAGTTTCTTAGTTTAGCAAGAAACAAGTTTCAGTTGCTCTCTCAACTGCTAAAGCGGAATATGTAACAGCTGGATGTTGTTGTACTCAAATTCTTTGGATGAAACAACAACAAGTGCTATAAATCTTTCAAACAATCCTATTCAACACTCAAGAAGTAAGCATATTGACATTACACACCACTTTATTAGAGATCATGTTCAATATGGAGATGTTGCATTAGAATTTATAAGCACAGAAAATCAATTAGTAGATATTTTCACTAAGTCTCTAAATGAGGAAAGATTTAATTTCATTAGAAGAGAACTTGGTATGATTGATGGATTAACCTTGTGATTGCTAGATTATGAAATTTTAATTGGTGATTTTAATTCATATCACAAGATATAAGATAGAAAGTTTGATGAAAATTCATGTTTTAAGGAATAGAATCTTTGTTGAAATGATTTAGTTTTGTTTAGGACTTAATTTTATTTGATGAAAATTTTAGGGGAGTCACGCCCGTGACACATGTTCACGCCCATGACTTAAATGACCCAAAGAGGCAGTGTCATTCACGACTTGGTTCACGGCATGGTTCATGGCTTCAAGTGGTGAAGCTTATTTTCACGGCTTCATTCACTCCCGTGAAAAGAGACTTTCACGCCCGTGATGATTATTCACGCCCGTGAACCTTAACACCCCAAAACTAACAGAGGCTTTCACGCCTTGAGTCACGGCTTGCTTCATGGGCATAAGTGGTGAAATTCAACATTTCACGCCCGTGACAATTTATTCACCCCCGTGATGGATGATCATTCACACCCGTGATATTCAAAGATAACGCCCGTGAACTTATTCCCGCCTTCATTCACGGGTGGAACACTCCTTCAGCAAATCGTGAACACGACCATTCACGCCCGTGAATACCTACTTCACGCCCGTGAATGTTTCGAGTATATATAGAACAACCGGTTATATTTTTCATTTCAACTCTCCAACTCCCAAAACCGCTCTCATTTACACACATTCATTGAGACATTGAAGATTTCGGCCCCCAAGACTCAAACTTTTCCTATAAATACCCAAAAGTTCGAATCTTCATCAAATATCATCCATTTCTAGGGTTTTCATAAGGATTTTTTGTAAAAAATTTTCCAACTCCATCACCAACCGAATTCTTCAAATCAAATGGAGACTGCTTCATCCAAGGGAAAGAGAAAGATGTCCCATGCTCCTAGGAGGTATGCAGATTACCTCATGAACCGCATTCCGGAGCAATGCCATTCTCGGTATGAAACTTTGAAGAAGAGACTTTTACTGTCATCAAGGTCCTTTGAATGGCAAACAGTCCGAAGTCTCGGACTCGAGACGGCTATGACAGAACAACTCCAAGCCTGTCATCTGAAAGATTTTGTGGAAATTCACCAGCCAACCCTAAGGGAGCTAACACTAGAATTCCTCAGCACCCTACAGGTTTCACCTACTGGAGTGGTGAAATTCCAACTCTGCGACAATCCCAACACCCTCAGTGCCATCAAATTTGGGGAATTGTTCAGTCTACCATCTAATAGCATCCTGAATGATACTGAGGTAGAATTCTCTGCCCCTCGAGCCTGGACACATTTTGGTCATGATTGTAGCTGGGACGTTAAGAAGACAAAGAGCACTCATCTCGTGGCCCTAGTTCACATGTATTTGCATAGGTTCCTAACCTATAACATATTTGCTAGGGGAGAAAGCAACGGGACTATCAGGAAATCGGAGCTCTTCCTCTTTGAGATGGCTCGCCGAGAACTCATAGTGGCACTTTCTAGATGGTTTGCAAACCATCTTCTCTCCATTGCCACCAAGCCTATTGGAGATATTTTCATTGGGGCATATGTCACCCATATAGCAGTGAAGCTTGAGTATCTAAAGCTGGACGCGCATCACTTCAACCTCATCCCTAGACATCCTCAATATCGCTTGGATGTCGAGTCCTTCATCAAGATGGGAGCAGCTGTCAGAATCGTTTTCCAGAACGATATCTTCTACTACTTCACTGACACTGCTGGGGAGATCATATGGGAAGATAATGACACGGAGGACTTTAAAGCAGGCCTTCAGGGAGTCCAGCAGAAGAAGAGGGCTCGGGTTGAGGAAGCACCTCCAGTAGCTGAGCAGGACATCGGATAGTCCTTGGCTTCCACACCGACCTTAGCGCAGCAGGTGGTTGACCTTTTGGAACCATGTTTTGAGGAGTTGTAGACTTCGATGGATGAGAGGTTGGAGAACCTCAAAGACTTCATGGAGTCTTGGATGGACAACCTTAAGGCTAAAGTAGCTAGGCTTCGTGATAGGATGTCCGGCTAGGAGTTAGGCTAGAGTGTAGCCTAAATTTGCTTATTTTGCTTGTTTATTTTGTTTATGTTTGTTGGTGTGTAGGAAATTTTCAATTTCCTTTTTGAACATGTAAACTTTGTTTGTATCTTTTCCTTTAATTAATGTATTTACTTTTGCTAATCTCATTGATATCTTTTTATACTTTTCTGATTGATGACAAAAGGGGGAGAAAACTAGCAATATATTATAGGGAAAATGGTATCAAACTAGCAATATATATTAAGGTAAATGAATTTTGAATCAAAAATTAAAATAGCAACTTTGATTCAAGAATTCATATGCAAAGTATAAAATTGAGAAATTGAGCTTTATATACATTAGATATACCTTAAGTATACTTTGCATATACCTTAATGCAAGTTACAAAAATAAATATGCCATGATATACCTTAAATATACCTTACATATACTTTATGCCTTAAAAAGGAATTATGGTATATATTGGATATACTTCTCATATAACTTGTATATACTTAAAATCTAGTAAGTGTATTTCAATGCTACATCATCCTTGCATTTTATAAATTCTTTATCCTAAGTATATTTTGAGGGGGAGACTTCTCAAAATCACATATTGCTAGATTATTTATCACCATCAAAAAGGGGGAGATTGTTAAACCTTGAGGGGTATTTCTGTCATTTTGATGATAACAAATAAAATAGCAATATTATATTTAACGTACTTGTTTTCTAAGTCTATTATTCAGGACATGGATTAAAATAGCAAGAATGGAGATTGGAAGAATAATCTTTAAAAGACAAAATTCAAGAAGTAGTATATTCATTGTCGTGACTCTATGAGTCACGCCCGTGAAAGAGCTAGCCGTTACCAAAACCATCATTTGAAGTTCATGGCCATGTAGGAAGAACAAACCGTGAAGTGGACATTTTAGTCACCCCCGTGAATGTTCATAAAAGACAAAATTCAAGAAGTAGCATATTCACTGTCGTGACTCTATGAGTCACGCCCGTGAAAGAGCTAACCATTACCAAAACCATCATTTGAAGTTCATGGCCATGTAGGAAGAACAAACCGTGAAGTGGACATTTTAGTCACCCCCGTGAATGTTCATGCATTTTCATCCAGAGAGTTTCACGACCAAAGTCACCACTTGGATCACGGCTGGGAAGTGTGTATGTCAAAACATTCCAGAGAGCTTCACGACCAAGGTCACCACTTCAGTCATGGCTTGGGAAGAAATGTCACTCCCGTAACAAACATAGTCACGCCCGTGAACAATGAAAGAGAAAAATGTCAGGCGTGATTATTTGGTTGGTACAATGGCTAGTTTCGTATTTAATGCACCCCAATGGCTATATTCAGCCATGAGAGTATAAATGGAAGTCATTTACACATTCAGAACAAGAGAAAAAAGAGAAAAACAATAGAATAGCATATACTTCGAATTTAATTCTTATTACAAGCTATTTGTAATTTCTTACTTTGAGAACAAAATCAATTCTCTGTAAAACTCTTTTTGCTCTTCATTTATTGAGCAATTAAGATTTGTAAGTGGTTCTCTCTATAATCTTTTCTCAAGTGAGCTTTGGGTATTTCTGGGTTAATAGTAGAACACTTGTAAGGGTTAGTTGTGTGAGCCTCCAAAATACAAATTAAAAGGTTGTTTGTGTGAGCCTGTAAAAACACAAAGTGAAGGTTGTTTGTGTGAGCCTGTAAAAACACAAAGTGAAGGTTGTTTGTGTGAGCCTGTAAAACACAAGGAATTGGTTATTGTGTGAGCCATTAAAACACAAGGGTTTTTTTGGGTTAGGTGTGAGCCATTGTGAGAAACACCATAGTTGGGAGTGCGCTTGTAAAACTCCATTGTAACACTTAGTGTGTTAGTGAAAGTCCCAATTGCGATTGGGGAGAGGAGTAGGGTTTGTTAACACCCGAACCTCTATAAAAATCCTTCTGTCAAATTATGTCTAGCCCTCCTAAAATTAATCTTTTATTTCTGCACTTTATAGTTTAATTTTTGAAACTCCAATTCAACCCCCCTTCTTGGTTTAATATCTGGGCAACATTTTTTATATTATGTATTTTTTTTATTTTACATGACAAATATGCAATAAATTTTGATATGCCATGATTTTATTTGAGACATGCATTTGTGTGACTGCTTGGGGAAAACTTTAATACTTATATGTACCACTAAGCTAGAGATAGCTTAGCGTGGGTTCTCCTCATGTAGGAATTGAAGTTGTAGATAGTAGCTAGTGGAGTTGATCAGGAAGAAGTCCAAGTCCATATTAGCAGAGACACAAGAAGCATAGTTAGAGGGTTGGTTATCTATTATTATTTTTTTAGTTTGACTAAGTATATGGTGTGGTAGACATGTCTCATATATTAATATTGTGTATGTAAATAATTATGTAACCTAATCGGGTGCCATATGTGTATAAAATATAAGGATAAATATATATTGTTAATTAGAACAACTTGTCTAAACCAATATAAATAAATAGATTAAGTTATTTAAAATAATTTTTTTTAATTCAAACAGATTTATTGAGTTAAGCTTGTGGTTTTCTTCTTGTATATGTGGGACTATCCTATATATATAAGTGGGCAATCACAAAATGTCATGTATTTTTTGAGTTATGAGCTGAACAGTTGAACTGGTTGGGTTGATACTCTATGTTGAACCAGTTATAGATCCTCCAATGTTTGAGAACCATAGAGACCAAATCTGGAAATGAGTTAATCATGAAAAATGTTCCAAATTAACTTATATAATTGTATAAAATTTTTTAGAATAATTGAAGCTGCACATTGAAATATATGAAGTTTTAAATATAGTACCCCAAAACAGCCTAAGGGCAGAGAACAGAGCAAATTTTAAAATTATACTGAAAATTGTGTAATGGTTCAAAAATTCTAAAATATTAGTATATTTTAGTTTTATTATATTTAATCAGGATCAAGAATCATATAAATTAGATAAGTATAGAAAACGTTATTGATCCAACAGTCATTAGAGGTCTTGTTCTAGCTTAAAAGAAATTGTAATTATTTATTTAAATTATATTAAGAATAAATATTTTATCAAGGTATTAATTAATTATATTTTTTTAATTAGGATCGCAACAACAAGAAGAACAACAGAAGTGAACAAGCTCTGAGTGTATATTTTGGAAAAGAAAAACACTTGCGAGGTTTGTACATATTTGTATTCTAGTTTGCCCTTTATGCATGTTTGTGTGTGCCTGACATAAATTATATATTATAACATATTTTAACATTACAGAAATGTTATTAACTATGAACTTAACATTATGCTAATATTTGATAAAATATCATGCTATTATATGATGTTGAAATAAGTTGTGCGTATATTATTATGTTAATATGAAATAAGTATTGGTTATAGAAACAAGTGATGAATGGTGTTAATTGCCCATTTCTCTACCTGAGGACTGACATAGGATAGATGGTGTACCATTAGAGGGAAGTTTGGTATCGATATTGATATGATTTAAGGACAGGGTGGCTATAGCTCCGAGATCGCTCCTGCTCCTATTTACACACAGATAAATGATTTTACTAGGTCAAGGTGGCTGAAGCTCCGCGAACACCCTTGACTTGAGATTATAGTGAGTAGGGTGGCTTAAGCTCCGCGAGCGCCCCTATTTCACATCCCATATCCGGACAGTCCGGGAACGAGATTTTGGGCTAATAATTCATAGAATAAAATATGAAATTTTATTAATTGATGTAAGTAACAAAATGTAAAATTCTTGCATGAGGTGGTGCAAATTTAATTATTGAATAAGGTTATCATGTTTATTTATTTATTTATTTATTTTATATTTATTTTATTTTTATGTTATGTATTTAATTATTGAATAAGGTTAACTATAGAGGGTTAGTTACTTATTATGTTTTTTTAGTTTGACCAGACATATAGATTTTGATAGACATGTTATGTATTTAGTTCAGCAGCATGTCTTATATTTTGATATTATATTGTAAGCAGTCATGTGTGAGACTGGTATGCCACAAATGATCAACTATGTAACTTAATGAACTACTATAAATATATATGACATGGTGATATATATATACATATATATATATATATATATATATATATATATATATATATATATATATATATATATTTATATATATTTATATATTTATATATATTGATAATTAGAACGATAAGCCAAATCTAATATAAATAAATGAATTTTTTTAAAATTAAACGATAGAAAAAATTAGTCAAATAGATTTATCGAAGATCCTTCTTATATATGTGGGATTATCCCTAATAAATAAGTGGGGCATCACATTTAGTGGTATCCGAGCCAGGTTTAGGCGTTGCTAGGCCTAGGTGGGAAATGAGATATTAGGTTTAAATATACATATGTCTCATATAATTCTAATATGGGTTTTCTTCTTGACAACTTGTAGGATTGTAGAAAGATGTCTTTGGATGAACGAGATATGGGTGAGAGTACCGACTCTCCTGATACTAGGACTCCTCATTAGCCCAGTGCAGCAAGTGTGCAAGGGCAAAAAGCTGCTCCAAATCCCTCACCATGGGGAGCAAAACAGATTGATCCTGGTCAAAATCCATTTATACAACAGATGACTGGATTATTCCAACATATGGTACAAGCCATTCCTCAGCTTACCCGAATGCCTCCACCTAAACCAAAAGTAACAATTGATAAGCTTCGTAAGTATGGGGCTTCGGATTTCTATGGTAAGAGAGATGAAGATCTAGCTGCAGCTGAGTATTGGTTGGAAAAGACTAAAATAATTTTACAAGAGTTGCAAGTGGAAGCAGATGGCAAAGCTAGATTTGCTACTTCTCTACTCCAAGATGAGGCATTTGATTGGTGGAAATCAGTTCTTACCAAGCTAGATATGGTAGAACTGGTCTCTTGGGATTCCTTTCTCTCTGAATTTAAAGAGCAATATATTCCATTGATCTATATTGCTGATGTTGCCCAGATATTGAGCCAAAAAGGGGAGTTGAATTGGAGTTTTAAAAATTTAACTTTAAAGTGCAGAAATAAAAAAATTAAGTTTATGAGGGATAGAGAAATTTGACACATGTATTTTTATAGAGGTTCAGGTATTAACAAACCCTACTCCTCTCCCCAATCGCAATTGGGAGTTTCACTAATACACTAAGTGTTACAATGGAGTTTTACAAGCGCACTCCCAACTATGGTGTTTCTCACAATGGCTCACACCTAACCCTGAAATCCCTTGTATTTTTATGGCTCACACAATAACCAATTCCGTGTGTTTTACAGGCTCACACAAACAACCTTTACCTTGTGTTTTACAGGCTCACACAAACAATATTTACCTTGTGTTTTATAGGCTCACACAAACAACCTTTACCTTGTGTTTTACAGGCTCACACAAACAACCTTTCTTTGTATTTTAGAGGCTCACACAACTAACCCTTACAAGTGCTCTACTATTAACCCAGAAATACCTAAAATTCACTTGAGTAAGAAATGATTACAGAGAGAAACACTTTCAAATCTCAAAAGTATGCTCACTAAGGCCCCTGTTTTGACACAACCGATTCCTAATAAGGAGTATGTCATTTATAGTGATGTTTCTCATAATGGATTGGGTTGTGTATTCATGCATGATGGAAAGGTGGTTGCTTATGCTTCTAGATAGTTAAAGCCATATGAGAAGAATTATCCTACCCATGATATGGAGTTGGCAGCTATAGTTTTTGCATTAAAAATTTGGTGCCATTATTTATATGGGGAGAAATGTTTCATTTACACGGATCACAAGTGTTTAAAATATCTTCCCTTTCAGAAAGAATTGAATTTGAGGCAGAGAAAATGGCTAAAACTAATAAAGGATTATAATTGTATGATTGACTACCATCCAGGCAAAGCTAATGTAGTAGCAGATGCTTTAAGCAGAAAGATGGTGGCAAAGTTGTACCTTCAACCCACTCTTATGCAGGAAATCAAGGATGCACAAAGACAAGATAGAAAACTAATTGAATTAGCTGATTATCTCTAAGGGGAAGAGACCTTGATTCACTATGGACTTAGATGGTGGACTGTTCTATCAAGATAGATTATGTGTGCCCGATGTCGAAGATCTTAGACAGAGAATTCTTAGAGAGGCCTATGAAAGCAAGTATGTTATGCACTGAGGGAGTAATAAGATGTACCAAGAGTTGAAGAGCAGATACTGGTGGGCAGGTATGAAAAAGGACCTCACAGAATACACTTCAAAATGTTTGACTTGTCAGCAGGTCAAGGCTGAACATCAAGTACCTTCAGGGTTGTTACATCCAATTTCTATTCCAGAATGGAAGTGGGAACGGATCACTATGGATTTTATGACTGGATTGCCTTTGACTCCAAAGAAACATGATATTGTATGGGTCATAGTGGACAGATTTACAAAGGTAGCACATTTCTTACCTATCAGAAAGGACTATCCACTGAATAAATTGGCAGAACTTTATATGAATGAAGTTGTATGACTTCATGGAGTGCCTATTTCTATTGTTTCTGATAGAGATCCCCAATTCACATCTCAATTTTAGGGTAGTCTAGAACGAGCTTTAGGTACTAAGCTCAATTTCAGCACGAATTTTCATCCACAGACAAATGGACGTCAGAAAGAGTCATTCAGATTCTAGAAGATATGATGAGAAGTTGTGTCATCAAATTTAAAGGTAGCTGGGACAAATATCTTCCATTAATGGAATTCTCCTATAATAACAGTTATCAGTCTAGTATCCAGATGGCTCTATATGAGGCACTTTATGGTAGGAAGTGTCGAACACCTCTGTGTTGGACAAAGCTCAGCGAGAGGAAGCTTATGTGACCAGACCTAGTGCAAGATACGGAAGAGAAAGTGAAAGTCATTCGCGAAAGACTTAAGGCAGCTACATATAGGCAGAAATCGTATGTTGATCTTAAAAGATGAGACATTGATTATGTAGTGGGGGATAAAGTTTTTCTTAAAGTATCTCCCTAGAAGAAAGTTATGCGATTTGGGAAGAAAGGCAAGTTAAGTCCAAGGTTCATCGGACCTTATGAAATATTAGAAAGAGTTGGACCTGTTGCTTATAGACTTGCTCTACCACTAGAGTTGAGTCAAATACATGATGTCTTCCATGTCTCAATGTTAAAATGATATAGATTAGATCCTAATCACATCATATTTGCTGAAAGCATTCAAGTGACACAAGATTTGAAATATGAAGAAGAACCAGTGCAAATTTTAGCAAGAGAAATTAAGGAGCTGAGGAACAAGTGAGTACCATTAGTGAAAGTATTATAGAGGAATCATGCAATCGAAGAAGTAATGTGGGAAAGCGAGGAGGTGATGAAAGCTCAATACCCTCACTTGTTCAGTGACGATGCATTAGGTATATTTCGAGGACGAAACATCTTAAGGGGGAGAGAATTGTAACGCCCACTAATTATAGTTTAATTTGAATAAGTATGTGGTATAAATAGAAAAAAACATGATAGATAATAGATATTGAAATAAATGAAATAAATGATTAAATTAGAAATTAAAATAAATTAAATTGATAGCCATGATGAATTTGAATAAATTAGACAACATAATTAAATTGTATTTTTAGTAAAACAAATTTTAAATGACTAGATAAGTAAATATATGAAGATAATAATAATAATAATAGTAATAATAATAATAATAATAATAATAATAATAATAATAATAATAATAATAATAATAATAATAATAATAATAATAATAATAATAATAATAAAAAATAAAAAAGAAAACAGAAAAGTGAACAGTAGACACAGCAGAAAAAAAACACAGTAAAATCGGGAGAGTGGGGCTGAAGTCAATTAAGATTTCTTTTGGCCATTTCTTTCCAATTTCAACCCTCTTCTCCTTCTTCTTCTTCTTCTTCATCATTCCTTTTCCTTCATATCACAGCCCAAAATCTTCATCCTTTTCTTCATGATTTGCGAGAAAAGTTGCTCCAAATAAATCTAATCTTAGTAAGTAATAACTTTCCCATGATTATTGTGTTATTAGAAATTTTTAGATTATGTTTTGCAGTGTACTTCGTTCATTTTTTTAAGTATCCTATGAATCAAATTTGAGGAGGTGTAAAACATAAAAGTTTTCATATATATCTTGTGTATTTGTCTGTCACAGTTTATTGAATGATTTTGAGTATATGAAAAGAAATGGTCATTGGGTGAAACTGGTTCAGGGAGACGTATCAACTAGATAACCTACTGTTGTTGTTTAAATTGATCATCGTAATGGCTGAATCGGAGGTTTTGTAAAACATAAACATTATAGGTATATGTGTTATTTAGTTCTCTGCAAAATATCGAATAAATATCTCTTTTGTAGGTTAAGTTATAGTGAAATGAATTATAGTTGTTCCTTGATTGAGTTGTGTTCTAGTACCTGTGTAGCTCCAGTAACTTCGTCCTTATATTTGACATGTTGTTAGATCGAATTAGCCAAAGTTCAAAACATGAAAGTTTTACTTCGATGTCTTATCTAAATTCCCGTGAATGTCCCACCTTAAAATGTCATGTATTGTATGAGTTAAGAGCTGAACAATTGAGCTGGTTGGGTTGATACTCTATGTTGAACCAGTTATAGATCCTCTAATGTTTGAGAACCATAGTGACCAAATCTGAAAATGAGTTAAACATGAAATAGTTTTTTAATTAGGATCACAACAACAAGAAGAACAACAGAAGTGAACAAGCTCTGAGTGTATATTTTGGAAAAGAAAAACACTAGTGAGGTTTGTACATATTTGTATTCTAGTTTTTCCTTTATGCATTTTTTTGTGTGCCTGACATAAATTATATACTATGGCATATTTTAACATTACAAAAATGTTATTAACTATGAACTTAACATTATGCTAATATTTGATAAAATATCATGCTATTATATGATGTTGAAATAAGTTGTGCATATATTATTATGTTAATAAGAAATAAGTATTGGTTATAGAAAAAAGTAATTAATGGTGTTAATTGCTCATTTCTCTACCTGATGACTGACATAGGATAGATGGTGCACTATAAGAGGGAAGTTCGGTATCGATATTGATATGATTTAAGGACAGGGTGGCTATAGCTCCGAGAGTACCCTTGCTCCTACTTACACACAGATAAATGATTTTACTAGGTCAAGGTGGCTAAAGCTCCGCGAGCGCCATTGACTTGAGATTATAGTGAGTAGGGTGGTTTAAGCTTCGCGAGCGCCACCTATTTCACATCCCATATCCGGACAGTCCGGGAACGAGATTTTGGGCTAATAAATCATAGAATAAAAAATGAAATTTTATTAGTAACAAAATGTAATATGCTTGCATGAGGTGATGCAAATTTAATTATTGAATAAGGTTATCATGTTTATTTATTTATTTATTTATTTTATATTTATTTTATTTTTATGTTATGTATTTAATTGTTGAATAAGGTTAACCATAGAGGGTTAGTTACTTATTATGTTTTTTTTAGTTTGGCCAGACATATAGATTTTGGTAGACATGTTATGTATTTAGTTCAGGAGCATGTCTTATATTTTGATATTATATTGTAAACAGTCATGTGTGAGGCTGGTATGCCACAAATGATCAACTATGTAACTTAATCAACTACCATAAATATATATGACATGGTGATATATATATATATATATATATATATATATATATATATATATATATTGATAATTAGAACGATAAGCCAAATCTAATATAAATAAATGAATTTTTTTTTTAAATTTAAACAATAAAAAACTTAGTCAAATAGATTTATCGCGTTAAACTTGTAATATCCTTCTCATATATGTGGGATTATCCCTAATATATAAGTGGGGCATCACAGAATTTCTCAAAGTTTAAATGTTAATCAAGATTAATTAACTTAATGAACCAATAAGAATTATGATTAATTTTAATTAGTGGAACCACTTCTTAATTTAGGTATAAAAGTAAAAAAAAAAAAAAAAAGAAGAAGAAATTCTACATTCTTCCATAAGCCATTTTCTTCTTCTTTTCTCCCACCTTAGTGCTTTCCACTTCTCCATCCCAAAATTGACCATTTTTCTGCAAATCAAGCTTGAAAAAGTGAGAAAAGAAATTAGTTTTGAGAGAGGAAAAATCAGAATTAAAGAGTTCTTACTACAAAGGGAACAAAGCAGCAAGAAGGAAGGAAGGAAAAAAAAAAAAGGAAGAAGAGTTGGGACAGATTTTGGTCCACTTTGGGTACACTTATGGTGAGTTTATTCTTCTTAAATTTAATATTTTTCCTTCCATTTGAGATCCATATTGATGATAGATGTGATTAGATTTGGTAGATTGAGGTTATGTTGCAAGATTGGAATTAGGAATTTAAGTTTGTGATTAGTTGATGAAAGTTGCAGTTAGACTTTGAATTGATGATATTTGATGTTAATTAATTGTTTTATGACTTAAAAACTAAAGAAAAATGATGTTAAGGGATGAATGAGGAGTTGCCATAGTTAAAGAAACTTAGGAAAAATTGAAATTAATATAGAAACACCACAATTGGTGATAGATTATGTGTGAATTGAGTGTTGAATTGAAGAAAATGAATTGAGAACTAGGATATGGTTTTGGGCAATCATGGCATATTAAGAGGAAAGTTTAACCTTAGTACATTTTAGCTCAATTAAGGTATAAAACATATTAGGAGCAGTAGAATATTATGTAGACATGAAAAGCATTGAAAATGGATATTGGAATTGAAATATGGTATGGTTGTGTAGGAAAAGTAAGTGAACAAGTGAGAGGCCCTCAAGAAGGTGACAAAAGCAAGGAGAAAGCTAGCTAATAAGGGAAGGAAAAAAAGGTTTAAGGGAAGAACCAAGGCTGATTAGGTATGTGTTTCATTGATAAAAATCTTACGTTTTGTTAATATATATGGAATTATATATTAAAGTTTGATATGTTTGTGTTTGTGATATGTTATGTGATTTGTTGTGGCTTTTGATATTATTATATATGGCAATGGAATCAAATAGTGTGAAATAACTGAGGCATATGAATATAGTTGCAATTCATGAAATTTTAGTATCAAAATGAATGCAAATGTTGAGTGTGGTTGAAATGTGGATTGATGCCAATTGATGACTCGGGTACAGAATTTCAGGAGCAGCTGTGACTCTTTTGATGATAACTTGAGTTCTGGAACTTAACTTTTGTATGTTATTTATTGGAAATGAAATCTAAGACACAAGAATTTAATTTTTATTTAGACCATAAAATTTAATTGTATCTACATTAGCTTAGAAAAATGTATAAAGTTCAAACCTAGAATCCATCCAGAAAATTCTGGGCAAACATTTTTGTGATGATACAATATTCAATTGATCATAACATTTGATAGGAAACTGGGATTTGAGTGATTTTTGATGCATCTGAAAGCTAAGACAATAATTGAAAACTTTTTAGAAGTCCAGAACTCCCAATTTGAATCATAAATGGGCTAAAAATGAAGCCCAAAAGTAGGTCCAAAATCTGCCACAGGTAAAAATATGAAATCTTGGGCTTTTGCATGTGTTGTGATTATTATATGTAACAATTAATGTGAATATTTACTTTATTGATAATTATAAATGTTTATCAAATTATTTATGTGTGAGATTTTAGTGCAATAATAATGGAAATAAAAACAAATATAGATAAACATAATTATGATAATTGAATAATATGGTTATTTTTGAAAATATTGTGAATTAATATAAAAATAGTTAAGCCATATGACACCTAATCTAGAACTAGAATAGAGAATATTTTAGCATGCCAATCAGGGGATTTTAGGCACTCGGTGCTAAATATAAAAGCCGCTAATGGCAAATTGATAAATGCGCTCGGCGTAAATTTTCTAAGCCGGTAATGACAAAATTATTAAGCCGGTAATGACATTATAATGAAAGCGTTTGGCACAATATTATAAAAGCCGGAAATGACAACCCCATTATTCCTATTAGTTAGTTCGGTTATAGGTATTATGGTTACAAGAAAAATGAAAATAATAATAATGTTAAAATCTGTCATTTTGCTAATGTTAGATTAATTAAAATTGTTAAATGTTGAATAGTTGCTGAAATTTATTGATTTTATATAATTATTGATTTTATGTCTTGTTATTGAAATGATTAATTAATATGTGATATATATATATATATATATATATATATATGTAAAAATTTTATCATTGAAGCACCACTAAGCTAGTAGCTTAGCGTAGGTGGCTTCCTCTCACGCAGGTTAGAATAGTAGTCGTAGAAATTAGAATTGTCAGAAGAAGAAGGGTATCCGGAGGAAAGCAACTACAAGCTTTGGTTTTCTTTTTGGTATATTTTGTTCAAAACTTTGTAAATTAAATTCTCGTTTTTATTTCATATAATGTGTATTAAAGATATGAATTACAATGTAAAAGAACATAGTTTGGATGTAAATTAATGTATTTTATAAATAAATAAAATTTTGAGTATTTATGCTTGTAATAATTTTTATTTCAGTGTCTGCAATATTTTTGTAAAAAAAAAATCTCTTCACTTCATTAATTTTATAAAACAGTAAGACGGGTCCCTTGCTGAACTTTAGTAGGGTGAATGTGTGTTACAAGTTTTGGTATTAGAGCTATAGGTTTTAACGATTCTTATTTAGTGGGTATGGGATGATAAGTGCATGTTTTCAATATTTGTATTGTTTTAAGCTACTATATTCTAATAAGGGACCCTTCTTCTGACAATATAGGTTTTAATGGATACGGAATCAAGGGAAAGTCACGAAGAGCAGGAGGGTGATAATATAGCTAATTCAGCTACTTATAGGCAGTCAGCATCAATTAGAGCTTCAGAGCCCAGTGTGATAGCTCCATAACATGCTGAAGAACAAATTGATCCAGGTCAGGTACCCCTTATGCAACAAATGGCTACCTTGTTACAGTAGATAGCACAAGTTGTGCCACCACCAGCTCCACCAGCTCCTCCACCTCAATCGAAACCCCAGATTGATAAATTAAGAAAATATGGGGCTACCGATTTTATAGGCAAGAAAGAGGATGACCCAATCGTAGCAGAATTTTGGTTGGAAAAAAATGGGTTTTTGAGGAGCTGCAATGTCCGGAGGAGTACAAGGTTAGATATGCAGTATCCCTCCTTCAAGAGCATGCCTATGAATGGTGGAAGTTGGTGTTAGTGAAACCTCAGACTTTGAACCCTCAGACATGAGATTTCTTTGTGGCAGAGTTTAAAAAGAAATATGTGCCAAGAATTTATGTGGATGAGAAAAAGAGAGAATTTCTCAATCTGAAGCAGAGGGGTATGACAATAGCTGAGTACGAGATGGAGTTCACCCGGCTGAGCAAGTATGCTACTGGGATTATTAGAGATGAAGCTGATAAATGTCGTAGATTTGAAGACGGTCTCGATGAAGAGATTGGATATTTAGTGGCTTCCCACCAGCATACAAATTTTGCTATGCTAGTGTCCTCTACCATTAGTGTTGAAAGGAGGAAAAAGCTAAAGATAGAAGCGTTCTCTAAGAAATCAATAGCTAATGTGGCCCATATATCGGGTAGGAAAGGATGGATAGTACCCAGACTCTTTCAGTCACGGGCTGTTGGGCAGACATTTTATGGTAGGCAGGGTCAGCATTTTAGACCCGCGACATCATCTGCTAGTTCACCATCATCATTTCCTAAGAGACCAGCTCAGGCTATGTGTCAGCATTGTGGTAAATCTCATATAGGAGAGTGTTGGTGGTTAACTGGGGCATGTTTGAGATATGGAGCTACTGATCATATGAAGAGAGATTGTCCCATAGTTAGTACATGCAGTATGGCACCAGCACAGACTATGGCACCGGTACAGAGCCATAGTAGAGGTCAAGGCCAGTTTAGAGGTGGTCGTACTGGACAAAGTCAGGAGGTATCTGAGACAGTTGATAGACCCGGAGGTAGTAGAGCTCCAGCTCGAGCATATGTGATGAGAGCCCATGAGGACTAGGATGCACCAGACGTCATAGTTGGTAAATTATCTTTATTTAATTTTGATTTACATGCATTAATAGATCTTGGTTCCATGCATTCATACATAAGCACGACTACACTTAGACAAGGGAACATGATACCTGAGACCTTAGAATATGAGATAGTTGTGACCAATCCGCTGGAACATAGTGTGAAAGTGAATCAGATTTATAGAAACAGTTCAATAAAAATTCAGGGTAGATAATTTTCAGCAGACTTAATAGAATTACCTTTTTATGAATTCGATGCTATTCTGGGTATGGATTGGTTGAAAAAGCATGGAGCTATAGTCGACTGTTGATCTAGAAAAGTTGTACTTAAAATTCCCAGGCAGGATGACACCATCATTCAAGGTGAAGGTCAAACATGTTTGACTAGTGTTATTTCTGCATTAAAAGCTCGGAAATACATTAGGAAGGGATATGAGGCATACTTGGTCCATGTGATAGATACCAGGAAGAGGGGTCCAAAACTCAAGGACATCCCCACAGTGTGTGAGTTCCCAGATGTGTTTCCTAAAGATTTGTCGGGATTACCACCAGATAGGGAGATAAAGTTTGCTATTGATGTAATTCCTAGTACAACCCCGATATCAATTACTCCTTATAGAATGGCACCTATAAAATTGAGAAAGTTGAAGAGTCAATTGTAGGAATTGCTAAACAAGGGATTCATAAGACCTAGCGTGTCACCATGGGGTGCTCTGGTGTTGTTTGTGAAAAAGAAGAATGACACCTTATGATTATGTATTTATTACCGACAATTGAATAAGGTGACGATTAAAAATAAATACCCACTACCTAGAATTGATGATTTGTTTGATCAATTGAAGGGAGCAGGAGTATTTTCTACGATTGATCTCAGATTTGGGTATCACCAACTGAAAATCAAAGAATCAGATGTGTCCAAAACAACCTTCAGGACTCGATATGGCCACTATGAGTTCCTGGTTATGCCATTTGACTTAACGAATACACCAACTACCTTTATGGATATGATGAACAGGATTTTTAGGCCTTACCTTGATCAGTTTGTGGTAGTTTTTATAGATGATATCCTGGTGTATTCAAGGGATAAAGGAGAACATGATAGGCATATCGGAATAGTACTTCAGACTTTGAGGGAAAATCAATTGTATGCAAAGCTGTCAAAATGTGAGTTCTGGTTGGAAGAAGTGGGATTCTTAGGGCATGTTATTTTAGTTGAAGAAATCTGTGTTGATCCTAACAAAATATAAGCCATTCTAAGTTGAAAGCCACCTCGCAATGTAATAGAAGTTTAGAGTTTCCTTGGATTAGCTGGTTACTACAGAAGGTTTGTCAAGGGATTTTCAATTATAGTTGCACCAATTACCAAGTTGCTCAGAAAAGAAACTAAGTTTGAGTGGACAGATTGGTGTCAGGCAAGCTTTGAGAAACTAAAAGGTATGCTAACCGAAGCACCTGTTTTGACCCAACCTATGTCAGGGAAAGATTTTGTGATATACAGTGATGCCTCTCATAATGGGCTAAGTTGTGTATTAATACAAGAGGGTAAAGTAGTTGCTTATGCATCTAGGCAATTGAAGCCTCATGAGCTAAATTACCCTACTCATGATTTGGAGTTGATAGCAATAGTGTTTGCTTCAAAAATATGGCGACATTATTTGTATGGAGAACGGTGCTAGATAAACACAGATAATAAGAGCCTCAAATACTTGCCCACACAAAAGGAGTTGAACTTAAGGCAAAGACGCTGGTTGGAGTTAATCAAAGATTATAATTGTATTATTGATTATCAGCCAGGTAAAGCCAATGTAGTAGCGGATGTCTTAAGTAGAAAAACACTAGCATGTATAGTCTAAAAATTTCCTCAATTATAATATAATATATATAAATTAATAGTAAATTAAAAATTAGACTCATAATTTATTTTGGCAGATTTACAGGTCCAACCTATTTTAAGGCAATAAGGGAGAGAAGCTCAGAAGCAAGATCCGAAATTGATGATAATTTCTGAGGCAGTGAAAAAAAGGGAGAGACTTGAATTTAAGGTTGAAGATGATGGAAGCATAAGTTATAAAGGAAGATTGTATGTGCCAAATGAAAACGGATTAAAGCAAACAATTCTAAAAGAGGCACATAATACAACTTATTCTATGCATCCAGGGAGCAATAAAATGTATCAGAACCTGAAGACTCATTATTGGTGGGTAGGAATGAAGAAGGATATAGTGGAATATACTACAAGATGCTTGACATGTCAACAAGTGAAAGCAGAGCACCAGGTACCAACTGGATTATTACAACCTATTACAATTCCAAAATGGAAGTGGGAAAGGATTATAATGGATTTTGTATCTGGTTTGCCTTTGACGCAAAAGCAACATGATGCAGTATGGGTAATTGTTGACAGGCTTACCAAATCGGCTCATTTTCTGCCAGTTCGGATGGATTATTCGTTGAGCCAGTTAGTAGAATTATATGTTAATGAGATAATTCGACTGCATAGGGTGCTAGTATCTATTATTTCTGATTGAGATCCATGATTCACATCAAAATTTTGGAAAAGTCTACAGCAAGCATTGGGGACCCGACTTACTTTTAGTACAACATTTCACCCACAAACAGATGGGTAATCCGAACGAGTTATTCAATTGTTGGAAGATATGCTTAGAAGTTGTGTAATTAACTTTGAGAGTAGTTGGGATAAGTACCTGTCATTGATGAAATTTGCATACAATAATAGCTATCAAACTAGTCTCGGCATGGCACCATACGAAGCTTTATATGGAAGAAGATATAGGACACCATTATGCTGGACAGAACTTGGTGAAAAGAAGTTAATGGGGCCAGAATTAGTGCAACAAACAGAGGAGAAGGTAAAATTAATCCAAGATCGATTAAAAGCTGCAACTGATCAACAAAAGTCCTACACTGATTTGAAGAGGAAAGACATGGAATATGTTGTCAGAGACAAGGTATTTTTGAAAGTTTCACCTTGGAAAAAAGTACTTTGTTTTGGTAAAAAGGAGAAATTGAGTCCTAGATTTATTGGATCGTATGAAATATTTGAACGTGTGGGTCCAGTGGCTTACAGATTGGCCTTACCCCCAAAATTGGATAAGATCCACAATGTGTTTCATTTCTCAATGTTAAGGAGAAATAGATCCGATCTGGCATATGTAATACCAGTGGAATCAATAGAGGTACAACCAGACTTGATATATGTTGAAGAGCTAGTGAAAATCATAGCTCAAGAAGTCAATGAACTGCGGAACAAGAAGGTACCACTGGTAAAGGTTCTATGGCGCAATCATGCAGTAGAAGAAGCCACTTGGGAAAGTAAAGAAATGATGAGAACTCAGTATCCTCAGCTATTTGGCTCCAGCTAATCAGGTAAATTTTGAGGACAAAATTTTCTTAAGGGGGAGAGAATTGTAACATCCAGTGAATTAGGCCCCGATTATGTATGACCGTAGTGAGGCGTGCTGATTCAATCAGAGTCTAAATTTGAACCCATAAAAAATTACTAATAATAAGGAAAAATAATTAAGAGTATTATTATTTGGGAATCAAAAATATTAGTGGTAGAATTAGAAAAAAAAATAAAATTTTCTATGGACAAAATTGGTATTTTGGAAATTGTTTGGGAAAAAAGTGTGAATATGGAGGAAGATGTGGAAAATATGGAATTTCTCAAAGTTTAAATGTTAATCAAGATTAATTAACTTAATGAACCAATAAGAATTATGATTAATTTTAATTAGTGAGACCCACTTTTTAATTGAGGTATAAAAGTCAAAAAAAGGAAGAAGAAATTCTACATTCTTCCATAAGCCATTTTCTTCTTCTTTTCTTCCACCTTAGTGTCGTCTTCTGAAAATCAAGCTTGAAAGAGTGAGGAAAGAAATTAGTTTTGAGAGAAGAAAAATCAGAATTAAAGAGTTCTTACTACAAAGGGAACAAAGGAGCAAGAAGGAAAGAAGAAAAAAAAGGAAAAATGAGAAGAGTTGGGACAAATTTCGGTCCACATTGGGTACATTTAAGGTGAGTTTATTCTTCTTAAATTCAACCTTTTTTCCTTCCATTTGAGATCCATATTGATGATAGATGTGATTAGGTTTGGTAGATTTAGGTTATGTTGCAAGATTGGAATTAGGAATTTAAGTTTATGATTAGTTGATGAAAGTTGTGGTTAGACTTTGAATTGATGATATTTGATGTTAATTAATTATTTTATGACTTAAAAACTAAAGAAAACTAATGTTAAGGGATGAATGAGGGGCTGCCATAGCTAAAGAAATTTAAGGAAAATTGAAATTAATATAGAAACACCACAATTGGTGATAGATTAAGTGTGAATTGAGTGTTGAATTGAAGAAAATAAATTAGGAACTAGGATATGGTTTTGGGCAGCCATGACATATTAAGAGGGAAGTTTAACCTTAGTACATTTTAGCTCAGTTAAGGTGTAAAACATATTAGGAGCATTAGAATATTATGTAGACATGAAAAGCATTGAAAATTGATATTGGAATTGAAATATGGTATGGTTGTGTAGGAAAAATAAGTGAACAAGTGAGAGACCCTCAATAAGGTGACAAAGGCAAGGAGAAAGCTAGCTAATAAGGGAAGGAAAAGAAGGTTTAAAGAAAGAACCAAGGCTGATTAGGTATGTGCTTCATTGATAAAAATCTTACATTTTGTTAATATGTATGGAATTATATATTAAGGTTTGATATGTTTGTGTTTGTGATGTTATGTGATTTGTTGTGACTTTTGATATTTTATATGGCAATGGAATCAAATGGTGTGAAATAATTGAGGCATATGAATGTAGTTGTAATTCATGAAATTTTAGTATCAAAATGAATGCAAATGATGAGTTTGGTTGAAATGTGGATTGATGTCAATTGATGACTCGGGTACAGAATTCCAGGAACAATCCTGACTAGTTTGATGATAACTTGAGTTCTGGAACTTCTTTTTGTATGTTCTTTATTGGAAATGAAAGCTACGACATAGGGTTTTAATTTTTAATCGGACCATAAAATTTAATTGTTTAGATTTGCCCAGAAAAATGCATTAAGTTGCCTAGAATCTGTCCAGAAAATTCTGGGTAGAAATTTCTGTGATGATGTAATATTCAATTAATCATAACTTTTGATAGAAAACTGGAATTTGAGTGATTTTGTAATGAATTTGAAAGCTAATACAATAAGCTAAAAATGGTTAGAAGATCAGAACTCCCAATTCGAATTATAAATGGGCTAAAAATGAAGCCCAAATATAGGTCTGAAATCTGTCATAGGTAAAAACATGAAATCTTGGACTTTTGCATGTGTTGTGATTATTATATGTAATAATTAATGTGAATGTTTACTTTATTGATAATTATAAATGTTTAACAAATTATTTATGAGTGAGATTTTAGTGCAATAATAATGAAAATAAAGAACAAAAATAGATAAGCATAATTATGATAATTGAATAATATGGTTATTTTTGAAAATATTGTGAATTAATATAAAAATAGTTAAGCCCTATGACACCTAATCTAGAACTAGAATAGAGAATAGTTTGGCATGTCAATTAGGGGATTTTAGGCACTCGGTGCCAAATATAAAAGCTGGCAATGACAAATTGATAAATGCGCTCGGCGCAAAATTTTTTAAGCCGGTAATGACAAAATTATTAAGCTGATAATGACATTATTATGAAAGCGCTCGGTGCAATATTATGAAAGTCGGAAAGGGAGACTCCCTTATTCCTATTAGTTAGTTCGGTTATAGGTGTTATGGGCATAAGAAAAATAAAAAATAATAATAATGTTAAAATATGTCATTTTGCTAATGTTAGATTAATTAAAATTGTTAAATGTTGAATAGTTGCTAAAATTTATTGATTTTATATAATTCTTTATTTTATGCCTTGTTATATATATGTAAAATTTTTGTCATTGAAGCACCACTAAGTTAGTAGGTTAGCACGAGTGGTTTTCTCTGGCGCAGGTTAGAAGGGTAGCCATAGAAATTAGAATTGTCAGTAGAAGAAGGGTATCCGGAGGAAAGTAGCTAGAAGCTTTGGTTTTCTTTTTGGTATATTTTGTTAAAAACTTTGTAAATTAAATTCTCGTTTTTATTTCATATAATGTGTATTAAAGATATGAATTACAATGTAAAAAAACATAGTTTGGATGCAAATTAATGTACTTTATAAATAAATAAATTTTTGAGTATTTATACTTGTAATAATTTTTATTTCATTGTCTGCAATATTTTCGTAAAAAAAATCTTTTCACTTGATTAATTTTATAAAACAATAAGACGGATAATGCTCATTTACCTTGCTGAACTATAGTGGGGTAAATGGATATTACAGAACAGTTCTATGGAAAACGCATGTCTTGCTATTCTACGATTGACTCATATACTTGCAAGTTGACTTTAAGTTTAACATCACTTTGTAATTATATACTTATACTTTATACTTATGAGTTTATATATTTACTAATTTAAATTTTAAAAATTATTATATGCATACCATATTATTTACATTATATGATTTTTTATTAAAATAATTGTACTATACTAAATTATATACTAATCTAAATTATATTGATGAATTATATATATATACAAACTAAATATTTACAAACATACGTATTTATACTTTATAATTATATACTTATATACTTATGAGTTTATATACCTAATAATTTAAATTTTAAATATTACTATTTGCATAACTTACTATATATATTTATTTTTTATCAAAACAATTTTATTATATTAAACTTATATACTAATATAAATTATATTAATAATATACTTAATAAACTTATATAATTATATACTTTATAATTAATGCGGACACTATAGTCATATATATATTTTAAATAATCACAAACTTATACACTTATACTTTATAATTAAACCTTTTAACTCATAAACTAAATTATATTTTTGAAATTTAATTTAATGCTTACTTAAGAGAGAATACTCTCAAAAAATTTTCTTGCTCCTCAAAAATTGATCGTTTATTAATAGTATTTTTATATAATGATTGTGTATTTCTTATAATACTATTAAGTATCAACTCGTGAGCATGTTTAGATTTTAGGTAATTTTTATTTAGTTCAAAATATCTGAGTACTAAATTGTTTTATATTGTATTATTTAGTACTGAAAAAGCTGAAGAACTATATCGAATTGTCTCAAATTTTCAAGAGAATACAATATGGAGATTTTTTTTTCTTTTCAATACAATACAAAACTTGGATATATATATCTGAGTTTTCAAGACAATACCGAAAATTTTTCAATTATTGGATTGGACCGGACCATGTACACCTCTACATGTGATTGTCTCATAGCTAGGTCATCTAATGTACTGACTATTCTAGCAAGTATCCATATGTTAATTCTAAGAATATCATGTCAACTAATATGTTCTATCTTTTATTAATATTTTTTTATGTTTAATTATAGATTTTTATCATGTTTAGATACTTAATTATTTTAATTTTGTGATTGTAGGAAGAAGAGTTAAGGAAAAGAGGCCAAGACCTTCACGCATGTGAGGAGAAAAAGCAAAGTTTGGAGCCTCACACACGTGACAATGTGTTACAGGCATGAGGGGGTGTCTCTGACCGTGATGACTTTTCTCTTTGTTCCTATCGCTGGCACATGGTTTTGATCATGAGTGCGAAGTTTTTGAAACTCAATTTTTTATCGTTGACATGTGGTTTTGATTGTAGGCGCATCATTGCTTTATATACCTGTCAGGCATGCAAAAAATTATCACGATTGTGCTGAATATTTTTACTGAAGAGTGTGTCACGCGCATGATGACTCCTTTTTGCTGCAAAAGTCCAGTTGCATGTAAACTCTATTATGATCCAGTGGGGTCCAGAATTTGAAGATCAATGTCGATATGCATATCATCTATGGAGAAATTATCTTTTAATTAGGAATAAGAATTAAAGTTTAAGTAGGACTTCTTAGGCTATATATTCTAGTTTTATTTTACGTTGAGGTATTTGTTCACTCAGGAGGAGAGTTAAGAATTATGTGGTAGTGTTTCAGAAAGTTTTTTTCATCTTTTATTTTCTTTTATGTTGAAATTAGCCATTAGAGTAGACATAACCATTATTATTAAGATGCTAGACTAAATATTTTAATGGGTGCTTAGTGAGTAACTCCAATTTGTATTGTTTTTTATCTATTTAAAGAATGCACGATTTTCTTCAATTTTAATTGTACTTAATAAGTTTTTGGTTTAATAGTTATTTTATCACCAATTATTTAACATTAAATAGATATATTAAGGCTAGATTATTAGATACACCATCTATAATTTAACCTAAAAATTTGACTGAATTTTAGTTAATTTATTTGTTTGATTAATTGGTACTTAAAGGAAAAAACCATAAATCAACATTCATTGGTCCTTAATTCATTAAGGGATATGCAAATTGGAGGTTGTGAGCTAAGTTTCTATTTTTTCTCTCATTGACTTTCTTAATTGTTTTTTACTGCAATTTTAGTTATTAGTTTCTCTTATAGCTTAATCAACTCATTAAAATTGTTAGTGTTTAGGATTTTATTTCACTATTCATTAGTAATTTATAACTAATTAAGAATTTAGAACCACATAGTTTCTTAAAAGATCGACCTCGGGAGTGAACTTGCCATATTACACTAGTTTGTGCACTTGCGAGTACACTTTGCATTACATCAAATTTTAGGAGTCATTGACCGTGAACTATTTTTAGATTTTTAGTACCAACATTTCTTTTAAATAATTGTCTACAATTTTTATTTCTTTTCTTCCTTTTCATATTTTTTCAGTTGTTGACTTTAGTGTTTTGCTAGGTACCAGTAAACGAACAAAGTCAGAAGAAACATCTATTTGGCGGAGTTATGATTTAAGGTCTAAAACACATAGAAAAGAAAAGAGACCCTCTGAAGACAAAGAAGAAATATTCGAAAATCTTAAAATTTTGGAAGAAAATGCAGTGACATGATAGCAATTCCACCAAGAGAAGTTGAAGCACAGAGACAACTGGCCATGAAAAACTATGCCAGACCTGTAATTGGCAACACTATTTCGTATATCGTGTTAGGATAGGCAGTAAGATATTATGAGCGAAAAAACATATATTTGAACATGCTTCCATCCTTATGTGGGCTACCTAATGAAGACCTTTTAACATTCATAATGGAATTTTATGCAACTATATACATTTTCCCTTTGAATTGGCTAAATGAAGACCAACTACAGTTGAGGTGTTTTTCTTACACCTTAAAAGATAAAAAGCCAAGACATGACTTATGACTTTATCTCCTAAATCTCTCAAAATTGGACTGTAGTTTATCTCAAATTTATGGGTAAATTATATTCCCACCAAAAGACAAAGGAGTTAAGAGAATAAATTATAAATTTTTACCAAAAAGACTGAAACAGTCCATAAGGCATGGGATGGGTTTAAAATGCTTCTTTTATAGTGCCCTCACCATGGTTACCCTATTCCAGTAACTAATTAGTCCTTCTATGATGGTTTGAGTCAACAATATCAATGCATGGTTGACAATGCAGTTGGAGGAGCCATGAGAGAAAAGACAACAGCCGAAATATATGACATATTTGAACTTTTGAGAGCTAATTCTTAATAAAAGAGTGTGAGAGGAAGGAACATGACAGTGCATAAAGTTTCCATTGGTAATGAGTTGGCTTTACAGATTGTTGGGAGAAACCACCCAAAATTCCCTTGGAGAAATTATGATCAAAACTCACCACAGCTCCTAAGGAATCAAAATCAAAATTCATAATATAGTTATCATGATTATTTATATCAATAGTCATACCCACATCCAAACCAAATTGGACATGCTAGTACATCTAGAAAACCATTACTAGAAGAAACATTAAATAATTTTATACTAACAACTCAAGACAAGCAAAAGAGAATGGATAAGAGGTTGGATTCAATAGAAGCTTCATTTAAAAGGCTGAAGATTCAAATTGGGCAAATAACAAAGGCTATATAGGAGAATAAAAAAGGAAAGTTACCAAGCCAAATAGAGCAAGCCAAGTTCATAACTACGGATGGTAATCCCTGTAATGATGAAATAATTTCTACAGCTAACATGAAGTACTGTTCTCTTGTAGGTACACGTGAAATATAACTCTAAGAATTAAAATGTAACACCCACTAATTGGAGTTTAATTTGAATAAGTATGTGGTATAAATAGGAAAAACATGATAGATAATAGAGATTACAATAGATGGAATAAATGATTAAATTAGAAATTAAAATAAATTAAATTGATAGCCACGATGAATTTGAATAAATTAGACCACATAATTCAATTGTATTTTTGGTAAAATAAAATTAAAGATATTAGATAAAAGGAAATATGTGAAGATAATAATAATAATAATAATAATAATAATAATAATAATAATAATAATAATAATAATAATAATAAAATTAAAAAAAAAAAGAAAAAGAAAAGTAAAGTGAACAGTAAAATGGTCAGCAGAAAAAAAAAAAAACCAAAAACGGGAAATAGGAGCTGAAGTCTTTCTTTTGGCCATTTCTTCCAACTTCATCTCTTTTCTCCTTCTTCTTCATCATCCTTTTTCTGTCCTCCATATCACAGCTCAAATTATTCATCCTCTTCTTAAAGAGTTGTATCAAAAATCAGTCCAAATAAATTTGATCTTGGTAAGAAATATTTCTCCCATGATTATTGTGTTATTAGAACTTTTTAGGTTATGTTTTTACAGGATATTGAACTCTATTTTTGATTATCTGGTGAATCGAATTTGGGGAGGTATTAAACATAACAGTTGTTCATCTATGTCTTGTGTATCTCTCTGCCAAATGTTATTGAATTATTTTGAGTATATGAAGAGATATGGTTATTGGGGTGAAACTAGTTCAGGGAGACGTATCAACTAAATAACCTACAGTTTTTGTACAACTTGATCATCTTATGGCTTAATCTGAGGTTTTGTACAACAAGAAAGTTGTAGGTATATATTTTATTAAGGTCTCTGCAAAATTTCGTATAAATTTCTCTTGTGTAGGTTGACTTATTCTGAAATGAACTATGACTGTTCCTTGATTGAGCTGGTTTCATAAACCTATGCAGTTCTAGTAACTTTGTCCTTATATTTCACCTATTTTTAGATCGACTTATCCAAAGTGCAAAACCTAACAGTTTTACTCCTATGTCTTATCTAAATTTCTGTGAAAGTCTCACCTTAAAATGTCATGTAATTTGTGAGTTATGAGCTGAATAATTAAACTGGTCGGGTTGATACTCTATGTTGAACCAGTTATATATCCTCCAATATTTGAGAACCTTACAGACCGAATCTGGAAATGAGTTAAACATGAACAATGTTCCAAATTAACTTATATAACTGTATAAAATTTTTTATGAATAATTGAAGCTACACATTGAAAGCTATAAATTTTTTAATTGGGTACCTTGAAACTGCCTAAGGGCAGAAAATAGGACAATATTTAAAATTATACCAAATATTATGTAAAGGTTGAAAAATTCTGAAATTTTAGTATATTTTATTTTACATGTTATATTTAATCAGGATTAAGAATCATATAAATTGGATAAGTGTAGAAATATTTATTGATCCAACAGTCCTTAGAGGTCTTGTTCTAGCTTAAAAGAAATTGTAGTTATTTATTTAAATTATATTAAGAATAAATATTTTATTAAGGTATTAATTAATTATATTGTTTTTAAAATTAGGATTTCAACAAGAAGAAGACCAACAAAAGTGAATAAGCTCTGAGCTTATATTTTGGAAAAGAAAAATCGTATCGAGGTTTGTACATATATGTATTCTAGTTTGCCCTTATGCATGAATGTGTGTGCAAGACATAAATTATATGTCACAATGATGAAATTATATGTTATGACATGTTTTAAAATTATAGAAATGTTATTAATTGTTAACTTAATATTATGCTAATATTTGATAAAATATCATGCTACTACATGATATTGAAATAAATTATGAGTATATGATTATGTTAATATGAAATGAATATTTGTCACAGAAACAAGTAATTAATGTTAATAATTGCCCATTTCTCTACCTGAGGACTGACTAGGATAGATGGTGCACCATTAGGGGACAGTTTCGGTACCAATATTGATATGATTTAAGGATAGGGTGGCTATAGCTCCGAGAGCGCCCCTAATCCTAATTACACACAGATAAATGATTATACTAGGTCAAGTTGGTTGAAGCCCCGCGAGCGCCCTTGACTTGAGATTATAGTGAGTAGGGTGGTTTAAGCTCTGCGAGTGCCCATATTTCACACCGCGTATCCAGACAGTCCGGGAATGAGATTTTGGGCTAATAATTCAGAGAATAAAATATGAAATTTAATTAATTGATGTAAGTAACAAAGTGTAAGATGCTTACATGAGGTGGTGCAAATTTAATTATTGAATAATGTTATTTTGTTTATTTTATTTTATGTTATGTATTTATTTATTTTATATGACAAATATGCAATAAAATTTTTATATGCCATGATTTTATTTGAGACATGCATTTGTGTGATTGCTTAGGGAAAACTTTAATACTTATATGTACCACTAAGCTAGAGATAGCTTAGCGTGCAGGAATTGAAGTTCTAGATAGTAGATAGTGGAGTTGATCAGGAAGAAGTCCAAGCCCATATCAGTAGAGACACAAGAAGCATAGTTAGAGGGTTGGTTATCTATTATTATTATTATTAGTTTGACTATGTTTATGGTGTGGTAGACATGTCTCATATATTAATATTGTGTATGTAAATAATTATGTAACATAATCGGGTGCCATATGTGTATACAATATAAGGATATATATATATATATATATTGTTAATTAGAATAACTTTCCTAAACCAATATAAATAAATAGATTAAGTTATTTAAAATGAAAAAAAATCCAATTCGAGCAGATTATCGAGTTAAGCTTGTGGCATCCTTCTTATATATATGGGATTATTCCTAATATATAAGTGGGGCGCCACATTTAGTGGTATCAGAGCAGGTTTAGACATTTCTAGGCCTAGGTGTGAAATGAGATATTAGGTTTAAATATACATGTGTCTCATATAATTCTGATATGGGCTTTCTTCTTGGAAACTTGTAGGATTGTAGGAAGATGTATTCGAAAGAACGGGATATGGATGAGAGTACCGGCTCTTCTGATACTAGGACTCCTCATCAGCCTAGTGCAGCGAGCGTGCAAAGGCAAAATGCTACTCCAAATCCCCCACCGTATGCAGTAGAACAAATTGACCTTGGTCAAAATCCATTTATACAACAGATGACTGGATTATTCCAACAGATGGTACGAGCCATTCCTCAGCCTACCCCAGTGCCACCACCTAGACCAAAAGTAACAATTGATAAGCTTCATAAGTATGGGGCTTCGGATTTTTAAGGTAAGAGAGATAAAGATCCAGCTGCAGCTGAGTATTGGTTGGAAAAGACTGAAAGAATTTTTAAAGAGTTGCAAGTGGAAGCAGATGACAAAGCTAGATTTGCTACTTCTCTACTCCAAGATGAGGCATATGATTGGTGAAAATCAATTCTTACCAAGCCAGATGTGGTGGAACCGGTCTCATGGGATTCCTTCCTCTCTGGATTTAAAGAGCAATATATTTCGTTGATCTATATTGATGAGAAAAAGAAAGAGTTCATAAATCTCAAGCAAGGTAAAATGTCAGTGACTGAGTACCAGCGGGATTTTACCAGACTGAGCAAGTATGCCCCTGAATTAGTTGCAAATGAAAGAGATAAATGTAGAAGATTTGAAGATGGCCTTAATGAAGAGGTTGGAGATATTATGATTGCTCTTCAGCATAACAATTTTTCTCAGTTAGTTTTTGAAGTACTCAGCCTTGAAAAAAGGAAAAAGCGGAAAATAGAAGAATCTTCTAAAAAGTCAGCTACTTCTGAGACTCAATTCACTGGGAAGAAGAGTCGTTTCTTTACTAGCCGTTCACTGAATAGAGGACAGGGAAAAAGTTTTAGCTATTAACAAACAGGGTCTTTTAAGAGGGGGCCGCCCTCTAAGGCACCTTCTGCTACAGCCAGTTCATAACCTCAGGTTAGCAAGGAAGCTATACCGGTATGTACCATTTGCAATAGGAGCCATCGGGGGGAATGTTGGCATGTCACAGGTGCTTGCTTTAGATGTGGGTCCAAGGAACATATACGGAGGGATTGCCCACTCTTAACAGGTGGTACTCCTACTCATACTACTAGGTCAGCTCCGACTCAGCCTGGAGTTCAGTTTAGAGGAGGACCAGGCCGACCGAAGCAGGCGGTTTCAGAGACAGTGAATAGACCTGGATCTAGCAGAGCTCCAGCCCAAGCCTATGCCATGAAAGCTAAGAAAGATCAAGCAGCAACAAATGTTATTGTTGGTATGTTTTCATTATATGATTTTGACATTTGTGCACTCATAGATCCAGGTTCCACACATTCCTATATTTGCACTAGTATACCTAGTCATCATAATATGATTAAAGAAAACCTAGAATATGGAATTGAAGTTAAGAATCCTTTGGGACATAGTGTAATAGTGAATAAAGTATTTAGGAATTGTCCTTTGGTTGTGCATGGGAAGGAGTTTTCTGCAGACTTGATTGAGTTGCCTTTCCGTGAGTATGATGTCATATTAGGCATGGATTGGCTCTCACGTCATGAAGCAGTGGTGGATTGCAAGTCTAAATTTGTGGTACTTAAAATAGAAAATCAGGAGGAAATTATTGTAAAAGGGAAATTATTTTCACAACATCCTCGAGTCATATCCATAATGAAAGCTCGGAGATTGATGAGAAAAGGGTGTGAAGCTTATTTGGCCCATGTGATTGACACTAGAAAAGGAGGTTCAAATCTTGAAGATATCCCAGTGGTAAATGAATTTCCAGATGTCTTTCCTGATGACTTACCTAGGTTACTTTCGGAAAGAGAGGTAGAATTTACTATTGATCTTGTTCCAGGAACTATGCCTATATCAAAGACACCATACAAAATGGCCCCATCAGAGATGAAAGAACTTAAGACATAATTGCAAGAACTCCTTGATAAGGGTTTCATTAGACCAAGTACATCCCTATGGGGTGCACCAGTATTGTTTATGAAAAAGAAGGATGGATCTTTGAGGCTATGTATTGATTATCGACAGTTGAATAAGGTGACCATCAAGAACAAGTACCCATTACCGCAGATTGATGATCTCTTTGACCAACTGAAAGGTGCAGGAGTATTTTCCAAGATAGATTTGAGATCTGGTTATCATTCATTAAGGGTGAAGACGGAGGATATTGCTAAAACTGCATTCAAAACTAGATATGGTCATTATGAGTTTTTGGTTATGCCATTTGGGCTGACCAATGATCCAGCAGCATTTATGGATCTTATGAATAGGATCTTCAAGCCACATCTTGATCAATTTGTTGTCGTTTTCATTGATGATATTTTGGTGTATTCTAAAGATTCAGAAGAACATGAAAAGCATTTGAGAATAGCATTGCAGACTCTCAGAGAATATAAGCATTATGCCAAACTCTCAAAATGTGAGTTTTGGTTAAAGGATGTGACATTTTTGGGACACATTATCTCTACAGAAGGCATTAAAGTGGATTCTAGCAAAGTTGAGGCAATTGTGAGTTGGAAACCTCCACAGAATGTGACCGAGGTCAGAAGTTTCTTGGGTTTAGCTGGATATTATCGGAGATTTATCAAGGGTTTTGCAATGATGGCTTCTCCTTTTAACAAGACTATTGAGAAATGATGTTAAATTTGAGTGGACAGATAACTGTCGAGCTAGTTTTGATAATCTCAAAAGTATGCTCACTAAGGCCCCTATTTTGACACAGTCGATTCCTAATAAAGAGTATGTCATTTATAGTGATGCTTCTCATAATGGATTGGGTTGTTTATTGATACAAGATGGAAAGGTGGTTGCTTATGCTTCTAGACAGTTAAAGCCGCATAAGAAGAATTATCCTACCCATGATCTGGAGTTGGCAGTTATAGATTTTGCATTGAAGATTTGGCGCCATTATTTATATGGGAAGAAGTGTTTTATTTACATAGATCACAAGACTTTAAAATATCTTCCCTCATAGAAAGAATTGAATTTGAGGCAGAGAAGATGGGTAGAACTAATAAAGAATTATAATTGTGTGATTGACTATCATCCAAGCAAAGCTAATGTAGTAGCAGGTGCTTTAAGTAGAAAGATGGTGGCAGAGTTGCACCTTCAACCCATTCTTATGCATGAAATCAAGGATGCACAAAGACAAGATAGGAAGCTAATTGAATTAGTTGAGTTGATCAATAAGGGGGAGAGACCTAGATTCACTATGGACTTAGATGGTGGATTGTTCTATCAAGACAGATTATGTGTGCCTAGTGTAGAAGATCCTAGATAGAGGATTCTTAGAGAGACCCATGAAAGCAAATATGTTATGCACCCAGGGAGTAACAAGATGTACCAAGAGTTGAAAAGCAGATACTGGTGGGCAGGTATGAAAAAGGACATCACAGAGTACACTTCAAAATGTTTGACTTGTCAGCGGGTCAATGCGGAATATCAAGTACCTTTAGGGTTGCTACATCCAATTTCTATTCCAGAATGGAAGTGGGAATGGATCATTATGGATTTTGTGACTGGATTTCCTTTGACTCCAAAGAAACATGATACTGTATGGGTCATAGTGGACAGATTTACAAAGTCGGCACATTTCTTACCTATCAGAAAGGACTATCCACTGAATATATTGGCAGAAATTTATATGAATGAAGTTGTACGACTTCATACAGTGCGTGTTTCTATTTTGTTTGATAGAGATCCCCGTTTCACATCTCAATTTTGGGGTAGTCTACAACAAGCTCTAGGTACTAAGCTCAATTTCAGCACGGCTTTTCATCTGCACACAGATGGATAGTCAGAAAGAGTCATTCAGATTCTAAAAGATATGATGAGAAGTTGTGTCATCAAATTTAAAGGTAGCTGGGACAAATATCTTCCTTTAATGGAATTCGCCTATAATAACAGTTATCAATCTAGTATCCAGATGGCTCCATATGAGGCTTTTTATGGTAAGAAGTGTCGAACTCCTATATGTTGGACAGAGCTCAGCGAGAGGAAACTTATGGGACCAAACCTAGTGCAAGAGACAAAAGAAAAAGTGAAAGTTATTCGCGAAAGACTTAAAACAGCTACAGATAGACAAAAATCATATGCTAACCTTAAGAGACGGGAAATTGAATATGCAGTGGGTGATAAAGTTTTTCTTAAAGTATCTCCCTAGAAGAAAGTTTTGCGATTTGGAAAGAAAGGAAAGTTAAGTCCAAGGTTCATCGGACCTTATGAAATATTAGAAAGAGTTGGACCTGTTGCTTATAGACTCGCTCTACCACCGGAGATGAGTCAAATACATGATGTCTTCCATGTCTCAATGTTAAGACGATATAGATCAAATCCTAATCACATCATACCTGTTGAAAGCATTCAGGTGAGACAAGATTTAACATATGAAGAAGAACCAGTCCAAAATTTAGCAAGAGAAATTAAGGAACTAAAGAACAAGCGAGTACCATTAGTGAAAGTTCTATGGATGAATCATGCAATCGAAGAAGCAACATGGGAAAGCAAGGAGGTGATGAAAGCTCAATACCCTCACCTGTTCAGTGATGATGCATAGGTATGTTTCGAGGATGAAACATCTTAAGGGGGAGAGAATTTTAATTAGAGTTTAATTTGAATAAGTATGTGGTATAAATAGGAAAAATATGATAGATAATAGAGATTAAAATAGATGGAATAAATGATTAAATTAGAAATTAAAATAAACTAAATTGGTAGACGTGATGAATTTGAATAAATTAGACCACATAATTAAATTGTATTTTTGGTAAAATAAAATTAAAGATATTAGATATAAGGAAATATGTGAAGATAATAATAATAATAATAATAATAATAATAATAATAATAATAATAATAATAATAATAATAATAATAATAATAATTATAAGAAAATTAAAAAAGAAAAAGAAAAAGAAAAGTAAAGTTAACAGTAAAATGATCAGCAGAAAAAAAAAGACAAAAAACAGGAAATAGGGGCTGAAGTCTTTCTTTTGGCCATTTCTTCCAACTTCATCTCTTTTCTCCTTCTTCTTCATCATCCCTTTTCCTTCCTCCATATCATAGATCAAATTATTCATCCTCTTCTTCAATATTTGCATCAAAAATCAGTCCAAATAAATCTGATCTTGGTAAGAAATATTTTTCCCATGATTATTGTGTTATTAGAACTCTTTAGGTTATGTTTTTACAGGATATTGCACTCTATTTTTTATTATATTGTGAATCGAATTTGGGAATGTATTAAACATAAAATTTGTTCATCTATGTCTTATGTATCTCAAATTTTATTGAATGATTTTGAGTATATGAAGAGATATGGTTATTGGGGTGAAACTGCATCAGGGAGACGTATCAACTAAATAACCTACGGTTTTTGTAAAAATTAATCATCTTATGGCTTAATCTGAGGTTTTATAAAACATGAAAGTTTTAGGTATATATGTTATTGAGGTCTCTGCAAAATTTTGTATAAATTGCTCTTGTGTTGGTTGAGTTATTCTAAAATGAACTATGATTGTTGCTTGATTGAGCTGGTTTCATATATCTGTAAGTTCCAGTAAATTTGTCCTTACATTTCACCTATGTTTAGATCAAATTAGCCAAAGTGAAAAACATATAAATTTCACTCCTATGTCTTATCAAAATATCTGTGAAAGACTTACCCTAAAATGTCATGTATTTTGTGAGTTATGAGCTGAACAATTAAACCGGTCGGGTTGATACTCTATGTTGAAGCAGTTATATATCCTCCAATATTTGGGAACCTTAGAGACTGAATCTAGAAATACGTTAAACAGGAACAATGTTCCCAATTAACTTATATAACTGTATAACAAGTTTCAAAATAATTGAAGCTACACATTGAAAGCTATGAAGTTTTGAATTGGGTACCTTGAAACTGCCTAAGGGCAGAAAATAGGACAATATTTAAAATTATACCAAATATTATGTAAAGGTTCAAAAATTCTGAACTTTTAGTATATTTTATTTTTACATGTTATATTTAATTAGGATCAAGAATCATATAAATTGGATAAGTGTAGAAAAATGTATTGATCCAATAGTCATTAGAGGTCTTGTTCTAGCTTAAAAGAAATTGTAGTTATTTATTTAAATTATATTAAGAATTAATATTTTATCAACGTATTAATTAATTATATTTTTTTTAAATTAGGATTTCAACAAGAAGAAGACCAACAAAAGTGAACAAACTCTGAGCTTATATTTTGGAAAAGAAAAATCGTATCGAGGTTTGTACATATATGTATTCTAGTTTGCCCTTATGCATGAATGTGTGTGCAAGACATAAATTATATGTCACAATGATGAAATTATATGTTATGACATATTTTAAAATTATAGAAATGTTATTAATTGTTAACTTAATATTATGCTAATATTTGATAAAATATCATGCTACTACATGATATTGAAATAAATTATGAGTATATGATTATGTTAATATGAAATGAATATTTGTCACAGAAACAAGTAATTAATGTTAATAATTGCCCATTTCTCTACCTGAGGACTGATATAAGATAGATGGTGCACCATTAGGGGAAAGTTTTGGTACCGATATTGATATGATTTAAGGACAGGGTGGCTATAGCTCCGAGAGCGCCCCTAATCCTAATTACACATAGATAAATGATTATACTAGGTCAAAGTGGCTGAAGCTCCGCGAGTGCCCTTGACTTGAGATTACAATGAGTAGGGTGGCTTAAGCTCCGCGAGTGCCCCTATTTCACACCCCGTATCCGGATAGTCCGGGAATGAGATTTTGGGCTAATAATTTATAGAATAAAATGTGAAATTTAATTAATTGATGTAAGTAACAAAGTGTAAGATGCTTACATGAGGTGGTGCAAATTTAATTATTGAATAATGTTATTTTGTTTATTTTATTTTATGTTATGTATTTATTTATTTTTTATGACAAATATGCAATAAAATTTGATATGCCATGATTTTATTTGAGACATGCATTTGTGTGATTGCTTGGGGAAAAGTTTAATACTTATATGTACGACTAAGCTAGAGATAGCTTAGCGTGGGTTCTTCTCACGCAAGAATTGAAGTTGTAAATAGTAGATAGTGGAGTTGATCAGGAAGAAGTCCAAGCCCATATCAGCAGAGACACAAAAAGCATAGTTAGAGGGTTGGTTATCTATTATTATTATTATTATTATTTAGTTTGACTATGTATATGGTGTCGTATACATGTCTCATATATTAATATTGTGTATGTAAATAATTATGTAACATAATTGGGTGCCATATGTGTATACAATATAAGGATATATATATATATATATATATATTGTTAATTAGAACAACTTGCCTAAACCAATATAAATAAATAGACTAAGTTATTTAAAATGAAAAAAAAAATTCAATTCGAGCAGATTATCGAGGTAAGCTTGTGACATCCTTCTTATATATGTGAGATTATTCCTAATATATAAGTAGGGTGCCACGTAAAATCTCTAGAGATTAAAGAAAAATTGAAGGACAAAGAGGTTGAGGTTCTAGCACTTCAATTGCATAAAACAATTGAGCTTTATAAGCCACCTTTTCTAAAACAAAGGGAACATAATAAAGGGTAAGACAACTTCCCAAGGTAAGAGTAACTCACATGTTATTGAATCTATCATGAAGGTAACTCCACTTACAAAGTTTGTACAATAATATTCTTTAATTAAGAAAAATAAGATGAAGGATCTTAAAAATACATCACCATTACCTGAAAAAGAAGAAAGACCCTTGAAGTTTTACTATTAACATTACTTTAGGAGAAGGGATCAAAGCAAAGGCCATGTTGGATTTGGTTGCTAGTATTAATTTGATGAACAATTGGGTTTAGGAGAATTGAAGCTAACTACCATAGGCCTCATGTTAACTGATGGTTTAATAAAACTTCCTTGAGGTATAGTTAAAAACCTCAAGTTCAAATTGGTAAGGTAATTATGCTTGTTGATTTTGTGGTCATGGCTACAGAGAATGGAAATTTAAAAGAAAGTTCAATAATATTGCTTGGTAGACCTTTTATTGCTATAACATACACCCAAATTAATGTGAAACATAGAAAACTAACTATGACAATATGAGGTGTAACTAATGAAATTGAGGTATGTAACCTTTTAACTTTACCAACTCCAAATTAGTGTTTTTTCATTTTCATTGTTGATAAGTTTGTTTCTAAATTAACCTCATAGGTATATGAGTACAATGAAATTTAGAATAAAAGTAGGAGTGAATGACAAATTTCAAATGACTTTCCAACCACTTTAAAAAGAGCATATTCAACAATGTCTTGTCTAGACAATAAATATAACTCTTCTTAAGAGGCAACCCATGTTCTTTCTATTATTTTTAATTTATTAGCTTCAATTTTCATTTTCATTTTTATTTTGTAAGTTAATATTTGAATTCTAACTCTAATTTGTGTTTAGGAATACATTCATAGAAGAGAAGGCATGCATGAATGATCAAAACAAAGAAATGAAGCAAAATGGGAGGAGGAGATGGTGTCATGCTCGTGAGGAGCTCTCATGTGTGTGACATCCCATTTGTTTCTCTTTTAATTGCTCATGTGAGTTATATATTTGTGCATATATCTCTCTTTCCTTCACAATTGTTGTAATGCCCGATAATTTAGGCCACGATCGCGGTTGACCGAAATTCGACGCATTGAACTGATCGGGGTCTAAATTCGGACATGAAAGAAAAAACATTAAAATGATAGTAAAATATGAGAAAAATATTTTGGATATTATTAATTGAAAATTTTTAAGTTCAAAATTAAAATTTGGAAAAAAATAATTTTTCGCTGAATGAAATTGGAAAGTGTAGTGTTTTTGGCACAAATATTTTAAGAAGGCATAAAAATAGAATATTCTTTATCTAAGGAAGGGAATATTATTTTGATTAAAATAAAGTAAGAGTGATTTAAATTAATAGATTAATAAGGGACAAGATTATATATTAATCTTAACCACCCACCTAATTGAACTATAAAAAGTTAAAGTTTTACTTTTTGGTCATTTATTTCTTCTTATTCCACATCTAAAACAAACAATTTCTCTCTTTCTTCTTCATTATAGTGGTGACTCCTCTTTCCCCCCATTGATCTTCAATCAAAGCTAAGATTAGATGGAAAAAAATGGGATAAAGACAAGATCATCAAAGAAGTAATGCAAAGTGAGCTAAACTAAGGAAGAAGAAATAAGAAAATAAGAGAAAAAAAAAAGAGAAAAAAGACTTTGGTCATTTTGAAGATCATTAAAGGTGATGTTAGATTTTCAATCTTCTCATTTTTCTTCTTCTCTTTTCTTTGATTTTGGGGTTAGTTGCCATTAAAGTTAGTAATTTAGGGTGATTATTATGTTAATGACGATTAAGGGTGGATTAGTGTGTTTAGTGCTTAATTAGTATAAAATTTGTTGTTAGGATAAGGAAGTGAACAATCTTTTAACCAAAATCGAAGAGGAAGTACGGGAAAAGAGAAATCTAGCTAGGAAGAAGATAAAAGTGAAGAGAAGTGAATTTTGAGAGGTATGTACATTTGGCAAAAATTCAATATAGAAAAATGTTGATTTTGATTTAGTGATGCTTGTGAAATTGTGCACAAAATTCTGGATATTTGATTGAATGATGAATTAGTGATTGAAGGATACCATGAATGTGAAAATAAAAATTTAAATATGAGGTTGATGCATGAAAATGGAAATTGTAGGAATTAATTGAAGTGCTGGAAAATTCGTCTTATGAACAGTGCCTATTTTTCTGGTCATAATTTGAGTTTTGGAAATTCTTTTTGAGTGATTCGTATTGGATTGGAAATTTAAGACATAAGGATTCAACTTTTATTCAAACCATTAGATCTGAATATGTTTGTAATTAGGTGAAAAATGAACTCAAATTTTGAACTAGAAATCTGTCCAGTAGAATATTGGGCAGATTGGAATGAATGTAGCTTAGAGAAAAATTCATAACTTTTGCTACAAAAGTTGGTTTAACTTAATTTTAGTTGGAAATTAAAGATAAGACATGTAAATACATTTTTTTAGTGATCATTTGTCCAAATTATATCTAAAAATAGATGAAAAATATAGAGAAATATAAGTAAGAAATTTGTCCAGTAAAATACTAGACAGATTGGAATGAATGTAGCTTAGAGGAAAATTCATAACTTTTGCTAACAAAATCGGTTTAATGTGATTATAGTTGAAAATTTAAGATAAGACATATACTTACATATTTTTAGTTGATCACTTGTCAAAATTTCATCTAAAAATGGATGAAAAATACAGGATAATAGAAGGCAACAAATGTTGTCCCAAATAGGGCAACTTGCATTATGTATTGATTATGGAAGTTTGTGATAGAAAAATATATTATTTGACTTTTCTTATAGTTAAAATGATTAAATAAGCAAGTATGATGTTGTAAAATATTTAATGAAAATTATTGCATTTATGTGGAATTTATGTTAGTGTTACCTGCATAATTTATATAAATAATAATAAAGGTAACAAATATAATTAATTCTATAACATCTAGTCCAGAACTAGAAATTAGGATAAGTTAACATGCCAATAAAAGGGTACTAGAAAATAGTGTTAAGATTTAATTTGTGTAGGTATTAAGAAATAGTATTGAGTTAAAATTATATAAGTACCAGGAAATAGTGCTGAGTTCGAAATTACATAAGCACTAAAAAGATGCTGAGTTGTTATTGAAAATATAGGTATTAGACGTCAAGTTATAAAATAATTATGTAGGTACTGAGTATATTGCCGGAGAGCAAAAACCTTGTATCTAGTATTTAATTCTGGTCTAAAATATTGTGGGCTATCAAATAAATAACAGAAGAAAATGTAAATTATTAAATTGATATTTCAAATTGTATATCTTGTATTGTTAAAATTTTAAGCATGCTTAATGAATGAAATGTTATAATTGATAAATTATATATTTTTGCATGAAAAAAAATAGTTTTACTCTTAATTGAACATTTGACATGCTTAAAAAATTAATTGTAGTTTCAAAAATTTCATTTTAGAAATATTTATGAAATTATTGGATAGTTGCCAAATGTACCACTAAGCTAGTAGCTTAGCGCGCGTGTTTCACGCGTAGATAAATAGATGTAGCTGTTATGTTAGGGCGACCGAAGATAAAGAGAACTCCAAGATCAAATTGCAGCAGTTTATTTCCTTTTTGTATGTTTTGGAAATTTTATTGTAAAAATTAAATTTTAAGAATTTCTCTGATGTAAAATTGTAGCATGTAGGATTTATAAGGATTGAATTTTGTAATTTATATATTTGGTATTATTGTAAATATATTTCTAAATATTATGCTTTAATGAATGAGTTCTTTTAAATCAAAATATTTACATCACTAGTTCCATATTTAAATAATATGAAAAAAAAGAAATATAGTAATAAATATTCCGCTAATAACAAACTAAAAAATTAAAAAAAATATTACAATAATTTGAGAATTAGTTATTTTTACAAAAATGAGCTTAGTAGCACTTCCATACACTATTATATAAACATGCCATAATTGGAATTCAAATGCATAATGAAAAACCCTAAATTGGAGTCTCTACTATCGACCTCCCTAATATCTCTAATCCCTTTGGTGGGTTTCTCCACCTTCCTTTTTGTCTCCTAAATAATAGCAGAATCAACTTTACTTGTTATTCTAAACAAAAACCATCTTTATGCCATAATTAAGCAAATTGTTAACTTTAACTATCAATATGTCTATAATCGCCATTTCTCCTCTCAAACCAGATGAAACTTAATAAAGGAATGAGGAAACATGACTTCTTACCTCTGTTTCAAAGAATCAGAATGGTTTATGGTTCAATTTCAATTTCTCCTTAAATTTCCAATTTTGCCCTTAATGGAATGGTGAAATCCCCTAATTCTAATTAGTTTTAATCTTGTTTATGGTGAGGATTTCATATTATCAAGGCTAATAATCAAACGTAATTGAAGGAGAATCATTTTTGGTATTGAAGAGTCAGTCGATTAGGGTTTAGGGTTGAAAAATTGCGAGTGTCTGATAAATAGACCGCACTGTTCAATTTATATTATAAGGTTTCACAGGTGTGAATATACCTTTACGGTTGTGAAGTTGTTAAGCTTCAGAATTTCTTATTTCACGATGTTTTTGACCGTGAGATTGTAGTCACGGATGTGAACCTTTTGACATGTCACTTTTTCATATCTTTTTTTAATCTATTTTCATGTCCCAAAACTTATAAACACTTATTTAGCACTTATATACACTTAATACATGTTATTTCTAGGCCCTAACTTTGTGCTATTACAAAAATAAACAAATAGCAGCCACTAAATGTGTTCGTTATATGGTCGCTAAACAAGAATGGCAACCACATATGGTGGTCTATAAATATCTCATCACAAAGAAAATATTTGACCACATTTTGCAAATGGTAAACTTACTATACTTATTATAATCCTTATGCCTAATACAGTTACCATATATAACTCGCTACAAAAGTCACAACTTAATATAGATACCTTGCTTAGCTTTTTCTTCCTCTATTTCCCCTCTTTGCTTGTGTTGATGTGCCTTTTCCTTTAGCCTTGTTCCCTTCTATCAATTCAATAAAGTTTTAGTTATATGCATTAGATGTAACATTCTCGACTTCCTATATATACATTTTTACATGCATTTCAATTGGACATATGCATTTGCATATATTTCACTTGAACACATGCACTTTATATGTATTTTTATAGGGACAAGTTCACAACACGCATTAGCTACGTGTCAAAGTATTTTGCAATTGTGTCTAATTGCACTTGTCCATTTTATAATTTATTTAAGGGTGACATGAAATTGAAATTTATATGAATAAAATTATTAGATTGAACTTCCAAAGTGAAAATGAAAAGAAACAAAGGAAAAAGAAAAAGAAAAGAAAGGAAGAAACAAAATGGGAAAAGGATAAAAGTGAGAAAGTGGGAGGTGGACCTTATCTTCCTCCTCACCATTCTGCCTCCGTCACTTCAGGTTCATTTCTTTCTTATTTCACTTTGGTTTTGCATAAAATTGATCTCTTTCAAGTTCATTCTTGGTAAGTAACATTCTCTCCATTGTTCTAGTGTTGTTTGAATTGTTAGGGTTCAGTTGAATCAATATTTTGCACCCCTATTTTGATACCAATAGAGACTAATTCTGGAAAAGTTTAAAACATAACAGTTATTCCTTTATATCTTAGGTTTATGGGTATACAAATAGTTTTTCAAAATTTAGTGTGTATAAAAATATATTGGCATCTTATTGAAGCCGGTCTAGGTGTGAACCCTAACTGAGTTAGCTACTGTGTTCTTTAGTTTTGAATATGATAGAGCCAATATTGTAGCGGGGTCAAACCATTAAAGTTATATATATATGTGTGTGTGTGTGTGTATTATATATGTATACCAAATTTTAGGTTTATATGTATTGTGGATGTTAAGTTATGGTGAATGAAACCATGACTGTTCCATAGTTTGAATTGCCTACTTAATGCCCTGTTGTTTAGCCATTTTAACATCCTTAGAGATTGATTATGTAAATTATCAAAACATGAAAGTTATATTTTTATGTCTTATATAAAGTTTGGTATAATTATCACCTTAATATATTATTTATAGAGTGAGATAGAGCCTTCACAAGTCATACTGGTCCGGAAGCCATCTCTGTTTTAGACTAGTGAAATGTTTCTTATAATTTGAGGACCTTATAGGCATAATTGATAAAAGTTGTAAACATATAAAATGTTCCATTTTAACCTATATAATGTTCTAAAAATTTTCATTTTAATATGGCTTACATATTATAAGATATAAAGGACCAAATTTAGTACCCTAAAACTGCCAAATGGCATAAATAGGGTAGAAAACATAACACAATTGGAAATTCCACCAAATTTTGTACAATGCTCCAATTTCTCTGAAATTTGAGTATGTTATATAATTATATGTTAATTTTAATCAAGAATAAGAATCACATAAATTGGACAATTCTAGAAAAAGTTATTGGCTAATCAGACTCAAAAGGTTACACTGCCCCATAGGAAAAACCCTAACTATATATATGAAATATGAAAGATAATTTGTTTAAGCCACATTAAGTTTCTCTAGTCATAAATTAATCAATTATATTTTCATATTAGGCTCACAGCATATTGAAAACCCACAAAGATGGGATAAATAATAAGTTAAGGGTCGGAATCAAAGGACAAAGGTGAGTATAGTTATCAAACAATTTCTTTAGTGCATATGAATGTTGCTTACTATGTGATATGTGAGATGATTTATGGTTATGTGATTCATATGATTGACATGATTTGACCTTGATAATGAGATGATGGATAATTTGTGACATATGTGGTACATATAAGTGTTATATGTGTGGTATATTTGAGATATATGTTTAGCATACGTGATATATACATGGTTTATGTATAGTATATGTGAAGTATATGTATGGAATATGTGGTATATATGTGATATATGTATGGTATATGTGATAAAGATGCAATGGTTGATGAATGCTTAGTTACAAATGCATATGCCTATGGACTAAAAAGGCGTTGTGACTAGTTAATCGATATTGTAAAGCAAAAGAAGAGGCCTATGGCCCAACAAATATGCAAATGAAACAAATGATAAAGCTAGCTAGCAAATGCAAATGTTCACATGAAAACCCGGGGCAATGTCTGTTTAACTTGGTCACAACAAAATGAAATAAGCAAAGCATTTGCATACGTAAAGAGTAATGATTATATGCTTCAATTTTATGGATATCTATATGATAATGGTGAATGTAATGGAGTACATAATATGCAATGGGTGGTGATTTATTACTATGAGATGTTTGGTACTTTAGAGCTCATTTGATAATTATTCTCATTGAGCCGCAGCTCATCAATTTGCATCATTTTTTAGGTAAAGGAAAGTGATAGCTTATTTTGAGTAGCATATAGAAGACATGGAACACAGGTCATCGGCAACTTATCACTCTCTCTCCTTGCATTCTACAAAAACTTGAGATCATGATATCCACATTTTGGACTTATATGGTGAAAACCTCAATGTTGACTTGCAAATTCATTTAATGATATTACAGGATATGATAAAAAAAAAATTTACTATCACTGTTAATAGGATCTTATATCTTGTTAGTATGTCATATGTGATTATTTGACATAGGGATAGATTTTACTAAAATGCATAAGGTATGACGTTACATTAGATGTCTATTATGTTCCTAACATGCATCACATACATGGCACAATGAACCTAAAACCAAGGAATGCCCTATGAACATTAAAATCGGATTAAATCATTCATATGGAAGAAGTTGATTACCTTGTTTGTTTCTTTTCAATCTTCCAAGTTTGTGAGCCTTTCCTTTAAGTTGGGTTGTTGCAAACCACAATAATCCAAGGTTGGATTGTATCTAAGGGTAATCCATGCGAAGGAACGAAAGAAACAACCTCAAAGTGAGATGGGATGTCAACTTTTAGAGAGGAATATGAGAGAATAACTATTATTTCTCAATATGGCAGCTATGAACTTTGGCCCTTAAAAAGGTTATTTATATGTCCTCTAATCATATTAGAGTTAGACATACGTAACCCATGCATAAGACTTCCATTCGAAATAGAAAAACCTAAAATCGCAAAAGCTAATATTGAGGCCTTCACAGTCATGAATAATAATGTCATGGCCGTGACTCCCTTTGTCGTAGGTGTGATAACCTTTGTCACAGCCGTGACACATGGTGCATGGCCAAATCATTTCTTTTTCATGTATTAGATCCAATCCAAGGCTCATTACACATTCCCTTCATTTCTTCTATGCATGTAACCCATTAGATTTCCGATTATGGTGGCAGAGCAAATCATCACATAATTTCGAGTAGATCATAAGCAGTATCTAATAACACATCATGACCTCCAATTGACTGAAAATTCAGTGGTCTGACTGTAAATCCTTCCATAGACAATTATTATGCAATTCATCCTTTCACCAGACTATACATCATTTTGTTCAGAGTATGGTCTGTGTGTCAGCTCTCACTAGACTAACTATATCACATTTAGTTCAAATGATATCAGTTCTTATCTATGAGACTCATTACTGTGATCAGATATGTCATTGAAGACCTTATTCAAGACATGGCCACTTCGACTAAGGATTTCTGAGAAATGATCTCTATAAGAGGCCATAGATACACTCTCTTTGAATTAGGAGTGGTGAATCCTTTATTGACTACTCAACTACTTTTGAATACCTCATGCTATACCCAATCACCATCCTATGAGCAACCTCTGAGAGGCAACAAGGGTTGTAGTTAAAGTATAAGATACAATATCCAAGATAACCTTAAGCATCTCAAGTCTAAGGATACTTGCACCATTGCTATGATGAGACCATCACTAATATTGAATAGATACCCATGTGATTGCCTTATTAGTAGGTCATCCAATGTATTTGACTACTTTAGCAAGCATCCATATGTTAACTCTAAACATCTCATGTTATCAGCTTATGAGATCAGTTGCTTGACCTAGTCAAGGAATATAACATGTGCTAGTCTATCTGGATTAATAATGTCCTGTCTTGTTAATCCTATGACGAGGAATTATTTAGAGTCTAAGATCTATATCAATTCATATGCAATGAATACCATATAATGAAAATGTCTTTTATTAATAATAAATGAGTACATCAGGTGCTTAAGGTGATTGCCTTTAAGGCACCTCTCTAACAATCTCCCACTAGCACTAAAGCCAATTGTCATTATACATTATACCATAGGTGAGTACATGACTATCATATTTCTTCTGGGCAAGAGGCTTAGTTAGAGGATCAACTATATTCTGATCAGTGGAAACTCTCTTTATTTTTACATCATGTCTACCTATGATTTTTCAAATCAAATGGTAACGTCTGAGTACATGCTTAACGTCTGAGTACATGCTTAGATCTTTAATGAGACTAGGGCACTTTTGCTTGTGTAATGGCTTCGTTGTTATCACAATATAAGGATATTGGATCAACAATGCTAGTAACCATTTCTAACTTTGTGATTAATTTCCTTATCCAAGCCACTTCTTTAGCTACAATATGCTCTGCTTCGGTTGTGGAATCTGCAGTCGTCCTTTGTTTGGAACTCTTCAACATGACTGTGGCTCATCGGTTATGGAATCTCGAGTATCTTAATGGATTTAAACATAGTAACAAGAGAAAAAGTGTTGTCATAGTCAACACCTTATCTTTGACGATATCCTTTAGCTACTAGCCTAGTTTTATTGGTAACTATATTACCTTCCATGTCGGTATTCTTCTTAAAGACCCATTTGCACCCAGTAGGTTTAATCCTTTTAGATGGGTCAACCAAAGCCCACATTTGGTTTTCAAACATGGAATCCATTTCTGACTGCTTGGCTTTTAGCTATCTATCAGATTCTAAACAATTCAGAACTTCTTCATAGGAAGTAGGCTCATCATTCTCGATAAGCCATTATGTTCACTTATGAGAAATCCATATCTCTTAGAAAAAATGCGTATCCTACTTGATCTATGAAGTTCTTATATTTCATAAGGTATATCTATTACTTTTATTTTATAACTCGGCGTTTAATGCCTACATTTTCAATAACAACTCAGCACCTTTTTGGTTCCTACGTAATTTTTGAACTCAGCACTATTTCTTAGTGCCTATGTAATTTCAACTCAGTACTATTTTTTAATGTCTACTTAAATTAAATCTCAGCACTATTATTTTTAGTTCCTACATTTCTACACTTTTGTTGGCATGCCAACTTATCCTAATTTCTAGTTTTCGATTAGATGTTATAGGGCTTAATTATATTTGTTACCTTTATTATTATTTACACAAATTATGTAGGTAACATTAATATAAATTCTACATAAATGAAATAATTCCCATTAAATATTTTACAACCTCAAACTTTCTCATTTAATCATTATAACTATAAGAAAAGTCAATTAATATATTTTCTATCACAAAATTTCACAATCAATACATTTTTTTACAAGTTGTCCTATTCTGGACAACATTTCTGCCTTATATTGGTCTTTCTTTTTCGTCTATTTTTAGATGGATATTGGACAAGTGATAAACTAATAAAATATAGGTACATGTCTTATCTTTAATTTTCAACTAGAATTACATTAAAAATAAATTGTTAGCAAAAGTTATGAATTTTCTCCTAAACTATGTTCACTGCAATCTGCCCTGTATTTTACTGGACAGAATTCTGCCTTATATTGGTCTATCTTTTTCGTCCCTTTTTCGAGGGAAATTGGATACATGATAAACTAAAAAAATATAGGTACTATATTATCTTTAAATTACAACTTGAATTACATTAAAAAGAATTTGATAGCAAAAGTTATGAATTTGATCCTAAGCTACGTTCACTGCAATCTGTCTAGTATTTTACTGGACAGAATTCTGCCTTATATTGGTCTATATTTGTTGTCCCTTTATCGATGGAAATTGGACAAGTGATAAACTAACAAAATAGAGGTACATATCTTATCTTTAATTTCCAACTAGAAGTATATTAAAAAGAAGTTTTTAGCAAAAGTTATGAATTTTCTCCTAAGCTACGTTCACTGCAATCTGCCAAGTTTTTTTTTTCTGAACAGATTTCTATGTCAACTTTGAGTCCCTCTTTCACCTAATTCCCGGAATATTTAGGTCTAATAGTCTGAAGGAAAGTTCAAGACCTATGTCTTAAATTGTCATCCCAACAATAATCACTCAGAAATGATTTCCAGAACTCAAGTTATGATCAAACTACTATACACTGTTCATAAGATGAATTTTCCAGCACATCAATTAAATCATACAATTTCCATTTTCATGCATCAACCTCATATTCTAGTTTTTTTTCATATTCATGGCATCATTTAATCACCACTTAATTTCTCAATCAAATATCCAGAATTATCACAAAATTAAAATCAACATTTTTATATATTGAATTTTTGCCAAATGTACATACCTCAAAATTCTACTTCTCTTCACTTTTCTCTATCTCTTAGATAGCCTTTTCCTTGCCCTTACTTCCCCTTTGATTTTGGTTCAAAGGTTGTTCACTTCCTTGCCCTAACAATAAATTTTATACTAATCAAATACTAATCACACTAATCCACCCTTAATCACCATTAACATCTTAATCACCCTAAATTACTAACTTTAATGGCAACTAACCTCAAAATCAAAGAAAAGAGAAAAAGAAAAGTGAGAAGATGGAAAATCTAAACTCACCTTTAATGATCTTCCAAATGGATAAAATTTTCTTTCTCTCTTTTTCTTTTCCTTTCTTCTTTCCTCTTCCTTGGTTTTGCTCACTTTACTTCACTTTCTTCATGATCTTGCCTTAATCCCTTTTTTTTTTCCATCTAATCTTAGCTTTAATTGAAGAACAAAAAAAGAACATTAAGGGAGGAGGAGAGTCACAACCAAAAAAGAAGAAAAGGGAGAGAAATGGGTTTGGTCAAGATGAAAAAGAAGAAGAATGATAAAAAAAAAAAAATGGAAATTTGACTTTTTATAGTTGGATTAGGTGGGTGGTTAGGATTAGTTGTTAATCTTGCTTCCCATTGGTTCATTAATTTAAATCACTCTTAATTTATCTTAATTAAAAGAATATTCTTTTCCTTAGATAAAGAATATTCCATTTTTATGCCTTCTTATAATTTATGTGCCAAAAACACTGCAATTTCTAATTTCGTTCAGCAAAAAATTATTTTTTTTTCCAATTTTAATTCCAAACTTCAAAATTCTCAATTAATTATATCCAAAATATTTTTCTCCCATCTTATTATTATTTTAATTTATTTCTTTCATGTCCGAATTTAGACCCGATTGGTTCAGCGTGCTTGATTTCGCTCAATCGCGACCATGACCTAAATTATCGGGCATTACAGTGACAATACAAGTGTTATAAATCTTTCAAAGAATCCCATTCAACAATCTAGAAGTAAGCATATTGACATTAAACACCACTTTATTATAGATCATGTTCAATATGGACATGTTGCATTGGAATTTATAAGCACAGAAAATCAATTGGCAGATATATTCACTAAGTCTCTAAATGAGGAAAGATTTAATTTAATTAGAAGAGAACTTGGTATGATTGATGGATTAACCTTGTAATTGTCGAATTGTTAAAAGTGATAATCTTGCTTAAGTATCATCTCACTAGATATAAGGTAGTAAATTTGATGGAAATTTATGTTATAAAGTATATAATCTTCATAGAAATGATTTAGTCTTGTTTTAGGACTTAATTTTATTTGATAAAAATTTTAGCCAATTCACGTCCATGACATATGTTCACGCCCATGAATTAAATAGCCAAAAAGATCCAGTAGCTTTCACGACTTAATTTACGACATTGTTTTTAGCTTAAAGTAGTGAAGCCTATGTTTACGATTTCATTCACTCCCGTGAAAAGCCTTGTTCACGCCCGTGACGCATTTTCACGCCCGTGAACATTTTCACTAAAAACTCACAGAAGCGTTTACACTTTGTGTCACCCTTTGTTTCTCGGGCATAAGTAGTGAAATTCAACACTTCACACCCGTGACTCATTTTTCACCACCGTGATAGTTCATCATTCATGCCCAACATTCAAATGTCACGACCGTGAACAATTTCACGTCTTTATTCATGGGTAGAACACCATTTCAGCAAACCGTGAACACAACACTTCACGCCTGTGACTACATATTTCACGCCCGTGAAGGGGTCGACTATATAACATTTATGCCGGTTATTTTTCACATTTCAACTTTCCAATTTCTTGAAACTGCTCTCATTTACACATATTGAATGGTACATTGAAGATTCCGACCCCCTAGTCACAAATTTCTTCTATAAATACCATCAAAAACCCTTTCCATCATCACAAATCATCTCTTCTTAGGGTTTTCTCACAAATTCTGTCAAATTTCTTCAACACTTCTAAAGTTCACTTCTTCAATCAACATGTAAACTGGCTCATCAAAGGGTACTAGGAAGAAATCTCATGCTCCCAGGAGGTATTAAGACTACCTAATGAACATAATCCAGGAGCATTGCCATCCTAGGTACTCAACACTTAAGAAAATGCCTCTCATTTCATCAAGGTCTTTTAAGTGGCAGATGGTATGCACTCTCGGGCTCGAGACAGCGATGACATAGCAACTTCAGGCCTATCATTTGAAGGATTTTGTCGACATTCATCAGCCCACCTTAAGGGAGCCTACCTTGGAATTCTTGAGCACTTTGCAAATGTCTCCCACTGGCATAGTGAAATTTCAACTGTGCAACAATCTGAACACTCTCTCAGCCATATAATTCGGGGATTTATTTAACCTACCCTCGAACGGCATCCTCAACGACAGCGAAGTGGAGTTCTATGCAATTCGAGCATGGACTCACTTTGGTATGGATTGCAGCTGGGACGTAAAGAAGACCAAGAGCACTCATCTCCGGACCCCAGTGCACAAATATTTGCATAGGTTTCTAACCTATAACATATTTGCCCGAGGAAACAACAATGGAACAATTCGGAAGTCTGAGCTTTTTCTCTTGGAGATGGCCTGAAAAGGCCTCATAGTGGCACTTTCTTGATGGTTTGCAAACCATCTCCTGTCCATTGCCACCAAGCCCTCCGGAGACATACTTATTAGTGGGTATGTAACCCATATGGCCTTGAAGCTTGGATATCTGAAGCTGGATGACCATCACTATAATCTCATCCCAGGGAATCTTCGAGACCGATTGGATGTAGAATCCTTCATCAAGATGGGAGCGGCTATTCGAATTTTCCATGAGAACAACATTTACTACCGCTTCATCGACACTACTGGCGAAATCATATGGGAAGACAATGACTCAGAGGACTTCAAAGCTGGCCTCCAAAGAATCCAGTAGAGGAAAAAGGCTCTAGTTGAGGAGGCACCTCCAGCGGTTGAGCAGGACGTCGGACAATCCTTGGCTTCCACACCAAATTTGGCTCAGCAAATGGTTGACCTCTTAGCACCACGCTTTGAGCAGCTGCAGGCTTCGATGGATAAGAGGTTGGAGAACCTTAAAGACTTCATGGAGTCTCGGATAGACAGCCTTGAGGCAGAATTTGCACGTCTTAGGGATAGGATGTCCAGCTAGATGATAGACTAGATGTTTCTGTTAGCCTTGCTATGTCTGTTTCTAGCTTGCTTGTTTGTAGGAAATTTTAATTTCCTTTCTGAATTTTATTTACTTTTGTTTGTACTTTTCTTTCATAATTAATATATTTGCTTTGTTTTTCATTATGGTTTATCTTTATTGATATTTGTTTTGTTGATGACAAAAGGGGGAGAAACTAGCAATATATTAAGATAAGTGCAAGCAATACTTAATTTTGCATCAAAATGAAGAACCTAACAATATATTGAGTTAAGTGCAATACTTAAAATTTGATTCAAAATGGATATGCAAGTATGCAATTGGGCTTTATACACCTTAAATATATCTTAAGTATAATTTGCATATACCTTGATGCAAGTTACACATAATGAATATGCACTTGATATACTCTAAATATATCTTACATATACATCATGCCTTGAAGAGAAATTTGGTATACATTGGATATACTTTGCATATAACTTGCATATACTTGAAACTAGAAAGTTTATTTTGATGCTACACTTCATCATTTTCTACAATTCTTGCACTTCATCATTTTTTATCCTAAGCATCTTTTGAAGGGGAGACTTCTCAAAAGCACATATTGCTAGATTGTTTGTGACCATCAAAAAGAGGGAGATTGTTGAACCTTGAGAGATATTTCCGTCATTTTGATGATAACAAATAAAATAGTAATAATGTATTTAACATACTTGTTTTCTAAGTCTATTAAACAGGGTATGAAATAAAATAGCAAGAATGGAGAATGGAAGATTAATCCTTGAAAGATAAAATTGAAGAAGTGGCATGTTCACGCCCGTGACCCTATGTGTCACGCCCGCGATGAAGCTAACCGCCAACAAACCAACATTTGAAGTTCACGGCCATGAAGGAAGACAACAAACTATGAATAAACATTTAAGTCACGCCCGTGAAACTACATGACAAATTTTTCCAGAGAGCTTCACGACCAAAGTCACCACTTAGACCACGGCTTGAAAGGTTGTCACGCCTGTGAAGATATATGTCACGCCCGTGATCCAATATTTCAAAACCTTCCAGAATGCTTCACGGCCAAGGTCACCACTTCAGTCACGGTTTGGAAGAATATTCACGACCGTGACACAAAGAGTCACACCCGTGAAAGATGAAAGAGAAAAATATTAGGCACGATTATTTGGGTTGGTGCAATGACTAGTTTCGTATTAAATGCATTCTAACGGCTATAATTCGCCATTGGAGTATAAATGCAAGTCATTTATGCATTCAGTACTTGAGGATAACTAATACTTTGAATCAAAATCTTATTGTAAGCTATTTGTACATTTAATACTTTCAAAACAAATATTTATTCTCTGTGAAAATCTTTTTGCTCATCATTTATTGAGCAATAAAGAATTGTAAGTGTTTCTCTCTGTAATTATTTATTACTCAAGTGAGTTTTGGGTATTTTTAGGTTAAGAGCAGAATACTTGTAAGAGTTAGTTGTGTGAGCCTCTAAAACAAAGAGAAAGGTTGTTTGTGTGAGCCTATAAAACACAAAGAAAAATTGTTTGTGTGAGCCTGTAAAACACAAAGAAAGGTTGTTTGTGTGAGCCTGTAAAACACAAAGTAAAGGTTGTTTGTGTGAGCCTATAAAACACAAAGTAAAGGTTGTCTGTGTGAGCCCGTAAAACACAAGGAATTGGTTATTATGTGAGCCATCAAAACACAAGGGATTTTCTGGGTTAGGTGTGAGCCATTGTGAGAAATACCATAGTTGGGAGTGAACATGTAAAACTCCATTGTAACACTTAGTGTGTTAGTGAAACTCCCAATTGCGATTGGGGAGAGAAGTAGAGTTTGTTAACACCCGAACCTCTATAAAAATCCTTGTGTCAAATTTCTCTATCCCTCATAAACTTAACTTGTTATTTCTGCACCTTAAAGTTCAATTTTTAAACTCCAATTCAATCTCCCTTCTTGGCTCAATATCTTGGCAACACAAATTTATCTCTTCATATACCCAAAATAATTTCGTGCAATTTGACAGACATATATACAACACATATATGAACAACTTTCATGTTTTACACCTCTTCAAATTCGATTCATAGGATACTCAAAAATAGAACAAAATACATTGCAGAAACATAATCTTAAAAGCTCTAATAATACAATAACTATAGAAAAGAGATTACTTACTAAGAACAAATTTACTTGGACTAATTTTGTTGCAAATCTTGAAGGAAAGGATGAAGAAATGGAAGTTGGTGGTTTAAGGAAGAAGAAGAATGAAGATAAGTTTGATAGAATTGTGTAGAAGTTATGATAAAATGAGGCAAAGTCAACTTACTTTCCCCTCCTCCCTTTTCACGATTTTTTGCTGTTTTTTTTCCTGTTGTGCCCTTTTCTATTTTTTTTAATTATTTAAATTATTTAATTATTTAATTTTATTTTTTTTACCAAAAATACAATTTAATTATGTGGTCTAATTTACTCAAATTTATTATGTTAATCAATTTAATTTACTTTATTTTAATTTTTAATTTAGTCATTTATTCAATCTATTTTAATCTCTATTGTCTACATATGTTTCCTCTTTATAACACATACTTATTCTAATTAAATTCTAATTGGTGGACATTATAATTTCAGTTATTTTGATGATAACAAATAATTGAGCAATAAAAACTTTAACCACTTTTTGTGTTTTAAGTAATTATATAGGTTAAATTTATATTAGAACATCATAGCTAAAGAAATCAAATTAAAAAAAGGTTCATTTGTGCAAAACAAATGTTATTCACACTTATGAAGCCTTGTATCACTACCGTAAAGGTATTGAAGTGTCAAAGAAATTTCCTCCCCTCCAGTGCTTGAGGCCTTTCATTCTCAATGTAATTTACTATTCTGATTTTTAAAATTAAACAATATTCAAATAAATAAATTCTATTATTTATTAAAACAATAAATATAAATATAGATTTTATTATATTTGAATTTTTTTGAACATGGTTGTATATTAATTTAAATTATAAATATTAATAATTTGAACATGTTATTTTGCACGAAACATGACTAGTATGAGTATTTTTTACCATTATATTTTAAAAGAATTTCACTTAATCGATTCAATTCAAGTTGAACCTCTAACCTTTAACCCTATATTATTTTGATTCGTATGAAAATATTGATTTGTAGTTGATAATTCCTTTATAATATTATGAAATAGTTGTGTACAAAAGACAAATTCTAATCCTTAAACTCTAAATCTTAACGTGTATTAATTTAAAAGATATAGTCTATCTTTATTTTATTTTCTTTATCCCACGTCTCTCTTTAGATTCTCTCTAAACTCTTTTATAGTCGTCGTTACTTTTCTCCTCCATAGTCAGCATTGTCAACATTTCCATAACTAGTGAATAACATTTTTTGTAGTTGGATCATGATAACTAGTTTATGGTGATGTGACCCGTGAATCAAATTGAAATCTAAATAACACAAAAAGATAATCTAAAAGTAATCCGAATCCAAAGTGACCGAACCTGAAGCGATATGAATCCATGGGATTCAATTCAATTGGCATGTCTAAATTGATGAATGGTAAAATTTTATGTTCAATAATTTGCATGTGTTTAGAATTTCTCATTTTTTTCCCAAAATCTAGGGTATTTACAAAGTTCTGTTTGGTTTATATTGTCATTGTGACTGAAATTCAGCAATATTCATATTCTTAACTTGATACCACCAAACAGGGCTTAAGCAATGGGAAGCCACAAGGGAATCTTCTACCGCCAGGGTAGCATATCCCATATGAAAATGAATGTGAGGACAAGAATTGTCGTCTAAAATGGCAATAAAGAGAAAAACAGGGCTTAAGCAATGGTAAGCCATAAATGAATCTTCTAACGCCAGGGCGGCATATCCCATATGAAAATGAATGTGAGGACAAGAATTCTCGTCTAAAATGCCAATAGAGGAGAAAATAAAACCAGAAGAAACTAGAAAGAAGCACTTACAATAAATACACAAGTCTTGAAGCTTCAACCCATCTCCCGCAATATGGTTTGTGGAGTTATCGCCTTTAAAGTTCCTCTCTTTACAACCTTAAACGCAATATGTAAGTCAACGGGGCTCCCTAAGCTCTCCACTGCACTTAGAATTCAATGCTCAAATTCTACTCCAGATATGCCGTTACCAACTGGTACCTTTTCAGCTTTTCTCTTCTATTAATTTTTCTTTCTTAATTCCGTGGATTATGCTTCCTTAGTGAATTCAAAGACTAATCCACTTTTGAAGGTTATGTAGAAGTGCTTTATAAAGTTTAATTTTTGAGTTTTTGTGAACATAATGGATAGAAGAGAACCAATTTGATATTAATTCCAAGAGAGAGTGTTATTGGGTCCTCCTTTTTGCGAAAAAGTATTGCTGCAGCGGAAAGAAAATTAATTTGTGATTTGAGAGAACTTGTGACAAATTAGAATTGATAGGTCTAACGATGTCCAAGGCCGATTGAGGTACTTCACCTGCTTTTGGTATTTGGTTATACACTTGCAACTGAATTAGCATGTTCAGTAGTAGAAGATGTGTTCTTGTTAAATATCGTGTTTAATTGAAAAATGCTTGACATTACGCTTTTTCATAGTTTTGACTGATGGACAACCGAATACAGAGCTTTATTGCTTTATGTGAGTAAAGAAGAATATTGAGTTGTATTCTTCGTCTCAGCACGAATCCTGTAGTTCTCATATTGAGTTGGATTTCTGGCAGAGATACTTGAAAATAATGCTGCGGTCACTGGTGGCACATATGGTTTTGAAAGTGCAACAACATCACTTACCCAGAAGTTGTTGACAACATCAAAGAAGGTTACTGTTGTTAGGCATGGGCTTAGCTCTTGGAATTTAGAGGGTAGAGTTCAGGTTTGTGTCTCTGTAGGTAATCTGATCCATCAGTTCAGTTAAAATTTAGGGGCTTAATCATTTGTTTGCTCTGTGCCATATTAGGGAAGCTCAAACCTATCTGTCTTAACTGAAACTGGAGTGACGCAAGCAAAGAGGTGTAGACGAGCTTTGGAAAAGATACACTTCAATAAGTGCTTTTCGAGTCCAATATCTCGTGCCAAGGTTTAAATACCATGATGATCATATTAGCAGTCATTTTGTTAGTTTGTTTTTTCTTTTTTATTTATTTTATATTTTCGAATTTGTTTAATTTAATCAAATTGCAACCATGGCTATATTCATGCAGTCCACAGCTGAAGTCCTATGGAAAGAGAGGGAAGAGCCACTGGTTTTCCTTGATTCACTGAAAGAGGCCCATTTGTTTTTCCTCGAAGGCATGAAAAATGGTCTGTCCCCTTTTGTTTTTTCCTCGAAAGCATGAAAAATGGTCTGTCCCCTTTGTTTTTCCTCGAAGGCATTAAAAATCGTCTGAAAGAGGCCCATCTGCTCAGTTAGCTTCAAACTTGTTCATTGGACTTGTATAAGATGCATGAATTTACACATCCTTCAAACTTGTCATGTTTTAGTTTAAAATTAAACTGACTTGTCAATACCTGGCAAAAATTTAAGAAAAGCTTAATCAATTTCGATTGAGAAAGTTCATTGCTAGCTAGCTTGAAACTTGTTGATATTACTTAGTGAGTTAAGCTTTAGAATTAGGGGTGTTCAAATCTGGTTTGATGGGTTATGTGGAATGAAGTTAAAGTCATTGTTAATGATGAATGGACCTGATTCATGTCTTATCTATTATTAAAATTGATTTAAACTTCAACTGAGGTAACCCATCAAACCATATTTGAACACACATTCAGAATCAATTTAAACTTCTATTCATCTGACAATTTGTACAAGACTAAATCATGTTCAGTATTTGGAGGCAGTGGATGCTAGAGAGAGGTATCCAAAGGAGTACTCAACATGGAGAGAAGATCCTGCTAATTTTAATGTGAATGGTGTCTACCCTGTACGGAAACTATGGGGAACAGCTAGAGAAGCTTGGAGGGAAATCTTGCTTTCACCTGTTAGTCTTTTTGCTTTTCTTTCATATATTTATTGCTGTTTCTTGCTAGAAATGATACTTCAACTAATATGAGAATCTTTATCATCAATCAGGGAGAAAATTTTTTAGTTATCACGCATAAGTCAATCTTGAGGGCACTAATCTGCACAGCTTTGGGGCTAGGCCCAGAGAGGTATGCAATAATCTTGTCATATGTACAGCCAACTGATCTTGTGATATATTTGATACCAAGTCTGGAATAAAGTATTTTAGAACAGTTTTGGCTGTTCTTATTACCTTGATGTTTGATGCTTTTATCAACCTACAAACCAACAACGGTTTAAGCCTTTTATTTTGTTGAAGTGAGATTGCTAAGATCAGTTTCTGCCCTGGTTGATTTAATCATTTGCAGTTGCCCTGTTATCACCATCGACAATGACACTTTCTGCTGCATTTTCTCATTATCCGAGCTCTGTAAACACTTTTGTTTGTTCAGGTTCCGGGCAATTGATGTGAATAATGGTGGCATATCAGTATTCTGTTTCAACAAAAAAGGGGAAGCAATGCTTCAATCATTAAATATGACAGCCCACATGTACACCGATCATGTCTATATGTACTGATGCTTCTGCTATAAACTGAGTGTTGAGAAACGAGCTAATTTTGCTGATCTTCTCATTTATCAGAAACAGCAACTCAGTACCCACTATTCAATGATGAGAAGACAGCAAAAAAAGAGGTCTCAATGATACGATTTTTCTATATTCACATCCAACCTGGATTCTATTTATGCTTTAATGGACGTGATAATAGCTTACGGAATGAATCCGATTCACAAGCTGAATTACACCTACAGAACTTGCGATGTAATTATATTGTTTTTGTTCAAGTCCTTTCTTGGACCTCTATTTTTCCTTGTATCTCCTTTGCATTTTACTTATGGAAGTAGGGGATCTTATGCGAAGTTAATAGTGCGAAATATCAAATATGGTTTTATTATATTTTATATAGCAACAAAATAATTTCTGGGGAAGGAAAGTAATAAGCTGTTGAAAAAGGCAATAACTCTTAGGCCTTGTTTGGGGAGGGAAAATAAAAAAGGAAAATAAACTTATTTTTCATCCTTATTTTCCTTCTTAACAATTTTCTCTTGAGGAGGAAAAATAAATTCCCTCTTTATTTTTTTTCATTATGTTTTGGATTAAATTAATATAAGTAAAATGACAAGGGACAAAAAACATAAGATTTATTTTTTTTGTTTGAATAATTTTGTTGTGAGAAGAAAAAAATTAAAAAATTACATATTTACTATTTTGCATATCATTTTATAAAATAATAAATACTTTACTATAATGATTAAGAATAAAAAAAAAGTAATTTTATTGGTAATAGTGACATTTTGTTATAATTTTTCATGCTTTCCAAAATAGAGAAAAAAGTAAGAAGTAGAAAATAAAATTTTTCATCCTTATTTTTCTTCTCTTTCCAAATGGGTAAAGTGAAAATACTTCTTTCTTTTCATTTACCTCATATTTTTGTGTTATCCAAACACTTAGGGTTATTTTTCTTTATTTTCAAACATGATAAAGTGAAAATATCTCTTAATTTTCCTTCTTCCCATATTTTTTCTCTTCCCAAACATAGGGTAAGATAGAATGGTAAGCATCTATTTTCATTTGATAAAAAAACTTCCCTTTGAGTTCCAAAGTGAAATACCTTTAAAATTTAAAAGTGAGTTTTTGTCTTTTAATGGATATGCACAGCACGAATCTAGATTAATCTGTATCTCAATGAGTTTGTAAGAGACATTGAATCATTTAGAAAAAAAAAAGTTACATTGGCATGTTAAATGAAAGGAATGTGTTAAAAATTTTCGATTAACTACCATAAAAGTAATTTTTAAAAAAAAAAATTAGATCAATATAAATATCATAAGAGAAGCCAAAAGGAAGAGGAAATAGCTAGGGAAGAGGAGGAAAAGAATGCTTATGATTTAGCCATAAGAAATGTAACATCCATTTGTTGAGTTTTGAACATGCATCTCATACATATAGCAGCATAAACATATAATTTAATTAAACCTAAAAAAGTAACACCCACAAGTTAGGGCCTAGAAATAAGATGTTAATAAAGGTATATTGAGAGTATATGAGAGGTATATAGTGATTAAATATTTTGGTAATATAAAAATAATGAAAAAGATAAGAAAAAGTGAAGTTTCCAGCATTCACGCCCATGATAGAGGTAATCACGGCCGTGAATGTCGTAAATTTCAATTTCTAAACCTGAGGATGTTCATAGACATGACACTAGTGTTTACACCCGTGAAGTTCTGTAGTTTAAATAAAATAGCTTCATGTTTTTGACAGAAACTCATGAAAACTAATCCTTAAACCCTAGCCACTAACCCTTTGAAACCTCAGAAACAATTCCTCGTCAATCCCTATCAAATATAGTTGATGACATGCTAATCCTCACCATAAAAATAGATTGGAAAACGAATTAGAAACAAGGAATTTAGTATAGAAATCAAAGTCAAAACCAAAGAGCATAAAAATATAATTTTGGAATGAAAACCCTTCTAAAATTGTCAATACATAGGTAAGGAATGATGTTTCTGTTAATGTTTGATTTGGTTCAATTCAGATTAAATGGGATTAAGGTTTATAGGCTTAAATCAATGAAAAGTTAAGATTTTTATAGTTTATGGCTTAAATAGATTTAATGACAATATTAGATGTTAATTTGGTCTATGATTTCGTGTTAGGAACTGATTCAGAGTGTGAAGACAATCCTTAGAGATGGTAGACATGATAGAAATGGAGAGTTAGGCTCCAATTAACTAGGTTCATACCTATACACATTTTAATTCAATTATTTTGTGCTTTTTGATATGTGATATGAATTTTGAAATGTCATGTGACATGTAATTTGTCAATTTAGTGTAATATCCACTAATTTAGACACCGAGTCGCACGTATCGCGAAATTGACACGTTTGACCGATCGGAGTTTAAATTTGGATTTTGAATGGAATTAATCAAGTAATGACTAAATTAAATGATGTATGCCTAATTAAGTGATTATAAAGTTTAAAGAAGTTGATTTACAGTAAATGACTAAATTGCAAATTTTGATAAGTTTTGGGGTCAAATTGCAATCTACCAAAAATTTGGAGGATTAATGTGATTAATTGCTAATTAACATAAGAGATGGGACATTTTAAATTGGTTTGACAAGCCATAGCATGAGGAAGAACAAGAATTAGATGTGATTAAGCCTAATGTCAAGAATTTGTCAAAAATTATGGGTCCCACATGAGGACTTTTATATTTTCCCTTCTTTCTTCTTCTCATTTTATGCTCTCTTATTTATCTCTTATTTGCTAGTCATGCCAACCTCATTTCCTCCATAGCCAAACCAGAAATTTAGAGAGAGAAAGGAAGAGAAGAAAGGGGAAAGATCAAGACAATATGATCTTCATGGTCCATAACTCCTAAGAAAGTTGGAAAGAGTAAGAAAGAGGAAGAAAAATCAAGTTTGGTGGAGAGAGAAAATCTCCAAAGTTGTGATTTAGTGAAGAAAAGAGTAAGGTAAGAAGTGATTCTTCTTCATCATCATCTTTTCTTTAAGAAGTTTGAATTTTGAGCTCATCCAAGACTCATATGGAAAGAGAGAGAAATTAGGGTTTTGAAAGAAAATAAGAGAGTTTAGTGTCTTGAGAAAATCATATGATAATAATGATTTATGATGTTGTAAGAGTTCCAAGTGACAAGAAACAAACACTAAGGAGCAAAGGAAAAAAGAAAGCTACCTAGAAGAATGAAGGAGAAAGATTAAGGTTTGTGAAAAATTTAAGACAATAGCCTATCTTTATTTGAAATAATGCATGTTAGTATGATAATTGATGATTGAAATGCATTAATGATGATTATGGCATGAAACCATATGTTAGAGATAAAGAATGAGTTTCTTGTGATTTGTTGAATTAAGTGATGCATGTTAGAGAATTTAATTATGATTAAGGCATTTATATGTATTAGTCATGATATGTTGAATAAAGAACTCCATAAATGCATGAATTGTGTTTTGATATGATTTGGTATAATTAGAATGAATGAAATGTGAATATGCAGATTTATTGCCGAAAGTTATGGGCGTGACTATCGGGTCACGGGCGTGAACTTGATGGTTCACGGCTGTGACTGATTTGTATCACGGTTGTGACTTTGGTGTGGAAATGGTACTATTCATTCCAGAAGCGTTCACGGTTGGAAATCACGGGCGTGAACTGATTCACGGGCATGAATGAGTATTCACAACCATGAATGCTTTTGGCACGATTCATTCCAGTAGCGTTCACGGCTTGGGATTACGGGCGTGAACTAATTCACGGGCATGAATTGGTAGTCACGGTGGTGAATGCTCTGTTTTCAAATAAATTATAAATATGATTATCTATTGATGTATCTAGTTACACAAATGAAAAAGATGCTATCCAGTATGTATGAGCATGACGATAGGTTTGAAAAAACAAGAAAATTGAGATGTTGATACATGAAAATATTGATGTGTCGAAATTGAGAATGATGATGATGTGATGTATAATATGAGGATGATGAAATGGATGTAAAATAAAAATTTAATAAAGATATATGATTGATGTGAAAATATGAAGATGCCCATTACTCTACCTGCGGACTAGAATCAGGATAGATGACATGTCATTAAGGGGGCGAACGGTACCGTACTATATGAGATATTCCTCTATCAATGAGGCTTAAGCTCGGAGAGTGCCATTGATCTGAGATGCTCGGTCAATGTGACTTAAGCTCGGAGAGCGCCATTGACTTGAGAAGCTCTAATGAGCACATATAAATTGAGGATAAGGTGGCTTAAGCTCGGAGAGCTTCCTTGGTCCGGTTATTCATCTATGATGAAATAATACTCAATCACTGTGGCTTAAGCTCGGAGAGCGCCATTGCTTTGAGAAGCTCTATTGAGCCAGATAGTGGACAGGGTGGCTATAGCTCTGGGAGCACTCCTGATCCATAACCTGTATCCAGTCAGTCCAAATTTAGAGTGATGTGGGCAAGATAATGAAGATATGTCGGAAATAAGAAAAGAAAAAAAATGATGATGATATGAAATTGAGATGTAATAATAAAGAGATTAACAGAGTAACTTACCATCAAAGATAGATGAAAATAACGTTGTATATGTGAGCATGATATTTATACTTGTATGAAATAGGAACATGTTGATAGAAATAACATGCAAACATTTTAATGCATAAAATGATACATGTTAATGCTTGTTGCATGATATAGTATATTGCCTTATTATATGCACCACTAAGCTTAGAGCTTAGTGTGAGAGTTTCCTTCCTTGCAGAAATAGAAAGGTAGCTGAAGGTCGTAGATAAAACAAGCGGTGATCCTATTCAAATTAAAGCAGCCGATTTCGAAATATTGGGTCATAAACTTTTGAACTCTTGTATTTTGTTTTCTGCATTATATATACTTATAAGTTGTAAATTAGTTTTTAAAGTTTGTTAAATAGTAAATTGGTATTTATAAATACTATGTTATGTAAATAAAATGTAAATTATTTATTAAATAGAAAAAAATATATAGCGATTTAAAGAAGCAAAGAAGACAGGCAGTAGCGCCTCCGCATCCGAGCACATGTGGTTTGGGTGAGGGGGTGTTACATTTAGTAGTATTGGAATTGAAGTGATTAACTTGTTAACTTCTGAAAATGTATAATGAAATTGATAGAATGATAAATGAGCATGTTTTGATGTTATGGTATTGGCAATTAAGGCATTGAGCATAGTTTATATAATTAAGTACGATAATGTGCATAGTTATGGTTGAAATATAATGTAAATTATTGAGAAGTGTTGATAGGAGTGTCTAACATTGGCTAGCCTTAGAATTAATGCATGTTCTATGTGAAATTGGCCTAAATTAGAATTGAAAAATTGTTACAGGCTGATATATCATGCCTATGAAGCCAAGCTTCACGCCCGTGAATGTATGAAAATAGAATAGTCACACCTGTGAACTAATGTTCATACCTATAAATGATCAGAGAGCCAGTCACGAGTAGACAATCTATGACAAAAGACTTCATGCCCATAAATATACCATTCACAGCCGTGAATGTTCCGTATTTAGAATTTAGCTAATTGAGTTATATGATTGATCTACATGAGTACTTAAGACACCCACACTTGATACATTTAATTGAGATTATAAACAGTATGATAACATGACTATGTAAAATAATTATGCACCCGCTGCTCTAAATTAGAGAATGACATGTGATGTTTATGTGAAACTATGAATGGAACATAATTGGTAACGATATTTAGTATGTAAATAAATATATCCATTCTCTATTAGAGGACTAGAAAGGATAGATGACATACCATTGAGAGAGTTTTTAATGGCCCAAATATCGGATTAGTCGTAAACTGTAGTTTCCGAAATTGATCAGTATATCCGATGGTCAAAAATACCACGTGAGTGAAAAATATTTTATTTGATCATCGGAAAATATAGATTTTGACTAGTTGGGGGGTAAAAATTTGGGGTGAAAATGAAGTTAAATAAGTTATCAAAAGTCAAAATTAAGGAAAAAACGGAATCCAGATTAATTAATAAAGTAGTTGATCATACTTTGATTGGGCTATGAAAAATAACAAAAGACATCTAAAAATTTATTTTAAGAAATAGATAGACTCTAAATAATATTTATGATTATTTTACAGTGAAAAAAGTAATTTTATAGTAATACCAAAAATTGATTAATCGGTCCGATTTGAGTGAAACGGACAAGAAACAGATTCCGATTGAGTTAACTTTTTTGTGTAGATATTTAAAAATATTTTATGAATTATGGAATCACATTTGGGATAAATTGAGCTTAATAAGTGAGAGAAATAATTTAAAATTGCTAAATAGACCTTAATTTCACAAATGGGCCTAATGGGGTTGGATCATTTGTCTTGGCCAAAGCCCAACCCATTCCAGCCACCTATATAAGCTCAAAATATCAGAATTCTCTAGAGAATTATGCATCTTCTTCTTTCTCTCATGTAGCCCTTGGCCAAATAGGTTTTCCATTTTTCTCCACTAAAATTCTCTCATTTTTCCTAATTTTTACACCAAAATCAAGCACCCTAATATTATTTTAGCCCCTCTATTAGCTAATGGAAGTCTCTAATCTCCATTTGAAGGGATACAGTGGTAGAAAATCAAAGAAGACAAGTGAGGACACAAAATTGAGGTAAGATAAATTAAGAGTTTTAAATTTATTTAAGGGTTCAAATAGATAGTTTAGGGTATGTAGATGATAGTTATGAAGTTAGATTGGGTTAGAAAAGCAAAATAATGGTGGATTAATTGAGTGTAAATTTTGGCCATGGTAGGTAAACAAGGAGGTGAAGGTGCTTCAAGGGAAAAAGCAGGTGAAAAGGAAGCCTAGGAAGGCTAAAGGAAGAAAATAAGGTTAGTGATTTCAAAATCTACCTATTTCCATTGTTTATGCTTGAATTAGGGTAATGGAAATTAGGGGATTTTGTGTTATTTGTATGTAAATGATAATAGAAACTTAAAATATGATTAAGGAAATATAAAAAGTGGATTAGAAAGGTTAAATTCAATTAAAAAAAATTATTCAGTGGAACTTTGAAAATATGACTATATTATGGGAAAAATGCATATTAAGGCATAATTACATTTTAATGCAATATTATAATACATATGGAATAATGAATGTATAAATTAGTGAAATGAATATTTAGAAGGTGAAAGAAAAATTTTAATGATGAAAATTGAATGTAAGTCGAAATATAAAGAAGAAGAAATTAGTATTTTCCTTACTAATTAAATAAAAAATTTAGTCATAAAATGCAAGAAAACATGATATTGAGTGTATAGAAATTTATTAAAATTTATTAAAATATATAGAATATTTTTCTAATTAATGATTATTTTGTGCATGAAATGAAATATAATGAATAAAACGTGTTTAGGGAGCTTAATGATTTAATTGGGTATTAATGATGAAATATCGAGATATTAGAATGGAAAGTGTGGAAAAATATTATGGTTATGGATGAATAAAATGCTAGGTAATTAATAATGTAAATTGAATTAAAGGAATAAGATATTGCTCTTAGTTATTTTTTTGATGGTTAAATCTAACCCCGGATATAATTGGCTAGCCATAGGGATATCATTACTGTGGTGCGGGTCATGACGACTTGCTTATGTAAGCCAATGACGGTCTACTTTAGTTATAGTGATTCAGTGATCAGTGTACAGTGCAGTACTCGAGTGGTCATTCAGAATTACTCTTTAGTGTAGTGGACTTTTGAGGTCTACATCTTATGTATTTAGTTCGAAAATTTTATATCAGATTGAAATTAAGGGCAAATGTGAATAAAAGTACTAAGAATGAAAAATATGATAAAAATAATATAAGTGATAAATATGATAAAAGTGATAAAGATGATAAAAATGGTATAATAATAATATTAATAAAAGTGCTAAATATGACAAAAATAGTAAAATTGAAAAATGAAATATAAGTGGAAGAAAAATGTCAAATTTGTTAGAGGAGTGCTCGAAAGGCAATCATCTTTAGCACTTATTGTACAAATTTATTTGATTAATAAAATATTTTTTCATTAATTTGATATTCATTTGTTATAAGAATTGATAGTGATCTTAAATCAATTAATGAAATTTTTGATAGATATGGCAATTAAGCACATTCACTATTCATATGGCCAAATACAAATTTATTTGGCCAACGGGTGAATTTGGCCTTAATTAGGCCAATTATGGTCATTAAGCACATACACCATTCATTCAATTCTCTTTTCTCTATTTTTGACTTTTGATTTTTTTTGAATTTGATTGAAATAAAAAAGATATAAAAAGGCAAAAAATAGACATTGAAAATATTTTTTTGTAAAAAACTTATTTTTAAAATACAATAAAATTCTCTCCAAAACACTTTCAAATACTTTGAATTTGTTCAAACAATTTTTTTGATAGTTTCTTCTTCATTCATCACGTGGATTATCATTAGAGACATTCTAGTATGGATTGTTGTGGTTTGCTACAACCCAACAAAATGAAGATTTGAATAACGAATTAAAAATTGCAATGTATAATTTCTAACCTCTATATTTATATAAATTAATTTTAATGACACAAGTATGATCTTTTATTTTGGATTTTGAAAATTCTATTTTTCCACTGCGTTTATGAATATGATTCATTCTTCAAAACTCAATAGTGGTATTAGAGTCCCCTTGTGTCCATTAAAATTAATTTTAATTGAAAGTACAATGAGATTGCATGTTTTTGATGATTTTGGATCAATAGGTTTTAAAAAATTGAAATTAATTTATAAAATACGTTTTACACTTTTTTCTTTCTCTAATCAGATTATGAAATGATTAAGGATGATTATTTTGATTGAAAAATGATTTGAATGTGATTCAAATAATTAATTTCAGATTTATTTAAAAAATGCCTAAAATTGCCTTGTTTATGAACATGTATTAGTTTTTGACTTAATTGATGGGGCTGATTATATTTTTTTTGTAATTTGATTATGAAAACTTATTGAGATATATTGAGAATGTGTTTATGTCTCTGGAAGTATCCAATAATTAATTATAAAATATTTTAATTAATTGTGCAAATAAATACAAAAATGGTCTATTTTAGCATACCTGGTGGGACTGTTTTATTTGATTTTTTGTATGTTTTTATTTTATTTTTAGTACTTTGAAATATTTTTTATGCGATTACGAAATATATTATTTTGATGTTAGATACATGCCAAAATTTTTTTTCACGCATTTGAAATTTAAAAAATTTATAGATGTCAAATGAGTCGTTTTGAGCGTCTAAGTGTGTTGATTTGTTTGTCTTAGTAATTTTGTCTTATGCCAAAAATATTTTGATAGACTTGAACTAACATAAAGATTATTATAATGATGATTTGAAGTTCTGAAAATTTTTAGAAGTTTTGAAAATTAATTTTGAATTAATTTAAGTTGAGCAATTGTAATTCTAGTATGACTAGAAATTGGTATGTATATTAAAATTAAATTATTTAATTTTAACATAATAATATTATGATTTTAAGGAGAATTAATTTTGAATTAATTTTGGAAATATGAAATTTAATTTAATTTGATTAAATATTAAATTCCACTTTAAAATGACATGCAAAATTAAATAAACTGAAAGAACACAAGTAGGCAATTTCGTTCAAGCACTGAATCGATTTACAAATTGAAATCCAAAATTATAATTTTTTATCTTATGCATTAGAGAATGCATGTTAAAGGTGTATGAAAAGGCATGATGGATGATTATGGACTTAGGCCCAATGTAATTGAACATGCATATAATTGTTTTGTTTATGGTAAATAGGGCTTGCGTGTCCCTACCTCTCTTTCTTTCTTATGTATTTCTCTTCTCATCTTACTCCCCTCAAATGTAAATTTAGATTTTCTATACTTTGCAATATGTAATTAGATTACATAGGATTAGGATAGAATGAAGATACAAAGGAGCAAAAAGCAAAGGAGGTGGTATTATAAACAAAAAGACTTAGAAATAGGAATTTGATTTCTATTTTGGGTTGTAAATTCATGCATATACCTTGGTAAGACCTAGTTAATTTCTCTTTGGCTCAAGAGATTGACTTTAGTATGTCCATAATCATGCCATATAATTAATGTAACTATATTTATATATCCATGTGATGAATGTATAATATATAAAGCATGAAATAATAACTTGATAAGACTTAACAAAGAAATCTCTTGCTAAATAAACAATTAAGTCATACGCGTTCCATTAATGTGGGGAGAGCCAGAGTTATTCTAGAGTTAGGATTGTTGAGTTGCCTCAAGCTCACTCTATAAGAATATGTTCAAATCATTGAAATTAAATTTCACGATTAATGGGTTAGACTTAACCGATATTATTAACTTGTTCGATTTGTGCCAAGGTTAAAGAGTATTGGAGGTGAAGTTGGGTTTGTATACATGAGATGTACACATATCAAGAGTTGATAGCCCAATGTATGTGCACACATCAATAAATTGATAGCACAAGATTCGATAGTTGTATGAATAATGCAATTGGTATGGATTAGATACCTACCAACCAAACGAAGGATAGTAGCTTGTTGAGTTGCTTCAAGTTATTCTCAGCTAGTTGGATATCGACCCACTAGGAGAACTTCCATATAAGTTTTTTCGGGTTCATAGTGAGGGCTATGGATTCACAATAAAATAGTGAGAGTCATAATGAGATTTATTAAAGACCTAATAAATATACATTTTATGTACATTCTAACATGTTCTATTTTACATCTAGGTTGCTAGAATCATTATCATGACAAGTGTGAATTAGCATTATGCGTGCTACTATGTCAGTTGAGTTGCAAAAGCAGCATGAGGCTATGGTGCTAATTCCATAGTATACCATATAAGAGAGCTTTTTGATAAGCAAGCACGTTATGAAAGGTTCGAAACTTTGAGGTTGCTCTTCCGCACTAAGAAGGTTGAGGGGACATCTCCAGTGCAATATGCATTGAAGATGAATGGTTATATTGAGAGGTTGGCCACCTTGGGATTTGTGATGGACTATGAATTAAGTATTAACTTAATTCTAACCGGTTGGCCCGATAGTTATTCACATTTTGTGCTTAACTATAGGATGAACCAAATCTCTACCACTATTCCTGAGCTGATTAACTTGCTTAAAAGAGCTGAGCCATTTATCAAGAAGGACAGTAAGGCTGTGATGCCGGTAGACTCTTTAGGTTCTAAAAAGAAGAACCTTAAGAAGAAGAAGAAGTCCATGAAGCCTAAGAGAGGTGTGGCCAAGAAGAAGGCCAAGGAGATTGCTCCAAAGGGAACATACTTCCATTGTGGCAAGGATGACATTAGTAGAGAAACTGCAAGGCTTACTTAGAGTCCTTGAAGAAGAAGAAGGCATCTGATGTCCCATCTACTTCAGGTATTTTTGTCATTGGAATTAATATTATTTTTTATAATAATATATGAGTATTAGATACTGGTTATGTCTCACACATATGCATTAGTATGCAGGGCCTAAGGAACAGTAGGCAACTCAATAAGGGAGAGTCAGAGCTATGCGTTGGAAATAGAGCAAGGGTTACTGCATTAGATGTAGGAACTTATGTATTGACCCTCCCTGGTGGGCTTATGTTAAATTTGGATAATTGCTATTATGTGCCTGCTTTGACTAAAAACATTATTTTGTTTCAAGTTTAAATAAAGATAGTTTCCATTTAGCTTTTAGTAACAATTGTTGTTCTATTATGTTGAATGAAATTCTTTATGCTAGTGGTACATTATGCAATGGAATATACATATTAGATATGTCAAATCCAATTTTAAACATCAATGATAATAAATGGAAAAAAATAAGATATGTTGAAATCATCTTACTTATGGCATTATCGCGTGGTCATATAAGTGAGAAATGCATGGCTAAGCTACATAAGAGTGGTAGTTTAGGGTCATTTGATTATGAATCATATGACACAAGTGAATCTTTCTTATTAGGCAAGATGACTAAATTACCCTTTAAGGGAAATGGTGAACGTACTAATGGACTTTTAGACTTAATACATTCAGATGTATGTGGTCCAATGTCTACATTCATTAGAGGTGGTTTCATCTACTTCATTACTTTTATCAATGATTACTCAAGATATGGGTACATGTATCTTATGAGATACAAATCTGAAACTTTTGAAAAGTTCAAAGAATTCATAAATGAAGTAGAGAAACAACAACAAGGGTGATGGGGTGTCAAAGTACCAAGATGCTATCTATGGTGTTTCAACTTGAAAGACAAAAAGAAGAGAGAATAACTTTTATTCCTCAAGGTGGTGGCTATGAATTTGACCCTTAAAAGTGTTATTTTAGGTCCTATAATCATAGGAATTCCATGCAAAATAGAAAACCTAAAATCGCAAAAGCTAATATTGGGGTCTTCACGGCTATGAATAGTAGTGTCACAACCATAACTCCCCTTTGACACGGGTATGACAACCTTTTTCATTTTTATGACACCTAGTGCATGGCCAAATCATTTCTCTCTCATGTCTTGGATCAATCCAAGGCTCATTTCACATTTATGGGTGTGATGCATTAAGTTCTCGATTATGTTCGCAACTCAAATCATCATTTGATTTCATGCAGATCATGAGCAGTATCTAGCAACACATCATGACGCCCAATTGACTAAAATGTTAGTGGCCTGACTGTAAACCCTTCTATAGACAATTGCCATACAATTCGTCCTTTCACCAAACTATACCTCATTTGGTTCAAAGCATGGTCTGTGTGTCAGCTTCCATTAGACTGACTATGTGATGTCTAGTCCAAATGATATTAGTTCTTATCTATGAGACACATTACCCTGATCAGATATGTCCTTTAAGATCTTCTTCAAGACATGTCCTCCCATTAGACTGACTACGTCATGTCTAGTCGAAATGATATTGGTTCTTTTATTTACCTGAAAAATGATGCAAATTGATGACTTGTGGCTCAATGAGAATAACCATCAAATGAGCTGTAAAGTATCGAACAACTCATAATAATAAATCACAAATTCAATACATACCATGTATTCCATTCCATTTATCAGTATCATATAATTATCAAGAAAGTTAAAACATATAATCATTACTCCTTACGTATGCAAATTCTTTGCTTATTTCATTTTGTTGTGACTAAGTTAAACGGACATTGCCCCGGGTTACCATGTGAACATTTGCCAACATTTGCATTTGCTAGCTAGCTTGATCATTTATTTCATTTGCACATTAATTGGGCCATAGGTCTCTTCTTTTGCTTTACAATATCGATTTACTAGTCACAACGCCACTTTAGTCCATATGCATATGCACTTGTACTTAATCACAATGCCTTCTTGTACTTAATCCTTCTGCTAGGATTCACACCCTGACCAGTTTCAGTTCAAAGTGGATATCTCATTCTATACACAACATATTGCAACACGATTTACATATACATAACTATAAGACATAAATAAACAACTTTTTTGTTTTACACTTTTCCAGAATTAATTTTATTAATATCAAAATCGGGGTGCAATACAGTGTCTATTAATGAACCTTAGCAACTCAAATCAACCCTATAGCAATAAGAATTGATTACTTACCAAGAACAAACTTGCAAGGGATCAATTTGCCTTAAAAACCAAGTGAAACAAGGAAGAATTGAGTTCTAGAATGGATGAAGATGAAGAAGAAAACGGGGCTGAAGTGAGGAGGCAGAAATGGGGGAGGAAGATAAAGCCAACCTTTTTTTTTTTTTTGTCTTTTTATCCTTTTTCTCCTCATCTCTTCTCTTTTCTCTTCTCTTTTCTTTTATTTTCCTTTTATTTCATTTTCATTTTATTTTGTCTATATTATTATTATTATTATTTACATATATTTATAATTTAACTAATTCTCACAATAATACAACTTAATCATTTGGCCCGATTTAACTTAATTAACAATGTAAATGTTTACTAATCTTAATCTAGTCATTTTTCTTACTTTAATTTAGTCACCTTATTCAATTTATTTCTAATTATTTGTTATCATCATTTAGGTTATAAGGATACACGTGTGACTCGATACAATTGCCAAATACTAGGACACGTAGCTAGTGCGTGCCATGAACTTGTTTATAAGAAAATATGTATGAAATGAGTGTGTTCAATTGGATTATATGGGAGATGCATATGTTCAAATGAAATGCATGTGGATATGCATGTGCGGAAGGTTGAGGATGTTACACAACTAACCCTTACAAGTATTCTACTCTTAATCCAGAAATACCCAAAACTCACTTGAGTAAGAAATGATTACAGAGAGAAACACTTACAAATCTTTATTGCTCAATAAATGATGAGCAAAAAGATTTTCACAGAGAATAAATATTTTTTTTGAAAGTATTAAATGTACCAATAGCTTACAACATTATTTTGATTCAAAGTATTAGCTATCCTCTTGTACTGAATGTATAAATGACTTGCATTTATACTCCCCTGGCGAATTATAGCCGTTAGAATGCATTTAATAGGAAACTAGCCATTGCACCAACCCTAATATTCACGCCTGACTTTTTTCTCTTTCATCTTTCACGGGCGTGACTATATTTGTCACGGTCATGACTGTTCTTCCAAGCCGTGACTGAAGTGGTGACATTGGTTGTGAAACATTCTGGAAGGTTTTGAAATATTGGGTAACAGGCTTGACATATATCTTCATGGGCGTGACAACCTTCCAAGCTATGATCCAAGTGGTGACTTTGGTCCTGAAGCTCTCTGGAAGCATTTGTCATGTTTGTTCACGGGCGTGACTTAAATGTTCATTCATGGTTTGTTGTCTTCCTTCATGGCTGTGAACTTCAAATGTTTTCTTTGTTGGCAGTTAACTTCATCACGGGCGTCACACATAGGGTCACGGGCGTGAACATGCTACTTCTTCAATTTTTATCCTTTGAACATTAATCTTTCATTCTCCATTCTTGTTAACATATTTCATACCCCGTTCAATAGACTTCGAAAATAAGTATGTCAAATACAATATTGCTATTTTATTTGTTATCATCAAAATGACGGAAATACCCCTAAAGGTTCAACAATCTCCCCCTTTTTTATGGTGACAAATAATCTAGCAATATGTGCTTTTGAGAAGTCTCCCCCTCAAAAGGTTCTTAGGATAAAAAATTGATGAAGTGCAAGAATTGTGAAGAATGATGAAGTGTAGCATTAAAATAAACTTTCTAGTTTTAATCATATGCAAGTTATATGCAAAGTATATCCAATATATACCAAAATTCTCTTTAAATCATGAAGTATATGTAAGGTATATTTAGAATATATCAAGTGCATATTCATTTATGTAATTTGCATCAAGGTATATGCAAAGTATACTTAAGATATATTTAAGGTGTATAAAGCTCAATTGCATGATTGCATATCCATTTTGAATCAAATTTTAAGTATTGCACTTAACTCAATATATTGCTAGTTTCTCCCTACTTAACTCAATATATTGGTAGGTTATTCATTTTGATTCAAAATTAAGTATTGCTTGCACTTATCTTAATATATTGCTAGTTTCTTCCCCTTTTGTCATCAACAAAAATAATTTCAATAAAGATAAACCATAATGGAAAACAAAGCAAATATATTAATTATGAAAAGTGAAATACAAACAAAGAGAATTAAAAAAGGCAGAAAGGAAATTTAAAATTTCCTATAAACAAGCAAGCTAGAAATAGACATAGCAAGGCTAACAGAAACATCTAGCCTATCATCTAGCCGGACATCCTATCCCTAATATGAAAACATAATCGATTAACTTATGATTAGGGAGACTTAATTTGGCTTAAACAAATTAATATGCATTGTTCATATCAATAGTTAAGATTTTTCCTATGAGGCAGTGTGACCTTATGGGACTGTTTAGCCTATAACTTTTTCTATACTTGACCAATTTATCTGATTCATGTTTCTAATTAAAACTAACATATAGTTATATAACATATTAAACTTTCAGACCAATTGGATCATTGTACAATATTTGGTGGAATTTCTAATTGTGTTCTATTTTTTGCCTTGTTTTCTGCCTTTAGGCAGTTTTAGGGTACCCACTTTGGTTCATCATAAATTATAATCTATAAGTCCTATTTTACTGACAATTTACAAAAACCTATATGGTTCAAATGGAACATTTTCCATGTTTACAACTTTTATCACTTATGTCTCTAAGGGCTTCAAATTATAACAAATATGTCACTGGTCCATAATAGAATTGGCTTTCAGACCAGTATGACTTCCAAAGGCCATAACTTAGTCTATAAATAACATATTAGGCTAAAAGTAGTACCCCAATTTAGCTAAGACATATACCTATAACTTTCATGTTTTTACAATTTACTGAATCTAGCTCTAACGAGCTCCAATTGGCCAAACAAGTTGCTGGATCTGCCCAGGGCACTCAGTTGGCAGTTCAAGTCATGGAACAATCATGGTTCCATTCACCATAACGCCAAATTTAGAAGACCTATGAATGTAAAATTTGGTATATAGATACATAACACATATATCTACAACTTTTATGTTTTGGGATACTTCAAATAATGGCTTTACCATATTCAAAACCAAAGAACACAGTAGCTATCTTGGCTAGGGTTCACATTCTATACACAACATCTTGCAATACGGTTTAAATATACATATATATAAGACATAAAGGAACAAATTTTGTGTTTTACATGTTTCCAGAATCAATTTCTATTAATATCAAAATTTGGGTTCAATTCAGTGCCTATTAATGAACCTTAGCAACTCAAATCAACCCTATAGCAAAAAGAATCGATTACTTACGAAGAACAAACTTGCAAGGGATACACGTGTGACTCGATACAATTGCCAACAAAGTCACCTCATTCAATTTATTTCTAATTCTTTGTTATCATCATTTAGGTTATAAGGATACACGTGTGACTCGATACAATTGCCAAATACTAGGACACGTAGCTAGTGCGTTCCATGAACTTGTTTCTAAGAAAATATGTATGAAATGCACGTGTTCAATTGGATTATATGGGAGATGTATATGTTCAAATGAAATGCATGTGGGGAAGGTTGAGGATGTTACAATTCTCCCCTCCTTTTAAAAATTTCGTCCTCGAAATTAATACCTGGAAACAGGTGTGGATATTTCCTTTTCATATTTTCTTCTGTTTCCTATGTTGCCTCTTCTAGTAAATGGTTACGCCATAATACCTTAACTAAAAGTATTTCTCAGTTTCTTAGCTGTTTAGTCTTGTATCCGATGATTTGCACTGGTTCCTCAACATAACTCATGTCCTCTACAATCTCAATGGCTTGATATTTAAGTACATGTGTAGGATCTGATCTGTATCTTCTAAGCATGCTCAATGAAACACATTATGAATCTGAGCCATCTCTGGTGGTAACGCCAATCTGTATGCCAGTGGACTAACCTTTTCAAGAATTTTATAAGGTCCTATATACCTTGGGCTCAATTTACCCTTCTTGCCAAATCGAATTATCCCTTTCCATCCAGATACACGAAGAAATACCTTTTCACCCAACTCGTATTCCATTTCCCTTCTATGTTGATCAGCATAACTTTTCTGTCTGTCCTGTGCTGCCTTTAGCTTGTTCTTGGCAACCTTGATTTTATTCACTGTATCTTGTACTATCTCTGGCCCTTCTAATGTATGTGCACCTTCTTCATCCCATATGATAAGACTTCGATACTTTCTGCCATACAATGCTTCATATGGTGCCATTTGGATATTGCTATGATACTGATTGTTGTAAGAAAATTCAATCAATGATATATATTCATCCCAAACACCTCTGAATTCCATAGAACATGCCTTAAGCATTTCTTCCAATGTTTGTATAGTCCTTTCTGATTGTCCATCAGTCTGCGGGTGAAATGCAGTACTAAAGTTCAATTTTGTTCCCAATGCATCTTGTAAACTCACCCAAAAATGTGAAGTAAACCGTGGATCTCTATAAGACATAATGGACACTGGAATGCCATGCAATATGACTATCTCATTCACATATAATTTTACCAAACTCTCGAGTGTACACCCCCATCTGATAGGTAGAAAATGTACTGACTTGGTTAATCTATCAACAATTACCCATACTGCATCATTTTTCCGTGGGGTTCTTGGCAATCCATAAACGAAATCCATCGTTATTCTTTCCCATTTCCATTCTGGTATTGGCAATGGATGAAGTTTTCCAATTGGTGCCTGATGTTCAATTTTAATCTGCTGACATGTCAAGCATTTGGAAACATATTCTGTTATGTCTTTCTTCATTTTTAGCCACCAATAATGAGACCTTAAACTGTGATACATCTTAGTCATCCCCGGATGCATTGCATAAGGTGCATTGTGTGCCTCTTCCATTATTTCCTAGAGCAAGTTTTCAGTGTTTGGAACACATATGCATGACTTTAACATAAGTGTATCATTCTGCAAATGAAACTCTGTATTATTTCCCTGCCTTACCATATCAATTTTCGTACATAATTGAGGATTTTTGCTTTGTGCTTCTTTAATTCTCTCCTTTAGTATAGGTCTGACTTGAAGAGTACCAATCAGTGATCCTCTATCATGCATATTTAATTCAACATTCATGGATCGTAATTGAATCAAATATGGAAAAGAGGATACTTACAAGTGAGCCATACTGCTACTAGCCTTCCTACTCAATGCATCTGCTACCACATTGGCTTTCCCTAGATGGTATTCAATTGTACAGTCATAATCTTTTAATAGCTCTAACCATCATCTTTTTCTCATGTTTAACTCTTTCTGTGTCATCAAGTAACCCAAGCTTTTATGGTCTGTGAAGATCTAGAATGTCTCACCATACAGATAATGCCTCCAAATCTTCAATGCAAATACGATTGCAGCAAGTTCTAAATCATGCAGTGGATATGAGATCTCATGTGGTCTCAACTGTCTAGATGCATAAGCTATCACCTTACCATGTTGCATTAATACACACCCCAAGCCTTGGTGAGAAGCATCATTATATACTGTAAATCCACATGTACCCGTAGGAATAGCTAGCACTGGTGCTGAGGTTAGCCTGTGTTTTAGTTCATCGAAACTCCTCTGACATTCTAGAGTCCACTTGAAAGGCACATTCTTTCTCAACAATTTAGTCAAAAGGCTAGCAATTAAGGAGAATTTATCAACAAATCTGCTATAGTATCCGGCTAAACCTAGAAAACTATACATTTCTTAAATATTTTTAGGAGCTTCCCAATTTACCATGGCCTCAATTTTCTTTGGGTCAACCTCTATGCCCTTGCTCGACACCACATGTCCAAGAAACACCAAATGATCTAACCAAAATTCACATTTACTCAATTTGGCATATAATGGTTTCTCCCTCAAAGTTTGCAACACAACTTTTAAATGTTGTTCATGTTCTCCCCTATTCTTTGAGTACACCAATATGTCATCAATAAATACTATCACAAACCTATCCAGATATGGTTGAAACACCTTATTCATTAATGCCATAAATGCAGTTGAAGCATTAGTCAACCCAAATGGCATTACTGAAAATTCATAATGTCCATACCTGGTTCGGAAGGCAGTCTTTAGAACATCCACTTCGCCTACCTTCAGCTGGTAATAGCCTGATTTCAAATCAACCTTGGAGAATATTTGGGCTCCTTACAACTGGTCAAACAAATCATCAATTCTGGGCAACGAATATTTGTTCTTTACTGTCATTTTATTCAGTTGCCTATAATCGATGCACAATCTCATTGTTCCATCTTTCTTTTTAATAAATAATACTGGAGCTCCCCATGGTGATACACTAGGTCTAATATACCCTTTGTCAAGTAACTCCTGCAATTGGGCCTTCAGTTCTTTCAACTCAACTAGGGCCATTCTATAGGGTGACCTTGATATTGGTGCTATTCTTGATACTAGTTCAATAGTGAATTCTATCTCTCTATCTGGTGGTAAACCAGGTAGATCATTTGGGAATACATCAGCAAATTCCCTTACCATTGGTATATTTTCAAGCAAGCTATCAGTGGTTCTAGTATCAGTCATATATGCCAAATATGCTTCACATCTCCCTTTGATCATTTGAAATGCCTTTACAGCCGAGACTAGACATGTAGGCACAAGTTTTCTTTCACCTAGAAATACTACCCTTGGTTGGTTTGGTGATTCCAAAATTACTTCCTCAGTAAAGCAATTCATTATTGCATGATGTCTAGTTAACCAATCCATTCCCAATATCACATTAAATTCATATATTGGCAATAAAATCAGATCAGCTATTAATTCAGCTCTATCAATGCATATCAGGCAATCAGGATAAACATTATTCACAACTACTACTGTTCCCAATGGAGTACTCACATTTATGCCAATCCATAAAGGCTCATGCGTTTGATGCAGTTTAAATGCCATATGCAATGATATAAATGAATGAGTGGAGCCTAGGTCAATCAATGCATATGTTAACATATCACAAATGTAAATATTACCGGTAACTACTTTGGGAGCATCCACCGCCTCCTGTCTAGTCATAGCAAACACCCTGGCCTGAGTAGGGGGTCCAGAACTCTGACCTTCAGATCTGGTTACTCCTCTGCCCATTGTACCATTCCTACCCCTGCCTCTTCCTCTGCCCTGTGTCCCACAAGTAGGGTAGACCCTCGGTGCCTCAACTGTAGTCTCAGATACTCCTCTACCTCTGCTGGTCTCTGCTAGTTTGGCTCTATTTGGATTGTCTCTATACATATTCTCCATCGATCCACATAAATAACATGCTCCTGTGAGCCTTCTACATTCGCCCGTATGCTATCTACCACAATGACTACATATGGGCCTCTGTTCAACATATTGGCTCTGCCCTCTTCCTGGGTAAGAGAAAGTCACGCCTCAACCTCTAGAACTGGAGTACCCACTTCTGTTGCCAGAATGTACAGGCATATATCTACCTCTTTTTCCCGATCTTCTGCTAGACTCACCAAAGAACTCACGTGCTGCCCTTTTAATTTGTTGCTCCCCAGCTTCTCTCATTATCCGTTCAGCTCTGATTGCAGCCGCTCTGAGTCTGGCATAATTATCAAGAACAGTAGTCATAATTCTATTTCTGATCTCATATTTGACGCCTTCCTGAAACTTCAGGCATTTGTCTCTTTCAGTAGAGACCATGAAGGTGGCATAGTGGGAAAGTTTGTTGAACTGTACTTCATACTCTGCAACAGACATGTTCCCTTGTTTTAAATTCATGAATTTTTTTCTTTTCTCATCTTTATATGCCTCAGGCATGTAATTGTTTTGAAATTCCTGGAGGAAATCATTTGATGTCAAAACCGGTGGTTGTGCATCACTGTCGAGGACTGTTTCCCACCATTCATAAGCATTGCCTTGAAGCAAGGATACTGCATAATCAAATTTCTCATCTGGGGTACATCTCATCATATTCAGTACCCTCTGTGTCCTTTTCAGCCATGTCTCAACTTCTGCTGGGTCTATTGTGCCATTGAAATCAGTTACACCATGTTTCGTTAGCCTGTCATAACGTCTTTCCTTGTACATTTCAGGACCATATACTTCATGTTCTAGGTTTTCATGGGGTACTTCTGCATGAGATGACTGTGATACATGTGCTGGAGCTCTAGCTCCTAGTGCTGGTTGATCTTTATGTAAATGAGGTGATGCCTCATGAGAATGCATTTTAGTCGGCCCCTCTCTCCTTGGTGAATCAAGTCTTATGATGGCCCTAAAATAAATGAAATTATGTCACTACATAATGTTCAACACATATTATGCATATGTTATCATGCTCTTATGCATATGCATGTTCCCATGGAACCTATGTAACATTCAGCAATTTAGGCCCCGATTGCGCGTGACCGTAGTGGAGTCCACTGTTTCAATCGGAGTCTAAATTTGAACCCATAAAAAAAATGACTAATAATAAGGGAAAATAATTAAGGGTATTATTATTTGGGAATTAAAAAGATTAGGGGTAGAATTAGAAAAAAATAAAATTTCCTATGGACAAAATCGGTATTATGGAGATTGTTTGGGGAAAAAGTGTGAATATGGAGGAAAATGTGATAAAAATGGAATTTTTCAAAGTTTAAATGTTAATCAAGATTAATTAACTTAATGAACCAATAAGAATTAAGATTAATTTTAATTAGTAGGACCCACACATTAATCAAGGTATAAAAGTCAAAAATGGGAGGAATTTTTCATTTTTCCACCAAAATATCTAAGTCCTCTTCTTCTTCCTTTTCCCATCCTTGTTGCCGTCCACCTCCACTCTCTTAAACCTCCATTTTTCTTTCAATTTCCAGCAAGCTAATAATGAAAAGAAATTAGTTTTGAGAGAGGAAAAATAAGAATTAAGGAGTTCTTACCATAAAAGGTACCGAAGGAGCAGGAAGGAAGGAAGAAAGAAGAAGAAAAAGGGAGAAGAGTAGGGGAATTTCGGCCCACCTTGGAGAACTCTTAAGGTGAGTTTATTCTTCTTAAATTTAACATTTTTCCTTCTATTTGAGACCCATGATGATGATAGATGTGATTAGGTTTGATAGATTTAGGATTAGTTGCAAGATAGAATTTAGAAAATTAAGTTTGTGTTTAGTTGATGAAGCTGTAATTGGACTTTGAGTTGATGATATTTGATGTTAGATAATTGTTTTATTGCTTAAAAACTAAAGAAAATATGATGTTAATGGATGAATAAGGGGCTGCCATAATTAAAGAAATTAGGGAAAATTGAAATTAATAGGGAAACACAACAATTGGTGATAAGGAAAATATGATTTGAGTGTTGAATTGAAGGAAATGAATTGGTAACTAGGATATGGTTTTTGGGCAGCCATGACATATGAAGAAGGAAGTTTAACCTTAGTACATTTTAGCTCAATTAAGGTGTAAATCATATTAGGAGCATTAGAATATTATGTAGACATGAAAAGCATTGAAATTGGATGTTGGAATTGAGATGTGGTATAATTGTGTAGGAAAAATAAGTGAACAAGTGAGAGGCCCTCAAGAGGGTGACAAAGGCAAGGAGAAAGCTAGCTAATAAGGGAAGGAAAAGAAGATTTAAAGGAAGAACCAAGGCTGATTAGGTATGTGCTTCATTGATAAAAATTTTGCATGTTGTTAATAAGTATGGAATTATATATTAAGGTTTGTTATGTTTGTGTTTTTGAGATGTTATGTGATTTGTTGTGACTTTTGATATTATATATGGAAATGGGACCAAATGGTGTGAAATAATTGAGACATATGAATGTAGTTGTAATTCTGGAAATTTTAGTATCAAAATGAATGCAAATGATGAATGTGGTTGAAATGTGAATTGATGCCAATTGATGGCTCGGGTACAGAATTCCAGGAACAGCTCTGTCTATTTTGATGATAACTTGAGTTTTGGAACTCCTTTTTGTATGTTCTTTGTTGGAAATGAAAGCTAAGACACAGGGCTTTAATTTTTATTCAGACTATAACATTTAATTATTTCTATAGTTTCCCAGAAAAATGCATGAAGTTTAATCTTAGAATCTGTCCAGAAAATTCTGGGCAGAAAATTCTGTGATGATGCAGTAGTAAATTGATCATAACTTTTGATAGAAAACTTTGATTTAAGTGATTTTTGATGCATCTGAAATCTAAGACAATAAGATTAAAATATGTAGAAGGCCAGAACTCAAAATTCTAATTATAAATGGGCTAAAAATGAAATCCAAAAACAGGTCCAAATTCTGCCATAGGTATAAAACGTGAAGTGTTGGACTTATGCATGTGGTATGTTAATTATATGTAATAATTAATGCAAATATTTACTTTGATGGTAATTATCAATGTGTAACAGATTATTTATATATGAGATTTTATTTTAATAATAATGGGAATATAGAACAAAAATAAACAAGCATACTTATGATAGTTGAAAATATTGCGAATTAATATAAAAATAGTTAAGCCCAAAAACACCTAGTCTAGAACTAGAATAGGGAATAATTTGGCATGCCAATCAGGGAAATTTAGGCACTCGGTGCCAAATATGACAGCCAGTAATGACAATTGATAAATGCGCTCGGCGCAAAATTATTAAGCCGGTAATGACAATATAACAAAAGCCAGTAATGGCATTATTATAAAAGCACTCGGCGCTACATTATGAAAGCCGAGAATGACAACCCTGTTATTCCTATTAGATAGTTCAGTTATAGGTGTAATGGGCACAAGAAAATAATAATAATACTAATATTGAAGTATGTGATTTTGATAAGTGTTACATGAATTAAATTTGTTACTATTACATGTTGAATGAAATTTATTTGATTTTATAAAAATTTTTATTTTATGCATTATTTATTAAATGGTTAATTAATATGTGAGAAAATATATATGTATGTAAAATTTTTATCATTGAAGCACCACTAAGCTAGTAGTTTAATGCGGGTGGTTTCCTCTCGCGCAGGTTTAGAAGGGTAGCCGTAGAAAATAGTCTGTCAGAAGAAGAAGGGTATCCGGAGGGAAGCAGCAAAAAGCTCTGGGTTTTCTTTTTTGGTATATTTTGTTAAAAAACTTTGTAAATTAAAGTATTGTTTTTATTTCATATAATGTGTATTAAATATGTGAGTTACTATGTAAAAGAACATAGTTTGAATGTAAATTAATATATTTTATAAATAAATAAGATTTTGAGTATTATGCTTGTAATAATTTTATTTCAATGTCTACAAAATTTAAAAAAAAAAATTTACTTCACTTCATTAATTTTATAAAACAGTAAGACGGGTAATATTCACTTACCTTGCTGAACTATAGTGGGGTAAGGGGGTGTGACAATTTTTGGTATCAGAGCCATAGGTTTAGATGGTTCTTACTTAGTGGGTATGGGACGATAAATGCATGTTTTTAGCATTTGCATTGTTTTTAAGCTGCTATATTCTAATAAGGGACCCTTCTTCTGACAATATAGGTTTTAATGGATTCGGAATCAAGACAAAATCGTGAAGAACAGGAGGGTGATAGTATAGCTGACTCGGTTGCTCATAGACAGTCAGCATCAATTAGAGCCTCAGAGCCTAGCGTTATAGCTCCACAACATGCTGAAGAACAGGTTAACGCGGGTCAGGTACCCCTTATGCAACAAATGGCTACTTTGTTACAGCAGATAGCATAAGTTGTGCCGCCACCAGCTCCACCAGCTCCACCACCTCCCCCACCTCAACCGAAACCCCAGATTGATAAATTAAGAAAATATGGGGCTACAGATTTTATGGGTAAGAAAGAGGATGACCCAGCAGCAGCAGAATTTTGGTTGGAAAAGACAGAAAGGGTTTTTGAAGAGCTACAATGTCCAGAGGAGTACAAGGTTAGATATGCAGTATCTCTTCTTCAGGAGCATGCCTATGACTGGTGGAAATTGTTATTAGCAAAACTTCAGGCTTCGACCCCTCAGACATGGGATTTCTTTGTGACAGAGTTTAAAAAGAAATACGTGCCAAGAATCTATGTTGATGAGAAAAAGCGAGAATTCCTGAATTTGAGGCAGATGGGTATGACAGTAGCTGAGTATGAGATGAAGTTCACCAGGTTGAGCAAGTATGCTACTGGGATTATTGGAGATGAAGCTGATAAATGTCGTAGATTTGAAGACGGTCTCAATGAGGAGATTGGGTATTTAGTGGCTTCCCACCAACATACAGATTTTGCTACGCTAGTGTCCTCTGCTATTAGTGTTGAAAGAAGGAAAAAGCTGAAGACAGAAGAGCATTATAAGAAGTCAACAGCTAGTGTGGCCCAGACATCGGGTAGGAAAGGACGAATAGTACCCAGACCATTTCAGTCAAGGGTGGCTAGACAGACATTTTCTGATAGGCGGGGTCAGCAATTTAGACATGTTGCATCATATGCTAGTTCACCAGCATCATTTCTCAAGAGACCAGCTCCGACTTTGTGTCAGCATTGTGGTAAAGCTCATACAGGAGAGTGTTGGTGGTTAACTGGGGCATGTATGAGATGTGGAGCTACTGACCATATGAAGAAAGATTGTCTCAGACTCGATACAGGTAGTATGGCACCAGCACAGACTATGACACCGGTACAGAGCCATGGTAGAGGTCGAAGCCAGTTTAGAGGTGGTCGTACCGGACAGAGTCAGGGGGTATCAGAGACAGTTGACAGACCCGGAGGTAGTAGGACCCCAACTCGGGCATATGTGATGAGGGCTCGTGAAGACCAGGATGCACCAGACATCATAGTTGGTAAATTATCTTTATTTAATTTTGATTTACATGCTTTGATAGATCCTGGTTCCACGCATTCATACATAAGTACAGCGACACTTAGACAAGGGAACATGATACCTGAGACCTTAGAATATGAGATAATTGTGACCAATCCACTGGGACATAGTGTGAAAGTGAATAAGATTTATAGAAACAGTTCAATAATTATTTAGGGTAGAGAATTTCCAGCAGACTTAATAGAACTACCTTTTCATGAATTTGATGCTATTCTGGGTATGGATTGGTTGACAAAGCATGGAGCTATAGTCGACTGCCGATCTAGAAAAGTTGTACTTAAAATTCCCGGGCAAGATGACACCATCATTCAAGCTGTAGGCCAAACATGTTTGACCAGTGTTATTTCAACATTAAAAGCTCGAAAATATATTATGAAGGGATGTGAGGCATATTTGGCCCATGTGATAGATACCAGGAAGGGGAGCCCAGAACTCAAGGACATCCCTACAGTGTGTGAGTTCTCAGATGTATTTCCTGAAGATTTGCCGGGGTTACCACCAGATAGGGAGATAGAATTTGCTATTGATGTGATTCCTAGTACAGCCCCGATATCAATTACTCCTTATAGAATGGCACCTGCAGAATTGAGAGAGTTAAAGGTTCAATTGCAGGAATTGCTCGACAAAGGGTTCATAAGGCCTAGTGTGTCACCATGGGGTGCTCCGGTGTTGTTTGTGAAAAAGAAGGATGGCACCCTTCGGTTATGTATTAATTACCGACAATTGAACAAAGTGACAATTAAAAATAAATACCCACTACCTAGAATTGATGATTTGTTTGATCAATTGAAGGGAGCAGGAGTATTCTCTAAGATTGATCTCAGATCCGGGTACCACCAACTGAAAATCAAAGAATCAGATGTATCTAAAACAGCCTTCAGAACTCGATATGGCCACTATGAGTTTCTAGTTATGCCATTTGGCTTAACGAATGCACCAGCTGCCTTTATGGATATGATGAACATAATTTTTAGGCCTTATCTTGATCAGTTTGTGGTAGTTTTTATAGATGATATTTTGGTGTATTCGAGGGACAAGGGAGAACATGACAGGTATCTCAGAATAGTACTGCAGACTTTGAGGGAAAATCAATTGTATGCAAAGCTATCAAAATGTGAGTTCTGGTTGGAAGAAGTGGGATTCTTAGGGCATATTATTTCAGTTGAAGGAATCCAGGTTGATCCTAACAAAATAGAAGCCATTCTAAGTTGGAAGCCACCTCGCAATGTAACAGAAGTCCAAAGTTTCCTTGGATTAGCTGGCTACTATAGAAGGTTTGTGAAGGGATTTTCAAGCATAGCTGCACCAATTACTAAGTTGCTCAGAAAAGAAACTAAGTTTGAGTGGACAGATCGGTGCCAGGCAAGCTTTGAGAAACTAAAAGCCATATTAACCGAAGCACCTGTTTTGACCCAACCTACACTAGGGAAAGATTTTGTGATATACAGTGATGCCTCTCATAATGGGCTAGGTTGTGTATTAATGCAAGAGGATAAAGTAGTTGCTTATGCATCTAGGCAATTGAAGCCTCATGAGCTAAATTACCCTACTCATGATTTGGAGTTGGCAGCAATAGTGTTTGCTTTGAAAATTTGGTGACATTATTTGTATGGCGAGCGGTGCTACATATATACAAATCATAAGAGCCTCAAATATCTACCTACACAAAAGGAGTTGAACTTAAGGCAAAGACGCTGGTTGGAGTTAATTAAGGATTATAATTGCATTATTAACTATCAGCCAGGCAAAGCCAATGTAGTAGCGGATGCCTTAAGTAGAAAAACACTGGCAGGTATAGTTTAAATTTTTCTCAATTATAAAATAATATATAGAAAGTAATAATAAAATTAAAAAAAAAATTAGACTCATAATTTATTTTGGCAGAGTTACGGGTCTAACCTACTTTAAGGCAACAAGTGAGAAAAGCTCAGAAGCAAGATCAAAAATTGATGATAATTGTTGAGGCAGTTAAAAAGGGGGAGAGACTTGACTTTAAGGTTGAAGATGATGGAAGCATAAGTTACAAAGGAAGATTGTGCGTGCCAAATGATAGCGGATTAAAGCAAATAATTCTAAAAGAGGCACATAATACAACTTATTCCATGCATCCAGGAAGCAATAAAATGTATCAAGACCTGAAGACTTATTATTGGTGGCCAGGAATGAAGAAAGATATCATGGAATACACTACAAGATGCTTGACATGCCAACAAGTGAAAGCAGAACACCAGGTACCTTCTGGATCGTTGCAACCTATTGCTATCCCAGAATGGATGTGGGAAAGGATTACAATGGATTTTGTATCTGGTTTACCTTTGACCCAAAAGAAGCATAATGCGGTATGGGTGATTGTTGACAGACTCACCAAATCGGCTCACTTTCTGCCAGTTCGGATGAATTATTCATTGAGTCGGTTAGCAGAAATATATGTTAATGAGATAATTCGACTACATGGGGTGCCAGTATCTATTATTTCTGATCGAGACCCACGGTTCACATCAAAATTTTGGAAAAGTCTACAACAAGCATTGGGGACCCGACTTGCTTTTAGTACAACATTTCACCCACAAACAGATGGGCAGTCCGAACGAGTTATTCAATTGTTGGAAGATATGCTGAGAATCTGTGTAATTGATTTTGAGGGTAGCTGGGATAAACATTTACCATTGATGGAATTTGCATACAACAACAGCTATCAAACTAGTCTCGCCATGACACCATATGAAGCTCTGTATGGAAGGAGATGTATAACACCGCTATGTTGGACAAAACTTGGTGAAAAGAAATTAATGGGGCCAGAATTAGTGCAGCAGATAGAGGAGAAGGTGAAATTAATTCAAGATCGGTTAAAAGCTACAACTGATCGACAAAAATCCTATGCCGATTTGAAGAGAAAGGACATTGAGTATGCTGTCGGAGACAAGGTATTTTTGAAAGTCTCACCTTGGAAGAAAGTACTTCGTTTTGGTAAAAAGGGGAAACTGAGTCCTAGATTTATTGGACCATACGAAATACTTGAACTTGTGGGTCCAGTGGCATACAGATTGGCCTTACCACCAGAATTAGATAAGATCCACAATGTGTTTCATGTTTCAATGTTAAGGAGATACAGATCGGATCCGGCACATGTAATACCTATAGAATCAATAGAGGTACAACCAGACTTGACATATGCAGAAGAGCCAGTGGAAATCATAGCTCGAGAAGTCAAGGAACTACGGAATAAGAAGGTACCATTGGTAAAGGTCCTATGACACAATCATACAGTAGAAGAAGCCACCTGAGAGAGTGAAGAAATGATGAGAACTCAGTATCCTCAGCTATTTGGCTCCAGCTCATCAGGTAAATTTCGAGGACGAAATTTTCTTAAGGGGGAGAGAATTGTAACATTCAGCAATTTAGGCCCCGATTGCGCGTGACCGTAGTGGGGTCCACTGGTTCAATCGGAGTCTAAATTTGAACCCATAAAAAAAAAGACTAATAATAAGGGAAAATAATTAAGGGTATTATTATTTGGAAATTAAAAAGATTAGGGGTAGAATTAGAAAAAAATAAAATTTCCTATGGACAAAATCGGTATTATGAAGATTGTTTGGGGAAAAAGTGTGAATATGGAGGAAGATGTGGTAAAAATGGAATTTTTCAAAGTTTAAATGTTAATCAAGATTAATTAACTTAATGAACCAATAAGAATTAAGATTAATTTTAATTAGTAGGACCCATACATTAATCAAGGTATAAAAGTAAAAAATGGGAGGAATTTTTCATTTTTCCACCAAAATATCTAAGTCCTCTTCTTCTTCCTTTTCCCATCCTTGTTGTCGTCCACCTCCACTCTCTTAAACCTCCATTTTTCTTTCAATTTCCAGCAAGCTAATAAAGAAAAGAAATTAGTTTTGAGAGAGGAAAAATAAGAATTAAGGAGTTCTTACCATAAAAGATACCAAAGGAGCAAGAAAGAAGGAAGAAAGAAGAAGAAAAAGGGAGAAGAGTAGGGGAATTTCGGCCCACCTTGGAGAACTCTTAAGGTGAGTTTATTCTTCTTAAATTTAACATTTTTCCTTCTATTTGAGACCCATGATGATGATAGATGTGATTAGGTTTGATAGATTTAGGATTAGTTGCAAGATAGAACTTAGAAAATTAAGTTTGTGTTTAGTTGATAAAGCTGTAATTGGACTTTGAGTTGATGATATTTGATGTTAGATAATTGTTTTATTGCTTAAAAACTAAAGAAAATATGATGTTAATGGATGAATAAGGGGCTGCCATAATTAAAGAAATTAGGGAAAATTGAAATTAATATGGAAACACAACAATTGGTGATAAGGAAAATATGATTTGAGTGTTGAATTGAAGGAAATGAATTGGTAACTAGGATATGGTTTTTGGGCAGCCATGACATATGAAGAAGGAAGTTTAACCTTAGTACATTTTAGCTCAATTAATGTGTAAATCATATTAGGAGCATTAGAATATTATGTAGACATGAAAAGCATTGAAATTGGATGTTGGAATTGAGATGTGGTATAATTGTGTAGGAAAAATAAGTGAACAAGTGAGAGGTCCTCAAGAGGGTGACAAAGGCAAGGAGAAAGATAGCTAATAAGGGAAGGAAAAGAAGGTTTAAAGGAAGAACCAAGCCTGATTAGGTATGTGCTTCATTGATAAAAATTTTGCATGTTGTTAATAAGTATGAAATTATATATTAAGGTTTGTTATGTTTGTGTTTTTGAGATGTTATGTGATTTGTTGTGACTTTTGATATTATATATGGAAATGGGACCAAATGGTGTGAAATAATTGAGACATATGAATGTAGTTGTAATTCTGGAAATTTTAGTATCAAAATGAATGCAAATGATGAATGTGGTTGAAATGTGAATTGATGCCAATTGATGGCTCGGGTACAGAATTCCAGGAACAGCTCTGTCTATTTTGATGATAACTTGAGTTTTGGAACTCCTTTTTGTATGTTCTTTGTTGGAAATGAAAGCTAAGACACAGGGATTTAATTTGTATTTAGACTATAACATTTAATTATGTCTATATTTTCCGAGAAAAAGGCATGAAGTTTAATCTTAGAATCTATCCAGAAAATTCTGGGCAGAAAATTCTATGATGATGCAGTAGTGAATTGATCATAACTTTTGATAGAAAAATTTTATTTATGTGATTTTTGATGCATCTGAAAGATAAGACAATAAGATAAATATTTTTAGAAGGCCAGAACTCCTAATTCTAATTATAAATGGGCTAAAAATGAAGCCCAAAAACAGGTCCAAATTCTGCCATAGGTATAAAACGTGAAGTGTTGGACTTATGCATGTGGTATGTTAATTATATGTAATAATTAATGCAAATATTTACTTTGATGGTAATTATCAATGTTTAACATATTATTTATATATGAGATTTTATTGTAATAATAATGGGAATATAGAACAAAAATAAACAAGCATACTTATGATAGTTGAAAATATTGCGAATTAATATAAAAATAGTTAAACCCAAAAACACCTAGTCTAGAACTAGAATAGGGAATAGTTTAGCATACCAATCAGGGGAATTTAGGCACTCGGTGCCAAATATGAAAGCCAGTAATGACAATTGATAAATGCGCTCGGCGCAAAATTATTAAGCCGGTAATGACAATATAACAAAAGCCAGTAATGACATTATTATAAAAGCGCTCGACGCTACATTATGAAAGCCGAGAATGACAACCCCGTTATTCCTATTATATAGTTCAGTTATAGGTGTAATGGGCACAAGAAAATAATAATAATACTAAGATTGAAGTATGTGATTTTGATAAGTGTTACATGAATTAAATTTGTTACTATTACATGTTGAATGAAATTTATTTGATTTTATAAAAATTTTTATTTTATGCATTATTTATTAAATGGTTAATTAATATGTGAGAAAATATATATGTATGTAAAATTTTTATCATTGAAGCACTACTAAGCTAGTAGCTTAGCGCGGGTGGTTTCCTCTCGCGCAGGTTTAGAAGGGTAGCCGTAGAAAATAGTCTGTCAGAAGAAGAAGGGTATCCGGAGGGAAGCAACAAAAAGCTCTGGGTTTTCTTTTTTGGTATATTTTATTAAAAAACTTTGTAAATTAAAGTATTGTTTTTATTTCATATAATGTGTATTAAATATGTGAGTTACTATGTAAAAAACATAGTTTGAATGTAAATTAATATATTTTATAAATAAATAAGATTTTGAGTATTATGCTTGTAATAATTTTATTTCAATGTCTACAAAATTTAAAAAAAAAATTTACTTCACTTCATTAATTTTATAAAACAGTAAGACGGGTAATACTCACTTACCTTGCTGAACTATAGTGGGGTAAGGGGGTGTGACAACCTATCCCTGCTCTGATACCAAAAATGTAACACCACATCTTATGCATTTAAGTATAACCTATCTATGCATCAAATAATCACACATAGCATACTGGAAAAAAACAAAATATTCTATTAATAGTAATAGTAAATTTTTTTATATCCTGTAATATCATTCAATGACTTTGCAAGTCTCATATCCTGTAATTTCATTCAATGACTTGCAAGTCTCATATCCTGTAATTTCATTCAATGACTTGCAAGTCTCATATCTTATAATATTATTCAATGACTTTGCAAAGTTAACACTGAAGTTTTCACCACAATATAATATATCACATATATTAAAACATAAACTTTACAAATAAGTATTTATGAGTTGCTTTCATTTATACATTTTTAAAACCCATTTCAAATTGACTATACATATTCAACCATGTAAATACAAAATGCAGATGACATATTTTCATGCTCGAGTGGTATGCAAGGAGAGAGAGTGATGAGGTTCAGCCAGTGACTTGTGCTCCATGTCTTCTATATGTTACTTAAAATGAGCTATCACTTTTCTTTATCTGAACAATGATGCAAATTGATGAGTTGCGGCTCAGTGAGAATAAGCATCAAATGAGCTCTAAAGTACCGAACAACTCATAATAATAAATCACAAATCCAATACATACCATGTATTCCATTCCATTCATCAGTATCATATAAATATCAATAAAGTTGAAACATAAAATCATTACTACTTACGTATGCAAATGCTTTGCTTATTTCATTTTGTTGTGACTAAGTTAAACGGACATTGCCCCGGGTTTCGATGTGAACATTTGCCATGTGAACATTTGCATTTGCTAGCTAGCTTGATCATTTGTTTCATTTGCACATTTGTTGGGCCATAGGCCTCTTCTTTTGCTTTACAATATCGATTAACTAGTCACAACACCTTTTTAGTCCATATGCATATGCACTTGTACTTAATCCTTCTGCTAGGGTTCACACCCTGACCAGTTTCAGTTCAAAGCGGATATCTCATTCTATACATAACATATTTCAACACGATTTACACTTTTCCAGAATCAATATCTATTAATATCAAAATCGGGGTGCAATACAGTGCCTATTAATGAACCTTAGTAACTCAAATCAACCTTATAGCAATAAGAATTGATTACTTACCAAGAACAAACTTGCAAAGAATCAATTTGACTCAAAAACCAAGTGAAATAAGGAAGAATTGAGTTCTGGAATGGAGGAAGATGAAGAAGAAAACGAGGCTGAAGTAAAGAGGCAGAAATGGGGGAGGAAGATAAAGTCAACCTTTTTTTTGTCTTTTTATCCTTTTTCTCTTCATCTCATCTCATTTCTTTTATTTTCCTTTTATTTCATTTTCCTTTTATTATTATTATTATTATTATTATTATTATTATTATTATTATTATTATTATTATTATTATTATTATTATTATTTACATATATTTATAATTCCACTAATTCTCACAATAATACAACTTAATCATTTGGCACGATTTAACTTAATTAACAAAGTAAATGTTTACTAATCTTAATTTAGTCATTTTTCTTACTTTAATTTAGTCACCTTATTGAATTTATTTCTAATTCTTTGTTATCATCATTTAGGTTATAAGGATACACGTGTGACTCGATACAATTGCCAAATACTAGGGCACGTAGCTAGTGCGTGCCATGAACTTGTTTATAAGAAAATATGTATGAAATGCACGTGTTCAATTGGATTATATGGGAGATGCATATGTTCAAAGGAAATGCATGTGGATATGCATGTGGGGAAGGTTGAGGATGTTACACAACTAACCCTTACAAGTGTTCTACTCTTAACCCGGAAATACCCAAAACTCACTTGAGTAAGAAATGATTACAGAGAGAAACAATTACAAATCTTTATTGCTCAATAAATGATGAGCAAAAAGATTTTCACAGAGAATAAATATTTGTTTTGAAAGTATTAAATGTACAAATAACTTACAACATTATTTTGATTCAAAGTATTAGCTATCCTCTTGTACTGAATGTATAAATGACTTGCATTTATACTCCCCTGGCAAATTATAACCGTTAGAATGCATTTAATAGGAAACTAGCTGTTGCACCAACTCTAATAATTGCGCCTGATATTTTTCTCTTTCATCTTTCACGGGCGTGACTATGTTTGTCACGGTTGTGACTGTTCTTCCAAGCCGTGACTGAAGTGGTGACCTTGGTCGTGAAACATTATGGAAGGTTTTGAAATATTGGGTCACGTGCGTGACATATATCTTCATGGGGGTGACAACCTTCCAAGCCGTGATCCAAGTGATGACTTTGGTCGTGAAGCTCTCTGGAAGAATTTGTCATGTTTGTTCACGGGCGTGACATTTCTTTCACGGGCGTGACTTAAATGTTCATTCACGGTTTGTTGTCAGCCTTCATAGCCGTGAACTTCAAATGTTGGTTTGTTGGCGGGTAGCTTCATCACGGGCGTGACACATAGGGTCACGGGCGTGAACATGCCACTTCTTCAATTTTTATCTTTTGAAGATTAATCTTTCATTCTCCATTCTTGCTAACATATTTCATACCCTGTTCAATAGACTTAGAAAACAAGTATGTCAAATACAATATTGCTATTTTATTTATTATCATCAAAATGATGGAAATACCCCTCAAGGTTCAACAATCTCCCCCTTTTTGATGGTGACAAATAATCTAGCAATATGTGCTTTTGAGAAGTCTCCCCCTCAAAAGATGCTTGGGATAAAAAATTAATGAAGTGCAAGAATTATGAAGAATGATGAAGTGTAGCATTAAAATAAAATTTCTAGTTTTAAGTATATGCAAGTTATATGCAAAGTATATCCAATATATACCAAAATTCTCTTAAAATCATGAAGTATATGTAAGGTATATTTAGAATATATCAAGTGCATATTCATTTATGTAATTTGCATCAAGGTATATGCAAAGTATACTTAAGATATATTTAAGGTGTATAAAGCTCAATTGCATACTTGCATATCCATTTTGAATCAAATTTTAAGTATTGCACTTAACTCAATATATTGCTAGTTTCTCCCTACTTAACTCAATATATTGATAGGTTATTCATTTTGATTCAAAATTAAGTATTGCTTGCGCTTATCTTAATATATTGCTAGTTTCTTCCCCTTTTGTCATCAGCAAAAAGAATATCAATAAAGATAAACCATAATGGAAAACAAAACAAATATATTAATTATGAAAAGTGAAATACAAACAAAGAGAATTAAAAAAGGCAGAAAGGAAATTTAAAATTTCCTACAAACAAGCAAGCTAGAAAAAAACATAGCAAGGCTAACATAAACATCTAGCTGGACAGCTTATCCCTAAGACGAGCAACTTCTGCCTCAAGACTGTCCATCTGAGACTCCATGAATTCTTTGAGGTTCTCCAACCTCTCATCAATCGAAGCATGCAGCTGCTCAAATCGTGGTGCCAAGAGGTCAACCACTTGCTGAGCCGAATTTGGTGTGGAAGCCGAGGATTGTCCGATGTCCTGCTCAACCGCTGGAGGTGCCTTCTCAACTTGAGCCCTTTTTCTTTGTTGGATTCCTTGCAGGCCATCTTTGAAGTCCTCTGAGTCATTGTCTTCCCATATGATTTTGCAAGCAGTGTCGATGAAGTGGTAGTAAATGTTGTTCTCATGGACAATTCGAACAGCTGCTCCCATCTTGATGAAGGACTCTACATCCAATTGGTCTCAAGGATGCCATGGGATGAGATTATAGTGATGGTCATCCAGCTTCAGATATCCAAGCTTCAAGGCTATGTGGGTTACATACCCACCAATAAGTATGTCTCCTGAGGGCTTGGTGGCAATGGACAGGAGATGGTTTGCAAACCATCGAGAAAGTGCCACTGTGAGGCCTCTTTGGGCCATCTCCAAGAGAAAAAGATCAGACTTCCGAATGGTGCCATTGCTGTCTCATCGGGCAAATATGCTATAGGTTAGAAACCTATGCAGATATTTGTGCACTGGGGACCAGAGATGAGTGCTCTTGGTCTTCTTTACGTCCCAACAGCAATCCATACCAAAGTGAGTCCATGCTCGAGTTGCATATAACTCCACTTCGCTGTCATTGAGGATGCCATCCGAGGGTAGGTTGAATAAATCCCCGAATTCCGTGGCAGAGAGAGTGTTCAAATTTCTGCACAGTTGAAATTTTCCTGCACTAGTGGGAGACACTATCATTGTTGTCTCGAGCCCGAGAGTGCGTACCGTCTGCCACTCAAGAGACATTGATGAAATGAGAGGCCTTTTCTTAAGTGTTGAGTACCTAGGATGACAATGCTCAGGGATTTTGTTCATTAGGTAGTCTGAATACCTCATGGGAGCATGAGATTTCTTCCTAGTACCCTTTGATGAGCCGGTTTCCATGTTGATTGAAGAAATGAACTTTAAAGAGTTTGAAAAAGTTTGACAGAGTTTGTGAGGAAACCCTAAGGAAAGATGATTTTTGATGATGGAAGGGGTTTTTGATGGTATTTATAGAAGAAATTTGTGACTAGGGGGCTGGAATCTTCAATGTACCATTCAATGTGTGTAAATGAGAGTAGTTTCAAGAAGTTGGAAAGTTGAAATGTGAAACATAACCGACAGAAATGTTATATAGCCAATACCTTCACGGGCGTGAAATATGGAGTCACGGGCATGAAGTGTTGTGTTCACGGTTTGTTGAAGGGGTGCTATACCCGTGAATAAAGGCGTGAAATGGTTTACAGTCATGACATTTGAATGTCATGGGTGTGAATGATGAACTATCACGATGGTGAAAAAAGGAGTCACGGGCGTGAAGCGTTGAATTTCACTACTTACGCCTGTGAAACAAAGCGTCACTTAAAGCGTGAATGCTTCTGTGAGTTTTTGGTGAAAATGCATCACGGGCGTGAAAATGCATCACGAGCGTGAACAAGGCTTTTCACGGGAGTGAATGAAGTCATGAACATATGCTTCACTACTTGAAGCCGTGAACCATATCATGAATCAAGTCATGAAAGCTATTGGTTCTTTTGGCTATTTAATTAACGGGCGTGAATTGCCTCAAATTTCCATCAAATAAAATTAAGTCCTAAAACAAGACTAAATCATTTCTATGAAGATTCTATCCCTTATAACATAAGTTTCCATCAAATTTACTACCTTATATCTAGTGAGATGATACAAAAGCAAGATTATCTCTTAAGATTTGACAATTTTGGCAATCACAAGGCTTTTCACGGGAGTGAATGAAGTCATGAACATATGCTTCACTACTTGAAGCCGTGAACCATATCATGAATCAAGTCATGAAAGCTACTGGTTCTTTTGGCTATTTAATTAACGGGCATGAACATATGTCAAAGGCGTGAATTGCCTCAAATTTCCATCAAATAAAATTAAGTCCTAAAACAAGACTAAATCATTTATATGAAGATTCTATCCCTTATAACATAAATTTCCATCAAATTTACTACCTTATATCTAGTGAGATGATACAAAAGCAAGATTATCTCTTAAGAATTGACAATTTTGGCAATCACAAGGTTAATCCATCAATCATATCAAATTCTCTTCTAATGAAATTAAATCTTTCCTCATTTACAGACTTAGTGAATATATCTGCCAATTGATTTTTTGTGCTTATAAATTCCAATGCAACATCTCCATATTGAACATGATCTCTAATAAAGTGGTGTCTAATGTCAATATGCTTACTTCTAGAATGTTGAATGGGATTCTTTGATAGATTTATAGCACTTGTATTATCACATCTAATAGGTATATGGTTCATATCATGACCATAGTCCTTAAGTTGTTGTTTCATCCAAAGGATTTGTGTACAACAACATCTTGCTGCTACATACTCTGCTTCAGCAGTTGAAAGAGCAACTGAAACTTGTTTTTTGCTAAACCAAGAAACTAAGCACTCTCCAATAAAGTGACAAGTACCTTAAGTACTTTTTCTATCTAAAAGACTACCAACATAATCTGCATATGAATATCCTACAATATAAAAAGATGAGTTTCTAGGATACCACAAACCTAGATGTAATGAGCCATGTAAATATCTTAGAATTCTTTTTACTGCAGGTAAATGAGACTCTTTTGGACATGATTGAAATCGTGCACATAAGCAAATACTATACATTATGTCGGGTCTAGAAGTAATAAGATATAAAAGTGATCCGATCATACCTCTATAGAGCTTTTCATTAATGCTATTACCCTTTTCATCCTTGTCCAATTTTGTTGATGTGCTCATTAGAGTCTTGGCATTCTTGCATCCTTCCATTCCAAATTTCTTAATTAAATCTTTGGCATATTTGGATTGGTTGATGAATATGCCCTCATTGACTTGTTTTATCTGTAGACCAAGGAAATATTTAAGCTCTCCTATCATGCTCATTTCAAATTCCTTAGTCATACACTTAGCAAATTCTTGACAAAGCAATTCATTAGTAGAACCAAATATGATATCATCAACATAAATTTGAACAATTAGTATATCATGCTTATGATTTTTAATGAATAATGTGGTGTCAACATTCCCCTTTGTAAAGTTATTTTCTAAGAGAAAAGAACTTAGTCTTTCATACCAAGCTCCTGGGGCTTGTTTCAAACCATATAAAGCTTTTGAAAGTTTAAAAACATGATTTGGCAAATCATAGCTTTCAAAACCTGGTGGTTGTTCTACATAAACTTCTTTTATATAACCATTTAGAAAGGCACTTTTCACATCCATTTGAAAGAGTTTGAAATTCATGTGACATGCATATGCTAAAAGTATTCTTATGGCTTCTAATCTAGCTACAGGTTCATAGGTCTCATCATAATCTATTCCTTCTTCCTGATTATATCCTTTTGCAACTAATCTAGCCTTATTCCTAGTTATTGAACCTTGTTCAACTAGTTTATTTCTAAATACCTATTTGCTACCTATAATTTGATGATCCTTGGGTCTAGGTACTAAGGTCCATACCTTCTCTCAAATTGGTTGAGTTCCTTTTGCATTGCAATCACCCAACTTTCATCATTAAGAGCCTCATCAACATTTTTAGGCTCAATTTGAGAAATAAAAGCAAAGTTAGTGGCTAAATGTTTGAAATGGGATCTAGTACTTACTCCCCTTGAAGGATCACTAATGATTTGCTCTTTGAAATGATCTTTTGTCATTCTCCATTCCTTTGGGAGTTCTTGCCCATTTTCTTCTTGAGCTTGAGATAGAGAATCATCTTGATGTGAATCTTCTTGATCATTTTCTTCTTTTCCATTTCCAAGATCAAGTCTTTCCATAGTTCCTACAACATCATCAAGGACACTACCTTTCACAAGATCAAGTCTGGTAGATTCATTAAAAACAACATGCATAGATTCTTCAACAGTTAATGATCTTTTATTAAATACTCTATATGCTTTGCTAGTTGTAGAGTATCCTAAAAAGATACCTTTATCAGATTTAGAGGCAAATTTTCCAAGGTTGTCCTTGGTATTTAATATGAAGCACTTGCATCTAAATACTCTAAAGTATGATATGAAGGGCTTTCTTCCATTCCATAGCTCAAATGAGGTTTTGTTTAAAAGAGGACTTTTGAAAACTCGATTTGAAATATAACAAGCAGTGTTTGTGGCTTCTACCCAAAAGTAAGTTGTTAGACCATACTCATTGAGCATTGTTCTAGCCATTTCAATTAAAGTTCAATTTTTCCTTTTAACTACCCCATTTTGTTGAGGTGTTCTAGGAGATGAAAAATTCTGTGAAATGCCATGTTCAAGACAAAAACTTTCAAAGTTTTCATTTTCAAATTCTTTGCCATGATCACTTCTTATCTTTGAAATACAATATCCTTTTTCATTTTGAACTCTTTTAGCAAAGTTTTTAAAATTTTCAAAAGCATCACTCTTTTGAGCTAAGAAAATTACCCAAGTAAATCTAGAGTAATCATCTACGATGACAAAGACATAATGTTTACCTCCTAACCTAGCAATTCTAGTAGGTCCAAATAAATCTAAATGCATGAGTTGTAGAGGTTTTGAGGTACTTACTATGTGTTTGGCTTTGAAGGATGACTTGTGTTGCTTCCCTCTTTGGAAAGGTTCATAGGTCTTGTCTTTTTCAAATTGGACTCTTGGCAGTCCCTTTACTAGTTCTCCTGTACTAAGGCTTTGAATTAAGTCTATGTTTGCATGACCAAGCCTTATATGCTACAACCAAGATTCATCACTAGTAGTCACAAGACACTTGAGGAATGGTTAGATATTTCGTGTAAGTTTATTATGTATGTGTTGACATCTCTGTTTCCTTTAAATATCTCTTGACCATCGATAGAGGTCACAAGACATTCATTGGAAGTAAAGGTTATTTTGTTTCCTTTATTACATAATTGACTAACACTCAACAAGTTATGTTTCAAGCCATCAACAAGTAAGACATCTTTAATAAAAGTAGTACCATTAATACCAATAGAACCAATGCCAATTACCTTACCCTTAGCATTGTTTCCAAAGGTAACTTTACCCTCATCAATACTTTTGATTTCATTGAAGAGTTCTTTGTCTCCTGTATATGCCTTGAGCATCCACTGTCTACTAGACAAGCATTTTTATTTATTATGGACTGGAGGCATTCCTATAGAATCACAGTTCAAGTATGATTTTTAGGTACCCAAATGAGTTTGGGTCCTTGGGGGTTAGCACATGAAGGTTCCCAATGAGCCTTCCTTATCCAACAATGTTTATTTATATGACTAATCTTCATACAATAATTACACTATTTAGGTCTAACATTGCTTTTTGGTCTTACAATATTTTTGAATGTCATATTTCTATTAAACTGATTTTGAGAACAATTGCATGCACAATCATGATTAATTGATGCTTTTCTAGATGCATGCTTCTTATACATAAAGGTATGATTATTCTTTTATGTATAGAAGGTTTAATATACTTATTCCTAGGTGCTGTTCCAACAATTGTGGAGATGTGAGGTTCACTAGACTTAACAAAAATGGTTTTGTGAGAAGATGATGATGTATTCTTAAATCCTAGACCATGTCTAATTAAAGGTGGTCTTTGAGACACAATGACAGTATCTAAACTCTCTTTTCCTTTGTGGAATTTTAAAATTGAATTTCTAAGTTCCTCAACTTCATTTTTTAAAGTATTATTTTCTTTAAGCAAGAAATTAGTTGAGGATTTTGATGAGTGTTCATCTAATGATTTTTGAAGAGATTTATTAGATGATTTAAGCTTAATGTTCTCCTTTTCTAAAACATCTATTTTGTTTTTTAAATTAGAGATGTTATTTCTATAAGTACTGAATTTACTCCTATATTTCTCTAATTCTAGATTTAATTCTTCTATAAGGCTTTGCTCATCATAATCATCATCATCATCATCACTATCACTATTACTATCATTATCACTATCATTATCACTATTATTGAAAAAGTATGAGTGTAGTGATTTTACCTTGTCCGAGACATGATCCTCAATAGCCATGAAGCATAGGTTGACCTCTTCGCTTTCATTATCATCTTTTTCACTTGAAGAACTTTCGTCATCCCATGTGGCTTTGTCACCTTTCTCCCCATTGTCTTTTTGGTATTTGCTCTTATGCTTCTTTAGCCTTGGACATTCTGGTTTAATATGCCCTTTCTTTCCACACTCATAACACTTTACCTCTTCTTTACTTCTTTGTGCATCATTAGAATTTTGTTTGAGGTTTCTTTGCCTGAATTTTCTAGAGTTGCTCATTTTCTTCAAAATGATTCTTTTCAGCCTTCATGAAAGCATATAAATGTCCTCATTCTCATCATCACTCATTTCTTCATCATCTTCACTTTCTTCTTGAGATTTTGAAGTAGAGGCTTTTAGTGCTAAAGGCTTTCTTTTCTCTGGCTCTGCTTCAAGCTCTTTATCTCTTTTCACTACCATTTCATATGTGAGAAGTTTGCCAATAAGCACATCAGTATTCATGATGCTCATGTCTTCATTTGCTTCTTCTATGCCAGCAACTCTTGAGCCATAATCTTAAGAGAAAGACTTCTTAGGATTTTGTTGTTTACATCTTCCAAGCTCATATGCTTCCTAAGTTTCCTCATTCCATTTATAATTGCTAGAAGACGGTTGGTCATGTCAGTGATTGACTCATTGGATTTCATCTTGAAGAGCTCATATTCTGAGGTAAGAAGTTGAATCTTCTTGGATTTGACTTGCTTAGTTCCTTCATGATAATTTTCCAATGTCTTCCACATGCTGTAGGCTGTTGGGTAGTGTTGTATTCTTCCACATTCTTCAATGGATAATGAGCTTGAGAGGATTGTCATTACCTAAATTTTTTAGCAATTATGCACAATTTCAAATTTCATGTTTAAGTCAAATATAAATCATTCGATTATCATCAACAACATATAAAATATATTAACATGTAGTTGAATGAAAAATAAAATTTAAGGCCAAACATAATCAAATTCATTTTTAATGACAAGAGGGAATCCAAGTTCCTTTTCAATCAATCTCATTCATACTTCAATTAATCCAAATTTAATTTATATAGGGTGGCTTTGATACCACTATTGGATTTTGAATATTTATCTCACTTATATGGTAGAAGAAACATAAAAATTAATTAAACACAAAATCCATGTAATGCTCTATGTAATTTAAAATTAGATTGAACCATTCAATGGGAGAAGTTGACTGCCTTTGTTTGCAACTCTTGATCTTCCAAATTGTGAGTTTTTCCTTCTTTATTGGTTTGTATCAGACCACAAAAATCTAAAGCTAGGATTTCCTCTAAGAGTATCCATGCAAAAGAAGAAGAAGAAAACCTCCAAGGAGATGGGGTGACAAAGGTCCAAAGGAGAAAAATAACACTTATATTTCTTAAGTGGCCAGCCACGAAATTTACTTAATAAAAGGAGTATTTATACTCTTTCTAATCCCTCTTAGGGTTGGAAAAGGAAAAACCTTAATGCCCTTTCCATAAGGTATATGGCCCAATGTTGACCAAGTCAACAATCCTAATCCAAATCGAATTTGACCCATTTTTATAAATCATATAAGAGGCTCAATTCTTTTTCTCTTTCACTTGGATTTTATCCAAAACCAATTTTACGTTTTCTTCATTCCCTCTATGCATATGACCTAATAGGTTTTCTAGTCATGTTGGTAGCTCAACTCTTGGGGGAAATCCTAATCCAATTAGGATTCTATGAGTCAAACTTTTTTAACCCATAATTGATTTCTAATCAATTTTCCTTGACTTAGCAGATCATGAGCGATATCTAGAAATACATGATGACCACCCAATTAACCAAAAATTCAGTGGTTTAACTTTTAACCCTTCCATAGACAATTATAGTGCAATTTGTCCTTGCACCAAACCATACCTCATTTGGTTCAGAGCATGGATTGTGTTAACTCCCTTTAGATTGACTATAACACATCTAGTCGAAATGATATTAGTTGTTTTCTACGAGACTCATTATTCTATTTGATATGTCTTCAAATACCTTATTCAAAACATGTCTACCTCGACCAAGGATTTTTGAGCAATGATCTTTATAAGAGGCCATATGTATACTCTCCTTCCATCAGAAATGGTGAATCCTCTATTGACTACTTAACTACCTTTGAATACCTCATGCTATACCCAATTACCACCCTATAAGCAACCTCTGAGAGGCAACAAAGAATGGAGTCAAAGTATAGGATGTATCTAAGATAACCTTGAGCATTGCAAGTCTAAGAATATTTGCACCATGCCTATGATGAGACTATCACTAATATTGAATAGATATCCATGTGATTGTCTCATAGCAGGTTATTCAATGTACTTGGCTACTCTAGCAAACATCCATATGTTAACTCTAAACATCTCATGTCTTCATCTTATGAGATCAGCTGCTTGACTCAGTCAAGGAGTATAACATATGGTAGTCTATCTGGATTAACAATGTCTTATTTTGTTAATCCTATGACTAGGGATAATTTAGGTATAAATACAATTGCATGTAATAGGAATCTTATTATCATGATCTCATTATGATTTTTTTCATGCTATGTTATATACCAAAGACTTCATTTAATGGTTTAAGATCTATATCAATTCATGTACAATGAATACCATATAATAAAAATGCCTTTTATTAATAATGAATGAGTACATGTAGTGCCTATTTTCCAAGTTAATATTCCTTTTCTTTGATCCTTTCACAAAATCTTGTTCTTTCCAAATGATTTAGGTAAGTCTGAACAAAGGTTTGGGTAGAAAAGTCTCAAATCTCTTGAAAGATGATTGAGGGTGGGGTTTGTTTCCATTAGAAATGGAAAAAATGAAGGATGATTGACTTCTATATCCCATGATTCACAACTATGATTGATCCTTCACAGTCTTAAATCACTACACATGGTGTAAAGCAAACCATGACTCAAAACCAATTAATTGTGAAACATATGATTCACAGTCGTGACCATATATTCATGAGCATGAATCATCTTTAGACACCTTATTTTTTCTCTTATTTCTCATCTTACTCTCTAAAAATTTAACCTCTCAACCAACACTTGTTAAGACATGACCTTACATCTATAACATATATAGACCCTATTTTACAAGCATGATAGTTATCTTTTCTTAAAAAAATTTTGGCATCAAAATTTTACCTAATGATTTATTGAAAAATAGTTGTGGGTATTGACCTCGCATGATTTCTTCACTCTTTCATGTAGCTCTTTCCGTAGTGTGGTTCCTTATAACACTTTTACCAAAGCCACTCTTTTATTTTGTAATTCTTTTTTCTTCTCATGCTATAATTTCTATAGGTTCTTCCTTATATATCAAATCCAAATGTATCTCCATTGTGTCCCTTGCAATCACATGCACAAGATCTGTTATGTATCTCTGAAGCATTAAGATGTGTAGAACATTGTGAATCTTTGCCAACTCTAGGGGTAAGGAAAACTATCTGCAATTGGTTCCACCCTTTCAAGAATCTCATATGGTCCAATAAATCAAAAACTCAACTTCCCTTTCTTACTATAAGGCCAACTCTAGGGTTAAGGCAAACTCAACTTCCCTTGCAATTGGTCCACCCTTTCAACGAAGAACCTTTTTCCATGGAGATATCTTGAGAAAGACTTTGCCACGCACACTATACTTGATATCCCTTCTTTTCAAATATGCATAAGAATTTTGTTGACCTGATGTAGCTTTCAACCGATCTCTGAGCATTCTGACTTTTTTCTCTATATCTTGCACAAACTCAGGCTCCACAAGCTTTCTTTCACTAAACTATATCCAATAGAGAGGTGTCCAACACTTTTTATGATAAAGTGCCTCGTATGGCACCATGCCTGTGCTGGATATGGATGTTGTTATGCAAAAACACCATAAGAGGTAAATACTTATCCCAACTTCCCTTAAACTCTAACACACAACATCTCATCATATCCTCCAAACTCTGAGTGACCCTCTGTTAGAGGAGTGCTCTAAAGGCAATCACCTTTAGCACTTATTGTACAAATTTATTAGATTATTAAAAGGATTTTTTATTAATTTGATGTTCATTTGATATATGAATGGATAAGTGATCTTAAATCAATTAATGAAGTCCTTGATACATAACATAGCATGAAGGAAATCATGATGAGATCATGATATTGAGATTCTTATCATGTGTAATTATGTTAGTATCAAAATTAGCCCTAGTCATAAGATTAATAAGATGAGATATTATTAATCCAGATAGACTAGCACATGTTACACTCCTTGATTGGATCAGTAGCAGATCTCATAATCTATAAATATGAGATATTTAGAGTTAACATGTGGATGCTTGCTAAGTGTATCTAAGTACATTGGATGACCGACTATCAGACAATCATATGGATATTCTACTCAAATGTCAATGATAGTCTCATCATAGCAATGATGCAAGTATCCTTAGACTTGAGGCACTCAAAGATATCTTAAATATTGATTCTGTATTTTGACACTATTTCTTGTTGCCTCAGGGAGGTTGCTGATAGGGTGGTAATTGGATATAGCTTGAGGTATTCGAAGATAACTGGGTAACTAACAAAGGATTCACCACTCCTAATAGAAGGAATGTATATCAATGGCCTCTTGTCGTGGTCATTACTTGGGAATCTCTAGCGAGAGTGCAAATGTCATAAATATAGTTTTCAATGACATATCTAATAGAGTAATGAGCCTCAAGGATAAGAACTAACATTACTTGGACTAGACGTGATATAGTTAGTCTAGTAGGAGTTGACACTTATCCATACTCTGAACCAAGTGGGGTATAGAATGGTGAAAGGAATAATTGCACGGAAATTATCTATGGAAAGGTTCATAGTCAAACCATTGACTTTCCAGTCAATTGGGGGTCATGATGTGTTGCTAGATTCCGCTTATAACTTACTTAAATTAATTGTTAATTTAAGTGGCTAACATAATCGGGAACCTAATGGGTCACACGCATTGAAGATATGGAGAATGAGTAAAATGGTCTTGGATAGGATCCAAAATATGAGAGAATTATTTCGGGATGGAACGCATGGAAAAATCGTTCAGGAGGGTCACGGGCCTATACGGGCCCACACGGGCTAGGCAGGCTAGCTGGGTTACCCAGCAGCAGCCCACAGTAGGCCCAACGTGCTGTTGCCTCCCTCCCGTTGGTCAACGACGGAATTTGGCCTTAATTAGGTCAATTATGGCCAATTACTATTCATTCATTTCCCTTTTCTCCATTTTTAACGTTTCATCTTTTCTTTGAATTTAATTCAAATAGAAAAGATATCAAATGATAGAAAACAGACATGAAAATATATTTTTATGAAAAAAATAAAAATATTTTTAAGACATAACAAAAATTCTCTCAAAAACACTTTCAAAGCTAGCACTTTTAATTTGTTCAAACCATTTCTTTTGATAATTTCTTCTTCATTCTTCATGTGAATTATCATTAGAGATATTCTAATGTGGATTGTTGTGGTTTGCTACAACCCAACAAAGTGAAGATCTGATGAACAAATAAGAAAATTACAAGGTATAATTTCTAACCTCTATATTTATATAAATTAGTTTTAATGGCACAAGTATGATCTTTTGTTTCAGGTTTTGAAAATTTTATTTTTCTACTGCGTTTATGAATATAATTCATTCTTCAAAACCCAACATTGGTATCAGAGCTCCCTTGTGTCCATTCAAATTAATTTTAATTGAAAGTGCAATGGGATTGCATTGTTTTGATGATTTTGGATCAATAGGTTTTGAAAAATTGAAATTAATTTGTAAAATATATTTTATACATTTTTATTTCTCTAATCTGATCATGGTATGATTAAGGATGATTATTTTAATTGAAAAATAATTTGAATGTGATTCAAATAATTAATTTCGGATTTATTTCAAAAATGCCTAAAATTGCCTTGTTTATGAACATGTGTTGTTATTTGGCTTAATTGATGGGGTTGATCATATTTTTCTTGTAATTTGATTATGCAAAATTATTTAGATATATTTCAAATATGTTTATCCCTCTCGAAGTGTCCAATAATTAATTAAAAAGTATTTTAATTAATTTTTCAAAAAAACACAAAAATGAGACTCTTTTAGCATAACCGGTGGGGCTGTTTGGTTTGATTTTTTTGTATGTGTTCATTTTATTTCCAGCACCTTGAAATATTTTTTATGTGATTAAAAATATGTTATGTTTATTTTAGATGCATGCCAAAATTAATTTTCAAGCATTTGAAATTTTAAAAAATTCTAGATGTCAAATTAGTTATTTGGAGCTTCTAAGTGTGTTGGTTCGTTTGTCTTAGTAATTTTGGCTTGTGCCAAAAATATTTTGATAAACTTGAGCTGACCTAAAGATGATTAGAATGATGATTTAATGTTTTGGAAATTTTTAGAATTTTTGTAAATTAATTTTGAATTAATTTAAGCTATGCAATTGTAATTCTAGTATGACTAGAAATTTGTATGTATATTAAAATTAAATTGTTTAATTTTAAGGAGACATAATTTTAAATTATTTTTGGAAATACGGAATTTAATTTAATTTGATTAAATATTAAATTACACTTTAAAATGACATACAAAATTAAATTAAACTAAAGAACACATATAGGAAATTTCGGTTCAAGCGTTGAATCGATTTACAAATTGAAATCCAAAATTGTTATTTTTATTTTGTGTAGTAGAGAATGCATGTTAGCGTTGTATGAAAAGGCATGATGGATGATTATGGACTTAGGTCTAATGTGATTGAGCATGCATAAAATTATTTTATTTTATGGTAAACAGGGCCTGCGTGTCCCTACCTCTCTTTCTTTCTTATATATTTCTCTTCTCATCTTACTCCCCTCAAATGTAAATTGAGGTATTCTATAATTTGAAATATATAATTAGATTACATAAGATTAGGATAGAATGAAGATACAAAGGAGCAAAAAGTAACGGAGGTGGTACCCTAAACAAGAAGGCTTAGAAATTGGAATTTGATTTCTATTTTGGGTTGTAAAATTCATGCATATACATAGGTAAGACCTATTTAATTTCTCTTTGGCTTAAGAGATTGACTTTATTATATCCATAATCATGCCATATAGTTAATGTAACTATCTTTATATAACCATGTGATGAATGTATGATATATAAAAGCATGAAATAATAACTTGATGAGACTTAACAAAGAAATTCGTCACTAAATAAACAATTAAGTCTTACGCCTTCCATTAATATGGGGAGAACCAGAGTTTTTCTAAAGTTAGGGTTGTTAAGTTGCCTCAAGCTCACTGTATAAGAATATGTTCAATCCATTGAAATTAGATTTCACAATTAATGGGTTACATGTAACCGATATTATTAACTTGTTGGATTTGCACCAAGGTTAATGTGTATTGGAGGCAAAGTTGCGTTTGTATACATGAGATGTACACATATCAAGAGGTGATAGCCCAATGTATGTGCACACATCAATAAGTTGATAGCACAAGATACGATAGTTGCATGAATAATGCAATTGGTATGGATTAGATACCTACCAACCAAACTAAGGATAGCTTGTTGAGTTGCCTCAAGGTTATTCTTAGCTAGTTGGATATCGACCCATTAAGAGAACTTCCATATAAGTTTTCTCGAGTTCATAGTGAGGGCTATGGATTCGCAATAAAATAGTGGGAGTCATAATGCAATTTATTAAAGACCTAATAAACATGCATTTTATGTACATTCTAACAAGTTCTATTTTACATCTAGGTTGCTATAATCATCATCATGACAAGTGTGAATTTGCGATCGCTAATAGAGTCAAATAAGTTGATTAGGCCCAATTTTTTAGATTGGCTAAAGAATCTGAGAATAGTTCTCAAATCTGAAAAGATTGGCTATGTCCTAGATGAGGCACTTCCTAATCCCCCTACTACTATGCTTTTGAAGATGTTTAGAAGGCATATCAAAAGCATCTCGATGATAGTGAGATGACAAGCTGCATTATGCTTGCTACTATATCAACTGAGTTGCAAAAGTAGCATGAGGCTATGGATGCTAATTCCATAGTATACCATATAAGAGAGCTTTTTGATGAGCAAACACATTCTGAAAGGTTCAAAACTTTAAGGTTGCTCTTTCGCACTAAGATGGTTGAGGGGACATCTCTAGTGCAATATGCATTGAAGATGAATGACTATATTGAGAGGTTGGCCACCTTGGGATTTGTGATGGTTCATGAATTAAGTATTGACTTAATTATAATCAGTTTGTCTGATAGTTATTCACATTTTGTGCTTAACTACAGGATGAACCAAATCTCTACCACTATTCCTGAGCTGATTAACTTGCTCAAAATAGCTGAGCCATCGGTCAAGAAGGACAGTAAGACTGTGATGCTAGTGGACTCTTCAAGTTCTAAAAATATTAAGAAGAAGAATAAGTCTATGAAGCCTAAGGGAGGCATGACCAAGAAAAAGGCCAAGGAGATTGCTCCAAAGGGGACATGCTTCCATTGTGGCAAGAATGGCCAATGGAAGAGAAACTGCAAGGCTTACATGGAGTCCTTAAAGAAGAAGGCATCTGATGCCCCATCTACTTCAGGTATTTTTGTCATTGAAATTAATACTATTTTCGATAATAATATATGGGTATTAGATACTGGTTGTGGCTCACACATATGCATTGATATGCAGGGCCTAAGGAACAGTAGCAACCCAGTAAAGGAGATTCAGACCTACGTGTTGGAAATGGAGCAAGGGTTGCTGCATTAGCTGTAGGAACATATGTATTGACCCTCCCTAGTGGGCTTATATTAAATTTTGATAATTTCTATTATGTACCTCCTTTGACTAAAAACATTATTTCTGTTTCAAGTCTAAATAAAGATGGTTTCCTTTTAGCTGTTAGTAACAATTGTTGTTCAATTATGTTGAATGGAATTCTTTATGCTAGTGGTACATTATGCAATGGAATATACATATTAGATATGTCAAATCCAATTTTAAACATCAATGATAATAAAAGGAAAAAACAAGATATGTTGAAATCATCTTACTTATGGCATTGTCGCCTTGGTCATATAAGTGAGAAATTCATGGCTAAGCTACACAAAAGTGGTAGTTTTGGGTCATTTGATTATGAATCATATGACACATATGAATCTTGCTTATTAAGCAAGATGACTAAATTACCCTTTAAGGGAAAGGGTGAACGTGCTAATGGACTTTTAGACTTAATACATTCATATGTATGTGGTCCAATGTCTACACACGCCAGAGGTGGTTTCATCTACTTCATTACTTTTATCGATGACTACTTAAGATATGGGTACATGTATCTTATGAGATACAAATCTAATGCTTTTGAAAAGTTCAAAGAATTCATAAATGAAGTAGAGAAATAACTTGGCAAAATTATTAAAACACTTCGACTAGATGGAAGAGGTGAATACTTGAGCCAACAGTTTCTAGATTATCTTAGGGATAATGGGATTTTATCTCAAGGCACTCCACCTTACAAGCCATAACACAATGGTGTGACTGAAAGAAGAAACTGAACCTTATTAGACATGGTAATGTCTATGATGAGTTTTGCAGAACTGCCTAAATCCTTTTGAGGTTATGCACTAGAGACCGCCATATATATATGTTAAACCTTGAGGGCTATTTCTGTCATTTTGATGATAATAAATGAAATAGCAATATTGTATTTAACATACTTGTTTTCTAAGTTTATTAAACAGGACATGGATTAAAATAGTAAGAATGGAGATTGGAAGAATAATTCTTGAAAGACAAAATTCAAAGAACTAGCATGTTCACTGCCGTGACTCTATGTGTCATGCCTGTGAAGGAGCTAACCGTTACCAAAACCAACATTTGAAGTTCACGGCCATGAATGAAGAATAAACCGTGAAGAGGACATTTTCAGTCACCCCCGTGAATAAAAATTTCACTCCCGTGAATGTTCATGCATTTTCATCCAGAGAGTTTCACGACCAAAGTCACCATTTGGATCACGGCTGGGAAGTTTGTCACGCCCGTGAATGGTATGTCACGCCCATCACTCAATGTGTCAAAACATTCCAGAAAGCTTCACGACTAAGGTCACCACTTTAGTCACGGCTTGGGAAGAAATGTCACGCCCGTGACAAACATAGTCACGCCCGTGAACAATGAAAGAGAAAAATGTCAGGCGCAATTATTTGGTTGGTACAACGGCTAGTTTCATATTTAATGCACCCCAATGGCTATAATTAGCCATGGGAGTATAAATGAAAGTCATTTATGCATTCAGAACAAGAAAATAACAATAGAATAGCAATTACTTTGAATCAAAATCTTATTACAGGCTATTTGTACATTCATACATTGAGAACAAAATCTATTCTCTGTAAAAATCTTTTTACTCTTCATTTATTGAGCAATTAAGATTTGTAAGTGGTTCTCTCTGTAATCTTTACTCATGTGAGCTTTGGGTATTTCTGGGTTATGAGTAGAACACTTGTAAGAGTTAGTTGAGTGAGCCTCAAAACACAAATCAAAAGGTTATTGTGTGAGCCTGTAAAAACACAAAGTGAAGGTTGTTTGTGTGAGCCTATAAAAACACAAAGTGAAGGTTGTTTGTGTGAGCCTGTAAAACACAAGGAATTGGTTATTGTGTGAGCCATTAAAACACAAGGAATTTCTGGATTAGGTGTGAGCCATTGTGAGAAACACCATAGTTGGGAGTGAGCATGTAAAACTCCATTGTAACACTTAGTGTTTAGTGAAACTCCCAATTGCGATTGGGGAGAGGAGTAGGGTTTGTTAACACCCGAACCTCTATCAAACTCTTGTGTCAAATTTTCTCTATCCCTCCTAAAATTAATTATTTATTTCCGCACCTTAAAGTTTAATTTTTGAAACTCCAATTCAACCCCCTTCTTGGCTTAATATCTGGGCAACAATTGGTATCAGAGCCTTGTCTAGCATCGAAGCCTAAAATGCACTAGTAAAGATTAAGATATGGCCAGTGAAGGATTCCAAAGTCTCAAACCTTACTTTGATGGAGCAAATTATTCCCATTGGAAGTTTCGGATGGAGACATACTTGGATAGTGAAGGAATTGAAGTATGGAATAGTGTACAAAAAGAATGGACACCACCAACTAGAAGAGGAGTTGATGGTGAAGAAGAAATTCTATCAAGAGATGATTGGACAGAGCCTCAAAAAAGAGCAAATTTCAAAAACAAGAAGGCAATGACAATCCTTTCGAGCTCATTATCTATTGACAAATGTGGGAGAATACAACACTGCCCAACAACATACAACATGTGGAAGACATTGGAGAATTATCATGAAGGAACTAAGCAAGTCAAATCCAAAAAGATTCAACTTCTAACCTCCGAATATCAGCTCTTCAAGATGAAATCTAATGAGTCAATCACTGACATGACCAACTTTCTTCTAGCCATTATAAATGGAATGAGGAAACTTGGGAAACATTTGAGTTTGGAGGATGTAAACAACAAAATCCTGAGAAGTCTTCCTCTTAAAAACTATGGCTCAAGAGTTGCTGGCATAGAAGAAGAAAATGAAGATATGAGCATCATGAATGCTGATGTGCAGATTGGAAAACTTCTCACATATGAGATGGCAGTGAAAAGAGATAGAGAGCTTGAAGCAGAGCCAGAGAAAAGAAAGCCCTTAGCACTCAATGCCTCTACTTCAAAATCTCAAGAAGAAAGTGAAGATGATGAAGAAATGAGTGATGATGAAAATGAGGACATTACTATGCTTTCAAGAAGATTAAAAAGAATCATTGAGATGAAAATGAGCAACTCCAGAAAACCCAGGAAAAAAACCTCAAACAAACTTCTAATGACACACATAGAGGTAAGGAAGAGGTAAAGTGCTATGAGTGTGGAAAGAAAGGACATATCAAACCAGAATGTCTAAGGCTCAAGAAGCACAAGAGCAAATACCAAAGAGACAATGGGGAGAAAGGTCACAAAGCCACATGGGATGATGAAAGCTCTTCAAGTGAAAAAGATGATAATGAAAGTGAAGAGGTCAACCTATGTTTCATGGCTATCGAAGATCATGTCACAAATAAGGTAAGATCACTACACTCATATTATTTGAACAATGATAGTAGTGATAATGATGATGATGATAGTGATGATGATGATGATGATGATGAGCAAAGCCTAATAGAAGAGTTAAATCTAGAATTAGAGAAATATAAAAGCAAATTTAGTACTTATAGAAATAATATCTCTAATATAAGAAATAAAATAGATGGTTTAGAAAAGGAAATCATAAAGCTTAAATCATCTAATGTATCTCTCCAAAAGTCATTGGATGTAACGTCACACCTCTTATGCATTTAAGTATAACCTATCCCTGTATCAAATAGTCACATACTGCATACTGAAAAGGCAAAATACCTTGTTAACAATAGTAGTAAAATTTGTTTTTTCATATCATATCCTGTAAAATCAACTAACGACTTTACAAGTCTTATATCCTGTAAAATTACTAAATGACTTTTCAAGTCAACATTAAAACCACAATACGATATATCACATATATCAAAATATAAACTTTACACATAAGTATTTCCGAGTTGATTTCATTTATACATATTTAGACTCATTCCAAAATGACTATACATATTCAAGCATATAAGTCCAAAATACAGATGACATGTTTTTATGCTTGTGTGGAATGCAAGGAGAGAGAGTGATGAGGCTCGGCCAATGACCTGTGCTCCATGTCTTCTATACACTACTCAAAATGAGCTATCACTTTTCTTTACCTGAAAAATGACGCAAATTGATGAGTTGCGGCTTAGTGAGAATAATCATCCAATGAGCTCTAAAGTACCAAACAACTCATAGTCATAAATCACAATTCCAATATATACCATGTATTCCATTCCATTCATCAGACAATAACATATAAATATAGATAAAATCAAGTACTCAATAATTGTTATTTACTTATGCTTTGCTTGTACATTTTATTTTGTTGTGACCAGATTAAACGAACATTGCCCCGGGTTTCCATGTGAACATTTGCATTTGCATTTGCTAGCTAGCTTGATCATTTGTTTCATTTGCACATTTGTTGGGCCATAGGCCTCTTCTTTTGCCTTGCACATTTGTTGGGCCATAGGCCTCTTCTTTTGCTTTGCAATGTCGATTAACTAGTCACAACGCCTTTTTAGCCCATATGCATATGCACTTGTATTTAAGCATTCATGAACCATTGCATCTTTATCATATACAACATACATATATTCCCTATATACCTCATATGTCAAGCATACACCTTGTATATACTATACATGTACCATGTATATATATCACAATTGTCAAACATATACCTCAAATATACCACAAGTATACCATTTATATGTACCACAATGTCACAAATTATCCATCATTACATTATCAAGGACCAATCATGACAATCACATGAATCACATAGCAAACAACATTCATTTGCACTAAAGAATTCAATCGATAATTAGACTCACCGTTCTCCTTTGATTCCGACCCCTAACTTATTGTCTATCTGCTCCTTGTGGGTCTCCAATATGTTGCGAGCCTAATATGAAAACATAATCGATTAACTCGTAATTAGAGATACTTAATGTGGCTTAAACAAATTAATATGCATTGTTCATGTCAATAGTTAAGATTTTTCCTATGAGGCAGTGTGACTTTATGGGACTGTTTAGCCTATAACTTTTTCTATAATTGACCAATTGATCTGATTCTTGTTCCTAATTACAAATAACATATAATTAGAGAACATATTAAAATTTCAGACCAATTGGATAATTTTACAATATTTGGTGGAATTTATAAGAGTGTTCTGTTTTCTGCCTTGTTTTCTGCCTTTAGGCAGTTTCAGGGTACTCATTTGGGTTCATCATAACTTACACTCTATAAGTCCTATTTTAATGAAACTTTACAGACACTTATATGGGTTCATATGGAACATGTTTCATGTTTACAACTTGTACCAATTATGTCCCTAAGGTCTTCTAATTATACCAAACATATTACTGTTCCAGAATAGAATTGGCTTAAAAATGTAACGTCACACCTCTTATGCATTTAAGTATGACCTATCCCTGTATCAAATAGTCACATACTGCATACTGAAAAGGCAAAATACCCTGTTAACAGTAGTAGTAAAAATTTTTTTTCATATCATATCCTGTAAAATCAACTAACGACTTTACAAGTCTTATATCCTGTAAAATTACTAAATGACTTTTCAAGTCAACATTAAAACCACAATACGATATATCACATATATCAAAATATAAACTTTACACATAAGTATTTCCGAGTTGATTTCATTTATACATATTTAGACTCATTCCAAAATGACTATACATATTCAAGCATATAAGTCCAAAATACAGATGACATGTTTTTATGCTTGTGTGGAATGCAAGGAGAGAGAGTGATGAGGCTCGGCCAGTGACCTGTGCTCCATGTCTTTTATACGCTACTCAAATTGAGCTATCACTTTTCTTTACCTGAAAAATGATGCAAATTAATGAGTTGCGGCTCAGTGAGAATAACCATCCAATGAGCTCTAAAGTACCAAACAACTCATAGTCATAAATCACAATTCCAATATATACCATGTATTCCATTCCATTCATCACTCAATAACATATAAATATAGATAAAATCAAGTACTAAATAATTGTTATTTACTTATGCTTTGCTTGTACATTTTATTTTGTTGTGACCAGATTAAACGAACATTGCCCCGGGTTTCCATGTGAACATTTGCATTTGCATTTGCTAGCTAGCTTGATCATTTGTTTCATTTGCACATTTGTTGGGCCATAGGCCTCTTCTTTTGCTTTGCACATTTGTTGGGCCATAGGCCGCTTCTTTTGCTTTGTAGTGTCGATTAACTAGTCACAATGCCTTTTTAGCCCATATGCATATGCACTTGTATTTAAGCATTCATCAACCATTGCATCTTTATCATATACAACATACATATATTCCCTATATACCTCATATGTCAAGCATACACCTTGTATATACTATACATGTACCATGTATATATATCACATTTGTCAAACATATACCTCAAATATACCACAAGTATACCATTTATATGTACCACAATGTCACAAATTATCCATCATTACATTATCAAGGACCAATCATGACAATCACATGAATCACATAGCAAACAACATTCATTTGCACTAAAGAATTCAATCGATAATTAGACTCACCGTTCTCCTTTGATTCTGACCCCTAACTTATTGTCTATCTGCTCCTTGTGGGTCTCCAATATGTTGCGAGCCTAATATGAAAATATAATCGATTAACTCATGATTAGAGAGACTTAATGTGGCTTAAACAAATTAATATGCATTGTTCATGTCAATAGTTAAGATTTTTCCTATGAGACAGTGTGACCTTATGGGACTATTTAGCCTATAACTTTTTCTATAATTGACCAATTAATCTGATTCTTGTTCCTAATTACAAATAACATATAATTAGATAACATATTAAAATTTCAGACCAATTGGATAATTTTAAAATATTTGCTGGAATTTATAAGAGTGTTCTGTTTTCTGCCTTGTTTTCTGCCTTTAGGCAGTTTCAGGGTACTCATTTGGGTTCATCATAACTTACACTCTATAAGTCCTATTTTAATTAAACTTTACAGAAACTTATATGGGTTCATATGGAACATGTTTCATGTTTACAACTTGTACCAATTATGTCTCTAAGGTCTTCTAATTATACCAAACATATTACTGTTCCAGAATAGAATTGGCTTCCGGACCAGTATGACTTCAAAAGGCCATAACTTAGTCTATAGATAACAACTTAAGCTCATATTAGTACCATAATTTAGTTAAGACATATAAATATAACTTTCATGTTTTGATAAATTACATAATCGAGCTCTAACAAGCTCAAATGATCCAACCAATGTACTGGAGCTTCCCAGTGCACTCAGTAGGCAGTTCAAACCATGGAACAGTCATGGTTCCATTCACCATAAATCACCATTTACAAGCCCTATGAACCTGAAATTTGGTATAAAGCTACAAAACACATATATCTACAACTTTTATGTTTTGAGAGACGTCAAATAAGGGCTTTAACATATTCTAAATCAGACCACACAGTAGCTAACTTGGTTAGGGTTTACCCCCTGACTAGTTTCAGTACGAAGAGCATATCTAATTCTATAAACCAAATCACGAAACACCATTTACATATTCATAAATATAAGACATAAAGGAACAACTTTGGGCTCCTTGCAACTGAGACCACATGAGATCTCATATCCAGTGCATGATTTAGAATTGGCTGCAGTTGTATTTGCATTGAAGATTTGGAGGCATTATCTGTATGGTGAGACATTCCAAATCTTCACAGACAATAAAAGCTTGGGTTATTTGCTGACACAGAAAGAATTAAACATGAGGGAGAGACGGTGGTTAGAGCTATTGAAAGATTATGACTGTACGATTGAATACCATCCAGGGAAAGCCAATGTGGTAGCAGATGCATTGAGTAGGAAGGCTAGTGGCAGTGTAGCTCACTTGCAAGTATCCTCTTTTCCATATTTGATTCAATTACGATCTATGAATGTTGAATTAAATATACATGATGAAGGATCACTGATTGCTACTCTTCGAGTTAGACCTATACTAAAGGAGAGGATCAAAGAAGCACAAAGCAAAGATCCTAAATTGTGTGAGAAAATTGAATCAGTAAGGCAGGAAAATAGTAAAGATTTTCAATTGCAGGATGATACACTGATGTTAAAGTCACGCATATGTGTTCCAGACACTGAGAACTTGCATCGGGAAATAATGGAAGAGGCACACAATTCACCGTATGCAATGCACCCAAGGATGACAAAGATGTATCACAGTTTAAGGCCTCATTACTGGTGGCCAAGAATGAAGAAAGATATAACAGAATATGTTTCCAAATGCTTGACATGTCAGCAGATTAAAATTGAACATCAGGCACCAATTGGTAAGTTACATCCATTGCCAGTGCCAGAATGGAAATGGGAAAGAATAACGATGGATTTTGTCTATGGATTGCCAAGAACTCCACGGAAAAATGATGCAGTATGGGTAATTATTGACAGATTAACCAAGTCAGCACATTTTCTACCTATCAGATGGGGTTGTACACTTGAGAGTTTGGCCAAATTATATTTGAATGAGATAGTCAGATTGCATGGCATTCCAGTGTCCATTGTGTCTGATAGAGATCCACGGTTTACTTCACGTTTTTGGGTGAGTTTACAGAATGCATTGGGAACAAAATTGAACTTTAGCACTGCATTCCACCCACAGACTGACATTGGAAGAAATGCTTAGGGCATGTTCTATGGAATTCAGAGGTGCTTGGGATGAATATATAGCATTGATTGAATTTGCTTACAACAACCAGTATCATAGCAGTATCCAGATGGCACCATATGAAGCATTGTATGGAAGAAAGTGCCGAAGCCCTATCATTTGGGATGAAGAAGGAGCACGTGCATTAGAAGGACCAGAGATAGTGCAAGAAACAGTGGATAAGATCAAAGTTATCAAGAACAAGCTAAAGGCAGCCCAAGATAGACAGAAAAGTTACGCTGATCAGCATAGAAGGGAGATGGAATATGAGATAGGTGAAAAGGTATTTGTTCATGTATCTCCATGGAAAGGGATAATTCGATTTGGCAAGAAGGGTAAATTGAGCCCAAGATACATAGGGCCATATGAAATTCTTGAGAAGATTGGTCCACTGGCATATAGATTGGCGTTACCACCAGAGATGGCTCAGATACATAATGTGTTTCATGTGAGCATGCTTAGAAGATACAGGTCAGATCCTACACATGTACTTAAAGATCAAGCCATTGAGATTGCAGAGGACATGAGTTATGTTGAGGAACCAGTGCAAATCATTGGATACAAGACTAAACAGCTAAGAAATCGAGAAATACCTTTGGTTAAGGTATTATGGCGTAACCATTTACAAGAAGAGGCAACATGGGAAACAGAAGAAAATATGAAAAAGCAATATCCACAACTGTTTTCAGGTATTAATTTCGAGGAAGAAATTTTAAAAGGAGGGGAGAATGTTTACAACTTGTACCAATTATGTCTCTAAGGTCTTCTAATTATACCAAACATATTACTGTTCCAGAATAGAATTGGCTTTCGGACCAGTATGACTTCAAAAGGCCATAACTTAGTCTATAGATAACCAATTAAGCTCAAATTAGTACCATAATTTAGATAAGACATATACCTATAACTTTTATGTTTTTATAAATTACATAATCTAGCTCTAAAAAGCTCAAATTAGCCAACCAATGTACTGGAGCTGCCCAGTGCACTCAGTAGGCAGTTCAAACCATGGAACAGTCATGGTTCCATTCACCATAACTCACCATTTACAAGCCCTATGAACCTGAAATTTGGTATACAGATACAAAATGCATATATATACAACTTTTATGTTTTGAGAGACGTCAAATAAGGGCTTTAACATATTCTAAATCAGACCACACAGTAGCTAACTTGGTTAGGGTTTACACCCTGACCAGTTTCAGTACGAAGAGCATATATAATTCTATAAACCAAATCACGAAACAAAGTTTACATATTCATAAATATAAGACATAAAGGAACAACTTTTGTGTTTTATACTTGTCCAGAATCAATTTAGATGTGCATCAAAATCGGGTTGCAAAACAGTGCCTATTAATGAACCTAAGCAACTCAAATCAACCCTAAAGCAATAAGAATTGATTACTTACCAAGGAAGAACTTGCAAGGGATCAATTTGGTGCAAAAACTAGGTAAAACAAGGAAGATTTGAAGTCTGAAATGGAGGAAAATGAAGGAGAAGTCGGGGCTGAAGTGAGGAGGCAGAAATGGAAAAGATGAAGATAAAGGCAGATTTATGTTTTTGTCTTTTTATCTTTTTCTCATCTCATTTCTCATCTCATTTCTCATTTCTCTTCTCTTTTCTCTTCTCTTCTCTTCTATTTCTCTTTTGTTTCATTTTCATTTTATTTTATCTATATTATTATTATTATTTACATATATATATAATTCGACTAATCTACACAATAATACCGCTTAATCTTTTGGCCCGGTTTAACTAAATTAACAATGCAAAATGTTTACTAATCTTAATCTAATCATTTTGCTTACATTAATTTGGTCACTTATTCAATTCATTTCTAATACTTCATAATCCTCATATAGGTTATAAGTACACATGTGCTACTCGATACAAGTGCCAAATGCTAGGACACGTAGCTAGTGCGTGTGATAAACTTGTTCCTACGAAAATACGTATGGAATGCATTTGTTCAATTGAATTGTATGCAAGATGCTTATGTTCAATGAAATGCATGTGGGGGAAGGTCAAGGATGTTACATTGGATGAATACTCATCAAGACCCTCAACAACTTCCTTACTAAAAGAAAATAATACTTTCAAAATTGAAGTTGAGGAACTTAGAAATTCCATTTCTAAATTTTACAAAGGTAAAGAGAGCTCAGATACTCTCATTGTGTCTCAAAGATCACCCTTAATTAGACATGGTCTAGGATTTAAGGACACATCATCATCTTCTCACAAAACCATATTTGTTAAGTCTAAAGAACCTCACATCTCCACACCTATTAGAACAGCACCAAAAAATAAGCATGTTAAACCTTCTACACATAAAAAGAATAATCATGCCTTTATATATAGGAAGCATGCATCTAGAAAATCTAAAATTAATCATAACTGTGCATGTCATCATTCTCAAAATAAATTTGATGGAAAAATGGTATTCAAAAATATTGTAAGACCAAAACAATGTAATTATTGTATGAAAATGGGTCACATAAATAAATATTGCTGGATAAGGAAGGCTCATTGGGAACCTTCATGTGCTAACCCCCAAGGACCCAAACTCATTTGGGTACCTAAAAATCATACTTGAATTGTGATTCTATAGGTATGCCTCAAGTCCACAATAAACAAAAATGCTTGGATAGTAGACAGTGGATGCTCAAGGCATATGACAGGAGACAAAGAACTTTTCAATGAAATCAAAAGTATTGATGGAGGTAAAGTTACCTTTGGAAACAATGCAAAGGGTAAGGTAATTGGCATTGGTTCTATTGGTATTAGTGGTACTACTTTTATTAAAGATGTCTTACTTGTTGATGGCTTGAAACATAACTTGTTAAGTGTAAGTCAATTATGTGATAAAGGAAACAAAGTAATCTTTACTTCAAATGAATGTCTTGTGATCTCTATCGATGGTCAAAATATATTTAAAGGAAATAGAGATTTAAATACATACATAATAAATTTACATGAACTATCTAACCATTCCTCTAAATGTCTTGTAACAACTAGTGATGAATCTTGGCTGTGGCATAGAAGACTTGGTCATGCTAACATGGACTTAATACAAAGTCTCAGCATAGGAGAACTAGTAAAAGGACTGCCAAGAGTTTAATATGAAAAAGGCAAGACATGTGATCCTTGCCAAAGAGAAAAGCAACACAAGTCATCCTTCAAAGCCAAAAACATAGTAAGTACTTCAAAACCTCTTCAACACCTGCATTTAGACTTATTTGGACCTACTAGAATTGCTAGCTTAGGAGGAAAACATTATGCATTTGTCATCGTAGATGATTACTCTAGATTTACTTGGGTAATGTTCTTAGCTCAAAAGAGTGATGCTTTTGAAAACTTTAAAAACTTCGCTAAAATAGTTCAAAATGAAAAAGGGTACTGTATTTCAAAAATAAGAAGTGATCATGGGAAAGAATTTGAAAATGAAAACTTTGAAAGTTTTTCTCTTGAACATGGTAATTCACATAATTTCTCATCTCCTAGGACACCTCAACAAAATGGGGTAGTTGAAAGGAAAAATCGAACTTTAATTGAAATGGCTAGAACAATGCTCAATGAATATGAATTACCAACTTATTTTTGGGCAAAAGCCACAAACATTGCTTGTTACATTTCAAATTGAGTTTTCAAAAGACCTCTTTTAAACAAAACCTCATTTGAGCTATGGAATGGAAGAAAGCCCTTGATATCATACTTTAGAGTATTTGGATGCAAGTGTTTTATATTGAACATATCACACCCCCTTACCCCACTATAGTTCAGCAAGGTAAGTGAGTATTACCCGTCTTACTGTTTTATAAAATTAATGAAGTGAAGTAAATTTTTTTTTTAAATTTTGTAGACATTGAAATAAAATTATTTCAAGCATAATACTCAAAATCTTATTTATTTATAAAATATATTAATTTACATTCAAACTATGTTCTTTTACATAGTAACTCACATATTTAATACACATTATATGAAATAAAAACAATACTTTAATTTACAAAGTTTTTTAACAAAATATACCAAAAAAGAAAACCCAGAGCTTTTTGCTGCTTCCCTCCGGATACCCTTCTTCTTCTGACAGACTATTTTCTACGGCTACTCTTCTAAACCTGCGCGAGAGGAAACCACCCGCGCTAAGCTACTAGCTTAGTGGTGCTTCAATGATAAAAATTTTACATACATATATATTTTCTGACATATTAATTAACCATTTAATAAATAATGCATAAAATAAAAATTTCTATAAAATCAAATAAATTTCATTCAACATGTAATAGTAACAAATTTAATTCATGTAACACTTATCAAAATCACATACTTCAATATTAGTATTATTATTATTTTCTTGTGCCCATTACACCTATAACTGAACTATCTAATAGGAATAACGGGGTTGCCATTCCCGGCTTTCATAATGTAGCGCCGAACGCTTTTATAATAATGTCATTACTGACTTTTGTTATATTGTCATTACCGGCTTAATAATTTTGCGCCGAGCGCATTTATCAATTGTCATTACCGGCTTTCATATTTGGCACCGAGTGCCTAAATTCCCCTGATTGGCATGCAAAACTATTCCCTATTCTAGTTCTAGACTAGGTATTTTTGGGCTTAACTATTTTTATATTAATTCGCAATATTTTCAACTATCAAAAGTATGCTTGTTTATTTTTGTTCTATATTCCCATTATTATTACAATAAAATCTCATATATAAATAATCTGTTAAACATTGATAATTACCATCAAAGTAAATATTTGCATTAATTATTACATATAATTAACATACCACATGCATAAGTCCAACACTTCACGTTTTATACCTATGGCAGAATTTGGACCTGTTTTTGGGATTCATTTTTAGCCCATTTATAATTAGAATTTGGAGTTCTGGCCTTCTAACAATTTTTATCTTATTGTCTTAGATTTCAGATGCATCAAAAATCACTTAAATCAAAGTTTTATATCAAAAGTTATGATCAATTCACTACTGCATCATCACAGAATTTTCTGCCCAGAATTTTCTGGACAGATTCTAAGATTAAACTTCATGTATTTTTCTGGGAAAATATAGACATAATTAAATGTTATAGTCTAAATACAAATTAAATCCCTGTGTCTTAGCTTTCATTTCCAACAAAGAACATACAAAAAGGAGTTCCACAACTCAAGTTATCATCAAAATAGACAGAGCTGTTCTGGAATTCTGTACCCGAGCCATCAATTGGCATCAATTCACATTTCAACCACATTCATCATTTGAATTCATTTTGATACTAAAATTTCCAGAATTACAACTACATTCATATGTCTCAATTATTTCACACCATTTGGTCCCATTGCCATATATAATATCAAAAGTCACAACAAATCACATAACATCTCAAAAACACAAACATAACAAACCTTAATATATAATTCCATACTTATTAACAACATGCAAAATTTTTATCAATGAATCACATACCTAATCAGCCTTGGTTCTTCCTTTAAACATTCTTTTCCATCCCTTATTAGCTAGCTTTCTCCTTGCCTTTGTCACCCTCTTGAGGGCCTCTCACTTGTTCACTTATTTTTCCTACACAATTATACCACATCTCAATTCCAACATCCAATTTCAATGCTTTTTATGTCTACATAATATTCTAATGCTCCTAATATGATTTACACCTTAATTGAGCTAAAATGTACTAAGGTTAAACTTCCTTCTTCATATGTCATTGCTGCCCAAAAACCATATCCTAGTTACCAATTCATTTCCTTCAATTCAACACTCAAATCATATTTTCCTTATCACCAATTGTTGTGTTTTCATATTAATTTCAATTTTCCCTAATTTCTTTAATTATGGCAGCCCCTTAGTCATCCATTAACATCATATTTTCTTTAGTTTTTAAGCAATAAAACAATTATCTAACATCAAATATCATCAACTCAAAGTCCAATTACAGCTTCATCAACTAAACACAAACTTAATTTTCTAAGTTCTATCTTGCAACTAATCCTAAATCTATCAAACCTAATCACATCTATCATCATCATGGGTCTCAAATAGAAGGAAAAAGGTTAAATTTAAGAAGAATAAACTCACCTTAATAGTTCTCCAAGGTGGGCCGAAATTCCCCTACTCTTCTCCCTTTTTCTTCTTCTTTCTTCCTTCCTTCTTGCTCCTTTGGTACCTTTTATGGTAAGAACTCCTTAATTCTTATTTTTCCTCTCTCAAAACTAATTTCTTTTCATTATTAGCTTGCTGGAAATTGAAAGAAAAATGGAGGTTTAAGAGAGTGGAGGTGGACGGCAACAAGGATGGGAAAAGGAAGAAGAAGAGGACTTAGATATTTTGGTGGAAAAATGAAAAATTCCTCCCATTTTTGACTTTTATACCTTGATTAATGTGTGGGTCCTACTAATTAAAATTAATCTTAATTCTTATTGGTTCATTAAGTTAATTAATCTTGATTAACATTTAAACTTTGAAAAATTCCATTTTTACCACATGTTCCTCCATATTCACACTTTTTCCCCAAACAATCTCCATAACACCGATTTTGTCCATAGAAAATTTTATTTTTTTTTTCTAATTCTACCCCTAATCTTTTTAATTCACAAATAATAATAACCTTAATTATTTTCCCTTATTATTAATCATTTTTTTATGGGTTCAAATTTAGACTCCGATTGAACCAGTGGACCCCACTACGGTCACGCGCAATCGGGGCCTAAATTGCTGAATATTACAGAACACCAAGGACAATCTTGGAAAATTTGCCTCTAAATCCAATGAAGGTATCTTTTTAGGATACTCTACAACCAGCAAAGCATATAGAGTATTTAATAAAAGATCACTAATGGTTGAAAAATCCATGCATGTTGTTTTTAATGAATCTAGTAGACTTGATCTTGTGAAAGGTAGTGTTCTTGATGATGTTGTAGGTAATATGGAAAGACTTGATATTGGAAATGGGAAAGAAGAAAATGATCAAAAATATTTACATCAAAATTATTCTCTACCTCAAAATCAAGAAGAAAATGAACAAGAACTTCCAAAGGAATGGAGAATGACAAAAGATCATCCAAAAGAGCAAATCATCGGTGATCTATCAAGGGGAGTAAGTACTAGATCTCATTTCAAACATCTAATCACTGACATTGCTTTTATTTCACAAATTGAGCCTAAAAATATTGATGAGGCTTTTAATGATGAAAGTTGGGTAATTACCATGCAAGAGGAACTCAACCAATTCGAAAGAAATAAGGTATGGACCCTATACCTAGACCCAAGGATCATCAAATTATAGGTAGCAAATGGGTATTTAGAAACAAATTAGATGAACAAGGTTTAATAACCAGGAATAAGGCAAGAATAGTTGCAAAAGGATATAATCAGGAAGAAGGTATAGATTATGATGAAACATATGCACCTGTAGCTAGATTATAAGCCATAAGAATACTTTTAGCATATGCATGTCACATGAATTTCAAACTTTTCCAAATGGATGTGAAAAGTGCATTTCTAAATGGTTATATAGATGAAGAAGTGTATGTAGAACAACCACCAGGTTTTGAAAACTATGATTTGCCAAATCATGTTTTTAAACTTTCAAAAGCTTTGTATGGTTTAAAACAGGCCCCAAGAGCTTAGTATGAGAGGCTAAGTTCTTTTCTGTTAGAAAATAGCTTTACAAGGGGAAATGTTGACACTATATTATTCATCAAAAAGTATAAGCATGATATACTAATTGTTCAAATTTATGTTGATGATATAATATTTGGTTCTACTAATGAGTTGCTTTGTCAAGAATTTGCTAAGTGTATGACTAGGGAAATTGAAATGAGCATGATGGGAGAGCTTAAGTATTTCCTTGGTCTACAAATAAAGCAAAGCAATGAGGGCATATTCATTAACCAATCCAAATATGCCAAAGATTTAATTAAGAAATTTGGTATGGAAGGATGAAAGAATGCCAAGACTCCTATGAGCACATCAACAAAATTGTACAAGGATAAAAAGGGTAAGAGAATTAATGAAAAAATTTATAGAGGTATGATCGGATCACTTTTATATCTTACTGCTTCTAGACCTGATATAATGTACAGTGTTTGCTTGTTTGCACGATTTCAATCATGTCCTAAAGAATCTCATTTAAATGCAGTAAAAAGAATTTTAAGATATTTATATGGATCTTTGCATCTAGGTTTATGGTATCCTAAGAATTCATCCTTTTATATTATAGGATATTCAGATGCAGACTATGCTAGTTGTCTTTTAGATAGGAAAAGTACTTCAGGTACTTGTCACTTCATTGGAGAATGTTTATTTTCTTGGTTTAGCAAGAAACAAGTTTCAGTTGCTCTCTCAACTGTTGAAGCAGAATATGTAGCAGCTGGATGTTGTTGTACACAAATTCTTTGGACGAAACAACAACTTAAGGACTATGGTCATGAGATGAACCATATACCTATTAAATGTGACAACACAAGTGCTATAAGTCTGTCAAAGAATCCTATTCAACACTAAAGAAGTAAGCATATTGACATGTTCAATATAGAGATGTTGCATTAGAATTTATAAGGACTGAAAATCAATTAGCAGATATTTTCACTAAGTCTCTAAATGAGGAAAGATTTAATTTCATTAGAAGAGAACTTGGTATGATTGATGGATTAACCTTGTGATTGCTAAATTATGAAATTTTAATTGATGATTCATATCACAAGATAGATATTTTGATGAAAATTTATGTTTTAAAAGGATAGAATCTTTATTGAAATGATTTAGTCTTGTTTTTAGGACATAATTTATTTGATGAAAATTTTAGGGGAGTCACGCCCGTGACCTATGTTCATGCCCGTGACTTAAATGGCCAAAAGAGGCAGTGTCGTTCACGACTTGGTTCATGACATGGTTCACGGCTTCAAGTGGTGAAGCTTATTTTCACGGCTTCATTCACTCCCGTGAAAAGAGACTTTCACGCCCGTGATGAATTTTCACTCCCGTGAACTATTATACCCCAAAACTCATAGAAGCTTTGATGCCTTAAGTCACGGCTTGCTTCACGGGCATAAGTAGTGAAATTCAACATTTCACGCCCGTGACTATTTGTTCACCCCCGTGACCATTTATCATTCACGGCCATGATGTTCAAAGGTCACGCCCATGAACTTATTCACGCCTTCATTCACGGGTGGAACACTCCTTCAGCAAACCTTGAACATGACCATTCACGCCCGTGAATGTATTGAGTATATAAAAGAGAAGCCGGTTATATTTCTCATTTCAACTCTCCAACTCCCAAAACCACTCTCATTTACACACATTCATTGAGACATTGAAGATTTCGGCCCCCAAGACTCAAAAGTTTCCTATAAATACCACCAAAAGTTCAATTCTTCATCAGAAATCTTACATTCTTAGGGTTTCATTAAATTTTCTTTGTCAAAATTTTTCCAATCCATCATAAACCAATTTCTTCAAAACAAATGGAGACTGCTTCATTAAAGGGACAAAAAAAGAAGTCCCATGCTCCTAGGAGGTATGCAGATTACCTCAGGAACCGCATTCCGGAGCAATGCCATCCTCGATACTCAACTTTGAAGAAGAGACCTCTACTATCATCAAGGTCCTTCGAATGGCAGACAATCCGAAGTCTTGGGCTCGAGACGGCTATGACAAAGCAACTCCAAGCCTGTCATCAGAAAGACTTTGTGGAAATTCAACAGCCAACCTTGAGGGAGCCAACACTGGAATTCCTTAGCACCTTGCAAGTTTCACCTACTGGTGTGGTGAAATTCCAACTCTACAACAATCCTAACACCCTCAGTGCCATTGAATTTGGGGAATTATTCAATCTACCATCTGATGGCATCCTGAATGATACTGAGGTAGAATTCTCTGCCCCTCGAGCTTGGACACACTTTGGCACCGATTGCAGCTGGGATGTCAAGAAGACAAAGAGCACACATCTCAGGTCCCCAGTGCATAAGTATTTGCATAGGTTCCTGACCTATAGCATATTCTCTAGAGGAGAAAGCAATGGGACTATCAGGAAATCAGAGCTCTTCCTCTTTGAGATGGCTCGTAGAGGACTCACCATGGCACTCTCTAGATGGTTTGCAAACCATCTTCTATCCATTGCCACCAAGCCTACATGAGATATACTGATTGGTGCATATGTCACCCACATAGCTGTGAAGCTTGAGTATCTGAAGCTGGATGAGCATCACTTCAACCTCATCCCTGGACATCCTCGAGATCGCTTGAATGTCGAGTCCTTCATAAAGATGGGAGCGGCTGTCAGAATCGTTTTTGAGAACGATATCTTCTATCGCTTTACTGACACTGCTGGGAAAATCATCTGGGAAGATAATGACATGGAGGACTTTAAAGCAGGCCTCCAGGGAGTGCAGCAGAAGAAGAGGGCTCGGGTTGAGGAAGCACCTCCAGTAGCTGAGCAGGACATTGGACAATCCTTGCCTTCCACACTGACTTTCGCACAGCAGGTGGTTGACCTCTTGGCACCACATTTTGAGCAGCTGCAGACTTCGATGGATGAGAGGTTGGAGAACCTCAAAGACTTCATGGAGTCTCGGATGTACAGCTTTGAGGCTGAAGTAGCTAGGCTTCGTGATAGGATGTCCGGCTAGGAGTTAGGCTAGAATGTAGCCTAAATTTGCTTGTTTTTGCTTGTTTATTTTGTTTATGTTTGTTGTTGTGTAGGAAATTTTCAATTTCCTTTCTGAACATTTCACTTTGTTTGTATCTTTTCCTTTATTTAATGTATTTGTTTTTGCTTATCTCATTGATATCTTTTTATCCTTTTTTGATTGATGACAAAAGGGGGAGAAAACTAGCAATATATATTATAAGGAAAATGGTATCAAACTAGCAAAATAAGGAGAAACTAGAGCAATATATATTAAGGTAAATGAATTTTGAATCAAAAATTAAAATTGAATTGACGTTGAAATAGATTAAAAGAGATTAGAAACCTTGATTCAAAAATTCATATGCAAAGTATAAAATTGAGAAATTGAGCTTTATATACATTAGATATACCGTAAGTATACTTTGCATATACCTTCATACAAGTTACAAAAATAAATATGCCATGATATACCTTAAGTATACCTTACATATACTTCATGCCTTAAAAAAGAATTATGGTATACTTCTCATATAACTTGCATATACTTAAAAAACACTTGTTTAGTTTATTTCAATGCTACAATCATTCTTTACAATTCTTGCATTTTATAAATTTTTATCCTAAGTATATTTTGAAGGGGAGACTTCTCAAAATCACATATTGCTAGATTATTTGTCACCATCAAAAAGGGGGAGATTGTTAAACCTTGAGGGGTATTTCCGTCATTTTGATGAGAAACAAATGAAATAGCAATATTGTATTTAACATACTTGTTTTTTAAGTCTATTAAATAGGACATGGATTAAAATAGCAAGAATGGAGATTGGAAGAATAATCCTTGAAAGACAAAATTCAAAAAAGTAGCATATTCACTGCCGTGACTCTATGTGTCACGCCCGTGAAGGAGCTAACCGTTACCAAAACCAACATTTGAAGTTCACGGCCATGAATGAAGAACAAACCGTGAAGAGGACATTTTCAGTCACCCCATGAATAAAAATGTCACCCCCGTGAATGCTCATGCATTTTCATCCAGAGAGCTTCAACACCAAAGTCACCACTTAGATCACGGCTGGGAAGTTTGTCATGCCCGTGAATGGTATGTCACACCCGTGACTCAATGTGTCAAAACATTTCAGAGAGCTTCACGACCAAGGTCACTACTTCAGTCATGGCTTGGGAAGAAATGTCACGCCCGTGAAAAATGAAAGAGAAAAATGTCAGATGCGATTATTTGGTTGGTACAACGGCTAGTTTCATATTTAATGCACCCCAACAGCTATAATTAGCCATAGGAGTATAAATGAAAGTCATTTATGCATTCAGAACAAGAGAATAACAGGAGGATAACATATACTTTGAATTTAATTCTTATTACAAGCTATTTGTACATTCAATACTTTGAGAATAAAATCTATTCTCTGTAAAAATCTTTTTGCTCTTCATTTATTGAGCAATTAAGATTTGTGAGTGTTTCTCTGTATAATCATTACTCAAGTGAGCTTTGGGTATTTCTGGGTTAAGAGTAGAACACTTGTAAGGGTTAGTTATGTGAGCCTCTAAAACACAAATTAAAGGGTTGTTTGTGTGAGCCTGTAAAAACACAAAGTAAAGGTTGTTTGTGTGAGCCTATAAAAACACAAAGTGAAGGTTGTTTGTGTGAGCCTGTAAAACACAAGGAATTGGTTATTGTGTGAGCCATTAAAACACAAGATATTTCTAAGTTAGGTGTGAGCCATTGTGAGAAACATCATAGTTGGGAGTGAGCTTGTAAAACTCCATTGTAACACTTAGTGTGTTAGTGAACTCCCAATTGCGATTGGGGAGAGGAGTAGGGTTTGTTAACACCTGAACCTCTATAAAAATCTTTGTATCAAATTTTCTCTATCCCTCCTAAAAATTAATTATTTATTTGCGCACCTTAAAAGTTTAATTTTTTGAAACTCCAATTCAACCGCCCTTCTTGGCTTAATATCTGGGCAACACCACGCTAAGCTATCTCTAGCTTAGTGGTACGTATAAGTATTAAAGTTTTCCCCAAGCAATCACACAAATGCATGTCTCAAATAAAATCATGGCATATCAAATGTTATTGCATATTTGTCATATAAAATAAATAAATACATAACATAAAATAAAATAAAAAAATAACATTATTCAATAATTAAATTTGCACCACCTCATGTAAGCATCTTACACTTTGTTACTTACATCAATTAATTAAATTTCATATTTTATTCTATGAATTATTAGCCCAAAATATCATTGCCGGACTGTCCAGATACGGGGTATGAAATAGGGGCGCTCGCGGAGCTTAAGTCACCCTACTCACTATAATCTCAAGTCAATGGCGCTCGTGGAGCTTCAGTCACCTTGACCTAGTATAATCATTTAACTGTGTGTAATTAGGATCAGGGGCGCTCTCGGAGCTATAGCCACCCTGTCCTTAAATCATATCAATATCGGTACCGAAACTTTCCCCTAATGGTGCACCATCTATCCTATGTCAGTCCTCTGGTAGAGAAATGGGCAATTATTAACATTAATTACTTGTTTCTGTGACAAATTTTCATATCATATTAACATAATCATATACTCATAATTTATTTCAATATCATGTAGTAGCACGATATTTTATCAAATATTAGCATAATATTAAGTTAACAATTAATAACATTTATATAATTTTAAAACATGTCATAACATATAATTTATCATTGTGACATATAATTTATGTCTTGCACACACATTTATGCATAAGGGCAAACTAGAATACATATATGTACAAACCTCAACACGGTTTTTCTTTTCCAAAATATAAGCTCAGAGCTTAATCACTTTTGTTGGTCTTTTTCTTATTGAAATCCTATTTTTTAAAAAAATTATAATTAATTAATACCTTGATAAAATATTTATTTTTAATATAATTTAAATAAATAACTACAATTTCTTTTAAGCTAGAACAAGACCTCTAAGGACTGTTGGATCAATAAATTTTTCTAAACCTATCCAATTTATATGATTCTTAATCCTGATTAAATATAACATGTAAAACTAAAATAAACTAAAATTTCATAATTTTTGAACCTTTACATAATTTTTGGTATAATTTTAAATAGTGCTTGTTTTCTGCCCTTAGGCAGTTTCAAGGTACCCAATTCAAAACTTCATAGCTTTCAATGTGTAGCTTCAATTATTCTAAAAATGTTTATACAGTTATATAAGTTAATTTGGAACATTTTTTTTTATGTTTAACTCCTTTCCAGATTCGGTCTCTAAGGTTCTCCAATATTAGAGGATATATAACTGGTTCAACATAGAGTATCAACCCGACCAGTTTAATTGTTCAGCTCATAGCTCACAAAATACATGACATTTTATGTTTTTCACTTTGGCTAATTCGATCTAAAAATAGGTGAAATATAAGGACGACGTTACTGGAACTGCACAGGTATATGAAACCAGCTCAATTAAGGAACTTTCATAGTTCATTTCAGAATAACTCAACCTACACAAGAGCAATTTATACGACATTTTGAAGAGACCTCAATAACATATATACCTAAAACTTTCATGTTTTAAAAAACCTCAGCTTAAGCCACTAAGATGATCAATTTATACAAAAACCGTAGGTTATTTAGTTGATGCGTCTCCCTGAACCAGTTTCACCCCAATAACCATATCGCTTCATATAGTCAAACTCATTCAATACAATTTGTCAGAGAGATACATAAGACATAGATGAACAACAACTTTTATGTTTAACACATCCCCAAATTCGATTCACAAGATAATAAAAAATAAAGTGCAATATCCTGTAAAAACATAACCTAAAGAGTTCTAATAACACAATAATCATGCAAAAAATATTTCTTATCAAGATCAGATTTATTTGGACTGATTTTTGATGCAAATCTTGAAGAAGATGATGAATAATTTGAGCTATGATATGGAGGAAGGAAAAGGGATGATGAAGAAGAAGGAGAAAAGAGATGAATTTGGAAGAAATGGCCAAAAGAAATACTTCAGCCCCTTTTCCTGTTTTTGGTCTTCTTTTGTTTTTTGCTCCTGACCATTTTATTGTTCTTTTTTCTTTTTTTTTTTAAATTTTCTTATTATTATTATTATTATTATTATTATTATTATTATTATTATTATTATTATTATTATTATTATTATTATTATTATTATTATTATTATTATCTTCACATATTTCTTTATATCTAATATCTTTAATTTTATTTAACCAAAAATACAATTTAATTATGTGGTCTAATTTATTCAAATTCATCATGGCTATCAATTTAATTTATTTTAATTTCTAATTTAATCATTTATTCTATCTATTTTAATCTATATTATCTATCATGTTTTTACTATTTATATCACATACTTATTCAAATTAAACTCTAATTAGTGGGTGTTACATATGTTGTAGGAGTCAACAAATTATGAGAAATACCATATTCTAAGCAAAAGAATTTCAAAATTCTCATTTTCAAATTTTTTGCCATGATCACTTCTTATTTTAGAAATAAAATATCATTTTTCATTTTGAATTCTTTTGGCAAGGTTTTTAAAGGATTTAAAAGTATCACTCTTTTAAGCTAAGAAAATTATCCAAGTAAATCTAAAGTAATCATCAACAATGACAAAAACATAGTGTTTAGCTCATAAACTAGCAACTTTAGTAGGTCTAAAAAGATCTAGATGCAAAAGTTGTAAAGTCTAGAGGTACTTACTACATTCTTTTACTTGAATGATGTTTTGTGTTGTTTTTCTCTTTGACATGGTTAACATGTCTTATCCTTTACAAATTTGACTTTTGGTAGTCCATCCACCTGCTCTCCTTTGTTAATGCTTTGAATTAAGTTCAGACTTTCATGACCAATCCTCATATGCCATAGCCATGATTCATCGCTAATTATCATAAGACACTTAGATAAATGGTTAGATAACTTGTGTATCTCTATTATGTAAGTATTTTCATCTCTATCTCATTTGAATATCATATGACCATTTAAGGTGGTCACAAGACATTCATTAAAGGTAAAGGTGACGTTGTATCCCTTATCAGATAATTGACTTACACTCAATAAATTATGCTTTAAACAATTAATAAGTAAAACATTTTCAATTAAAGAAGCATTATTTAAACCAATTGAGTCAATGCCAATTACCTTACCCTTGACATTATTTCCAAAGGTTACCTTACCACCATCAATTCTTTTCAATTTGAGTGAAAATGCTTTTATTTCCGGTCATATGCCTTGAGCATCCACTATCCACTAGCCAAACATTTTCCTTTGATGTGGACTTGAGGTACAACAACAAAATAACAATTTAGGTTTGGTTTTTAGGTACCCAAATGAACTTGTGTCCTTAAGGGTTAACACTAGAAGATTCCCAATGGGCCTTCCTTATAAAACAATATTTGTTTATATGCCTAGCTTCATGTAATAGTGACATTGTTTAGATTTAAATATGCTTTTCCACTTTCAAATAGTTTTAGGCTTTACTACTCTCCTAGGAGGAGTATGTGCACAATGACATAAACATTCATGTGTTATGGGTCTTTTCTTAGGTGCATGCTTTTTATATAAGAGAGCATGATTAGCCTTTTGAGGTTTCCTTCTTGGGCCATGTGATCCTTGGCTACTGTTCTTTTGAATAGAAGGCTTGTGTTTTTTGCCATTAGCCCTTGGGGCTATTAATTCAATAGTAGAATTTTGTGGTGGGCTTGATTTCACAAAGACGGTTTTAGATGATGATGATGATGCTCCATTAAAGCCTAGATCATGTCTCACTAAGTGAGGTCATTGAGATATGATTAGAGTGTCTAAACTCTCATTCCCTTTGTAAAATCTAGAAATAGAATTTTTAAGCTCATCAACCTCATTTTTTAATGTATTATTTTCTTTTAGAAGAGAACTTATTGAGGGTTTTGAGGAAATCTCATCCAATGACTTCTTTAAGGAGTGATTTGAGGTTTTTAGCACTTCAACTACCTTTTAAAGGTTATTAAAATCATTTTTGAGTTTAAAGCTATTTTTCTTATAGAGATGAAGTTTCATTTCGTACCATTCTATCTCTAGATTTAGTACTTCAACTATATCATCATCATCATCAATTAGATCACACAAATCATCACAAGGTTGATTGGAGTAATCCTCAATAGCCCATGAAGCATAAGTTAGCCACCTCATTTTCTTCTTCTTCAGTGAGTGATGCAGTTTCATCATCCCAAATGGCTTTATGACCCTTTTCTTCATCTTCTTTGTTAGGCTCTTCTTGTACTTCTTGACCATAGGGCACTGCTATCTCATGTGTCCATTCTTCCCTCACTCATAGCACTTGACTTCCTATTTGCCTTTGTTAGATGAGGAGTTTATAGGAGGAAATCTTGAGGCTCTTTACTTGTAGTTCTTAATTGAGCCATACTTATGGGTGATCAACCTCTTGATTCTCCTTGAAAGCAAGGCTATTTAATCATCTATTTCATCAGCCAACTTTTCATCATTAAAGAGATCTTCATCTATAGGCATGGAGGTTGAAGCTTTAAATTCTAGGGGCTTTCTCTTCTCCTTTTTCTCCTTCAATCTCTCTTTCTCTTACTAGAGCCATTTCATGAGTGAGGAGTTTGCTAATAAGTACATTAGTAGGAATTACATCAAGTCTTCATTGGCTTCCTCAATACCTGCTATTGTTAAGCCATAATCTTTCATAGGAAGACTCTTTAGAATCTTGTTATTTACATCTTCCAAGTTATAATGCTTTCCAAGCTTCCTCATGCCATTAACAATAGCACGAAGTCGATTGGTCATTTTGGTTATGCTCTCATTAGGCTTCATCTTGAAGAGTTCATATTTGATGACAAAAAGTTGAACCTTCTTATACTTTACTTATTTCGTGCCTTCCTATTTATTTTCCAACATTTTCCTAATGGAGTAAGCGATTGGATAATGTTGGATTCTACTACACTTTTCAAGTGATAGAGAGCTTACTAGAATGATCATGGCTTTCTTATTTTTTCCATTAGCTCTCTTTTGGGGCTCGGTCCAATCATCTCTTGGAATGGTTCATCTTTTCCTTTGGCATTCCTTATTGTTTGAGGTATCCATTCCTTTTAAACAGTGTCCCAAACATCTACTCCCTCACTATTAAGATAAGTTTCCATCCTGAATTTTGAATTGGCATAATTTGCTCCATCAAAGAAAGGCTTGAGATTGTGAAACCCTTTGTTAGCCATAATTCGATCTTTGTTAGCACTTGTTAGGCTTTAATGCTAGACTTAGCTCTGATACCAATTGCTGCCCAAAATAATAACAAAGAAAAGGGATTGAATTGGTTGGTAATTAAAAATTTTGCTTGAGGCAATTTTGCCAAAGAATAATTTGTGAGATAGAAAAAAAAATTTTGGCACACAAGATTTATAGAGAGGTTCAGTTATTAACAAACCTTACTCCTCTCCCAAATCTTAATTGAGTATTTCGCTAACACACAAAGTATTACAAATGGAGTTTTTCCTAGTTCACTCCTAACTATGGTGTTTTACTCTATTGGCTAATACCTAACCCAGAAAAACCCTTGTGTTTTAATGGTTAACACAACAACTAAATCCTTGTTTTTTGATGGCTCACACAAAAACCCTTATAAATGTTTCATCCATAACCCAACTCATTCAAACTCACTTTTGAGTAATTGATTACAAGAATGGAACACTCACCAACCAAAAAGCTCAACAATTCAGAGCAATTATAGTTCTTACAACATAAAAATTAAGATTGGTGAAAATGAATTAAATGCACAAGGCTATAAAAAGATTAGAAAATTGAACGCACATTTTCACTTGTTTTTCTAACTTTTGGAAGTCATAAATATATTGTATTTATACTTCTCCTAACAAATATAGTTGTTTATATGCATTTAATGCAAAAATGTAAGTTTAATAACTTTTCTGTTCACACTAGACAACTTTCTCTTTTTAGGTTCATGAGTTTGACTTAATGTTTCTAAGCATGACTGTTCTTCATAGCCATGATTGAAGTGGTGAAGCTGATCATGAATGGTTCTGTCCAGAAATGAGAAGTCTTTCATGGGTGTGATATATTTCTTCATGGGTATGACTTAGTTAAGCTTTATAGGTGGTCTAATGCTTCACTATCGTAAACATTTGAAAGAATATTCTTAGTGCTAACTCATTCAGGAGCGTTACCCATGAGTCAAGGGAGTGAATTTCGCTTTTCACAGTTATGGTGATTCTTCACCACATGCGTGACATTGTTCACTGGCATGAATATCTACTCAAGTATGAATCTTTGCTGATTTTCATTATTTTGAACTTCAAACAATATCAATCATTTTATTTCATGGTATTAGGAATGTGTAACCTATCTAACACATTTAGAACACGAAATATGATTAAATTCCTTATTGCCTAATTATTTGTGATTATCAAAATGACTAAAATACCTCTCAAGGTTCAACAAAGGTAATGAAGTAGATTAAACATTAGTCCACATACATATGTATGTACAAGGTCTAATAGCCCATTAGCACATTCACCCTTTCCATTAAAAGGTGATTTTGTTATCTTGCCTAATAAACAAGATTCACATGTGTCATATTATTCGTAATCAAATGACCCTAAGTCACCATTCTTGTGTAACTTAGTCATGCGCCTCTCATTTATATGGCCAAGGTGACAATACCATAAATATGATGGTTGTTAAACCTTGAGGGGTGTTTCCATCATTTTAATGATAACAAATAAAATAGCAATATTATATTTAACATATTTGTTTTCTAAGTCTATTATACAGGACATGGATTAAAATAGCAAGAATGGAGATTGAAAGAATAATCCTTGAAAGTCAAAATTCAAGAAGTAGCATGTTCACTGCCGTGACTCTATGAGTCACTCCTGTGAAAGGAGCTAACCGTTACCAAAACCAACATTTGAAGTTCACAGCCATGAAGGAAGAACAAACCGTAAAGTGGGCATTTTAGTCACCTCCGTGAATAAAGGTGTCCCCCCCGTGAAGATTCATGCATTTTCATCTAGAGAGCTTTACGGCCAAAGTCACCACTTGGATCACGGCTGGGAAGTTTGTCACGCTGTGATGCTATATGTCAAAACATTTCAGAGAGCTTCACGACCAAGGTCACCACTTCAGTCATGGCTTGGAAAGAAATGTCACTCCTATGACAAACATAGGCACGCCCGTGAAGAATGAAAGAGAAAAATGTCAGGCACGATTTTTTGGTTGGTACAACAGCTAGTTTCGTATATAATGCACCCCAATGGCTATATTCAGCCATGGGAGTATAAATGGAAGTCATTTGTGCATTAAGAACAAGAGAATGAAGAGAATAACAATAGAATAGCATATACTTCGAATTTAATTCTTATTACAAGCTATTTGTACTTTCATACTTTGAGAACAAAATCTATTATCTGTAAAAATCTTTTTGCTCTTCATTTATTGAGCAATTAAGATTTGAAAGTGGTTCTCTCTGTAATCTTTACTCAAGTGAGCTTTGGGTATTTCTGGGTTAAGAGTAGAACACTTGTAAGGGTTTGTTGTGTGAGCCTCCAAAACACAAATTAAAAGGTTGTTTGTGTGAGCCTGTAAAAATATAAAGTGAAGGTTGTTTGTGTGATCCTGTAAAAACAGAAAGTGAAGGTTGTTTGTGTGAGCCTGTAAAACACAAGGAATTGGTTATTGTGTGAGCCATTAAAACACAAGGGTTTTATGGGTTAGGTGTGAGCCATTGTGAGAAACACCATAGTTGGAAGTAAGCTTGTAAAACTCCATTGTAACACTTAGTGTGTTAGTGAAACTCCCAATTGCGATTGGGGAGAGGAGTAGAATTTGTTAACACCCGAACCTCTATAAATCTGTGTGTCAAAGTTTTTCTATCCTTCCTAAAATTAATTGTTTCTTTTCGCACCTTAAAGTTTAATTTTTTAAAACTCCAATTCAACCCCCCTTCTTGGCTTAATATCTGGGCAACAATTGGTATCAGAGCTTTGTCTAGCATTGAAGCCTAAAAAGCACTAGTAAAGAGTAAGATATGGCCAGTGAAGGATTCCAAAGTCTCAAACCTTACTTTGATGGAGCAAATTATGCCCATTGGAAGTTTCAGATGGAGACATATCTGGATAATGAAGGAATTGAAGTTTGGGATAGTATTCGAAAAGAATGGACACCACCAATTAGAAGAGGAGTGAATGGTAAAGAAGAAATCATGTCAAGAGATGATTGGACAAAGCCTCAAAGAAGAGAAAATTTCAAAAATAAGAAAGGAATGACAATTCTCTGAAGTTCATTATCTATTGAAGAATGTGGCAGGATACAACACTGTTCAACTGCTTATAGCATGTGGAAAACATTAGAAAACTATCATGAAGGCCATAAAGCCACATGCGATGACGAAAGCTCTTCAAGTAAAACAGGTGACAATAAAAGCAAAGAGGTCAACCTATGCTTCATGGCTATTAGGATCACGTCTTGGAAAAAGTAAGATCACTACACTCATACTCCTTGAATAATGATAGTAGTGATAATGATGATGATAGTGATGATGATGATGATGAGCAAAGCCTAATAGAAGAAGTAAATATAGAATTAGAGAAATATAAAACTAAATTTAGTACTTATAGAAATAATATCTCTAATTTAAAAAATAAGATAGATGTTTTAGAAAAGGAAAACATAAAACTTAAATCATTTAATGAATCTCTTCAAAAGCCATTAGATGAATACTCATCAAGACCCTCAACAGCTCCATTGTTAAAGAAAATAATACTTTGAAAAATGAAGTTGAGAAACTTAGAAATTCCATTTCTAAATTTCACAAAGGTAAAGAGAGCTTAGATACTCTCATTGTGTCTCAAAGATCACCCTTAATTAGACATGGTCTAGGTTTTAAAGACACATCATCATCTTCTCACAAAACTATATTTGTAAAATCTAAAGAATCTCACATCTCCACACCTGTTAGAACAGCACCAAGAAATAAGCATGTTAAACTTCTATACAGAAAAAGAATAATCATGCCTTTATGTATAAGAAGCATGCATCTAGAAAAATGCAAATTAATCATGATTGTGCATGCCATTGTTCTCAAAATCAGTCTAATAGAATTATGGCATCCAATTACATTGTAAGACCAAAAAGCAAGTTTAGACCGAAACAATGTAATTATTGTATGAAAATTGGTCACATAAACAAACATTGCTGAATAAGGAAGACTCATTGGGAACCTTCATGTGCTAACCCCCAAGGACCCAAACTCATTTGGGTACCTAAAAATTGTACTTGAATTGTGATTCTATAGGTATACCTCAAGTCCACAATAAACAAAAATGCTTGGCTAGTAAACAGTGGATGCTCAAGGCATATGACAAGAGACAAAGAACTTTTCAATGAAATCAAAAGTATTGATGGAGGTAAAGTTACCTTTGGAAACAATGCAAAGGGTAAGGTAATTGGCATTGGTTCTATTGGTATTAATGGTACTACTTTTATTAAAGATGTCTTACTTGTTGATGGCTTGAAACATAACTTGTTAAGTGTAAGTTAATTATGTGATAGAGGAAACAAAGTAATCTTTACTTCAAATGAATGTCTAATGATCTCTATCGATGGTCAAGAAATATTCAAAGGAAATAGAGATATTAATACATACATAATAAACTTACATGAACTATCTAACCATTCCTCTAAGTCTCTTGTGACTACTAGTGATGAATCTTGGCTGTGGCATAGAAGACTTGGTCATGCTAACATGGACTTAATACAAAGTCTCAGCACAGGAGAACTAGTAAAAGGATTGCCAAGATTTAAATATGAAAAAGGCAAGACATGTGATCCTTGCCAAAGAGGAAAGCAACACAAGTCATCCTTCAAAGCCAAAAACATAGTAAGTACTTCAAAACCTCTTCAGCTGTTGCATTTAGACTTGTTTGGACCTACTAGAATTGCTAGCTTAGGAGGAAAACTTTATGCATTTGTCATTGTAGATTATTACTCTAGATTTACTTGGGTAATTTTCTTAGGTCAAAAGAGAGATGCTTTTGAAAATTTCAAAAACTTTGCTAAAAGAGTTCAAAATGAAGAGGGGTACTGCATTTCAAAAATAAGAAGTGATCATGGGAAAGAATTTGAAAATGAAAACTTTGAAAGCTTTTGTCTTGAACATGGAATTTCACATAATTTCTCATCTCCTAGGACACCTCAACAAAATGGGGTAGTTGAATGGAAAAATCGAACTTTAATTGAAATGGCTAGAACAATGCTTAATGAATATGAATTACCAACTTATTTTTGGGCAGAAGCCACAAACACTGCATGTTATATTTCAAATCGAGTTTTCCAAAGACCTCTTTTAAACAAAACCTCATTTGAGCTATGGAATGGAAGAAAGCCCTTGATATAATACTTTAGAGTATTTGGATGCAAGTGTTTTATATTGAACACCAAGGACAATCTTGGAAAATTTGCCTCTAAGTCTGATGGAGGTATTTTTTTAGGGTACTCTACAACCAGCAAAGCATATAGAGTATTTAATAAAAGATCATTAACGGTTGAAGAATCGATGCATGTTGTTTTTAATGAATCTAGTAGACTTGATCTTGTGAAAGGTAGTGTTCTTGATGATGTTGTAGGTAATATGGAAAGACTTGATATTGGAAATGGGAAAGAAGAAAATGATCAAGAAAATTTACTGCAAAATGGTACTCTACCTCAAAATCAAGAACAAAATGATCAAGAACATCAAAAAGAATGGAGAATGACGAAAGATCATCCAAAAGGGCAAATAATTGGTGATCTATCAAGGGGAGTAAGTACTAGATCTCATTTCAAACAGTTAGTCACTGACATTGCTTTTATTTCACAAATTGAGCCTAAAAATATTGATGAGGCTCTTAATGATGAAAGTTGGGTAATTGCCAAGCAAGAGGAACTCAACCAATTTGAGAGAAATAAAGTATGGACCCTAGTACCTAGACCCAAGGATCATCAAATCATAGGTAGCAAATGGGTATTTAGAAACAAATTAGATGAACAAGGGTTAATAACCAGGAATAAGGCTAGACTAGTTGCAAAAGGATATAATCAGGAAGAAGGTGTAGATTATGATGAAACATACGCACCTGTAGCTAGATTAGAAGCCATAAGAATACTTTTAGCATATGCATGTCACATGAATTTCAAACTTTTTCAAATGGACGTGAAAAGTGCATTTCTAAATGGTTTTATAGATGAAGAAGTGTATGTAGAACAACCACTAGGTTTTGAAAGCTATGATTTGCCAAATCATGTTTTTAAACTTTCAAAAGCTTTATATGGTTTAAAACAGGCCCCAAGAGCTTGGAATGAGAGGCTAAGTTCTTTTTTATTAGAAAATAATTTTACAAAGGGAAATGTTGATACTACACTATTCATCAAAAAGCACAAGCATGATATACTAATTGTTCAAATTTGGTTCTACTAATGAGTTGCTTTGTCAAGAATTTACTAAGTGTATGACTAGGGAATTTGAAATGAGTATGATGGGAGAACTTAAGTGTTTCCTTGGTCTACAAATAAAGCAAAGCAATGAGGGCATATTCATCAACCAATCCAAATATGCCAAAGATTTAATTAAGAAATTTGGTATGGAAGGATGCAAAAATGCCGACTCCTATGAGCAAATCAACAAAATTGGACAAAGATGAAAAGGGTAAAAGCATTAATGAAAAGTTGTATAGAGATATGATCAGATCACTTTTGTATCTTACTGCTTCTAGACCCGATATTATGTATAGTGTTTGCTTGTGTGCACGATTTCAATCATGTCCAAAAGAATATCATTTAAATGCAGTAAAAAGAATTTAAATGCAGTAAAAAGAATTTAAAATATTTACATGGATCTTTGCATCTAGGTTTATGGTATCCTAGAAATTCATCTTTTTATATTATAGGATATTCAGATGCAGACTATGCTGGTAGTCTTTTAGACAGGAAAAGTACTTCAGATACTTGTCACTTCATTGGAGAATGATTAGTTTCTTGGTTTAGCAAGAAACAAGTTTCAGTTGCTCTCTCAACTGCTGAAGCAGAATATGTAGCAGCTGGATATTGTTGTACACAAATTCTTTGGATGAAACAACAACTTTAGGACTATGGTCATGAGATGAACCATATACCTATCAAATGTGACAACACAAGTGCTATAAATCTTTCAAAAAATCCTATTCAACACTCAAGAAGCAAGCATATTGACATTAGACACCACTTTATTAGAGATCATGTTCAATATGGAGATGTTGCATTAGAATTTATAAGCACAGAATATCAATTAGCTGATATTTTCACTAAGTCTCTAAATGAGGAAAGATTTAATTTCATTAGAAGAGAACTTGGTATGATTGATGGATTAACCTTGTGATTGCAAAAATATGAAATTTTAATTGTTGATCTTAAATCATATCACAAGATATAAGATAAAAATTTTGATGAAAATTCATGTTTTAAGGAATAAAATCTTTGTTGAAATGATTTAGTTCTGGTTTAGGACTTAATTTTAATTGATGAAAATTTTAGCGGAGTCACGCCCGTGATACATGTTCACGCCCATGACTTAAATGGCCCAAAGACGCAGTGTCATTCACGACTTGGTTCACGACATGGTTCACGACTTCAAATGGTAAAACTTATTTTCATGGCTTGAGTCACTCCCGTGAATGGAGACTTTCACGCCCGTGGCGAATTTTCACTCCCGTGAACCATTACACCCCAAAACTCACATAAGTTTTCACGCCTTGAGTCGTGGCTTGCTTCACGGGCATAAGTGGTGAAATTCATTGAGACATTGAAGATTCCGGCCCTCAAGACTCAAACTTTCCCTATAAATACCACCAAAAGTTTGAATATTCATCAAATATCATACATTTCTAGGATTTTCTATCAAAATTTTTCCAACTCCATAACAAATCGATTTCTTCAAAAATGGAGATTCCTTCATCCAAGGGAAAAAGAAAGAAGTCCCATGCTCCTAAAAGGTATGCAGATTGCCTCATGAAGTGCATTCTGGAGCAATGTCATCCTCGGTATGCAACTTTGAAGAAGTGACCTCTTCTGTCATCAAGGTCCTTCGAATGGCAGACAGACTGAAGTCTCGGGCTTGAGACGGCTATGACAGAGTAACTACAAGCCTATCATCTCAAAGATTTTGTGGAAATTCACCAGCCGATCTTGAGGGAGCCAATACTAGAATTCCTCAGCACCTTGCAGGTTTCACCTACTGGAGTGGTGAAATTCCAAATCTGCAACAATCCCAACACCCTCAGTGCCATCGAATTTAGGGAATTATTCGACTTACCATCAGATGGCATACTAAATCATACTGAGGTAGAATTCTCTGCCCCTCGAGCCTGGACACACTTTGGCACCGACTGTAGCTAGGATGTCAAGAAGACAAAGAGCACACATCTCAGGTCCCCAGTGCACAAGTATTTGCATAGGTTCCTAACCTATAGCATTTTTGCTAGGGGAGAAAGCAACAGGACTATCAGGAAGTCAGAACTCTTCCTATTTGAGATGGTTCAGAAAGGACTCACAGTAGCACTATCTAGATGGTTTGCAAACCATCTTCTCTCCATTGCCACCAAGCCCACTGGAGATATTTTGATTGGGGCATATGTCACCCATATAGCAGTAAAGCTTAATTATCTGAAGCTGGATGCGCATCACTTCAACCTTATCCCTGGACAACCTCGAGATCGCTTGGGAGCAGCTGTCAGAATCATTTTCCAAAATGATATCTTCTACCGCTTCACTGACACTGCTGGGGAGATCATCTGGGAAGATAATGACACGGAGGATTTTAAATCAGGCCTCTAGGGAGTGCAGCAGAAGAAGAGGGCTCGGGTTGAGGAAGAACCTCCAATAGCTGAGCAGGACATCGGACAGTCCTCGGCTTCCACACCGACCTTAGCACAGCAGGTGGTTGACCTATTGGCACCACATTTTGAGCAGCTGCAAACTTCGATGGATGAGAGGTTGGAGAACCTCAAAGATTTCGTGGAGTCTTGGATGGACAGCCTTAAGGCTGAAGTGGCTAGGCTTCGTGATAGGATGTCCGGCTAGGAGTTAGGTTAGAGTGTAGCCTAAATTTGCTTGTTTTTTGCTTGTTTCTTTTATTTATGTTTGTTGGTGTGTAGGAAATTTTCAAATTTCCTTTCTGAACATTATTTACCTTTGTTTGTATGTTTTCCTTTACTTAATGTATTTGTTTTTGCTTATTTCATTGTTATCTTTTTATCCTTTTTGGATTGATGAGAAAAGGGGGAGAAAACTAGCAATATATGATAAGGAAAATGTATCAAACTAGCAATATAAGAAGAAACTAGCAATATATATTACGATAAATAGATTTTCAATCAAAAATTAAAATTGAATTATGAATTGTCATTGATATAGATTAAAAGGGTTTAGAAACTTTGATTCAAGAATTCATATGCAAAGTATATGATTGAAAAATTGATCTTTATATACATAAGATATACCTTAAGTATACTTTGCATTTACCTTCATGCAAGTTGCAAAAATAAATATGCCATGATATACCTTAAGTATACCTTACATATACTTCATGCTTTAAAAAGAAATTATGGTATATATTGGATATACTTCTCATATAACTTGCATAAAATTAAAATCTAGTTAAGTTTATTTCAATGCTACATCATTATTTACTATTCTTGCACATTATAAATTTTTTTTATCCTAAGCATATTTTGAGGGGGAGACTTCTCAAAATCACATATTGCTAGATTATTTGTCATCATCAAAAAGGGAGAGATTGTTAAACCTTGAGGGGTATTTCTGTCATTTTGATGATAACAAATAAAATAGCAATATTATATTTAGAATATTTGTTTTCTAAGTCTATTATACAGGACATGGATTAAAATAGCAAGAATGGAGATTGAAAGAATAATTCTTGAAAGTCAAAATTCAAGAAGTAGCATGTTCATTATCGTGACTCTATGAGTCACTCCCGTGAAAGGAGCTAACTGTTACCAAAACCAACATTTGAAGTTCAGGCCATGAAGGAAGAACAAACCGTGAAGTGAGCATTTCAGTCACCTCCATGAATAAAGGTGTCACCCCTGTGAAGATTCATGCATTTTCATCAAGAGAGCTTTACGAGCAATGTCACCACTTGGATCACGGCTGGGAAGCTTGTCACGCCCGTGACTGAGTATGTCACGTCCATGACGCTATATGTCAAAAAATTCCAGGGAGCTTCATGACCAAGGTCATCACTTCAGTCACGACTTGGGAAGAAATGTCACTCCTATGACAAACATAGTCACGCCCGTGAACAATGAAAGAGAAAAATGTCAGACGCAATTTTTTGGTTGGTACAACAGCTAGTTTTGTATTTAATGCACCCCAACGGCTATATTCAGCCATAGGAGTATAAATGGAAGTCATTTGTGCATTAAGAACAACAAAATGAAGAGAATAACAATAGAATAGCATATACTTCAAATTTAATTCTTATTACAAGCTATTTGTACTTTCATAATTTGAGAACAAAATCTATTCTCTATAAAAATCTTTTTGCTCTTCATTTATTAAGCAATTAAGATTTGTAAGTGGTTCTCTCTGTAATCTTTACTCAAGTGAGCTTTGGGTATTTCTGGGTTAAGAGTAGAACACTTGTAAGGGTTTGTTGTGTGAGCCTCCAAACACAAATTAAAAGGTTGTTTGTGTGAGCCTGTAAAAACACAAAGTGAAGGTTGTTTGTGTGATCCTGTAAAAACATAGAATGAAGGTTGTTTGTGTGAGCCTGTAAAACACAATGAATTGGTTATTGTGTGAGCCATTAAAACACAAGGGTTTTATGGGTTAGGTGTGAGCCATTGTGAGAAACACCATAGTTGGAAGTGAGCTTGTAAAACTCCATTGTAACACTTAGTGTGTTAGTGAAACTCCCAATTGTGATTTGGGAGAGGAGAAGGGTTTATTAACACCCGAACCTCTATAAATATGTGTGTCAAATTTTCTCTATCCCTCCTAAAATTAATTGTTTATTTCTGCACCTTAAAGTTTAGTTTTTTAAAACTCCAATTCAACCCCCTTTTTGAAGGTTCAACAAAGGTAATGAAGTAGATTAAACATTAGTCTACATACATATGTATGTACAAGGTCTAATAGCCCATTAGCACATTTACTCTTTCCATTAAAAGGTGATTTTGTTATCTTGCCTAATAAACAAGATTCATATTATTCATAATCAAATTACCCTAAGTCACCATGCTTGTGTAACTTACTCATGCGCCTCTCATTTATATGGCCAAGGTGACAATACCATAAATATGATGGTTTTATGTTATCCAACTTTTTTCTTTTATTATTGATATTGAGGATTGAATTAGACATATCAGGAATGTAAATCCCACTACATAATGTGCCAATTCCATAAAGAATATCATTCAACCATATAAAGCAACCATTTCCATTAATAGTTAAATGAAAACCCTTTTTATTTAATAAGAAATAAAAAATCATATTATTTGTTAAAACTGGAAAATAATAGCAATTGTCTAGTTCTAAAAGAAGCCCATTAGGGCATGTCAATACATAAGTTCCTACAGTTAATGCAGCAACCCTTGCCCCATTGCCAACACGTAGGTATGACTCTCCTTTATTGAGTTGTCTACTGTTCTTCAGCCCTGCATATCAATACATATGTGTGAGCCACATCCGATATCCAATACCCATGCATTATTAATAGAAATAGTATTAACCTCAATAACATAAATACTTGAAGTAGAAGGTGCATCAAATATCTTATCCTTCTCCTTCTATAAAGACTCCAGATAGGCCTTGCAATTCCTCTTCCAATGCCAGTTTTGCCATAATGGAAGCAAGTTCCTTTTGAAGAAGCCTCTTTACCCTTCTTCTTCACGCCCCCTTGGGTCTTTGTCGACTTCTTCTTCTCTTTTTTGTCCTTTTTTTATTAGAATAAACAGAAGTGTCTACTAGCATCACAACCTTTTACTTTTTCTTAATAGAAGGCTCAACTGTCTTGAGCATATTGATCAATTTAGGGATCGAAGTGGATATCTTGTTCATCTAATAGTTTAGCACAATGTGTGCATAACTATCAGGCAAAATTTAATCGAATTAAGTCTATACTTAACTCATGATCCATTGCAAACCCCAAAGTAGCCAATCACTCAATGTACCCATTCAACTTCAATGCATGTTGCACTAGAGAAGTCTCATCTATCATATTGGAGAGGAAGAGCAGTTTAGATATCTCATATCACTCAGTTCGAGCTTCCTAATTAAAAATCTCCCTTAGATGAAACACTATGGTGTTTGTATCCATAGTCTCATGCTATTTTTGAAGTTCAACTTGGGAGACATAAAAGCGAGCATAATGCAACCCACCAACTCACAATCATCCACTTGCTTTTTTTATGCTAACTATTCATCAATAGATGCATTATCAGCATGAGGGGAGGGAAGCGGTGGCTATCCTTTCATTTTGAGAAATATTCTCAAAGTCCTTATTAATCAAGGAAGTTTGGGCTAGTCAATTTGTTAGATTCGAGAATTGAACGTAATTTCACATTTGATGACATGATTCTATCAATCTAAATGTAAAAAAGATCATGCCAAGAGAATATACTAAATGCATGAATATTAGGCCTTTAATAAATGCGTATTATAACTCCACTATTTTATTGCAAACCCATAGCCCTCATTATGAATCCGAGAGAACTGTTGGAAGCTCTCCTAGTGGGTTAGTATCCAACATCACTAAGAGTGACCTTGGGTGTGCCTAACACCTTAGGTCAATTGGTAGGTATCTCATACCAATTGCATTCTTTATGCAACTACTGAATCATTGGGTTATTAATTCTTGATATGTGCATATCGCATTTCTTTTTATTCATTGGTATTCTAGACATAATTAAGAATCTAAGCCAATAAGTTCCTTGAGAGACCGACCTCGGGAGTAACTTCCCAGTATTACAATTGACTCGTGCACTTGCGAGTACACTTTGAGTTACATCATATAACAAAAGAAAGAATGGGAAGAGGTAAAGAGTATGTGTGGAGATTAGAGATAAGGGAAAAAGAGATAACTTGCACCGATTCACTTTCATCCTATCTTTTTTTGTTTCTTTTTTTGTTTCTTTATTTATTTATTAATACTACTACTACTACTAGTACAAGGGAAAAAGAGATAACTTTCGTCCTATCTTTTTTTGTTTCTTTATTTATTTATTAATACTACTACTAGTAGTAGTACAAGGGAAAAAAAGATAACTTGCACTAATTCACTTTTGTCCTATCTTTTTTTTGTTTCTTCTTTTCTTTTTTTTTCTTTTATTTATTTATTTATTACTACTACTACTAGTAGTAATACTAATTGATAGGAAAATACAATATGATTCTTCATACACTTGATAACTCAATTTAATTAAACTATGTCATATTTTTATTAATTTTAATCTAGTCATGTCACTCATTTAATATGTTTTCTTTAATGCATTCTCAATTAAATTGTAAAATGAACACGTGCAACTTCACACAATTGCAAAATACTTGGGCACGTGCCTAGTGTATGTCATGAATTTGTCCTTATCAAATTACATGTGAAATGGATGTGTTCAAGTGAAATATATACAAGATATATATATGTTCAAGTGAGATGCATGTTGAAATATATATGGGGAAAGTTAAGGATGCTATAATTCTCTCCTACTTTTAAAAATTTCCTCAAAATTTAGTATCGAGGAAAATGTGTGGATATTGCCATTTTATATTTTTTTTGTTTCCCATATTTCTTGTGAATGGTTTCTCCATAATACCTTAACTAAATGTATTTCTTAGTTTCTCAATTGTTTTGTCATGTATCCGATAATTTCCAGTGGTTTTTCTGTTAAAGAAGTGCTCTAAAGGCAATCACCTTTAGCACTTATTGTATGAATTGATTTGATTAATAAAAGGTTTTTTCATTAATTTGATATTCATTTGATATATAAAATGATAGAGATCTGAAATCAATTAATAAAGTCCTTGATAAATAACATAACATAAAGGAAATCATGATGAGATCATGATATTGAGATTCTTACCATCTGTAATTATGTTAGTATTTAAATTATCCCTAGTCATAGGATTAATCAGACAGGACATTGCTAATCTGAACAAACTAGCACATGTTACACTTTTTGATTGGACCGAGTAGTAAATCTCATAATCTGTAAACATGAAATGTTTAGAGTTAACATGTGGATGCTTGCTAAGTGTAGCTAAGTACATTGGATGACTTGCTATGAGACAATCATATGGATAATCTATTCAAATGTCAATGATAGTCTCAATATAGTAATGGTGCAAGTATCGTTAGACTTGAGGTACTCAAGGATATCTTGGATATTGATTCTGTATTTTGACACTATTCGTTGTTGCCTCAGAGAGGTTGCTTAGAGGGTGGTGGTTGAATATAACTTGAGATATTTGAGGGAATTGGGTAACCAACAATGCATGTTGTTGGCCAGTACTTGGCCTTAATTGGCCAATTAAGGCTAATTAAGGAAAAAATCCCAAAATTCTTCCCATTGTCTTGTGCACTTTGCATCTAGATTATTTTTGGGGTAAAAATTTTTTTGAAATGTTTAAAAGTCTGGAAATTTTTTCTGGAAATTATGAAATTCAGAAAGAAAAATAATAGTTATTTTTCATATTCTCTCAAATTGAGCATACACTATTGATAACACTTTGAGGTATGTTCAACCATTTCTCTTGTAGTTTCTTCTCATCTTTCGGTTTGGATTAACATTGGAGACATCCTAAAATGGATTGTTGTGGTTGCAACAACCCAACAAAGTAAATGTAATGCCCGATAATTTAGGTCGCGGTCACGGTTGACAGAAATCCAGTGCGTCAAATCGATTGAAATCTAAATTTGAACATGAAAGAAATAAATTAAAATAATAATAAGATGTGGAAAAATATTTTGGACATTATTAATTGAGAATTTTGAAGTGTGGAATTAAAATTTGGAAAAAAATAATTTTTTGCTGAATGAAATTAGAAATTTCAATGTTTTTGGCACATATATTTTAAGAAGACATAAAAATGGAATATTCTCTCTTTAAGGAAAGGAATATTCTCTTGATTAAAATAAAGTAAGATTGATTTAAATTAATAGACCAATGGGAAGCAAGATTAGTAATTAATCCTAACCACCCACCAAATCCAACTATAAAAGTCAACTTTCACATTTTGCCTTTATTCTTCTTCTTCCTCATCTTAATCAAACCCATTTCTCTCCCTTTTCTTCTCCTTTTGTATTGACTTCCTCCTCAATTTACTCTTTTTTGGTTTTCTTTAATCAAGCTAAGATTAGATGGAAAAAAATGGGATTAAGGCAAGATCATCAAAGAAATAAAGCTAACTAAGCAAAACTAAGGAAGAAAAGAAGAGAAAAAGAGAAAGAAGACTTGGGTCATTTTAAGGATCATCAAATGTGAGTTTAGAGTTTCCATCTTCTCACTTTTCTTCTTCTCTTTTCTTTGATTTTGGGGTTAGTTGCAATTAAAGTTAGTAATTTAGAGTTACTATTATGTTAATGGTGATTAAGGGTGGATTAGTGTGATTAGTGCTTGATTAGTGTAAAATTTGTTATTAGGATGAGGAAGTGAACAAAATTTGAACCAAAATCAAAGAGGAAGTAAGGGCAAAGTGAAAGCTAGCTAGGAAGAAGATAAAAGTGAAGAGAAGTGAATTTTGTGAGGTATGTACATTTGGCAAAAATTCAATGTAGAAAAATGTTGATTTTGATTTTGTGATGTTATGAAATTTTATATGAATTGGCGATTAAATGATGCCATGAATGTGAATATAAAAATTAGAATATGAGGTTGATGCATGAAAATGGAAATTGTATGAATTAATTGATGTGATGGAAAATTCATCTTATGAACAATGTCGAGTTTTCTGATCATAACTTGAGTTCTGGAAATGATTTTTAAGTGATTCTTATTTGGTTGGAAAGCTAAGACATAGGTCTTCAACTTTTATTTAGACCATTAGACCTGAATATGCCTAGACTTAGGTGAAAAATGAACTCAAATTTTGTACTAGAAATCTGTCCAGTAAAATAATGGGTAGATTGCAGTGAATATAGATTAGAAAAAAATTCATAACTTTTGCTACAAAATTTGGTTTAGTGTGATTCTATTTGGAACTTAAAGATAAGACATGTACCTACATTTTTCTCTTGATCCCTTGTCCAAATTCCATCTAAAAATGGATGAAAAATATATTATTTGATTTCCTCATAGTTATAATGATTAATTGAGCAAGTATGAGGTTATAAAATGTTTAATGAGAATTATTGCATTTATTTGGAATTTATATTAGTGTTACATACATAACTTATGTAAATAATAATAAAAGTAACAAATATAATTAAGCCCTATAACATCTTGTCGAGAACTAGAAATTAGGATAAGTTGGCATGCTAATAAAAGGGTAGAAATGTAGGCACTAAAAATAATAGTGTTGAGATTTAATTTACATAGGTACTAAGAAATAGTGCTGAGTTGAAATTACGTAGGCACTAAGATATAGTGCTGAGTTCGAAATTAAGTAGGCACCAAAAAGGTGTTGTGTTGTTATTGAAAATATAGGCGTTAAACGCCGAGTTATAACATAATTATGTAGGCTATTAAACAAATAAAAATCCTATATCTAATGTTTAGTTCTAGTCTAAGATGTCGTGGGCTATTAAACAAATAAAAAAAAGTGAATTATGAAATTTATATTGTAAATTTTATATTTTGAATTGTTAAGCAATTTCAAGCATGCTTAATGAAATGAACGTTAAAATTGATGAATTGTATATTTTTGCATGAAAAAAATAGTTTTAATACTATATAAATATTTGGCATGCTTAGTAACTTGATTTTAGTTTTAAATGTTTATTTTGGAAATATTTATATAATTATTGGATAGTTGTCAAATGTACCACTAAGCTAGTAACTTAGCGCATTTGTTTCACGCGCAGATAAATAGATATATCTGTTACGTTAGGGCGACCGAAGAAAAGGGGAACCCCAAGATCATATTGCAACAGTCTAGTTTTTTTTTGTATGTTTTGGAAATTATATTGTGAAAATTAAATTTAAGAATTTCTTTTGATGTAAATTTGTGGCATGTAATATTTATAAGGAATAAATTTGGTAAATTTATATATCTAGTATTATTTGTAAACATATTTCTAAATATTATAGCTTAATTGAATGAGTTCTTTTAAATCAAATTATTCAAATCAGTAGTTGCATATTTTAAATAAAAACATATATGGAAATAAATATTCCACTCATAATAAACTTGAAAAATGAAATAAAAATATTTATATAATAAATTGAGCGTTGGTTTTAAAACAAATGAGCTTAGTAGCACTTCCATATCCTATTAACGATTAGTAGGGTATGGGAGCATTACAGTAAAAATTTCAAGAATAAATCAAAAAATTACAAGGTTTAATTTCTTGCATCTATATTTTGATAAATTAATTTTAATGGTACAAGCAAAATTCTTGTTTCGAGTTTTGAAAATTTTATTTTTTTTCTTTATTTTATGAGTGAGATTTATCTTCAAAACCCAACAACAGTATCAGAGCCACCTTTTGTTCATTAAAAATAATTTTAATTGAAAGTGCAATGAGATTGTATGGTTTTGATGATTTTGGGTTAATAGGTTTGAAAATTTGAAATTAATTTGTAAATTATGTTTTACATATTTTGCTTTCTCAAATATGATCATGAGATGATTAAGGATGATTATTTTGATTAAACATTGGTTTGAATATGATTCAAATAATTAATTTCGGATTTATTTTGAAATGCTGAAAATTGCCTTGTTTATGAACATGTGTTGTTGTTTGACATAATTGATTGGGCTGTTTATATTTTTCTTGTAACTTGATTATGGAAAAATTATTTATATGTATTGAGAATATTTTTATGCCTCTATAAGTGTCCAATATTTAAATAAATATTATTTTAATTAATATTTCAAACAAACACAAAAATATGATTGTTTTGGCATACTCGGCAGGACTGTTTTGTTTGATGTTTTTTGTTTGTAATTATTTTGTTTTCTGCACCTTTAAACACTTTTTATGTGATGCAAAATATATTATTTTCATGTTAGATGCATGCCAAAATTAATTTTCACAAATTAAAAATTTTAAAAATTCTACATGTCAAATGAGTCGTTTTGAGAGTGTAAGTGTGTTGGTTCGTTTGTCTTAGTAATTTTAGCTTGTGCCAAAAATATTTTGATGAACTTGAGCTGACCTAAAGTTGATGATTTGAAGTTATGAAAATTTTTGTAATTTTTGGAAATTAATTTAGGTTGAGCTATGGTAATTCTAGTATGACTAAAAATTGATATGAATTTTAAAATTAAATTGTTCAATTTTGACATCATAATATTTGAATTTTAAGGTGAATTAATTCTGAAAATATGGAAATTAATTAATTTGATTAAATGTTAAATTTCACATGGAAATAACATACAAAATTAAATTAACCGAAACAACACAAGTAAGCAATTTCGGTTCAAGCATTGAATCGATTTTCAAATTGAAATCCAAAATTGTCATTATTTTATTTTATGCATTACAGAATGTATGTCTAGGGTGTATGTAAAGGCATGATGGATGATTGTGGACTTAGGCCCAATGGGATTGAGCATGCTTGGATTGGTTTTGTCTTATGGTAAATTGGGCATGCGTGTCCCTACCTCTTTTTCTTTCTTGTGTATATCTCTTCTCATCTTATTCCCCTCAAATGTAAATTGAAGTTTTCTATACTTTGAAATATGTAATTAGATTACATAGGATTAGGAGAAAATTGACATACAAAGGAGCAAGAAGCAAAAGAGGTGGTGCCATAAACAAGTAGACTTAGAAATAGGAATTTGATTTCTATTTTGGGTTGTAAATTCATGCATAAACCTAGGTAAGATCTAGTCAAATTATCTTTGGCTCAAAAGATTGATTTTAGTATGCCCATAATCAAGGCATATAGTTAATGTAACTATCTTTATATTTTCATGTGATTAATGTATGATATAAAAAATCATGCACTAATAGCATGATGAGACTTAACAAAGAAATCCCTTAAGTTTAGACCTTCCATTAATATGAGGAGAACTAGAGTTCTTCTAGAGTTAGGGTTGTTGAGTTGCCTCAGGCTCGCTCTATAAGAATATGTTCAAACCATTGAAATTAGATTTCACGATTAATGGGTTGGAATCATTCGCTTGTTGGATTTGCGCCAAGGTTAATGTGTATTGGAGGAAAAGTTGGGTTAATGAACATGAGTTGTACATATATCAAGAGTGGATAGCCCAATGTATGTGCACACATCAATTAGTTGATAGCATAAGATTTGATATTTGTATGAATAGTGCAATTGGTGTGGATTAGATACCTACCAACTTATAACATCCAGTGATTTAGGCCTCGATTGTGCATGACCGTAATGGGGTGCGCTAGTTTAATCGGAGTCTAAATTTGAGCCCATAAAACTAATAATAAGAGAAAATAATTAGGGGTATTATTAATTGGGAATTAAAAAGATTAGTGCTAGGATTGAAAAATGTTAACCTTGAGGGGTATTTCCGTCATTTTGATGATAATAAATAATATAGCAATATTGTATTTAACATACTTGTTTTTGTAAGTATATTATACAGGACATGAATTAAAATAGCAAGAATGGAGAATTGGAAGAATAATCCTTGAGAAACAAAAAGCAAGAAGTAGCACGTTCACTGCCGTGACTCTAGGAGTCACTCCCGTGAAGCCAACTAGCCGTTACCAAGAAACCACCATTTGAAGTTCACGACCATGAAAGAAAACCAAACCGTGAAGTAAGCATTTCAGTCACCCCCGTGAAGCTTCATGCAAATTTCATTCCAGAGAGCTTCATGACCAGAGTCACCACTTGGGTCACGGCTGGGAAGATGTTCACCCCCGTGAATGAATGTGTCACCCCCGTGAAGGCTTCATTCAATTTCATCCAGAGAGCTTCACGACTAGAGTCACCACTTGGTTCACGGCTGGGAAGACTGTCACGCCCGTGACTGATTAAAGTCACGCCCGTGACTCTATATGTCAAAACATACCAGAGAGCTTAACGACCAAGGTCACCACTTCAGTCACGGCTTGGGAAGAACTGTCACCCCCGTGACAAGCATATTCACGCCCGTGAACAATGAAAGAGAAAAATGTCAGGCGCGATTTTTTGGTTGGTATAATGGCTAGTTTCTTATTTAATGCACCCCAACGGCTATATTCAGCCATGGGAGTATAAATGGAAGTCATTTATGCATTAAGAAACAAGAGAATGACAAGAAAAACAAAAGATTAGCATATACTTCAAATCACAAGCTATCTTGTACTTTTATACTTTGAGAACTAATTCATTCTCTGTAAAAATCTTATTGCTCCTCATATTTGAGCAATAAAGATTTATAAGTAGTTATCTCTGTAATCTTTACTCAAGTAAGCATTGGGTAGTTCTGGGTTAAGAGAATAACACTTGTAAGGGTTAGTTGTGTGAACCTCCAAAACACAAATTAAAAGGTTGTTTGTGTGAGCCTGTAAAACACAAAGTGTAGGTTGTTTGTGTGAGCCTGTAAAACACAAAGGAATTGGTTATTGTGTGAGCCATTAAAACACAAGGGATTTATGGGTTAGGTGTGAGCCATTGTGAGAAACACCATAGTTAGGAATGAGCTTGTAAAACTCCATTGTAACACTTACTGTGTTAGTGAAACTCCCAATTGCGATTGGGGAGAGGAGTAAGGTTTGTTAATACCCGAACCTCTATAAATCTTTGTGTCTGATTTTCTCTATCCCTTCTAAAATTAACAATTTTATTTCCGCACCTTCAAGTTTAATTTTTGAAACTCCAATTCAACCCCCCTTCTTGGTCTAATATCTGGGCAACAGAAAAAAAAATCAAATTTCCTATGGAAAAAATCGGTATTATGGCAATTGTTGGGGGAAAAAGTGTGAAGATGGGGGAAATTGTGGCAAATAAGTAATTTCTTAAAGTTTAAAATTTTAATCAAGATTAATTATGTTAATAAGCCAATAAAAATTAGGATTAATTTTAATTAGTAGGACCCACTCCTTAATTTGGGTATAAAAGTCAAAAGATGACAAATTCTACATTTTTCCACCTAAAACTCTAACTCATCTTCTTCCCCTTTCTCTTATCTTTGTGTTGTCCACTCTAGCCTTTCAAAGCTACCAATTTTGCTTCATTTCAAGCTTAAAAAATAGAGGTAACATAAGTTTTGAAAGAGAAAATTTCAAAAATCAAAGAGTTCTTGCCATAAAGAGAGCTAAGGAGTAAGAAGGAAGGAAGAAAAAATAAAAGAAAAATGAGAAATTTTAGAGGGAATTTCGGCCCAATTTGGAGAACCATTAAGGTGAGTTTATTCTTCTTAAATTCAACATTTTCCTTCCATTTGAGACCCATAAGGATGATAGAAATTATTATGATTGATAGATTGAGGTTATGTGACAAGATTGAAGCTAGAAATGGAAAGTTGTAACTAGTTGAAGAAAATTGTAGTTAAACTTTTAATTAATGATAATTGATGTTAGTTGATTGTTTTATGACTTAAAATCTAGAGAAAGGTGACTCTAATGAAGGAAAGAGGGGCTGCCCTAGTTAAGTTAATTTGGGGAAAATTGAAATTAACCTAGGAGTAACATAATTGGTGATAAATGAAGTGTGATTAGAGTGTTGATTTGAAGAAAATAAATTGGGACATATGATAAGGTTTTTGGGCAGCCATGACATATCAAGAAGGAAGTTTAACCTTAGTACATTTTGACTAAATTAAAGTATAAAACATATTAAGAGCATTAGAATTTTATGTAGGCATGAAAGGCTTTGAAAATGGATATAGAAATGAGATATGGTATGGTTATGTAGGAAAACCAAGTGAACAAATGAGAGGCCCTCAAAAGGGTGACAAAGGCAAGGAGAAAGCAAACTAGTAAATGAAAGAAAAGAAGGATAAGGGAAGCTCCAAGACTGATTAGGTATGTGCTTCATTGATAAAAATCTTACATGTTAACTAATTGTGTGAAATTATGTGCTAATGCTTGATATGAATGTAGTTTGCCATGAAATGTGTTTGACAGTTACTTTTGATTTTTTTTATGTTAATTGGACTAAATGGTGTGATAATGTTAAGATATCTGAATGTAATTGTGATCTAAATATTTTGGTATAAAAATGAATGCATATGATGGATGTATTTAAAATGTAGACATGTGCGAATTGATGACTCTATTATAGAATTCCAAGATCTGACTTGACATTTTTTATCATAACGTAAGTTCTGGAATTTTGATTTGTGTGTTTTATATTGGAACTAAAAGCTAAAAAAATAGGGATTTAACTTTTATTTAGACCATAAAATCTTAATATATCTGAATTTTCCCAGATAAATACATAAAGTTTCGACCTAAAATCTCTCTAGAAAATTCTGGGCAAAACATTTTAGTGTTGAGTCAGTATTCGATTGGCTATAAATTTTGATAGAAAACTTGGATTTGAGTAATTTTTAATGAATATGAAAGATGAGGCAATAAGCTACAAAATGTTAGAAGACCATAACTTCAAATTCGAATTATAAATGAGTTAAAAATGAAGCCCAAAATCTGCCATAGATAAAAACATGAAATATTGGGCTTTTGCATATGGTGTGATGAGTTTATGTAGTAATTAATGTGAATTTTGACTTTAATAGTAATTATAAATGTTTGATAAATTATTTATGTATGAGATTTTAATGCAATAACAATGGAAACAAAGAACAAAAATAAATAAATATATATATATATATATATATATATATATATCTGTGTGTGTGTGAAAATGTAGTACAATTATCATTTTTGAAAATATTGTGTGTAAATATAAAATAAATGACTCCTCATAGCTGATCTTTAGGTCAGCTTAAAGGATGGTAGGATTATTATCTCACTTCTCAACGATAGGAAGATATCCTTAATGCCATCAAAGTAGATGAAATAGGAACCCCAATTCTTGATGAGGATGAAAATCCTCAGCAGTATGCAGTAGCAACCTTAATTCTTACAATTTCTTTACATTTCATAGGAGATCCTACTCATTTAAAAGATAAAAATGTTGACTTACTTTCAAATCTTAAATGTAAAAAACTTGGTAATTTCCAATAGTACAAAAATACCTTCTTAACTAGAATCATGCTTAGGGAAGATTCTAATCAACCCTTTTGGAAAGAATAATTCCTTGCTGGTTTACCAACACTTTTAGGTGAAAAAGTTAGGAATAAAACTAAAAAGCCCTCTAACATGTTCTATTTTACATCTAGGTTGCTAGAATCATCATTATGACAAGTGTGAATTTGCGATCACTAATGGAATAAAATAAGTTGACTGGACCCAATTTGTTGGATTGGGTAAGGGATTTGAGAATAATTCTCAAATCCGAAAAGATTGGCTATGTCCTAAATGAGACACTCCCTAATCCCCCTGTTGCTAATGCTTTTGATGATGTTCAAAAGGCATATCTAAACCATCTCAATGATAGTGAGATGGCAATCTGCATTATGCTTGCTACTATGTCAGCTGAGTTGCAAAAGCAGCATGAGGCTATGGATGCTAATTCTATAATATACAATCTAGGAGAGATGTTTGATAAGCAAGCATGTTTCGAAAGGTTCAAAACTTTGAGTTGCACGCTAATTCTATAGTATACTACATTATGCTTACTACTATGTCATCTGAGTTGCAAAAGCAGCATGAGGCTATGGATTCTAATTCCATAGTATACCATATAAGAGAGCTTTTTGATTAGCAAGCGCGTTCTGGAAGGTTCAAAACTTCCAGGCTGCTCTTCTGCACTAAGATGGTTGAAGGTGTTAGAGTAGTGCTCTAAAGGAAATCACCTTTAGCACTTATTGTACAAATTTATTTGATTAATAAAAGGCTTTTTCATTGATTTGATGTTCATTTGATATATGAATTGATAAGTGATTTTAAATCAATTAATGAAGTCCTTGATACATAACATAGCATGAAGGAAATCATGATGAGATTCTTATCATGTGTAATTATGTTAGTATAAAAATTATCCCTAGTCATAGGATTAATGAGACGAGATATTATTAATCCAGACAAACTAGCACAAGTTACACTCATTGATTGGATCGAGTAGTAGATCTCATAATCTATAAACATGAGATGTTTAGAGTTAACATGTGGATGCTTGATAAGTGTAGCTAAGTACATTGGATGACCAACTATGAGACAATCATATGGATAATCTATTCAAATGTCAATGATAGTCGCATCATAGCAATGATGCAAGTATCTTTAGACTTGAGGTACTCAAGGATATCTTGAATATTGATTCTGGATTTTGACACTATTTCTTGTTGCCTCAGAGAGGTAGCTCATAGGGTGGTGATTGGATACAGCTTGAGGTATTCAAAGGTAATTGGGTAACTAATAAAGGATTCACTACTCTTGATAGAAGGAGTGTATACCTATGGCCTCTTGTCGTGGTCATTACTCAGGAATCTCTGGCCGGAGTGAAAATATCATAAAGATTGTCTTCAATGATATATCTAATAAAGTAATGAGCCTCAAGGACAAGAATTAACATTATTTGGACTAGTCATGACGTAGTCAGTCTAGTGGGAGTTGACACATGTCCATACTCTGAACTAAGTGGGGTATAGATTGGTGAAAGGAATAATTGCACATAAATTATCTATGGAAAGGTTCGTAATCAAACCACTGACTTTCCGGTCAATTGGGGGTCATGATGTATTGCTAGATACCGCTCATGACCTGCTTAAATTAATTATTAATTTAAGTGGCCAACATAACCGGGAACATAATGGGTCACACGCATTGAAGATATGGAGAATGAGTAAAATGGTCTTGGATAGGATCCAAAATATGAGAGAATTATTTTAGGATGGATCGCGATGAGATCGCATGAAAAAATCATTCGGGAGTGTCACGGGCCCCTTACGACTGCTGGCCCGCAGCAGGGCCAGCGTGCGTGCAACTTCCACCCGTTGGCCAATGGCTGTAATTGGCCATAATTAGGCCAATTATGGCTAATTACTATTCATTAGTTACTATTTTCTCCATTTTTGACTTTTCCTCTTATTTTTGAATTTGATTCAAATTGAAAAGACATCAAATGATAGAAAATAGACATGAAAATATTTTTTGTGAAAAAAAATATTTTTAAGACAACAAAAATTCTCTCAAGAACAATTTCAAAGCTATCACTTTGAATTTGTTCAAATCATTTTCTCTTGATAGTTTCTTCATCATTCTTCGCATGGATTATCATTAGAGACATACTAGTATTGATTGTTATGGTTTGCTGCAACCCAACAAAGTGAATATTTGAAGAACAAATAAAAATTACAAGGTATAATTTTTAACATTTACATTTATATAAATTAGTTTTAATGGTACAAGTATGATATTTTGTTTTGAGTTTTGAAAAATTTTATTTTTTACTGCGTTTATGAATATGATTCATTCTTCAAGACCCAATATTGGTATCAGAGCTTCCTTATATCCATTAAAATTAATTTTAATTGAAAGTGCAATGGGATTGCATGTTTTTGATGATTTTGGATCAATAGGTTTTGAAAAATTGAAATTAATTTGTAAAATATAATTTACACATTATTTTTTTTTTAATCTGATCATGTGACGATTAAGAATGATTATTTTGATTGAAAAAAGATTTGAATGTGATTCAAATAATTAATTTCTGATTTATTTCAAAAATGCCTAAAATTGCCTTGTTTATGAACATGTGTTGTTGTTTTGCTTAATTGATGGGGCTGGTTGTATTTTTCTTATAATTTAATTATAAAACATTATTTAGAAATATTGAGAATATTTTTATGCCTTTGAAAGTGTCAAATAATTAATTAAAAATTATTTTAATTAATTTTTCAAACAAACACAAAAACGAGACTGTTTTAGCTTACCCGGTGGGGCTGTTTTGTTTGATTTTTTTTTGTATGTGTTTATTTTATTTCCAGCACCTTAAAATGCTTTTTATGTGATTAAAAATATGTTATTTTTATGTTAGATTCATGCCAAAATTATTTTCCAAGCATTTGAAATTTTAAAAATTCTAGATATCGAATTAGTCATTTTGAGCGTCTAAGTGTGTTGGTTCGTTTGTCTTAGTAATTTTGGCTTGTGCCAAAACTATTTTGATGAACTTGAGCTGACCTAAAGATAATTAGAATTGTGATTTGATGTTCTGAAAATTTTTAAAATTTTTGGAAATTAATTTTAAATTAATTTAAGTTGTGCAATTGTTATTCTAGTATGACTAGAAATTGGTATGTATATTAAAATTAAATTATTTAATTTTAACATCATAATATTCTGATTGTAAGGAGAATTAATTTTGAATTATTTCTGAAAATATGGAATTTAATTTAATTTGATTAAATATTAAATTCCACTTTAAAATGACATACAAAATAAATTAACCGAAAGAACACATATAGGCAATTTCGATTCAAGTGTTGAATCGATTTACAAATTGAAATCCAAAATTGTCATTTTTATTTTGTGCATTAGAGAATGCATGTTAGGGGTGTATGAAAAGGCATGATGGATGATTATGGACTTAGGCCCAATGTGATTGAGCATGCATGAAATTATTTTGTTTTATGGTAAATAGGGTCTGCGTGTCCCTACCTCTTTTTTCTTTCTTATGTATTTCTCTTCTCATCTTACCCCCCTCAAATGTAAATTGAGATGTTCTATAATTTGAAATATGTAAGTAGATTACAAAGGATTAGAATATAATGAACATACAAAGGAGTAAGAAGCAAAGGAGATGGTACCATAAACAAGAAGACTTAGAAATAGGAATTTTATTTCCATTTTGGGTTGTAAATTCATGCATATACCTAGGTAAGACCTAGTCAATCTCTTTTTGGCTCAAGAGATTGACTTTAGTATGTCCATAATCATGCCATATAGTTAATGTAACTATCTTTATATATCAATGTGATGAATGTATGATATATAAAGCATGAAATAATAACTTGATGAGACTTAACAAAGAAATCCCTCACTAAATAAACAATTAAGTCTTATGCCTTCCATTAATATGGGGAGAACCAGAGTTCTTCTAGAGTTAGGGTTGTTGAGTTGCCTCAAGCTCACTCTATAAGAATATGTTCAATCCAATGAAATTAGATTTCACGATTAATGGGTTAGACTTATGCGATATTGTTAACTTGTTGGATTTGTGCCAAGGTTAATGTGTATTGGAGGTGAAGTTGGGTTTGTATACATGAGATGTACACATATCAAGAGTCGATAGCCCAATGTATGTGCACACATCAATAAGTTGATAGCACAAGATTCGATAGTTGCATGAATAATGCAATTGGTATGGATTAGATACCTACCAACCAAACTAAGGATAGCTTGTTGAGTTGCCTCAAGGTTATTCTTAGCTAGTTGGATATCGACCCACTAGGAGAACTTCCATATAAGTTCTCCTGGGTTCATAGTGAGGGCTATGGATTCGCTATAAAATAGTGGGAGCCAAATGCGATTTATTAAAGTCTAATAAACATGCATTTTATGTACATTCTAACATGCTCTATTTTACATCTAGGTTGCTAGATTCATCATCATGACAAGTGTGAATTTGCGATCACTAATGGAATCAAATAAGTTGACTGGGCCCAATTTTTTGGATTGGCTAAGGAATCTGAGAATAGTTCTCAAATCCAAAAAGATTGGCTATGTCCTAGATGAGGCACTCCCTAATCCCCCTACTGCTAATGCTTCTGAAGATGTTCAGAAGGCATATCAAAAGCATCTCGATGATAGTGAGATGGAAAGCTGCATTATTCTTGCTACTATGTCAGCTGAGTTGCAAAAGCAGCATGAGGTTATGGATGCTAATTCCATAGTATACCATCTAAGAGAGCTTTTTGATGAGCAAGCACGTTCTGAAAGGTTCGAAACTTCAAGGTTGCTCTTCCGCACTAAGATGGTTGAGGGGACATCTCTAGTGCAATATGCATTGAAGATGAATGGCTATATTGAGAGGTTGGCCACCTTGGGATTTATGATGGACCATGAATTAAGTATTGACTTAATTCTAACTGGTTTGTCTGATAGTTATTCACATTTTGTGCTTAACTATAGGATGAACCAAATCTCTACCACCATTCCTGAGCTGATTAACTTGCTTAAAATAGCTGAGCCATCTGTCAAGAAGGACAGTAAGGTTGTGATGCTGGTGGACTCTTCAAGTTCTAAAAGGAAAAACCTTAAGAAGAAGAAGAAGTCCATGAAGCCTAAGGGAGGCATGGCCAAGAAAAAGCCCAAGGAGATTGCTCCAAAAGGGACATGCTTCCATTGTGGCAATGATGACCATTGGAAGAGAAACTGCAAGGCTTACTTGGAGTCCTTGAAGAAGAAGGCATCTGATGCCCCATCTACTTCAGGTATTGTTGTCATTGACATTAATACTGTTTCCAATAATAATATATGGGTATTAGATACTGGTTGTGGCTCACACATATGCACTGATATGTAGGGCCTAAGGAACAGTAGACAGCTCAATAAGGGAGAGTCAGACCTATGCATTGGAAATGGAGCAAGGGTTGCTGCATTAGCTATAGGAACATATGTATTGACCCTCCCTAGTGGGCTTATATTAAATTTGGAAAATTGCTATTATGTACCTGCTTTGACTAAAAATATTATTTCTGTTTCAAGTCTAAATAAATATGGTTTCCTTTTAACTTTTAGTAACAATTGTTGTTCTATTATGTTGAATGAAATGGATACGTGTATCTTATGAGATACAAATCAGAAGCTTTTGAAAGGTTCAAAGAATTCATAAATGAAGTAGAGAAACAACTAGGCAAAAGTATGAAAACACTTCGATCAGATCGAAAAGGTGAATACTTGAGCCAAAAGTTTCTAGATTATCTTAGGGATAATGGGATTTTATCTCTATGGACTCCACCTTACACTCCACAACACAATGGTGTGGCTGAAAGAAGAAACCGAACCTTGTTAGACATGGTAAGGTTTATGATGAGTTTTGCGGAATTGCCCAAATCCTTTTGGGGTTATGCACTAGAGACCGCCATTTATATATTAAATGGAGTTCCTTCAAAGTCAGTTGATGTTACTCCATATGAGATATGGTATAACAAGAGGCCCACATTTTCTTACATGAGAATTTGGGGTTGTCCTGCTTATGTGAAGCAGACAATGTCAGATAAGTTAGAAGCTATGTTTGACCAATGTCTGTTTGTGGGATATCCAAAAGCATCATATGGATATCAATTTTACCACCCCTTGGAATAAAAGGTTTTTGTTTCAAGAGATGATACTTTTTAGAGAGAGAATTCCTTCTAAAAGGAGATAGTGGGAGAAAAATTGAACTTGAGGAAGTTCAAGATGCTCAAACAGATGCTGATCAACTGCCTGAACCCGAGGTTGTTACTCATACAGATGATATAACAACTCAACCTTCTGAAGCACAAGAGCTTTGTAGGTCAAGTAGGATACGTACTATTCCAGAGAGATATGGATTTCTCATTACTGAATAGAATGACGTATTGCTCATAGAAAATAATGAGCCTACAACCTATGAAGAGGTTCTGAATAGTTCAGAATCTGACAAATGGCTTCAACCCATGAAGTCAGAAATGGATTCCATGTATGAAAACCAAGTATGGACTTTGGTTGACCCACCCAAAGGATTAAAGCATCACATGATAAGCTCTCACGGGCATGATAGACTCTCCATCAAAATACTTATCATGATCGTGACATTTTCTCATGTGTGTGACAGTCATAACACAGCAGTCATGCGCATGATCAAAACCATGTACCAATGATAGAAGAGAAAGAAGAAACTTCTCATAGCGAAAAACATCCCTCATGTGTGTGAGACTTTAAAGCTTACATCTTTTTCTCATGTGCGTGAGGGTCTTGGCCTTTTCCTGCACATCAATTCTTCTTATTGCAATCATGAAATTAAAACAATTAAAATATGATGAAAAATTATAATTAAATATGAAAAAAATTAATAAAAACTAGAACAAATAAGAACACTTCAACAATTCTATTGGCTACTATTTTTTCAATCGTTAGATAAAAAAATATAATAGTCCTAATTTCTTCTAAATTAATTATGAACATTTAATACTATTTAATATTAAAAATTTTGATGGTTACCAATAAAACTATAACCATTGAAAAATCTCATACATATATATAAATAAGTAGTTGTCACCTTGCATTCAAATGAAAAAATATAGACAGTACACACAAGAAATAAATATGAGAGTATAATAAAGCCTCATAAAAATATAATTAGAAAAAGAAAACATAGATCTATCATTTTACTTTAAAAAGAAAGAGAAAGAAATTGAAAATAAAAATGTTAGTTAATAGTTCAAGTAATTATTTTTAATATGTGATTTTTTTTATATCAAGAATGATAGATTGACTAGCTCCTAAATTCTAATAAAAAAAGTATGAGTGATAATAATAATAATAATAATAATAATAATAATAATAATAATAATAATAATAATAATAATAATAATAATAATAATAATAATTAAAAACACTAAACACACACATCATTATTCAACACCTAAGCCCAATTTATAACACCCTCTTACCCCAACAACTAGTGCCCAGAAAAAGGGATGCTACACTAGCATGAAGGTTTTTTAGGTGGCATGAGACTAGTTTAAGGAGCAGAATATGAGGTTAAAGAAGTGATAAGGAAGAAGAAGACAAAAAAATCTACATGTGGGACCCACCATTTTTGACCCAAAATTGATATTTTTGTATTAATTAGAATACTAACCTCACTTTATTTTATGGTGGCCACCAACATATATATTAATGTCCCATAATTATGTTTAAATAGTAAATATCTCATTTAATCCTCCAATTTGTTATAAATTACAATTTAACCCCAAACTTTATAAATTATGCATTTAGCTCATTCACCGTAATCTAACATTTTTACACTTTTAATATGATTTATTAAGTATTTTCTTAATTATTAATCATTACTTTGATTAATTATAGTCAAAATATGAATTTAGACTCTGGTCGGTCCGTCGCATCAACTTAGCGACATGTGCGACTTAGGGCCTAAATTAGCAGATGTGACATTCTCTCCCCCTTAAAATAAATTTCATTCTCAAAATTTTACCTTTTCATTCTATGTTGAACAATTAAGGATACTGCCTCCTCATTATCTCCTCGCTTTTCTAAGTGGCTTTTTCAACTGCATGGTTTCGACACAAAACTTTAACTAGAAGAACTCTCTTATTCCGAAGAACTTTCTCTTCATGTGCTAATATAACATTGGTTCCTCTTCATAGGTCAAATCTATCTGTACTTCAATTTCCTTAGTTGTAATAACATGAGTCAGGTCTGAGCAACATTGAAACATGGAATACGTTATGAATTCTATCTAACTTTAATGGTAGAGCTAATCGATATGCCACTGGCCCGATTCTTTCCATAGTCACATAAGGACTAATGAATCTGGAACTTAACTTTCCTTTCTTACTGAAACTCAATGCTTTCTTCTAAGGAGAAACTTTAAAAAATACTTTTATAAAGTAGAGAAAATTCATGCCCGCTACACTAGGAAATTGGAGGATTAAAGCAGAGAAAATTCATGATAATAATGAAAAAGATAAGAAAAAGTGAAGTTCCCAACATTCAAGCCCATGAAATAGGTAATCACGACTGTGAATGTCATGAAATTTAGATTATAAAGCAGAGAAATTTCATGACTGCTACACTAGGGTTCACGCCCATGAAGCCTTATAGTTTAAATGGGATAGCTTCGTATTTTTGACACAAACTCATGCATTCTCAATTGAAAATCCTAACCATCAAACTCTGAAATCCCCATAGTCCATTCCCCTTCATTCCTATTTAGTTTTAGTTTTGATTATACATAACTAATCCTTAAAAGAAAATTAAAAGTGATTAAACTAAGGGATTTGCCAAAGTATTGAAATAACAATCAAGGATGGAGATGAAAACGATTTGGAAATTATAAACCCCTTTGAAATTGTTGATATAGAGGTAAGGGGTTTCATTTTTTTTTCGTTATTCTTTCTATATTTCGATTCGGTTTCATTAAGAGGGATGTGATTAAAGGTTAAGTTAAGATTTTTATTAGTTTATGGAATATAAAGATTCAATGGTAGTATTAGATGTTAATATAGTCTTTGATTTCAAAGAAATACAGGGTGAAAAATCCCACTAGAGGCAGTAGACGCGAGAGATATCGAGTGTTAAGCTCCAAGTGTTGCCCAGATATTGGGCCAAGAAGGGGGGTTGAATTGGAGTTTAAAAATTTAACTTTAAAGTGCAGAAATAAAAAGTTAAGTTTAGGAGGGATAGAGAAATTTGACACAAGGATTTTTATATAGGTTCGGGTGTTAACAAACCCTACTCCTCTCCCCAATCGCAATTGGGAGTTTCACTAACACACTAAGTGTTACAATGGAGTTTTACAAGCTCACTCCCAACTATGGTGTTTCTCACAATGGCTCATACCTAACCCAGAAATCCCTTATGTTTTGATGACTCACACAATAACCAATTCCTTGTGTTTTACAGGCTCACACAGACAACCTTTACCTTGTGTTTTACAGGCTCACACAGACAACCTTTACCTTGTGTTTTACAGGCTCACACAAACAACCTTTATCTTGTGTTTTACAGGCTCACACAAATAACCTTTCTTTGTGTTTTAGAGGCTCACACAACTAACCTTTACAAGTGTTCTACTCTTAACCCAGAAATACCTAAAACTCACTTGAGTAAGAAATGATTACAGAGAGAAACACTTACAAATCTTTATTGCTCAATAAATGATAAGCAAAAAGATTTTCATAGAGAATAAATATTTGTTTTGAAAGTATTAAATGTACAAATAGCTTACAACATTATTTTGATTCAAAGTATTAGCTATCCTCTTGTTCTGAATGCATAAATGACTTGCATTTATACTCCCATAGCGAATTATAGCCGTTAGAATGCATTTAATATGAAACTAGCCATTGCACCAACCCTAATAATCGCGCCTGACATTTTTCTCTTTCATCTTTCATGGGCGTGACTATGTTTGTCACGGTTGTGACTGTTCTTCGAAGCTCTGACTGAAGTGGTGACCTTGGTCATGAAGTATTCTGGAAGGTTTTGAAATATTGGGTCATGAGCGTGACATATATCTTCACGGGTGTGACAACCTTCCAAGCCGTGATGCAAGTGGTGACTTTGGTCATGAAGCTCTCTGGAAGAATTTGTCATGTTTTTTCATGGAGGTGACATTTCTTTAACGGGCATGACTAAAAAGTTCATTCACGGTTGCTATCTTCTTTCATGCCCATGAACTTCAAATGTTGATTTGTTGGTTGTTAGCTTTATCACGGGCGTGACACATATGGTCACGGGAGTGAACATGCCACTTTTTGAAATTTTATCGTTTGAAGATTAATCTTTCATTCTCCATTCTTGCTAACATATTTCATACCCTGTTCAATAGACTTAGAAAACAATTATGTTAAATATAATATTTTTATTTTATTTGTTATCATCAAAATGACGGAAATACCCCTCAAGCTTCAACAATCTCCCCCTTTTTAATGGTGATAAATAATCTAGCAATATGTGCTTTTGAGAAGTCTCCCCCTCAAAAGATGCTTAGGATAAAAAATGATGAAGTGCAAGAATTGTAGACAATGATGAAGTGTAGAATTAAAATATACTTTCTAGTTTTAAGTATATGCAAGTTATATGCAAAGTATATCCAATATATACCAAAATTCTCTTCAAATCATGAAGTATATGTAAGGTATATTTAGAGTATATCAAATGTATATTCATTTATGTAACTTGCATCAAGGTATATGCAAAGTATACTTATGATATATTTAAGGTGTATAAAGCTTAATTGCATACTTACATATTCATTTGAATCAAATTTTAAGTATTGAACTTAACTCAATATATTGCTAGTTTCTCCCTACTTAACTCAATATATTGGTAAGTTCTTCATTTTGATTCAAAATTAAGTATTGCTTGCACTTATCTTAATATATTGCTAGTTTCTCCCCTCTTGTCATCGATAAAAAGAATACCAATAAAGATAAACCATAATGGAAAACAAAGAAAATATATTAATTATGAAAAGTGAAATACAAAGAAAGAGAATTAAAAAAGGCAGAAAGGAAATTTAAAATTTCCTACAAACAAGCAAGCTAGAAACAGACATAGCAAGGCTAATAGAAACATCTAGCCTATCATCTAGCCAGACATCCTATCCCTAAGATGAGCAACTTCTGCCTCAAGGCTGTCCATCCGAGACTCCATGAAGTCTTTGAGGTTCTCCAACCTCTCATCCATCAAAGCTTGCAGCTGCTCAAATCATGGTGCCAAGAGGTCAACCACTTGCTGAGCCAAATTTGGTGTGGAAGCCGAGGATTGTCTGATGTCCTGCTCAACCGCTGGAGGTGCCTCCTCAACTCGAGCCCTTTTTCTTTGCTGGATTCCTTGGAGGCCAGCTTTGAAGTCCTCTGAGTCATTGTCTTCCCATATGATTTTTCCAGCAGTGTCAATGAAGTGGTAGTAAATGTTGTTCTCATGGACAATTCGAACAGCCGTTCCCATCCTGATGAAGGACTCTACATCCAATCGGTCTCGAGGATGCCCTGGGATGAGATTATAGTGATGGTCATCCAGCTTCAGATATCAAAGCTTCAAGGCTATATGGGTTACATACCCACCAATAAGTATGCCTCCGGAGGGGTTGGTGGCAATGGACAGGAGATGGTTTGCAAACCATCGAAAAAGTGCCACTGTGAGGCCTCTTCGGGCCATCTCCAAGAGAAAAAGCTCAGACTTCCGAATGGTGCCATTGCTGTCTCCTTAGGCAAATATGTTATAGGTTAGAAACCTATGCAAATATTTGTGCACTAGGGATCGGAGATGAGTGCACTTGGTCTTCTTTATATCCCAGCTGCAATCCATACCAAAGTGAGTCCATGCTCGAGTTGTATAGAACTCCATTTCGCTGTCGTTGAGGATGCCATCCGAGGATAGGTTGAATAAATCCCTGAATTCCATGGCAGAGAGAGTGTTCGGATTGCTGCATAGTTGAAATTTCACTACGCCAGTGAGAGACACTTGCAATGTTCTCAAGAATTCCAATGTAGGCTCCCTCAAGGTGGGCTGATGAATGTCCACAAAATCCTTCAAATGATAGGCCTGGAGTTGCTCTATCATCGTTGTCTCGAGCCCGAGAGTGTGTACCATCTACCACTCAAAAGACCTTGATGAAATGAGAGGCCTTTTCATAAGTGTTGAGTACCTAGGATGGCAATGCTCTGGGATTTTGTTCATTAGGTAGTCTGAATACCTCCCGGGAGCATGAGATTTCTTCCTAGTACCCTTTGATGAGCCGGTTTCCATGTTGATTGAAGAAATGAACCTTAAAGAGTTTGAAAAAGTTTGACATAATTTGTGAGAAAACCCTAATGAAAGATGATTTTTGATGATGAAAGGGGTTTTTGATGGTATTTATAGAAGAAATTTGTGACTAAAGGGCCATAATCTTCAACGTACTATTCAGTGTGTGTAAATGAGAGCAGTTTCCAGAAGTTGGAAAGTTGAAATGTGAAAAATAACCGTCAGAAACATTATATAGCTGATATCTTCACGGGCGTGAAATATGTAGTCACTGTTTGCTAAAGGGGTGCTCTACCCGTGAATAAAGGCGTGAAATGATTCATGATCATGACATTTGAATGTCACTGGCATGAATGATGAACTATCACAGTGGAAAAAAAAGGAGTCACGGGGCGTGAAGTGTTGAATTTCACTAATTATGCCCGTGAAACAAAACGTGACTCAAATCGTGAATGCTTCTGTGAGTTTTTGGTCAAAATGTTCACGGGCGTGAAGAAGGATTTTCACGGGAATGAATGAAGTCGTGAACATAGGCTTCACTACTTGAAGTCGTGAACCATGTCGTGAATCAAGTCGTGAAAGCTACTGGTTCTTTTGGCTATTTAATTCACGGGCGTGAACATATGTCACGGGCGTGAATTGCCTAAAATTTCCATCAAATAAAATTAAGTCCTAAAACAAGACTAAATCATTTCTATGAAGATTCTATCCTTTATAACATAAATTTCCATCAAATTCACTACCTTATATCTAGTGAGATGATACAAAAGCAAGATTATCTCTTAAGATTTGACAATTTTGGCAATCACAAGGTTAATCCATCAATCATACCAAGTTCTCTTCTAATGAAATTAAATCTTTCCTCATTTAGAGACTTAGTGAATATATATGCGAATTGAGTTTCTGTGCTTATAAATTCCAACGCAACATCTCCATATTGAACATGATCTCTAATAAAGTGGTGTCTAATGTAATTATGCTTACTTCTAGAATGTTGAATGAGATTCTTTGATAGATTTATAGCACTTGTATTGTCCACATCTAATAGGTATATGGTTCATATCATGACCATAGTCCTTAAGTTGTTGTTTCATCAAAAGATTTGTGTACAACAACATCCTACTGCTACATACTCTGCTTCAGTAGTTGAAAGAGCAACTGAAACTTGTTTCTTGCTAAACCAAGAAACTAAGCACTCTCCAATAAAGTAATAAGTACCTGAAGTACTTTTTTTTATCTAAAAGACTACTAGCATAATCTGCATCTGAATATCCTGCAATATAAAAGGATGAGTTTCTAGGATAACACAAACCTAGATGTAATGAGCCATGTAAATATCTTAGAATTCTTTTTACTGCATGTAAATGAGACTCTTTTGGACATGATTGAAATAGTGCACATAAGCAAACACTATACATTATGTTGGGTCTAGAAGCAGTAAGATATAAAAGTGATCTGATCATACCTCTATAGAGCTTTTCATTAATGCTCTTACCCTTTTCATCCTTATCCAAATTTTTTGATGTGCTCATTGGAGTCTTGGCATTCTTGCATCCATCCATTCCAAATTTCTTAATTAAATCTTTGGCATATTTGGATTGGTTGATGAATATGCCCTCATTGCCTTATTTTATTTGTAGACCAAGGAAATATTTAAGCTCTCCCATCATGCTCATTTCAAATTCCTTAGTCATACACTTAGCAAATTCTTGACAAAGAAATTCATTAGTAGAACCAAATATGACATCATCAACATAAATTTGAACAATTAGTATATCATGCTTATAATTTTTAATGAATAATGCGGTGTCAACATTCCCCTTTGTAAAGTTATTTTCTAAGAGAAAAGAACTTAGTCTTTCATACCAAGATCTTGGGGTTTGTTTCAAACCATATAAAGCTTTTGAAAGTTTAAAAACATGATTTGGAAAATCATAGCTTTCAAAACCTGGTGGTTGTTCTACATAAACTTCTTCTTCTATATAACCATTTAGAAATGCACTTTTCACATCCATTTGAAAGAGTTTGAAATTCATGTGCATAGGTCTCATCATAATATATTCATTCTTCATGATTATATCCTTTTGCAACTAATCTAGCCTTATTCCTAGTTATTAAACCTTGTTCATCTAGTTTATTTCTAAATACCCATTTGCTACCTATAATTTGATGATCCTTGGGTCTAGGTACTAAGGTCCATACCTTACTTCTCTCAAATTGGTTGAGTTCCTCTTGCATTGCAATCACCCAACTTTCATCATTAGGAGCCTTATCAACATTTTTAGGCTCAATTTGAGAAATAAAAGCAAGGTTAGTGGCAAAATATTTGAAATGGGATCTAGTATTTACTCCTCTTGAAAGATCACCAATGATTTGCTCCTTAGGATGATCTTTTATCATTCTCCATTCCTTTGGGAGTTCTTGCCCATTTTCTTCTTGAGCTTGAGATAGAGAATCATCTTGATGCGAATCTTCTTGATCATTTTCTTCTTTTCCATTTCCAAGATCAAGTCTTTCCATAGTTCCTACAGCATCATCAAGAACACTACCTTTCACAAGATCAAGTCTGCTAGATTCATTAAAAACAACATGCATAGATTCTTCAATAGTTAATTATCTTTTATTAAATACTCTATATGCTTTGCTAGTTGTAGAGTATCCTAAAAAGATACCTTCATCAGATTTAGAGGCAAATTTTCCAAGGTTGTCCTTGGTATTTAATATGAAGCACTTGCATCCAAATACTCTAAAGTATGATATCAAGGGCTTTCTTCCATTCCATAGCTCAAATAAGGTTTTGTTTAAAAGAGGTCTTTTGAAAACTAGATTTGAAATATAACACGTAGTGTTTGTGGCTTCTGCCCAAAAGTAAGTTGGTAGACCATACTCATTGAGCATTGTTCTAGCCATTTCAATTAAAGTTCGATTTTTCCTTTCAACTACCCCTTTTTGTTGAGGTGTTCTAGGAGATGAAAAATTCTGTGAAATGCCATGTTCAAGACAAAAACGTTCAAAGTTTTCATTTTCAAATTTTTTCCCATGGTCACTTCTTATTTTTGAAATACAATATCCTTTTTCATTTTGAACTCTTTTAGCAAAGATTTTGAAATTTTCAAAAGCATCACCCTTTTGAGCTAAGAAAATTTGAGGCATATCTATAGAGTCACAATTCAAGTATGATATTTAGGTACCCAAATGAGCTTGGTTCCTTAGGGGTTAGCATATGAAGGTTCCCAATAAGCCTTCCTTATCCAGCAATGTTTATTTATGTGACCAATTTTCATACAATAATTACATTGTTTAGGTCTAAAATTGGTTTTTGGTCTTATAACATTTTTGAATGCCATATTTCTATTATACTGATTTTGAGAACAATGGCATGCACATTCATGATTAATTGGTACTTTCCTATATACATGCTTCTAATACATAAAAGCATGATTAGTCTTTTGAGGATTATTTCTTAGGCTTACTAATCCTTGATTATTCCTTTTATGTATAGAGGGATTAGTATACTTATTCTTTTGTGCTGTTCCAGCAAGTGTGGAGATGTGAGGTTCACTTGACGTAACAAAAATAGTTTTGTGAGAGGATAATGATGATTCCTTAAATCCTAGACCATGTCTAATTAAAGGTGGTCTTTGAGACACAATGAGAGTATCTAAACTCTCTTTTACTTTGTGAAATTTAGAAATGGAATTTCTAAGTTTCTCAACTTCATTTTTCAAAGTATTATTTTTTTAAGCAAGGAAGTAGTTGAGGGTCTTAATGAATATTCATCTAATGACTTTTGAAGAGATTCATTAGATGATTTAAGCTTAAGGTTCTCCTTTTCTAAAGCATCAATTTTATTTTTCAAATTGGAAATGTTATTCCTATAAGTACTGAATTTATTCCTATATTTCTCTAGTTCTAAATTTAATTCTTCTATAAGGCTTTGCTCATCATCATCATCATCATCACTATCCCTATCATTATCATTATCACTACTATTATTATTGAAAGAGTATGAGTGTAGTGACCTTACCTTATCCGAGACGTGATCCTCAATAGCCATGAAGCATAGGTTGACCTCTTCACTTTCATTATCATCTCTTTCACTTGACGAGCTTTCGTCATCCCACGTGGCTTTGTGACCTTCATGATAGTTTTCTAATGTTTTCCACATGCTATATGCAGTTGAACAGTGTTGTATCCTGCCACATTCTTCAATAGATAATGAGCTTGAGAGAATTGTCATTGTCTTTTTGTTTTTGAAACTTGCTCTTCTTTGAGGCTCTGTCCAATCATCTCTTAACAGGATTTCTTCTTCACCATCAACTCCTCTTCTAATTGGTGGTGTCCATTCTTTTCGAATACTATCCCAGACTTCAATTCCTTCATTATCCAAATATGTCTCCATCCGAAACTTCCAATGAGCATAATTTGCTCCATCGAAGTAAGGCTTGAGACTTTGGAATCCTTCACTGGCCATATCTTGATCTTTACTAGCGCTTTTTAGGCTTCGATGCTAGACAAAGCTATAATACCAATTGTTGCCCAGATATTGGGCCAAGAAGGGGGGTTGAATTAGAGTTTAAAAATTTAACTTTAAAGTGCGAAATTAAAAAGTTAAATTTATGAGCGATAGAGAAATTTGACACAAGGATATTTATAGAGCTTTGGGTGTTAACAAACCCTACTTCTCTCCCCAATCGCAATTGGGACTTTCACTAACACACTAAGTGTTACAATGGAGTTTTACAAGCTCACTCCCAACTATGGTGTTTCTCACAATGGCTCACACCTAACCCAGAAATCCCTTGTGTTTTTATGGCTCACACAATAACCAATTCCTTGTGTTTTACAGGCTCACACAAATAACCTTTACCTTGTGTTTTACAGGCTCACACAAACAACCTTTACCTTGTGTTTTACAGGGTCACACAAATAACCTTTCTTTGTGTTTTAGAGGCTCACACAACTAACCCTTATAAGTGTTCTACTATTAACCCAGAAATACCCAAAACGCACTTGAGTAAGAAATGATTATAGAGACAAACACTTACAAATCTTTATTGCTCAATAAATGTTGAGCAAAAAGATTTTCACATCGAATAAATATTTGTTTTGAAAGTATTAAATGTACAAATAGCTTACAACATTATTTTGATTCAAAGTATTAGCTATCCTCTTGTTCTGAATGCATAAATGACTTGCATTTATACTCCCATGGCGTATTATAGCCGTTAGAATGCATTTAATATGAAACTAGCCATTGCACCAACCCTAATAATCGCGCCTGACATTTTTCTCTTTCATCTTTCACGGGCATGACTATGTTTGTCACGGTCGTGACTGTTCTTCCAAGCCGTGACTAAAGTGGTGACCTTGGCCGTGAGGCGTTCTTGAAGGTTTTGAAATATTGGGTCATGGGTGTGACATATATCTTCACGGCATTCTTGAAGGCATTCTTGAGTTCTCTGACAAGAGCTTAAGCCACCCTGATGAGCAAAGACCACATGCATATATGTACAATGGAGATCTCAAATGATCTTAAGCCACCTTGTCCCTAATCCGGATATGTTACCACTAAGCTTCTCAAATCAAGAATGCTCTAACACGAGCTTAAGCCACCCTGATGAGCAATTAAAATGACTACATACATAAATATTTCTACGATATTGTGTCTCAAAGACCACCTTTAGTTAGACATGGTCTAGGGTTTAAGGACACATCATCATCTTCTAACAAAACATTATTTGTTAAGTCTAAAGAACATAACATCTCCACACCTGTTAAAACTGCACCAAGAAATAGGAATGTGAAACCCTCTATACAGAAAAAGAATCATGCATTTATATATAGGAAGAATGTATCTAGAAAAATGCAAATTAATCATGATTGTGCATGCCATTGTTCTCAAAATAAGTCTAATCAAATTAAGGCATTCAAATACATTGTAAGACCAAAAAGCAAGTTTACACCTAAACAATGTAATTACTGTATGAAAATGGGTCATATAAATAAAAATTACTGGATAAGAAAGGCTCATTGGCAACCTTCATGTGCTAACCCCCAAGGACCCAAACTCATTTGGGTACCTAAATATCATACTTGATTTGTAATTCTATAGGTATGCCTCAAGTCCACAATAAACAAAAATGCATGGCTAGTAGACAGTGGATGCTCAAGGCATATGACAGGAGACAAAGGACTCTTCAATGAAATCAAAAGTATTGATGGAGGTAAAGTTACCTTTGGAAACAATGCAAAGGGTAAGGTAATTGGCATTGGTTCTATTGGTGTTAATGGTATCATACTTTAGAGTATTTGGATGCAAGTGTTTTATATTGAACACCAAGGACAATCTTGGAAAATTTGCCTCTAAGTCTGATGAAGGTATCTTTTTAGGATACTCTACAACCAGCAAAGCATATAAAGTATTTAATAAAAGATCATTAACAGTGGAAGACTCCATGCATGTTGTTTTAATGAATCTAGTAGACTTGATCTTGTGAAAGGTAGTGTTTTTGATGATGTTGTAGATAATATGGAAAAACTTGTCATTGAAAATGGAAAAGAAGAAAACGATCAAGAAAATTTACTACCTCAAAATCAAGAACAAATGGAGCAAGAACTTCCAAAAGAATGGAGAATGAAGAAAGATCATCCAAAAGAACAAATAATTGGTGATATATCAAGGGGAGTAAGTACTAGATCTCATTTCAAGCATTTAGTCACTGACATTGCTTTTATTTCACAAATTGAGCCTAAAAACATTGATGAGGCTCTTAATGATGAAAGGTAATTGTCATGCAAGAGGAACTCAACCAAATTGAGAGAAATAAGGTATGGAACCTAGTACCTAGACCCAAGAATCATCCAATCATAGGCAGCAAATGGGTATTTAGAAATAAATTAGATGAACAAGGGTTAATAACCAGGAATAAAGCAAGACTAGTTGCAAAAGGATATAATCAGGAAGAAGGTATAGATTATGATGAAACATATGTACTTGTAGCTAGATTATAAGCTATAAGAATACTCTTAGCATATGCATGTCACATGAATTTCAACCTTTTTCAAATGGATGTGAAAAGTGCATTTCTAAATGGTTATATAGATGAAGAAGTGTATGTAGAACAACCACCAGGTTTTGAAAGCTATGATTTGCCAAATCATGTTTTTTAACTTTCAAAAGCTTTGTATGGTTTAAAACAGGCTCCAAGAGCATGGTATGAAAGACTAAGTTCTTCTTTTTTTTAGAAAATAGCTTCACAAAGGGAAATGTTGACACTACATTGTTCATCAAAAAGCATAAGCATGATATACTAATTGTTCAAATTTATGTTGATGATATAATATTTGGTTCTACTAATGAGCTGCTTTGTCAAGAATTTGCTAAGTGCATGACTAGGGAATTTCAAATGAGCATGATGGGAGAATTTAAGTATTTCCTTGATCTACAAATAAAGCAAAGCAATGAGGGCATATTCATCAACCAATCCAAATATGCCAAAGACTTAATCAAAACATTTGGTATGGAAGGATGCAAAAATGCCAAGACTCCTATAAGCACATCAACAAAATTGGACAAAGATGAAAAGGGTAAGAGCATTAATGAAAAGCTTTATAGAGGTATGATCGGATCACTTTTATATCTCACTGCTTCTAGACCCGATATTATGTATAGTGTTTGCTTATGTGCATGATTTCAATCATGTCCTAAAGAATCTCATCTAAATACTGTAAAAAGGATTTTAAGATATTTACATGGAACATTGCATCTAGATTTATGGTATCCTAGGAATTCATCTTTTTATATTATAGGATATTCAGATGCAGATTATGCTGGTAGTTTTTTGGATAGAAAAAGTACTTCAGGTACTTGTCACTTCATTGGAGAATGTTTGGTTTCTTGGTTTAGCAAGAAACAAGTTTCAGTTGCTCTCTCAACTGCTGAAGCTGAATATGTAGCAGTTGGATGTTGTTGTACACAAATTCTTTGGATGAAACAACAACTTAAGGACTATGGTCATGAGATGAACCATATACCTATAAAATGTGACAACACTAGTGCTATAAATCTTTCAAAGAATCCTATTCAACACTCTAGAAGTAAACATATTGACATTAGACACCACTTTATTAGAGATCATGTTCAATATGGAGATGTTGAATTAGAATTTGTATGCACAGAAAACCAATTAGCAGATATTTTCACTAAGTCTCTAAATGAGGAAAGATTTAGTTTCATTAGAAGAGAACTAGGTATGATTGATGGATTAACCTTGTGATTGCAAGAATATGAAATTTTAATTGTTGATCTTAAATCATATAACAAGTTATAAGATAGAAATTTTGATGAGAATTCATGCTTTATGAAGTAAAATCTTTGTTGAAATGATTTAGTCTTGTTGCAGAACTTAAATTCAATTTGATGAAAATTATAGGGAAGTCACGCCCGTGACTTAAGTGGCCCATAGAGGCAGTATCGTTCACGACTTTGGTTCACGACATGATTCACGGCTTCAAGTGGTGAAACCTAGTTTCACGGCTTGAGTCACGCCCGTGAAATTGGACATTCACGACCGTGATGATGTTTCACTCCCGTGAATAATTACACCCCAAAACTCACAGAAGCTTTCACGCCTTGTGTCACGACTTGCTTCACGGCCATAAGTAGTGAAATTCAACAGTTCACGCCCGTGACGTTTTATGCACCCCTGTGACCTATGATCATTCACGCCCATGAAATTCATCGATCACGCCCGTGAACTTATTCACGCCTTCATTCACGGGTGGAACACTACTTGAGCAAACCGTGAACACGCTATTCACGCCCGTGAAACCATAAGTCACGCCCATGCACGTATCGAATATATAAGAAAACAGCCGGTTACAATCTTCATTTCAACTCTCCATCTCCCAAAACCGCTCTCATTTACTCTCATTCATTGAGACATTGAAGATTCCGACCCCAAAGACTTGAAATTTCACTATAAATACCACCAAAAGTTCGAATCTTCAGCAGAAATCATACATTTCTAAGGTTTTTCATCAAATTTTCTGTCAAAAATTTTCTTCAACTCCATCAACAACCAATTTCTTCAAATATGGAGTCTGCTTCATCTAAGGGAAAGAGAAAGAAGTCCCATTCACCTAAGAGGTATTCAGATTACCTCATGAACATCATTCTAGAAAGTTGCCATCCTCGGTATGCAACTTTGAAGAAGAGACCTATTTTATCATCAAGGTCCTTCGAATGGCAGACAATCCATAGTCTCGAGCTTGAGATGGCTATGACAGAGCAACTTCAATCCTGTCTTCTAAAAGAATTTGTTGAAATTCATCAGCTGACTTTGCGGGAGCCAATGCTGGAATTTCTCAGCACCTTGCAGGTTTCACCAACTGGAGTGGTGAAATTCCAACTCTGTAAAAATCCTAACACCCTCAGTGCCATCGCATTTGGAGAATTGTTCAACCTACCATCTGATGGAATTCTCAATGAGACTGAGGTAAAATTCTCTGCCCTTGTAGCCTGGACTCATTTTGGATATAATTGTAGCGGGACGTGATGAAGACAAAGAGCACTCATCTCGTGGCCCCAGTACACATGTATTTGCATAGGTTTCTAACCTATAGCATTTTTGCTCGGGAAGAAAGTAATGGAACTATTAGGAAGTCAGAACTCTTCCTATTTGAGATGGCTCACAGGGGAGTCACAGTGGCATTTTCCAGATGGTTTGAAAACCATCTTCTCTCCATTGCCACCAAGCCCACAGGAGATTTCTTGATTGGGGCATATGTCACCCACATTGCAGTGAAGCTCAATTATTTGAAGCTGGATGACCATCACTTCAACATCATTCCTGCACATCCTCGAGATAGGTTGGATGTAGAGTCATTCATCAAGATGGGAGCAGCTGTCAGAATCGTCTTTCAGAACGATATTTTCTACCGCTTCACTGATACTGCTGGAGAGATTATCTGGGAAGATCATGACACGGAGGATTTTAAAGAAGGCCTCCAGGGAGTCCAGCAGAAAAAGAGGGCTCGGATTGGGGAAGCACCTCCAGCAGTCAAGCAGGACATTGGACAGTCCTCAGCTTCCACACCATCCTTAGCGCAGCAGGTGGTCAACCTCTTGGCACCACGTTTCGAGCAGCTGCAGACTTCCATGGATGAGAGGTTGGAGAACCTCAAGGACTTCATGGAATCTCGGATGGACAACCTTGAGGTTGAAGTAGCTAGGCTTCGTGATAGGATGTCTGGCTAGGAGATAGGCTAGAGTGTAGCCTAAATTTGATCATTTTCAGCTTGTTTGTCTTTTTTATGTTTTGATTGTGTAGGAAAATTTTTTTTTCCCTTTCTAAATATTTTAACATAGTTTGTATCATTTTCCTTTATATATATATATATATTTGTTCTTGTTTACTTCAATCTTCATATCCTTTTTTTTGATTGATGACAAAAGGGGGAGAAAACTAGCAATATATGATAGGGGAGAATGGTATAGGAATTGGTGAATCAAAAAGTGAATGAATTGACTTTAAAATGGTTTAAAAATCTTGATTCAACATTTCATATGCAAAGTATATAATTGGACAATTAAGTTTTTTATATACCTTAGATATACCCTAAGTATACTTTGCATATACCTTAAAAGCAAGTTACAAATAAAAACATGCCATGATATACCTTAAAGATACCTTACATATACTTTATGTCTTGAAAAGGAATTATGGTATGTATTGGATATACTTCTCATATAACTTGCATATAATTAAAATATAGTTTAATGCTACATCATTATTTACTATTCTTGCACATTATAATCCTAAGTATATTTTGAGGGGGAGACTTCTCAAAATCACATATTGCTAGATTATTTGTCACCATCAAAAAGGGGGAGATTGTTAAACCTTGAGGGGTATTTCCGTCATTTTGATGATAACAAATAATATAGCAATATTGTATTTAACATACTTGTTTTTAAGTGTATAATACTCCTATGAATTAAAATAGCAAGAATGGAGAATTGGAACAATAATCCTTGAGAAACAAAAATCAAGTAGCATTTTCACTACCGTGACTCTAAGAGTCACTCCCGTGAAGGAAGCTAACCGTTACCAAAACCAATATTTGAAGTTCACGGCCATGAAGGAAAAACAAACCGTGAAGTAAGCATTTCAGTCACCCCCGTGAAGCTTCATGCAATTTCATTCCAGAGAGCTTCACGACCAGAGTCACCACTTGGCTCACGGCTGGGAAAAGTGTCACGCCCGTGAAGGATTAATGTCACGCCTGTGACCCCATATGTCAATACATTCCAGAGAGCTTCACGACCAGGGTCACCACTTCAGTCACGGCTTGGGAAGAACAGTCACCCCCGTGACAAGTATATTCACGCCCGTGACCAATGAAAGAGAAAAATGTCAGGCGCGATTTTTTGGTTGGTACAACGGCTAGTTTCTTATTTAATGCACCACAACGACTATATTCAGCCATGGGAGTATAAATGGAAGTCATTTATGCATTAAGGAACAAGTGGATGATAAGAAAAACAAAAGATTAGCATATACTTCAAATCACAAGCTATCTTGTACTTTCATACTTTGAGAACAAATCAATTCTCTGTAAAAATCTTTTTGCTTCTCATATTTGAGCAATAAAGATTTACAAGTGGTTCTCTCTGCAATCTTTACTCAAGAGAGCTTTGGGTAGTTCTGGGTTAAGAGTAGAACACTTGTAAGGGTTAGTTGTGTAAACCTCCAAAACACAAAGTGTAGGTTGTTTGTGTGAGCCTGTAAAACACAAAGTGTAGATTATTGTGTGAGCCTGTAAAACACAAAGTGTAGGTTGTTTGTGTGAGCCTGTAAAACACAAAGTGTAGGTTGTTTGTGTGAACCTGTAAAACACAAAGGAATTGGTTATTGTGTGAGTCATTAAAACACAAGGGATTTTTGGGTTAGGTGTGAGCCATTGTGAGAAACACCATAGTTGGGAGTGAGCTTGTAAAACTCCATTGTAATACTTAGTGTGTTAGTGAAACTCCCAATTGCGATTGGGGAGAGGAGTAGGGTTTGTTAACACCCAAACCTCTATAAATCTTTGTGTTTGATTTTCTCTAATCTCCCTAAAATTAACTATTTATTTCCGCACTTTAAAGTTTAATTTTTGAAACTCCAATTCAACCCCCCTTCTTGGTCTAATATTTGGGCAACAGATATCGTAACCACCTCAATGACAAGACATCTTTCCTAACTAGTCCTTGGATAGAGAATGTGCATTCTTATTCATATTCCAATTATAAGCATCAATTATGTCATATTGCATAATTTAATAAGATCACCACATAACATGCTGTGATATAGAGCATTGTGTGCATAATCAAGTTCCTCAGTTATGTTATCATATTGTATAAAATCTCACTTAATCATATCAAAGGTATATGCATGTCCTACTTAAGTAGTCGCATCATATAAATCCATTTATTCATTTTTGAAAATAAGTCATTCATGGGCGTGAATGCTTTATTCACGGGTATGAAATCCTCTCATTGGCGTGAATCTTGGCTTCACAGGTGTGATTCATTACACAAAAATAATATTTCAACATTGATTTCACTCAATTTCACACACACATTACATAGGATTTTCAATAACCAATGTTAGCCACACCTATCAACACTTTACATATTCCAGCAACCAAATTCAACTATAAACATGCATGTAATCATACTTCATCAATCAAATAAGGCTCAATGCCTTGCATAACAACCAAAGTGACATCCTTTCAGGCTTAATTGATATTAAATCAATTTCATCATCTATCCTACCATCTAATAGTCAATTATCATAATACCAGCAATACCAAAACAATTATTTCATGTCAACAATCATTGCAGAATCATCATTCATACCATAAGCACAATATTTTCAAATCAAAATAATTATATGCACAAACCTTAATATTGGAGTCCTGATACTTGACACTCTTGTGTCTACTTCCTTCGGTGGACTTCTCCACCTTCTATTTTAGCCCCTAACTCAAAATCAGAGACCAATCACTATTTCTGCCATGGATTGCATCTCATGCCATAAATTAGCAAAATCTTAACTTTTTCATTGGCTTAAATCTCCTAAACCTTATTTCCCATTAAACAAAATTAAACTAGATTAAAGGACAATGGAGAACATGATTTCTTACCTCTATTTCATGAATACAAATTGATTTCTAGGGTTCAGAATGTGTTATAACCCTACTTAATGCTGAAATTCAAATCTACAAAAAGAAAAGCTTTCTTTTTAATCCGTTTTTACAATTTTATGGTGAGGATTTTGTGTTTAATCAACTAGGATTGAAAAGAAATGAGGGGAATCCATTTCTGGGGTTTTAGGGTTGGTGGCTAGGGTTTTTCGATTGGAATTTACATGAGTTTCTATCAAAAAAAGGATACTGCAATATTTAAACTCGTAGGTCTTCAAGGGTGTGAACACTTGTAGTACTCTCTTACCCTAGTAATCGTTAATGGAAGTGCTACTAAGCTCATTTGTTTTAAAAACAATGCTCAATTTATTGTATAAATATTTTATTTCAATTTTCAAGTTTATTATTAGCGGAATATTTATTACCATATAGATATTTTTTAAATATGCAACTAGTGATATGAATAATTTGATTTAAAAGAACTCATTCAATTAAACTATAATATTTAGAAATATATTTACAAATAATACTAGATATATAAAATTACCAAATTCATTCCTTATAAATATTACATGTCACAAATTTACATCAAAAGAAATTCTTAAATTTAATTTTTACAATATAATTTCCAAAACATACAAAAAGAAACTAGACTACTGCAATCTGATCTTAGGGTTTCCCCTTATCTTCGGTCACCCTAACGTAATAGATACGTGTATTTATCTATGCGTGAAACACATGCTCTAAGCTACGAGCTTAGTGGTACGTTTGACAACTATCCAATAATTTTATAAATATTTCTAAAACAAAATTCTAGAAACTACAATTAATTTATTAAGAATGCCAAATATTCAATTAATAGTAAAACTATTCTCATCATGCAAAAATATTTAATTAATCAATTATGACATTTCATTCATTAAGCATGCTTGAAATTTTAAAATTTTAACAATACTAGATATACAATTTGAACTATCAATTTAATAATTTATATTTTTTGTGTTATTTATTTGATAGCCCACGATATCTTAGACCAGAACTAAACACTGAATACAAAATTTTTGCTCTCCGACAGTATACTCGGTTCCTACATAATTATTTTATAATTCGGCATTTAATGCCTACATTTTCAATAACAACTTAACACATTTTTTGTACCTACGTAATTTCGAACTCAGCACTATTTCTTAGTGCCTACGTAAATTAAATCTCAACACTATTATTTTTAGTGCCTACATTTTTACCCTTTTATTAGCATGCCAACTTATCCTAATTTCTAGTTCTCAACTAGATGTTATAGGGCTTAATTATATTTGTTACATTTATTATTATTTACATAAATTATGTAGGTAACATTAATATAAATTCCATATAAATGCAATAATTTCCATTAAATATTTTACAACCTCATACTTCCTCATTTAATCATTATATCTATAAGAAAATCAAATAATATATTTTGCTAACACATATATGCAAACTGCCCTATTCTGGGCAGTATTTGTACCTTATGTTGCCCTGTATTTTTTGTCCATTTTTAGATGGAAATTGGATAATTGATCAACTAATAAAATATAGGTACATGTATTATCTTTAATTTGCAACTGAAATAACATTAAAATGAATATTTTAGCAAAAGTTATCAATTTGCTTCTAAGCTACATTCATTCCAATCTGCCCAGCATTTTACTAGACATATTTCTGCTTTATATTTCTCTATCTTTTTCATCCATTTTTAGATGGAATTTTGACAAAAGATCAACCAACAAAATATAGGTACATGTTTTATCTTTAATTTCAAATTGGAATCATATTGAAATGAGTTTTATAGAAAAATATATGAATTTGCTTCTAAGCTATATTCACTGCAATCTGTCTAGTATTTTACTGGACAGATTTGTAGTTCAAACTTTGAGTCCCTTTTTCACCTCATTTATTTAGGTCTAATAGTATGAATGAAAGTTGAAGCCCTATGTCTTATCTTTCCAAACCAATAAGAATCACTCAAAAATCATTTCCAAAACTCAAGTTAGGACCAAAAAACTAGACACTGTGCATAAGACGAATTTTCCAGCACATCAATTAATTCATACAATTTCCATTTTCATGCATCAACCTCATATTCTAATTTTTATTTTCACATTCATGGCATCATTTAATCACCAATTCATACACAATTTCATAAACATCACAAAATCAAAATCAATATTTTTCTACATTGAATTTTTGCCAAATGTACATACCTCACAAAATTCACTTCTATTCACTTTTATCTTCTTCGTAGCTAGCTTTCTCTTTGCCCTTACTTCCTCTTTGATTTTGGTTCAAAGTTTGTTCACTTCCTTGTCCTAACAACAAATATTACACTAATCAATGACTAATCATACTAATCCACCCTTAATCACCATTAACATAATAATAACCCTAAATTACTAACTTTAATGAAAACTAACCCCAAAATCAAAGAAAAGAGAAGAAAAAAAGTGAGAAGATGGAAAATCTAAACTCACCTTTGATGATCTTCAAAATGACCCAAGTCTTCTTTCTCTTTTTCTCTTCTTTTCATCCTTCCTCTCCTTAGTTTTGCTCACTTAGCTTCACTTCTTTGATGATCTTGCCTGAATCCCACTTTTTTTCATCTAATCTTAGCTTGATTTGAAGAACAAAAAGAAGAATAAATGGGGGAGGAATTCATGGCAAAAGGAGAAGAAAAGGGAGAGAAATTGGTTTGATTAAGATGAGGAAGAAGAAGAATGACCAAAAAAGTGGAAATTTGATTTTTTATAGTTGGATTAGGTGGGTGGTTAGGATTAATTACTAATCTTGTTTCTCATTGGTCAATTAATTTAAATCACTATTACTTTATTTTAATCAAAAGAATATTCCATTTTTCTGCCTTCTTAAAATATATGTACCAAAAACATTGCAATTCTCAATTTCGGTCAGCAAAAAATTATTTTTTTCTAAATTTTAATTAATAATATCAAAAAATATTTTTCTCATATTTTATTATCATTTTACTTTTTTTCTTTCATATCCGAATTTAGATCCCGATTGGTTCGGTGCGCTGAATTTCGATCAACTGCGAGCATAGTCTAAATTATCGAGCAGTACAACATTAGTGTCATGAGTGTAAATATTGGTGCCACGGTCGTGAAGATCCTCACTTTCTTAAACTGAAAATCATGACATTCATGACCGTGAATAATTCTGTCACGGACATGAATGCTGAGAACTTCACTTTTTCTCCTCTTTTTGATTATTTTATGGTTTCTAAGACTCATAGCCTCACATATACTTCCCAAATACCCTTAATATACCTTATTTAACATATAAATTCCAAGCCCAAATTTGCGAGTGTTACACTTCTCTCCCCCTTAAAGAAATGTTGTCCACGAAATTAGCTAATATACAATCTTTGAACAGTTGTGGATATTGGGCTCTCATCACTTCTTTACTTTCCCATATAGCCTCTTCCGTAGCAAGATTTTTCTATAATACCTTGACTAATAGTACTCATTTGTTCCTGAGTTCTTTGATTTATGTGGCTAGAATGTGAACAGGTTCTTTATCATAGGTCAAATTCGGTGTCACCTCAATGTCCTCTAGTGAAACAATATGAGAAAAATCGGATATGTATCTCCTCAACATAGAGACATGGAACACATTATGGATCTTCTCAACTCTAGTAGTAGAGCAAGCCTATAAGCATCTAATCCCACTCTTGCTAGTACCTCTTAAGGCCCAATAAATTTCGGGCTCAATTTTTTTTTTCTTTCTGAATCTCAAAACCTTTTTCCATGGAGAGACTTTAAGGAAAACCTTGTCTCCCATTGCATACTTAACATCTTTTCTCTTGAGATTTGCATATGAGTTCTGATTATTCGAAGTTACTTTTAACCTTTCCTGAATAATCCGTACCGTTTTCTCTGTCTTATGTACCAAGTCTAGACCCACTAATATTCTCTCATTAAGTTATGTCCAACACAAAGGTGTTTGATACTTCCTGCCATATAGTGCCTCATATGGAGCAATCTTGATACTAGATTGATAACTGTTGTTATAAAAAAATTCCATCAATGAAATATATTTATCCTAGCTACCCCTTAGGTTCAATCACACAACTCCTTATCATATCCTCCAGGATCTATATAACCCTTTCTGATTGACCATCAGTGTAGGGATGAAAAGTGGAACTGAAACTGAGCTTGATACCCAAAGCTCTCTGTAGACTACCCCAAAACTGAGAACTAAACCTGAGGTCCCTATCTAAAATAATGGAGACTCGCACTCTATGAAGTTGCATTATCTCATTGACATAAAGCTCTACTAATCTATTCAAAGGAAAATCCCTCCTCATAGGAAAAAAATGAGTTGACTTCATATGTCTATCCATAATAGCCCATACGACATCAAATTTTTGAGAAGTTACTGGCAACCCTATCACAAAGTCCATAGTAATTTGCTCCCATTTCCATTATAGTACTGTAATAGGCTAAAATAATCCCGATGGTTACTGATATTCTGCCTTGACCCACTAACAAGTCAGGCATCTGGCAGTATACTCTGTGATATCTCGTTTCATATCTATCCACTAGTACTTACTCTTTCGGTTGTGATACATCTTCATGTTTCCAGGGTGCATAGTATACCTGGTCTCATATGCTTTCTGTAGTACCCTCTCTCTCAGCCCAATAACACTGGACATGCATAAATGACCCCGATAGTATATTCCATCATCAAATTATCAAATTCAATAGTATAATATGATCTCCCCTGCTTAAAAACCAACTCAACAAGTTTACTATCATGTCTCTATGCATTAATAATCTCATGATTAAGTGTCAACTGGATGTGCAATTTAGCCACTGTCTTCCTACTCAATGCATCAGCCACTATATTGGCTTTGCCTAGGTGATAATCAATAAAATAGTTGTAGTCCTTTATCAACTTTAACCACTACCTCTATCTCAAATTGAGATCTCTCTGTGTAAGCAAGTATTTCAAACTCTTTTGGTCAGTTTAGATGAAACATCTTTCCTCATAAAGATAATGTCGCCATATCTCTAATGTAAAGACAATGGCTGCCAACTCTAAATCTTGTGTGGGGTAATTCTTCTCATGAAGCTTTAGCTGCCTGGATGCGTATGCCACTACCCTACCTTATTGCATAAGTACACACCCTAATCCATTGTTAAAAGCATTAATGTAGATCACATATTCCTTATCAAGAAATGGTTGTGTTAGAATCAGAGCCTCTATTAGCATTTTTTTCAAACTATCAAAACTCTTATGGCATTTCTTTGTCCATAAATATCTCACATCATTTCTCTATAGTATGGTTAAAGGAGAAGTAATCATGGAAATTCCTTTAACACACCTCCAATAGTAATGAGCCAATCCAAGGAAACTTCTAATCTCTACCACATTATGGGGAGGCTTCCAACTCATAACAACCTCTACCTTGCTAGGATCAACTCGTATACCATCTAACGACACAATGTGTCCTAAAAATGATACCTTATCCAGCCAAAATTCACATTTTGAGAACTTGGCATACATTTTCGACTCTTTAAGTGTCTGTAACACTATTCTCAAGTGCTAATCATGGTCATCAGGTGTCTTAAAATACACTAGAATGTCATCAATAAAGACCACTACACACTGGTCCAAGTATGGTTTGAACATCCTATTTATTAATTCCATAAAAGAATGTTGGGGCATTGTTTAACCTAAAAGGCATAACCACAAATTCATAATGCCAGTGTCTAGTTCAGAATGCCATCTTGGCTACATCTTTCGCCCTAACTCTCAGCTAGTGATACTGTGATCTCAAATCAATCTTCGAAAACACACCCGCACCATTCAACTAATCAAATAGGTCATCAATCCATGGTAATGAATATCTGTTGTTGATTATTACCTTGTTGTCTATAATCTATGCATAGCCTCATGGACCCATTTTTCTTTTTCACAAATAACACTAATGCTCCCCATGGGGATGCACCCGGCCTGATATAACCCTTCTCTAACATTTCCTGTAGCTGAACCTTAAGCTCTTTCATCTCGGATGGTGCCATTCTATATGGCACTACTAATATGGGTGTTGTGCCTGAAGTGAGCTCTATAGAGAAGGCAACATCTCTGTGAGGTGGAAATCTCGATTTATCTTCAGGGAATACATCTGAAATTTATTTACTGCGAGGATATCTTGAAGTTTTGAACCTTTCCTTATAGTGTCAACCACATGAGCCAAATAGGCTTCACATCCCTTCCTCATCAATTTCTCTACCTTCATCAGAATAACTCGTGGAAGTTGTGGGAATAACCCTTCTATTTTCACAACTTCTCGTTCAGCAGTTCTCAACCTCATAAATGTTTCCTTGTAGTACACAACTGTAGCATGCTGGGCTAGCCAATCCATGCCCATTATGGCATTAAATTCTCGAAAAGACAACTCTATTAAGTCTGCCATGAATTATCTCCCTTTCACAAACAAAAGAAAACCACTGAAACTGAGTTTGGTACCCAAAGCTCTTTACAAACTACTCCAAAATTGAGATGTAAACCTGAGGTACCCGTCTGAAACAATGGACACTAACACTCAATGAAGTCGCACTATCTTATTGACTTAAAGCTCTACTAGTCTATTCAAAGAAAAATCCCTCCTTATAGGCAAAAAATGAAATGACTTCGTAAGTCTATCCACAATAACCCATACGACATCAAATTTTTGAGAAGTTACTAGAAACCCAATCACAAAAGTCCATAATAACCTAATCACAAAGTCCATAATAATGTTCTGCCTTGACCTGCTGACAAGTTAAGCATATGGTAGTATACTCTGTGATATCTTATTTCATACTAATCCACTAGTACTTACTCTTCAAATTGTGATATATCTTCTTACTTTTAGGGTGCATAATATACCTGGTCTCATGTGCTTCTTGTAGTATCCTCTGTCTTAGCCTAACAACACTAGGCACGCATAAATGACCCTTATAGTATATTCCACCATCATATTCAACCGTATAATATGATCTTTCCCCTTTAAAGACCAACTCAACAAGTTTACTATCTTGTTTTTGTGCATCAATAATCTCCTAATTAAGTGTCGACCGGAGGTGCAATTCAGCCACCATCTTTGTAACATCCAAAACCTTCCCCACATGCATATCCACATGCATTTCATTTGAACATATGCATCTTGCATATAATTCAATTGAACGCATTCATCTCATGTATATTTTTATAGGAACAAGTTTATGACACACACTAGCTATGTGTCCTAGTACATTGCAATTGTCTCGAGTTGCATATGTGTATTTATAACCTAAATGAGGATAAAAAAGTATTAGAAATAAATGAAATAAGGTGACTAAATTAAAGTAAGAAAAATGATTAGATTAAGATAAGTAAACATTTTACATTGTTAATTTAGTTAAATTGGGCTAAATGATTAAGTTGTATTATTGTGTGGATTAATGGAATTATATATATGTGTAAATAATAATAATAACAATAATAATAATAATATAGTTAAAATAAAATGAAAATGAAAAAAAAAAGAAAAATAAAAGAAAGGAGAAGAGAAAAGAGAAAACAGAAGAGATAAGAGAAGAGAAAAGAGAAGAGAAAAAGAAACAAAAAGGAAAAGGACAAAAAGAAAAATTGGCTTTATCTTCTTCCTCCCATTTTTGCCTCCTCACTTCAGCCCCGTTTTCTTCTTCATCTTCCTCCATTCCAGCCTTCAATTCTTCCTTATTTCACTTAGTTTTTTTTTTCAGCAAATTGATCCCTTGTATGTTCATTCTTGGTAAGTAATCAATTCTTATTGCTATAAGGTTGATTTGAGTTGCTAAGGTTCACTAATAGGCACTGACTTGCACCCCGATTTTGGACAATGTTAAAACACAAACATTGTTCCTTTATGTTTTATATGTATGGATATGTAAAAGGCTTTGCAAGATTTGGTGTATAAGAAGAGATATCCTCTCTCTACTAAATCTGGTCTGGGTGTGAACCCTAGCCAAATTAGCTACTGTGTTTATTAGTTTTGAATATGCTATAGTCATTATTTAAAGTATCTCAAAACATACAAGTTGTATATATATGTGTTGTGTAACTTTATACCAAATTTGAGGTTCATATGTTATGTATATATTTAGTTATGGTGAATGGAACCATGACTGTTCCATAGTTTGAGCTGAATGCTTAGTACCCTGGGCAGATCCAACAATATTTTTGGCTATTTGGAGCTCCTTACAGATAGATTCTGTACATTATCAAAACATGAAGTTATAGGTATATGTCTTATCTAATTTCAGATTAATATGTTATGTATAGACTAAGTTATGGCCTTTATAATTCATGCTAGTTTGGAAGCCAACTCTGTTCTGGACCAGCGAAATGTTTCTTATAATTTGAAGCCCTTATAGACATAATTGATAAAAGTCATAAACATTAAAAATGTTCCATTTGAAACCCATATAAGTTTTTGTAAAGTTCATTGAAATATGACTTATATATTATAAGTTATGATGAACCAAAGTTGGTACCCTGAAACCGCCTAATGGCATAAAACAAGGTAGAAAACAGAACACACTTAGAAATTCCACCAAATATTATACAATGATCCAATTGGTCTGAAATTTTAATATGTTATATAATTATATATTAATTTGAATTAGGAATAAAAATCAGATTAATTAGTCAAGTATAGAGAAATATATAGGCTAAACAGTCCCATAAGGTTACACTGCCTCATAGGAAAAATCTTAGCTATTGATATGAACAATGCATATTAATTTTTTTAAGCCACATTAAGTCTCCCAAATCATGAGTTAATCAATTATATTTTCATATTCGGCTCACAACATATTGGATACCCATAAGGAGTGGAAATACAATAAGTTAGGGGTGGGAATCAAAGGAGAAAGGTAAGTCTAATTATCAATTGAATTCTTTATTGCTTATGAATGTTGCTTGTTATGTGATTCATATGATTGTAATGCTTTTCCCCTGATAATATGATGATGGATAATTTGGGACATTTTTGGTATACTTGTGATATATTTGAGGTATATGTTTGACATATGTGATATATATACATGGTACATGTATAGTATATGCGAGGTATATGTGTGGCATATGAGGCATATATGCGGTATATGTATTGTTAAACCTTGAAGGGTATTTTTGTCAATTTGATGATAATAAATAAAATAGCAATATTGTATTTAACATACTTGTTTTCTAAGTCTATGAAACAGGACATGGAATAAAATAGCAAAGATGGAGATTGGAAGAATAATCCTTGAAAGACAAAATTAAGGAAGTAGCATGTTCACGCCCGTGACTCTATGTGTCACGCCCGTGAAAGAACTAACCGTTACCAAAACTAACATTTGAAGTTCACGACCATGAAGGAAGAAAAAACTGTGAAATGGACATTCAAGTCACGCCCGTGAATAAATATGTCATGCCCGTAAATGTTCATGGCATTTTCATCCAGAGAGCTTCACGACCAAAGTCACCACTTGGATCATGGATGGGAAGGTTGTCACGCCCATGAATATGTATGTCACGCCTATGACCCAATGTTTCAAAACATTCCAGAGAGCTTCAGGACCAAGGTCACCACTTCAGTCACGGCTTGGAAAGAAATGTCACGCCCGTGACAAACATAGTCACCCCCATGAATCTTGAAAGAGAAAAATATCAGGCACGATTAATTGGTTGGTACAACAGCTAGTTTCATATTTAATGCACCCCAATGGCTATAATCAGCCATGAGAGTATAAATGGAAGTCATTTATGCATTCAGTACAAGAGGATATCATATTCTTTGAATCAAAATCTTATTACAAGCTATTTGTACATTTAATACTTTGAGAACAAAATCTATTCTCTGTAAAAATCTTTTTGCTCTTTATTTATTGAGCAATTAAGATTTGTGAGTGTTTCTCTCTGTAATCAATACTCAAGTGAGCTCTGGGTGTTTCTGGGTTAAGAGTAGAACACTTGTAAGGGTTAGTTGTGTGAGCCTCTAAAATACAAATTAAAAGGTTATTTGTGTGAGCCTGTAAAAACACAAAGTGAAGGTTGTTTATGTGAGCCTGTAAAAATACAAAGTGAAGGTTGTTTGTGTGAGCCTGTAAAACACAAGGAATTGGTTGTTGTGTGAGCCACCAAACCACAAGGGATTTTCAGGGTTAAGTGTGAGCCATTGTGAGAAACACCATAGTTGGGAGTGAGCTTGTAAAACTCCATTGTAACACTTAGTGTGTTAGTGAAACTCCCAATTGCGATTGGGGAGAGGAGTAGGGTTTGTTAACACCGGAACCTCTATAAATTCCTTGTGTCAAATTTCTTTATCCCTGATAAAATTAATTATTTATTTCCGCACTTTAAAGTTTAATTTTTTAAAACTCCAATTCAACCCCCCTTCTTGGCTTAATATCTGGGCAACATTTGGTATCATTGCTTTGTCTAGCATTGAAGCCTAAAAAGCACTAGTAAAGATTAAGATATGGCCAGTGAAGGATTCCAAAGTCTCAAACCTTACTTTGATGGAGCAAATTATGCCCATTGGAAGTTTCAAATGGAGACATATCTGGATAGTGAAGGAATTGAAGTCTGGGATAGTGTACGAATAGAATGGACACCACCAACCAGAAGAGGAGCTAATGGTGAAGAAGAAATCCTATCAATAGATGATTGGACAGAGCCTCAAAGAAGAGCAAATTTCAAAAACAAAAAGGCAATAACAATCCTATCAAGCTCATTATCTATTGAAGAATGTGGGAGAATACAACACTGCCCAATAGCATACAACATGTGGAAGATATTGGAAAACTATCACGAAGGAACTAAGCAAGTCAAATCCAAGAAGATTCAACTTCTTACATCAGAATATGAACTTTTCAATATGAAATCCATTGAGTCAATCACTGACATGACAAACCGTCTTGTAGCCATTAAATATGGAATGAGGAAACTTGGGAAGCATCTGAGTTTGGAGGATGTAAACAACGAAATCCTGAGAAGTCTTCCTCTTAAAGACTGTGGCTCAAGAGTTGCTGGCATAGAAGAAGCAAATGAAGATATGAGCATTATGAATACTGATGTGCTGATTGGCAAACTTCTCACACATGAAATGGCAGTGAAAAGAGATAGAGAGCTTGAAATAGAGCTAGAGAAAAGAAAGCCCTTAGCACTAAAAGCCTCTACTTCAAAATCTCAAGAAGAATGTGAAGATGATGAAGCAATGAGTGATGATGAAAATGAGGACATTGCTATGCTTTCAAGAAGATTAAAAAGAATCATTGAGAAGAAAATGAGCAACTCCAGAAAATTCAGGCAAAGAAACCTCAAACAAACTTCTAATGATGCACAAAGAAGTAAGGAAGAGGTAAAGTGCTATGAGTGTGGGAAGAAAGGACATATCAAACTAGAATGTCCAAGGCTCAAGAAGCATAAAAGCAAATATCAAAGAGACAATGGGGAGAAAGGTCACAAAGCCACATGGGATGACGAAAGCTCTTCAAGTGAAAAAGATGATAATGAAAGCGAAGAGCTCAACCTGTGCTTCATGGCTATTGAAGATCATGTCTCGGATAAGGTAAGATCACTACACTCATACTCTTTTAACAATGATAGCAGTGATAATGATGATGATGATGAGGAAACCATAATAGAAGATTTAAATCTAAAATTAGAGAAATATAGAAGTAAATTTAGTACTTATAGAAATAACATCTCTAATTTAAAAAATAAGATAGATAGTTTAGAAAAGGAAAACATAAAGCTTAAATCATCTAATGAAACTCTCCAAAACTCATTAGATGAATACTCATCAAGACCCTCAACTGCTTTCTTACTAAAAGAAAATAATGCTTTGAAAAATGAAGTTGAGGAACTTAAAAATTCCATTTCTAAATTTCACAAAGGTAAAGAGAGCTTAGATACTCTCACTGTATCTCAAACCCTTAATCAGACATGGTCTAGGATTTAAGGACACATCATCATCCTCTCACAAAACCATCTTTGTTAAGTCTAGAGAACCTCACATCTCCATAACTATTAGAACAGCACCAAGAAATAAGCATATTAAGCCCTTCGTACATAAACAGAATAATCATGCCTTTATATATGGGAAGCATGCATCTAGAAAATCTACAATTAATCATAACTATACATGTCATCATTCTCAAAATAAGTTTGATAGAAGAGTGATATGAAAAAATATTGTAAGACCAGAAAACAAATTTAGACCAAAACAATGTAATTATTGTATGAAAATGGGTCACATAAATAAATATTACTGGATAAGGAAGGCTCATTGGGAACCTTCATGTGTTAACCCCTAAGGACCCAAACTCATTTGGGTACCTAAAAATCATACTTGAATTGATATTCTATAGGTATGCCTCAAGTCCACAATAAACAAAAATGCTTGGCTAGTAGACAGTGGATGCTCAAGGCATATGACAGGAGACAAAGAACTTTTCAATGAAATCAAAAGTATTGATGGAGCTAAAGTTACCTTTGGAAATAATGCAAAGGGTAAGGTAATTGGCATTGGTTCTATTGGTATTAATGGTACTACTTTTATTAAAGATGTCTTACTTATTGATGGCTTGAAACATAACTTGTTAAGTGTAAGTCAATTATGTGATAAAGGAAATAAAGTAATCTTTACTTCAAATGAATGTCTTGTGATCTCCATCAATGGTCAGGAGATATTTAAAGGAAATAGAGATATCAATACATACATATTAAACTTACATGAACTATCTAACCATTCCTCTAAGTGTCTTGTGACTACTAGTGATGAATCTTGGTTGTGGCATAGAAGGCTTGGTCATGCTAACATGGACTTAATACAAAGTCTCAGCACAGGAGAACTAGTAAAAGGACTGCCAAGAGTTAAATATGAAAAAGACAAGACATGTGAACCTTGCCAAAGAGGAAAACAACACAAGTGATCCTTCAAAGCCAAAAACATAGTAAGTACCTCAAAACCTCTTCAACTCCTGCATTTAGACTTGTTTAGAGCTACTAGAATTGCTAGCTTAGGAGGAAAACATTATGCATTTGTCATCATAGATGATTACTCTAGATTCACTTGGGTAATTTTCTTAGCTCAAAAGAATGATGCTTTTGATAATTTCAAAAACTTTGCTAAAAGAGTTCAAATTTAAAAAGGGTACTGTATTTCAAAGATAAGAAGTGATCATGGGAAAGAATTTGAAAATGAAAAATTTGAAAGCTTTTGTCTTGAACATGGCATTTCACATAATTTCTCATCTCCTAGGACACCTCAACAAAATGGGGTAGTTGAAAGGAAAAATCGAACTTTAATTGAAATGGCTAGAACAATGCTCAATGAATATAATTTACCAACTTATTTTTGGGTAGAAGCCACAAACGCTGCATGTTATTTTTCAAATCGAGTTTTCAAAAGACTTATTTTAAACAAAACCTCATTTGAGCTATGGAATGGAAGAAAGCCCTTGATATCATACTTTAGAGTATTTGGATGCAAGTGTTTTATATTGAACAACAAGGACAATCTTGGAAAATTTGCCTCTAAATCCGATGAAGGTATCTTTTTCGGATACTCTACAACCAGCAAAGCATATAGAGTATTTAATAAAAGATCATTAATTATTGAAGAATCCATGCATGTTGTCTTTAATGAGTCTAGTAGACTTGATCTTGTGAAAGGTAGTGTTCTTGATGATGTTGTATGTAATATGGAAAGACTTTATCATGGAAATGGGAAAAAACAAAATGATTAAGAAGATTCACCACAAAATGATTCCCTACCTCACACTCAAGAAGAAAACGAACAAGAACTCCCAAAAGAATGGAGAATGACGAAAGATCATCCAAAAGAGCAAATCATTGGTGATCTCTCAAGGGGAGTAAGTACTAGATCTCATTTCAAACATTTAGTCATTGACATTGCTTTTATTTCTCAAATTGAGCCTAAAAATGTTGATGAGGCTCTTAATGATGAAAGTTGGGTAATTGCCATGCAAGAGGAACTCAACCAATTTGAGAGAAGTAAGGTATGGACCCTAGTACCTAGACCCAAAGATCATCAAATTGTAGGTAGCAAATGGGTATTTAGAAACAAACTAGATGAACAAGGTTCAATAACTAGGAATAAGGCTAGATTAGTTGCAAAAGGATATAATCAGGAAGAAGGTATAGATTATGATGAAACATATGCACCTGTAGCTAGATTAGAAGCCATAAAATACTTTTAGCATATGCGTGTCACATGAATTTCAAACTTTTTCAAATGGATGTGAAAAGTGCATTTCTAAATGGTTATATAGAAGAAAAAGTGTATGTAGAACAACCACCAAGCTTTGAAAGCTATGATTTGCCAAATCATGTTTTTAAACTCTCAAAAGCTTTGTATGGTTTGAAACAAGCCCCAAGAGCTTGGTATGAGATGCTAAGTTCTGTTCTATTAGAAAATAGCTTTGCAAAGGGAAATGTGGACACCACATTATTCATTAAAAAGCATAAGCATGATATACTAATTGTTCAAATTTATGTTGATGATATAATATTTGGTTATACTAATGAGTTGCTTTGTCAAGAATTTGCTAAGTGCATGACTAGGGAATTTGAAATGAGCATGATGGGAGAGCTTAAGTATTTCCTTGGTCTACAAATAAAGCAAAGCAATGAAGGCATATTCATCAACCAATCCAAATATGCCAGAGATTTAATTAAGAAATTTGGTATGGAAGGATGCAAGAATGCCAGGACTCCTATGAGCACATCAACAAAATTGGACAAGGATGAAAAGGGTAAGAGCATTAATGAAAAGCTTTATAGAGGTATGATTGGATCACTTTTATATCTTACTGCTTGTAGACCCGATATAATGTATAGTATTTGCTTGTGTGCACGATTTCAATCATGTCCTAAAGAATCTCATTTAAATGCAGTAAAAAGAATTCTAAAATATTTACATGGATCATTGCATCTAGGTTTATGGTATCCTAGAAATTCATCCTTTTATATTATAGGATACTCAGATGCAGACTATGCTGGTAGTCTGTTATATAGAAAAAGTACTTTAGGTACTTGTACTTTATTGGAGAATGCTTAGTTTCTTGGTTTAGCAAGAAACAAGTTTCAGTTGCTCTCTCAACTTCTGAAGCAGAGTATGTAGCAGCTGGATGTTGTTGTACTCAAATTCTTTGGATGAAACAACAACTTAAGGACTATGGTCATGAAATGAATCATATACCTATTAAATGTGACAATACAAGTGCTATAAATCTTTCAAAGAATCCTATTCAACACTCAAGAAGTAAGCATATTGACATTAGACACCACTTTATTAGAGATCATGTTAAATATGGAGATGTTGCATTAGAATTTATAAGCACAAAAAATCAATGAGCAGATATTTTCACTAAGTCTCTAAATTAGGAAAGATTTAATTTCATTGGAAGAGAACTTGGTATGATTGATGGATTAACCTTGTAATTGTTAAATTATGAAATGTTAATTGATGATCTTAATTTTCTATCATATCACTAAATATAAGGTAGAAATGTTGATGAAAATTTATGTTTTAAGGGATAAAATCTTTATTGAAATGATTTAGTCTTGTTTTTAGGACTTAATTTTATTTGTTAAAAATTTTAGGGGAGTCACGCCTGTGACATATGCTCATGACCGTAACTTAAATAGCCAAAAGAGGATGTGTCGTTCACGACTTGATTCATGACATGGTTCATGGCTTCAAGTGGTTAAGCTTATTTTCACGGCTTCATTCACTCCCGTTAAAAGACCTTTTCACGCCCGTGACACATTTTCACTCCCGTGAACGTTTTCACCGCAAAACTCAAAGAGGCGTTCAACTATTCATGCTCGTGACTAGTTATGCATCCCCGTGACAGTACATCATTCACGCCCGTGATATTCAAAGGTCACGACCGTGACCATATTCATGCCTTCATTCACGGGTGGAACAATCCTTCAGCAAACCGTGAACACGACCATTCACGCCCATGAATGTATCGAGAATATAAAAGAACAACCGGTTATTTTCTTATTTCAACTCTTCAACTCCCTAAAACCACTCTCATTTACACACATTCAATGAAATATTAAAGATTCCGGCCCCCAAGTCATAAACGTTTCCTATAAATACCATCAAAAGTTCAATTCTTCATCAAAAATCATATATCTTTAGGGTTTCATTAAATTTTCTGTCAAAAGTTTTCTCAATCCATCACAAGTCTATTTCTTCAAATCAAATGGAGACTGCCTCATCAAAGGGAAAGAGAAAGAAGTCTCATGCTCCTAGGAGGTATGCAGATTACCTCATGAACCGAATTTTGGAGCAATGCCATCCCAGGTACACCACTTTGAAGAAAAGGCCTCTACTGTCATCGAGGTCCTTCGAATGGCAAACGGTCCAAAGTCTCGGGCTCGAAATGGCTATGATAGAGCAACTCTAGGCCTGTCATTTAAAAAAATTTGTGGAGATTCACCAACCGACTTTGAGGGAGCCAACGCTTGAATTTCTTAGCACTCTGCAAGTGTCACCTACTAGAGTGGTGAAATTCCAACTGTGTGACAATCCCAACACCCTCAATGCCACAACATTCGGGGAATTGTTCAATCTACCATCAGATGGCATTCTAAATGATAGTGAAGTAGAATTCTCTGCCCCTAGAGCCTGGACTCATTTTGGCACCGATTGCAACTGGGATGTCAAGAAGACCAAGAGCACTCATCTCAGGTCCCCAGTGCACAAGTATTTGCATAGGTTCCTAACCTATAGCATATGCGCTAGGGGAGAAAGCAATGGGACCATCAGGAAATCAGAGCTCTTCCTATTTGAGATGGCTCGAAGAGGACTCACCGTGGCACTCTCTAGATGGTTTGCAAACCATCTTCTGTCCATCGCTACCAAACCCACGGGAGATATACTCATTGGTGCATATGTCACCCACATAGTCATGTAGCTTTGCTATTGGAAGCTGGATGAGCATCATTTCAACCTCATCCATGGGCATCCTCGAGATCGCTTGGATGTTGAGTCCTTCATAAAGATGGGAGCGGCTGTCAGAATCGTTTATGAAAATGATATTTTCTACCGCTTCATCGACACTGCTGGGGAGATCATTTGGGAAGACAATGACACGGAGGACCTTAAAGTAGGCCTTTAAGGAATCCAGCAGAAGAAAAGGGCTCAGGTTGAGGAAGCACCTCCAATGGCTGAGCAGGACATTGGACAGTCCTCGGCTTGCACACCGAATTTAGCGCAGTAGGTGGTTGACCTCTTGGCACCACATTTTGAGCAGCTGCAGGCTTCGATGGACGAGAGGTTGGAAAACCTCAAAGACTTCATGAAGTCTTGGATGGATAGCCTTGAGGCAGAAGTTGCTAGGCTTTGAGATAGTATGTCCGCCTAGGAGTTAGGCTAGATTGTAGCCTAAATTTGCTTGTATTGCTTCTTTATTTACTTGTTTGTTGTTGTGTGTAGGAAATTTCAAATTTCCTTTCTAAACTCTATTTAACTTTGTTTGTATTTTTCTTTATTCAATATATTTGCTTTTGTTTATCTTATTGATATCATTATATCCTTTTTGATTGATGACAAAAGTGGGAGAAGATAATGGTATCAAACTAGCAATATAGGAAAAACTAGCAACATATTAAGGTAAATAAATTTTGAATCAAAAATTGGAATTGAATTATGAATTGACATTGAAATAGATTAGAAACTTTGATTCAAAATTCATATGCAAAGTATAAAAAATTGAGAAATTGAGCTTTATACATATTAGATATACCTTAAGTATACTTTGCATATACCTTCATGCAAATTACAAAAATAAATATGCCATGATATACCTTAAGTATACCTTCCATATACTTCATGTCTTAAAAAGGAATTATGGTATATATTGGATATACTTCACATATAACTTGCATATACTTAAAAACTAGTAAGTTTATTTCAATGCTACATCATTCTTTACAATTCTTGCATTTTATAAATCTTTTATCCTAAGTATCTTTTGAGGGGGAGACTTCTCAAAAGAACATATTGCTAGATTATTTGTCACCATCAAAAAGGGGGAGTTTGTTAAACCTTGAAAGGTATTTCCGTCATTTTGATAATAACAAATAGAATAGCAATATTGTATTTAACATACTTGTTTTCTAAGTCTATTAAACAGGACATGGAATAAAATAGCAAAGATGGAGATTGGATGAATAATCCTTGAAAAACAAAATGAAGGAAGTAGCATGTTCATGCCCGTGACTCTATGTGTCGCGCCTGTGGAAGAACTAACCGTTACTAAAACCAACATTTGAAGTTCACGACCATGAAGAAAAAACAAACCATGAAATGGACATTCAAGTCATGCCCGTGAATGTTCATGGCATTTTCATCAAGAGAGCTTCACGACCAAAGTCACCACTTGGATTATGGCTGGGAAGGTTGTCCCGCCCGTGAATATGTATGTCACGCTAGTGACCCAATGTTTCAAAACATTCCAGAGAGCTTCACGACCAAGGTCACCATTTCAGTCATGGCTTGGGAAGAAATGTCACGCCCGTGACAAACATAGTCACGCTCGTGAATGATGAAAGAGAAAAATGTCAATAGTGATTAATTGGTTGGTACAACGACTAGTTTCATATTTAATGCACCCCAACGGCTATAATCAACCATGAGAGTATAAATGGAAGTCATTTATGCATTCAGTACAAGAGGATAGCATATTCTTTGAATCAAAATCTTCTTACAAGCTATTTGTAAATTCAATACTTTGAGAACAAAATCTATTCTCTGTAAAAATCTTTTTGCTCTTCATTTATTGAGCAATTAAGATTTGTGAGTGTTTCTCTCTGTAATCATTGCTCAAGTGAGATTTGGGTATTTCTGGGTTAAGAGTAGAACACTTGTAAGGCTAAGTTGTGTGAACCTCTAAGACACAAATTAAAAGGTTGTTTGTGTGAGCCTGTAAAGACACAAAGTGAAGGTTATTTGTGTGAGCCTGTAAAATACAAAGAATTGGTTATTGTGTGAGCCATTAAAACACAAGGGATTTCTGGGTTAGGTGTGAGCCATTATGAAAAACACCATAGTTAGGAGTGAGCTTGTAAAACTCCATTGTAACACTTAGTGTGATAGTGAAACTCCCAATTGCGATTGGGGTGAGGAGTAGGGTTTGTTAACACCCGAACCTCTATAAAATCCTTGTGTCAAATTTTTCTATCCCTCCTAAAATTAATTATTTATTTCCGCACTTTAAAGTTAATTTTTTGAAACTCCAATTCAACCCCCCTTCTTGGCTTAATATCTGGGTAACATGTATGTTATATGTAATAAGATGCAATGGTTGATAGCTCATTTTAAGTAGCGTATAAAAGACATGGAGCACAAGTCACTGACCGAGCCTTATCACTCTCTCTCCTTGGATTCCACACAAGCATTAAAATATGTCATCTGTAATTTGTATTTAAGTGTTTAAATAAGTATAGTCATTTTGGAATGGGTTTTAAAAATGTATAAATGAAAGCAACTCGTATATACATATGTGCAAAGTCTATATTTTAATATATGTGATATATCATATTGTGGATGCCTGAAAGTTGACTTGCAAAGTCATTGAATGATATTACAGGATATGAAAAAACTTTACTACCATTGTTAACAGGGTATTTTGCCTTTCGAGTATGCTATGTGTGATTATTTGATACAGGGATAGGTTGAACTCAAATGTATAAGATGTGGTATTACAATCTTCCTAATCAATGCATTAGCCACTATATTGTCTTTACCGGGGTGATAATCAATAATACAGTTGTAGTCCTTTATCAGCTCAAACCACCACCTCTAATTCAAATTGACACCTCTCTGTGTAGGCATGTATTTCAGACTCTTATGGTTTGTATTGATGAAACATCTTTCCCTATAAAGATAATGTCACCATATCTTCAATGTAAAGACAATGGCTGCTAATTCTAAATCGTGTGTGGGGCAATTCTTCTTATGAACCTTCAATTGCCTGGATACATATGCCACTACCTTACCTTCTTGCATAAGTACACACCCCAATCCATTGTGAGAAGTATCATTGTAGATCACATATTCCTTATTAGGAACTTGCTATGTTAGAACCGGAGCCTCTGTTAACATCTTTTTGAAGCTATCAAAATTCTTATGGCATTTCTTGATCCACTCATATCTCACATCCTTCTCAATAGTCTGGTTAAAGGAGAAGCAATCATGAAAAATCATTTAACAAACCTCATGTAGTAACCAGCTAATCCAAGGAAACTTATGATCTTTGTCATATTGTGGGGAGACTTCCAACTCATAACAGGCTCTACCTTGCTAGGATCAACCTGTATACCATCTTACGATACAATGTGTCCTAGAAATACTACCTCATCCAGAAAAATTTTCACATTTTGAGAACTTCACTTACAATTTCTGATTCCTAAATGTCTATAACACTATTATCAAGTGTTGATCATGCTCCTCATGTGTCTTAGAATACACCAGAATGTCATCAATAAAGACCACTATACACTCGTCTAAGTATGGTTTGAACACCCTGTTCATTAAGTCCATAAAGACTATTAGGGCATTGGTTAACCTAAAAGGGATAACCACAAATTCATAATGCTCGTATCTAGTTCTAAATGTCATTTTGGCTACATCTTTTATCCCAACTCTCAGCTGGTGATACCTTGATATCAAATCAATCTTCAAAAACATACTTGCACCCTTCAACTGATCAAATAAGTCATCAATCAGTGGTAACGAATATCTATTTTTGGTTATTACCTTGTTCAGTTATCTGTAATCTATGCATAGCTTCATGGACCCATCTTTCTTTTTAACAAATAACATTGGTGCTCCCTATGGGGATACACTCAGCCTAACATAACCCTTCTCTAACAGTTCCTGCAGATGAACTTTAAGCACTTTCGACTCAGATAATGCCATTCTATATGGCAATTCTGATATCGGTGTTGTGCCTAGAGTGAGCTCTATAGAGAACTCAACTTCTCTGTGAGGTGGTCATCCCGATATATCTTCAAGGAATACATCTGGGAATTCACTTACTGTGGGAATATCCTAAAATTTTGAACCTTTCCTTCTAGTGTCAACCATATGAGTCAAATAGGCTTCACATCCCTTCCTCATGAATTTCTCTGCCTTCATCATCGAAATAACTCATGGAAGATGTGGCAACAACTCCCCTTTTACTTTCATATCTCCCTATTCTGCAATTCTAAATATCACAAAATTTTTCTTTGCAGTCCATAACTGCACCATGTTGGGCTTGCCAATCCATACCCAATATGGCATCAAATTCTTAAAAAGGCAACTCTATCAAGTCTATCGAGAATTCTCTCCCTTGCACAAACAAAGGACAACCTCTATATACCCTATTTATAATCATATTTTGCCTTATGGGATTTGTAACCTCAATCTCATATTCAAGATTTTCACTAGCCATATTGTGCTAGCTAAGAATGCTTACGCATATATAAGAGTATGTAGAACCTGGATCAATTAATGCACATATATCAAAATCATAAAGAGAAAACATACTGACTATCACATCTATTCCCTCATAATCCTCTTTGGTCCTCACGGCATAAGCTCTAGTTGGAGCTCGGCCTGGTTCTAGCCTATTGACAGTTTCAGAGACTGCCTGGGTAGGTCCTGTACGAAATTTAGTTTGTTGCTAGTGCTGGTAGTGCGACACTATCTATCTATTACAGTAATCTTCCATGTGCTGCATTAATAGAGTTTGGTCCTAAGTAGCTTGTTCACGCACTTGTGTGTCTGAATACTAGCTACACTGGGTAGTTTCGATGCCCCATTATGTAGAGACCTCGAGCTCTTAACCATGTCATTCGATTCAAACTTCATCTCACTCTAATCCTACAAGTTGATATAAAAGTAGCCATAGTCAGAGTATGACTAGACACATGTATGTATGCCTGATAACCCCACAATCCACTTAGGTCTAGAACTGCCTAAACCAGACTCTAATATCACTAAATGTAGCACCCTCTGCACATACAAAACAAAACTTTTTTGTACAGATGAATGTCACTCAACTATATCTACCAGTCTGAATTAAAATTTTCTATACTAAGATCATCATATTATATACAACGCAAAATTTAAAACATTCATCTAGCATAATATGTGTTAAAACCATTAATGTAACTCGAGCACATCCATAGTCAATCATAACTAACCTAGGAATTTAAACCCTTATTAAAAAAATTAATACTCATTGTGCTTGTGAAAGTCTTTTACATGTCTTTATTTAAACATTGAAATAACTATATGTCTTTATCCCATATCATGCAGAATAATCAATAAAGAAATGAATGAGATAAAGTAATAGGCCCAACATGGATCAAATCTGACTCTTTTGACTAGCTTGGTCTTCTCTTCTAGTCAACTCAATAGTCTATTGGCTCCAAACCTGCATGTAAGGAACCCACACACTAAGCTACTGAAAGCTTAGTGATACATATAAAAATTTAAATTCTAGCATGAATTCACATATTAATATAATATCTCATATTAAATAACATACCTATGTGCTTGGCCATATTGTCAAACATGTAATTATTCATAAGATAGCTTAATCATACTTCTTTGTATAATATTCAAAACTCATAACATACATTGCATACATGAGTTCATCATTAGAATAGCATTACATGTCATTTATCATATCTACATATCTTTATGTATTTGAACTTATTGATTTTTATAAACTATCTTTATCATATCTAGCATTACATGTCATTTATCATATCTACATATCTTTATGTATTTCAACTTTATGTATTATCAGTTTCTAGTTTCATAGCCCGATACTTTAAAAGTGGACTACCCAGATGCGGGTTGTGAAGTAGAGGCACTTAGACATGAGCTTAAGCCACTCTACTCACTACTGTATTTGTCTATATTGCTATCACTGAGCTTCTCAAATCAAGAGTGCACTGACACGAGCTTAAGCCACCCCAATTACTAAAGACTGCATGCATATGGGTACAAAAGTGCTTTAACACAAGCTTAAGCTACTTTGTCCTTAATTTGGATATGCTGCAACTGAGCTTTTTAAATCAGAAGTGCTCTAACATGAGCTTAAGCCACCCTGATGAGTAATAAAGATGACTGCATGCATAAATATTTCTATGGTACCGTAACCCCCTCAATGGCATGCCACCTATCCTAACTAGTACCTAGATAGAGAATGAGCATTCTTATTCATATTCCAGTTATAAGCATCAATTACGTCATATTACGTAATTTAATAAGATCACCACATAACATGTTGTGATGTAGAGCACCGTGTGCATAATCAAGTTCCTCAGTTATGTTATCATATTGTATAAAATCGCACTTAATCATATCAAGGGTATATTCATGTCCTACTCAAGTAGTCTCATCATATAAATCCATTTATTCATTTATGAAAACAGGCCATTCACCGGCATAAAATCCTTTCATAGGTGTGAAGCTTGGCTTCACATGAGTGATTTATCACACATAAATAATATTTCATCACTTGTTTCACTCAATTTCACAGACAACATGCATAAGATCTACAACTAACTAATGTTAGACCAACTTATCAACACTTTACATATTCCAGTAATGAAATTCAACTATAGACATGAATTTAATCATAGTTCATTAATCAAATTAGGCTCAATGCCTTCCATAAAATCCATGCTTAACTAATATTAAATCAATTTCATCCTCTATCCTAGCATCTAATAGTCAGTTATCATAATACCAACAATACCAAAACAATTATTTTATGCCAACAATCATTGTAGAATCATCATTCATAACATAAGCACAATATTTTTGAATAAAAATGATTATATGTTCAAACCTTAATATTGGAGCCTTAACACTTGACACTTTCATGTCTACTGCCTCTAGTGGACTCCACCTTCTGTTTCAGTCCCTAACATGAAATCAGAGACCAAAATACAACTATTTCTGCCATGAATTGCATCTCACGCCATAAATTAGTAGAAGCTTCACTTATTCATTGGTTTAAATATCCTAAATGTTATTTCCCATTAAACCAAATTAAACTAGATTAAAAGACAATGGAGAACATGATTTCTTACCCCTGTTTCATGAATAAAGATTAGTTTTTAGGGTTCATAACGTATTCTAACCCTACTTATTACTGAAATTGAAATCTATAATGAAAAAGCTTCATTTTTAATCCATTTTTACTATGTTTGTGGTGAATATTTCGTGTTTAATCAACTAGGATTGAAAGGAAATGTGAGGAATTCATTTATGGGGTTTCAGAGTTAGTGGCTAGGGCTTTTCGATTGGAATTTACGTGAGGTTATGTCAAAAATATGATATTGCCATTTTTAAACCTATAGGTCTTCACGGACGTGAACACTAGTGTCGCGAGTGTAAACATTGGTCTCACGGTCATGAAGATCCTTAGCTTCTGAAATTGAAATTCTTGACATTCACGGTCGTGATTAACTCTGTCACGGGCGAGAACACTGAAAACTTCACTTTTTCTTATCTTTTTCATTATTTTATGGTTTCTAATACCCATAGCCTCACATATACTTCCTATATACCTTTAATATACCTTATTTAATATATATATTCTAGGCCCAAATTTGCGGGTGTTACACAAGTAGTTCGGATCTAGAGTATTGGGCTAAGAAACCAGAAATTGGTAACATAATATAAAAAAATTCTAAGGAGATCATTGTAACATGGTTATACAGATATTAGTGAATCAGAATACAGTTGTATCGTAGAAAAGGAATGTGTAAATCAGTAATCAGTTAGATAATTGAAATTTATGATAAAATTTACTATGTATACGATGATATAGAAATGTTATGAATGAAATGTATTATGATTATTATAATATGGATTGACTTGTGCAATATATGCAATGAATGTATTGAAATCAATTCAATTCAAATTGATTGAGCTATTACGGTGATATTATTGTGTATCATGATGTGGTCAAGCATAAAAGTATGTTTCAGATTATGAATGCAACACCCCTACTACAGCCAAGGCAAATTCCATCGTACAGATGGATGCCACACAACTGAATCTGTCTAAAATATGTCTTAATTAAAAAAGCATTTCTAACTTATCTCTATATCAAGATCATTATATTACATAGTATGCAATTTTAAACATACATCTAATATAATCTGTATTGAGACCATTTTTGTATCTAGACATTAACTAAAATCAACTATAATCTGCCTTGGGCAATAACTGCCCTTATTACAATATCAACCTCAATAAACCATAATTAAGTCAATTACGCATCCTTATTAAAATCATGTTCCAAAAATATGTCTCTAACCTATGTCACACAAAATAATCAATGATGAAATGAATGAGTTAAAATAACATACCTAATATGTCAACTCTGATTGGTTCTGTCTTCTCCTCACATCACTCAATAGTCCACTGGCTTTAAACCTGCATGCAGAAAAACCCACATGCTAAGCTACTGAAAGTTTAGTGGTACATGTAAGCATTCAAATTCTAGCATGCATTCACATATCAAGATATATCTCACATCCATAAACGTGTCTATGTTCTTAACTCTAGCTCCATATACATATATATATTCACATAAAAGTTCATTCATACTAAATTGGTTTCAATAAATCAATAGCATGTATAACATAATATAATCCATTTTCTCATAGCATTTCTATATTATCATAATCGCAATATCTTTCTTAATGTATTGCAAGCATACCATTACAAATTCCACACACACACACACACACAGATATATATATATATATATATATATATATATATATATATATATATATATGTGTGTGTGTGATTTCAGGTTTTCATATCCTTTTTTCAGAATATGTCTGTATTCAAATTCTTGTATTACAATTTTTGGTTTCTTAGCCCAATTCTCTAAACCTGGACTACTGGATGCGAATTGTGAAATAAGAGCACCTTAACATGAGCTCAAGCCACCATGCTCAATACTGTACTTGTCTGTATTGTTACCACTGAACTTCTCAAATTAGGAGCACTTTGACACAAGCTTAAGCCACCCTGATGAACTATGACTGCATGCATATGGGTACAAGAGTGCTCTAGCCCGAGCTTAAGCCACCTTATCCATAATTCAGATATGTTACCACTAAGCTTTTCAAATCAGGAGCGCTGTATCACGAGCTTAAGCCACCCTAACGAGCAATATAATAATTGCATGCATACATATTCTAAGGTACCATAACCCCCTCAATCGAATGCCACCTATCCTATATAGTCCTTGAACAGAGAATGGGTGTATATATTAACTTTTTGGATATTAACATCATTTATGTCACTTTCCATATTTTCATAATATCATCACATATCATTTTGATATTCATAGCACCTAATGCATTTACATATTTCATAATCATGACATCATATTGTAATTAACCTCATTTGATCATACCAAATGTGTGTAAATATCAATCAATTTACACATTTTTTGAATATAGGGTATTCATAGGCGTGAAACCTTTGATCACGGTTGTCTACTAGTGACTGGCTTATGATCATTCAAGGGCATGAATATTTGTTCACGGGTGTGAAATTCATAATTTCACAAATTGAAACTTAGTTTCACAGGCATGAAATACCTTCATGGGTGTGAAACTTGGCTTCATGGGCCTGATACATCAAATAAAAACAATATTATAACACTATTTTCAACAAATTCCACACAAAATCATGCAAAATACTAAGCTAACCAATGTTAGTCATTCCTATCAACACTTTTCATATTCCAAAATATAAAATCATCCATAAACATGTATAATATCATATTCAATCACTAAACTAGGCTCCATACCTTATTTGTCAACATCCCAACATTAATTCATACGCAATTATCAACATATCAACCTTATTATACATCACAGAATATAACAAGCCATTTACCTCAATTCCAGCATATATCATATCAATATTTTCAAATATAATATTGGAGCCCTAAAACTCATTTCTCTTATGTCTTTTGCCTCTGGTGGGTTCTCCACCATTGGTCTCAATCTCTAACACAAAAACAGAGACCATATGATGTTCTATATTTTCCATTGTATCTATTTATGTCATAAATTAACCAAAATTCTGACTTATCATTGACTTTAAGCCTATAAATCTTAATCTCTCCTAAAACCAAATCAAATCAAATCAAAGGACAATAGAGATATGATTTCTTACTCTGTTTTGCAAAAATAGATTGATTCAAGAGTGTAGGATGTGTTCTATAACTCCTTAAATTTCAATTTTGATAACTATGGTAAAAATGTTGCTTGTAATCTGTATTTACTCTCTTTTATGGTAACGATTTCATGTTTAATCAACTAACAACGAAAGGGATTGACGGAGAAGGGTTTCTAAGGTTTCAGAGAATGGTGGCAAGAGTTTTGAGTGAAATTCAGTAAGTTTTCTATCAAAACATGAAACTGTCATATATAAACTGCAAGGTTTCACAGGAAAGAACTAAGTGTCACGAGCGTGAACCATAGCGTCACGGTCGTGAAGGCTGGAAAATTCACTTTTTTTCCTATGTTTGTCATTATATTAAGGTTTCTAACACCACCTACCACACATATACTTACCATATACCCATCATATACTATTTACAACTTTGATTATCATATTATTTCTTGGCCCTAACTTGCGGGCATTATAATGGATGCTTTCAATAGCTTAGCATGTGGGTTTCCCTGCACACATGTTTTGAGACATTAGATTACTGGGTTGACAAGAAGGGAAGACCAAGCCAGTTAGAGTGGACCTGTGTGGGTCTATTCATTCATTTTATTCATTTCATTATTGGTGATTGTGCATGACATGAGATAGAAACAAACTTTTTGAATATGATTTTAATAAGGATTTATAATTGATTTTATTTAGGGTTAAGAAGGTTGATTTTGTAATAAGGGTAGATGTTGCCCAAACCAGATTGCACTCAGAACATGATTTCATTAGGAGATCAATTATGATATTTATGTGATTTTAAATTGCTTATTATAAGATATATTGATATTGATACATAAATGAGATAGAAAAAGCTTTAATTCTGAACAATTTAGACAAATATAGTTATGTAGCATCTGTTTATATAGTGAGGTTTGCCCCGGCTGTATAGAGGGGCATTACATTTAGTGGTATTAGAGCTTAAGTTTAGGTAGTTCTAGACCTAAGTGGATTATGGGGTTATCATGCATACATACATGTATCTCATCTGACTCTAACTTAGGCTACTTTTCTATCAACTTGTAGGATTAGAGTGTGTTGGCCTCTCTGAATCGAACGATATAACTGAGAGCCAAAGCTCTCCATATAATAGGGTATCGAACTAGCCTAATGCAACTAGTGTTCAGGGTCCAGGTGTAGTACCAATCCCTGACAAATAGGCTCTTGAACAAGCTAATTAGGAACAAACTCTGTTGATGTTGCAAATTGTAGGTTTATTGTAGCAAATAGCTACAGTCGTACCACCAGCACTAGCACCAGCTCCTCTATCTCCACTACTGAGGCTAAGGGTATAGCTAGAGAAGCTCCATAACTTCAGAGCTACTGATTTTTTGGGAACAAAAGATTATGATCCTACTGCTATAGAATATTGGGCGGAGAAGATAAAGAGGGTTTGTTATGAATTTGGGGTGACCACTTATCAGAAGGCTAAGTATGCCATTTCCCTGTTGCAAGAAGATGCTTATGACTAGTGCAAGATAGTATTACTGAAACCCAATGTCTTCAGCCAATATCATGGGATTTGTTTGTTACTGAGTTCAAAGAGCAATACGTTCCCCTGATTTACATCTATGAGAAAAAGGAGTTTCTAAACCTCAAGCAAGGCAGGATGACAGTGACTGAGTACTAAAGAGAGTTTACTCAACTTAGTAAATAAGCTTCAAAGATGATCACCTGTGAGAGAGACAAGTGCTGAAGATTTGAGTATGGTCTCAATGCAGAGATAGGTGACTTTATGATTGCACTCCAACTTGTTAGATTTACTCAGGTGATTGCTTCCACAACTAGTGTGGAGTAGAGAAAGAGGAATAAAACAAAGGAAGCATCTAGACAGATAGTGACTTCAATGACTTAGTCCTCAGGCAAGAAAGGTTGGTTCTACCTAGGATAGTCTCATGGTAGGAGTTAGGGACAAAGTAGGGGTTACACATAGGATGGACCACATAGGAGGGGACAACCCTCTAGAGCTGCATCTGCAGTTGGTAGCACTCAAACACAGACTACCCGAAAGAGTATTCTAGTTTGTGGCACTTGCCACAAGAGTCACAGAGGAGAGTGCTGGAGAAATATAGGTGCTTGCTACATATGCGAATCTAAGGATCATATGAAGAGAGATTGTCCTCTAACGATAGGCAATGCACCTGCCCAGACTACATAGTTAGCTCCAGCTCAAATAAGACAACAAACTAGATGAGGTCATACAAGAACTACACAAGCAGTCGTTGAGACTGTCAACAGGCCAAGACCATGTCGAGCACTAATTAGAGCTTATGCTATGAGGGTCAGAGAGGACCATAAAGCAGTTGATGCGATAGTGAGTATATTTTCTTTACATGACTCTAATATATGTTCATTAATTGATCCGGGTTCAACACACTCTTATATATTCAAAAGTACACCAAGATAATAGAACATGGTTAGAGAAAATCTTGAATATGAAATTGGGGTTATGAATTCCTTAGGGCATAATATAATAATGAACATTAATTATAGAGGATGCCCTTTGATTGTACATGGGAGAAAATTTTCGGTAGACTTGATAGAGTTGCCATTTCATGAGTTTGATGCCATTTTAGGTATGGATTGGCTATCACAACATGGGGTAGTAGTAAATTGCAAGGAAAAATTTGTGATTTTGAAATCACTTGAACAAGTAGATGTAAAAATGGTAGGTGAGCTGTTTATATAGATTCCATAAGTCATTTCAATAATGAAAGTCGAACGAATGATGAGAAAGGGATATGAAACCTATTTGGCTCATGTGGTTGATACTAGAAAGGGAGGTCCAAAACTTCAGGATATCCCTACAGTGAATGAATTTCCAGATATGTTTTCTGATGATATACCCGGATTACCACATAATAGAGAAGTTGAGTTCTCTATAGAGCTTATAACATGCACAACACTTATATTAATAGTGCCATACAAAATTGCACTTTCTGAATTGAAAGAGCTTAAGGCTCAATTGCAGGATTGTTAAATAAAGGATATTTTAGACTGAGTGTATCTCTGTGGGGAGCACCAATGATGTTTGTAAAAAAGAAGGATGCATCAATGAGATTATGTATAGACTATAGGCAGCTAAATAAGGTGACAATCAAGAATAAATATTCATAACCATGGATCGATGACTTATTTGATCAGCTGAAAGGTGCAGGTATATTTTTGAAGATTTATTTGAGATTAGGGTATCACCAGTTGAGAGTTAAGGCAAGAGATATAGCCAAGACGATATTTAGAACCAGATACATGCATTATGAATTTATGGTTATGCCTTTCGGGTTAACCAATGCTCCAACAATCTTTATGGACCTGATAAACATGATATTCAGACCCTACATAGACCAATTTATTGTGGTCTGCATTGATGATATTCTGTTGTATTCTAAAACACCTAAAAGAGCATGATCAACACTTGAGGATAATGTTATAGACATAAGGGAGCAAAGATTGGATGCCAAGTTCTTAAAATGTGAATTTTGGTTGGATGAAGTTGCTTTTCTTGGACCTATTGTATCTTTAGATGGTATACAGATCCTAGTAAGGTAGAGGCTGTTATGAGTTGGAAGCCTCCCCGCAATGTGACAGAAGTTAGAAGTTTCCTTGGATTAGTTATTACTACATAAGACTTGTTAAGGGCTTTTCAGTAATTGCTTCACCTTTAACCAGACTACTAATGAAGGATGTGAAGTACGAGTGGACAGTCAAATGTCATCAGAGTTTTGATAGTTTGAAAAAATGTTAACAAAGGCTCTAATTTTGATAGAACCAGTTCCTAACAAGAAGTATGTCATCTACAGTGATGCATCTCATAATGGACTGGGGTTTGTATTGATGCAAAAAGGCAAGGTAGTAGCATATGCATCCAAGCAGCTGAAAAATACATAAGAAGAATTCCCCTATATATGACTTAGAATTGGTGGCCATTGTCTTTGCGTTGAAGATTTGGTGTCACTATCTTTATGGGGAGAAATGTTTCATTTATACATACTATAAGAGTCTAAAGTATCTTCCCACACAGAGAGATCTTCATTTGAGACAGAGGCAGTGCTTAGAGTTGATAAAAGATTATAACTGTGTTATTGGTTACCACCCAGGCAAGCCCAACATAGTGGCTATTGCTCTGAGTAAGAAGATGGTAGCAGAGTTGCACATTTGCCCTACACTTGATCAAAAGATTATTGATTCAAAGAGGTAGGATAGTAAGCTTGTTGAGACAATTTAGTTGGTCTCTAAAGGGGGAGAGATCTAAGTATATAATTGAGACAGATGGTGGGTTATACTATCAGGGCTGTTTATGCATGCCCAAAATTGATGAACTGAGACAGAGGTTATTACAAAAAGCACATGAAACGAAGTATACGATGCACCTAGAAAGCATGAAGATGTATCATGACCTTAAGAGTAAGTACTAGTGGATAGGTATGAAAAGAAATATCACAAAGTATACGACCAGATCAAGGCAGAATATTAGGTACCATCAGGATTACTACACCAATCACTATACCAGAATGGAAATGAGAGCAGATTACTATGGACTTTGTGATTGGGTTTCTAGTTATACCTCGAAAATAAGATGTTGTATGGGTTATAGTGGATAGGCTTACGAAGTCAGCTCACTTTTTGCTTATTAGGAGAGATTTTTCTTTAAACAGACTAAAAGAGCTTTATCTCAATAAGATAGAGCGACTATATGGAGTGTCGATCTCTATTGTTTCAGATAGGGACCCCAAGTTTACTTTTTAGTTTTGGGGTAGTCTGCATAGTGCTTTGGGTACCAAGCTCAGTTTTAGCATAATTTTCATCCTCAAACTGATGGACAATCAAAAAGGGTGATTCAAATATTGGAAGACTTAATGAGGAGTTGTATAATAAAGTTCGAGGGAAGCCGGGACAAGTACCTACCACTGATGTAGTTTGCTTATAATAACAACTATCATTCTAGTATTGAGATGGCTCCATTATATGGTAGGAAGTGTCCAACACCCCTATGTTGGATAGAGCTCAATGAGAGAAAGCTAGTGGAGCCAGACTTGGTACAGGACATCGAGAAAAAGGTATAGGTTATCCACGATAGATTGAAGGCAGCTTCTGATAGATAAAAGTCATATGCAGACCTTAAGAGAAGAGAAATAGAGTATGCAGTAGGAGACAAGGTTTTCCTTAAAGCTTCCCCTTGGAAAAAGGTTTTGAGATTTAGTAAGAAGGGTAAGTTGAGCCCGAGATTTATTAGGCCTTATGAGATTTTAGCAAGAGTGGGACCAGTTTCTTACAACTACCACTAGAGTTGAGCAAGATAAAAATTAAATTCTTCCCATATTATCCCAATTGAAGACATTGAGGTGAGACTAGATTTGACATATGAGGAAGAACTAGTTCAGGTATTAGCTAGAGAAATCAAGAAACTCAGGAACGAATGAGTACCATTAGTCAAGACCTTATAGAGAAATCATTTGACAAAAGAGGCTACATGGGAAAGTGAAAAAGTGATGAAACCCAATATACATAATTATTTAGAGATAGTACAATAGGTAATTTCAAGGATAAAATTCTTTAAAGGGGAGAGAAATTTAATGCCCACAAGTTAGGGCTTAGAAATAACATGTTAATAAAGGTATTTGAAGGGTTTATAAGAGGTATATAGTGGTTAAGGATTTTGGTAATATGATAATAATGAAAAAGATAAGAAAAAGTGAAGTTCCCAACATTCATACTCATAACAGAGGTAATCACGGCTGTGAATGTTGTAAAATTTAGATTCTAAAGCTGAAGAAATTCACGGCCGTGACACTAGGGATTGTTTATTCGTTATTTCATCATAAAATCTATCGAACCAAATTACTCCATCAATAAGTTTAATTCATTTAAAATTTTTATTATCTATCATGTGGTTTTTATGTATATCACACACATATTCTAAATAAATTCTAATTTGTGGGCATTACAATTCTCTTCCCCTTAAAATGTTTCATCCTCAAAACATACATAGTATGTCATCATTGAACATATGCAGATATTGAGCTTTCATCACCTCCTCACTTTTCTATGTTGCTTCTTCGATTGCATGACTTCTCCATAGCACTTTCACTAATGGTATTTGCTTATTCCTAAGCTCCTTAATATCTCTGGCTAGAATTTAGACAGGCTTTTCTTCATATGTCAAATCTTATCTCACTTGAATGCTTTCAGCAGGTATGATGTGAGTAGGATCTGATCTGTATGGAAAACATCATCTATCTGACTCAACTCCAGTGGTAGAGCAAGTCTATAAGCAACAGGTCCAACTCTCTCTAATATTTCATAAGGTCCGATGAATCTTGGGCTTAACTTGCCACATAATTTTCTTTCAGGGATAAAATTTAAGAATAACTTTATCACTCACTGCATATTTATTGTCTCATCTCTTAAGGTCAGCATATGATTTTTGTTATATGTAGCTGCCTTAAGCCTTTCTCGAATTGTAACACCCCCTTACCCCACTTCCGTTTAACAAGGTAAGTGAGCATTACCCATCTAACTGTTTTATAAAATTAATGAAATGAAGTATAATTTTTTTTAAAAAGAATATTGCAGATGTTGAAATAAAAATTATTACAAGTACAAGTATCCAAAGTTTTATTTATTTATAAAATATATTAACTACATTCATCTATGTCTCTTACTTTATAATTCACATCTTTAATACACATTATATGAAATAAAACTATAATCTAATTTACAAAGTTTTTGATAAAATATACCAAACAAAATCAAAGCTTTTAGTTGGTTCCTTCTAGGTACCCTTCTTCTTCTGACAATTCTACTATCTACAGCTACCCTTCTAAAACCTGCGCGAGAGAAAACCACCCACGCTAATCAACTAGCTTAGTGGTGCTTCAATGATAAAAATTTTACATCCACATATTTTGTTACATGTCATTTATATATTTAACAATTTAGGCATCAAATAAAGAATTATATAAAATCAAACAAATTTCATTCAACATGCAATAGTTAACAAGTTTAATTAATATAACATTCTTAAAATAACATACTTTAACATTAATATCATATTTTTTTCTTGTGCCCATAACATATATAATTGGACTAACTAATAGGAATAACGATATTGTCATTTCTAGCCTTCATAATATTGCACTGAGCTTTTTATAATAATGTCATTATCGGCTTAATATTTTGTCATTACCAGCTTAATAATTTTGTGCCGAGCACATTTATAAATTTACCATTATCGGCTTTTATATTTGGCACCGAGTGGCTTAAATCCCCTGATTGGCATGCCAAACTATTCTCTATTCTAGTTCTTGATTAGGTGTCATAGGGCTTAACTATTTTTATATTAATTCACATTATTTTCAAAAATTGATAATTTTACTAAATTTCACCAATAAGCTTATTTATTTTTATTCTTTGTTCTCATTGTCATTGCATTAGAATCTCATACATAATTAATTTATTGAACTTTATAATTACCATTAAAGTAAAAATTCACACTAATTATTACATATCCTTATCACACCACATGCACAAACCCAATATTTCAAGTATTTACTTATGGCAGATTTTGGTACTAATTTTGGGCTTCATTTTTAGCCAATTTATAATTCAAATTAAGATTTTGTTTTCTTATAAAATTTTTATCTTATTGTCTTAGCTTTCAAATGCATCAAAAATCAATCAAATCCAAGTTTTCTATCAAAAGTTATGGCCAATTGAACATTGAATCATTACTGAAATTTTTACCCAGAATTTTCTGGATAGATTTTAGGTCTGAACTTTATATATTTTTCTGGGCAAATTCAAACATATTTAGGCTTTATGGTCTGAATAAATATATAAGCTCTATGTCTTAGCTTTCATTTCCAATAAAGAACATACAAAACGGAGTTCTAGAACTCAAGTATCATCAAAATAGTCAAGCCTACAGCAGGGTCATCAATTGGCATCACTCTATACACTACTTACATTTATCATATGCATTTATTTTTATGTCAAAGTTTCTAGATCACAATTACATTCACATATCTTAATGATTTCACACCATTTGGTCTCATTACCACATAAAACATTTAAAGCCAATACTTAGCCACATTATGACACACCACACCCATATTACACACATTAAACATAATTTCATACCATTAATTTATATGTAAGATTTTTATCAAAGAAGCACATACCTAATCAGCCTTGGATCTTCCCTTAATTCTTCTTTTCCTCCCCTTATTAGTTAGCTTTCTCCTTGCCTTTGTCACCCTTTTGAGGGCCTCTCATTGGTTTATTTATTTTTCCTACACAACCATATCATATCTCAATTCCAATATCCATTTTCAAAGCTTTTTATGTCTACAAAATCTTCTAATGCTCCTAATATGTTTTATACCTTAATTGAGCTAAAAAGTACTAAGGTTAAACTTCCTTCTTCTTAGGTCATGGCTGCCCAAAAAACATATCCTAATTCCCAATTCATTTTCTTCAATTCAACACTCAAATCATACTTAATCTATCACCAATCGTTGTGCTTCTTTGCTAATTCCAATTTTCTCCAAATTTATTTTAACTATGGAAGTCCCTTCTTCATCCATTAGCATCATATTTCTTTAGTATTTAAGTGATAAAACAATTAATTAACATCAATTCTCATTAATTCAAAGTTTAACTACAACTTTCCTCAACTAATCACAAACTTAAATTTCTACTTCCAATCTTGCAACATAAGCTCAATCTGCCAAACCTAATCACATCTATCATCATTATGGGTCTTAAATAGAAGAAACAAAGGTTGAATTCAAGAAAAATAAACTCACCTTAATGGTTCCCAAAGTTGACCGAAATCTGTCCCAACTCTTCTCCCTTTTTCTTCTTCTTTCTTCCTTCCTTCTTATTCCTTAGTTATATTTGTAGTAAAAAATCTTTAATTCTGATTTTTCCTCTCTCAAAATTAATTTATGTCCTCACTTTTTCAAGCTTGATTGGAAGAAAAAATGGAGCTTTTGGTATGGAGAGGTGGACGGCTAAGCAAAAGGAGAAAAGAAGATGAAGAATTAGACTTATGGAAGAGTGTAGAAATTCTTCTTCCTTCTTGACTTTTATACCTTGATTAAGGTGTGGGTCCCACTAATTAAAATTAATTATAATTCTTATTGGTTAATTAAGTTAATTAATCTGGATTAACATTTAATGGCTTTTATGGATATGATGAACATGATCTTTAGAGCATATTTAGATCGTTGTGTGGTAGTCTTTATCGATGACATCTTGGTGTACTACAGTGGTCGAAAGGAGCATGATCAACATTTGAGATTTTAGACTTTGATGGAGAAGCAATTGAATGCCAAGCTATCAAAATGTGAATTTTTCTTGCAAGAAGTGGGCTTTGTAGATCGCATTGTATCAACTAAAGGCATTGGAGTTGACCTAGTAAGATAGAAGTTATTCTTTGTTAAACCTTGAGGGGTATTTCTGTCATTTTGTTGATAACAAATAAAATAGCAATATTGTATTAACATACTTGTATTCTAAGTCTATTAAACAAGGTATGGAATAAAATAGCAAGAATGGAGAATGGAAAAATAATTCTTGAAAGACAAAATTAAGGAAGTAGCATGTTCACGCCCGTGACCATATGTGTCACGCCCGTGAAAAAGATAACTGTCACCAAAACCAACATTTGAAGTTCACGGCCATGAAGAAAGACACAAACCGTGAATTAAACATTTAAGTCACGCCCGTGAAATCAAATGTCACGCCCGTGAATTTGCATGACATTTTCATCCAGAGAGCTTCACGACCAAAGTCACCACTTGGATCATGCCTAGGAAATTTGTCACGCCCGTGAAGGTGTATGTCACGCCCGTGACCCAATGTTTCAAAACTTTCTAGAGAGCTTCACAACCAAGGTCACCACTTCAGTCACGGATTGGGAAGAATAGTCACGCCCGTGACAAACATAGTCACGCATGTGAAAGATGAAAGAGAAAAATGTTAGGCGCGATTATTTGGTTGGTACAACGGCTAGTTTCATATTAAATGTACCCTAACGGCTATAATCAGCTAAGGGAGTATAAATGGAAGTCATTTATGCATTCAGTACAAGAGGATAACAAATACTTTCAATCAAAATCTAATTACAAGTAATTTGTACATTCAATACTTTGAGAACCAATATTTATTCTCTATAAAAATCTTTTTGCTCATCATTTATTGAGCAATAAAGATTTATGAGTGTTTCTCTCTGTAATCATTTATTACTCAAGTGAGTTTTGGGTATTTCTAGGTTAAGAGTAGAACACTTGTAAGGGTTAGTTGTGTGAGCCTTTAAAACACAAAGTAAAGGTTGTTTGTGTGAGCCTGTAAAACACAAGATAAAAGGTTATTTGTGTGAACCTGTAAAACACAAAGAATTGGTTATTGTGTGAGCCATTAAAACACAAGGGATTTCTGGGTTAGGTGTGAGCCATTGTGAGAAACACCATAGTTGGGAGTGAGCTTGTAAAACTCCATTGTAACACTTAGTGTGTTTAGTGAAACTCCCAATTGCGATTAGGGAGAGGAGTAGGGTTTGTTAACACCCGAACCTCTATAAAAATCCTTGTGTCTAATTTCTCTATCCCTCCTTAAATTAATTTTTAATTCCGCACTTTAAATTTTAATTTTTGAAACTCCAATTGAACCCCCCCTTCTTGGCTTAATATCTGGGAAACAATTGGTATTAGAGCTAAGTCTAGCATCGAAGCCTAAAAAGTGCTGGTAAAGATTAAGATATGGCCAGTTAAGGATTCCAAAGTCTCAAACCTTACTTTGATGGAGCAAATTATGCCCATTGGAAGTTTCAGATGGAGACATATCTGGATAGTGAAGGAATTGAAGTCTGGGATAGTGTACGAAAAGAATGGACACCACCAACTAGAAGAGGAGCTGATGGTGAAGAAGAAATCCTATCATGAGATGATTGGACAGGGCCTCAAAGAAGAGCAATTTTCAAAAAGAAGAAGGCAATGACAATCCTATCAAGCTCATTATCTATTGAAGAATGTGGAAGGATACAATACTGCCCAACAACATACAGCATGTGGAAGACATTGGAAAATTATCATGAAGGAACTAAGCAAGTCAAATCCAAGAAGATTCAACTTCTTACATCAGAATATGAACTCTTCAAGATGAAATCCAATGAGTCAATCACTGACATGACCAACCGTCTTCTAGCCATTATAAATGTAATGAGGAAACTTGGGAAGCATCTGAGCCTGGAAGATGTAAACAACAAAATCCTGAGAAGTCTTCCTCTTAAAGACTATGGCTCAAGAGTTGCTCGCATAGAAGAAGCAAATGAAGACATGAGCATCATGAATACCAATGTGCTGATTGGCAAACTTCTCACACATGAAATGGCAGTGAAAAGAGATAGAGAGCTTGAAGCAGAGCCAGAGAAAAGAAAGCCCTTAGCACTCAAAGCCTCTACTTCAAAATCTCAAGAAGAAAGTGAAGATGATGAAGAATTGAGTGATCATGAAAATGAGGACATTGCTATGCTTTCAAGAAGATTAAAAAGAATCATTGAGAAGAAAATGAGCAACACAAGAAAATTTAGGCAAAGAAACCTCAAACAAACTTCTAATGATGCACAAAGAAGTAAGGAAAAGGTAAAGTGCTATGAGTGTGGAAAGAAAGGACATATCAAACCAGAATGTCCAAGGCTCAAGAAGAATAAGAGAAAATACCAAAGAGACAATGAGGAGAAAGGTCACAAAGCCACATGGGATGACGAAAGCTCTTCAAGTGAAAAAGATGACAATGAAAGCGAAAAGGTCAACCTATGCTTCATGGCTATTGAGGATCACGTCTCGGACAAGGTCAAATCACTACACTCATACTCTTTCAACAATAATGATAATGATAGTAATAGTGATAGTGATGATGATGATGATGATGATGATGATGATGATGATGATGAGCAAAGCCTTATAGAAGAATTGAATCTAGAATTAGAGAAATATAGGAGTAAATTCAGTACTTATAGAAATAACATCTCTAATTTAAAAAAAAAAATAGATGTTTTAGAAAAGGAGAACATTAAGCTTAAATCATCTAATGAATCTCTTCAAAAATCATTAGATGAACACTCATCAAAACCCTCAAATAATTCCTTGCTTAAAGAAAATAATACTTTAAAAAATGAAGTTAAGGAACTTAGAAATTCAATTTCAAAATTTCACAAAGGAAAGAGAGTTTAGATACTCTCATTGTGTCTCAAAGGCCACCTTTAATTAGACATGGTCTAGGATTTAAAGACACATCATCATCTTCTCACAAAACCATTTTTGTTAAGTCTAGTGAACCTCACATCTCCACACTTGTTAGAACAGCACCAAGAAATAAGCATATTAAACATTCTATACATAAACAGAGTAATCATGCCTTTATATATATGAAGCATGCATCTACAAAATCATCAATTAATCATGACTATGCATGTCATCATTCTCAAAATAAGGTTGATGGAAATATGGTATTCAAAAATCTTGTAAGACCAAAAAGCAAGTTTAGACCAAAACTGTGTAATTATTGCATGAAATTTGGTCACATAAATAAATATTGCTGGATAAGGAAGGCTCATTGGGAACCTTCATGTGCTAACCCTCAAGGACCCAAACTCATTTGGGTACCTAAAAATCATACTTAAATTGTGATTCTATAGGTATGCCTTAAGTCCACAATAAACAAAAATACTTGGTTAGTAGATAGTGGATGCTCAAGGCATATGACAGGAGATAAAGAACTCTTCAATGAAATCAAAAATATTGATGGAGGTAAAGTTACCTTTGGAAACAATGCTAAGGGTAAGGTAATTGGCATTGGCTCTATTGGTATTAATGGTACTTCTTTTCTTAAAGATGTCTTACTTGTTGATGGTTTGAAACATAACTTGTTAAGTGTAAGTCAATTATATGATAAAGGAAACAAAGTAACCTTTACTTCCAGCAAATGTCTTGTAACCTCTATTGATGGTCAATAGATATTTAAAGGAAATAGAGATGTCAACACATACATAATAGATTTCTATGAATTATCTAACCATTCCTCTAAGTGTCTTGTGACTATTAGTGATGAATCTTGGCTGTGGCATAGAAGGCTTGGTCATGCTAACATTGACTTAATACAAATCCTCAGCACAGGAGAACTAGTAAAAGGACTACCAAGAGTTAAATATGAAAAAGGCAAGACATGTGAACCTTGCCAAAGAGGAAAGCAACACAAGTCATCCTTCAAAGCCAAAAACAGAGTAAGTACCTCAAAACCTCTTCAACTCCTGCATTTAAACTTATTCGGACCTACTAGAATTGCTAGCTTAGGAGGAAAACATTATGCATTTGTCATCGTAGATGATTACTCTAGATTTACTTGGGTAATTTTCTTAGCTCAAAAGAGTGATGCTTTTGAAAATTTCAAAAACTTGTCTAAAAGGGTTCAAAATGAAAAAGGGTACTATATTTCAAAGATAAGAAATGATCATGGCAAAGAATTTAAAAATGAAAACTTTGAAAGCTTTTGTCTTGAACATGGCATTTCACAAAATTTCTCATCTCCTAGGACACCTCAACAAAATGGGGTAGTTGAAAGGAAAAATCAACTTTAATTGAAATGGCTAAAACAATGCTCAATGAATATGATTTACCAACTTACTTTTGGGTAGAAGCCACAAACACTACATGTTATATTTCAAATCGAGTTTTCAAAAGACCTCCTTTAAATAAAACCTCATTTGAGCTATGGAATGGAAGAAAGCCCTTGATATCATACTTTAAAGTATTTGGATGCAAGTGTTTCATATTAAATACCAAGGACAATCTTGGAAAATTTGCCTCTAAATCTGATGAAGGTATCTTTTTTGGATACTCTACAACCAGCAAACCATATAGAGTTTTTAAAAAAAGATCATTAACTGTTGAAGAATCCATGCATGTTGTCTTTAATGAATCTAGTAGACTTGATCTTGTGAAAGGTAGTGTTCTTGATGATGTTGTAGGTAATATGGAAAGACTTGATCTTGAAAATGGAAAAGAAGAAAATGATCAAGAAGATTTACATCAAAATGATTTTCTACCTCAAACTCAAGAAGAAAACGAACAAGAACTCCCAAAAGAATGGAGAATGATGAAAAATCATCCAAAAGAGCAAATCATTGGTGATCTCTTAAGGGGAGTAAGTACTAGTCACTGACATATGCATGTCACATGAATTTCAATTTCTTCCAAATGGATGTGAAAAGGGCATTTCTAAATGGTTATATAGAAGAAGAAGTATATGTAGAACAACCATTCACGGTACTCCACTTGAAGAAAAGGCCTCTCCTTTCATTGAGGTCCTTTGAATGGCAAATTATCCAAAGTCTCGGGCTAGAAACGACAATGACAGATCAACTTCAGGCCTGTCACTTGAAAGAATTTGTGGACATTCACCAGCCCACATTGAAGGAGCTAACACTGGAATTCCTTAGCACTCTGCAAGTGTCATCTACTGGAATGGTGAAATAACAACTCTGCAAGAATCCCAACACCCTCAATGCCACATCATTCGGGGACTTATTTAACTTACCATCGGATGGCATACTGAATGACAACGAAGTAGAATTCTTCGCCACTCGAGCTGGGACCTATTTTAGCACCAATTGCAGTTGGGATGTCGAGAAGACCAAGAGCACTCATCTCAGGTCCCTAGTGCACAAATACTTGCATAGGTTCCTAACCTATAGCATATTCGCTCAGGGAGACATCAATGGGACCATCCGGAAATCAGAGCTCTTCCTATTTGAGATGGCTAGAAGAGGACTCACAGTGGCGCTTTCTAGATGGTTTGCAAAGCATCTTCTGTCCATTGCCACCAAACCCACAGGAGATATACTGATTGGTGGTTATGTCACCCATATAGCCTTGAAGCTTGGCTATTTGAAGCTGGATGAGCATCATTTCAATCTCATCCCTGGGCATCCTTGAGATCGATTGGATGTCGAGTCCTTTATCAAGATGGGAGCGGCTGTCAGAATTGTTCATGAAAATAATATTTTCTACCACTTCACCAACACTACTGGGGAGATCATTTGGGAAGACAATGACACAGAGGACTTCAAAGCCGGCCTCCAGGGGATCCAGCAAAAGAAAAGGGCTCAGATTGAGGAAGCACCTCCAGCGGCTAAGCAGGACATTGCTCAATCCTAGGTTTCCACACCAAATCTAGCGCAACAAGTGGTAGACCTCTTGGCACCACGATTCGAGCAGCTGTAGGCTTCGATGGACGAGAGGTTGGAAAACCTCAAAGAGTGCATGGAGTCACGGATGGACAACCTTGCGGCAGAGGTTGCTAGACTTCGAGATAGGATGTCCGACTAGGTGTTAGGCTAGATGGTAGCCTAAATTTATGTGTTTGCTTGTTTATTTTCTTTGTTGTTTTGTTTTTTTTTGTTTGTTTGATTGTATTTCCTTTCTGATTCATATTTCCTTTGGTGTGTATCTTTTTGAACAATCAAATATATTTGCTTTGTTTATCCTTTGATATCTTTATATTCTTTTTGATTGATGACAAAAGGGGGAGAACCTAGCAATATATTAAATGAATGAATTTTTTGAATAAAAAATAAGAACCTAGAAATACATTGACATTGAGTTAGGTTAGGAGAAATTAGAAATACTCAAACTTTGATTCAAAATTAATATGCAAGTATGAAATGGAGAAATTGAGCTTTATACACATTAGATATATCTTAAGTATAATTTTCATATACCTTAATGCAAATTACATAAATGAATATGTCATAATATACTCTAAATATACCTTACATATACTTCATGCCTTAAAAAAGGAATTTTGGTATATATTGGATATACTTTGCATATAACTTGCATATACTTAAAAATCAGAAAGTTTATTTCAATGTTACATCATTCTTTACAATTCTTGCATTTTATCAATTTTTTATCCTAAGTATCTTTTGAGGGAGAGACTTCTCAAAAGCACATATTGCTAGAATATTTATCACCATCAAAAAGTGGGAGATTGTTAAACCTTAAGGGGTATTTCTATCATTTTGATGATAACAAATAAAATAGCAATATTGTATTTAAGATACTTGTTTTCTAAGTCTATTAAACAGGGTATGGAATAAAATAGCAAGAATGGAGAATGGAAAAATAATCCTTGAAAGACAAAATTAAGGAAGAAGCATGTTCACGCCCGTGACCATATATGTCACGCCTGTGAAAGAGCTAACCATCACCAAAACCAACATTTGAAGGTCACAGCCATGAAGAAAGACAAAAACCGTGAATTGCACATTTAAGTCACTCCCGTGAAATCAAATGTCACGCCCGTGAATTTTCATGACATTTTCATCTAGAGAGCTTCACGACCAAAGTCACCACTTGGATCACGACTGGGAAGTTTGTCACGCCGGTGAAGGTGTATGTCACGCCCGTGACCCAATGTTTCAAAACTTTCCAGAGATCTTCATAACCAAGGTCACCACTTCAGTCACGGCTTGGGAAGAACAGTCACGCCCATGACAAACATAATCACGCCTGTGAAGGATGAAAGAGAAAAATGTCAGGCGCGATTATTTGGTTGGTACAACGGCTAGTTTCATATTAAATGCACTCTAACGGCTATAATCAGCTAAGGGAGTATAAATGGAAGTCATTTATGCATTCAGTACAAGAGGATAGCAAATACTTTGAATCAAAATCTAATTACAAGTTATTTGTACATTCAATACTTTGAGAACCAATATCTATTCTATGTAAAAATCTTTTTGCTCATCATTTATTGAGCAATAAAGATTTGTGAGTATTTCTCTCTGTAATCATTTATTACTCAAGTGAGTTTTGGGTATTTCTAGGTTAAGAGTAGAACACTTGTAAAGGTTAGTTGTGTGAGCCTTTAAAACACAAAGTAAAGGTTGTTTGTGTGAGCTTGTAAAACACAAGATAAAAGGTTGTTTGTGTGAGCCTATAAAACACAAGATAAAAGTTTGTTTGTGTGAGCCTGTAAAACACAAGGAATTGGTTATTGTGTGAGCCATTAAAACACAAGGGATTTCTGGGTTAGGTGTGAGCCATTGTGAGAAACACCATAGTTGGGAGTGAGCTTATAAAACTCCATTGTAACACTTAGTGTGTTTAGTGAAACTCCCAATTGCGATTGGGGAGAGGAGTAGGGTTTGTTAACACCCGAACCTCTATAAAAATCCTTACGTCAAATTTCTCTATCCCTCCTTAAATTAATTTTTATTTCTGCATTGTAAAGTTTAATTTTTAAAACTCCAATTCAACCTCCCCTTCTTGGCTTAATATCTGGGCAACATTCTTGAATGGAAGCCATCCCAGAATGTGATAGAGTTCAAGCATTCCCTAGGATTAACAACCTATTATAGACAATTTGCGAAGGGTTTCTCATCTATAGATGCATCCATGACCTGATTACTCCAAAAGGATATTAAATTTGATTGGACAGACAGTTGTTAAGCTAGTGTTGACTGATTGAAGGCCTTGTTGATTGTGGCACCAGGTCTATTGTAACCCACTCTAGGAAAGGACTTTTGTGGTATACAGTGATGCCTGACAAAATGGTTTAGGTTGTGTACTTATGCAAGAGGGTAAAATAATAACATATGCCTCCAAACAACTAAAACCACATGAATTGAACTATCCAACAAATGATTTGGAGTTGATAGCTATTGGTTTTACTTCAATGATTTGGCAACATCATCTGTATGGAGAAAAATACTATAAATATACAGACCACAAAAGTTTAAATATATAGGACTATAATTGTGTGATAGACAACTAGCTAGGAAAAATGAATGCAGTGGTTGATGCTTTGAGTCGAAAGATTCTAGCAAAACTATAGCACTCCCTTACCCTATTAGTTGTTAATAGTGTATGGAAGTGCTACTAAGCTCACTTTTGTAAAAACCAATGCTTAAATTATTGTATAATTTTTTTTTCAATTTTTGAGTTTATTATTAGTGGAATATTTATTACTATATTTCTTTTCCTTTTTTTATATCATTTAAATATGTAACTAGTGATGTAAATATTTTGATTTAAAATAACTCATTCATTAAACCATAATATTTAGAAATATATTTACAAATAATACCAAATATATGAATTACAAAATTCACTCATTATAAATCCTTCATGGCACAAATTTACATTAAAAAAAATTCTTAAAATTTAAATTTTACAATACAATTTCCAAAACATGCAAAAAGAAAATAAACTATTGCAATTTGATATTGGGGTTCCCAATTTTCCGATCGCTCTAACACAACAACTACGTTTATTTATTTACTATTCAAAATAACTATTTAATAATTGACAATTTTTTCTATTTATTTGATAGCTCACAACATCTTAAACCCGAACTAAACACTAGATGCAGGGTTGTGCTATCCGACAGTATACTCGTCGCCTACTTAATAATTTTATAACTCGGCATTTAATGCCTATATTTTTCCACAATAACTCAACATATTTTTGATGCCTACATAATTTTGGACTCAGCGCTATTTCTTAGTGTTTACGTAAATTAAATCTTAGCATTATTTTCTAGTGCCTACATTTCTACCATTTTATTGACATGCCAACTTATCCTAATTTCTAGTTCTCGACTAGATGTTATAGGGTTTAATTATATTTGTTACCTTTATTATTATTTACATAAATTATGTATGTAACACTAATATAATTTCACATAAATGCAATAATCTCCATTAAATATGTTACAATATCATACTTGCTCATTTAATCATTATAACTCTAAGAAAAGTCAATTAATATATTTTTATATCATAAAATTTAACAACCAACACATATATACAAGCTACCTTATTTTGGATAGTATTTATGCCTTATATTGCCCTGCATTTTTCATATTTTTAGACAGAATTTAGACAAGTGATTAACTAACACAATGTAGGTACATGTCTTAGCTTTAATTTTCAACTGAAATCACATTAAACTAAATTGTTTAGCAAAGTTATAAATTTTCTTTAAGCTATGTTCATTCTTTTGAGTACATTTTACACCTAATTCAAGGCATATTCAGGTCTAATGGTCTAAATGAAAGTTGAAACCCTTTATCTTAACTTTTCAACCCAATAAGAAAAACTCAAAAAGCACTTCAATTAATTCAACCCAGAACTCATGTTATGAGCAGAAAAGTAGACACTGACGAATTTTCCAACACTTCAATTAATTCTTACAATTTCCATCTGCATGGATCAACCTCATATTCAAATTTTTATTTTCACATTCATGGCATCATTTAATAACCAACTCATCACTCAATCAAAATATCAAGAATTACATACACAATTACACATAATCTCACAAAATCCAAAATCAACATTTTCCATATTGAATTTTTGCCAAATGTACATACCTCAAAATGTCCACTTCTCTTCACCTTTCTCTTCCCCCCTAGTTAGCTTTCTCCTTGCCTGTACTTTCCTCTCTGATTATGGTTCAAAGATTCTTTACCTTCTTGGCCTAAAAACAAATTTCACACTAATCAAGAACTAAACACACTAATCAACCCTTAATCACCATTAACATACTAATAATCCTAAATTACCAACTTTAATGGTAATTAACCCCAAAATCAGAGAACAAAGGAGAAGAAAACTAAAAAGATGAAAAATCTAATCTCACCTTTGTAGATCTTCAAAATGTCCAAAATTCTTCCCTTCTCTTTTTCTCTTCTTTTCGTCCTTCCTCTTCCTTTGCTTGGTTCACTATACTTCACTTTTGTTGTTGATCTTGCCTTAATCCAACTTTTTCCATCTAAACCTTAGCTTTAATTGAAGAAGAAGAAGAATTAGGGGAATATGGGTCACGACAACAAGAAGAAGAAGGAGAGAGAGTTTTCTTTGGTTAAGATGAGGAAGAAGAAGAATTTATGACCAAAAACTAGAATTTGACATTTATAGTTGGATTAGGTGGGTGGTTAAGATTATAATTTTGTCCCTCATTGGTCCATTAATTTAAATCACTCTCAGTTTATTTTAATCCAAAGAATATTCCTTTTCTTAGATAAAGATATTCCATTTTTGTACCTTCTTAAAATATCTATGTCAAAAACACCTTAAATTCCAATTTCGTTTAGTGAAAATTTATTATTTTCTAAATTTTAGTTCCAAACTTCAAAATTCTCAATTAATAATATCCAAAATATTTTATTATCATTTTAATTTTTTTCTATCATGTCTGAATTTAGATCCCTATTGGTTCTGTGCATTGGATTTTAGTCAACCTCGATCGTGGCCAAAATTATCAACCATTACAGAAACAATGGGTTCAACCTACTTTGCTTCAGAGAATTAAGGAAGATCATAGGTAAAACCCAAGTGATATGAAGTAATTGAGGTCGTGCACAAGGGTGGAGAGACCTTGATACTCAGTGGAATAAAATGGCAGTGTGCACCTTAAAGACAGATTGTTCATACATGATAAGTTTAAGTTAAAATGAGAGGTACTGAATGAGGTGCATAAATCAATTTATTCCATCCACCCTATAGTAATAAAAAGTAACAACATTTGAAAGCATGTTATTGGTGGCCTGGCATGAGAGGGACATCATGGAATTTACTACCAAATGTTTGATATGATAGTAAGTGAAAGTGGAACACCAATTACCTTCATGGTTGTTACAACTTATCTCCATACCAGAAATGGAAATGGGAAAGAGTCACAATGGTCTTTATGTCTAGTTTACCTTTAACCCAGAGAAAGCATGATGCAGTGTAGGTTACTATGAATGGGTTGAACAAGTCGGCACACTTTTTGTTAGTTCGAATGGACTATTCTCTGAACAAATTAGCAGAATTATACATACACGAGATAGTTTGACTTCATGGTATGCCAGTGTTTAATATTTTTGATAGAGACCCCATATTTTCATCCCAGTTTTGGAAGAGCTTTTAAGAAGTGCTTGGGACTTGTCTTAACTTTAATATAGTGTTATATCTACAAATAGATGGCCAATAAGATCAGGTGATTCAACTATTAAAACATATGTTATAAAGCTATGTAATAGAATTTGAAGGTAGTTAGGATAAATACTTGCCATTAATAGAGTTTGCTTATAATAACAATCATCAAGCTAGTATTGGCATGGCTCCATATGAATGTATGTATGGAAGAAAATGTTAATCTCCAATCTACTGGACAAAACACAATGAACATAAGCTAACATGGCCAAATTTGGTTCAGCGGATTGAAGAGAAAGTCAGGGTTATCTGGGATAGGCTAAAGGCAGCTGGTGAAAGACAGAAATTCTATGCAGACTTAAAGTGAAAGGATATAGAGTGTGTAGTAGGTGATAAATTATTCTTGAAGGTGTCCCCTTAGAAAAAAGTGCTATATTTTTGTAGGAATGACAAGCTGGGTCCCACATTCATAGGCCCTTATAAAGTGTTGGAATGAATAGGACTTGTAGCATATAGATTAGCCCTACCTTAATAGTTAGATAAGATCTATAATGTTTTTCTTATGTTTATGCTCAAGACGTATAGGTCTATTCCATCTCATGTCATTATAGTGGAAAGTGTAAAGGTACAACCACATCTAACATATGAAGAGGAAACAGTAACTATTTTGGCAAGAGAGATGAAACAACTTAGAAATAAATAAGTACCTCTAATGAAAGTTCTTTGGCATAACCATTCAGTTGAGGAGGCGACATGAGAAAGTGAAGAGGTCAAGTGGAGTCAATATCTATAACTATTCAATGGCAACCATTTAGGTATGATTTCGTGGATGAAATCTTTTACGGTAGAGAGAGTTGTCATGTTTGCCAATTTAGGCCTCGAACGACACATATGTTCATGATCAGATGCACCAGACCAATCGAATATTGAGCGCATTTGTTTATGAAGCCTTGGTCTAGTGGTTTATGTTAGCTCCTTCAATTCAATAGGGATTGCCTCGCAAAACCATATTAAAGTCATATGTGCTTTAGAATAATGTTAACGATGGACTCCTTCTCTCTTCAAGGTATTCCTTACCACTCACCAGGGAACATTTGGGTACATTACTCTTTTCATGTATGCTCTTGATATCATGACTACCTTTTTAGGTTAAAGTTCTATAATTCCTCTATAGAGATATTAGCCAACGATCAGAAGACCTTTCATTATGTTCCATATAATCTTTTTGTTCATGGAATTTCATGATCAATCTCTTTTGAATGACTCTTATTCATCTCCTTTGTCCCAAAAATTGATTCATCCTCATCCTAGTCTCTTTAGCTTGAACCAGCTATCCATTTATACTAACTGTGTGTCCTTTTAACTTTTTACCAATATTGGAAAACATGTGTATGTGTGTATATATATATATATATATATATATATATATATGTTTGTGTCTGTGTGTGTGTGTACTTTATCAACATTAACATTGTGTTCCATTTGTCAAGATTCAGAACGCCATACTCCAACTTCCTTATAACCAAACTATTTTGTATTAGTTATGCCCATGTGGAAGTATATACATGCATATGGATGGAATTGATGTCTATCACTGTGCTTAGGTTAACGTGATATGATGCAATAATGTTAACCATCACCTTTTATTCCTTATGTTTAGTTCCTCCCAACAATTGGTTAGGTTTTTCCATCAACAACCGAAACAAGCATTTGTGGGTTCAATGTGAAAATTGTTTTGGATTAAATTATAAGAAATTTTTTAAGTCAAGAATGAATCTTTGTGAACAATGTGGAATTGGATTCTACTGGGCCTTTTGATGTTTCCATCTCAATTATGACGTCTGGACACTCTGTGACACCCTTATAACAATTATTCTATATGTACGTTACATAGTCTGATACGATTATCAAGACTGTTGGTATCCTCTAAACTTGATTATAGTTGATGTGTGTAAATATTTGTTTTCTTAACTTAATGACCACAATATCATTAGCACTTTATTAATTCTTTTTATTTTCCAAAACTTTCGGCAATATAATGGCTATAAATCTACCTATCCCACCTATACTGCAAATAATCCACAGCTCATTTTGGCACAACAATACAAATATAATATAATATAAAATATTTTTCATTCAACCACAAGTCAACATTTAATTATGATACACATATCCATACATATATTCATATATACATGTCATTCTTAATAATATTCTACTATTATTTTTGTCCTTCCTTCTATGCCCCAAAGGTAGTATACTTTGTTCCGATGTCTTCCTAGCTATTAGCTGCACGCAGTCAAATAACTATGTGCTGAGCAATAAAATTGCTCAGTGGTGATTATAAATCTAAGGATTTTGATTATTACCAAATTACACACATCATGCAATATCAAATTTGTTGCCCAGATATTGAATCAAGAAGGGGGGTTGAATTGGATATTAAAAATTTTAACTTTTAAGTGCAAAAAGAAAAGTTAATTTTAGTAGGGATATGAAGACATGACATAAAAATTTTTATAGAGGTTCGGGTGTTAACAAACCCTAATTTTAGTAGTTGATCACAGGTGTGACATCATATCTTCACAGGTGTGAACATCCATCCTAGCCGTGGTCCAAGTAGTGACTCTAGCCATGAAGCTCTCTGGAAGAATTTGTCATGTCTTATCACGGGCATGACTGATATGATCATTCACGGTTGCTATCATTCTTCATGGCTGTGAACTTTAAATGTTGATAGTTCGTGCTAAGCTTTATCTCGGGCGTGAACATGTTATTTCTTCATTTTTATCTTTTTAAGATTAGTCTTCCATTCTCCATTCTTGCTATCATGTTCCATACCCTGTTCAATGAACTTAGAAAACAAGTATGTTAAATACATTGTTGCTATTTTATTTGTTAGTATCAAAATGACAGAAATACCCCTCAAGGAATTTGTCATGTCTTATCACGGGCGTGACTGATGTGATCATTCATGGTTGCTATCATTGTTCATGGCCGTGAACTTTAAATGTTCGATAGTTGGTGCTAAGCTTCATCATGGACGTGACATATAAGGTCACGGGCGTGAACGTGCTATTTCTTCATTTTTATCTTTTTAAGATTAGTCTTCCATTCTCCACTCTTGCTATCATATTCCATACCATGTTCAATGAACTTAGAAAACAAGTATGTTAAATACATTATTGTTATTTTATTTTTTAGCATCAAAATGATGGAAATACCCCTAAAGGTTCAACAATCTCCCCCTTTTTGATGGTGACAAATAATCTAGCAATATGTACTTTTAAGAAGTCTCCCCCTCAAAAGATGCTTAAGATAAAAAAAATTACTAAAGTGAAAGAATTGTAAAGAATGATGAAGAGTAGCATCAAAATATGCTTCCTAGTTTTAGGTATATGCACGTTATATGCAAGGTATATCCAATGTATACCAAATTTGTACTTGAAAACAAGTTAAGTATGAGCAAAGTATATTTATGGTATATTCAAGGTATATCAAGTGCATATTCATTCATGTAACTTGCATCAAGGTATATGCAAAGTATACTTAAGGTATATTCAAACTATATTAGCTTATTTTCATACTTGCATATTCATTTAAATTATGTGTTTCAAATATATTGCATTTAACTTTAAATATAATATATTGTTAGGTTCTCCCCCTTTTGTCATCAACAAAAAGAATAAATCATAATGGAAACCAAATTAATTATATTAATATAAAAAAGACAAATACAAGGATTTGAAAATAAATTGAAAGTCCTACATCAAACAAGCTAAAATAAAAAAAAAATAACATAGCTAACATCTAGTCTAGCTAGATTTTGAGCCGGACATCCCATCTCTAAGGCGAGCTACTTCCACCTCGAGGCTCTCCATGCGAGACTCCATGAAATCCTTGAGGTTCTCTAACCTCTCATCCACTGAAGCCTGCAATTGCTCAAACCGTGGTTCCAAGAGATCAACCACTTACTGAGCCAAGTTTGGTGTGGAGGTAGAGGATTGTCCAATTTCCTGCTCAACCTCTAGAGGTGCCATCTCAACTCAAACTCTCTTCCTCTGCTGGATTCCTTGGAGGCCAGCTTTGAAGTCATCCGAGTCATTGTCCTCCCAAATAATCTCACCAGCAGTGTTGGTGAAGCAGTAGTAGATGTTGTTCTTATGTACTATTCAAAAAACAGCTCCCATTTTGAAAAAGGACTCGAAGTCTAGTCAGTCTCATGGATGTGCTTGTACAAGGTTGAAGTGGTGCTCCTCTAGCTTCAATTACCCCAGCTTGATAGCAAGGTGAGTCACGTACCCACCAATCAGAATGTCTCCGGAGGGCTTGGTGACAATTGATAGAAGATGGTTTACAAACCATCGAGATAAAACAACTATTAGGCCTATTCGGGCCATCTCTAGGAGAAAGAGCTCAGACTTCCGAATCGATCCATTGCTATCTCCTCTGGCAAAAATGCTATAGGTTAGAAACCTATGCAAGTACTTATGCACTAGGGATCGAAGGTGGGTGCATTTCGTCTTTTTGACGTCCCAGCTGCAGTCAAGCCCCAAGTGAGTCCATGCCTAAGTAGCATAGAAATCCACCTCACTCTCATTCAGGATACCATCAGAGGGAAGGTTGAACATGTCACCAAACTCTGTGGCAGAGAAGGTGTTCGGATGCTTGCAAATTTAGAAGTTCACCGTGCCGATAGGAGAGACTTGCAAAGTGTTCAGGAACTCTAGAGTTGGTTCCCTCAGTGTCGGTTGATGGATATCAACAAAATCTTTCATATGACAAGCCTGGAGTTGTTTCGTCATGCTTTTCTCGAATCCAAGTGTTTTGATGGTTTGCCACTCAAATGATCGAGAGGAAAGGAGTGGTCTTTTCTTGAGAACTGAGTATCTTGGATGACAATGCTCTGAAATAATGTTTAGAAGGTAGTCCGTGTACCTTATTAGAGCATGAGACTTCTTTTCTGGTACCTTTGGAGGAGCTAGTTTCCATTTTTGATTGAGAAATGTATTTTGGAAGAGTGAAAATTTGATGGAAATTTTGGAGTAAAACCTAAGGTGTTTTGATTTCTAATGAGTGAGAAGGTTTTTGAAGATATTTATAGATGGAATGAGTTGTTAGGGGGCCGGAATCTTCAAAATGTTATTCAATGGTGTTAAATGAGGGAAGTTGAGAGAAGTTGGAGAGTTGGAAATGAGAGAAATAATGATAGAAATGTTTTATAGCCGACATCTTCACGGGCGTGAAAATTAGGTCACGGGCGTGAAATGTCATGTTCACGGTTTGCTGAAGAGACACTCTACCCGTGAAGAGAGAGGTGAAACTATTCACAATCTTGAAAATTAAAGGTAACAGGCGTGAATAATGAACTATCACGGTGGTGACAAACAAGTCACGGGCGTGAAGTGCAATCTTCACTACTTGTGATCGTGAAACAGAGCGTGACGCAAAGCGTGAATGCTTCTATAAGTTTTTGGTGGAAATGTTCATGGTCATGAATAATAGTCACGGGCGTGAACAAACTGTTTCACGAGGGTGATAGAAAAAGGTTATGGGCATGAAACATAGTCTTCATTACCTTCAACTGTGAAGCATGTCGTGAAGCAAGGCGTGAAAGCTACTAGAGCTTTTGGCGATTTTGATCACGACCGTGAATATATGTCATGGGCGTTAATTTCCTAAAATCCTCTTTAGATAAAATTAAGTCTAAAACAAGACTAAAGCATTTCTAAGGAACTTCTATCCCCAATAAATTACATTTCTATCAAATTAGCTACCTCATTTCTAAAAAAGATGAGACAAAAAAACAAGATTATCAATCAAGGTTCGACAATTTTTGGCAATCATAAAGTTAATCCATCAATCATACCAAGCTCTCTTCTTATGAAATTAAATCTTTCCTCATTTGAAGACTTAGTGAGGATATCTACCAATTGATTGTCTGTGCTTATAAATTCCAATACAACATCTCCAGATTGAACATGATCTCTATTAAAATGATGTCTTATGTCAATATGCTTACTTCTAGAGTGTTGAATGAGATTCTTATATATATTTATAGCACTAGTATTGTCACATCTAATAGGCATATGGTCCATACTCTGACCATAATCCTTAAGTTGTTGTTTCATTCAATGGATTTGTGTACAACAACATCCTGCTGCCACATACTCCGCTTCAGCGGTAGAAAGAGCAACTAAACTTGTTTCTTGCTAAACCAAGAAACTAAGCATTCTCCAATAAAGTGACAAGTACCTGAAGTACTTTTTCTATCTAAAAGACTTCCAGCGTAATCAGCATCTGAATATCCTATAATGTTAAAGGATGAATTTCAAGGATACCATAAACCTAGATGCAATGAGCCACGTAAATATTTTAAAATTCTTTTTACTGCATTTAAATGAGACTCTTTAGGAGATGATTGACAGCGAGCACATAAGCATACATTATACATTATACATTATACCCTACTCCTCTCTCCAATCACAATTAGGAGTTTCACTAACACACTAAGTGTTACAATGGAGTTTTACAAGCTCACTCCCAACTATGGTGTTTCACACAATGACTCACACCTAACCCAGAAATTCCTTGTGTTTTGATGGCTCACACAATAACCAATTCCTTGTGTTTTATAGGCTCACACAAACAACCTTTACTTTGTGTTTTACAGGCTCACACAAACAACCTTTCTTTGTGTTTTACAGGCTCACACAAACAACCTTTCTTTGTGTTTTACAGGCTCACACAAACAACCTTTCTTTATGTTTTAGAGGCTCACACAACTAACCATTAGAAGTGTTCTACTCTTAACCCAGAAATACCCAAAACTCATTTGAGTAATAAATGATTACAGAGAGAAACACTTACAAATCTTTATTGCTTAATAAATGATGACCAAAAAGATTTTCACAGAGAATAAATATTTGTTTTGAAAGTATTAAATGTACAAATAGCTTACAACCAGATTTTGATTCAAAGTATTAGCTATCCTTTTGTACTGAATGCATAAATGACTTGCATTTATACTCCCACGGAAAATTATAGCCGTTAGACTGCATTTAATATGAAACTAGCCGTTGCACCAACCCAAATAAGCGCGTCTGACATTTTTCTCTTTCATATTTCACGAGCGTGACTCTTTATGTCACGGTCGTGACTTAAGTGGTGACCTTGGCAGTGAAGCATTCTGAAAGGTTTTGAAATATTGGATCATGGGCGTGACATTTATCTTCACGGGCGTGACAACCTTCCAAGTCGTGGTTGAAGTGGTGACTTTGGTCATGAAGCTCTTTAGAAGAATTTGTCATGTAGTTTTGAGGGCATGACATTTCTTTCACGGGCATGACTTAATGTTCATTCATAGTTTGTTATCTTCCTTCATGGCCGTGAACTTCAAATGTTGGTTTGTTGGCAGTTAGCTTCATCACGGGCGTGACACATAGGGTCACGGGCGTGAACATGCCACTTTTTCAATTTTATCTTTCAAGGATTAATCTTCCATTCACCATTCTTGCTATTTTATTCCATACTGTGTTTAATAGACTTAGAAAACAAGTATGTTAAATACATTATTGCTATTTTATTAGTTATCATCAAAATGACGGAACCCCTCAAGGTTCAACAATCTCCCCCTTTTTGATGGTGACAAATAATCTAGCAATATGTGCTTTTGAGAAGTCTCCCCCTTAAAAGATGCTTAGGATAAAAAGTGATGAAGTGCAAGAATTGTAGAAAATGATGAAGTGTAGCATCAAAATAAACTTTCTAGTTTCAAGTATATACAAGTTATATGCAAAGTATATCCAATGTATACCAAAATTCTCTTCAAGGCATGAAGTATATGTAAGGTATATTTTGAGTATATCAAGTGCATATTCATTGTGTGTAACTTGCATCAAGGTATATGCAAAGTATACTTAAGATATATTTAAGGTGTATAAAGCTCAATTGCATACTTGTATATTCATTTTGAATCAAATTTTAAGTATTGCACTTAACATAATATATTGCTAATTTCTCCCTACTTAACTTAACTCAATATATTGGTAATTTCTCCCTACTTAACTTAACTCAATATATTGCTAGGTTTTTCATTTTGATGCAAAATTAAGTATTGCTTGCACTTATCTTAATATATTGCTAGTTTCTCCCCCTTTTATCATCAACAAGAAAAATTCAATAAAGATAAACCATAACGGAAAACAAAGGAAATATATTAATTATGAAAGAGAAGTACAAACAAAATTAAATAAAATTCAGAAAGGAAATTAAAATTTCCTACAAACAAGCAATCTAGAAACATACATAGCAAGGCTAATAGAAACATCTTGCCTATCATATAGCCGGACATCCTATCCCTAAGACGAGTAACTTCTGCATCAAGGTTGTCCATCCGAGACTCCATGAGGTCATTAAGGTTCTCCAACCTCTCATCCATCGAAGCCTGCAGCTGTTGAAATCGTGGTGCCAAGAGATCAACCACTTACTGAGCCAAATTTGGTGTCGAAGCCAAGGATTGTCCGATGTCTTGCTCAACCGCTGGAGGTGCCTCCTCAACTCAGGCCCTTTTCCTCTACTGGATTCCTTAGAGGCTAGCTTTGAAGTCCTTCTAGTCATTGTCTTCCCATATGATTTCTCCAGCAGTGTCGATGAAGCGGTAGTAAATGTTGTTCTCATGGACAATTCGAACAGCCGCTCCTATCTTGATGAAGGACTCTACATCCAATCAGTCTCGAGGATGCCCTGGGATGAGATTATAATGATGGTCATCCAGCTTCAGATATCCAAGCTTCAAGGCCATGTGGGTTACATACCCACCAATAAGTATATCTCCAAAGGGCTTAGTGGCAATGGATAGGAGATGGTTTGTAAACCATCAAGAAAGTGCCACTCTGAGGCCTCTTCAGGCCATCTCCAAGAGAAAAAGTTCAGACTTCCGAATGGTGCCATTGTTGTCTCCTCGGGCAAATACGCTATAGGTTAGAAACCTATGCAGATATTTGTGCACTGGGACTGGAGATGAGTGCTCTTGGTCTTCTTTATGTCCCAACTGCAATCCGTACCAAAGTGAGTCCATGCTCAAGTTGCATAGAACTCCACTTCACTATCGTTGAGGATGACATCCAAGGGTAGGTTGAATAAGCCCCCGAATTATGTGGTAGAGAGAGTGTTCGGATTGCTGCACAGTTGAAATTTCACTGTGCCAGTGGGAGACACTTGTAAAATGCTCAAGAATTCCAAGGTAGGCTCCCTCAAGGTGGGCTGATGAATGTCGACAAAATCCTTTAAATGACAGGCCTAGAGTTGCTCTGCCATTGCTGTCTCAAGCCTGATAGTGTGTACCGTCTGCCACTGAAAAGACCTTGATTAAATGAGATGCCTTTTCTTAAGTGTTGAGTACCTAGGATGGCAATACTTTGGGATTATGTTCATTAGGTAGTCTGAATACCTCCTGAGAGCATGAGATTTCTTCCTAATGCCCTTTGATGAGCCAATTTCCATATTGATTGAAGAAATGAACTTTAGAAGTGTTGAAGAAATTTGACAGAATTTGTGAGAAAACCCTAAGGAGAGATGATTTGTGATGATGGAAGGGGGTTTTTTTTTATGGTATTTATAGAAGAAATTTGTGACTAGAGGGCCAGAATCTTCAATGTACCATTCAATGTGTGTAAATGAGAATAGTTTCAAGAAGTTGGAAAGTTGAAATGTGAAAAATAACCTGTAGAAATGTTATATAGCCGATCCCTTCATGGGCGTGAAATATGTAGTAATGGTTTTCTGAAATGGTGCTCTACCCGTGAATAAATGCGTGAAATTGTTCACAGTCATGACATTTGAATGTCACGGGCATGAATGATGAACTGTCATAGTGGTGAAAAATGAGTCACGGGCGTGAAGTGTTGAATTATACTACTTATGCCCGTGAAACAAAGCGTGACACAAAACGTGAACACTTGTGTGAGTTTTTGGTGAAAATGTTCTCGGGCGTGAAAATACGTCACGGGCATGAACAAGGCTTTTCACAGGAGTGAATGAAGTCGTGAACATAGGATTCACTACTTTAAGCTGTGAACCATGTCGTGAATTAAGTCGTGAAAAGCTACTGGATCTTTTTGGCTATTTAATTCACGGGCGTGAACTGCCTAAAATTTTCATCAAATAAAATTAAGTCCTAAAACAAGACTAAATCATTTCTACCTTATAACATAAATTTCAATCAAATTTACTACCTTATATCTAGTGAGATGATATATAAGCAAGATTATCACTTTTGAAAATTTGGCAATTACAAGGTTAATCTATCAATCATACCAAGTTCTCTTCTAATTAAATTAAATTTTTCCTCATTTAGAGACTTAGTGAATATATCTGCCAATTGATTTTCTGTGCTTATAAATTCCAATGCAACATCTCTATATTAAACATGATCTCTAATAAAGTGGTGTCTAATGTCAATATGCTTACTTCTAGAATGTTGAATGGGATTCTTTGAAAGATTTATAGCACTTGTATTGTCACATCTAATAGGTATATGGTTCATATCATGACCATAATCCTTAAGTTGTTGTTTCATCCAAAGGATTTGTGTACAACAACATCCTGTTGCTACATACTCTGCTTCAGCAGTTGAAAGAGCAACTGAAACTTATTTCTTGCTAAACCAAGAAATTTGTTTCTTACTAAACCAAGAAACTAATCACTATCCAATAATGTGACAAGTACCTGAAGTACTTTTTCTATCTAAAAGACTACCAGCATAATATGCATCTGAATATCCTACAATATAAAAGGATGAATTTCTAGGATACCACAAACCTAGATGCAATGAGCCATGAAAATATCTTAGAATTCTTTTTACTGCATGTAAATGAGATTCTTTTGGATATGATTGAAATCATGCACACGAGCATACACTATACATTATGTCGGATCTAGAAGCAGTAAGATATAAAAGTGATCTGATCATACCTCTATAGAGTTTTTCATTAATGCTCTTACCCTTTTCATCCTTGTCCAATTTTGTTGATGTGCTCATTGGAGTCTTGGCATTCTTGCATCCTTCCATTCCAAATTTCTTAATTAAATATTTGGCATATTTGGATTGGTTAATGAATATGGCCTCATTGCCTTGTTTTATTTGCAGACCAAGGAAATATTTAAGCTCTCCCATCATGCTAATTTCAAATTCCCTAGTCATACACTTAGCAAATTATTGACAAAGCAATTCATTAGTAGAATCAAATATGATATCATCGACATAAATTTGAACAATTAGCATATCATCCTTATGCCTTTTAATGAATAATGTCGTGTCAACATTCCCCTTTGTAAAGTTATTTTGTAAGAGAAAAGAACTTAGTCTTTCATACCAAGCTCTTGGGGCTTGTCTCAAACCATATAAAGCTTTTGAAAGTTTAAAAGCATGATTTGGCAAATCATAGCTTTCAAAACCTAATGGTTGTTCAACATAAACTTCTTCTTCTATATAACCATTTAGAAAGGCACTTTTCACATCCATTTGAAAGAGTTTGAAATTCATGTGACATGCATATGCTAAAAGTATTCTTATGGCTTCTAATCTAGCTATAGGTGCATAGGTCTCATCATTATCTATTCCTTCTTCCTGATTATATCCTTTTGCAACTAATCTAGCCTTATTCCTAGTTATTGAACCTTGTTCATCTAGTTTATTTCTAAATACCCATTTGCTACCTATAATTTGATGATCCTTGGGTCTAGGTACTAAGGTCCACACCTTACTTCTCTCAAATTGGTTGAGTTCCTCTTGCATTGCAATCACCCAACTTTAATCATTAAAAGTCTCGTCAACATTTTTAGGCTCAATTTGAGAAATAAAAGCAAGGTTAGTGGCTAAATGTTTGAAATGGGATCTAGTACTTACTCCCCTTGCAGGATCACCAATGATTTGCTCATTGGGATGATTTTTTGTCATTATCCATTCCTTTGGGTGTTATTTCCCATTTTCTTCTTGAGCTTGAGGTAGAGAATCATCTTGGTGTGAATCTTCTTGATCATTTTCTTCTTTTCCATTTCCAAGATCAAGTATTTCCATAATTCCTACAACATCATCAAGAACACTACCTTTCACAAGATCAAGTCTGCTAGATTCATTAAAAACAACATGCATAGATTCTTCAATAGTTAATGATCTTTTATTAAATACTCTATATGCTTTGCTAATTGTAGAGTATCCTAAAAAGATACCTTCATCAGATTAAGAGGCAAATTTTCCAAGGTTGTCCTTGGTATTCAATATGAGGCACTTGCATCCAAATACACTAAAGTATGATATCAACGGCTTTCTTCCATGTGCTTGAATTTGAGGGAAGATGGGATCGACATCTACCTCTTATGGAGTTTGCCTATAACAACAGTCATCAAACGAGTATAGGCATGGCCCCTTATGAGGCTTTATATGGAAGAAAGTGTAGGACACCAGTTTGTTGGACCGAGTTGAATGATAAAAAGTTGATTGGGCTAAAAATAGTTCAATAAACTGAGGAGAAAATTAAAGTGGTAAAGGAAAGTCTAAAGGTAGCACAAGATCGACAGAAATCATATGCCGATTTAAAGAGGCGAGATATAGAATATGCAGTAGGTGACAAAGTATTTCTTAACGTTTTGCTGTGGAAAAAGATATTGAGGTTTGGTAGAAAAGGAAAGTTAAGCCAAGGTTTATTAGTCCTTATGAAATTCTGGAAAGGATAGGACCAATGGCTTACCGATTAGCTCTTCCTCCAGAGCTAGACAGAATTCATAACGTGTTCCACGTTTCAATGTTAAGAAAATATCGTTCAGACTCGACCCATATTATACTGATTGAGGAAATAGAGGTACGGACAAACATATCTTATGATGAAGAATCAGTGGCTATAATAGCATATGAAGAGAAAGTTCTCCGGAACAAGAGAGTCCCTCTAGTTAAAGTTTGGTGGCGGAATTATACAATTGAAGAAGCCACGTGGGAAAGTGAAGAAGTGATGAAGAAGCAGTATCCCCAGTTATTTAACCCCGAATGAACAGGTAAATTTTGAGGACGAAATTATTTTAAGGGGGAGAGAATGTAACATCCGCTAATTTAGGCCCCGAGTCTCATGTGTCGCGAAGTTGACACTTTTGACCGATCGGAGTCTAAATTCGGATTTTTACAAGAATTGATCAAGTAATGGCTAAATTAAATGATAAATGCCTAATTAAGTGATTATAAATTTTAAAGAAGTTGATTTATGGTAAAGGATTAAATTGCAAATTTTGGGGTCAAATTGCAATTTACCAAAAATTTGAACATTAATGAGATTAATTGCTAATCAACATATTATCTTTGGGGAAATTTTAATAGGTTTGGCTGGCCACTCATTGAGGAAGAATGAGATTAATGGGTTCATTAAGCCTAATGTCAAGAAATTATCAAAATGGTGGGTCCCATATGTAGACTTTTGGGTACCCTATTTAATGCCTTCTTTTCTTCTTCTTCTTCCCTTCATTTTCTTCCTTCTTCTCTCTCTTTTATACCAGTCATTCCAGCCCCATCTCCTCCATAGCCCATCTTGAATTATAGAGAGAGAAAGGAAGAGAAGAGAGGTGAAAGAATAAGAACAAGTGATCTTTGTTGCCCAAATATTAGACCAAGAAGGGGGGGTTGAATTGGAGTTTCAAAAATTAAACTTTAAGGTGCGGAAATAAAATTGTTAATTTTAGAAGGGATAGAGAAAATCAGACACAAAGATTTATAGAGGTTTGGGTATTAACAAACCCTACTCCTCTCCCCAATCGCAATTGGGTGTTTCACTAACACACTAAGTGTTACAATGGAGTTTTACAAGCTCACTCCCAACTATGGTGTTTCTCACAATGGCTCACCCCTAACCCAGAAATCCCTTGTGTTTTAATGGCTCACACAATAACCAATTCCTTTGTGTTTTACGGGCTCACACAAACAACCTACACTTTGTGTTTTACAGGCTCACACAAAAAACCTACATTTTGTATTTTACAAGCTCACACAAACAACCTACACTTTGTGTTTTACAAGCTCACACAAACAACCTTTTAATTTGTGTTTTGGAGGTTCACACAACTAACCCTTACAAGTGTTATTCTCTTAACCCAGAACTACCCAATGCTTACTTGAGTAAAGATTACAAAGATAACTACTTATAAATCTTTATTGCTCAAATATGAGGAGCAATAAGATTTTTATAGAGAATAAATTAGTTCTCAAAGTATAAAAGTACAAGATAGCTTGTGATTTGTAGTATATGCTAATCTTTTGTTTTTCTTGTCATTCTCTTGTTTCTTAATGCATAAATGACTTCCATTTATACTCCCATGGCTGAATATAGTCGTTGGGTGCATTAAATAAGAAACTAGTCGTTATACCAACCAAAAAATCGCACCTGATATTTTTTCTCTTTCATTGTTCACGGGCGTGAATATGCTTGTCACGGGGGTGACAGTTCTTCCCAAGCCGTGACTGAAGTGGTGACCTTGGTCGTGAAGCTCTCTGGTATGTTTTGACATATAGAGTCACGGGCGTGACTTTAATCAGTCACGGGCGTGACACTCTTCCCAACCGTGAACTAAGTGGTGACTCTGGTCGTGAAGCTCTCTGGATGAAATTGAATGAAGCCTTCACGGGGGTGACACATTCATTCACGGGGGTGAACATCTTCCCAGCCGTGACCCAAGTGGTGACTCTGGTCGTGAAGCTCTCTCGAATGAAATTTGCATGAAGCTTCACGGGGGTGACACATTTCTTCACGGGGGTGACTGAAATGCTTACTTCACTGTTTGGTTTTCCTTCATGGTCGTGAACTTCAAATGTTGGTTTCTTGGTAACGGCTAGTTGGCTTCACGGGAGTGACTCCTAGAGTCACAGCAGTGAACGTGCTACTTCTTGCTTTTTGTTTCTCAAGGATTATTCTTCCAATTCTCCATTCTTGCTATTTTAATTCATGTCCTGTATAATATACTTACAAAAACAAGTATGTTAAATACAATATTGCTATATTATTTATTATCATCAAAATGACGGAAATACCCCTCAAGGTTAACAATCTCCCCCTTTTTGATGGTGACAAATAATCTAGCAATATGTTATTTTGAGAAGTCTCCCCCTCAAGATATACTTAGAATAAAAAAATATAATATGCAATAATAGTAAATAAAGATGTAGCATTTTAACTAGTTTTTAAGTATATGCAAGTTATATGAGAAGTATATCCAATATATACCATAATTCCTTTTCAAGACATAAAGTATATGTAAGGTGTATCATGGCATGTTTTTATTTGTAACTTGCTCTTAAGGTGTATGCAAAGTATACTCAGGTTATATTTAAAGTGTATAAAAGCTCAGTTTTTCTACTTTGCATCTGAAAAGTTGAATCAAGATTTTTAAATCAATTCAAAGTCTGTTTCACTTTTTGATTCACTATTCTTATTATTGCTAGTTTGATACTACTTTCCCTTATCATATATTATCTATCATATATTGCTAGTTTTCTCCCCCTTTTGTCATCAATCAAAAAGAATATGTAGATTAAAGTAAACAAAAGCAAATATATATTATGAAGGAAGGGATACAAACTATGAAAGGAAATTTAAGATTTCCTACATAAGCAAACATAACAAACAAAAAATGATCAAACATAACAAATTTAGGCTACACTCTAGCCTATATCCTAGCCAGACATCCTATCATGAAGCCTAGCTACTTCAGCCTCAAGACTGTCTATCCGAGACTCCATGAAGTCCTTGAGGTTTTCCAACCTCTCATCCATGGATGTCTGCAGCTGCTCGAAACGTGGTGCCAAGAGGTCGACCACCTGCTGCGCTAAAGATGGTGTGGAGGCTGAGGACTGTCCAATGTCCTGCCCGATGGCTGGAGTTGCTTCTCAATCCTAGCCCTCCTTTTTTGCTGGACTCCCTGGAGGCCTGCTTTAAAATCCTCCGTGTCATGATCTTCCCAGATAATCTCTCCAGTAGTATCAGTGAAGCGGTAGAAGATATCGTTCTGAAAAATGATTCTGACAGCTGCTCCCATCTTGATGAATGACTCTACATCCAGCCTATCTCGTGGGTGTGCAGGAATGATGTTGAAGTGATGGTTATCTAGCTTCAAGTAATTGAGCTTTACTGCCATATGAGTGACATAAGCTCCAATCAGGATATTTCCTGTAGGCTTGGTGGCGATGGAGAGAAGATGGTTTGCAAACCATCTGGAAAGCGCCACTGTGATTCCCCTGCGAGCCATCTCGAATAGGAAGAGTTCTGACATCCTAATAGTTCCATTGCTCTCTCCCCGAGCAAAAATGCTATAGGTTAGAAACCTATGCAAATACCTGTGTACTGGGGTCCTGAGATGTGTGCTCTTAGTTTTCTTGACATCCCAACTGCAATCCGTGCCAAAATGTGTCCATGCTGCAGGGGCAGAGAATTCTACCTCAGTCTCATTCAAAATGCCATCAGATGGTAGGTTGAATAATTCTCCAAAAGCGATGGCACTGAGGGTGTTTTCATTTTTGCAGAGTTGGAATTTCACCGCTCCAGTTGGTGAAACCTGCAAGGTGCTGAGAAATTCCAGCGTTGGCTCCCGTAGGGTTGGCAGATGAATTTGAACAAATTCTCTTAGATGATAGGCTTGAAGTTGCTCTGTCATAGCCATCTCGAGTCCGAGATTACGGACTGTCAGCCATTTGAAGGACCTTGATGATAAAATATGTCTCTTCTTTAAAGTTGCATACCGAGGATGGCAACTTTCGGGAATGATGTTCATGAGGTAATCTGAATACCTCTTTGGTGCATGAGACTTCTTTCTCTTTCCCTTTGATGAAGCAGACTCCATATTTGAAGAAATTTAGTAGTTGATGGAGTTGAAGAAGATTTTGACATAAATTTTGATAAAAGACCCTAGAAGTGTATGATTTTTGCTGAAGATTTGAACTTTTTGATGGTATTTATAGTGAAATATCAAGGCTTTGGAGTCGGAATCTTCAATGTCTCAATGAATGAGAGTAAATGAGAGCGGTTTTGGAAGATGGAGAGTTGAAATGAAGATTGTAACCGGATGTTTTCTTATATATTAGATACATTCATGGGCGTGGCTTGGGGTGTCATGGGCGTGAATAGTCGTGTTCACGGTTTGCTTAAGTAGTGTTCCACCCGTGAATGAAAGCGTGAATGCGTTCACGGGTGTTATCCATGAACATCACGGGCGTGCATGATCATAGGTCACGGGGGTGAATATATTGTCACGGCGTGAACTGTTGAATTTCACTACTTATACCCGTGAAGCAAGCCGTGACACAAGGCGTGAAAGCGTCTGTGAGTTTTTGGGTGTAATTAATCACTGGCGTGCCACTCTGTCACGGGTGTGATGGTTCTTTTCCACGGGCGTGATGAAAGTCGTGAAACTATGTTTCACCACTTGAAGCCATGAATCATGTCGTGACCCAAAGCGTGAAAGCTTCTGTGAGTTTTTGAAGCGTAATGGTTCACGAGAGTGAAAAAGAGTCACGGGCTTGAATATTCTTATCCACGGGCGTGACTCAAGCTGTGAAACAATGTTTCACTACTTGAAGCCGTGAAACAATGTTTCACTACTTGAAGCCGTGAAGCATGTCGTGAACCAAAGTCGTGAACGACACTGCCTCTTTATTTTCATCATATTGAAATTAAGTTCTGCAACAAGACTAAATCATTTCAACAAAGATTTTACTTCATAAAGCATAAATTCTCATCAAAAAACTTTATCTTATAACTTGTGAGATGTTTTAAGATCAACAATTAAAAATTTCATATTTTTGTAATCACAAGGTTAATCCATCAATCATACCTAGTTCTCTTCTAATGAAATTAAATCTTTCCTCATTAAGAGACTTAGTGAAAATATCTGCTAATTGCTTTTCTGTGCATACAAATTCTAATTCAACATCTCCATATTGAACATGATCTCTAATAAAGTGATGTCTAATGTCAATATGTTTACTTCTAGAGTGTTGAATAGGATTCTTTGAAAGATTTATAGCACTAGTGTTGTCACATTTTATAGGTATATGGTTCATCTCATGACCATAGTCCTTAAGTTGTTGTTTTATCCAAAGAATTTGTGTACAACAACATCCAACTGCTACATATTCAGCTTCAGCAGTTGATAAAGCAACTGAAACTTGTTTCTTGCTAAACCAAGAAACCAAACATTCTCCAATGAAGTGACAAGTACCTGAAGTGCTTTTCCTATCCAAAAGACTACCAGCATAGTCTGCATCTGAATATCCTATAATATCAAAAGATGAATTCCTAGGATACCATAAACCTAGATGCAATGTTCCATGTAAATATCTTAAAATCCTTTTTACAGCATTTAGATGAGATTCTTTGGGACATGATTGAAATCGCGCACATAAGCAAACACTATACATAATATTGGGTCTAGAAGCAGTGAGATATAAAAGTGATCCGATCATACCTCTATAAAGCTTTTCATTAATGCTCTTACCCTTTTCATCTTTGTCCAATTTTGTTGATGTACTTATAGGAGTCTTGGCATTTTTGCATCCTTCCATACCAAATTTTTTGATTAAGTCTTTGGCATATTTGGATTGGTTGATGAATATACCCTCATTGCTTTGTTTGATTTGTAGACCAAGGAAATAATTAAGTTCTCCCATCATGCTCATTTCAAATTCCCTAGTCATGCACTTAGCAAATTCTTGACAAAGCAGCTCATTAGTAGAACCAAATATTATATCATCAACATAAATTTGAACAATTAGTATCTCATGCTTATGCTTTTTTATGAACAGTGTAGTGTCAACATTTCCCTTTGTGAAGCTATTTTCTAGTAAAAAAGAACTTAGTCTCTCATACCAAGCTCTTGGAGCTTGTTTGAAACCATACAAATCTTTTGAAAGTTTAAAAACATGATTTGGCAAATTATAGCTTTCAAAACCTAGTGGTTGTTCTACTTACACTTCTTCATCTATATAGCCATTTAGAAATGCACTTTTAACATCCATTTGAAAAAGTTTGAAATTCATGTGACATGCATATGCTAAGAGTATTCTTATAGCTTCTAATCTAGCTATCGGTGCATATGTTTCATCATAGTCTATACCTTCTTCCTGATTATATCCTTTTGCAACTAGTCTTGCTTTATTCCTGGTTATTAACCCTTGTTCATCTAACTTATTTCTAAATACCCATTTGCTGCCTATGATTGGATGATTCTTAGGTCTTGGTACTAGGTTCCATACCTTATTTCTCTCAAATTGGTTGAGTTCGTCTTGCATGGCAATTACCCAACTTTCATCATTAAGAGCCTCATCAATGTTTTTAGGCTCAATTTGTGAAATAAAAGCTATGTCAGTGACTAAATGCTTGAAATGAGATCTAGTACTTACTCCCCTTGATAGATCACCAATTATTTGCTCTTTTGGATGATTTCTGTTCATTCTCCATTCTTTAGGAAGTTCTTGCTCCATTTGTTCTTGATTTTGAGGTAGTAGATTTTCTTGATCGTTTTCTTCTTTTCCATTTTCAATGACAAGTTCTTCCATATCATCTACAACATCATCAAGAGCACTACCTTTCACAAGATCAAGTTTACTAGATTCATTAAAAACAACATGCATGGATTCTTCCACTGTTAATGATCTTTTATTAAATACTCTATATGCTTCGCTGGTTGTAGAGTATCCAAAAAAGATACCATCATCAGACTTAAAGGAGAATTTTCCAAGATTGTCCTTGGTGTTCAATATAAAATACTTGCATCCAAATACTCTAAAGTATGATACAAAGGGCTTTCTTCCATTCCATAGCTCAAATGAGGTTTTGTTTAAAAAAGGTCTTTTGAAAACTCGATTTGAAATATAACATGCAGTGTTTGTGGCTTCTGCCCAAAAATAAGTTGGTAATTCATATTCATTAAGCATTGTTCTTGCCATTTCAATTAATGTTCGATTTTTCCTTTCAACTACGCCATTTTGTTGAGGTGTTCTAGGAGATGAGAAATTATGTGAAATGCCATGTTCAAGACAAAAACTTTCAAAGTTTTCATTTTCAAATTCTTTACCATGATCACTTCTTATTTTTGAAATGCAGTACCCTTTTTCATTTTGAACTCTTTTAGCAAAGTTTTTGAAATTTTCAAAAGCATCACTCTTTTGAGCTAAGAAAATTACCAAGTAAATCTAGAGTAGTCATCTATGATGACAAATGCATAATGTTTTCCTCCTAAGCTAGCAACCCTAGTAGGTCCAAATAAGTCTAAATGTAGGAGTTGAAGGGGTTTTGAAGTACTTACTATGTTTTTGGCTTTGAAAGATGACTTGTGTTGCTTTCCTCTTTGAGAAGGATCACATGTCTTGCCTTTTTCATATTTAACTCTTGGTAATCCTTTTACTAGCTCTCCTGTGCTGAGACTTTGTATTAAATCCATGTTAGCATGACCAAGTCTTCTATGCCACACCCAAGATTCATCACTAGTAGTCACAAAACACTTAGGGGAATGGTTAGATAGTTCATGTAAGTTTATTATGTACGTATTGATATCTCTATTTCCTTTAAATATTTCTTGACCATCAATAGAGATTACAAGACATTCATTTGAAGTGAAGATTAGTTTGTTTCCTTTATCACATAATTGACTTACACATAACAAGTTATGTTTCAATCCATCAACAAGTAAAACATCCTTAATAATAGTAGTACCATTAACACCAATAGAACCAATGCCAATTACCTTACCCTTTGCATTGTTTCCAAGGGTAACTTTACCTCCATCAATACTTTTGATTTCATTGAAGAGTTCTTTGTCTCCTGTCATATGCCTTGAGCATCCACTGTTTACTAGCCATGCATTTTTGTTTATTGTGGACTTGAGGCATACCTACAGAGTTACAAATCAAGTATGATATTTAGGTACCCAAATGAGTTTGGGTCCTTGGGGTTAGCACATGAAGGTTGCCAATGAGCCTTCCTTATCCAGCAATTTCTATTTATATGACCCATTTTCATACAGTAATTACATTGTTTAGGTCTAAACTTGCTTTTTGGTCTTACAATGTATTTGAATGCTATAATTCTATTAGACTGATTTTGACAACAATGGCGTGCACAATCATGATTAATTTTCATTTTTCTAGATGCATACTCCTTATGCATAAAGGCATGATTATTCTTTTTCTGTATAGAAGGTTTAACATGCTTATTTCTTGGAGTTGTTCTAACAGGTGTGGAGATGTGAGATTCTTTAGATTTTATAAATATAGTTTTGTGAGAAGATGATGATGTGTCCTTAAACCCTAGACCATGTCTAACTAAAGGTGGTCTTTGAGACACAATGAGAGTATCTAAGCTCTCTTTACCCTTGTGAAATTTAGAAATGGAATTTCTAAGTTCTTCAACTTCATTTTTCAAAGTGTTATTTTCTTTTAACAGTGGAGCTGTTGAGGGTCTTGATGAGTATTCATCTAATGACTTTTGAAGAGATTCATTAGATGATTTAAGCTTTATGTTCTCCTTTTCTAAGCCATCTATCTTATTTTTCAAATTAGAGATATTATTTCTATAGATACTAAATTTAGTTCTATATTTCTCTAATTCTATATTTAATTCTTCTATTAGGCTTTACTCATCATCATCATCATCACTATCACTATCATTATCACTACTATCATTATTGAAAGAGTATGAGTGTAGTGATCTTACTTTGTCCGAGACGTGATCCTCAATAGCCATGAAACATAGGTTGACCTCTTCACTTTCATTATCATCTTTTTCACTTGAAGTGCTTTAATCATCCCATGTGGCTTTGTGACCTTTCTCCCCATTGTCTCTTTGGTATTTGCTCTTATGCTTCTTGAGCCTTGGACATTCTGGTTTGATATGTCCTTTCTTTCCACATTCATAGCATTTTACCTCTTCCTTACTTCTGTGTGTATCATTTGAAGTTTGTTTGAGGTTTCTTTGCTTGAATCTTCTGGAATTGCTCATCTTTTTTTCAATGATTCTTTTTAATCTTTTTGAAAGCATAGCGATGTCCTCATTTTCATCATCACTCATCTCTTCATCATCTTCACTTTCTTCTTTTGAAGTAGAGGCTTTGAGTGCTAAGGGTTTTCTTTTCTCTAGCTCTGCTTCAAGCTCTCTATCTCTCTTTACTGCCATCTCATGTGTGAGAAGCTTGCCAATCAGCACATCAGTGTTCATGATACTCATATCTTCATTTTCTTCTTCTATGCCAGCAACTCTTGAACCATAGTCTTTAAGAGGAAGACTTCTCAGGATTTTATTGTTTACATCTTCCAAACTCAGATGCTTCCCAAGTTTCCTCATTCCATTTATAATGGATAGAAGACGGTTGGTCATGTCAGTGATGGACTCATTTGATTTCATCTTGAAGAGCTCATATTCTGAGGTTAAAAGTTGAATCTTCTTGGATTTGACTTGCTTAGTTCCCTCATGATAGTTCTCCAATGTCTTCCACATACTATATGCTATTGAGCAGTGCTGTATTCTCCCACATTCTTCAATAGATAATGAGCTTGATAGAATTGTCATTGCCTTCTTATTTTTGAAATTTGCTCTTCTTCGGGGCTCTGTCCAATCATCTCTTGATAGGATTTCCTCTTCACCATCAGCTCCTCTTCTGGTTGGTGGTGTCCATTCTTTTCGTACACTATCCCAGACTTCAATTCCTTCACTATCCAAGTATGTCTTCATCCTAAACTTCCAATGGGCATAATTTGCTCCATCAAAGTAAGGTTTGAGACTCTGGAATCCTTCACTGGCCATATCTTACTCTTTACTAGTGCTTTTTAGGCTTCAATGCTAGACAAGGCTCTGATACCAATTGTTGCCCAGATATTAGACCAAGAAGGGGGGGTTGAATTGGAGTTTCAAAAATTAAACTTTAAGGTGTGGAAATAAAATTGTTAATTTTAGAAGGGATAGAGAAAATCAGACACAAAGATTTATAGAGGTTCGGGTATTAACAAATCCTACTCCTCTCCCCAATCGCAATTGGGAGTTTCACTAACACACTAAGTGTTACAATGGAGTTTTACAAGCTCACTCCCAACTATGGTGTTTCTCACAATGGCTCACACCTAACCCAGAAATCCCTTGTGTTTTAATGGCTCACACAATAACCAATTCCTTTGTGTTTTACAGGCTCACACAAACAACGTACACTTTCTGTTTTACAGGCTCACACAAACAACCTACACTTTGTGTTTTACAGGCTCACACAAACAACCTTTTAATTTGTGTTTTGGAGGTTCACACAACTAACCCTTACAAGTGTTATTCTCTTAACCCAGAACTACCCAATGCTTACTTGAGTAAAGATTACAGAGATAACTACTTATAAATCTTTATTGCTCAAATATGAGGAGCAATAAGATTTTTACAGAGAATGAATTAGTTCTCAAAGTATAAAAGTACAAGATAGCTTGTGATTTGAAGTATATGCTAATATTTTGTTTTTCTTGTCATTCTCTTGTTTCTTAATGCATAAATGACTTCCATTTATACTCCCATGGCTGAATATAGCCGTTGGGGTGCATTAAATAAGAAACTAGCTGTTATACCAACCAAAAAATCGTGTCTGACATTTTTCTCTTTCATTGTTCACGGGCGTGAATATACTTATCACGGGGGTGACAGTTCTTCCCAAGCCGTGACTGAAGTGGTGACCTTGGTCGTGAAGCTCTCTGGTATGTTTTGACATATAGAGTCACGGGCGTGACACTCTTCCCAGCCGTGAACCAAGTGGTGACTCTGGTCGTGAAACTCTCTGGATGAAATTGAATGAAGCCTTCACGGGGGTGACACATTCATTCACGGGGGTGAACATCTTCCCAGCCGTGACTCAAGTGGTGACTCTGGTTGTGAAGCTCTCTGGAATGAAATTTGCATGAAGCTTCACGGGGGTGACACCTTTCTTCACGGGGGTGACTGAAATGCTTACTTCACGGTTTGGTTTTCCTTCATGGTCGTGAACTTCAAATGTTGGTTTCTTGGTAACGACTAGTTGGCTTCATGGGAGTGACTCCTAGAGTTACGACAGTGAACGTGCTACTTCTTGCTTTTTGTTTCTCAAGGATTATTATTCCAATTCTCCATTCTTGCTATTTTAATTCATGTCCTGTATAATATACTTACAAAAACATGTATGTTAAATGCAATATTTCTATATTATTTATTATCATCAAAATGACAGAAATACCCCTCAAGGTTAACAATCTTCATGGTCCATAACTCCTAAGGAAGCTGGAAAGAACAATAAAGAGGAAGAAGAATCAAGTTTGGTAGAGAGAGAAAATCTCCAAAGTTGTGATCAAGTGAAGAAAAGTGTAAGGTAAGAAGCATTTCTTCTTCTTCATCATCTTTTCTTAAAGGAAGTTCGAATTTTGAGCTCATCCAAGACATATATGGAAAGAGAGAAAAACTAGGGTTTTGAGAGAGAATAAGAGAGTTTAGGGTCTTGAGAAAATCAGATGATAATAATGATTTATGATGTTGTAGGAGTTCCAAGTGACAAGAAACAAGCTCTAAGGAGCAAAGGAAAGGAGAAAGCTTCCTATAAAAGTGAAGGAGAAAGATTAAGGTTTGTGCATAACTTAAGGCAATAGCCTATTTTTGTTTGAAATAATGCATGCTGAACATAATTTTAGATAAATTCATTTCAAGAATGATGATGATTAGGGCATGAAACCATAGGTTTAGACATGTATGAATGAGATCCTTGTGTGACATTGAATTAATGATGCATGTTAGAAAATCTTGTATGATCAAAACATTTACATGTATTAGAAAGTAATAAGTTGAGTAAAGAACCCTAGAAATGCATGAAATAGAATTTGGTATGATTTGGATGATGTTAGATGAATGAAAAGTGAATATGTAGATTTCCTGCTGAAAGTCATGGGCATGACTATTGAGTCACGGGGGCGAACTTAAAGGTTCACGGTTGTGACTGATTGTATCAGGATTGTGACTTCTGTGTGGAAATGGTACTATTCATTCCAGAAGTGTTCACGGATTGGAATCACGAACGTGAACTTATTCATGGGCGTGAATGAGTAATCACGACCGTGAATGCTTTTGGGCGATTCATTCCAGTAGTGTTCACGGCTTGGGATTACAGGCGTGAACTAATTCACGGGCTTGAAATTAGTAATCACGGCAGTGAATGCTTTGTATTTGTAATTATGAATGTAGTTATCAAATGAGGAATTCAGGTAAGTAAATGAAAGTCATTGTCTATCCAGTGAAATAACAATGATATGGATATATATATATTGATGTGAGAACGTGTTATGTTGTGATAAAGAAAAAAGAATTGTCATGGATGATATATGAAATATGATGCGGATGATAAGCATGAGAATATTGATGTACCTAGTTAAATAAATGAAAAGATATTATCCAGTATGTATGAGTATGACTATATGTTTGCAGAACAAGAAAATTGAGATGTTAATAAACATAAGAATTATGATTGATGTTAAAATATAAAAAAGCACGTTACTCTACGTGCAGACTAGAATCAGGATAGATGACATGTCATTAAGGGAGCGAACGATACCGTACTATTCCTTAACCAATATGGCTTAAGGTCGGAGAGCGCCATTGGTCTGAGATGCTCGGTCAGTGTGGCTTAAGCTCTGGGAGCGCTATTGACTTGAGAAGCTCTGATGAGCACAAATAAATGAGGCCAAGGTGGCTTAAGCTCGGAGAGCGCCCTTGGTCCGGTTATTCATATATGATGAAATTATACTTAATTAATGTGGCTTAGAATCAAGTTTGGTAGAGAGAGAATGTAACACCACATCTTATGCATTTTAGTATAACCTATCCAAATATCAAGTAATCATAAATGGCGTACTGGAAAGGTAAAATACCCTGTTAACAATAGTAGTAAATTTTTTTTTCATATCCTGTAATATAATTCCATGACTTTGCAAGTCTCATATCCTATAATTTCATTCAATGACTTGCAAGTCTCATATCTTGTAATATTATTCACTGACTTTGCAAAGTTAACACTGAGGTTTTCACCACAATATAATATATCACATATATCAAAACATAAACTTTACACATAAGTATTTTCGAGTTGATTTCATTTATACATATTTAGACTCATTCCAAAATGACTCTACATATTCAAGCACGTAAATACAAAAACACATATGACATATTTTCATGCTTGTGTGGAATGCAAGGAGAGAGAGAGTGATGAGGCTCGGCCAGTGACCTGTGCTCCATGTCTTTTATACGCTACTCAAAATGAGCTATCACTTTTCTTTACCTGAAAAATGATGCAAATTGATGAGTTACGGCTCAGTGAGAATAACCATCCAATGAGCTCTAAAGTACCAAACAACTCATAGTCATAAATCACAATTCCAATATATACCATGTATTCCATTCCATTCATCATTCAATAACATATAAATATAGATAAAATCAAGTATTCAATAATTGTTCTTTACTTATGCTTTGCTTGTACATTTTATTTTGTTGTGACCAGATTAAACGAACATTGCCTCGGGTTTCCATGTGAACATTTGCATTTGCATTTGCTAGCTAGCTTGATCATTTGTTTCATTTGCACATTTGTTGGGTCATAGGCCTCTTCTTTTGCTTTGCACATTTGTTGGGCCATAGGCCTCTTCTTTTGCTTTGCAATGTCGATTAACTAGTCACAACACCTTTTTAGCCCATATGCATATGCACTTGTATTTAATCATTCATCAACCATTGCATCTTTATCATATACAACATACATATATTCCCTATATACCTCATATGTCAAGCATATACCTTGTATATACTATACATGTACCATGTATATATATCACATTTGTCAAACATATACCTCAAATATACCACAAGTATACCATTTATATGTACCACAATGTCACAAATTATCCATCATTATATTATCAAGGATCAATCATGACAATCACATGAATCACATAGCAAGCAACATTCATTTGCACTAAAGAATTCAATCGATAATTAGACTCACCGTTCTCCTTTGATTCCGACCCCTAACTTATTGTCTATCCTCTCCTTGTGGTTCTCCAATATGTTGCGAGCATAATATGAAAACATAATCGATTAACTCATGATTAGGGAGACTTAATGTGGCTTAAACAAATTAATATGCATTGTTCATGTCAATAGCTAAGATTTTTCCTATGAGGCAGTGTGACCTTACGGGACTGTTTAGCCTATAACTTTTTCTATAATTGACCAATTAATATGATTCTTGTTCCTAATTACACATAACATATAATTACAGCCCATATTCAAATTTCAGACAAATTTGAGCATTGTACAATATTTGGTGTAATTTCTAATAGTGTTCTGTTTTCTGCCTTGTTTTCTGTCTTTAGACATTTTCAGGATACTCATTTGGGTTCATCATAAATTATAATATATAAGTCCTATTTTAATGAAACTTTACAGACACTTATATGGGTGCATATGGAACATGTCTCATGTTTACAAATTTTACCAATTATGCCTCTATGGACTTCTAATTATACCAAACAGTTTACTGTTCCAGAATAGAATTGGCTTCCGGACCAGTATGACTTCCAAAGGCCATAACTTAGTCTATAGATAACCAATTAAGCTAAAATTAGTACTAAAATTTAGCTAAGACATATACCTATAACTTTTATGTTTTGCGAATTTACAAAATGTAGCTCTACCAAGCTCAAATTATCCAACCAATGTACTGGATCTGCCCAGGGTACTCAGTAGGCAGTTCAAACCATGGAACAGTCATGGTTCCATTCACCATAACTCACCATTTAAAAGACCTATGAACCTGAAATTTGGTATAAAGATACAACACACATATGTCTAAAACTTTTATGTTTTGAGAGACTTCAAATAAGGGCTTGAACATATTCGATATCAAACCACAGAGTAGCTAACTTGGTTAGGGTTTACACCCTAACCAGTTTTAGTACGAAGAGCATATCTATCCCTATACATAACATCTTGAAACAATGTTTACATATCCACAAATATAAGATATAAAGGAACAAATTTTGTGTTTTACACATTTCCAGAATCAATTTCTATTAATATCAAAATCGGGGTGCAATTCAGTGCCTAATATTGAACCTAAGCAACTCAAATCAACCCTATAGCAATAAGAATTGATTACTTACCAAGAACAACCTTGAAAGGGATCAATTAGCTTCAAAAACTAGGCGAAACAAAGAAGAATTGAAGTCTGAAATTGAGGAAATTGAAGAAGAAGTCGGGCTGGAGTGAGGAGGCAGAAATGGGGAAAGATATATGAAGATAAAGTCAACTTGTTTTTTGTCATTTTGTCATTTTGTCATTTTGTCATTTTCTCTTCTTCTCTTCTCTTTTCTCTTCTCATTTCTCTTTTCTCTTCTCTTCTATTTCTCTTTTGTGTCATTTTCATTTTATTTTGTCTATATTATTGTTATTATTTACATAGATTTATAATTCCACAAATTCACACAATAATACGGCTTAATCATTTGACCCCATTTAACTAAATTAGCAATGTAAATATTCACTAATCTTAATCTAATCATTTTTTTTACTTTAATTTAGACACCTTATTCATTTCATTTCTAATATTTTTTTATCCTCATTTAGGTTATAATTACACATGTGCGACTCGATACAAGTGCCAAATACTAGGACACATAGCTAGTGCATGCCATGAACTTGTTCCTATAGAAATACGTATGAAATGCATGTGTTCAAATGAATTGTATGCAAGATGCTTATGTTCAATGAAATGCATATGGGGAAGGTCAAGGATGTTACAGAGAAAATCTCCAAAGTGGTGATTTAGTGAAGAAAAGTGTAAGGTAAGAAGCATTTGTTCTTCTTCTTCTTCTTTTCTTAAAGGAAGTTCGAATTTGGAGCTCAACCAAGACTTATGTGGAAAGAGAGTGAGATTAGGGTTTTGAGAGAGAAAAAGAGAGTTTAGGGTCTTGAAGAAATTAGATGATAATAATGATTTATAATGTTGTAGGAGTTCCAGGTGACAAGGAACAAACACTAAAGAGCAAAGGAAAAGAGAAAGCTACCTAGAAGAGTGAAGGACAAAGATTAAGGTTTGTGCATAACTTAAGGCAATAGACTATTTTTGTTTGAAATAATGCATGTTGAACATGATTTTAGATAAATTCATTTCAAGAATGATGATGATTATGGCATAAAATAATAGGTTTAGACATGTATGAATGAGATCCTTGTGTGACATTGAATTAATGATTTATGTTAGAAAATTTTGTATGATTAGGACATTTGCATGTATTAGAAAGTAATAAGTTGAGTAAAGAACCTTAGAAATGCATGAAATGTTAGAATGAATGAAAAGTGAATGAGAATGATATGGATATATATATAGAATCAGGATAGATGACATGTCATTAAGGGGGCGAACGGTATCGTACTATTCCTCAACCAATGTGCCTTAAGTTCAGAGAGCGCCATTGGTCTTAGATGCTCGGTCAGTGTGGCTTAAGCTCTAGGAGCACTATTGACTTGAGAAGTAGATGAGCACAAATAAATGAGGACAATGTGGTTTAAGCTCGGAGAGCGCCCTTGGTCCGGTTATTCATATATGATGAAATTATACTCAATCAATGTGGCTTAAGCTCTGGGAGCGCCGTTGATTTGAGAAGCTCTTATGAGCCATATAGTGGACTGGGTAGCTATAACTTTGGGAGCGCCCTGATCCATAATCCATATCCAGTCAGTCCAAAATTTAGAGTGATGTGGGCAAGATAATGAGGATATGTCAGAAAATAAGAAAAACAAATAAGAAAATTATGATGATAAGAGATTGAGATATAATAATAAAGAGATTAACAGAGTAAATTACCATAAAAAATATATGAAAATAACATTGTCTATGTGAGCATGACATTTATACTTGTATGAAATAGGAATATGTTGATAGACATGGCATGCAAACATTTTAATGCATAAAATGATATATGTTAATGCTTGTTGCATGATATAGTATATTGCCTTATTTATATGCACCACTAAGCTTAGAGCTTAGCGTGGGAGTTTCCTTCTGCGCAAATATAGAGAGGTAGCTGAAAGTGATAGATAAAGCAAACAATGATCCTATTCAAGTAAAGCAGTCAAACCTTGAGAAAGTGGGTTACAAACTTTGAAATTTTTTTATTTGGCTTTTTATATTAAAGAGTTTTAGAGTTTGTAAAACTTACATTTAAAGTTTTGTTTAAGAATAAATTTGATGTTTAAAATTACTATCTTATGTAAATAAATTGTACCCTGGTTTTTTTATATATCTATATATATGTGAGTGTTGAGAAAATAAAGGTAAAATAATAATAATAGCTATTTGAAGAAGGAAAGAAGATAGGCATTAACGCTCCCTTATCCGGGCACATGTTGATCGGGTGAAGGGGTTCTACAATGTTAGCATGACCAAGCCTTCTATGCCACAGTCAAGATTCATCATCAGTAGTCACAAGACACTTAGAGGAATGGTTAGAAAATTCATGTAAGTCTATTATGTATGTGTTGAGATCTCTATTTCCTTTAAATATCTCTCGACCATCGATAGAGGTCACAAGACATTCATTGGAAGTAAAGATTACTTTGTTTCCTTTATTACATAATTAACAAACATTCAACAAGTTATGTTTCAAACCATCAATAAGCAAGGCATCTTTAATGAAATTAGTACCATTAATACCAATAGAGCCAATGCCAATTACCTTACCCTAAGCATTGTTTCCAAAAGTAACTTTAACTCCATCAATACTAGCCAAGCATTTTTGTTTATTGTGGACTTGAGGCATACCTATAGAATTGCAGTTCAAGTATTATTCTTAGGTACCCAAATGAGCTTGGGTCCTTGGGGGTTAGCACATGAAGGTTCCCAATGAGCCTTCCTTATCGAACAATGTTTATTTATATGACCAATCTTCATACAATAATTACACTATTTAGTTCTAACATTGCATTTTGGTCTTACAATATTTTTGAATGCCATATTTCTATTAGACTGATTTTGAAAACAATGGCATGCATAATTATGATTAATTGGTGCTTTCCTAGATACATACTTCTTATACATAAAGGCATGATTATTCTTTTTATGTATAGAAGGTTTAGTGTACTTATTCCTTGGTGTTGTTCCAGCTAGTGTGGAGATGAGAGGTTCACTAGACTCAACAGAAATGATTTTGTGAGAAGATGATGATATGTCCTTAAATCCTAGACCATGTCTAATTAAAGGTGGTCTTTGAGACACAATGAGAGTATCTAAACTCTCTTTTCCTTTGTGGAATTTTGAAATTGAATTTCTAAGTATTATTTTCTTTAAGCAAGGAATTAGTTGAGGGTTTTGATGAGTATTCATCTAATGATTTTTGAAGAGATTCATTAGATGATTTAAGCTTAATGTTCTCCTTTTCTAAAGTATCTATTTTATTTTTTAAGTTAGAGATGTTATTTCTATAAGTATTGAATTCACTCCTATATTTCTCTTATTCTAGATTCAATTCTTCTATAAGGCTTTGCTCATCATCATCAACATCATCATCATCATCATCATCATCACTATTACTATCATTATCAGTATTATTGAAAGAGTATGAGTGTAGTGATTTTATCTTGTCCGAGACATGATCCTCAATAACTATGAAGCATAGGTTGACCTCGTCGCTTTCATTGTCATCTTTTTCACTTGAAGAGTTTTCGTCATCCCATGTGGCTTTGTGACCTTTCTCCCCATTATCTCTTTGGTATTTGCTCTTATGCTTCTTCAGCCTTGGACATTCTGGTTTAATATGCCCTTTCTTTCCACACTCATAGCACTTTACCTCTTTCTTACTTCTTTGTGCATCATTAGAAGTTTGTTTGAGGTTTCTTTGCCCGAATTTTCTAGAGTTGCTCATTTTCCTCTCAATGATTCTTTTTAGCCTTCTTGAAAGCATAGCAATGTCCTCATTCTCATCATCACTCATTTCTTCATCATCTTCACTTTCTTGGTGAGATTTTGAAGTAGAGGCTTTTAGTGCTAAAGTCTTTCTTTTCTCTGGCTCTGCTTCAAGCTATCTATCTCTTTTCATTGCCATTTCATGTGTGAGAAGTTTGCCAATAAGCACATCAATATTCATGATGCTCATGTCTTTATTTGGTTCTTCTATGCCAGCAACTCTTGATCCATAGTCTTTAAGAGGAAGACTTCTTAGGATTTTGTTGTTTACATCTTCCAAGCTCAGATGCTTCCTAAGTTTCCTCATTCCATTTATAATGGCTAGAAGACGGTTGGTCATGTCAGTGATTGACTCATTGGATTTCATCTTGTAGAGCTCATATTCTGAGCGAAGAAGTTGAATCTTCTTGGATTTGACTTGCTTAGTTCCTTCATGATAATTTTCCAATGTCTTCCACATGCTGTAGGCTGTTGGGCAATGTTGTATTCTTCTACATTCTTCAATGGATAATGAGTTTGAGAGGATTGTCATTGTCTTCTTGTTTTTGAAATTTGCTCTTCTTTGAGGCTATGTCCAATCATCTATTGATAAGATTTCTTCTTCACCATCAGCTCCTCTTCTGGTTAGTGGTGTCCATTCTTTTCGTACACTATACCGGACTTCAATTCCTTCATTGTCCAGGTATGATTCCATCCGAAACTTCCAATGGGCATAATTTGCTCCATCAAAGTAAGGTTTGAGATTTTGGAATCCTTCACTGGTCATATCTTAATCTTTACTAGCGCTTTTTAGACTTAGATGCTAGACAAGGCTCTGATACCAATTGTTGCCTAGATATTGAGCGAAGAAGGGGGGTTGAATTGGAGTTTAAAAATTTAACTTTCAAGTGCGGAAATAAAAAGTTAAGTTTATGAGGGAAAGAGAAATTTGACACAAGGATTTTTATAGAGGTTCGGGTGTTAACAAACCCTACTCCTCTCCCCAATCGCAATTGGGAGTTTTACTAACACACTAAGTGTTACAATGAAGTTTTACAAGCTCACTCCCAATTATGGTATTTCTCACAATGGCTCACACCTAACCTAGAAATCCCTTGTATTTTGATTGCTCACACAATAACCAATTCCTTGTGTTTTATAGGCTCACACAAACAACTTTTACTTTGTGTTTTACAGGCTCACACAAACAACCTTTCTTTGTGTTTTATAGGCTCACACAAACAAACTTTCTTTGTGTTTTATAGGCTCACACAAACAACCTTTCTTTATGTTTTAGAGGCTCACACAACTAACCCTTGCAAGTGTTATACTCTTAACCCAGAAATACCAAAAACTCACTTGAGTAATAAATGATTACAGAGAGAAACACTTACAAATCTTTATTGCTCAATAAATGTTGAGCAAAAAGATTTTCACAGAGAATAAATATTTGTTTTGAAAGTATTAAATGTACAAATAGCTTACAACAAGATTTTGATTCAAAGTATTAGCTATCCTCTTGTACATAATGCATAAATGACTTGCATTTATACTCTCATGGTGAATTATAGCTGTTAGAATGCATTTAATACGAAACTAGCTGTTACACCAACCCAAATAATTGTGCCTGATATTTTTCTCTTTCATCTTTCACAGGCGTGACTCTTTGTGTCACGGTCGTGAATGTTCTTCCAAGCCATGACTGAAGTGGTAAACTTGGCCGTGAAACATTCTGGAAGGTTTTGAAATATTGGGTCACGGGCGTGACATTTATCTTCACAGGCATGACAACCTTCCAAACCGTGGTCCAAGTGGTGACTTTGGTCGTAATGCTCTATGGAAGAATTTGTCATGTAGTTTCATGGGCGTGACATTTCTTTCACGGGCGTGACTTAAATGTTCATTCAGAGTTTGTTGTCTTCCTTCAAGGCCGTGAACTTCAAATGTTGGTTTGTTGGCGGATAGCTTCATCACGGGCGTGACACATAGGGTCACAGGCGTGAACATGCCACGTTTTCAATTTTATCTTTCAAGGATTAATCTTCCATTCACCATTCTTGCTATTTTATTCCATACTCTGTTTAATAGACTTAGAAAACAAGTATGTTAAATACATTATTGCTATTTTATTTGTTATTATCAAAATAACTGAAATACCCTTCAAGGTTCAACAAATATGAAGCACTTGCATCCAAATACTCTAAAGTATGATATCAGGGGCTTTCTTCCATTCCATAGCTCAAATGAAGTTTTGTTTAAGAGATGTCTTTTGAAAACTCGATTTGAAATATAACATACAGTATTTGTGACTATGACCCAGAAGTAAGTTGGTAAACCGTACTCATTGAGCATTGTTCGAGCCATTTCAATTAAAATTCAAATTTTCCTTTCGACTACCCCATTTTGTTGAGGTGTCCTAGGAGATGAAAAATTCTATGAAATGTCAGGTTCAAGACAAAAGCTTTTAATGTTTTCATTTTCAAATTCTTTGCCATGGTCACTTCTTATTTTTGAAATACAATATCCTTTTTCATTTTGAACTCTTTTAGCAAAATTTTTGAAAGTTTCAAAGGCATCACTCTTTTGAGCTAAGAAAATTACCCAAGGAAATCTAGAGTAATCATCTACGATGACAAAGACATAGTGTTTACCTCCTAAGCTTGCAATTCTAATAGGTCCAAATAAATCTAGATGCAGGAGTTTTAGAGGTTTTGAGCTACTTACAATGTTTTTGTATTTGAAGGATGACTTGTGTTGTTTTCCTCTTTGGCAAGGTTTACATGTCTTATCTTTTTCAAATTTTACTTTTGGCAGTCCCTTTACCAGCTCTCCTATGCTGAGGATTTGAATTAAATCCATGCTTGCATGACCAAGCCTTCGATGCCACAGCCAAGATTCATCACTAGCAGTCACAAGACACTTAGAGGAATGGTTAGATATTTTGTGTAAGTCTATTATGTAGGTATTGACATCTCTATTTCCTTTAAATATCTCTTGGCCATTAAAAGAGGTTACAAGACATTCGTTGGAAGTAAAGATTACTTTATTTCCTTTATCTCATAATTGACTTACACTTAACAAGTTATGTTTCAAGCCATCAATAAGCAAGATTGTCATATATTTTGATACAGAACTCTGCATTAAGTTATTCAAGTTTCATATTAAAGCTAAGCTCCATATCTAAAATTTTTATGAAGATTATGTACTAAATTTAGAACAAAACAATACCAAAATTGAGGTCCAAAATAAAGAACATAATTTGCCAGTGACAGGGCAACATGTGAGTTGAAGTATGAAATGAGTAACAAGATGAGAACTTTGTTATATTATGCAAATATTATTTTAATTGAGTGATTATGTGATTATTTAGAGATATTACATGCATGAAAAGTGTGAAATTAATTGCTATGAATTTTAATGAGATTGTATAAGCCATAGAACACCTAACTAGAACCAACTTAGGATAGTTTGGCATGCCAAATTGGGGGGGAGTATGATGAAAATGATTAAATCCATTAATGATATGATTATCTATGCCGGGAATGACATTGTTATCTATGCTGATAATGACACTGTTATCTACACCAGTAATGGCACTTTTATCTACGCCAGTAATAGCACGGTTATCTATGCCGGTAATGACACTGTTTTCTATGCCGATAATGACACTTATATGTGCACATCATATTGCCTAGGTGGCATTCCTAAATACCTGGATGGCAACTCCGTTATCTGAGTTAGTGGGTCATAGGTGTCCTGGGCGTAAATAAAGACATAAATAAAAAGTCATGGAACATAAAAGAATTATTGATAATAAAAATGGAATTATGAATTGTGGAATGTATAAAAAGAAGATTTAGGGTTAGACAATAAGATGATAATAAAATAACTAAATATGAGATAAAATAATGTAATTTGATGTCTATATATGCTAGAATACCATGATATGTATATTTGCAGGAGAATATGATTAAGCATGAGTTGAGATATGATAATGCATGATTGCATAAAATAGTTTATTGCCTTATTTATATGCACCACTAAGCCTTGAGCTTAGCGTGGGAGTTTCCTTCTGCGTAGATTTAAAGAAGTAGCTGAGGTTTTTGGATAAAGACACGGTGATCCAAGTCCAGTAGGGCAGGTCGTATCAAATATTGTGGGTCACACAACTTATGTAATTATGGTTTAAGTTAAATTTTGTAGTATTTGTAGAATAAACAGCACATTTTTTAAAGAACATGTTATTATATAAAAACATGTAGTCTATCTTTTATGTTATAATTTCTTTTATATTGCAAAGTAAACAAATAGTAAATATATATATATATATATATATATATATATATATATATATATATATATATATATATATATATATTTACTATTTGTTTACTTTGCAATATATATATAAATATATATATATATATATATATATGAGTAATTTTCAGTTATACACAATTTAATAAAATGATATTTTAATCGATGAAGTCAGCGTAGCACACTCTCATCCGGGCATAAGTTGCTAGGGTAAGGGGGTGTAACAGGTTTTGGTATCAGAGCACCAGGTTGGTGTTTCTGGATTTTGGTATTAAAGCCCGGTTTGGGAAGTTTGGGATTTTAAAATGGTTTTCAAAAATAATTATGATATGTGTGTACCCATAATTAAGTATTAAAGTTGTTGCTTACTAGTTGGGGGCTGTTATTTTTTGATATAGGTAGAGTATGGCTTCAGGGTCATGACTTATTGTGGCCAATAGAGGGAAAGTAATGAGCCTACTAAAACAGAGGCTTCATCATGACCCAGTCATCGTTGAGCTACTGTATCTAGATCCAGTGCTAGCCTATCAAAAGGGCAGCCTATTGCTAGCATAGGACAAACAGAGCTTATGAGGAACATGATCTATTTGCTTCAAAGAGCATCACAACCAACCTCATCAGGGTTGCAATTTGAGAGGCTGAGGAAGCTAGGGCACCTGATTTCTACGGTAAACGGGAAGATGACCCCTTAGTGGCAGAGTTTTGGCTAGAACGAATAGAGAGAGTTTTTGATCAGTTGCATTGCACAGATGAGCATAAATATGAGTATACAGTATCTTTACTACAGGATCATGCATATGACTGGTGGCGATCTGAATCAAAGAGCACAGAGGCTCTTGACCCTATGACATTGGAGTTCTTTCTAGAGAAGTTTAAGGAGTAGCATATTCCTCCTATCTACACAGACGACAAGAAAAAAGAGTTTTTGATGCTGAAACAAGGAAATTTGTTAGTAACAGAATATGAAAGAGAATTTACACATCTCTACAAATATGTGGTAGGCATTATATCCACTAAGGCAGATAAGTGCCGACGATTTGAAGATGGATTGAGAGACCCAATCAAGCTACAGGTCTCAACCCTACGCCTGATGAGTTTTCCTAGTTTGCTAGCATCTGCCAGAATATTTGAGAGAGTTCTAGTAGCACAGCAGCCAGCACAAGGAAGAGGGTTCAGGAGACCCATGCCATAACTGAGTAGAGTATAGTCAAGTGGCAAAAAAGCCAGATCTTCTAGTGGATAGTTTCAGGCTAGGGGTTCCAGCAGGCTTTCTTCTTTCAGGTGGGGACAACCCATGAGATCTATTTCTTCGGCAGCTAGTGCACCGACATAGACACCATATAGATCTCTACCCCTACCAGAATGTCAACATTGTGGTCCTTCTCATCCAGGATAGTGTTGGTGGATGACAGGAGCATGCGGGAGGTGTGACTCAAAAGATCACTTGAAAAGAGATTGTCCCTTGTTACAGTATGGTAGAGGTTCGGGGAGCACTGAGCCAATATAGACACAGGCTTCTGGGTAAGGCAGAGGGTGAGGTCGAGGGCAAGGCAGAGAAAGCCGATCAGGGTCCAGTCAGTTCAGATCAGAGGCAATTGAGAGGCCAGAAGGTTGCAGAGCTGCCCCAGTTAGGGCATATGCCATGCAAGGTTGAGAGGAGCAGGATGCATCTGATGTCTTGATTGGTAAATTTCTTCTCTTTGGCTTTGATATTCATGCATTAATAGATCTGGGGTCAACGCATTCATACATATGCACACCAACACAGGGTCGAGAAGGTTTAGCACCACAGTCTCTAGAATTTCATATTCTTGTGACTAACCCATTAGGACACAGTGTGAGGGTTAGCAGGGTGTTTAGGGGTTGCCCTGTTGAAATTCAAAGAAGACAATTCCCAGTAGACTTGATAGAGTTACCATTCCATGAGTTCGATGTGAACTTGGGAATGGATTGGTTAGCTCGTTATAGAGTGGTAGTGGATTGTGGAAGAAGATAGATGATCATTAGAATTCTAGAACAAGATGAGATAGTGGTGATGGGTGAGAATAGAAGATACCCAGACAATGTGATATCAGTGTTGAAAGCACATAAACTCATCAGTAAGGGATGTGAAGCATACTTAGCGTATGTAGTTGATATGGAAAACGCAAGTCCGAAGTTGGTGGATATTCCTACTGTTAGTGAGTTTCCCGATGTATTTCTAGAGGAGTTGCAAGGGCTACCATCGGATTGAGAAATTGAATTTGCTATCGATTTGGTACCCGGCACCACCCCTATTTCTATCACACCATATAGGATGGTACCAGCAGAGTTGAAAGAGCTGAAGGTACAGTTGCAGGAGTTGTTAGATAAGGGTTTTATATGACCTAGTGTATCACCATGGGGTGCTCCAGTATTATTTGTCAAGAAGAAAGATGGCACTCTTCGTCTTTGCATCGATTACAGGCAACTTAATAAGGTGACTATTAAGAATAAATACCCACTCCCTAAGATTGATGACTTATTTGACCAATTGAAAGGTGCAGCCATATTTTCAAAGATAGATATTCGATCGGGTAATCATCAACTGAAGATAAAAGAGTCAGATGTACCTAAGACGACATTCAAGACAAGTTATGGTCATTATGAGTTCTTAGTTATGCCCTTTGGATTGACGAATGCACAGGCAGCTTTTATGGACCTGATGAACCGAGTGTTCAGACCATATCTTGATTAATTTGTAGTGGTGTTTATTGATGACATTCTTGTGTACTCTAGAGATCGAGAAGAACATGATCAACATCTCATAATAGTGCTGCAAACACTGAGGGATAAGCAGTTGTATGCAAAACTATCTAAGTGCGAGTTTTGGCTTAGCAGAAGGTATTCGGGTTGATCCTAGTAAAATTGAAGCTATTCTTAATTGGAAACCACCGCGAAATGTGACTGAAGTGAGGAGTTTCCTCGGATTAGCTGGATATTATAGGAGGTTTGTGAAGGGATTTTCATCCTTAGCGACTCCTTTGACATGACTGCTATGAAAAGAGGTTCGTTTCGAGTGGATAGATAAGGGTCAAGCAAGTTTTGATTGACTGAAGGCAATGCTGATTGAAGCACCAATTTTGACTCAACCTACTCCAAGAAAATATTTTATTATGTACAGTGATGCTAGTCATAATGGTTTAGGTTGTGTTCTTATGCAAGAAGGAAAGGTGATTGCTTACGCCTCAAGACAACTTAAGCCTCATAAGCTTAACTATCCGACACATGATTTGGAGTTAGCTGTGATAGTTTTTGCACTTAAGATCTGGAGACATTATCTGTATGGGGAAAAATGTTATATCTATACAAATCACAAAAGTCTTAAATACCTTCCCTCACAGAAAGAGTTGAATCTGAGACAACAAAGATGGTTAGAGTTGATTAAAGATTATGACTATGTGATCGACTACCAGCCAGGCAAAGCTTATGTGGTTGTAGATGCACTAAGCAGGAAGCTTTTAGGTAAGATGTGAATACAATCTACTTTGATGCAGAGGATCAAAGATGCTCAAAAGCAAGATGAGAAGTTAGTAAAGATAGTGGAGACAGTAAAAAAAGGAGAAAAGCCTGAGTTTTCATTGACAGAAGATGGCACAGTATACTTCAAGAATATGATTTACGTTCCTAATGTAAAAGAGCTTAAGTCCGATATTTTAAAAGAAGCACATGAAATAGTATATACCATGCATCCAGGCGGGAACAAGATGTATCAAGATTTGAAAACTCAATATTGGTGGCCAGGGATGGAGAAGGATATCACTGAATATGTTGCTAACTGTCTAACTTGTCAACAAGTAAAAGCGGAACACCAGTTGCCCACAGGATTGCTGCAACCTATATCGATTCTAGAATGGAAATGGGAAAGAATCATGATGGATTTTATGTCTCGGTTACCGATGACTCAGAGAAAGTATGATGCAATATGGGTAATAGTAGATCGATTGACAAAGTCGGCACACTTCTTACCAGTTAGAATGAACTACTCATTGAACAAGCTAGCTAAAATTTATGTAAGTGAGATAGTGAGGTTAAATGGAGTGCCAATGTCCATCATATCTGATAGAGATCCCAGATTTACTTCACAATTCTGGAAGAGTCTACAATAAGCTTTGGGAACTCAGCTCAATTTCAGCACAGCCTTTCATCTATAGACGGATGGACAATCGGAGTGAGTTATTCAGTTGCTAGAGGATATGATGAGAAGTTGTGTGCTTGAATTTGAGGGAAGTTGGGATAGATATCTACCTCTTATGGAGTTTGCCTACAACAACAGCCATCAGACTAGCATAGGCATGGCTCCGTATGAGGCATTGTATGGAAGAAAATGCATGACACCAGTTTTTTGGACCGAATTGAGTGAAAAGAAGTTGATAGGGCCAGAGTTAGTGCAACAAACAGAAGAAAAGGTTAGAATTATCCAAGAAAGATTAAAAGCAGCTCAAGATCGACAAAAATCATATGCTGACCTTAAGAGGTGAGATATAGAGTATGTTGTGGGTGATAAAGTGTTTCTTAAAGTTTCACCTTGGAAGAAAGTATTGAGATTCGGTAAAAAGGGAAAGCAAAGTCCGAGGTTCTTGGTCCTTATGAGATTTTGGAAAGAATCAGATCAGTGGCATATCGGTTAGCACTTCCACCAGAGTTGGATAAAATCTATAATGTTTTTCATGTGTCAATGCTAAGGAGATATAGGTCTGATCTAACTCATGTTATTCCAACTTAGGAGATAGAAGTGCAGGCCGACTTGACGTATGAAGAGGAACCGGTGGCTATATTAGCACGTGAAGAAAAAGTTTTACGAAACAAAAAAGTTCCATTAGTTAAATTGCTATAGAAGAATCATGCTACTGAAGAAGCCATATGGGAGAATGAAGAAGTAATGAAGAAGCAATATCCTTAGTTGTTCACAAAATTAATAGGTAAATTTTGAGGATGAAATTTATTTTAAGGGGGAGAGAATGTCATATCCGCTAATTTACTCCCAAGTCATGTGAGTTGAAAATTAATGAGGGCTTCTAGAATATGGCTTAGGTGTCCCATAATTATGTAACTTGTCGTTATTCTTTTAATTCTTTTTCATCTCTTCATATATAGAATTTGCTATATTTTAATTTCCTCCCACGTTTCTTGAAGCATAGCACACCAAATAGCATACAACAATTTGCCAAGTGAGGTGCATGAATTAAACATTAAAGAAAGTTTCTAGAATGTGGCTTAGTTGTCCCCCATCTTAATAACTTTTGTCATCTTCCTCAGGATTGTTTCTTTTTCTTCCTTATCCATTTTCATTGAGGAAAATTCTGTTCTCTACACTAGCCCACCTTCCTCTTGTTCTTCCATAACCAAACCTTGTTCTGAGAAGAAAAAGTGAAAGAAAGTGTGAAAAAGAGAGAGAAAAGCATGGAAAATTCCATTTTCATGCTTAATCAAGCTTAAAAGAGTAAGAAGAAAGAGAGAGATTAGGTTTATAAAGTTTTAATAATCTGATTATAAATTTTAGGAACTCAAATTGACAAGGAACTAGATAAAAGGAGCAAAGGAAAGGAGAAAGAGAAGTAAAGAGAAAGAAAAGAGGTTTGTGCATAACCTAAGGCAATAGCATATTTTAATTTTTTTAATTACATAAATTAATTATTTGGCATGTTTATGATTCTGAATTAATATTATTTGTGATGAAAAATCTTGGGGATGCATGTTTGCTAGACTTAGGATTTATTTTGATAAAAATTGAAGATAGTTCATGTATGTATTCTGTGCTGGAAATGGATGAGCAGAGAGCACTTAAACTATTATAACTTAATTTCTAGAACTCGATTTTGCATGTTCTTTATTGGGTTCGAAATGAAATATAAGGAGCTATAACTTTCATTTAGACCATAAATCCTGAATATGTCTGTAATTATCCAGAAAAAAATTCATAAAGTTCGGACATAGAATCTGTCTAGAAATTCTGGGCAGAATTGTTAGTAATGAGCAGTAAGTACTTAAACTATTATAACTTGAGTTATGGAGCTTGAATTTGTGTGTTCTTTGTTCGTTTTGAAATATAAGACATAGGGCTATAATTGTTATTTAGACCATAACATCTGAATATGTTTGTAAGTGGCCACAAAAATTCATAAAGATCAGACTTAGAATCTATCTAGAAAATTATGAGCAGAATTATTAATGACCAGTTAGTGTTAATATTATCATATATTTTGATACAGAACTCCGAATTAAGTGATTCAAGTTTCATATTAAAGCTGCGATCCATATCTAAAGTTTTTATGAAGATTCTATAACTAAATTAAGAATGAAACAGGACTAAAATTAAGGTCCCAAACAGAGAACAGAATCTGCCAGTGATAGGGCAGCATGTGAGTTGAGGAATGAAATGAGTAACATGATGAGAACTTTGTTATATTATGTAAATATTATTTTAATTGGGTGATTGTTTGAATATTTTGAGATATTACATGCATGAAAAGTGTGAAATTAATTTCTATGAATTTTAATGAGATTGTATAAGTCCTAGAACACCTAACTAGAACAAACTTAGGATAGTTTGGCATGCCAAATTGGGGGGGGGGGGGGAGTATGATCAAAATGATTAAATCCATTAATGGTATGATTATCTATGCCGGTAATGACACTATTATCTATACTGATAATAGCACTATTATCTACGCCAGTAATGACACTTTTATCTACACCAGTAATAGCACGGTTATCTACGCCGGTAATGACACTGTTTTCTATGTCGGTAATGACACTTATATGCGCACATCATATTGCCCGGGTGGCATTCCTAAGTGCCTGGATGGCAACTCCGTTATCTGAGTCAGTGGGTCATAGGTGTGCTGGGCATAAATAAAGACAGAAATAAAAAGTCATGGAACATAAAAGAATTATTGATAATAAAAATGGAATTATGAATTGTGGAACATGTAAAAAGAAGATTTAGGGTTATACAATAAGGTGATAATAAAATAAATAAATATGAGATAAAATAATGTAATTTGATGTCTATACATGCTAGAATACCATGATATGTATATTTGCATGAGAATATGATTAAGCATGAGTTGAGATATGATAATGCATGATTGCATAAAATAGTTTATTGCCTTATTTATATGCACCACTAAGCCTTGAACTTAGAGTGGGAGTTTCATTCCGCGCGTAGATTTAAAGAAGTAGCTGAAGTTTTTGGATAAAGACACAGTGATCCAAGTCCAGTAGGGCAGCTCATATCAAATATTATGGGTCACACAAATTATGTAATTATGGTTTGAGTTTTATTTTGTATTATTTGTAGAATAAATAGCACATTTTGTAAAGAACATGTTATTACATAAAAAAATGTAGTCTATCTTTTATGTTATAATTTCTTTTATATTGCAAAGTAAACAAATAGTATATATATATATATATATATATATATATATATATATATATATATATATATATATATATAAATAGCACATTTTGTAAAGAACATGTTATTATATATAAAAAATGCAGTCTATCTTTTATGTTATAATTTCTTTTATATTGCAAAGTAAAAAAATAGTAAATATATATATATATATATATATATATGAGTAATTTTCAGTTATACACAATTTAATAAAATGATATTTTAATCGATGAAGTCAGCGTAGCACACCCTCATCTAGGCATAAGCTGTTAGGGTGAAGGGGTGTTACAAATCAAGCACTAATCACCCTAATCCATCACTATTAACATAATAATAACCCTAAATTACTAGCTTTAATGGAAACTAACACCAAACTCAAAGAAAAGAGAAGAAGAAAAGTGAGAAGATGAAAAATCTAAACCTTTGATGATCTTTAAAATGACCAAAATCTTCTTTCTCTTTTTCTCTTCCTTTCTTCCTTCGTCTTCCTTGGTTTTGCTCACTTAACTTCACTTCTTTGATGATCTTGCCTTAATTCCACCTTTTTTTCCATCTAATCTTAGGTTGATTGAAGAAAACAAAAGAAGAATAAATGGGGGAAGGAGAGTTCACTACAAAAGAAGAAGAAAAAAAAGAGTTTTCCATTAATCTTGTTTTCCATTAGTCCATTAATTTTAATCACTCTTACTTTATTTTAATCAAAAGAATATTCATTTCCTTAGATAAATAATATTCCATTTTTATGCCTTCTTAAAATATCTATTCCAAAAATACTGCAATTTCCAATTTCGTTCAGGGAAAAGTTATTTTTTTCCCAATCTTACTTTCGGACTTCAAAATTCTCAATTAATAATATTCAAAATATTTTATCATATTTTATTATGATTTTAATTTTTTCTTTCATGTTAGAATTTAAACCACGATCGGTTCAGCGTGCTGGATTTCAGTCAACTGCGACCGTGGCCTAAATTATCGGGCATTACACTTATCCATGCCCTGTTCATCCGAAACCCATATGTCTGGTCAAACTCAAAAAGAAAAGTGATTAGTAATCAACTCTCTAACAAAGTCTCTTATGCCTCTTCTGATATGAGCTTGGATTTCTTCCTAACCAACTTCACTTTGTACTATCTACAGCTCCAATTCCTGCGCGAGAAGAACCCACACTAAGCTATCTCTAGCTCAATGGTACATATAGGCATTGAGTTTTTCCCAAGCAGTCACACAAATGCATGTCTCAACTAAATCATGGCACACTTAATTATATTGCATATTTGTCATATAAAAGAAATAAGAACATCACATAACAGTATAAACATAATAACCTTATTCAATAATTAAATTCTCACTACCTCATGTAAGCATTTCATGTTTTCTTACTTATGCCAATAATAAATTTATTCCATAGTCTTTAATTAGTATTAGCCCAAATCTCATTCCCAGACTCTTCAAATATGGGGTGTAAAATATGGGCGCTCTTGGAGCTTAAGCCACCTTACTCACCATAATCTCGAGATAAGGGTGCTCCCAAAGCTTAAGTCATCTTGACCAAATATAATCATGTCATATGTGTGTAATCGGGATTAGGGGTGCTCTTCAGAGCTTAAGCCACCCCGTCCCTAAATCATATCCATATCGGTATCGTAACTTCCCCATAATGGTGCACCATCTACCCTATGTCAGTCCTTGGGTAGAGAAATGGGCAATTAACACCATTAATTACTTATTTCTATAACCAATGCTCATTTCATATTAACATAATCATATTAACATAATCATATATTGACAATTTATTTCAAAACCATGTAATAGCATGATATTTTATCAAATATTAGCATAAAGTTAAGTTTATAGTTAACAACATTTCTATAATTTTAAAACATGCCATTATATATAATTTCATCATTGTCACATATAATTTATGTCATGCACACACAATCATGCATAAGGGCAAACCAAAATACATATATGTACAAAGCTCCATAGTGTTTTTCTTTTCCAAAATATAACCTCAGAGCTTGTTCACTTTTATTGTTCTTCCTCTTGTTGAGACCCTAATTTGAAAATATGATAGTTAATAATTTGTTAAAATACTCATTCTTGATAGAGTTTAGATAAATTACTATAATTTCTTTTAAGTTGGAACATGACCTCTTAGGAATATTGGCTTTAAAACATTTTATACACTTATCCAATTTATATGATTCATATTGCTAATTAAATTTAACATGTAAGAATAAAACATACTAAAATTTCAAAATTTGTGAACCATTATATAATTTTTAGAGCAATTTTAAATATTGCTATGTTTTTTGCCACTTAGGCAGTTTCGAGGTACCGTATTTAAAACTTCATATCCTTCAACATGTAGCTTTTTTTATTACTAAAATTTCTACACATTTATAAAAGTTAATTGGGAACATATTTTATGTTTACCACTTTGCCAAATTCGATTTTGAAGGTCCTCAAACACTAGATAATCTATAAATGGTTCAGTATAGAGTACCAATCCGACCATTTCAATTGTTCAGGTCATAACTCACAAAATAAATGATATTTTAAGGTGAGACTTCCACAGGAACTTAGATAAGACATATAAATAAAATATTTATGTTTTATACTTTGGAAAATTCGACTTTTAAAAATTTTAAAAACGAACAAGAATTTACTAGAGCTGTACATGTACAAGAAAATAGCTCAATCAAGGAACAACCATAATTAATTTTTCTATAACTCAGCTTAAACAAGAGATATTTATACAAAAGTTTATAAAAAAATTAAATAACACATAAATCTACAACTTTTATGTTTTATTAAACCTTATATTTAGCCATTACGATGATCAAATTAAGCAAAAACCGTATGTTATTCTGTTGACATATCTCCCTGAACTAGTGTCACTCAAATAAGTTTATCTTTTTATATACCAAAACAAATTTCATACAATTTGGCAGAAATATAAAAAACATATATGTGAACAACTTGCATGTTTTACACTTCTTCAAATTCGGTTGATAACTCCATCAAAACTAGAGTGCAAAAGACTGATACTAAACTGTCATAATAACTCTAAAAACACAAGAACAATGAGAGAGAATTATTTACCAAGAAAAAATCCATTTGAGTAAATTTCTTGAAAATCATGAAGGCGAGGATGAAGAAATGGAGGCTAGTGGTTTGAGGAAAAAGAAGAATGGAGATAAGGATGATAGAATTGTGTAGAAGTTGCAATAAATGTAATTAATCCAAATACATTCCCCCCTCCCATAATAACCACATTCGGCCCCTTTATCTCCTTTTTTAATTTTTTTATTTTGCATGTAAAAAATTCACTAGCTTTTTTTTTAAACTGTAATTTCATTATGTGATATGTCTAACCAAATTAACTTTATCAATCTCTTTTGTTCCTTTTTATTTCTTATTTAGTCATTTACTCAATTTATTTTAATATCTTATGCCAATCATATAGTTTCTATGTATATCACATACTTATTCTAACTATACTCTAATCAGTGACCATTACACTTAAATGCATTTTTACACATAATATGGTAATTTTTTCAAAGTTCCACTAAATATTTTTTTTAATTGAATTTAATCATTCTAATCCACTTTTTATATTTCCTTAATCATGTTTTAAGTTTCTATTATCATTTACATGCAAATTACACAAATCCTCTGATTTCCATAACCCTAAATCAAGCTTAAACAATAGAGATAGGTAGATTTCAAAATCACTAACCTTATTTCCTTCCTTTAGACTTCCTAAGCTTTCTTTTCCTTGGCTTTTCCTTTGAAGTACCTTCACTTACCTCATTTTATATATCAACTTGTCTCCTTTGATTTCCTTCCACTCTAGACCTCCAAATGAAGATTAGAGATTTCCACTAGCTACTAAAGAGGCTAAAATAATATTTGGATGCTTGATTTTGGTGTAAAAATTAAAGAAAATGGAAGAAATTTGGAAGAGAAAATGGGAGAGGATGGTTTGGCCAAGAGGTAGGTGGTGAGTAAGAAGATGAGGAAAAATTCTATCTAGAGAATTTTGATTCCTTGAGCCTTGTATAGTGGCTTAAGATGAGTGGTTTTGGGCCCAACAAAGTCCAACCCATTTAGGCCCAATTAAGCACTCTAAATTATTTCTCTCACTTTCCAAGCTCAATTTGACCCAAATTTGATTTCATAATTCATCATATATATATATATATATATATGTTTGCATAAATATTTTCAACTCAATCGGAATATGTTTCCTATCCGGTTCATCCAAACCGGACTGATTAATTAATTTTGGTGTTGCCGTAAGATTCTTTTTTCACTCTCAAATAATCATAAATATTATTTAAAATCTATTCATGTCTTAGAATAAAATTTTAGATATCATTTACTATTTTTTATAGCCCGATCAAAGTATGGTAAACCAATTTATTAATTAAACATGATCCCATTTTTTTCTTATTTTAGAATTTTGAGGACTTATTTGATCTCATTTTCACTCCAAATATTACCCCCAACTAATCATAACCTATACTTTCCGATGATCAAATAAAATATTTTTCACTCACGAGAGTATTACCAATTTCGGAAAGTACAGTTTACGACTAACTCTGTATTTGGGCCACTTCACACTCTTTTCTTGTATTACCATCTAGAAATCTCCATATATTTTTAATCATCTATAATACGACATTTTAGATAGGTTCACAACATAAACATACCCCACTTCTCTACGGTTAGCCTTTTTTGACTTAATATCATGGTATACGTACATATATGTGGAAATACAAGGTCTCAATATCCATCACTATATGTACATCAATGTTAGGCAATGAGAGGGAGCCCCAACTATCACGTCTATGGTTTTTGGTCTTGTTAAACCTTGAGGGGTATTTCCGTCATTTTGATGATAACAAATAATATAGCAATATTGTATTTAACATACTTGTTTTTGTAAGTATATTATATAGGATATGAATTAAAATAGCAAGAATGGAGAATTGGAAGAATAATCCTTGAGAAACAAAATTCAAGTTGTAGCATGTTCACTGCCGTGACTCTAGGAGTCACTCCCGTGAAGGAAGCTCACCGTTACCAAAAACCAACATTTGAAGTTCACGGCCATGAAAGAAAAACAAACCGTGAAGTAAGCATTTCAGTCACCCCCGTGAATAAAGGTTTCACCCCCGTGAAGGTTCATGCAATTTCATCCAGAGAGCTTCACGACCAGAGTCACCACTTGGATCATGGCTGGTAAGCTTGTCACGCCCGTGAATGATTATGTCATGCCCGTGATGCAATATGTCAAAATATTCCAGAGAGCTACATGACCAAGGTCACCACTTCAGTCACGGCATGGGAAGAACTCTCACCCCCTTGACAAGCATAGTCACGCCCGTGAACAATGAAAGAGAAAAATGTCAGGCGCGATTTATGGTTGGTACAACGGCTAGTTTCTTATTTAATACACCCCAACGGCTATATTCAGCCATGGGAGTATAAATGGAAGTCATTTTTGCATTAAGAACAAGAGAGAATGATAAGAATAACAAAAGATTAACATATACTTCAAATCACAAGCTATCTTGTACTTTCATACTTTGAGAACAAATCTATTCTCTGTAAAAATCTTTTTGCTCCTCATATTTGAGCAATAAAGATTTATAAGTGGTTCTCTCTGTAATCTTTACTCAAGTGAGCTTTGGGTAGTTCTAGGTTAAGAGTAGAACACTTGTAAGGGTTAATTGTGTGAACCTCCAAAACACAAATTGAAAGGTTGTTTGTGTGAGCCTGTAAAACACAAAGTGTAGGTTATTGTGTGAGCCTGTAAAAACAAAAGGAATTGGTTATTGTGTGAGCCATTAAAATACAAAGGATTTTTGGGTTAGGTGTGAGCCATTGTGAGAAACACCATAGTTGGGAGTGAGCTTGTAAAACTCCATTGTAACACTTAGTGTGTTAGTGAAAATCCCAATTGCAATTGGGGAGAGGAGTAGGGTTTGTTAACACCCGAACCTCTATAAATCTGTGTGTCAAACTTTCTCTATCCCTCTTAAAATTATTCTTTTATTTCCGCACCTTATAATTTAATTTTTGAAACTCCAATTCAACCCCCCTTCTTGCTTTAATATCTGGGCAACACTTGGTATCAGAGCCTTGTCTAGCATCAAAGCCTAAAAAGCGCTAGTAAAGAGTAAGATATGGCCAGTGAAGGATTCCAAAGTCTCAAAACTTACTTCAATGGAGCAAATTATGCCCATTGGAAGTTTAGGATGGAGACATACTTGGATAGTGAAGGAATTGAAGTCTGGGACAGTGTACGAAGAGAATGGACACCACCAACCAGAAGAGGAGCTGATGGTGAAGAGGAAATCCTATCAAGAGATGATTGGACAGAGCCCCAAAGAAGAGCAAATTTCAAAAACAAGAAGGCAATGACAATTATATCAAGCTCATTATCTATTGAAGAATGTGGGAGAATACAGCACTGCTCAACATCATATAGTATGTGGAAGACATTGGAGAACTATCATGAGGGAACTAAGCAAGTCAAATCCAAGAAGATTCAACTTTTAACCTCAGAATATGAGCTTTTCAAGATGAAATCAAATGAGTCAATCACTGACATGACCAACCATCTTCTATCCATTATAAATGGAATGAGGAAACTTGGGAAGCATCTGAGTTTGGAAGATGTAAACAATAAAATCCTGAGAAGTCTTCCTCTTAAAGACTATGGTTCAAGAGTTGCTGGCATAGAAGAAGCAAATGAAGATATGAGTATCATGAACTCTGATGTGCTGATTGGCAAGCTTCTCACACATGATATGGCAATAAAGAGAGATAGAGAGCTTGAAGCAGAGCTAGAGAAAAGAAAACCCTTAGCACTCAAAGCCTCTACTTCAAAATCTCAAGAAGAAAGTGAAGATGATGAAGAAATGAGTGATGATGAAAATGAGGACATTGCTATGCTTTCAAGGAGATTAAAAAGAATCATTGAGAAGAAAATGAGCAATTCCAGAAAATTCAGGCAAAGAAACCTCAAACAAACTTCTAATGATACACATAGAAGTAAGGTTTCACCTACTGGAGTGGTGAAGTTCCAACTCTACAATAATCCTAACACCCTCAGTGCCATCGCATTTGGAGAATTGTTCAACCTGCCATCTGATGGCATTCTAAATGAAACTGAGGTAGAATTCTTTGCTCCTCTAGCCTGGACACATTTTGGCACCGGTTGCTGCTGGGATGTAAAGAAAACTAAGACCACACATCTCAGGACCCCAGTACACAGGTATTTGCATAGGTTCCTAACCTATAGCATTTTTGCTAGGGGAGAAAGTAATGGAACTATTAGGAAGTCAGAACTCTTCCTATTAGAGATGGCTCGCAGGGGAGTCACAGTGGCTCTTTCTAGATGGTTTGCAAACCATATTCTCTCCATTGCCAGCAAGCCCACATGAGATATTTTGATTGGGGCATATGTCACCCATATTGCAGTGAAACTCAATTATTTGAAGCTGGATGACCATCACTTCAATATCATTCCTTCATATCTTCAAGATAGGATGGATGTCGAATCATTCATCAAGATGAGAGCGACTGTCAGAATCGTCTTTCAGAACGATATCTTCTACTGCTTCACTAACACTACTGGAGAGATTATCTGGGAAGATAATGACATGGAGGATTTTAAAGTAGGCCTCCAGGGAGTCCAGCAGAAAAAGAGGGCTCGGATTGAGGAAGCACCTCCAGCAGTCGAGCAGGACATTGGACAGTCCTCAGCTTCCACACCATCCTTAGCGCAGCAGGTGGTCGACCTCTTGGCACCACGTTTTGAGCAGCTGCAGACTTCCATTGATGAGAGGTTGGAGAACCTCAAGGACTTCATGGAGTCTCAGATGGATAGCCTTGAGGCTGAAGTAGCTAGGCTTTGTGATAGGATGTATGGCTAGGAGATAGGCTAGAGTGTAGCCTAAATTTGATTGTTTTTAGCTTGTTTGTTATGTTTTGCTTGTGTAGGAAATTTTAAATTTCCTTTCTGAATATTTTAACTTAGTTTGTATCCTTTCATTTATGATATATATATTTGCTTCAATCTTCATATCCTTTTTGATTGTTGACAAAAGGGGGAGAAAACTAGCAATATATGATAAGCAATATATGATAGGCAACATAAGATCAAACTAGCAATATATATTAAGGTAAATGAATTTTGAATCAAATAATTAAAATTGAATTGACTTTGAAATGGTTTAAAAAATCTTGATTCAAAATTTTATATACAAAGGGAGAGAAAACTAGCAATATATGATAGGAAATATATGATAAGGGATTGGTATCAAACCAGCAATATAAGAACATTGAATCAAAAAGTGAATGGACTTTGAAATGGATTAAAAAATCTTGATTCAAAATTTCATATGCAAAGTATATAAATTGAGCTTTATATACCTTAGATACAACTTAAGTATACTTCGCATATACCTTGCAGCAAGTTAAAAATATAAATATGCCATGATATACCTTAAATATACCTTACATATACTTCATGTCTTAAAAAGGAATTATGGCATGTATTGGATATAACTTGCATATACTTAAAATTAGTTTAATGCTACATCATTATTTACTATTCTTGCACATTATAATTTTTAACCTAAGTATATATTGAGGGGGAGACTTCTCAAAAATCACATATTGCTAAATTATTTATCACCATAAAAAAGGGCGAGATTGTTAAACCTTGAGGGGTATTTTCATCATTTTGATGATAACAAATAATATAGCAATATTGTATTTAACATAATTCTTTTTGTAAGTATATTATACAGGACATGAATTAAAATAGCAAGAATGGAGAATTGGAAGAATAATCCTTGAGAAACAAAATTCAAGTTGTAGCATGTTCACTGTCGTGCTTCTAGGAGTCACTCCCGTGAAGGAAGCTAACCGTTACCAAAACCAACATTTGAAGTTCACGGCCATGAAAGAAAAACAAACCGTGAAGTAAGCATTTCAGTCACCCTCGTGAATAAAGGTGTCACCCCCGTGAAGGTTCATGCAATTTCATTCAGAGAGCTTCACGACCAGAGTCACCACTTGGATCACGGCTGGGAAGCTTGTCACGCCTGTGAATGATTATGTCATGCCCATGATGCAATATGTCAAAACATTCCAGAGAGCTACATGACCAAGGTCACCACTTCAGTCACGGCATGGGAAGAATTGTCACCCCCGTGACATGCATAGTCACGCCCATGAACAATGAAAGAGAAAAATGTCAGGTGCGATTTATGGTTGGTACAATGGCTAGTTTCTTATTTAATGCACCCCAACGGCTATATTCAGCCATGGGAGTATAAATGAAAGTCATTTATGCATTAAGAACAAGAGAGAATGATAAGAATAACAAAAGATTAGCATATACTTCAAATCACAAGCTATCTTGTACTTTCATACTTTGAGAACAAATATATTCTCTGTAAAAATCTATTCTCTGTAAAAATCTTTTTGCTCCTCATATTTGAGCAATAAAGATTTATAAGTGGTTCTCTCTGTGTTAACCTTGAGGGGTATTTCTGTCATTTTGATGATAACAAATAATATAGCAATATTGTATTTAACATACTTGTTTTTGTTAGTATACTTCATGTCTTAAAAAGGAATTATGGTATGTATTGGATATAACTTGCATATACTTAAAATTAGTTTAATGCTATATCATTATTTACTATTGTTGCACATTATAATTTTTAACCTAAGTATATTTTGAGGGGGAGACTTCTCAAAAATCACATATTGCTAAATTATTTGTCACCATAAAAAATGGGGAGATTGTTAAACCTTGAGGGGTATTTCCATCATTTTGATGATAACAAATAATATAGCAATATTGTATTTAACATACTTATTTTTGTAAGTATATTATACAGGACATGAATTAAAATAGCAAGAATGGAGAATTGGAAAAATAATCCTTGAGAAACAAAAATCAAGTAGTAGCATGTTCACTGCCGTGACTCTAGGAGTCACTCACGTGAAGGAAGCTAACCGTTACCAAAACCAACATTTGAAGTTCATGGCCATGAAGGAAAAACAAACCGTGAAGTAAGCATTTCAGTCACCCCCGTGACTAAAGGTGTCACCCCCATGAAGTGTCATGCAATTTCATTCAGAGAGCTTCACGACCAGAGTCACCACTTGGCTCATGGCTGGGAAGATTGTCACCCCCGTGAATCAAGGTGTCATCCCCGTGAAGCTTCATGCAATTTCATCCAAAGAGCTTCACGACCAGAGTCACCACTTGGCTCACGGCTGGGAAGAGTGTCACGCCCGTGACTCTATATGTGAAAACATTTCAGAGAGCTTCACGACCAAGGTCACCACTTCAGTCACGGCTTGGGAAGAACTGTCACCTCCGTGACAAGCATAGTCACGCCCATGAACAATCAAAGAGAAAAATGTCAGGGGTGATTTTTTGGTTGGTACAACAGTTAGTTTCTTATTTAATGCACCCCAACGGCTATATTCAGCCATGAGAGTAGAAATGGAAGTCATTTATGCATTAAGGAACAAAAGGATGATAAGAAAAACAAAATATGAGCATATACTTCAAATCACTAGCTATCTTGTACTTTCATACTTTGAGAAGAAATCAATTCTCTGTAAAAATTTTTTTGCTCCTCATATTTGAGCAATAAAGATTTATAAGTGGTTCTCTCTGCAATCTTTACTCAAGAGAGCTTTGGGTAGTTTTGGATTAAGAGTAGAACACTTGTAAGGGTTAGTTGTGTAAACCTCCAAAACACAAAGTGTAGGTTGTTTGTGTGAGTCTGTAAAACAAAAAGTGTAGGTTGTTTGTGTGAGCCTGTAAAACACAAAGTGTAGGTTTTTTGTGTTAGCCTGTAAAACACAAATTGTAGGTTGTTTGTGTGAGCCTGTAAAAAACAAAGGAATTGGTTATTGTGTGAGCCATTAAAACACAAAGGAGTTTTGGGTTAGGTGTGAGCCATTGTGAGAAACACCATAGTTGGGAGTGAGCTTGTAAAACTCCATTGTAACACTTAGTGTGTTAGTGAAACTCCCAATTGCGATTGGGGAGAGGAGTAGGATTTGTTAACACCCGAACCTCTATAAATCTTTGTGTCTGATTTTCTCTTTCCCGCAAAAATTAACTATTTATTTCTGCACTTTAAAGTTTAATTTTTTGAAACTCCAATTCAACCCCCCTTCTTGGTCTAATATCTGGGCAACAATTGGTATCAGAGCCTTGTCTAGCATCGAAGCCCAAAAAGCGCTAGTAAAGAGTAAGATATGGCCAGTGAAGGATTCTAGAGTCTCAAATCTTACTTTGATGGAGCAAATTATGCCCATTGGAAGTATAGGATGGAGACATACTTGGATAGTGAAGGAATTGAAGTTTGGGATAGTGTACGAAAAGAATGGACACCACCAACCAGAAGAGGAGCTGATGGTGAAGAGGAAATCCTATCAAGTGATGATTGGACAGAGCCCCAAAGAAGAGCAAATTTCAAAAACAAGACGGCAATGACAATTCTATCAAGCTCATTATCTATTAAAGAATGTGGTAGAATACAACACTGCTCAACAGCATATAGCATGTGGAAGACATTGGAGAACTATCAAGAGGGAACTAAGCAAGTCAAATCTAAGAAGATTCACCTTCTAACCTCAGAATATGAGCTCTTCAAGATGAAATCCAATGAGTCAATCACTGACATGACCAACCGTCTTCTATCCATTATAAATGGAATAAGGAAACTTGGGAAGCATCTGAGTTTGGAAGATATAAACAATAAAATCCTGAGAAGTCTTCCTCTTAAAGACTATGGTTTAAGAGTTGCTGGCATAGAAGAAGCAAATGAGGATATGAGTATCATGAATACTGATGTGCTGATTGACAAGCTTCTCACACATGAGATGGCAGTAAAGAGAGATAGAGAGCTTGAAGCAGAGCCAGAGAAAAGAAAACAGTTAGCACTCCAAGCCTCTACTTCAAAATCTCAAAAAGAAAGTGAAGATGATGAAGAAATGAGTGATGATGAAAAAATGAGTGATGATGAAAATGAGGACATCGTTATGCTTTCAAGGAGATTAAAAAGAATCATTGAGAAGAAAATGAGCAATTCTAGAAAATTCAGGCAAAGAAACCTCAAACAAACTTCTAATGATACACATAGAATATTGTATTTAACATACCTTACATATACTTCATGTCCAAAAACATGAAAAGTACTTCAAAACCTCTTCAACTCCTGCATTTAGACTTATTTGGACCTACTAGGATTGCTAGCTTAGGAGGAAAACATTATGCATTTGTCATCGTAGATGATTACTCTAGATTTACTTGGGTAATTTTCTTACCTCAAAAGAGTGATGCTTTTGAAAATTTCAAAAACTTTGCTAAAAGTGTTCAAAATGAAAAAGGGTACTGCATTTCAAAAATAAGAAGTGATCATGGGAAAGAATTTGAAAATGAAAACTTTGAAAGCTTTTGTCTTGAACATGGCATTTCACATAATTTCTCATCTCCTATGACACCTCAACAAAATGGGGTAGTTGAAAGGAAAAATCAAACATTAATTGAAATGGCTAGAACAATGCTTAATGAATATGACTTACCAACTTATATTTGGGCAGAAGCCACAAACACTGCATGTTATATTTCAAATCGAGTTTTCAAAAGACCTCTTTTAAACAAAACCTCATTGGAGCTATGGAATGGAAGAAAGCCCTTGGTATCATACTTTAGAGTATTTGGATGCAAGTGTTTTATATTGAACACCAAGGACAATTTTGGAAAATTTGCCTCTAAATCTGATGAAGGTATCTTTTTAGGATACTCTACAACCAGCAAAGCATATAGAGTATTTAATAAAAGATCATTAACAGTGGAAGAATCCATGCATGTTATTTTTAATGAATCTAGTAGACTTGATCTTGTGAAAGGTAGTGCTCTTGATGATGTTGTAAATAATATGGAAAAACTTGTCATTGAAAATGGAAAAGAAGAAAACGATCAAGAAAATTTACTACCTCAAAATCAAGAACAAATGGAGCAAGAACTTCTAAAAGAATGGAGAATGAAGAAAGATCATCCAAAAGAGCAAATAATTGGTGATCTATCAAGGGGAGTAAGTACTAGATCTCATTTCAAGCACTTAGTCACTGACATTGCTTTTATTTCACAAATTGAGCTTAAAAACATTGATGAGGCTATGCATTAAGAACAAGAGAGAATGATAAGAATAACAAAAGATTAACATATACTTCAAATCATAAGCTATCTTGTACTTTCATACTTTGAGAACAAATCTATTCTCTATAAAAATCTTTTTGCTCTCCATATTTGAGCAATAAAGATTTATAAGTGGTTCTCTCTGTAATCTTTACTCAAGTGAGCTTTGGGTAGTTCTGGGTTAAGAGTAGAACACTTGTAAGGGTTCATTGTGTGAACCTTCAAAACACAAATTAAAAGGTTATTTGTGTGAGCCTGTAAAACATAAAGTGTAAGTTGTTTGTGTGAGCCTGTAAAACACAAAGTGTAGGTTGTTGTGTGAGCCTGTAAAAACATAAGGAATTGGTTATTTTGTGAGCCATTAAAACACAAGGGATTTCTGGGTTAGGTGTGAGCCATTGTGAGAAACACCATAGTTGGGAGTGAGCTTGTAAAACGCCACTGTAACACTTAGTGTGTTAGTGAAACTCCCAATTGCGATTGGGGAGAGGAGTAGGGTTTGTTAACACCTGAACCTCTATAAATCTGTGTGTCAAATTTTCTCTATCCCTCTTAAAATTAATCTTTTATTTCCGCACCTTATAATTTAATTTTTGAAACTCCAATTCAACCCCCCTTTTTGGTTTAATATCTGGGCAACAGGTCTTAATATTATTCCACAACTATTTGGACTTTCACTTTCTTATTGGAGGTAGGGACCACACTTAATGAGGACTCTACATATCTTTGCATCATTTTTTTGTTCTATAAATTCATAATCCTAAAGTCATATGTAATCATTTTGACATTTTTTTAATCCCTTAACACCATACACTTCATCTCTAATATCTGTAGCATACTCACTGAGGCTAACATATCTCAGCTTTGAGTGACATATTTGTCTTAAACTCTAGGTTCTTCAGCTTCTTGCAGTCAATGTAAATCTTATAGCTCATACTCTTCATGTAACTTGTTTGAAGAAACTTTCGTTAACATAGCCACATTCACACCATTAGCATATCACTATGGAAAAGAAACTATACTCTCACATTTTTCTCTAATGATCTTTGAAATTATTGAAATACTTGTTTAACTCTTTTTACTCATACTCGACAGTAATTGAAATGCAACGTTGCTTTATGATTGAAAAACTGGGATGTTTTGTTCTTTCATAACTTTCATACTATGACCTGAGTGAGATTATGGGGTCATAATCTGACAAGGTCAATTGTCTATTACATGTATGCCAACTAAGTATGCCATATTAGTCCCATAGCAGCATTATAGTTGAATGGACATATATATAAATATACCCAATAACACTAGCCCAACTCAACTGATTTTACATCTTATAATCGACCAGACGGTTACTCTCAATCTACTTTCACATAATCTTTCTACCTCTAATACCAAAGATGTAATACCTTACCTAAGTTCTAATACCACTAAATATAATACCCTATTATACAATAGGACTAAATGCTACTATATAATTGAATGTTATAACAACATGTGTTAAAATCAATAAAATTTAAAACTTTGCAAACCAGATTAATGCATCATGGCCATGATAACTGTCCTTTAAAACCTTTATGAAAATATATGTTGCCCAGACAATGAACCAAAAAGGGAGTTGAATTGGATATTAAATAAAAATTTCTTTATTTTAAGTGCGGAATAAAATAAAATAGAGTAGGGATGAAGAGATATCACACATGATATTAATAGAGGTTCGGGTATTAACAAACCCTACTCCTCTCCCTAATCTCAATTGGGAGTTTAACTATCAAATTAAATGTTGCATTAGAGTTTTACAAGCTCACTCCCAACTATGGTGTTTCTCTCAATGGCTAACACCTAACCCATAAAATTCCCTTGTGTTTTAATGGCTCACACAATAAACAATTCCTTGTGTTTTATGGCTCACACAATTAACCCTTACAAGTGTTTCAATCTTATCCCAATATACCCAAACTTACTTGAGTAATATATTAAATGAAAGCACTCACCAACCTATAATGCTCAGAATGTATGAGCAAATAGAAAGAATAAAATATTTGTTGAAAGTAATTAATGCACAATGACTACAACAAGATTTTTGATTGAAAGTAATTGTGGTTCTCTTATTTAGGATTCATAAATGACTTGCATTTATACTTCCTCAGCGAATTATAGCTGTTTGGATGCATTTAATGCGAAAATAGTCGTTGAACCAATCTTAATTTCTCTTTCCTCATTCACGGGCGTAAATATATGTGTCACGGTTGTGAATGTTCTTCCAAGCTATGGCTCAATTGGTCACTTTGGTCGTGAAGCTCTTTGGAAGAATTTGAAGTGTTTCCTCACGGGCATGACTTTATACTTTAACGGGCGTGAATATTCTTTCAAGCCATAGTCCAAGTGGTGACTCTGTCGTGAAGCTCTCTAGAAGAATTTAACATGTTATCTCATGGGTGTGACTATCTTTCATTGGTGTAACTGATTTGACCATTCACAGTTGGTATGATCCTTCATGGACGTGTACTTTAAATGTTGGAGAGTTGGCGCTAAGCTATATCTCGGGCGTGACATAATCAATCACGGGCGTGAACATGCTATTTCTTCTTATTTTGACCTTCAAAGGTTGTCTTTCATTCTTGCATCATATTTTATTCAAGATATACCCTGTTCAACAAACTTAGAACATAAGCATTATTAAATACATTATTGCTATTTTATTTGTTAGCATCAAAATGACAAAAATACCCCTCAAGATTCAATAATCGCCCCCATTTTGATGGTGACAAATAATCTAGCAATATGTGCTTTTGAGAAGTCTCCCCCTCAAAAGATGCTTAAGACAAAAAGTAATAGAGTGCAAGAATTGAGCGACATATAGCATGGATCTTTGCTTACTAGTTAGGTATATGCAAGGTATATTCAAAGTATATTTATTTGTTTGCTTAACTAGAAAAGTATATGCAAAGTACATTCAAAGTATATCAAATTGTTTGCTTAACTAGTTAAGTACACAACACATTTGCATTCATATATTGCTAGGTTCTTCCCCTTTTGTCATCAACAAAAATAAACAATAAAATGATAATGATGTAATTATATTAATACAAAATAGAGGAAGTAGAAAGTTTAAAAATGTGAATTAAAGTCCTACACTCATATTAATAAAAACTAGTAAAAAAAATGAAAAAGCTAAGACTCTAACTAGGCTTTGAGCCTGTCAAACCCTCTCTAAGGCGTGCTACTTCCTCCTCAAGGCTATCCATACGAGATTCCATGAAAGCTTTGAGGTTTTCCAACCTCTCATCGATGGAAGCCTGTAATAGGTCAAAGCGAGGTGCTAAAAGATCAGCCACCTGCTGTGCCAAGTTAGGTGTAGAGGCCAAGGATTGACCAACCTCTTGCTCAACCTCTAGGGTCATTGTCTTGACTAGGGCTCATTTTCTTTGCTGGATTCCTTGGAGGCCAGCTTTGAATTCATCCAAATCCTCATCTTCCCAATCAAATTCACTAGTTAGAGTGGTGAAGTGGTAATAGACATTATTCTCATAGACTATTCGAACAGCTGCTCCCATCTTTATAAAAGACTCGACATCTAGCTGGTCTCGAGGATGTGCTGGAATGAGGTTGAAATTATCCTCATCGAGCTTTAGATACCTAAGCTCAATTGCATGGTGAGTCATGTACCCACCAATCTAGATATCTCTCGATGGCTTTGTTGCAATTGAGAGAAGATGATTTGCAAACCATCGAGACAGGGCCACAGTTAGACCTCTTCGTGCTATCTCTAGGAGGAAAAGCTCTAATTTTTGGATTGCACCGTTGCTATTGCCTCTTGCCAAGATACTATAGGTAAGAAACCTATGTAAATATTTATGTATGGGAGACCGAAGATGGGTGCTCTTAATCTACTTCACATCCCAGCTACAATCTAACCCAAAATGATGGATTGGCATAGAATTCCACCTCACTCTCATTGAAGATACCATCTGAGGGAAGTTTGAAGATAGTGCCAAACTCCACTACTGTGAGAGTGTTCAGATGCTTACAAAGTTCGAATTTGATTGTTTCAGGGGGAGAAACTTGCAAAGTGCTAAGGAACTCGAGAGTTGGTTCCCTTAGTGTTGGCCAATGAATATCCACAAATTCCTTGAGATGACAAGCTTGTAATTGTTCTGTCATGCTTGTCTCAAGGCCGAGGGTCTTGACAGCATTCCATTTAAAGGAACGAGATGAAAGTAAGGGCCTTTTCTTAAGAACAACAGATCTTGGATGACAATGCTCTAGAATGATGTTGATAAAATAGTTTGTGTAGCGTCTTGGAGCATGGGATTTCTTCCTTGTGCCTTTTGATGAGCTGAGTTCTATTGATGATTTCAGAATGGGTTTTTGGAGAGTGAGTTTCTGACAAGGGATTTTGAGAACAAATTTGAGATGTTATGATTTTTTAAAGAGAATGAGTTTTGAAGGATTTTATAGATGGAAAAGGATATGAGGGGGCCAGGATCTATGAGAAATATTGAATGAGGGTGATAAATGAGAGATTTTGTAGAGTTGGAAATGGGAGAAAATTGCAGAAATCTATTTTATAGTCCACATAGTCACGGTCGTGAATAGTAAATCACGGGCATGAAATGTCGTGGTCATAGTTTGTTGAAGAGGCGCTCTAGCCATGATGAAGGATATTAATCAATTCACGGTCATGACATTAAATAGTCACGGGGGTTACTTGTGAATTTCACGATGGTGACAAAATGAGTCAAGGTCGTGAAGTGCAATCTTCACTACTTGTGACTATGAGGCAATGCGTGAAACAAAGTGTGAATGGTTCTGTAATTATTTAGTGTTAATGTTCACGGTCATGAAGAAGTGTCATGGTCGTGAACAAAGAGTTTCACGGGAGTGAAAGAAAAGAGTTATAGGTGTGAAACATAGTCTTCCTTACCTTCAGCCGTGAAGTATGTCGTGAAGCAAGGCGTGAAAGCTATTAGAGATTTTGGAAGTTTTGATCACGATCATGAATATATGTCCCGAGTGTGAATTACCTTAAATCTTCAATAAATAAAACTAAGTATAAAATAAGACTAAAAGATTTCCAATTTTATTGATGTGCTCATTGGAGTCTTGGCATTTTTGCATCCTTCCATTCCAAATTTCTTGATTAAGTCTTTGGCATATTTGGATTGGTTGATGAATATTCCCTCATTGCTTTGTTTTATTTGTAGAACAAGGAAGAACTTAAGCTCACCCATCATGCTCATTTCAAATTCCTTAGTCATACACTTAGCAATTCATTAGTAGACCCAAATATGATGTCATCAACATAAATTTGAAAAATTAGAATATCATGCTTATTCTTTTTAATAAACAAAGTAGTGCCAACATTTCCATTTGAAAAATTATTTTCTAAAAGAAAAGAACTTAGTCTTTCAGACCAAGCTCTTGGAGCTTGTTTCAAACCATACAAAGCTTTTGAAAGTTTAAATACATGATCAAGCAAATTATGGCTTTCAAAACCCGGTGGTTGTTCTACATAAACTTCTTCTTCTATAAAACCATTTAAGAAAGCACTTTTGATATCCATTTGAAAGAGTTTAAAATTCATATGGCATGCATATTCTAAGAGAATTATTATGGCTTCTAATCTAGCTACCGGAGCATAGGCCTCATCATAATTTATTCCTTCTTCTTGATTATAACCCTTTGCAATGAAACTAGCCTTATTCCTAGTTATTGAACCTTGTTCATCTAGTTTATTTCTAAATACCCAATTACTTCCAATGATTTGATGCTCCTTGGGTCTAGGAACGAAGGCTCATACCTTACTTCTTTCAAATTGGTTGACTTCCTCTTGCATAACAATCATCCAACTTTCATCATTAAGAGCCTCATCAATATTTTTAGGCTCAATTTGAGAGACAAAAGCAAGATTAGAATCTAAAGGTTTGAGATGAGATCTAGTACTTACTCCCTTAGTAGGATCACCAATGATTTGTTCCTTAGGGTGATCTTTTGTCATTTACCATTCCATTGGGAGCTCTCGCTTGTCTTCCTCTTAAGCTTGAGGTAGAGAGTCATCTCGATGTGAGTATTCTTGATCATTACCACCTTTTTCATTTTCACAATCAAGCTTTTCCATTGTACCTACAATATCATCACACTACCTTTCACAAGATCAAGCTTACTAGATTCATCAAAAACAACATGCATAGATTCTTCAACAACTAATGACCTTTTATTAAAGACTCTATAAGCTTTGCTAGTGGTGGTATTTAGAGACAAATGTTCCAAGGTTGTCCTTGGTATTTAATATGAAACACTTGCATCCAAATACTTTAAAGTATGATATCATGAGCTTTCTTCCATTCCATAACTCAAAAGAAGTTTTGTTTAAGAGTGGTCTTTTGAAAACTCAATTAGAAATATAACATGTAGTATTGGTGGCTTTGACCCAAAAGTAGTTTGGTAACCCATACTTATTGAGCATTGTTTGAGCTATTTCAATTAAAGTTTGGTTTTTCCTATCGACCACCCCATTTTGTTGAGGCATCTTAGGAGATGAAAATTTTTGTGAAATACATGTTCTAGACAAAAACTTTTCAAAGTTTTCATTTTCAAATTCTTTTCCATGATCGCTTCTTATTTTTGAAATACAATATCCTTTTTCATTTTGAACTCTCTTAGCAAAGTTTTTAAAAGATTTAAAAGCATCACTCTTTTGAGCTAAGAAAATAATCCAAGTGAATCTAGTGTAATCATCGACGATGACAAAAGCATAGTGTTTACCTCACAGGCTTGCAACTCTAGTAGGTCCAAAAAGATCTAGATGCAAAAGTTGTAGAGGTTTTGAGGTACTTACAATATTTTTGGATTTGAAGGAGGACTTGTGTTGTTTTCCTCTTTGTCAAGGTTCACATGTCTTGTCTTTTTTAAATTTGACTTTTGGTAGTCCCCTTACCAATTCTCCTTTTCTGAGGCTTTGAATTAAATCCATACTCGCATGACCAAGCCTTCCATGCCACAACCAAGATTCATCACTAGTAGTCATAAGACACTTAGAGGAAAGGTTAGATATTTTGTGTAAGTCTATTATGTAGATATTGACATATGTACTTCCTTTAAACATCTCTTGGCCATTAAAAGAGGTTACAAAACAATTGTTAAAGGTAAAGATTACTTGGTTTCCCTCATCACATAATTGACTTACACTTAAGAAGTTATGTTTCAAACCATCAAGTAAAACATCTTCAATGAAAGTAGTATTATTAATACCAATAGAGTCAATGCCAATTACCTTAACCTTAGCATTGTTTCCAAAGATTATTTACCTCCATCAATACTTTCAATATCATTGAATAGTTCTTTGTTTCCGGTCATATGCCCTGAGCATCCACTATCCACTAGCCAAGCATTTTCTTTTATTGTGGACTTGAGGCATACCTATAAAAACACAATTTAAGTATTCTTTTTAGGGACCCAAATGAGCTTGGGTCCTTGGAGGTTAGCACATGAAGGTTCCCAATGAGCCTTCCTTATCCAGCAATGTTTATTGATATGACCAAATTTCATACAATAATTACATTGTTTAGCTCGAAATATGTTTTTTTGGTTTTACCATGCTTTTAGCTACCATTTTCCTATTAGGTAGAGTTTGTGAGCAGTGACATGCACATGCATGATAACTTTGTGCTTTCCAAGGTGCATGCCTCTTATACATAAAAGCATGATTGGCCTTTCGAGGTTTCCTTCTTAGGCTTACCGACCCTTGACCATTCCTTTTATATAAAGAGGATTTAGTGTTTGTTGTGCACTTAGCCTTTGGGGCTATTGCCTCTAACATGGAGATGTGGCGTTCACTTTGTTGGGATTTGAAGAATGAATCATATTCATAAATGTAGCGGAAAAATAAAATTTTTAAAACCCGAAACAAAAGATCATAATTGTGCCATTAAAACTAATTTATATAAATATAAAGATTAGAAATTATACCTTGTAATTTCTTATTTGTTCTTCAAATCTTCACTTTGTTGGGTTGTGTTGGGTTTTGAAGAATGAATCATATTCATAAAGGCATCAAAAAAATAAAATTTTCAATACCCAAAACAAAAGATCATACTTGTACCATTAAAAATAATTTATATAAATATAAATGTTAAAAATTATACCTTGTAATTTCTTATTTGTTCTTCAAATATTCATTTTGTTGGGTTGTAGCAAACCACAACAATGCACACTAAGATGTCTCTAATGATAATCCACGGGAAGAATGAAGAAGAAACTATTAAGACAAATGGTTTGAACAAATTCAAAGTGCTAGCTTTGAAAATGTTCTTGAAAAAATTTTGTTGTGTCTTAAAAATATTTTTTTCACAAAAAATATTTTCATGTCTACTTTCTGCCATTTGATGTATTTTCTATTTTAATCAAATTCAAAGAAAGGATGAAAAGTCAAAAATGGAGAAAAGGGAAATCAATGAGTGGTAATTGGCCATAATTGGCCTAATTAAGGCAAAAATCTGCCGATGGCCAACGAGTGGAAGGCAACAGCGCGCTGGGCCTGCTGCGGGCTGCTGCTAGGCAGCCCAGCCTTGCCTGCGCGGGCCCATGACCCTCCTGAACTATTTTTTCATGCGATCTCATCGCGATCCATCCCGAAATAATTCTATCATATTTTGGATCCTATCAAAGATCATTTTACTCATTCTCCATCTCTTCAATGCGTGTGACCCATTAGGTTCCTGGTTATGTTGGACACATAAATTAACAATTAATTTAAGCAGGTCATGAGTGGTATCCAGTAACACATCATGAACCCCAATTGACCAGAAAGTCAGTGGTTTGACTACGAACCTTTCCATACTCAATTTCCATGCAATTATTCCTTTCACCATTCTATACCCCACTTACTTCAGAGTATGGACATGTGTCAACTCCCACTAGACTGACTGCATCATGCCTAATCCTAGTAATGTTAGTTCTTGTCCTTGAGGCTCATTACTCTATTAGATATGTCATTTAAGACTATCTTTATGACATTTCCACTCCGGCCAGAGATTCCCTAGTAATGACCACGACAAAAAGCCATGGGTATACATTCCTTCTATTAAGAGTGGTGAATCCTTTGTTGGTTACCCAATAACCTTCGAATACCTCAAGCTATATCCAATCACTACCCTATGAGCTACCTTTCTGAGGCAACAAGGAATAGTGTCAAAATACATAATCAATATTCAAGATATCCTTGAGTACCTCAAGTTTAAGGATACTTGCACCATTGCTATGATGAGACTATCATTGACATTTGAATAGATTATCCATATGATTGTCTCATAGTTGGTCATCCAATGTACTTAGCTACACTTAGCAAGCATCCACATGTTAACTCTAAACATCACATGTTTATAGATTATGAGATCTACTACTCGATCTAATCAAGGAGTGTAACATGTGCTAGTCTTTTTGGATTAATAATGTCCTGTCTCATTAATCCTATGACTAGGGATAATTTTGATACTAACATAATTACACATGATAAGAATCTCAATATCATGATCTCATCATGATTTCCTACATGCTATGTTATGTATCAAGGACTTCACTAATTGATTTAAGATCACTTATCAATTCATATATCAAATGAATATCAAATTAATGAAAAAGCCTTTTATAAATCAAATAAATTTGTACAATAAGTGCTGAAGGTGATTGCCTTAGAGCACTCCTTTAACAAGCTCCCACTTACACTAAAGCCAATCACCATTGTATTTAATTCCATAGGCGAGTACATGAGAATCATATTTCTTTTTGGGAAGTGGCTTAGTTAAAGGATCAGCAATCTTCTAATCAGTAGGCACTCTTTCTATCTTTACATCACTCCTACCAATGATTTTTCTAATCAAATGGTATATTCTGAGTACATGTTTGGATCTCTGATGATACCGTGGCTCCGTTGCTCGCACAATGGCTCCATTATTATCACAATACAATTGTATTAGATCAAAAATGTTGGGAACCACTCCAAGTTTTATGTTGAATTTCTTTATCAAAAATTCTTCCTTTGCTGCTTCAGAAGCTTCAATGTACTCTGCTTCGGTTGTGGAATCAGCAGTCCTTTCCTGTTTGGAACTCTTCTAACTAGCTGCTCCACCATTTAGTGTGAATATATAACCTGACTGAAATTTTAAGTCATCTTTGTCAGATTGGAAGTTGGCATCGGTATACCCGCTCATAATAAGATCTCCATCTCCATAAACCAAGAATACATCCTTAGTTCTTCTTAAGTACTTAAGGATATTCTTGACAGCCACCCAATGACCCTCACTAGGGTCTGATTGGTATCTACTCGTGACACTCAAAGCATATGATACATTGGGTCTTGTACATATCATAGCATACATGATTGGTCCTATAGCTGAAGCATATGGAATCAAACTCATGTGTGTCCTCTCATCTTATGTCTTTGGACACAAAGACTTTGAGAGAGTAATCCCATGGGTCATGGGAATATATCCCCTCTTCGACTACTCCATGCTAAACCTCTTTAGCATCTTATCTATGTATGAAGACTATGAAAGACCAAGCAATCTTTTAGATCTATCTCTATAGATCTTTATCCCTAAAATATAGACTACTTCTCCAAGGTCTTTCATAGAGAAATTCTTGAATAACCAAATTTTGACTGATTGTAAGGCTGAGACATCGTTTCCCATTAACAATATGTCATCTCCATATAACACAAGAAATATGATTGAACTCCCACTAACCTTCTTGTAAACATAAGGCTCATCCGGATTTTGTAAGAAACCAAATTGTTTGATTGTCTCATCAAACCGAATATTCCAACTCCTAGATGCATGCTTTAATTCATAAATGGATCTTTGAAGCTTACAAACCTTTTTTCCTTCTTTGGATATGAAACCTTCTGGTTGTATCATGTACACATCCTCTGTTAGATTTCCATTAAGGAAAGTTGTCTTCACATCCATTCACCATATCTCATAATCATAATGAGTAGCAATGGCTAGGAGTATCCTTATAGATTTAAGCATAGCTACTGGGCTAGAATTTTCATCATAGTCAATTCCTTGTCTTTGATGATAACCTTTAGCAACAAGTCTAGCTTTATAGGTAATCACATTACCATCCATGTCACTTTTCTTTTTGAAAACCCACTTGCACCCTATAGGCTTTATTCCATCGGGTGGGTCAACCAAAGTCCATACATGGTTTTCATACATGGAATCCATTTCTAACTTCATGGCTTGAAGCCATTTATTAGATTCTGAACTATTCAGAACTTCTTCATAGGTTATAGGCTCATCATTTTCTATGAAAAATACATCGTTCTATTCACTAATGAGAAATCCATATCTCTTTGGGACAGTACGTATCCTACTTGACCTACAAAGCTCTTGTGCTTCAGAAGGTTGAGCTGTTATATCAAGCTCGGGTTCAGGCAGTTGATCAGCATCTGTTTGAGCATCTTGAACTTCCTCAAGTTCAATTTTGCTCCCACTATCTCCTTTTGGAAGGAATTCTCTCTCTAAAAAGATAGCATGTCTTGAAACAATAACCTTTTGTTCCAAGGGGTGGTAAAATTGATATCCATATGATGCTTTTGGATATCCCACAAATAGACATCAGTTAGACTTAGCTTCTAGCTTATCTGACATTGTCCGCTTCACATAAGCAAGACAACCCCAAATTCTCATGTAAGAAAATGTGGGCCTCTTTTATACCATATCTCATATGGAGTAACATCAACTGACTTTGAAGGAACTACATTTAATATATAAATGGCGGTCTCTAGTGCATAACCCCAAAAGGATTTAGGGAATTCCGCAAAACTCATCACTTTCTTCTTTCAGCCAAACCATTGTGTTGTGGCATGTAAGGTAAGAGTCCATTGAGATAAAATCCCTTTATCCCTAAGATAATCTAGAAACTCTTGGCTCAAGTATTCACCACCTCGATCTGATCGAAGTGTTTTAATACTTTTTCCATGTTGTTTCTATACTTCATTTCTGAATTCTTTGAACTTTTCAAAAGCCTCAGATTTGTATCTCATAAGATACACGTACCCATATCGTGAGTAGTCATTGATAAAAGTAATGAATTAGATGAAACCATCTCTAGCGTGTGTAGACATTGGACCACATACATCTGAATGTATTAAGTCTAAAAGTCTGTTAGCACGTTCACCCTTTCCCTTAAAGGGTAATTTAGTCATCTTGCCTAATAAGTAAGATTCACATGTGTCATATGATTCATAATCAAATGACGCCAAACTACCACTTTTTTGTAGCTTGGCCATGCATTTCTCACTTATATAACCAAGACAACAATGCCATAAATAAGATGATTTCAACATATCTTGTTTTTGCCTTTTATTGTCATTGATGTTTAAAATTGGATTTCACATATCTAATATGTATATTCCATTACATAATGTACCTTTGGCATAAAGAATTCCATTCAACATAATAGAACAACAATTGTTACTAAAAACTAAAAGGAAATTATCTTTCTTTAGACTTGAAACAAAAATAATGTTTTTAGTCAAAGCAGGTACATAATAGCAATTATCCAAATTTAATATAAACCCACTAGGGAGGATCAATACATATGTTCTTATAGCTAATGCAGCAACCCTTGCTCCATTTCCAATGCGTAGGTATGACTCTCCCTTATTAAGCTGTCTACTGTTCCTTAAGTCCTGCATATCAGTGCATATGTGTGAGCCACAACTGGTATCTAATACCCATATATTATTATCGGAAACAGTATTAATTTCAATGACAAAAATACCTGAAGTAGATGGGGCATTAGATGATTTCTTCTTCAAGGACTCCAAGTAAGCCTTGCAGTTTCTCTTCCAATGGCCATCCTTGCCACAATGGAAGCATGTCCCCTTTGGAGCATTCTCATTAGCCTTGTTCTTGGCCACGCCTCCCTTAGGCTTCATGGACTTCTTCTTCTTCTTAAAGTTGTTCCTTTTAGAACTTGAAGAGTCCACCAGCATCACAGCCTTACTGTCCATCTTGAAAGATGACTCAGTTGTTTTAAGCAAGTTAATCAACTAAGGAATAGTGGTAGAGATTTGGTTCATCCTATAGTTAACCACAAAATGTGAATAACTATCAGACAAACTGGTTAGAATTAAGTCAATACTTAATTCATGGTCCATCACAAATCCTAAGGTGGCCAACCTCTCAATATAGCCATTCATCTTCAATGCATATTGCACTGGAGATGTCCCCTTAACCATCTTAGTATGGAAGAGCATCCTTGAAGTTTCGAACCTTTTGGAATGTGCTTGCTCATCAAAAAGCTCTCTTATATGGTATACTATGGAAATAGCATCCATAGCCTCATGCTGCTTTTACAACTCAGCTGACATAGTAGCAAACATAATGCAGCTTGCCATCTCACTATCATCGAGATGCTTTTGATATGCCTTCTGAACATATTCAGAAGCATTAGCAGTAGGGGGATTAGGGAGTGCTTTAGCTAGGAGATAGCCAGTCTTTTCGGATTTGAGAACTATTCTCAGATTCCGTAGCCAATCCAAAAAATTGGGCCTAGTCAGCTAATTTGATTCCATTAGCGATCGCAAATTCACACTTGTCATGATGATGATTCTAGCAACCTACATGTAAAATAGAACATGTTAGAATGTACATAAAATGCATGTTTATTAGGCCTTTAATAAATCACATTATGTGTCCCACTATTTTATTGCGAATCTATAGCCCTCACTATGAACCCGAGAGAACTTATATGGAAGTTCTCCTAGTGGGTCGATATCCAACTAGCTAAGAATAACCTTAAGGCAACTCAACAAGCTATCCTTAGTTTTGTTGGTAGGTATCTAATCCATACCAATTACATTATTCATGCAACTATCGAATCCTGTGCTATCAACTTATTGATGTGTGCACAAAAATTGGGCTATCGACTCTTGATATGTGTACATTTTATATATACAAACCCAACTTTGCCTCCAATACACATTAACCTTGGCGCAAATCCAACAAGTTAATAATATCGAATAAGTCTAACCCATTAATCGTGAAATCTAATTTCAATGGATTGAACAAATTCTTATAGAGTGAGCTTGAGGCAACTCAACAAGCCTAACTTTAGAAGAACTCTGGTTCTCCCCATATTAATGGAAGGTGTAAGACTTAATTGTTTATTTGGTGAGGGATTTCTTTGTTAAGTCTCATCAAGTTATTTTTTCATGCTTTTATATATCATACATTCATCACATTGATATATAAAGATAGTTACATTAACTATATGGCATAATTATGGACATACTAAAGTCAATCTCTTGAGCCAAAGAGAGATACATTCATCACATTGATATATAAAGATAGTTACATTAACTATATGGCATGATTATGGACATATTAAAGTCAATCTCTTGAGCCAAAGAGAGATTGAGTAGATCTTACCTAGGTATATGCATGAATTTACAACCCAAAATAGAAATCAAATCAAATTCCTATTTCTAAGTCTTCTTGTTTATGGTACCATCTCATTTGCTTCTTGCTCCTTTGTATCTTCATTCTATCCTAATCCTATATAATCTAATTACATATTTCAATTTATAGAAAACCTCAATTTACATTTGAGGGGAGTAAGATAAGAAGAGAAATACATTAGAAAGAAAAAGAGGTAGGGACATGCAGGCCCTATTTGCCATAAAACAAAATAATTCCATGCAAGCTCAATCACATTGGGCCTAAATCCATAATCATCTGTCATGTCTTTTCATACACCCCTAACATGTATTCTCTAATGCACAAAATAAAATGACAATTTTTTATTTCAATTTGTAAATCGATTCAACTCTTGAACCGAAATTGCCTATATATGTTCTTTCAATTAATTTAATTTTGTATGTCATTTTAAAGTGGAATTTAATATTTAATCAAATCAAATTAAATTAATTCTCCTTAAAATCAGAATATTATGATGTTAAAATTAAACAATTTAATTTTAATATACATACCAATTTCTAGTTATACTAGAATTACAATTGCACAACTTAAATTAATTCAAAATTAATTTCCAAAAATTCTAAAAATTTTCAGAACATCAAATCATCATTCTATCATCTTTAGGCCAGCTCAAGTTCATTAAAATATTTTTGGCACAAGCCAAAATTACTAAGACAAATGAACCAACACACTTAGAAGCTCAAAATGACTAATTCAATATCTAGAATTTTTAAAATTTCAAATGCTTGAAAAATAATTTTGGCATGCATCTAACATCAAAATAACATATTTTTAATTATATAAAATTATTTCAAGGTGCTGGAAATAAAACAAACACATACAAAAAAATCAAACAAAACAGGCCCACTAGGTATGCTTAAACAGTCTCGTATTTGTGCTTGTTTGAAAAATTAATTAAAATAATTTTAATTAATTATTGGACACTTCCAGAGACATAAACATATTCTCAATATGTCTAAATAATATTTTCATAATTAAATTACAAGAAAAATGTGTAAAATATATTTAAAAATTAATTTCAATTTTTCAAAACCTATTGATCCAAAATCATCAAAAACATGCAATCTCATTGTACTTTCAATTAAAATTAATTTTAATGGATACAAGGAGGCTCTGATACCAATGTTGAGTTTTAGAGAATGAATCATATTCATAAATGCAGCGGAAAACCCAAAACAAAATATCATACTTGTACCATTAACACTAGTTTATATAAATATAAATGTTAAAAATTATACCTTGTAATTTCTTATTTGTTCTTCAAATCTTCACTTTGTTGGATTGTAGCAAACCATAACAATCCACACTAGGATGTCTCTAAGGATAATCCACGCGAAGAATGAAGAAGAAACTATAAAGAGAAATGGTTTGAACAAATTCAAAGTGCTAGCTTTGAAAATGTTCTTAGGAGAATTTTGTTGTTTTAAAAATATTTTTTTCACAAAAAAATATTTTTACGTCTATTTTCTACCATTTTATGTCTTTTCTATTTGAATGAAATTCAAAGAAAAGATGAAGAGTCAAAAATGGAGAAAAGGGAATTGAATGAATAGTAATTGGCCATAATTGGTCTAATTAAAGCCAAAATCTGTTGTTGGGCAATGGGTGGGAGGCAGCAGCGCGCTCTGCCTGCCAGCAACCTGCCCAGCCCGCGCAGGCCCATATGGGCTTGTGACCCTTCCGAACTATTTTTTTATGCGATCTCATTTCGATCCATTCCGAAATAATTCTCTCATATTTTGGATCCTATCCAAGACCATTTTACTCATTCTCCGTATCTCCAATGGATGTGACCCATTAGGTTCTTGGTTATATTGGCCACTTAACTTAACAATTAATTTAAGCAGGTCATGAGCGGTCTCTAGCAACACATCATGACCCCCAATTGACCGGAAAGTCAATGGTTTGACTACGAACCTTTCCATAGACAATTTCCATGCAATTATTCCATTCACCATTCTATACCCTACTTGGTTCAGAGTATGGACATGTGTCAACTCCCACTAGACTGACTATGTCACGTCTAGTCCAAGTAATGTTAGTTCTTGTCCTTGAGGCTCATTACTCTATTAGCTATGTCATTTAAGACTATCTTTATGACATTTCCACTCCGGCCAGAGATTCCCTAGTAATGACCACGACAAGAGGCCATGGGTATACACTCCTTCTATCAAGAGTGGTATATCCTTTGTTAACCTTGAGGGGTATTTCTGTCATTTTGATGATAATAAATAATATAGCAATATTGTTGTAACGGCTGAGCTCCGCCTTACTAGAGGATGAGAGCCCACCCGCCGTCTCACTGAGACCAACGGGCTGCCGGGGTCCATGGCCCAATACCCCCAACCCATCACTGTACACCAGCCCGAGTCTCAGGCCCGCAACGACTGCTGCACAGTGGGTTGTTGGAGGCAGGGATCGAACCCTCAACCTCCCTTTAGCCTCAGTAAGAGACCCCGGCAGCCCGTTGGTCTCAGTGAGACGGCGGGTGGGCTCTCATCCTCTAGTAAGGCGGAGCTCAGCCGTTACAATTGTATTTAACGTACTTGTTTTTGTAATTATATTATATAGGACATGAATTAAAATAGCACGAATAGAGAATTGGAGGGATATTCCTTGAGAAACAAAAAGCAAGAAGTAGCATGTTCACTGCCATGACTCTAGGAGTCACGCCCGTGAAGGAAGCTAACTGTTACCAAAACCAACATTTGAAGTTCACGGCCATGAAGGAAAAACAAACCGTGAAGTAAGCATTTTAGTCACCCCCGTGACTAAAGGAGTCACCCCCGTGAAGAGTCATTCAATTTAATCCAGAGAGCTTCACGACCAGAGTCACCACTTGGGTCACGGTTGGGAAGATTGTCACCCCCGTGAAGGATTCATTTGATTTCATCCAGAGAGCTTCACGACCAGAGTCACCACTTGTCTCACGGCTGTGAAGAGTGTCACGCCCGTGAATGATTAATGTCACGCCCGTGACTCTATATGTCAAAACATACCAGAGAGCTTCACGACCAAGGTCACCACTTCAGTCATGGCTTGGGAAGAACTCTCTCCCCCGTGACAAGCTTATTCACGCCCGTGACCAATGAAATAGTAAAATGTCAAGCGCGATTTTTTGGTTGGTACAACGGCTAGTTTCTTATATAATGTACCCCAACGGCTATATTTAGCCATGAGAGTATAAATGGATGTCATTTATGCATTAAGAAAGAAGAGAATGAGAAGAAAAACAAAAGATTAGCATATACTTCAAATCACAAGCTATCTTGTACTTTTATACTTTGAGAACAAATCTATTCTCAGTAAAAATCTTATTGCTCCTCATATTTGAGCAATAAAGATTTATAAGTGGTTCTTTCTGTAATCTTTACTCAAGTGAGCATTGGGTAGTTCTGGGTTAAGAGAAGAACTCTTGTAAGGGTTAGTTGTGTGAACCTCCAAAACACAAATTAAAAGGTTGTTTGTGTGAGCCTATAAAACACAAAGTATAGGTTGTTTGTGTGAGCCTGTAAAACACAAAGTGTAGGTTATTTTTGTAAGCCTGTAAAACACAAAGGAATTGGTTATTATGTGAGCCATTAAAACACAAGGGATTTCTGGGTTAGGTGTGAGCCATTGTGAGAAACACCATAGTTGGGAGTGAGCTTGTAAAACTCCATTGTAACACTTAGTGTGTTAGTGAAACTCCCAATTGCGATTGAGGAGAGAAGTAGGGTTTGTTAATACCCGAACCTCTATAAATCTTTGTGTCTGATTTTCTCTATCCTTTCTAAAATTAACAATTTTATTTCCGCACTTTAAAGCTTAATTGTTTTTTAAAACTCCAATTCAACCCCCCTTCTTGGTCTAATATCTGGACAACAATTGGTATCAGAGCCTTGTCTAGCATCGAAGCCTAAAAAGTGCTAGTAAAGAGTAAAATATGGCCAGTGAAGGATTTGAGAGTCTCAAACCTTACTTTGATGGAGCAAATTATGCCCATTGGAAGTTTAGGATGGAGACATACTTGGATAGTGAAGGAATTGAAGTCTGGGATAGTGTACGAAAAGAATGGACACCACCAACCAGAAGAGGAGCTGATGGTGAAGAGGAAATCCTATCAAGAGACGATTGGACAGAGCCCCAAAGAAGAGCAAATTTAAAAAATAAGAGGGCAATGACAATTCTATCAAGCTCATTATCTATTGAAGAATGTGGTAGAATACAACACTACTCAACAGCATATAGTATGTGGAAGAGATTGGAGAACTACCATGAGGGAACTAATCAAGTCAAATCCAAGAAGATTCAACTTCTAACCTCAGAATATGAGTTCTTCAGAAGAAATCAAATGAGTCAATCACTGACATGACCAACCATCTTCTATCCATTATAAATGGAATGAGGAAACTTGGGAAGCATCTGAGCTTAGAAGATGTAAACAATAAAATCCTGAGAAGTCTTCCTCTTAAAGACTATGGTTCAAGAGTTGCTGGCATAGAAGAAGCAAATGAAGATATGAGTATCATGAACACTGATGTGCTGATTGGCAAGCTTCTCACACATGAGATGGCAGTAAAGAGAGATAGAGAGCTTGAAGCAGAGCCAGAGAAAAGAAAACCATTAGCACTCAAAGCCTCTACTTCAAAATCTCAAGAAGAAAGTGAAGATGATGAAGAGATGAGTGATGATGAAAATGAGGACATCGCTATGCTTTTAAGGAGATTAAAAAAAATCATTCAGAAGAAAATGAGCAATTCCATAAAATTCAGGCAAAGAAACCTCAAATAAACTTAAAATGATACACACAGAAGTAAGGAAGAGGTAAAATGCTATGAATGTGGAAAGAATGGACATATCAAACCAGAATGTCCAAGGCTCAAGAAGCATAAGAGCAAATACCAAAGAGACAATGTGGAGAAAGGTCACAAAGCCACATGGGATGATGAAAGCTCTTCAAGTGAAAAAGATGATAATGAAAGTGAAGAGGTCAACCTATGTTTCATGGCTATTGAGGATCACATCTCGGACAAAGTAAGATCACTACACTCATACTCTTTCAATAATGATAGTAGTGATAATGATAATGATAGTGATTGTGATGATGATGATGATGAGCAAAGCCTAATAGAAGAATTAAATATAGAATTAGAGAAATATAGAACTAAATTTAGTATCTATAGAAATAATATCTCTAATTTGAAAAATAAGATAGATGGCTTAGAAAAGGAGAACATAAAGCTTAAATCATCTAATGAATCTCTTCAAAAGTCATTAGATGAATACTCATCAAGACCCTCAACAGCTCCACTGTTAAAAGAAAATAACACTTTGAAAAATGAAGTTGAAGAACTTAGAAATTCCATTTCTAAATTTCACAAGGGTAAAGAGAACTTAGATACTCTCATTGTGTCTCAAAGACCACCTTTAGTTAGACATGGTCTAGGGTTTAAGGACACATCATCATCTTCTCACAAAACTATATTTATAAAATCTAAAGAATCTCACATCTCCACACCTGTTAGAACAACTCCAAGAAATAAGCATGTTAAACCTTCTATACAGAAAAAGAATAATCATGCCTTTATGCATAAGGAGTATGCATCTAGAAAAATGTAAATTAATCATGATTATGCATGCCATTGTTCTCAAAATCAGTCTAATCAAATTATGGCATTCAAATACATTGTAAGACCAAAAAGCAAGTTTACACCTAAACAATGTAATTACTGTATGAAAATGGGTCATATAAATAAAAATTGCTGGATAAGGAAGGCTCATTGGGAACCTTCATGTGCTAACCCCTAAGGACCAAAACTCATTTGGGTACCTAAATATCATACTTGATTTGTAATTCTGTAGGTATGCCTCAAGTCCACAATAAACAAAAATGCATGGCTAGTAGACAGTTGATGCTCAAGGCATATGACAAGAGACAAAGAACTCTTTAATGAAATCAAAAGTATTGATGGAGGTAAAGTTACCTTTTGAAACAATGCAAAGGGTAAGGTAATTGGCATTGGTTCTATTGGTGTTAATGGTACTACTTTTATTAAGGATATTTTACTTGTTGATGGCTTGAAACATAACTTGTTAAGTGTAAGTCAATTATGTGATAAAGGAAACAAAGTAATTTTCACTTCAAATGAATGTCTTGTAATCTCTATTGATGGTCAAGAAATATTTAAAGGAAATAGAGATATCAATACGTACATAATAAAGTTACATGAACTGTCTAACCATTCCTCTAAGTGTCTTGTGACTACTAGTGATGAATCTTGGCTGTGGCATAGAAGACTTGGTCATGCTAACATGGACTTAATACAAAGTCTCAGCGTAGGAGAGCTAGTAAAAGGATTACCAAGAGTTAAATATGAAAAAGGCAAGACATGTGATCCTTGTCAAAGAGGAAAGCAACACAAGTCATCTTTCAAAGCCAAAAACATAGTAAGTACTTCAAAACCTCTTCAACTCCTACATTTAGACTTATTTGGACCTACTAGGGTTGCTAGCTTAGGAGGAAAACATTATGCATTTGTAATCGTAGATGATTACTCTAAATTTGCTTGGGTAATTTTCTTAGCTCAAAAGAGTGATGCTTTTGAAAATTTCAAAAACTTTGCTAAAAGAGTTCAAATTGAAAAAGGGTACTGCATTTCAAAAATAAGAAGTGATCATGGTAAAGAATTTGAAAATGAAAACTTTGAAAGTTTTTGTCTTGAACATGGCATTTCACATAATTTCTCATCTCCTAGAACACCTCAACAAAATGGAATAGTTGAAAGGAAAAATTGAACATTAATTGAAATGGCAAGAACAATGCTTAATGAATATGAATTACCAACTTATTTTTGGGCAGAAGCCACAAACACTGCATGTTATATTTCAAATCGAGTTTTCAAAAGACCTCTTTTAAACAAAACCTCATTTGAGCTATAGAATGGAAGAAAGCCCTTAGTATCATACTTTAGAGTGTTTGGATGCAAGTGTTTTATATTGAACACCAAGGACAATATTGGAAAATTCACCTCTAAGTCTGATGATGGTATCTTTTTAGGATACTCTACAACCAGCAAAGCATATAGAGTATTTAATAAAAGATCATTAACAGTGGAAGAATCTATGCATGTTGTTTTTAATGAATCTAGTAGACTTGATATTGTGAAAGGTAAGTGCTCTTGATGATGTTGTAGATAATATAGAAAAACTTGTCATTGAAAATGGAAAAGAAGAAAACGATCAAGAAAATCTACTACCTCAAAATCAAGAACAAATGGAGCAAGAACTTCCAAAAGAATGGAGAATGAACAGAAATCATCCAAAAGAGCAAATAATTGGTGATCTATCAAAGGGACTAAGTACTAGATCTCATTTCAAGCATTTAGTCACTGACATTGCTTTTATTTCACAAATTGAGCCTAAAAACATTGATGAGGCTCTTAATGATGAAAGTTGGGTAATTGCCATGTAAGAGGAACTCAACCAATTTGAGAGAAATAAGGTATGGAACCTAGTACCAAAACCCAAGAATCATCCAATCATAGGCAGCAAATGGGTATTTAGAAATAAGTTAGATGAATAAGGGTTAATAACCAGGAATAAAGCAAGACTAGTTGCAAAAGGATATAATCAGGAAGAAGGTATAGACTATGATGAAACATATGCACCGATAGCTAGATTAGAAGCTATAAGAATACTCTTAGCATATGCATGTCACATGAATTTCAAACTTTTTCAAATGGATGTGAAAAGTGCATTTCTAAATGGCTATATAGATGAAGAAGTGTATGTAGAACAACCACCAGGTTTTGAAAGCTATGACTTGCCAAATCATGTTTTTAAACTTTCAAAAGCTTTGTATGGTTTAAAACAAGCTCCAAGAGCTTGGTATGAGAGATTAAGTTCTTTTTTACTAGAAAATAACTTCACAAAGGGAAATGTTGACACTACACTGTTCATCAAAAAGCATAAGCATGAGATACTAATTGTTCAAATTTATGTTGATGATATAATATTTGGTTCTACTAATGAGTTGCTTTATCAAGAATTTGCTAAGTGCATGACTAGTGAATTTGAAATGAGCATGATGGGAGAACTTAAGTATTTCCTTGGTCTACAAATCAAACAAAGCAATGAGGGCATATTCATCAACCAATCCAAATATGCCAAAGACTTAATCAAAAAATTTGGTATGGAAGGATGCAAAAATGCCAAGACTCCTATAAGTACATCAACAAAATTGGACAAAGATGAAAAGGGTAAGAGCATTAATGAAAAGCTTTATAGAGGTATGATCGGATCACTTTTATATCTCACTGCTTCTAGACCCGATATTATGTATAGTGTTTGCTTATGTGTGCGATTTCAATCATGTCCTAAAGAATCTCATCTAAATGTTGTAAAAAGGATTTTAAGATATTTACATGGAACATTGCATCTAGGTTTAGGGTATCCTAAGAATTCATCTTTTTATATTATAGGATATTCAGATGCAGACTATGCTGGTAGTCTTTTAGATAGAAAAAGTACTTCAAGTACTTGTCACTTCATTGGAGAATGTTTGGTTTCTTGGTTTAGCAAGAAACAAGTTTTAGTTGCTCTCTCAACTGTTGAAGCTGAATATGTAGCAGTTGGATGTTGTTGTACACAAATTCTTTGGATAAAACAACAACTTAAGGACTATGGTCATGAGATGAACCATATACCTATAAAATGTGACAACACCAGCGCTATAAATCTTTCAAAGAATCCTATTCAACACTCTAGAAGTAAACATATTGACATTAGACATCACTTTATTAGAGATCATGTTCAATATGGAGATATTGAATTAGAATTTGTATGCTAAGAAAAGCAATTAGCAAATATTTTCACTAAGTCTTTAAATGAGGAAAGATTTAATTTCATTAGAAGAGAACTAGGGAAATGATTGATGGATTAACCTTGTGATATGTTTTAAGATCAACAATTAAAATTTATCTTATAACTTGTGATATGTTTTAAGATAAACAATTAAAATTTCATATTCTTGTAATCACAAGGTTAATCCATCAATCATTTAGAGACTTAGTAGTGAAATTCAACCATTCACACCCGTGACATGATATTCACCCCCGTGAACTATGATCGTGCACGCCCGTGATATTCATCGATCACGCCCATGAACATATTGACACTTTCCTTCACGGGTGGAACACTGCTTCAGCAAACCGTGAACACGACTATTCACGCCTCTGAAACCCTAAGTCACGGTTACAATCTTCATTTCAACTCTCCATCTCCTAAAACCGTTCTCATTTACTCTCATTCATTGAGACATTGAAGATTCTGACCCCAAAGCCTTGATATTTCACTATAAATACCATCAAAAGTTCGAATCTTCATCAGAAAACAGACATTTTTAGGGTCTTTCATCTTATTAATCTGTCAAAAATCTTCTTCAACTCCATCGACAACTAAAATTCTTCAAATATGGAGTATGCTTCATCAAAAGGGAAGAGAAAGAAGTCCCATGCACCGATGAGGTATTCAGATTACCTCATGAACATCATTCCAGAAAGTTGCCATCCTCAATATGTAACTTTGAAGAAGAGACCTATTTTATCATCAAGGTCCTTCGAATGGCAGACAGTCCGTAATCTCGGGCTTGAGATGGCTATGACAGAGCAACTTCAAGCCTGTCATCTAAAAGAATTTGTTGAAATTCATCTGCCAACTCTACGGGAGCCAACGCTGGAATTTTTCAGCACCATGCAGGTTTCACCAACTAGAGTGGTGAAATTCCAACTCTGCAACAATGCAAACACCCTCAGCGCCATCGCATTTGGAGAATTGTTCAACCTACCATCTAATGGCGTTCTGAATGAGACTGAGGTAGAATTCTCTGCCCCTGCAGCCTGGACACATTTTGGCACGGATTGCAGTTGGGATGTCAAGAAAACTAAGAGCACACATCTCAGGACCCCAGTACACAGGTATTTGCATAGGTTTCTAACCTATAGCATTTTTGCTCGGGGAGAAAGCAATGGAACTATTAGGAAGTCAGAACTCTTCTTATTCGAGATGGCACGCCGGGGAGTCACAGTGGCGCTTTTCAGATGGTTTGCAAACCATCTTCTCTTCATAGCCACCAAGCCCACAGGAGATATCTTGGTTGGGGCATATGTCACTCATATGGCAGTGAAGCTCAATTACTTGAAGCTAGATAACCATCACTTCAACATCATTCCTGCACATCCACAAGATAGGCTGGATGTAGAGTCATTCATCAAGATGGGAGCAGCTATTAGAATCTTTTTTCAGAACGATATCTTCTACCGCTTCACTGATACTGTTGGAGAGATTATCTGGGAAGATCATGACACGGAGGATTTTAAAGCAGGCCTCCAAGGAGTCCAGCAGAAAAAGAGGGCTCGGATTGAGGAAGCAACTCCAGCCATCAAGCAGGACATTGGACAGTCCTCAGCCTCCACACCATCTTTAGCGCAGCAGGAGGTCGACCTCTTGGCACCACGCTTCGAGCAGCTGCAGACTTCCATGGATGAGAGGTTGGAAAACCTCAAGGACTTCATGGAGTCTCGGATAGACAGCCTTGAGGCTGAAGTAGCTAGGCTTCGTGATAGGATGTTTGGCTAGGATAAAGGCTAGAGTGTAGCCTAAATTTGTTATGTTTGATCATTTTTGTTGTTTGTTATGTTTGCTTATGTAGGAAATCTTAAATTTCCTTTCTTAGTTTGTATCCTTTCCTTCATAATATATATTTGCTTTTGTTTACTTCAATCTACATATTCTTTTTGATTGATGACAAAAGGGGGAGAAAACTAGCAATATATGATAGATAATATATGATTAGGGAAAGAAGTATCAAATTAGCAATACAAGAATTGTGAATCAAAAAGTGAACATACTTTGAATTGATTTAAAATTCTTGATTCAACTTTTCAGATGCAAAGTAGATAATTGAAAAACTGAGCTTTTATATACTTTATATATACCATAAGTATACTTTGCATACACCTTAAAAGCAAGTTACAAATAAAAACATGCCATGATATACCTTAAATATACCTTACATATACTTTATGTCTTGAAAAGGAATTATGGTATGTATTGGAAATACTTCTCATATAACTTGCATATACTTAAAATCTAATTTAATGCTACATCTTTATTTACTATTCTTGCACATTATAATTTTTTATCCTAAGTATATTTTGAGGGGGAGACTTCTCAAAATCACATATTGCTAGATTATTTGTCACCATCAAAAAGGGGGAGATTGTTAACCTTGAGGGGTATTTCCGTCATTTTTATGATAATAAATAATATAGCAATATTTTATTTAACATACTTGTTTTTGTAAGTATATTATACAGGACATGAATTAAAATAGCAAGAATAGAGAATTGGAAGGATATTCCTTGAGAAACAAAAAGTAAGAAGTAGCATGTTCACTGCCGTGACTCTAGGAGTCACGCCCGTGAAGGAAGCTAACCATTACCAAAACCAACATTTGAAGTTCACGGCCATAAAGGTAAAACAAACCGTGAAGTAAGCATTTCAGTCACCCCCGTGACTAAAGGTGTCACCCCTGTGAAGAGTCATTCAATTTCATCTAGAGAGCTTCACGACTAGAGTCACCACTTGGGTCACGGCTGGGAAGATTGTCACCCCCGTGAATGAAGGTGTCACCCCCGTGAAGGATTCATTTGATTTCATCCAGAGAGCTTCACGACCAGAGTCACCACTTGTCTCACGGCTGTGAAGAGTGTCATGTCTGTGAATGATTAATGTCACGCCCGTGACTCTATATGTCAAAACATACCAGAGACCTTCACGACCAAGGTCACCACTTCAGTCACGGCTTGGGAAGAACTGTCACCCCCGTGACAAGCTTATTCACGCCCGTGACCAATGAAAGAGAAAAATGTCAGGCGCGATTTTTTGGTTGGTACAACGGCTAGTTTCTTATTTAATGTACCCCAACGGCTATATTCAGCCATGGGAGTATAAATGGAAGTCATTTATGCATTAAGAAAGAAGAGAATGAGAAGAAAAACAAAAGATTAGCATATACTTCAAATCACAAGATATCTTGTACTTTTATACTTTGAGAACAAATCTATTCTCTGTAAAAATCTTATTGCTCCTCATATTTGAGCAATAAAGAATTATAAGTGGTTCTTTCTGTAATCTTTACTCAAGTGAGCATTGGGTAGTTCTGGGTTAAGAGAAGAACTCTTGTAAGGGTTAGTTGTGTGAACCTCCAAAACACAAATTAAAAGGTTATTTGTGTGAGCCTGTAAAACACAATGTATAGGTTGTTTGTGTGAGTCTGTAAAACACAAAGTGTAGGTTGTTTGTGTGAGCCTGTAAAACACAAAGGAATTGGTTATTGTGTGAGCCATTAAAACACAAGGGATTTCTGGGTTAGGTGTGAGCCATTGTGAGAAACACCATAGTTGGGAGAGAGCTTGTAAAGCTCCATTGTAACACTAAGTGTGTTAGTGAAACTCCCAATTGCGATTGGGGAGAGGAGTAGGATTTGTTAATACCTGAACCTCTATAAATCTTTGTGTCTGATTTTCTCTATCCTTTCTAAAATTAACAATTTCTCTATCCTTTAAAGCTTAATTTTTTTTTGAAACTCCAATTCAACCCCCCTTCTTGGTCTAATATCTGGGTAACATCCTTTGTTGGTTATCCAATTACCTTCGAATACCTCAAGTTGTATCCAATCACCACCCTATGAGCAACCTATCTGAGGCAACAAGGAATAGTGTCAAAATACAGAATCAATATTCAAGATATCCTTGAGTACCTCAAGTTTAAGAATACTTGCACCATTGCTATGATAAGACTATCATTGACATTCGAATATATTATCCATATGATTGTCTCATAGTTGGTCATCCAATGTACTTAGCTACACTTAGCAAGCATTCATATGTTAACTCTAAACATCTCATCTTTATAGATTATGAGATCTATTACTCGATCCAATCAAGAAGTGTAACATGTGCTAGTCTATCTGGATTGATAATGTCTTGTCTCATTAATCCTATGACTAGGGATAATTTTGATACTAACATAATTACACATGATAAGAATCTCAATATCATGATCTCATTATGATTTCCTTCATGCTATGTTATGTATCAAGCACTTCATTAATTGATTTAAGATCACTTATCAATTCATATATCAAATGAACATCAAATTAATGAAAAAGCCTTTTATTAATCAAATAAATTGGTACAATAAGTACTAAAGGTGATTGCCCTTAGAGCACTCCTTTAACAGGTTGTAGCAAACTACAACAATCCGCACTAGGATGTCTCTAATGATAATCCATGCGAAGAATGAGGAAGAAACTTTCAAGAGAAATGGTTTGAACAAATTCAAAGTGCTAGCTTTCAAAGTTTTCTTGAGAGAATTTTGTTGTCTTAAAAATATTTTTTAGACAAAAAAATATTTTCATGTCTATTTTCTGCTATTTGATGTATTTTCTATTTGAATAAAATTCAAAGAAAAGATGAAAAGTCAAAAATAGAGAAAAGTAAAATGAATGAATAGTAATTGGCCATAATTGGCCTAATTAAGGCCAAAATTTGCCGTTGGCCAACGAGTGGGAGGCAACAGCACACTAGGCCTATTGCAGGCCCGTGACTATAGAAGAACTCCAATTTCAATGGATTGATCATATTGTTATAGAGTGAGCTTGAGGCAACTCAACAACCCTAACTCTAGAAGAACTCTGATTCTCCCTATATTAATGGAAGGCGTAAGACTTAATTGTTTATTTGGTGAGGGATTTCTTTGTTAAGTCTCATCCAGTTATTATTTCATGCTTTTATATATCATACATTCATAACATTGATATATAAAGACAGTTACATTAACTATATGGCATGATTATGGACATACTAAAGTCAATCTCTTGAGCCAAAGAGAAATTGACTAGGTCTTACCTAGGTATATGCATGAATTTACAACCCAAAATAGAAATCAAATTCCTATTTCTAAGTCTTCTTGTTTATGGTACCATCTCGTTTGCTTCTTGCTCCTTCGTTTCTTCATTCTATCCTAATCCTATGTAATCTAATTACATATTTCAAATTATAGAAAACCTCAATTTACATTTGAGGGGAGTAAGATGATAAAAGAAATACATAAGAAAGAAAAAGAGGTAGGGACACGCACACCCTATTTACCATAAAACAAAATAATTCCATGTATGCTCAATCACATTGGGCCTAAGTCCATAATCATCCATCATGCCTTTTCATACACCCCTAACATGCATTCTCTAATGCACAAAATAAAAATGACAATTTTGGATTTCAATTTGTAAATTGATTCAACACTTGAATCGAAATTGCCTATATGTGTTCTTTCAGTTAATTTAATTTTGTATGTCATTTTAAAGTGAAATTTAATATTTAACCAAATTAAATTAAATTCCATATTTCTAGAATTAATTCAAAATTAATTATCCTTAATATTAGAATATTATGATGTCAAAATTAACAATTTATTTTTAATATACATACCAATTTCTAGTTATACTAGAATTACAATTACACAACTTAAATTAATTCAAAATTAATTTCCAAAAATTCTAAAATTTTCCAGAACTTTAAGTCATCATTCTAATAATCTTTAGATCAGTTCAAGTTCATCAAAATATTTTTGGCACAAGCCAAAATTATTAAGACAAACGAACCAATAGATTTAGACGCTCAAAATGACTAGTTCGATATCTAGAATTTTTAAAATTTCAAATGCTTGCAAAATAATTTTGGCATGCATATAACATAAAAATAACATATTTTAATCACATAAAAAGTATTTTAAGGTTCTGGAAATAAAATAAACACACACAAAAAAAATCAAACAAAATAGCGCCGCCGGATATGGTTAAACAGTCTCGTTTTTGTGTTTGTTTGAAAAATTAATTAAAATAATTTTTAATTAATTATTGGACACTTACAGATGCATAAAACTATTCTCAATATGTCTAAATAATTTTTTCATAATCAAATTACAAGAAAAATATAACCAGCCCCATCAATTAAGCCAAACAACAACACATGTTCATAAACAAGGCAATTTTAGGCATTTTTGAAATAAATCCGAAATTAATTATTTGAATCACATTCAAATTATTTTTTAATCAAAATAACCATTCTTAATCATCCCATGATCAGATTGGAGAAATAAAAATTTGTAAAACAAATTAATTTTAATTTTTCAAAAACTATTGATCCAAAATTTTCAAAACTATGCAATCCCATTGCACTTTCAATTAAAATTAATTTTAATGGATACAAGGTGGCTCTTATACCAATGTTGGGATTTGGAGAATTAATCATATTCATAAACGCAGCGGAAAAATAAAATTTTCAAAATTCGACACAAACGATCATACTTGTGCCATTAAAACTAATTTATATAAATATAAAGATTAAAAATTATTCGTTCTAATTGCTTATTTGTTCTTCAAATTTGCACTTTGTTGGGTTGTAGAAAACCACAACAATCCACACTAATATATCTAATAATAATCCACGCGAAGAATGAAGAAGAAACTATTAAGAGAAATCGTTTGAACAAATTCAAAGTGCTAGCTTTGAAAGTGCTCTTGAGAGAGTTTTGTTGTGTCTTAAAAATATTTTCTTCATAAAAAAAATATTTTCATGTTTATTTTCTGCCATTTGATGTCTTTTCTATTTGAATTAAATTCAAAAAAAAAGTTGAAATGTCAAAAATAGAGAAAAGGGATATGAATGAATAGTAATTGGCCATAATTGGCCTAATTAAGGCCAAAATTTGCCATTGGCCAACAGGTAACAGCGCGCTGGGACTACTGCGGGATGCTGGTGGGCAGCCCAGCTGGCCCCCTAGGTAGGCCAGTAGCCTGCCTAGTCCTTGCACGCCCGCATGGTCCTATGACCATCCCAAACGATTTTTCCATGCGATCTCATCGCGATCCATCCCGAAATAATTCTTCCATATTTTGGATCCTATCCAAGACCATTTTACTCATTCTCCATATCTTTAATGCGTATGACCCGTTAGATTCCCGGTTATGTTGGCTACTTAAATTAACAATTACTTTAATCAAGTCATGAGCGGTATCTAGCAACACATCATGACCCCCAATTGAATAGAAACTCAGTGGTTTGTCTATGAACCTTTCCATAGACAATTTCCGTGCAATTATTCATTTCACCATTCTATACCCCACTTCGTTCAGAGTATGGACATGTGTCAATTTCCACTAGACTGACTATGTCACGTCTAGTCCAAGTAATGTTAGCTCTTGTCCTTGAGGCTCATTACACTATTATATATGTCATTGAAGACTATCTTTATGACATTTCCACTCCGGCCGGAGATTCTTGAGCAATGACCACGATAAGAGGCCATTGGAAATACACTCCTTCTATCAAGAGTGGTGAATCCTATGTTGGTTACCCAATTGCCTTCTAATACCTCAAGTTGTATCCAATCACCACCCTATGAGCAACCTCACTAAGGCAACAAGGAATAGTGTCAAAATACAGAATCAATATTCAAGATATCTTTGAGTTCCTCAAGTCTAAGGATACTTGCACCATTGCTATGATGAGACTATCATTGACATTTGAATAGATTATCCATATGATTATCTCATAGACGGTCATCCAATGTACTTAGCTACACTTAGTAAGCATCCACATGTTAACTCTAAACATCTCATGTTTATAGATTATGAGATCTACTCGATCCAATCAAGGAGTATAACATGTGCTAGTCTGTCTAGATTAATAATGTCCCATCTCATTAATCCTATGACTAGGGATAATTTTTATACTAACATAATTACACATGATAAGAATCTCAATATCATGATCTCATCATGATTTCCTTCATGCTATGTTATGTATAAAGGACTTCATTAATTGATTTAAGATCACTTATCAATTCATATATCAAATGAACATCAAATTAATGAAAAGGCCTTTTATTAATCAAATAAATTTGTAAAATAAGTGCTAAAGGTGATTGCTTTTAGAGCACTTCTCTAACACACTTGACTTAACAAAAGAGGTCTCGTGAGATGAAGAGGTCTAGTGGTCTCTGAGACACTATAAGAGTATCTAAACTCTCTTTGCCTTTATGAAATCTTGAAATGGAGTTTCTAAGTTCCTCAACTTAATTTTTCAAAACATTGTTCTCTTTAGGCAAGGATTTGGTTGAAGGACTAGAGGAGTACTTATCCAATGATTTTTGAAGAGATTCATTAGAAGATTTAAGCTCAATATTTTCCTTTTCTAAAACTTCCATTTTGTTTTTTGAACTTGAAATGTTATTTTTTTAAGTATTGAATTTACATCTATATTTTTCAAATTCTAGGTTCAATACTTCAATTAAACTCTGCTTATTATCATCTTCATTATCACTATTATTATCACTACTATCATTATTGAATGAATATGAGTAAGTGATCCTACCTTATCCATGACGTGATCCTTTATAGGCATGAAGCATAAGTTGACCTCTTCACTTTCATTGTCATCTTTTTCACTTGAAGAGCTTTCGTTATCCTATGTGGCTTTGTGACCTTTCTCCCCATTATCTTTTTGATATTTGTTCTTGTGTTTCTTAAGCCTTGGACATTCTGGTTTGATATGTCCCTTCTTCCCACACTCATAACATTTTACCTCCTCTTTATTCCTTTGAGAGTCATTTGAGGAGTGTTTGAGATTTCTTTGTTAAAATTTTCGAGAGTTTCAATTATTCTTTTCAGTCTTCTCGAGAGCATTGCAATGTCCTCATTTGCATCATCACTCTTTTCTTCATCATCTTCAACTTCTTCTTGAGATTTTGAAGTAGAGGCTCTTAGTGCTAGAGGCTTTCTTGTTTCTAGCTCGGTTTCAACTTCTCTATCTCTCTTTACTGCCATTTAATGCATTAGAAGTTTGTCAATAAGCACATCAGTATTCATGATGCTCATGTCTTTATTGGCTTCTTCTATACCAGCAACTCTTAAACCATAATCTTTGAGAGAAAGGCTTCTCAGAATTTTGTTGTTTACATCTTCCAAGCATAAGTGTTTTCCAAGCTTTCTCATGTCGTTTATGATGGCTAGAAGACGGTTCGTCATATCGGTGATTGATTCATTTGACTTCATCTTGAAGAGTTCATATTTTTAAGTGAGAAGTTGAATCTTCTTGGATTTAACTTGCTTTGATTCTCCATAATAATTATCCAATGTTTTCCACATATTATATGCAGTAGGGCAGTGTTGGATTCTGCCACATTCTTCAATGGATAGTGAGCTTGTGAAAATTGTCATTGCTTTTTTGTTTTTGAAGTTTGCTCTATGTTAAGGTTCAGTCCAATCATCTCTTGAAAGGATTTCTTCTTCACCATCAACTCCTCTTCTGGTTGGTGGTGTCCATTCCTTCTGAACGCTATCCCAAACTTCAATTCCCTCATTATCGGGATATGTCTCCATTTTGAACTTCCAATGAGCGTAGTTTGCTCCATCAAACTAAGGCTTGAGATTTTGGAATTCTTCATTGGTCATTTCTTGATCTTTGCTAGCACTTTTTAGGCTTTGATGCTAGACTAATGTCATGCCCCGCGAAGGTTCATACGGGACTTCCCGTACATTTACATTTTTTTCGCACATATGTAATATTCTAGAAGGCCATTGTAAACCGTTAGATTAAATGGATCGTGGCCGTCCATTTCGGTTGGTAGGAATTAATCATAGCCCTCCATTTGTTAGGTGGGAATCAATCCTAACCATCCATTTTGGTAGGTGGGAGTTGATCTTAACCATTCATTTGGTAGGTGGGAATCAATCTTAGCCATTCATTTGGTAGGTGGGAGTTAATCCTAACCATCCATCTGGTAGGTGGGAATTGATCTCGGCCATCCATTGAGGAGGTGGAGGCCTATATATACCTTATGTAAATTCATTTGTAATCATTCAAGCAATTAAGCATTTCAAGTAATACAAAGCATTCTTCACAAACTCTTGTGTTTTGTTTTGCTATTGAATCTTCTCGATCTCTAAGTTCCGTTTTATTCTCTTTGGAGTGCTTTTATCGGGTTTAGAAGGCAGGCTTAGTGCAACGGACTGTGCTAAGTGCCGCACGATTGCTAGCTAAGCTCTAGGGTCGTGACAGTTGGTATCAGAGCCAAGGTTCGAAGCTTTACTACCTTTGGCATAATGAAGGCTACTGCCCCAGCTACACCTAACGTGGAAGTTCCATCAATGGAACGTGGTCGTGAAGAAGTTAGGAAACCATCTAAAGAATCTCGAGCCAAGTCGAAAGACATGCTTTCTAGCTTGGAAGCACGTGTTGTGAGTGCTCAGGACAACTTGGGGGAGTTGTTCGACCGAGTAGACAACTTGGAGCAACGTTGCAGCGGCTTGGAGGCCGAGGATGCGGAGATCCATGCAGCGGTCAAGATGTCACTCAACGAGGTAGATGGTGGATTAAGGCAAGAGATTGATGGGCTGAAATCCAAACTTTCCAAGGTACGTGATCTCTTCCAAAGAGAAATTTCCAATGTGTTGCTTAGAGTTGAGGATATGGGTGGTGATCTAGCACTATGCAAACGGGCTATGGCCTCGGGAACCAATACAACCACTATCATTGAGGCTAAGAAAGTGGAAGTTCCCAAGCCAAAGACTTTCAATGGTGCTCGGAATGCTAGGGAAGTTGAGAACTTCCTATGGGGGCTGGATCAATATTTTGAGACTACTGGCATAACGGACCATGCCAGCAAAATCCGAACTACTGCCATGTACTTGACCGACACTGTTATGCTGTGGTGGAGACGAAGGCATGGAGATGTGCAACGTGGGGTGTGCACAATTGATACATTTGAGGACTTCAAAAGGGAGTTCAAAAGCCAATTCTTCCCCGTAAATGCTGAGGAAGAGGCGAGAGGTCGGCTTCGATGACTAAAACAGATGGGTAGCATAAGGGAATATGTGAAAGAGTTCACAACCTTGCTGCTAGAAGTCCCTGACACATCGGACAAAGATGCATTATTCTTGTTCATGGATGGTCTCCAATCCTGGGCTAACCTTGAGCTCAAACGACGTGGTGTCCAAGACTTATCTTCGGCCATTGCCGTTACTGAAAGTCTTATTGATTACTCTTCAATCAAAGAAGGCCAGAGGCCAACTGATAGAAAGTTTGTTGGAGCAAGAAATGGGGGAGGCCATGCTAAAAGTCAAAGCTAAAAAAATCACAGAGAAAGCTCCTCATTCAAGCCACGAGACAAGGGGAAGGAAAGGGAAGAACGTGGTGCCTCAAAGCCCCGTGTGACGTGTTTCATATGCGACGGACCTCATTGGGCACGAGAATGTCCCAAAAGAAAGACATTGAATGCTTTAGTTGCCTCCACTCATGATCAAGACAGAAGTGAGGCAGATGAAGGTGCAAAGATGGGATCTTTGCGGTTGCTTAGTGCATTGCAAAGTGCCCCGACGTCCCCCAAGGGACTCATGTTTGTGGATGCATCCATCAACGGGAAAGTCGCCAAAGCCTTGGTCGACACAGGTGCTTCTCACAACTTTGTTTCACTAGAGGAAGCCAAGAGACTCGGTCTCAAGGTTGCCAATGGAGGTGGCTCCCTCAAAGCAGTTAAATCGGCGGCACAACCTCTCCAAGGAATTGCTCGCGGAGTGAAGGTCAGTCTCGGTGCATGGACTGGCCAAGTGGATTTATCTGTGGCACCCATGGATGATTTCTCGGTGGTATTCGGCATGGAGTTCTTGGATCAGGTTAGAGCTTTCCTTGTTCCATGTTCAAACTCTATGTGCATTATGGATGGACCAAAGGCTTGTCTAGTACCGACGGAGAGGACAACCAAGCCTACTACCCAAGCTCTCTCAGCACTTCAATTCAAGAAGGGATTGAAGAGGGAAAAAGAGAGTTACTTGGCCATTCTAAAGGAGTATGATGATGATGAAGCATCACCACAACTAAGCTTGCCGACGGAGGTGCAAGTTGTCTTGGACGAGTTCCAGGATGTGATGCCGGAGGCATTGCCAAAACAGTTACCCCCAAGGAGGGAGGTGGACCATGAAATTGAGCTAGAGCCTGGCACAAGACCACCAGCAATGAGTCCTTACCGGATGGCAAACTCTGAGTTGGCAGAATTGCAGAAGCAACTCAATGAGCTGTTGGATGCTGGTTTCATTAGACCATCCAAAGCCCCATTTGGTGCCCCAGTGCTTTTTCAGAAAAAGATGGATGGTTCACTGAGAATGTGCATTGACTACCGTGCTCTAAACAAAATCACGATAAAGAACAAGTATCCTATCCCACTCATTGCTGATTTGTTTGATCAATTGGGGAATGCAAGATACTTCTCAAAGTTGGACTTGCGGTCGGGATACTACCAGGTGCGCATAGCAAAAGGGGATGAGCCGAAAACTACATGTGTAACAAGGTACGGTGCTTATGAGTTCCTTGTTATGCCATTTGGTCTCACCAATGCACCTGCTACCTTTTGCACTCTCATGAATAAACAATTCCATCCCTACCTCGATCGGTTCGTGGTAGTATATCTTGATGATATTGTAATATATAGCCGGACTATGGAACAACATCTTGAGCATTTGAAGAAGGTGTTCGAGGTCCTCAGAGAAAATGAGCTATATGTTAAAAGGGAGAAATGTTCCTTTGCCCAAGATGAGGTGATGTTCTTGGGTCATGGGATAAAAGATGGGAAGCTGATGATGGATGGAGACAAGGTGAAAGCCATCCAAGAATGGGAACCTCTTACTAAGGTCCCCGAGTTACGGTCTTTCCTTGGACTTGTGAATACTACCGGAGATTCATCAAGTCATATTCAGCAAGAGCAGCTCCACTAACTGACCTACTCAAGAAGAACATTACTTGGGAGTGGACAAACAAATGCCAAGCCTCGTTTGATGACTTGAAAAGGGCCATTACCGAAGAACCAGTGTTGTACTTGCCAGACCCATGTAAGACATATGAGAGCCGCAAGCTCAATGAAACTGAACGTCGCTACACGGTGCAGGAAAAGGAGATGACAGCTATCATCCACTGTCTAAGGGTGTGGCGACACTACTTGTTGGGTTCTCACTTTGTGATCATGACAGACAATATAGCAACTAGCTACTTCCAAACTCAGAAGAAGTTGAGTCCCAAACAAGCTTGATGGCAAGACTTTTTGGCAGAATTTGACTACAAGCTTGAATACAAGCCTGGTAAGGCCAATGTGGTGGCTGATGCACTAAGTCGAAAAGCGGAGTTGGCAGCTTTGAGTAGACCAAGCAGTCCCTTGCTGGAAAAGATCAAAGAAGGGTTGAAGCATGATGCCCTGGCTCAAAACCTCCTTGTCCTCATCAAGGAAGGAAAGACAAGGCGATTTTGGCAGAGTGACGGACTACTCTATGCCAAGAAAAATCACATCTACGTTCCTAAGTGGGGGAACTTGAGAAAAGAGATGATCAAGGAATGCCATGATTCATTATGGGCTAGACACCCAGGCATGAAACGAACCCTTGCCTTGATCAAGTCTATTTACTATTGGCCTTAACTGCGATATGATGTTGAAGCCTATGTAAGAACTTGTCTTGTTTACCAACAAGACAAAATAGAGCAACGTGCACCCGGTGGCTTGCTAGAACCATTGCCTATTTCGGAGAGACCATGGGAGAGTGTCTCGATGGACTTCATTACTTGCTTGCCAAAATCAGAAGGCTTTGGCAGTATAATAGTGGTCATTGATCACTTCAGTAAGTATGCAACATTCATACCTGCCTCGGCGGATTGCACTGCTGATGAGACTGCATGGTTATTCCTCAAACATGTTGTGAAGCATTGGGGAATTCCATCAAATATCGTGAGTGATCGAGACCCACGATTTACTGGGAAGTTCTGGACAGAATTGTTCAAGCTGCTGGGATCAGACTTAAACTTCTCCACCAGTTTTCATCCACAAAGCGATGGGCAGACGGAACGTGCCAATGCACTACTGGAGCTATATCTGAGGCACTTTGTTAGTGCCAACCAACATGATTGGGCTAAGCTGCTGGATGTAGCCCAATTCTCTTATAACTTGCAGCAAAGTGAATCCACTGGCAAGAGTCCCTTCGAGATCATTACGGGACAACAACCTATGACTCCTCATGCTTTGGCTACAAGCTATGAAGGAAGGAGTCCTGCAGCTTTCAAATTTGCTAAGGCATGGCATGAGTAAGTTGAGTTAGCCCGAGCCTATTTGAACAAGGCATCCAAAAAGATGAAGAAGTGCGCTGACAAGAAAAGAAGAATGGTTGAATTTCGGGAAGGAGATTTGGTCCTTGTCAAATTATTACCACAACACTTCAAGTCCTTGCGGAAGGTTCACAAGGGGTTGGTACGGAAATACGAAGGGCCATTTCCTGTCCTTAAGCAGGTTGGTAAGGTGTCTTACAAGCTACAACTCCCTCCAAAGCTTAAAATCTATCCAGTTTTTCATGTAAGTATGTTGAAGCCTTATCATGGAGACGAAGAAGATGCAAGTCGAGGAGAGTCAAAAAGGGCACCCACTGCGGTAGTAACCTCCTTTGATAGAGGAGTGGATTCCATTCTGGCAGACCACTTAATTCGGCGTAGAGGAGTACCAAGTTATCGGGAATACTTGGTCAAATGGAAGAATGCCCCGGACATAGAGGCAAGCTGGGAACCTGAAGACACTTTGTGGCAGTTCAAAGATGACAAAGGTTCAAGCTTGAAGGCGCGATGAGGGCATCGCGAACTTGAGTGGGGGAGAATGTCACGCCTCGCGAAGGTTCATACAGGACTTCCCGTACATTTACATTTTTTCCGCACATATGTAATATTCTAGAAGGCCATTGTAAACCGTTAGATTAAATGGATCGTGGCCGTCCATTTCGGTTGGTAGGAATTAATCATAGCCCTCCATTTGTTAGGTGGGAATCAATCCTAACCATCCATTTTGGTAGGTGGGAGTTGATCTTAACCATTTATTTGGTAGGTGGGAATCAATCTTAGCCATTCATTTGGTAGGTGGGAGTTAATCCTAACCATCCATCTGGTAGGTGGGAATTGATCTCGGCCATCCATTGAGGAGGTGGAGGCCTATATATACCTTATGTAAATTCATTTGTAATCATTCAAGCAATTAAGCATTTCAAGTAATACAAAGCATTCTTCACAAACTCTTGTGTTCTTGTTTTGCTATTGAATCTTCTCGATCTCTAAGTTCCATTTTATTCTCTTTGGAGCGCTTTTATCGGGTTTGGAAGGCAGGCTTAGTGCAACGGACCGTGCTAAGTGCCGCACGATTGCTAGCTAAGCTCTAGGGTCGTGACACTAAGCTCTGATACCAATTGTTGCCCAACTAATGAACCAAGAAGGGGGGTTGAATTGGATATTAAATAAAAATTTATTAACTTTAAGTGTGGAATAAAATTAAATAGAGTAAGGATGAAGAGATATCACATGAGATTTATAAAGGATCGGGTATTAACACACCCTACTCTTCTCCCCAATCTCAATTGGGAGTTTCACTAACACACTAAATGTTACAATGGAGTTTTACAAGCTCACTCCTAACTATAGTGTTTTCTCAATGGCTAAAACCTAACCCAGAAATTCCCTTGTGTTTTAATGGCTCACACAATTAACCAATTCCTTGTGTTTTATGGCTCACACAATTAACCCTTACAAGTGTTTCAATATTATCCCAATATACTCAAACTTACTTGAGTAATAGATTACAATGAAAACACTCACCAAGCTATAATGCTCAGAATTTATGAGCAAATAGGTTTTTACAAAGAATAAAAGATTTGTTGAAAGTAATTAATGCACAATGGCTACAACAAGATTTTTGATTCAAAGTAATTGTTGTTCTCTTATTTAGGATTCATAAATAACTTGCATTTATAATTCCTCAGCGAATTATAATTTTTTGGATGCATTTAATGCGAAAATAGTCGTTGAACCAACTCTTAATTTCGCGCTTGACATGTTTCTCTTTCCTCATTCAAGGGCGTGAATATGTGTGTCACGGTCGTGAATGTTCTTCCAAGCCATGGCTCAAGTGGTGACTCTGGCCATGAAGATCTCTAAAAAATTTGAAGTGTTTCATCACGGGCTTGACTTTATACTTTCACGGGCGTGAATATTCTTCCAAGTCGTGGTCCAAGTGGTGACTCTGGCCGTGAAGCTCTCTAGAAGAATTTGACATGTTATCTCACGGGCGTGACTATCTTTCATGGGCATGACTGATTTGATCATTAACGGTTGGTATGATCCTTCAAGACCGTAAACTTTAAATTTTAGAGAGTTGGCGTTAAGCTATATCACAGGCATGACATAATCAGTCACGGGAGTGAACATGCAATCTCTTCTTATTTTGACCTTCAAAGGTTGTCTTTCATTTTTACATCATATTTTATTCAAGATATACCCTATTCAACAAACTTACAATACACTATTTTATTTGTTAGCATCAAAATGACAGAAATATCCCTCAATGTTCAACAATATATAAAGCATTACATTATGTGGTACATGACTAAAGCAGATTTTATACAAATCAAATGATATAAATTATACAAACCTTTTTGTCTCACAAGATATATGTTGGGTTTTGAAGAATGAATCACATTCATAAATACAGCGGAAAAATAAAATTTTCAAAACCCGAATCAAAATATCATACTTGTGCCATTAAAGCTAATTTATATAAATATAAAGGTTAGAAATTATACCTTGTAATTTCTTATTTGTTATTCAAATCTTCACTTTGTTGGGTTGTAACAAACTACAATAATCCACACTTGGATGTCTCTAATATAATCCACGCAAAGAATGAAGATGAAACTATGAAAAAAATGGTTTGAACAAATTCAAAGTGCTAGCTTTGAAAATGTTCTTGAAAGAATTTTATTGTGTCTTAAAAATATTTTTTTTCCCAAAAAAAATATTTTCATGTCTATTTTTTTCCATTTGATGTCTTTTCTATTTGAATCAAATTCAAAGAAAAGATCAAAATTCAAAAATGGAGAAAAGGGAATTGAATAAAGAGTGAATATGCTTAATGGCCATAATTGACCTAATTAAGGCCAAATTCACCCATTGGCCAACATGAGGCACTAGCACGTGCTGGGCCTACTGTGGGCTGCCACTGGGCAGGCTGCGCGTGGGCCTATGACCCTTCCGAATGATTTATCCCATGCGATCTCATTGCAATTCATCTCCAAATAATTCTCAATTATTTTGGATCCCATCCAAGACCATTCTAGGGAGGATACTGTTCCTTATTGAGTTGCATACTGTTCCTTAGGACCTGTATATCAGTGCATATGTGTGAGCCACAACCAGTATCGAATACCCATATATTATTATCGAAAACAGTATGAATTTCAATGAAAAAAATACCTGAAGTAGGTGGGGCATCAAATGCCTTCTTCTTCAAGGACTCTAAGTAAGCCTTACAGTTTCTCTTCCAATTGAAGCATGTTCCCTTTGGAGCAATCTCCTTGGCCTTCTTCTTGGCCACGCCTCCCTTAGGGTTCATAGACTTCTTCTTCTTCTTAAGGTTCTTCTTTTTAGAACCTAAAGACTCCACAAACATCACAGGCTTACTGTCCTTCTTGACAGATAGCTCAGCTCTTTTAAGCAAGATGATCAGCTCAAGAATAGTGGTAGAGATTTGGTTCATCCTATAGTTATGGACAAAATGTGAATAACTATCGGACAAACTGGTTAGAATTAAGTCAATACTTAAGTCATGGTCCATCACAAATCCTAAGGTGGCCAACCTCTCAATATAGCCATTCATCTTCAATGCATAATGCACTGAAGATGTCCCCTTGACCATTTTAGTGAGGAAGAGCGACCTCAAAGTTTCGAACCTTTCGAAATGCACTTGCTCATCAAAAAGCTCTCTTAGATGGTATACTATGGAATTAGCATCCATAGCCTCATGCTGCTTTTGCAACTCATCTAACATAGTAGCAAGCATAATGCAGCTTGCCATCTCACTATCATCAAGATGCCTTTGATATGCCTTATGAACATCTTTAGAAAGGGCCTTATCTAGGACATAGCCAATCTTTTCAGATTTGTGATTTATTCTCAAATTCCTTAGCCAATCAAAAAAATTAGGCCCCGTCAATTTATTTGATTCCATTAGTGATTGCATATTCACACTTGTTATGATGATGATTCTAGCAACCTAGATGTAAAATAGAAGATGTTAGAATGTACATAAAATGCATGTTTATTAGGTCTTTTATAAATTTCATTATGACTCCCACTATTATTGCAAATCCATAACTATGAACCCGAGAGAACTTATATGGAAGTTCTCCTAGTGGATCAATATCCAACTAGCTAAGAATAATCTTGAGGCAACTCAACAAGCTATTCTTAGTTTGGTTGGTAGGTATCTAATCCATATTGATTCCATTATTCATGCAACTATCGAATCTTGTGCTATCAACTTATTGATGTGTGCACATACATTGGGCTATCAACTCTTGATATGTGTACATCTCATGTATACAAATGCAACTTTTCCTCTAATGCTCATTAACCTTGGCACAAATCCAACAAGTTAATAATATCAGTTAAGTCTAACCCATTAATTGTGAAATATAATTTCAATGGTTTGAACATATTCTTATAAAGTGAGCTTGAGGCAACTTAATAACCCTAACTCTAGAAGAACTCTGGTTCTCCCCACATTAATGGAAGGGTGTAAGACTTAATTGTTTATTTAGCGAGAGATTTCTTTGTTAAGTCTCATCAAGTTAATATTTCATGCTTTTATATATCATACATTTTTCACATGGATATATAAAGATAGTTACATGAACTATATGACATGATTATGGACATACTAAAGTCAATCTCTTGAGCTAAGCGAAATTGACTAGGTCTTACCTAGGTATATGAATGAATTTACAACCCAAAATAGAAATCAAATTCCTATTTTTAAGTCTTCTTGTTTATGGTACCACCTCATTTGCTTCTTGCTCCTTTGTATCTTCATTCTATCCTAATCCTATGTAATCTAATTATATTTTTGAAATAAATCCAAAATTTAATTATTTGAATCATATTCAAATCATTTTTCAATCAAAATAATCATCCTTAATTATCCCATGATTATATTAGAGAAAGAAAAATGTGTAAAACATATTTTACAAATTAATTTCAATTTTTTAAAACCTATTAATCCAAAATCATAAAAAACATGCAATCCCATTGCACTTTGAATTAAAATTAATTTTAATGGACACAATGGGGCTCTAATACCACTGAATGGTTTTGAAGAATGAATCACATTTATAAATACAGCGGAAAAATAAAATTTTCAAAACTCGAAATAAAATATCATATATGTGCCATTAAAACTAATTTATATAAATATAGAGGTCAGAAATTATACCTTGTAATTTCTTATTTGTTATTCAAATCTTCACTTCGCCAGGTTGTGGCAAACCATAGCAGTCCATTAAAACTATCAAAAGAAATGGTTTGAACAAATTCAAAGTGCTAGCCTTCAAAGTTTTCTTGAGAAAATTTTATTGTCTTAGAAATACTTTTCACAAAAAAAAATATTTTCATGTCTATTTTCTGCCATTTGATATCTTTTCTATTTGAATCACATTCAAAGAATAGATCAAAAGTCAAAAATGGAGAAAAGGGAATTGAATGAATAATGAATGTGCTTAATGGCCATAATTGGCCTAATTAAGGCAAAATTCACCCGTTGGCCAATGGAAGGCACCAACGCGTATTGGGCCTGCTACAGCCTGCCTATCCCGTACGACCAGTTTGGGCCCGTGACTCTCCTGAACAATTTTTCCTGTGCGATCTCATCACAATCCATCCCAAAATAATTCTCTCATATTTTGGATCTCATCCAAGACCATTCTACTCATTCTCCATATCTTCAATGTGTATGACCCATTAGGTTCTCGATTTTATTGGTTACTTAAATTAATAATTAATTTAAGCATATCATGAGCGGTATCTAGCAACACAACATGACCCCCAATTGATTGAAAAGTCAGTGGTTTGACTGCGAACCTTTTCGTAGACAATTTCCATGCAATTATTTCTTTCACCATTTTATACCCCAATCGGTTCAGAGTATGGACATGTGTCAACTCCCTCTAGACTAACTACATCACATCTAGTCTGAGTAATGCTAGTTCTAATCACTGAGGCTCATTACCCAATTAGATGTCATTGAAGACTATCTTTATGACTTGTTCACTTCGGCCAGAGATTCCTAAGTAATGACAACAACAAGAAGCCATGGGTATACACTCCTTCTATTAGGAGTGGTGAATCCTTTGTTGGTTACCCAATTACCTTCGAATACTTCAAGCTGTATCCAATCACCATCCCATGAGCGACCTCCCTAAGGCAATAGGGAATAGTGTCAAAATACAAAATCAGTATCCAAGATATCCTTGAGTACCTCAAGTTTGAGGATACTTGCACCATTGCTATTATGAGATTATCATTAATATTTTCCTAGATTATCCATATGATTGTGTCATAGCTGGTCATCCAATGTACTTAGATACACTTAGCAAACATCCATATGTTAACTCTAAACATCTCATGTTTATAGATTATGAGATCTACTACTCGATCCAATCAATGAGTGTAACATGTGTTAGTCTGTTCGGATTAACAATGTCCTCTCTCATTAATCCTATGACTAGGGATAATTTTGATACTAAGATAATTACACAAGATAAGAATTTCAATATCATGATCTCATAATGATTTCCTTCATGCTATATTATGTATCAAGGACTTATTTAATTGATTTAAGATCACTATCAATTCATATATCAAATGAACATCAAATTAATGAAAAAAGCCTTTTATTAATCAAATAAATTTGTACAATAAGTGTTAAAGGTGATTGCATTTAGAGTACTCCTCTAACAATATACAACATAAAAAGAAAATACTTTAATACATGGTATCACCAAATGTTTTCTTATCCATATGACTTTTAGTGGCCTTACTCTTCTCTTCCATTGACCTTTTTCCATATGATATGTTGGAAGAATGACATTTATATCCGTTCTAACTTGTTCTATCGCATACTAAATCTTTTCATTTTTCAAAAATAAAAAAAGAATGTTCATCTGCATTAGAAATCTTTTTCTTCTTTTTTTTCTTTAACATGTACCTACCAATAGCTAAGGTGTTAAAGATCCTTGCATATGACCTTAGAGATAAACCATAACTTAACATGTTAAAGACTGAGTAAAGGAAGGACCGAGAATAACTTTTTCCTTTATTCTTTTTCCCTTTTCTCTAATGAATAAGGAATCAAAGCCTAATCCCTTGTCCTGATTTCTTCTTTCCTTGCCTTCTTTTATGTTTTACATAAGATTTGTATGTATATTAAAATTAAATTGTTTAATTTTGACATCATAATATTTTGATTTTAAGGTGAATTAATTTTGAATTAATTCTGAAAATATAAAATTTGATTTGATTTGATTAAATATTAAATTCCATATTGAAATGACATACAAAATTAAATTAACCAAAACAAAACGAGTAGGCAATTTAGGTTCAAGTGTTGAATCGATTTTCAAATTGAAATCCAAAATTGTTATTATTTTCTTTTATGCATTAGAGAATGTATGTTAGGAGTGTATGGAAAGGCATGATGGATGATTATATACTTAGTTCCAATGTGATTGAGCATGCATGGATTTGTTTTGTTTTATGATAAATGGGGCCTATGTGTCCCTACCTCTCTTTCTATCTTATGTATTTTTATTCATCTTGCTCCCCTTAAATGTAAATTGATGTTTTATATACTTTGAAATTTGTAATTATATTACATATGATTAGAATAGAATGGAGATACAAAGGAGCAAGAAGAAAAAGAGGTGGTACCATAAACAAGTAGACTTAGAAATAGGAATTTGATTTCTATTTTGGGTTGTAAACTCATGCATATACCTAAGTAAGACCTAGTCAATTTCTCTTTTGCTCAAGAGATTAACTTTAGTATGTCTATAACTACACCATATAGTTAATGTAACTATCTTTATATTTTCATGAGATGAATGTATGATATATAAAAGCATGTATTAATAACATGATGAGACTTAATAGAGAAATCCATTTCTGACTAAACAACTAAGTCTTATGCCTTCTATTAATATAAGCAGAACCAGAGTTCTTTTAGAGTTAGGGTTATTGAGTTGCCTCAAGCTCGCACTATAAGAATATGTTCAAAGCATTGAAATTAGATTTCATGATTAATGGGTTGGATTTAACCGATATCATTAGCTAGTTGGATTTGCAGCAAGGTTAATGTGTATTGGAGGTGAAGTTGGATTAGTGTATATGAGATGTACACATATCAAGAGTTGATAGCTCAATGTATGTGCACACATCAACTAGTTGATAGCACAAGATTCGATAGTTGCATGAATAATGCAATTGGTATAGATTAGATACCTACCAACCAAACTAATGATGGCTTGTTGAGTTGCCTCAAGGTTATTCTTAGCTAGTTGGATATTGACCCACTAGGAGAACTTCCATATAGGTTCTCTCGGGTTCATAATGAGGGCTATGGATTCGCAATAAAATAGTGGGAGTCATAATGTGATTTATTAAAGACCTAATAAACATGCAATTTTATGTACATTCTAACATGCTATATTTTACATCTAGGTTGCTAGAATCATCATCATGTCAACAAGTATGAATTTGGTATTACTAATTGAGTCAAATAAGTTGACTGGGGCTAAGTTTTTGGATTGACTAAGGAATTTGAGAATAGTTCTCAAATCGGAAAAGATTTGCTATGTCCTAGATGAGGCACTCTCAAATCTTCCTGCTACTAATGCTTTTGAAGATGTTCAAGTTGTATTATACTTGCTACTATGTCAACTAAGTTGTAAAAGCAACAAGAGGCTATGGATGTTAATTCCATAGTCTACCATCTAAGTGAGCTTTTTGATGAGCAAGCACATCCTAAAAGGTTTGAAACTTCAAGGTTGCTCTTTTGCACTAAGATGGTTGAGGGGACATCTCCAATGTAATATGCATTGAAGATGAATGGCTATATTGAGAGGTTGGCAACCTTGGGATTTGTGATGGATCATGAATTAAATATTGACTTAATTCTAACTCATTTGTCTGATAGTTTTTCAAATTTTGTGCTTAACTATAGAATGAACGAAATCTTCACCACTATTCATGAGCTGATCAATATGCTCAAAACAGCTGAGCCATTTGTCAAAAAGGACAGTAAGGTTATGATGCTGGTGACTCTTCTAGTTCTAAGAAGAAGAAAAATTCCATGAAGGCTAAGGGAGGCATGGCCAAGAAAAAGACCAAGGAGATTGCCCCAAAAGGGATATGCTTCCATTTTGGCAAGGATGGCCATTGGAAGAAAAACTGCAAGGTTTACTTGGTGTCATATGGAAAAAGAAGGCATAAGATGCCCCATCTACTTCAGGTATTTTTGTCATTGAAATTAATATTGTTTCAAATAATGATATTTGGGTATTAGATACTGGTTGGGCTCACACATATGCACTGATATGTAGGGCCTAAGGAACAATAGGCAGCTCAATACGGGAGAGTCAGACCTACCCGTTGAAAATGGAGCAAGGGACCTATGCATTTTGACTCTCCCTAGTGGGCTTATGTTAAATTTGGATAATTGCCATTATGTACCTACTGTAACAAAAGACACTATTTATGTTTCAAGTTTAAATAAAGATAGTTTCCATTTATAGCTTTTAATAACAATTGTTGTTCTATTATGTTAAATGGAATTCTTTATGCTAGCGGTACATTATGCAATGGAATATACATATTAGATATGTCAAATCCAATTTTAAACATAAATGATAATAAAAGGTAAAAACAAGATACGTTGAAATCATCTTGCTTATGGCATTATCGCCTTGGTCATATAAGTGAGAAACACATGGCTAAGCTATACAAGAGTGGTAATTTGGGCTCATTTGATTATGAATCATATGACGCATGTGAATTTTGCTTATTAGACAAGATGACTAAATTACCCTTTAAGGGAAAGGGTGAACTTGTTGATGGGCTTTTAGACTTAATACATTTGAATGCATGTGGTCCAATGTCCACACACGCCAGAGGTGGTTTCATCTACTTCATTACTTTTATTGATGACTACTCACGATATGGGTACGTGCATCTTAAGATATACAAATATGAAGCATTTGAAAAGCATATGAGATATGGTATAGCAAAAAGCTCAAATTTTCTTACAAGAAAGTTTGGAGTTGTCTTACTTATGTGAAGCAGACAATGTCAGATAAGCTAGAAGCAAAGTCTAACAGATGTCTATTTGTGGGATATCCAATACCATCATATGGTTATCAATTTTACCACCCGTTAGAACAAAAGGTATTTATTTCAAGACATGCTATCTTTTTAGAAAATAATTTCTTCTAAAAGGATATAGTGGGAGCAAATTTGAACTTGAGGAAGTTCAAGATGCTCAAGCAGATGTTGATTAACTACCTGAAATCGAGCCTGTTATTCATACAGATGATATAGCAGCTCAACCATCTGAAACACAAGAGCTTCATAGGTCAAGTAGGATACGTACTATTCCAGAGAGGTATGGATTTCTCATTAGTGAAAACAACGATGTATTGCTCATGGAAAATAATGAGCCTAAAACCTATGAAGAAGTTAAAAATAGTTCAGAATCTAACGTCATGACTTCAAGCCATGAAGTCAAAAAAGGATTCCATGTATGAAAACCAAGTATGGATTTTTGTTGACCCACCCGAAGGGATAAAGCCTACAGGGTGCAAATGGATTTTCAAGAAGAGAGCTGACATGGAAGGTAATATGGTTACCTATAAAGCGAGACTTATTGCTAAAGCTTATCGACAAAGACAAGAAATTAACTATGACTAAAATATTATCCCAAATAGCTATTCTTAAATCTATAAGGATACTCCTAGCCATTACTGCTCATTATGACCATGAGATATGGAAAATGGATATGAAGACAGCTTTCCTAAATGGAAAGTTGACCGAAGATGTGTACATGACACAACCAGAAGGCTTTATATCGAAAGATGGAAAAAAGGTATGCAAGCTTCAAAGATCCATTTAAGGATTAAAGCAAACATCCAGGAGTTGGAATATTTGGTTTGATAAGATAGCTTTCCTTAATGGAAAGCTGACCGAGGATGTGTACATGACACAACCAGAAGGCTTTATATCCAAAGATGGAAAAAAGGTATGCAAGCTTCAAAGATCCATTTAAGGATTAAAGCAAACATCCAGGAGTTGGAATATTTGGTTTGATAAGACAATTTAACAATTTGGTTTGTTACAAAATCCAGATGAACCATGTGTATACAAGAATGTTAGTGGGAATGCAATTGTATTCCTTGTGTTGTATGTAGATGATTTATTATTAATGGGAAATGATGTCCCAGCCTTAAAATTAGTCAAATTTTGGTTATCCAAGAATTTCTCCATGAAAGACATTGGAGAAGCAGTCTATATTTTGGGGAAAAAGATCCATAGAGATAGATTTAACAGATTGCTTGATCGTTTATAATCTAAAAACATAGACAAGATGCTAAAAAGGTCTAGCATGAAGTTGTCAAAGAGGGAATATATTCCTATGACCCATGGGAGTACTTTTTCAAAGTCTATGTGTCCAAACACACAAGATGAGAGGACACACATGAGTTTTATTCCATATGCTTCAGTTATAGTGTAACACTCCCTGATCCCAAGCTGAAATGCCTGGATAAGTGAGTACTACACCGACTTCTTTAAATCCTTATTTTAATAAATGTTAAAAAAAAAACCATACATTTTTTTTCAAAGCTCAAAGATATAAAATAGATAATGTATATTTTATTTACATAAAATAATATTTACAGAACTTCATGTTAATTACAAAACCATAGAAGATAATTTTCTTTGTCGACTGCCTTACTGGATTAGGCCACAGCTAGCTCTATCTACAAGCTTCAGCATGCCAAACTATCCAAAATTCTAGTTCTAAGATAGGTATTCTAAGGCTTAATTAATATCATTAAAATTCAAAACTATAAGAAATAAAAGTATATACAATCATTTATATATATATATATATATATATATATATATATATATATATTCAATCACAAAATACTCAACTATGATTTTATTTGCACATCATTATTATGAGTCTAAAAACGCATTTGATTTTTCATATACCTCATTTGGTAAAATTCACATTATAACAATTAACCTAATATAATTTAAATATTTAAATTTCAAATTTTCCAATCTGCCCTGTTCCAAGTAGAATTCGAATTCTATTTTTGACCTCAATTTTGGTCCTGTTACAGTCTGAATTAAATTATAGAGTCTTTTTATATATGGGCACTGTCTCGGAGAGAGGCTCGGTGAAATAGACATGTCTGTGAAGATGCGGACTACCTGCACCTGGCCAGAGAGACCCTATGAACTTATTTCTTTTAGTCCAGTAGAAATTTTTCTACTGGAAAATTCATTAATTAAGTTTAAGAAATAAACAATTGATTTACTATTGCTATTAAATGAAAATAATTTACTATTACTATTAAATCGATCGATTTTTGCTTCAAATTCTTGATAATTAGTAATAAGAAGAAGATGAATTTTATTTATCCAAACCGTATTTTAGATCTGAAACGTAGCTTTAATATGAAACTTGAATCACTAAATTTGAAGTTCTGTAGAAAACGTTATGACTAATTGAACACTAACTGTTCACTAACAATTTTGCCCAGAATTTGCTGGACAGATTCTAGGTCCAAAATATATATATATTTCTGGGAAAATACAGAAATATTTAGATTTTCTGGTCTGAATAAAAGTTAAAGTCCTATGTCTTAGCTTTAATATGAAACTTTAATCACTAAATTGAACACTAACTTTTCAATAACAATTTTGCCCAGAATTTTGCTGGACAGATTATGAGTCCAATATATATATATTTTTCTGAAAACATACAGTCATATTTAGATTTTATTGTCTGAATAAAATTTAAATCCCTATTCCTTAGCTTTCACATGCAACTAAGAACACATTAATCCGAATTATATAGCTCAAGTTATAGCAATATATACACTTGTTGCTCCATAAATTTCAGCATTACAACACACAATCACCTAATTTAATTTTTAGTAAATATATTCCTAAGTCTAGCAAACATGCATAGCCAAATTGTTATCACAAAATAATGTTAATTTACATGCAAAATTCTCAAATCATGCAACTTGAAATTAAAACAAAGGCTCTTGCCTTAATTTATGCACAAACCTCTTATTAATCTCCTTCACTTTCTATAGGTAGCTTTCTCTTTTTCTTTGTTTCCTTGAGCTTCTAAAACACACAAAATCATCATCAAAACCTTATCTTATCAAAATTCTCATGAAACCCTAAACTCTCTCTCATGAAACCCTAAACTCTCTCTCTACATAATCAATCTCAAAATGAGCTCAAAACCATGTTTTCCTTTTATGAAAGTTGAAGAGGAGAAGGAGAGCTTCTTACCTATAATTTTTCCTCTTCTTGATCAACACATGAAGGTTTTATCTCTCCTCATCTCTTCCTCTTTTTCCTCCCTTCTTCCCTTCCTTAACTTCTCCAAGTCTTGTTGTGCATGAAAATGGCTTTGACTTGTTCTTTTCCCTCTCTTCTCTTTCTTTCTCTCCCTAGATTTCAAGGTTGGCTATAGAGAAAAAGTGGCAGGCGTGACTGGCTGTTTTGGGCAGGAAGAAAGAAAAAATGAGGAGAAGAAGAAAAGGAAGAAATAAGTCTTCATGTGGGACCCACCAAATTTGACCATTTATTTGCTATTTAAGCTTAATTAACATTAATTCTCTTCATTTCCTTATGAAAACCGGCCAACCCAATTAAAATGTCCAAATTTCATATGTTAATTAGAAAAAAATCTCATTAATCCCCCAAAATTTGGTAAATTGCAATTTGACCCCAAAACTTGTCAAATTTTGCAATTTAGTCTTTTACTGTAAATTCACTTCTTTAAGCTTTATAAACACTTAATTAGGCATATATCAACATAATTTAATCATTAATTTATTAATTTCGATACAAATCCGAATTTAAACTTCGATCAGTCAAACGAGTCAACTTCGCAACATGTGCGAGTCGGGGCCTAAATTAGCGTATATGACAATATCTCCCCCTTAAAATAAATTTTGTCCTCAAAATTTACTTCTTCGTTTTGTACTGAACAACTGTGGATATTGTCTCTTCACTGTTTCCTCACTTTCCCACGTGGCTTCTTCAACTGCATGATTCTGCCACAAGACTTTAACTAAAGGAACTCTGTTGTTCCGGAGAACTTTCTCTTTACGTGCTAAAATAGTCACCGGTTCCTCTTCAAAAGACATATTTGTCTGCACTTCTATCTCTTCAGTTGGTTTAATATGAGTCGGTTCCGAATGATATCTCCTTAGCATCGAGACATGAAAAACATTGTGAATTCCATCCAACTCTGGTGGAAGGGCTAATCGGTATGCCACTGGTCCAATTCTTTCTAGAATCTCATAAGGACCAATAAACCTTGGACTCAACTTACCCTTTTTGCCAAATCTTAATACCTTCTTCCAAGGTGAAACTTTAAGGAAAACTTTATCACCTACAACATATTCTATATTTTGTCTCTTTAAGTCAGCATATGACTTTGTCGATCTTGTGCCACTTTCAATCTTTCTTTGATCACTCTAACGTTCTCTTTGGTCTGTTGAACTATCTCTGGTCCGATCAACTTCTTCTTGTTCAACTCGGTCCAACAAACTGGGGTCCTGCACTTTCTTTCGTACAAAGCCTCATAAGGAGCCATGTCAATGCTTGTCTAATGACTATTATTGTAGGCAAATTCCATAAGAGATAAATATTGATCCTACATTCTCTCAAAATCGAGCACACAGCATCTCATCATGTCTTCTAATAACTAAATAACTCGTTCTGATTGACCATCTATCTGTGTATGAAAGGTCGTGCTGAAACTATGTCGAGTTCCTAAAGCCTGCTGTAAGCTCTTCTAGAACTGCGATGTAAATATGGAATCTCTATCAGATATAATAGATATAGGCACTCTATGAAGTCTCACTATCTCATTCATATAAATCTCGGCTAGCTTGTTCAAAGGATAGTCCATCCAAACTGGTAGAAAATGTGCTGACTTTGTTAGTCGATCCACTATTACCCACACTACATCATACTTCCTCTGAGTTACCGGTAAACCAGACACAAAATCGATCGTAACTCTTTCCCACTACCATTCTTGTATTGAAATTGGTTGTAGTAATCCTATGGGTAAATGATGTTCAACTTTCACTTGTTCACAGGTTAGACACTTAGCAACATACTCGGTGATATCTTTCTTCATCCCTGACCACTAGTACTGTACTTTCAAATCTTGGTACATTTTGTTTCCACCTAGATGCATAGTATAAACAGTTTCATTAGCTTCCTTTAAAATCTCTGACTTCAACTCTTCTATAGTCGGTACACAAATCCGATTCTTGAAATACATGGTACCATCATCTGTTAAAGAAAATTCTAATTTTTCTCCATTTTTTACATATTTGACTATCTTTACTAGCCTTTCATCTTACCTCTGATTCATTTTAATCCTCTGCATTAAAGTAGGCTCCACTTGCAACTCAGCTAACATTTTTCTACTTAAGGCATTACTGACCACATTTGTTTTTCCTGGCTAGTAGTCAATCACACAATCAAAGTCTTTAATCAACTCCAACCATCTTCGTTACCTCAGGTTCAACTCTTTCTGTGAAGGCAGGTACTTAAGACTCTTACAAATTAACTACCTTATATCTAGTAAGATTAGACAAAAACAAGATTATCAATTAAGGTTTGGCAATTTGGCAATCACAAGGTTAAACCATCAATCATACCAAGCTCTCTTCTTATGAAATTAAATCTTTCCTCATTTAGAGACTTAGTGAAGATATCTGCCAATTAATTTTCTGTGCTTATAAATTCCAATGCAACATCTGCATATTGAACATGATCTCTAATAAAGTGGTGTCGAATGTCAATATGCTTACTTCTAAAATGTTGAATGGGATTCTTTAATAGATTTATAGCGCTTGTATTGTCACATCTAATAGGTATATGGTTCATACTATGACCATAATCCTTAAGTTGTTATTTCATCCAAAGGATTTGTGTACAACAACATCCTGCTGCTACATACTCTACTTCAGCAGTAGAAAGAGCAACTGAAACTTGTTTCTTGCTAAACCAAGAAACTAAGCACTCTCCAATAAAGTGACAAGTACCTGAAGTACTTTTTCTATCTAAAAGACTACCAATATAATTTGCATCTGAATATCCTACAATATAAAAGGATGAATTTCTAGGATACCACAAACCTAGATGCAATGAGCCATGTAAATATCTTAGAATTCTTTTTACTTCATTTAAATGAGACTCTTTTGGACATGATTGAAATCGTGCACATAAGCATACACTATACATTATGTAAGGTCTAGAAGCAGTAAGATATAAAAGTGATCCGATCATACCTCTATAGAGCTTTTCATTAATGCTCTTACCCTTTTCATCCTTGTCCAATTTTGTTGATGTGCTCATTGGAGTCTTAGCATTCTTTCATCCTTCCATTCCAAATTTCTTAAGTAATTCTTTGGCATATTTGGATTGGTTGATGAATATGCCCTCATTGCCTTGTTTTATTTGTAAACCAAGGAAATATTTAAGCTCACCCATCATGCTCATTTCGAATTTCCTAGTCATACATTTAGCAACTTCTTGACAAAGCAATTCATTAGCAGACCCAAATATGATATCATCAACATAAATTTGAACAATTAGAGTATCATGCTTATGCCTTTTAATGAATAATGTAGTGTCAACATTCCCCTTTGTAAAGTTAGTTTCTAAAAGAAAAGAACTTCATCTTTCATACCAAGCTCTTAGGGTTTGTTTCAAACCATATAAAGCTTTTGAAAGTTTAAATATATGATTCGGAAAATCATAGCTTTCAAAACTTGGTGGTTGTTCTACATAAACTTCTTCTTCTATATAACCATTTAAAAAGGCACTTTTCACATCCATTTGAAAGAGTTTGAAATTCATGTGGCATGCATATGCTAAAAGTATTCTTATGGCTTCTAATCTAGCTACAGGAGCATAAGTCTCATCATAATCTATTCCTTCTTCCTGATTATACCCTTTTGCAACTAATCTAGCCTTATTCCTAATTGTTGAACCTTGTTCATCTAGTTTATTCCTAAATACCCATTTGCTACCTATAATTTGGTGATCCTTGGGTCTAGGTACAAAGGTCCACACCTTACTTCTCTCAAATTGGTTGAGTTCCTCTTGCATTGCGATCATCCAACTTTTATCATTAAGAGCCTCATCAACATTTTTGGGCTCAATTTGAGAAATAAAAGCAAGGTCAGTGGCTAAATGTTTGAAATGAGATCTAGTACTTACTCCCCTTGAAGGATCACCAATGATTTGCTCTTTGGGGTGATCTTTTGTCAATCTCCATTCCTTTGGGATCTCTTGCCTGTTTTCCTCTTAAGCTTGAGGTAGAGAATCATCTTGATGGGAATCTTCTTGATCATTTTCTTCTTTTCCATTTTCAAGATCAAGTCTTTCCACGGTTCCTATAACATCATCAAGAACACCACCTTTCACAAGATCAAGTCTACTAGATTCATTAAAAACAACATGCATATATTCTTCAACAATTAATGACCTTTATTAAATACTCTATATGCTTTGCTAGTTGTAGAATAACCTAAAAAGATACCTTTATCAGATTTAGAGGCAACTTTTCCAAGGTTGTCCTTGGTATTTAATATGAATCATTTGCATCTAAATACTCTAAAGTATGATATCAAGGGCTTTCTTCCATTCCATAGCTCAAATGAGGTTTTGTTTAAAATAGGTCTTTTGAAAAATCGATTTGAAATATAACTAGTATTTGTGGCTTCTGCCCAAAAGTAAGTTGGTAAACCATACTCATTGAGCATTGTTCTAACCATTTCAATTAAGGTTCGATTTTTCCTTTCAACTGCCCCATTTTGTTGAGGTGTCCTGGGAGATGAAAAATTCTACGAAATCCCATGTTCAAGACAAAAACTTTCAAAGTTTTCATTTTCAAATTCTTTGCCGTGGTCACTAATTATTTTTGAAATACAATATCATTTTTCATTTTGAACTCTTTTAGCAAAGTTTTTGAAATTTTCAAAAGCATCACTATTTTGAGCTACGAAAATTACCCAAGTAAATCTAGAGTAATCACCTATGATGACAAAGGCATAATGTTTACCTCCTAAGCTTGCAATTCTAGTAAGTCCAAATAAATCTAAATGCAGGAGTTGTAGAGGTTTTGAGGTACTTACTATGTTTTTGGCTTTGAAGGATGACTTGTGTTGCTTCCCTCTTTGGCAAGGTTCACTTGTCTTGTCTTTTTCAAATTTAAATTTTGGTAGTCCCTTTACTAGTTCTCCTGTGCTGAGGCTTTGAATTAAGTCTATGTTCACATGACCAAGCCTTCTATGCCATAGCCAAGATTCATCACTAGTAGACACAAGACACTTAGAGGAATGGTTAGATATTTCGTATAAGTCTATTATGTAAGTGTTGACATCTCTATTTCCTTTAAATATCTCATGACCATCAATAGAGGTTACAAGACATTTGTTGGAAGTAAAGGTTACTTTATTTCCTTTATCACATAATTGACTTACACTCAGCAAGTTATGTTTCAAACTATGAACAAGTAAAACATCTTTAATAAAAGTAGTACCATTAATACCTATAGAGCCAATGCCAATTACCTTACCCTTAGAATTGTTTCCAAAGGTAACTTTACCTCCATCAATAATTTTGATTGCATTGAAGAGTTCTTTGTCTCCTGTCATATGCCTTGAGCATCCACTATCTACTAGCCAAGCATTTTTGTTTATTGTGGACTTGAGGCATACCTATAGAATCACAATTCAAGTATGATTTTTAGGTACCCAAAAGAGTTTGGTTCCTTAGGGGTTAGCATATGAAGGTTCCTAATGAGCCTTCCTTATCTAGCAATGTTTATTTATGTGACCAATTTTCATACAATAATTACACTGTTTAGGTCCAAACTTGCTTTTTGGTCTAACAATGTATTTGAATGCCATAATTCTATTAGAGTGAGTTTGAGAACAATGGCATGCACAATCATGATTCATTGGTGCTTTTCTAGATATATGCTTCTTATATATAAAGGCATGATTATTCTTTCTATGTATGGAAGGTTTAGTGTACTTATTCCTTGGTGCTATTCCAGCAAGTGTGCAGATGTGAGGTTCACTTGACTTTACAAAAATAGTTTTGTGAGAGGATGATGATGTGTCCTTAAATCCTAGACCATGTCTAATTAAAAGTGGTTTTTGAGACACAATGAGAGTATCTAAACTCTATTTTCCTTTGTGAAATTTAGAAATGGAATTTCTAAGTTCATCAACTTCTTTTTTTAAACTATTATTTTCTTTAAGCAAGGAATTAGTTGAGGGTCTTGAAGAGTATTCATCTAATGACTTTTGAAGGGATTCATTAGATGATTTAAGCTTAAAGTTCTCCTTTTCTAAAGCATCTATTTTGATTTTTAAATTAGAAATGTTATTCTTATAAGGCTTGAGACTTTGGAATCCTTCACTAGCCATATCTTGATCTTTACTAGCATTTTTTAGGGTTCGATGCTAGAAAAAGCTCTGATACCAATTTTTGCCCAGATATTGAGCCAAGAATGGGGGTTGAATTGGAGATTAAAAAATTTAACTTTTAAGTGCAGAAATAAAAATTTAAGTTTAGTAGGGATAGAGAAATTTGACACCAGGATTTTTATAGAGGTTCGGGTGTTAACAAACCCTACTCCTCTCCCCAATCGCATTTGGGAGTTTCACTAACACACTAAGTGTTACAATGGAGTTTTACTAGCTCACTCCCAACTATGGTGTTTCCCATAATGGCTCACACCTAACCTAGAAATCCTTTGTGTTTTGATGGCTCACACAATAACCAATTCCTTGTGTTTTATAGGCTCACACAAATAACCTTCACCTTGTGTTTTGCAGGCTCACACAAACAACCTTTACCTTGTGTTTTATAGGCTCACACAAACAACCTTTCTTTGTGTTTTAGAGGCTCACACAACTAACCCTTACAAGTGTTCTACTCTTAACCCAGAAATACCCAAAACTTACTTGAGTAAATGATTACAGAGAGAAACACTTACAAATATTTATTGCTCAATAAATGAGAAACACTTACACTAACTATTGGGATGTCGGCTAACTTCAGATAATTCTTTCTTGTATCCATCACATACGCTAGTTAAGCCTCACATCCCCTATTGATGAGTTTCTAAGCTTTTAGCACCGATATCACATTATCTGGATATTTTCTGTTCTCACCCATCACCACTATCTCTTCTTCTAAATTTGGAACTCTAATCCTCAACTGCCTTCTTCCACAATCTACTATTACTCTATAACAAGCTAGCCAATCCATTCATAAGATCACATCGAACTCATGGAATGGTAGCTCTATCAGATCAATTAGGAATTGCCTGTCTTGAATTTCGACTGGGCAACCTCGAAAAACTTTATTAACCTGCACACCGTGCCCTAGTGGGTTTGTCACAAGAATCTCATACTCTAGAGTCTCTGGTTTTAAACCCTCTCGACCCGGTGGTGGTGTGCATATGTATGAATGCGTCGACCCCAGATCTATCAATGCATGTATGTAAGAGCCAAAGAGAAGGAATTTACCCACTATGACATCAGGTGCATCCTGCTCCTCTCGACCTCGCATGGCATAAGCTCTTGCCGGAGCAGCTCTACTGCCTTCCGGCCTCTCCACTGTGTCTAACCTAAACTGGCTTGGCTGTACTAGGCCTCCTCTGCCTTGTCATCGGCCTCAACCTCTGCTGTAACACTACATCTTATACATTTGAGTTCAACCTATCCCTGTATTAAATAATCATACATAGCATACTGGAAAGGAAAAATACCCTATTAACAATGGTAGTAAAATTTGTTTTCATATCCTGTAATATCATTCAATGACTTTGCAAGTCAACTTTGAGGCTTACGCCACAATATGGTATATCACATATATTAAAACATAAACTTTGCCCATAAGTATTTATGAGTTACTTACATTTATACATTTTTAAAACTCATTCCAAAATGACTATACATATTCAAACACATAAATACAAAATGCAAATGACATATTTTTATGCTCGTGTGGAATGTAAGGAGAGAGAGTGATGAGGCTCGGCCAGTGACTTGTGCTTCATGTCTTCTATATGCTTACTCAAAATGAGCTATCACTTTTTTTACCTAAAAAATGATACAAATTGATGAGTTGTGGCTCAGTGAGAATAATCATCCAATGAGCTCTACAGTACCAAACAACTCATAGTAATAAATCACAAATCCAACACATGCCATGTATTCCATTCCATTCATTTGTATCATATAAATATCAATAAATTTGAAACATATAACCATTACTCTTTACGTATGCAAATGCTTTGTTTATTTTATTTTGTTGTGACTAAGTTAAACAAACATTGCCTCTAAGGTTTACAGAAACATATATGGCAGTTTTAGGGTACCAACTTTGGTTCATCAGAACTTGTAATATATAAGTCATATTTCAATGAAACTTTACAGAAACATATATGGCTTAAAATGTAATATTTTTCATGTTTACAACTTTTATTCATTATGTCTCTAAGGTTTTCAAATTATAAGAAATATTTCACTGGTCCAAAGCAAAGTTGGCTTCCGGACCAGTATGGCTTCCAAAGTCCATAAATTAGTCTATACATAAAATATTAAGCTGAAATTAGTACCCAAATTTAGATAAGACATATAAATATAACTTTTATGTTTTGATAGTTTATATAATCTATCTCTAAGGAGCCCAAAATGGCTACACAACTATATGTAACTGCCCAGGGCACTAAGCAAACAGTTCAAACTATGAAAAAGTCATGGTTCCATTCACCATAACTCAAAATATACAAGACATATGAACCTGCAATTTGGTATACAGATACATAACACATATATATATAACTTTTTTGTTTTGATATACTTCAAATAATGGCTTTAACATATTCAAAACCAAATAACACCGTAGCTAACTTGGCTAGGGTTCCCACCCTGACCAGGTTCAGTAGAGAGAGGATATCTCTTACTATACACAAATTCCTACAATCATGTTTACATATCCATAAATATAAGACATAAAGGAACAACGTTTGTGTTTTAAGATTTTCCAGAATCAATTTCTATTGATATCAAAATTGGTGTGCAAATCAGTGCCTATTAATGAACCTTAACAACTCAAATCAACCCTATAGCAATAAGAATTGATTACTTACCAAGAACGAACTTGCAAGGGATCAATTCGCTTCAAACACTAAGTGCAAAAAGGAATAATTGAATTCTAGAATGGAGGAAAATGAAGAAGAAAACGGGCTAGAGTAAGGAGGCATAAATGGAGGACGAAGATAAAGCTAACTTTTTTTTGTTTTTGTCTTTTTATCTTTTTCTCTTCTTCTCTTCTATCTTCTCTTTTCTCTTCTTTTTTCTCTTCTCTTTTCTTTTATTTTTCTTTTGTTTCATTTTATTTTATTTATATTATTATTATTATTTACATATATTTATAATTCCACTAATTCACACAATAATACAACTTAATCATTTGGCCCGATTTAACTAAATTAATAATGTAAAATGTTTAATAATCTTAATCTAGTCATTTTTCTTACTTTAATTTAGTCACGTTATTCAATTTATTTCTAATACTTTGTTATCCTCATTTAGGTTATAAGTACACATGTGTGACTCGATACAATTGCCAAATACTAGGACACATAGCTTGTGCGTATCATAAACTTGTTTCTAAGAAAATACATAATGCACGTGTTCAATTGAATTATATGGAAGATGCATATGTTCAAATGAAATGCATGTCGATATGCCTATGGGTAAGGTCGAGGATGTTACATCTACCTTGTCCCATAGTTTGTATCGGTACTGACTCAACACTCCCTGAACCTCTGCCAAATTGTAGCAATGGACAATATCTTCTAAGATGGTCCTTAGAGTCGCATCTTAAGCATGCTCTTGTTATCCACCAACACTCTCCTGGGTGAGGACATCCACAATGCTGATACACTGGTAGAGGGGTAGATATGCGGGATGCCTCTGTTGGTGCACTGCGGGTTGTCCCCGTCTGTAAGAAGGAGGTCTACTGGAACCTCTAGACTAAAATTGACTACTAAAAGATTTGGCTCTCTTGCCACTTGATTATCCCCCACTTGATTATGGTGCGGACCTACTAACCCCACTAACCTGCACTGGCTGCTATGTCGCTAAGACTCTTTCAATTGTTCTAGCAGATGCTAGTAAACTGGGGAAGCTCACCAGATGTAGAGCTGAGACTTGTAGCTTGATTGGATCCCTCAACCCATTTTCAAAACATTGACATTTATCAGCTTCTTTGGATACAATGCCCTCAGCATACTTGCATAAATGTGTGAATTCCCTTTCATATTCTGTTACTGACATGTTTCCTTATTTTAGCACTATAAACTCTCTCTTCTTGTCATCTGTATAAATAGGACGAATATACTGCTCCTTAAACTTCTTTAGAAAGAACTCCCATATCATAGGGTTGGGAGCTTCTGAGCTTTGTGACTCTGACCGCCACCAATCATAAGCATGCTTTTATAGTAGAGATACTGCATACTCATATTTCTACTCATCTATGAAATGCAATTGATCAAAAACCCTCTTAGTTCGCTCTAAACAGAACTCTTTCATGGAAGGATCATCCTCTCTCTTCCCATAAAAATTCGGTGCCCCTAACTTTCTCATTCTCCCAAATTGTAGCACCGATGGAATTGGCTGTGTTGCCCTCTGTAACAGATCTACCATATTCCTCATCAACTCTGTCTGTGCTGTATTAGTAGCTAACTGCCCACATGATGAGTTGGCACCAGATCTTGACACAGCAGGTTGGTGATGACTTGGTTGTGATGAAGCCTTTGTCTCTATAGGCTCATTACTTTCAGCCTCTTCAACCACTATCTGTCATGATTCTGAAGCCATAACCTACCTATATCATAAGAGAATAGCCCTAATCAGTAAGCAGCAACTTAATCCAAATGTGGGTACTCACATGTGATAAACATTTTTGAAAAATATTTTTAAGATCCCAAAACCACCCAAACCGGGCTCTGATACCAAAAACTGTAACACTCCCTCACCCCAGCCTGAAATGCCTGGATAAGTGAGTGCTACACTTACTTCTTTAAATCCTTATTTTAATAAATGTTAAAACAAAGCCATACATTTGTTTTTCAAAGTTCAAAGATACAAAAGAGATCATGTATATTTTATTTACATAAAATAATATTTACAGAACTTCAGGTTAATTACAAAACCATAGAAGATAATTCATACATCCAAAATAAAGAAATATAATACAAACTACAAAAGTGTTGTGACCTATAATTTTCTCTGTCAACTGCCTTACTGGATTAGGCCACAACTAGCTCTATCTATAAGCTTCAGCTATCATTCTAAATCTGTGCGTAAGGAAACTCTCACGCTAAGCTCTAAGCTTGGTGATGCATAAAGATAAAGGCAATATATATATATATATATATATCAATTCAAATATTTTTTTTATATTTATTTTTCTTTATCATGAACTCTTTTAATTTCATTAACTCATTTATGTCCAAAACACCTAGGAACCACTAACAAGGATAGCGCGGTTGTCATCCAGGCATTTATGTGTGCCACCCGATCATTTATGGTATGCGCATACATGTGCCATCACCGGCAATAATAACAATGCAATTACTGGCTTCAATTATATTATCATCACCGGCTTCATTAATCGTGTCATCATAGGCATTAATAGTTCCCCTAATTTGCATGCCAAACTATTCAAAATTCTAGTTCTAAGCTAAGTGTTAGCTTAATTAATATCATTAAAATTCAAAACTATAGGAAATAAAAGTATATATATTCATTTATATATATATATATATATATATATATATATATATATTCAATCACAAAATACTCAACTATGATTTTATTTGCACATCATTTTTATGAGTCTAAAAACTAATTTGATTTTTCATATACCTCATTTGGTAAAATTCACATTATAAGAATTAACCTAATATAATTTAAATATTTAAATTTCTACTTTTCCAATCTGCCCTGTTACAGGTAGAATTCCAATTTTATTTTTGACCTCAATTTTGGTCCTATTACAGTCTGAATTAAATTACAGAGTCTACTTATAAATTTTATATCTGAATCTTAGCTTTAATATGCAACTTGAATCACTAAATTTAGAGTTCTGTAGAAATAGTTACAACTAATTGAATACTAACTGTTCACTAACAATTTTGCCCAGAATTTACTAGACAGATTCTAGGTCTAAAATATATATATATTTCTAGGAAATAAAGACATATTTATATTTTATGGTTTGAATAAAATTTAAAGCCCTATGTCTTAGCTTTAATATGAAACTTGAATCACTAAATTTAGAGTTCTGTAGAAAAAGTTATGACTAATTGAACACTAACGTTTCACTAACAATTTTGCCCAGAATTTTGCTAGACAGATTCTAGGTCCAAAATATATATATTTTGCTGAGCAAATACAGATATATTTAGATTTTATGGCATGAATAAAAGTTAAATCCCTATATCTTAGCTTTCAAACCCAACCAAGAATACATTTATCCGAATTATATAGCTCAAGTTATAGCAATACATACACTTACTGCTCTACAAATTTCAGCATTACATACACAATCATATAATTTAATTTTTACCAAATATACTCCTAAGTCTAGCAAACAGGCATACCCAGAATTTTATCACAAAATATTAATTTATATGCCAAATTCTTAAATCATGCAACTTGAAATTAAAACATAGGCTATTGCCTTAATTTATGCACAAACCTCTTATTAATCTCTGTCACTTTCTCTAGGTAGCTTTCTCTTTTCCTTTGTTTTCTTGAGCTCCTAAAACACACAAAATCATCATTAAAACCTTATCTTATCAAATGTATAATGAAACCCTAAACTCTCTCTCATGAAACCCTAAACTCTCTATCTGCATAATCAAGCCCAGAAACATGTTTTCCTTATATGAAAGTTGTAGAGGAGAAGGAGAGCTTCTTACCTATACTTTTTCCTCTTCTTGATGAACACTTGAAGGTTTTATCTCTCCTCTTCTCTTCCTCTTTTTCCTCCTTTCTTCCCTTCTTAACTTCTCCAAGTCTTGTTGTTCTTGAAAATGGCTTTAACTTATTCTTTTCCCTCTGTTCTCTTTCTTTCTCTCTCTAGATTTCAAGGTTGGCTATGGAGAAAAAGGGACTGACGTGACTGGCTATTTTGGGCAGGAAGAAAGAAGAAATGAGGAGAAGAAGAAGAAAAGGAAGAAATATGGGACCCACCAAATTTGACAATTTCTTTGCTATTTAAGCTTAATTAACAATAATTCTCTTCATTTCCTTATGAAAACCGGCCAACCCAATTAAAATGTCCAAATTTCATATGTTAATTAGAAGAAAATCTCATTAATCCCCCAAATTTTGGTAAATTGCAATTTGACCCCAAAACTTATCAAATTTTGCAATTTAGTTCTTTACCGTAAATTAACTTCCTTAAGCTTTATAAACACTTGATAAGACATATATCAACATAATTTAATCATTACTTTATTAATTTCGGTCAAATTCCGAATTTAAACTCTGATCAGTCAAGCAACAAGTGCGATTCAGGGCCTAAATTAACGGATATGACATATAGGATCAATCATGTAAGCTATGATATGTACAAGACCCAATGTATCATATGCTCTAAGTGTCACTTGTTGATACCAATTAGACCTTGTAAGGGTCATTGGGTGGATGTCAAGAATATCCTTAAGTACATGAGAATGAATAATGATGTATTCTTAATATATGGAAATTGAGATCTTGTTGTGAGAGGGTATACCGATGTCAGCTTCCAATCCGACAAAGATCACTCAAAATTCCAATCAGGTTATATATTCACACTAAATGGTGGAGTAGTCAGCTAGAAGAGTTACAAACAAGAAACAACTGTTTATTCTATAATCGAAGCATAGTACATTGAAACTTCTGAAGTAGCAAAGGAAGCAGTTTGGATAAAAACTTTCATCATGGAACTTGGAGTGGTTCCTAGCACTGTTGATCCAATACAATTGTATTGTGATTATAATAGAGCCATTCCACAATCAAAGGAGCCACGGTCTCATCAAAGATCTAAACATGTACTCAGAAGATATCATTGGATTAGAGAAAACATTGGTAGGAATGATGTAAAGATAGAAAGAGTGCCCACTAATCAAAATATTGTTGATCCTTTAACTAAGCCACTTCCCTAGAAGATATAAAGAAAATCTTATTGTACAAATTTATATATGTTTCACTTTAGTGCAAGTGGGAGTTTGTTAAATAAGTGCTCTAAAGGTAATCACCTTTAGCACTTATTGTACAAATTTATTTGATTAATAAAAGGTCTTTTCATTAATTTGATGTTCATTTGATATATGAATTGATAATGATCTTAAATCAATTAATGAAGTCCTTATTACATAACATAACATAAAGAAAATCATGATGAGATCATTATATTGAGATTCTTATTGTGTGTAATTATGTTAATATCTAAATTATCCCTAGTCATAGGATTAATGAGACAGTACATTATTAATATGGACAGACTAGCACATGTTACACTTCTTGATTGGATAAAGTAGAAGGTCTCATAATCTATAAACATAAGATATTTAGAGTTAACATATGGTTGTTTGCTAAGTGTAGCTAAGTACATTGGGTCACCTGCTATGAGACAATCATATGGACAATCTATTCAAATGTCAATGATAGTCTCATCATAGCAATGGTGCAAGTATCCTTAGACTTGAGGTACTCAAGGATATCTTGAATATTGATTTTGTATTTTGACACTATTACTTGTTGCCTCAAAGAGGTAGCTCATAGGGTGGTGATTGGATACAACTTAAGGTATTCGAAGGTAATTGGGTAACCAACAAAGGATTTGCCACTCTTGATAGAAGGAGTGTATACCTATGGCCTCTTGTCGTGGTCACTACTCAGGAATCTCTGGCTGGAGTGGAAATGTCATAAAAACAGTCTTCAATGACATATCTAATAGAGTAATGAACCTCAAGGACACTCCCGAATGATTTTTTCGTGCGATCTCAACGCGATCCATACTAAAATAATTCTCTCATATTTTGGATCCTATCCAAGACCATTTTACTCATTCTCCATATCTTCAATGTGTGTGACCCATTAGGTTCCCGGTTATGTTAGCCACTTAAATTAACAATTAATTTAAGCAGGTCATGAATGGTATCTAGCAACACATCATGACCCCCAATTGACTGGAAAGTCAGTGTTTTGACTACGAACCTTTCCATAGACAATTTCTGTGCAATTATTTCATTCACCATTCTATACACCACTTGGTTCAGAGTATGGACATGTGTCAACTCCCACTACATCACGTCTAGTCCAAGTAATGTTAGTTCTTGTCCTTGGGGCTCATTACTCTATTAGATATGTCATTGAAGTCTATCTTTATGACATTTCCACTCCGGCCAGAGATTCCTGAGTAATGACCACGACAAGAGGCCATGGGTATACACTCCTTCTATCAAGAGTGGTGAATCCTTTGTTGGTTACCCAATTACCTTCGAATACCTCAAGCTGTATCCAATCACCACCCTATGAACTACCTCTCTTTGGCAACAAGGAATAGTGTCAAAATACAAAATCAATGTTCAAGATATCCTTAAGTACCTTAAGTTTAAGGATACTTGCACCATTGCTATGATGAGACTATCATTAACATTTGAATAGATTATCCATATGATTGTCTCATAGTTGGTCATCCAATGTACTTAGCTACACTTAGCAAGCATCCACATGTTAACTCTAAAATCTCATGTTTATAGATTATGAGATCTACTACTCGATCCAATCAAGGAGCGTAACATGTGATAGTCTGTCTGGATTAATAATGTCTCATCTCATTAATCCTATGACTAGGGATAATTTTAATACTAAAATTGGGTAAACTTTTAAAAGTGATATAAGTTTCTGTAAAGTTTAAGTAAAATAGGACTTATAGATTATAAGTTATGATGAACCAAATTGGGTATATTGAAATTGCCTAAAGGCAGAAAATAAAACACACTTAGAAATTCCACCAAATATTGTACAATGCTCCAATTGGTCTCAAATGTTAATATGTTATATAATTATATGTTATTTTTAATTACGAATAAGAATCAGATTAATTGGTCAAGTATAGAAAAAGTTATAGGCTAAATATTCCTATAAGGTCACACTGCCTCATAGGAAAAATATTAACTATTGATATGAACAATGCATATTAATTTGTTGAAGCCACATTAAGTCTCCCTAATCATGTGTTAATTGAACATATTTTCATATTAGGCTCATAACATATTGGAGACCTACAAGGAGCGGATAGACAATAAGTTAGGGGTCGGAATCAAATGAGAAAGGTGAGTCTAATTATCGATTGAATTCTTTAGTACATATGAATGTTGCTTGTTATGTGATTCATATGATTGTCATGATTTGCCCCTAATAATATGATGATGGATAATTTGTGACATTGTAGTACACATAAGTGGTATACTTGTGATATATTTGAGGTATATGTTTGACATATGTGATATACAAACAGGGTATATGTATAGTATATTCGAGGTATATGCGTGGCATGTGAGGCATATATGCGGTATATGTATGTTATATGTGATAAGATGCAATGGTTGATGAATGCTTAAGTACAAGTGCATATGCATATGGACTAAAAAGGCATTGTGACTAGTTAATCGATATTGTAAAGCAAAAGAAGAGGCTTATGGCCCAACAAATGTGCAAATGAAACAAATGATCAAGCTAGCTAGCAAATGCAAATGTTCACATGACAAATGTTCACATGGAAACCCGGGGCAATGTCTGTTTAACTTGGTCACAACAAAATGAAATAAGCAAAGCATTTGCATACATAAAGAGTAATGATTATATGTTTCAACTTTATTTATACTTATATGATATTGATGAATGGAATGGAATACATGGTATATATTGGATTTGTTATTTATTACTATGAGTTGTTTGGTACTTTAGAGCTCATTAGATGTTTATTCTCACTAAGCAGCAACTCATCAATTTGCATCATTTTTCAGGTAAAGAAAAGTGATAGCTCATTTTGAGTAGTGTATAGAAGACATGGAGCACAGGTCACTGACCGAGCCTCTTCACTCTCTCTCCTTGCATTCCACACAAGCATGAAAATATGTCATATGTGTTAAAGGAGTGCTCTAAAGGCAATCACCTTTAGCACTTATTGTATAAATTTATTTGATTAATAAAGGGCTTTTTCATTAATTTGATGTTCATTTGATATATGAATTGATAAGTGATCTTAAATCAATTAATGAAGTCATTGATACATAACATAGCATGAAGGAAATCATGATGAGATCATGATATTTAGATTCTTATCATTTATAATTATGTTAGTATCAAAATTATCCATAGTCATAGGATTAATGAGACGGGACATTATTAATCCAGACAGACTAGCACATGTTACACTCTTTGATTGGATCGAGTAGTAGATCTCATAATCTATAAACATGAGATGTTTAGAATTAACATGTGGATGTTTGCTAAGTGTAGCTAAGTATATTGGATGACCAACTATGAGACAATCATATGGATAATCTATTCAAATTTCAATGATAGTCGCATCATAGCAATGGTGCAAGTATCCTTAGACTTGAGGTACTCAAGGATATCTTGAATATTGATTCTGTATTTTGACACTATTCCTTGTTGCCTCAGAGAGGTAGCTCATAGGGTGGTGATTGGATACAGCTTGAGGTATTCGAAGGTAATTGGGTAACCAACAAAGGATTCACCACTATTTATAGAAGGAGTGTATACCCATGGCCTCTTGTCGTGGTCATTACTCAAGAATCTCTGGCCGGAGTGGAAATGTCATAAAGATAGTCTTCAATGACATATCTAATTGAGTAATGAGCCTCAAGGACAAGAACTAACATTACTTGGACTAGATGTGATGTGGTCAGTCTAGTGGGAGTTGACACATGTCCATACTCTAAACCAAGTGAGGAATAGATTGGTGAAAGGAATAATTGCACAGAAATTGTCTATGGAAAGGTTCGTAGTCAAACCACTGACTTTCCGCTGAATTGGGGGTCATGATGTGTTGCTGGATACCGCTCATGACCTGCTTAAATTAATTGTTAATTTAAGTGACCAAGATAACCGGGAACCTAATGGGTCACTCGCAATGGAGATATGGAGAATGAGTAAAATGGTCCTGGATAGGATTTAAAATATGAGAGAATTATTTTAGGATGGATCGTGATGAGATTGCACGAAAAAATCATTCGGGAGTGTCACGGGTACGTGCGGGCTAGCCAGGCTGCTGGCCTGCATTGCGGCCAACTGGGCTGCCCAGCAGCAGCCCACAGTAAGCTCAGCATGCCTACAGCTTCAATCCATTGGCCAACGACTGTAATTGACCATAATTAGGCAAATTATGGCCAATTACTATTCATTAGTTGCCATTTTCTCCATTTTTGACTTTTCATCTTATTTTTGAATTTGATTCAAATAGAAAAGACATCAAATGATAGAAAATAGACATGAAAATATTTTTTGTGAAAAAAAATATTTTTTAGACAACAAAAATTCTCTCAAGAACACTTTCAAAGCTAGCACTTTGAATTTGTTCAAACCATTTTCTCTTGATAGTTTCTTCTTCATTCTTCATGTGGATTATCATTAGAGACATCTTAGTGTGGATTGTTGTGGTTTGCTACAACCCAACAAAGTGAAGACTTGTAGATCAAATACAAATTACAAGGTATAATTTTTAACATTTACATTTATATAAATTAGTTTTAATGGTAAAAGTATGATCTTTTGTTTGGGGTTTTGAAAAATTTTTATTTTTCGTTGCGTTTATGAATATGATTCATTCTTCAAAACCTTACATTAGTATCAGAGCCTCCTTGTATCCATTAAAATTAATTTTACTTGAAAGTGCAATGGGATTGCATGTTTTTGATGATTTTGGATCAATAGGTTTTGAAAAATTGAAATTAATTTGTAAAATATAATTTACACATTTTTCTTTATTTAATCTGATCATGGGATGATGAATAATGATTATTTTGATTGACAAATGAATGTGATTCAAATAATTAATTTCGGATTTATTTCAAAAATGCCTAAAATTGCCTTATTTATGAACATGTGTTCTTATTTGGCTTAATTGATGGGGCTGGTTGCATTTTTCTTGTAATTTAATTATGAAAAACTTATTTAGACATATTGAGATTATGTTTATGCCTCTAGAAGTGTCCAATATATTGGGTTTTGAAGAATGAATCATATTCATAAACGCATCGAAAAATAAAATTTTTCAAAATCCAAAACAAAAGATCATACTTGTACCATTAAAACTAATTTATATAAATGTAAATGTTAAAAATTATACCTTGTAATTTTTATTTGTTCTTCAAATCTTCACTTTGTTGGGTTGTAGCAAACCACAACAATCCACACTAGGATGTCTCGAATGATAATCCACGCGAAGAATGAAGAAGAAACTATCAAGAGAAAATGGTTTGAACACTTTCAATTGGGTTTTGAAGAATGAATCATATTCATAAACACATCAAAAAATAATATTTTTCAAAACCTAAAACAAAATATCATACTTGTACCATTAAAACTAATTTATATAAATGTAAATGTTAACAATTATACCATGTAATTTTTATTTGTTCTTCAAATCTTCACTTTGTTGGGTTGTAGCAAACTACAACAATCCACACTAGGATGTCTCTAATGATAATCCATGCGAAGAATGAAGAAGAAACTATCAAGAGAAAATGGTTTGAACAAATTCAAAGTGTCAGCTTTGAAAGTGTTCTAAAGAGAATTTTTGTTTTAAAAATATTTTTTTCACAAAACAAATTTTCATGTCTATTTTTTGTCATTTGATGTCTTTTCTATTTGAATCAAATTCAAAAAATAAGATAAAAGTCGAAAATGGAGAAAATGACAACTAATGAACTGTAATTGGCCATAATTAAAAAATATGTTATTTTCATGTTAGATGCATACCAATATTATTTTGCAAGCATTTGAAATTTTAAAAATTATAGATATCGAATTTGTCATTTTGAGCGTCTAAGTGTGTTGGTTCGTTTGTCTTGGTACTTTTGGCTTGTGCCAAAAATATTTTGATAATTAGAATGGTTATTTGATGTTCTGGAAATTTTTATAATTTTTGGAAATTAATTTTGAATTAATTTAAGTTGTGCAATTGTAATTCTATTATGACTAGAAATTGGTATATATATTAAAATTAAATTGTTTAATTTTAACATCATAATATTTTGATTTTAAGGAGATTTAATTTTGAATTATTTCTGGAAATATGGAATTTAATTTAATTTGATTAAATATTAAATTCCACTTTAAAATGACATACAAAATTAAATTAACCGAAAGAACACATATAGGCAATTTCAATTCAAGTGTTGAATCGATTTATAAATTGAAATCCAAAATTGTCATTTTTATTTTATGCATTAGAGAATGCATGTTAGGGGTGTATGAAAATGCATGATGGATGATTATGGACTTAGGCCTAATGTGATTGAATATGCATGGAATTATTTTGTTTTATGGTAAATAGGGTCTGCGTGTCCCTACCTCTTTTTCTTTTTTATGTATTTCTCTTCTCATCTTACTCCCCTTAAATGTAAATTGAGGTTTTTTATAATTTGAAATATGTAATTAGATTACATAGGATTAGGATATAATGAAGATACAAAGGAGCAAGAATCAAAGGAGATGGTACCATAAACAAGAAGACTTAAAAATAGGAATTTGATTTCTATTTTGGGTTGTAAATTCATGCATATACCTAGGTATGACCTAGTCAATCTCTCTTTCGCTCAAGAGATTGACTTTAGTATGTCCATAATCATTTCATATAGTTAATGTAACTATCTTTATATATCAATGTGATGAATGTATGATATATAAAAGTATAAAATAATAACTTGATGAGACTTAACAAACAAATCCCTCACTAAATAAATAATTAAGTCTTATGCCTTCCATTAATATGGGGAGAACCAGAGTTCTTCTGGAATACATGGTATATATTGGATTTGTGATTTATTACTATAAGTTGTTTGGTACTTTAGAGCTCATTGGATGATTATTCTCACTGAGCAGCAACTCATCAATTTGCATCATTTTTCAGGTAAAGAAAAGTGATAGCTCATTTTGAGTAGTGTATAGAAGACATGGAGCACAGGTCACTGGCCAAGCCTCATCACTCTCTCTCCTTGCATTCCACACAAGCATGAAAATATGTCATTTGTGTTACAGGAGTGCTCTAAAGGCAATCACCTTTAGCACTTATTGTACAAATTTATTTGATTAATAAAAGACTTTTTCATTAATTTGATGTTCATTTGATATATGAATTGATAAGTGATCTTAAATCAACTAATGAAGTCTTTGATACATAACATAGCATGAAGGAAATCATGATGAGATCATGATATTGAGATTATTATCATGTGTAATTATGTTAGTATCAAAATTATCCCTAGTCATAGGATTAATGAGACGGGACATTATTAATCCAGACAGACTAGCACATGTTACACTCCTTGATTGGATCGAGTAGTAGATCTCATAATCTATAAACATGAGATGTTTAGAGTTCACATGTGGATGCTTGCTAAGTGTAGCTAAGTACATTGGATGACCAACTATGAGACAATCATATAGATAATCGATTCAAATGTCAATGATAGTCGCATCATAGCAATGGTGCAATTATCCTTAGACTTGAGATACTCAAAGATATCTTGAATATTGATTCTGTAGTTTGACACCATTCCCTGTTGCCTCAAAGAGGTATTTCATCGGGTGGTGATTGCATACAGCTTGAGGTATTCGAAGGCAATTGGGTAACCAATAAAGGATTCACCATTCTTGATAGAAGGAGTGTATACCCATGGCCTCTTGTCGTGGTCATTACTCAGGAATATGTGGCCGGAATGGAAATGTCATAAAGATAGTCTTCAATGACATATCTAATAGAGTAATGAGCCTCAAGGACAAGAACTAACATTACATGGACTAGACGTGACGTGGTCAGTCTAGTGGGAGTTGACACATGTCCATACTCTGAACCAAGTGGGGTATAGATTGGTGAAAGGAATAATTGCACAGAAATTGTCTATGGAAAGGTTCGTAGTCAAACCACTGACTTTCCAGTCAATTGGGGGTCATGATGTGTTGCTAGATACCGCTCATGACCTGCTTAAATTAATTGTTAATTTATGTGGCCAACATAACCGGGAACCTAATGGGTCACACTCATTGAAGATATGGAGAATGCGTAAAATGGTCTTGGATAAGATCCAAAATATGAGAGAATTATTTTAGGATGGATCGCGATGAGATCGCACGAAAAAATTGTTTAGGAGTGTCACAGGCCCACGCGAGCATGGCAGGCTGCTGGCCTGCCTTGCAGCCCGCAGCAGGCCCAGTGCGCCTGCAGCTTCCATCCATTGGCCAACGGCTGTAATTGGTCATAATTAGGCCAATTATGGTCATTTACTATTCATTAGTTGCCATTTTTTCCATTTTTGACTTTTCATCTTATTTTTGAATTTGATTCAAATAGAAAAGACATCAAATGACAGAAAATAGACATGAAAATATTTTTTGTAAAAAAAACTATTTTTAAGACACAACAAAAATTCTCTCAAGAATACTTTCAAAGCTAGCACTTTGAATTTGTTCAAACCATTTTCTCTTGATAGTTTCTTCTTCATTCTTCTCGTGGATTAACATTAGAGACATCCTAGTGTGGATTGTTGTGGTTTTCTTTAACCCAACAAAGTGAAGATTTGAAGAACAAATAAAAATGAAAAGGTATAATTTTTAACATTTACATTTATATAAATTAGTTTTAATGGTAGAAGTATGATCTTTTGTTTTGGGTTTTGAAAAATTTTATTTTTCGCTGTTTTTTTGAATATGATTCAATCTTCAAAACCCTACAATATGTGTTTTTTCTTTACGTGCTTGAATATGTATAGTCATTTTGGAATGAGTTTAAAAATATATAAATGAAAGCAACCCATAAATACTTATGTGTAAAGTTTATGTTTTGATATATGTGATATATTATATTGTGGTGAAAACCTCAGTGTTAACTTTGCAAAGTCATTGAATACAGGATATGAGACTTGCAAGTCATTTAATAAAATTACAGGATATGAGACCTGCAAAGTCATTGAATTATATTACAGGATATAAAAAAAAAATTACTATCACTATTAACAGGATATTTTATTTTTCCAGCATGCTATGTGTGATTATTTGATACAGAGATAGGTTATACTTAAATGCATAAGATGTGGTGTTACATCCGACCCTCAACCAGTTCTAACGCATCTCCTCTAGTATGGGCTTGTACTTCCTCTATCAACTTCACAGTTTACTACTTGCAAGTTCCAGTTCCTGCGCGGGAAAAACCCACGCTAAGCCATTTTCTAGCTTAGTGGTACATATAAGCATTTAAGTTTTCCCATGCAGTCACACAAACGTGGGTCATAATAATCATGATATAATTTTAAAAAATAATTGAGTCAAATTTAGAAAATATTATCATAAAATAAAATTTATGTTTTATTATATCATCATTATATTTGTATCAAGACATGAACTGTATATATATTCAACCATATGTAATATATAAAATATTAAGCATTCTACCTCCTCTCATGTTTCCATAACTCATTTTAATTTAATTTAATTCCCTAAAATTATGATTGTTTAGTTAACTCAAATCTCAATCCATATAAGCATAAATATTTTAATATACAATTATCAAAATGCAATGTAGATAATTCATAATACAGTACACAATATTCCAACTTACATTATACAGAGACAGCCACATGATTATACAATAGTACCAAATTCATTGATAATATATATATATATATATATATATAACTCAATTATAAATTTAGCTTACCTTAATAAATATTTATAATTCATGCTATTTCACATATTTTATCTTTCAACAAGTACATGTATGTCTTTTAATTATTTTATATATAATATTTTAATATAAATAACCCAAATCTCATTCTCGGACTGTCTGAATATATGGCGTGTAGTAAGGCTGCTCGCCGAGCTTAAGCACCCTACTCACTATATGAGTTAAGAGCGCTCGCACAGCTTAAGCCTCATGACCGAGTATAATCACATCATCTGTGTACAATTAGGACATGGGTGCTCTCGGAGCTAATACCATCCTATTCCTAAACTATATCAATATCGGTACCGTAATGCCCCCACAATGGTGCACCATCTATCCCTAATTAGTCCACAGGTTGAGAAATGGGCAATTAATGTTATTACTTATTTATTTTCTTTATATATTAATTTGTTGGAATCAATATTCCCATCACATTTATAATGAAAATATGATTATAAAATTTTAAAATCATATAATCATATGATATTCCATTATATATAACTATTTAAGTAATATTGACATACTTTAATTAGTTTTCTATACAATAAAACCAACAAACCTTTTAATACAAAACCAAAATTTATAATAACTTTATGAGTCCAAGTATGTCATATAACCTCTTTTTTCATATCAAATACATATGTCATACATGACTTTCTAACTTCACTCTTTATTGTCTTAATTATTCAATAATTACCATTAATAATTATCCCATTTTTAATCAATCATATACTAATCTATATTGAAAAATAAATTATGTTACATATTGTAAACCAAAATTTCCTACATTTTATCAATCAATTATTCATCCATATGTCTACACATGCATTAACATGAAATTTCATTGATTAAGCACTCAATTCATTTCATATTTACACATTTTAATACATTATTCAAATATGCCACTTATTCAATTAACACACAAGCATGCAACAAGACAAACTAAAATGCATATATGTACAAATCTCAATGGAGCTTTTTCCAAAATCTAAAATTTGGAGCTTGTCTACTTTTATTGCTCTTCTTCTTGTTGAGATCCTAATTCGAAAATATAAATAATTAATACATTGATAAAATATTTATTCTTAATATAGTTTAAATAAATAACTACAATTTCTTATAAGCTGAAATAGGACCTTTTAGGACTATTGGATCAATACATTTTTTTACCATTATCCAATTTATATGATTCTTAATCATGATTAAATATAACATCTAAAATTAAAATATACTAAAATTTCAAAATTTTTGAACTATTACACGAGTTTTGGTATATTTTTAAATATTGCTCTGTTCTCTACCTTTAGGCAGTTTCGGGGTATCACATTTCAAAATTCATATCTTTCCATGTGTAGCTTTAATTATTATGAACATTTTTATATGGTTATATAAGTTAATGTGTAACATTTTTCATGTTTACCACATTTACATATTCGGTCTTTATGGCTCTCAAATACTAGAGGATCTATAACTGGTTTAACATGAATTATCAACCCGACCAGTTCAATTATTCAGCTCATAACTCACAAATTACATGACATGTTAAGGTGAGAATTTCACAAACATTTAGATAATACATAGGAGTAAAACTTTCATGTTTTGAACTTTGGCTAATTCGATCTAAAAAGATGTCAAATATAATTATGAAGTTACTAGAGCTATATAGGTATATGAAACCAGCTCAATCAAGGAATAGTCATAGTTCATTTCAGAATAACTCAACCTACACAAGAGAAATTTATAGGAAATTTTGTAGAGACCTCAATAACATATATACCTACAACTTTTATGTTTTACAAAACCTCATATTAAGCCACTAAGATGATCAATTGTTACAAAAACCATAGGTTTTTTAGTTGATATGTCTCCCTGAACTAGTTTCACTCCAATGACCATTTCTCTTCCTATACTCAAACGCATTCAATAAACTTTGGAATAACGATACACAAGACATAGATGAACAAATTTTATGTTTAATACTTCCCCAAATTCAATTCACAAGATAATCAAAAATAGAGTGCAATATCCTGTAAAAATATAACCTAAAGAGTTCTAATAACACAATAATCATGGAAAAAATATTTCTTACCAAGATCAGATTTATTTGGACTGATTTTTGATGTAGAAGAAGATGATGAATAATTTGATATGTGATATGGAGGAAGTAAAAGGGATGATGAAGAAGAAGAAGGAGAAGAGAGATAGAGTTGAAAGAAATGGGGCAAAGCCAATTGACTTTCCCCTCCTCCCCTTCTCACGATTTTAGTCTTCTTTTTTTTTCTGCTGTGTTTTTTTACTGTTCACTTTTCTCATTATTATTATTATTATTATTATTATTATTATTATTATTATTATCATCATCATCTTCACATATTTCCTTATATCTAATATCTTTAATTTTTTTATACCAAAAATACAATTTAATTATGTGGTATAATTTAATCAAATTTATCATGTGAATAAATTTAATTTATTTTAATTTCTAATTTAGTCATTTATTCAATTTATTTAAATTTTTATGTCTATTATGTGTTTTCTATGTATACCACATACTTATTTTAATTTATACTAATTTGTGGGCGTTACAACAAAAGTATTTCATGCATGCTCAATCACATTGGGCCTAAGTCCATAATTATCTATCATGCCTTTTCATACACCCCTAACATGCATTCTCTAATACACAAAATAAAAATGACAAGTTTGGATTTCAATTTGTAAATCGATTCAACACTTGAATCGAAATTGCCTATGTGTTTTTTCGGTTAATTTAATTTTGTATGTCATTTTAAAGTGGAATTTAATATTTAATCAAATTAAATTAAATTTTATATTTCCAGAAATAATTCAAAATTAATTCTCCTTAAAATCAGAATATTATGATGTTAAAATTAAACAATTTAATTTTAATATACATATCAATTTCTAGTCATACTAGAATTACAATTGCACAACTTAAATTAATTCAAAATTAATTTCTAAAAATTCTAAAAATTTCCATAATATCAAATCACCATTCTCATTCTCTTTAAGTTAGCTCAAGTTCATCAAAATATTTTTGGCACAAGCCAAAATTACTAAGACAAACGAACCAACACACTTAGACGCTCAAAATGACTAATTCGATATCTAGCATTTTTAAAATTTCAAATGCTTGCAAAATAATTTTGGCATGCATCTAAAATCAAAATACCATATTTTTAATCACATAAAAATTATTTCAAGTTACTTCAAATAAAATAAACACATACAAAAAAATCAAACAAAACAACCCCATCGGGTATGCTAAAACAGTCCAGTTTTTGTGTTTGTTTAAAAAATTAATTAAAATAATTTTTAATTAATTATTGGACACTTACGGAGGCATAAACATATTCTCAATATGTCTAAATAAGTTTTACATAATTAAATTACAAGAAAAATGTAACCAGTCTCATCAATTAAGCCAAACAACAACACATGTTCATAAAAAGGAAATTTTAGGCTTTTTTAAAATAAATCCAAAATTAATTATTTGAATCACATTCAAATTATTTTTCAATCAAAATAATCATTCTTAATCATCCCATGATCGGATTAAAGAAATAAAAATATGTAAATTATATTTTAAAAATTAATTTCAATTTTTCAAAACCTATTGATCAAAAATCATCAAAAACATGCAATCCCATTGCACTTTCAATTAAAATTAATTTTAATGGATACAAGGAGGCTCTGATACCAATGTAGGGTTTTGAAGAATGAATCATATTCATAAACGCATCGAAAAATAAAATTTTTCAAAATCCAAAACAAAAGATCATACTTGTACCATTAAAACTAATTTATATAAATGTAAATGTTAAAAATTATACTTTGTAAGTTTTATTTGTTCTTCAAATCTTCACTTTATTGGGTTGTAGCAAACCACAACAATCCACACTAGGATGTCTCTAATGATAATCCACGCGAAGAATGAAGAAGAAACTATCAAGATAAATGGTTTGAACAAATTCAAAGTGCTAGCTTTGAAAGTGTTCTTGAGAAAATTTTTGTTGTCTTAAAAATATTTTTTTTCACAAAAAATATTTTCATGTCTATTTTTTACCATTTTATGTCTTTTCTATTTGAATCAAATTCAAAAATAAGATGAAAAGTCAAAAATAGAGAAAATGGAAACTAATGAATAGTAATTGGCCATAATTGGCCTAATTATGGCCAAAAACAGGCACGTTGCGCAGGCCCATACAGGCTCGTGACACTTCCGAACGATTTTTCCGTGCGATTTCATCGCGATCCATTCAAAAATAATTCTCTCATATTTTGGATCCTATCCAAAACCATTTTACTCATTCTCCATATCTTCAATGCGTGTGACCCATTAGGTTTTGATTATGTTGGCAACTTATATTAACAATTAATTTAAATAGGTCATGAGCGGTTCTAGCAATACATCATAACCTCCACTTGATCGGGAAGTCAGTGTTTTGACAACGAACCTTTCCATAGACAATTTCTGTGCAATTATTCCTTTCACCATTCTATACCCCACTTGGTTCAGAGTATGGACATGTGTCAACTCCCACTAGACTGACTACGTCACGTCTAGTCTAAGTAATGTTAGTTATTGTCCTTGAGGCTCATTACTCTATTAGATATGACATTAAAGACTATCTTTAGGACATTTCCACTCCGGCCAGAGATTCCTGAGTAATGACCATCAAAAGAGGTCATGGGTATACACTCCTTCTATCAAGAGTGGTGAATCCTTTGTTGGTTACCCAATTACCTTCGAATACCTCAAGCTGTATCCAATCACCACCCTATGAGCTACCTCTCTGAGGCAACAAGGACTAGTGTCAAAATACAGAATCAATATTCAAGATATCCTTGAGTACCTCAAGTCTAAGGATACTTGCACCATTGCTATGGTGAGACTATCATTGACATTTGAATAGATTGTCCATATGATTGTCTCATAGTTGGTCATCCAATGTACTTAGCTACACTTAGCAAGCATCCACATGTTAACTCTAAGCATATCTTGTTTATAGATTATGAGATCTACTACTCGATCCAATCAATGAGTGTAACATATGTTAGTCTGTTTGGATTAATAATGTCCCCTCTCATTAATCCTGTGACTAGGGATAATTTTGATACTAACATAATTACACATGATAAGAACCTCAATATCATGATCTCATCATGATTTCCTTCATACTATGTTATGTATCAAGGACTTCATTAATTAATTTAAGATCACTTATCAATTCATATATCAAATGAACATCAAATTAATGAAAAAACATTTTATTAATCAAATAAATTTGTATAATAAGTGCTAAAGGTGATTGCCTGTTAGAGGAGTGCTCTAAAGGAAATCACCTTTAGCACTTATTGTACAAATTTATTTGATTAAAATAGGTTTTTTCATTAATTTGATGTCATTTGATATATGATTTGATAAGTGATCTTAAATCAACTAATGAAGTCCTTGATACATAACATAGCATGAAGGAAATCATGATAAGATCATGATATTGAGATTCTTATCATGTGTAATTATGTTAGTATCAAAATTATCCCTAGTCATAGGATTAATGAGATGGGACATTATTAATACAGATAGACTAGCACATGTTACACTCCTTGATTGGATCAAGTAGTACATCTCATAATCTATAAACATTAGATGTTTAGAGTTAACATGTGGATACTTGCTAAGTGTAGCTGAGTATATTGGATGACCAACTATGAGACAATCATATGGACAATCTATTCAAATGTCAATGATAGTCTTATCATAGCAATGATGCAAGTATCCTTAGACTTGAGGTACTCAAGGATATCTTGAATATTGATTTTGTATTTTGACACTATTCCTTGTTGCCTGAGAGAGGTAGCTCATAGGGTGGTGATTGGATACAACTTGAGGTATTTGAAGGTAATTAGGTAACCAATAAAGGATTCACCACTCTTGATAGAAGGAGTGTATACCTATGGCCTCTTGTCATGGTCATTACTCAAGAATCTCTGGCCGGAGTGGAAATATCATAAAGATGAATTCAATGACATATCTAATAGAGTAATGAACTTCAAGGATAAGAACTAACATTACTTGGACTAGACGTGACGTAGTCAGTCTAGTCGGAGTTGACACATGTCCATACTCTGAACCAAGTGGGGTATAGAATGGTGAAAGGAATAATTGCACAGAAATTGTCTATGGAAAGGTTTGTAGTCAAACCACTGACTTTCCGGTCAATTAGTGGTCATGATGTGTTGCTAGATTCCGCTCATGACTTGCTTAAATTAATTGTTAATTTAAGTGGCCAACGTAACCGGGAACCTAATGGGTCACACACATTGAAGATATGGAGAATGAGTAAAATGGTCTTGGATAGGATCCAAAATATGAGAGAATTATCTTAGGATGGATCGCTATGAGATCGCACGAAAAAATCGTTCAGCAGTGTCACGGGCCTTATAGCCCGCAGCAGGCCCAACATGCCTGCAGCTTCCCATTCGTTGGCCAACGACTATTTTTGGCCATAATTAGGCCAATTATGGCCAATTACTATTCATTAGTTTCCATTTTTGACTTTTCATCTTATTTTTGAATTTGATTCAAATAGAAAAGACATAAAATGACAGAAAATAGACATGAAAATAGTTTTTGTGAAAAAAAATATTTTTAAGACAACAAAAATTTTCTCAAGAACACTTTCAAAGCTAGCACTTTGAATTTGTTCAAACCATTTCTCTTGATAGTTTCTTCTTCATTCTTTGGGTGGATTATCATTAGAGACATACTAGTGTGGATTGTTGTGGTTTGTTACAACCCAACAAAGTGAAGATTTGAAGAACAAATAAAAATGAAAAGGTATAATTTTTAACATTTACATTTATATAAATTAGTTTTAATGGTATAATTTTTAACATTTACATTTATATAAATTAGTTTTAATGGTATAAGTTTTAACATTTACATTTATATAAATTAGTTTTAATGGTATAAGTTTTAACATTTACATTTATATAAATTAGTTTTAATGGTATAATTTTTAACATTTACATTTATATAAATTAGTTTTAATGGTACAAGTATGATCTTTTGTTTTGGGTTTTGAAAAATTTTATTTTTTTTCTGCATTTATGAATGTGATTCATTCTTCAAAACCCAACAATAAGATGTATCAAGAACAAAAAACTCATTATTGGTGGCCATGAATGAAGAAGGATATCGAGGAATACACTACAAGATGCTTGACATGCCAAAATGTGAAAGCAGAGCACCAGATACCATCTAGATTGTTGGAACCTATTGCTATCCCATAATAGAAGTAGGAAAGGATTATGATGGATTTTGTATCTGGTTTGCCTTTGACATTGTTGCCCAGATATTGAGCCAAGAAGGGGGGTTGAATTGGAGTTTTAAGAAATTAAACTTTAAGGTGCGGAAATAAATAATTAATTCTAGGAGGGATAGAGAAAATTTGACACAAAGATTTTTATAGAGGTTCAGGTGTTAACAAACCCTACTCCTCTCCCCAATCGCAATTGGGAGTTTCACTAATACACTAAGTGTTACAATGGAGTTTTACAAGCTCACTCCCAACTATGGTGTTTCTCACAATGTAACGTCACACCTCTTATGCATTTTAGTATAACTTATCCAAATATCAAGTAATCATACATGGCGTACTAGAAAGGTAAAATACCCTGTTAACAATAGTAGTAAAATTTTTTTTCACATCCTGTAATATAATTCCATGACTTTGCAAGTCTCACATCCAATAATTTCATTCAATGACTTCCAAGTCTCCTATCCTATAATATTATTCACTGACTTTGCAAAGTTAACACTGAGGTTTTCACCACAATATAATATATCACATATATCAAAACATAAACTTTACACATAAGTATTTTCGAGTTGATTTCATTTATACATATTTAGACTCATTCCAAAATGACTATACATATTCAAACACGTAAATACAAAGAACATATGACATATTTCCATGCTTGTGTGGAATGCAAGGAGAGAGAGAGTGATGAGGCTCGGCCAGTGACCTGTGCTCCATGTCTTTTATACGCTACTCAAAATGAGCTATCACTTTTCTTTACCTGAAAAATGATGCAAATTGATGAGTTGCGGCTCAGTGAGAATAACCATCCAATGAGCTCTAAAGTACCAAACAACTCATAGTCATAAATCACAATTCCAATATATACCATGTATTCCATTCCATTCATCAGTCAATAACATATAAATATAGATAAAATCAAGTATTCAATAATTGTTATTTACTTATGCTTTGCTTGTACATTTTATTTTGTTGTAACCAGATTAAACGAACATTGCCCCGGGTTTCCATATGAACATTTGCATTTGCATTTGCTAGTTAGCTTGATCATTTGTTTCATTTGCACATTTGTTGGGCCATAGGCCTCTTCTTTTCCTTTGCAAATTTGTTGGGCCATAGGCCTCTTCTTTTGCTTTGCAATGTCGATTAACTAGTCACAACGCCTTTTTACCCCATATGCATATGCACTTGTATTTAAGCATTCATCAACCATTGCATCTTTATCATATACAACATACATATATTCCCTATATACCTCATATGTCAAGCATATACCTTGTATATACTATACATGTACCATGTATATATATCACATTTGTCAAACATATACCTCAAATATACCACAATGTCACAAATTATCCATCATTACATTATCAAGGACCAATCATGACAATCACATGAATCACATAACAAGCAACATTCATTTGCACTAAAGAATTCAATCGATAATTAGACTCACCGTTCTCCTTTGATTCCGACCCCTAACTTATTGTCTATCTACTCCTTGTGGGTCTCCAATATGTTGCGAGCCTAATATGAAAACATAATCGATTAACTCATGATTAGAGAGACTTAATGTGGCTTAAACAAATTAATATGCATTGTTCATGTCAATAGTTAAGATTTTTCCTATGAGGCAGTGTGACCTTATGAGACTGTTTAGCCTATATCTTTCTCTATAATTGACCAATTAATATGATTCTTGTTCCTAATTTCACATAACATATAATTATAGCACATATTCAAATTTCAGACCAATTTGATCATTGTACAATATTTAGTGGAATTTCTAAGAGTGTTTTGTTTTCTGCCTTGTTTTATGCCTTTAGACAGTTTCAGGGTACTCATTTGGGTTCATCATAAATTATAATCTATAAGTCCTATTTTAATGAAACTTTACAGAACCTTATATGGGTTTATATGGAACATGTCTCATGTTTACAACTTTTACCAATTATGTCTCTAAGGTCTTCTAATTATACCAAACATATTACTGTTCCAGAATAGAATTGGCTTCCGGACCAGTATGACTTCCAAAGGCCATAACTTAGTCTATAGATAACCAATTAAGCTTAAATTAGTACCCACATTTAGCTCAGACATATACCTATAACTTTTATGTTTTTCGAATTTACAGAATCGAGCTCTAACAAGCTCAAATTAGCCAACCAATGTACTGGATCTGCCCAGGGCACTCAGTAGGCAGTTCAAACCATGGAATAGTCATGGTTCCATTCACCATAACTCACCATTTACATGACCTATGAACCTGAATTTGGTATACAGATAAAAAACACATATATTTACAACTTTTATGTTTTGAGAGACTTCAAATAAGGGCTTAAACATATTATAAATCAAACCACACAGTAGCTAACTTGGTTAGGGTTTACACCCTGACTAGTTTCAGTACGAAGAGTATATCTCTCCGTATACATAACTTCTTGCAAAACGGTTTACATATCCACAAATCTAAGATATAAAGGAACAAATTTTGTGTTTTACACATTTCCAGAATCAATTTCTATTAATATCAAAATTGGGGTGAAATTCAGTGCCTAATATTGAACCTAAGTAACTCAAATCAACCCTATAGCAATAAGAATTGATTACTTACCAAGAAAAACCTTGAAAGGGATCAATTAGCTTCAAACACTAGGTGAAACAAGGGATAATTGAAGTCTGAAATGGAGGAAATTGAAGAAGAAATCGGGCTAGAGTGAGGAGGCAGAAATGGGGAAGAAAGATGAAGATAAAGCCAACTTGTTTTTTTTTCCTTTTCTCTTTTTCTCTTTTTCTCTTCTCTTTTATCTTCTCATTTCTCATTTCTCTTCTCTTCTATTTCTCTTTTGTTTAATTTTCATTTTATTTTGTATTGTTGTTATTATTATTTACATAGATTTATAATTCCACTAATTCACACAATGATACAGCTTAATCATTTGACCCGATTTAACTAAATTAACAATGTAATTGTTTACTAATCTTAATCTAATCACTTTGCTTACTTTTATTTATACACCTTATTCAATTCATTTCTAATACTTTGTTATCCTCATTTAGGTTATAAGGATACACGTGTGACTCGATATAATGGCCAAATACTAGGACACGTAGCTAGTGCATGCCATGAACTTGTTCCTACAAAAATACGTATGAAATGCACGTGTTCAATTGAATTGTATGCAAGATGCTTATGTTCGATGAAATGCATGTGGCAAAGGTCAAGGATGTTACAATTCTCCCCTCCTTTTAAAAATTTCGTCCTAGAAATTAATACCTGAAAATAGGTGTGGATATTGCTTTTTCATATTTTCTTCTGTTTCCCATGTTGCCTCTTCTTGTAAATGGTTACGCCATAATTCCTTAACCAAAGGTATTTCGTGATTTCTTAGTTGTTTAGTCTTGTATCCAATGATTTGCACTAGTTCCTCAACATAACTCATGTCCTCTGCAATCTCAATGGCTTGGTCTTTAAGTACATGTGTAGGATCTGACCTGTATCTTCTAAGCATGCTCACATGAAACACATTATGAATCTGAGCCATCTCGGGTGGTAACCCCAATCTATATGCCAGTGGACCAATCTTCTCAAGAATTTCATAAGGCCCTATATACCTTGGGCTCAATTTACCTTTTTTGCCAAATCGGATTATCCCTTTCCATGGAGATACATGAAGAAACACCTTTTCACCTAACTCGTATCCCATCTCCCTTCTATGCTGATCAACATAACTTTTCTGCCTATCCTGTGCTGCCTTTAGCTTGTTCTTGACAACCTTGATCTTATCCACTGTGTCTTGCACTATCTCTGGCCCTTCTAATGCATGTGCTCCTTCTTCATCCCAAATGATAGGGCTTCGGCACTTTCTGCCATACAACGCCTCATATGGTGCCATCTGGATACTGCTATGATACTGGTTATTGTAAGCAAATTCAATCAATGTTATATATTCATCCCAAGCACCTCTGAATTCCATAGAACATGCCCTAAGCATTTCTTCCAATGTCTGTATAGTCCTTTCTGATTGTCCATCAGTCTGTGGGTGGAATACAGTGCTAAAGTTCAATTTTATTCCCAATGCATTCTGTAAACTCACCCAAAAACGTGAAGTAAACTGTGGATCTCTATCAGACACAATGGACACTGGAATGCCATGCAATCTGACTATCTCATTCACATATAATTTGGCCAAACTCTCAAGTGTACAACCCCATTTGATAGGTAGAAAATGTGCTGACTTGGTTAATCTGTCAATAATTAACCATACTGCATCATTTTTCCATGGAGTTCTTGGCAATCCATAGACAAAATCCATCGTTATTCTTTCCCATTTCCATTATGGCACTGGCAATGGATGTAGTTTACCAACTGGTGCTTGATGTTTAATTTTAATCTACTGACATGTCAAGCATTTGGAAACATATTCTGCTATATCTTTCTTCATTCTTGGCCACCAGTAATGAGGCCTTAAACTGTGATACATCTTTGTCATCCCTGGGTGCATTCCATACGGTGCATTGTGTGCCTCTTCCATTATTTTCTGACGCAAGTTCTTAGTGTCTGGAACACATATGCATGATTTTAACATCAGTACATCATCCTACAATTGAAAATCTTTACTGTTTCCCTGCCTTACTGATTCAATTTTCTCACACAATTTAGGATCTTTGCTTTGTGCTTCTTTGATCCCCTCCTTTAGTATAGGTCTGACTTGAAGAGTAGCAATCAGTGATCCTTCATCATGTATATTTAATTCAACATTCATAGATCGTAATTGAATCAAATATGGAAAAGAGGATACTTGCAAGTGAGGTACATTGCCACTAGCCTTCCTACTCAATGCATCTGCTACCACATTGGCTTTCCCTGGATGGTATTCAATTGTACAGTCATAATCTTTCAATAGCTCAAACCACCATCTCTGCCTCATGTTTAATTCTTTCTGTGTCAGCAAATAACCCAAGCTTTTATGGTTTGTGAAGATTTGGAATGTCTCACCATACAGATAATGCCTCCAAATCTTCAATGCAAATACGACTGCAGCCAGTTCTAAATCATGCACTGGATAAGAGATCTCATGTGGTCTCAGTTGTCTGGATGCATAAGCTATCACCTTACCATGTTGCATCAACACACATCCCAAGCCTTGGTGAGAAGCATCACTATATACTGTAAACCCACATGTACCTGTAGGGATGGTTAACACTAGTGCTGAGGTTAGCCTGTGCTTTAGTTCATCGAAACTCCTCTGACATTCTGGAGTCCACTTTAAAGGCACATTCTTTCTCAACAATTTAGTCAAAGGGCTAGCAATTAAGGAGAATCCATCAACAAATCTACGATAATATCCCGCTAAACCCAGAAAACTACGCATTTCTGAAATATTTTTAGGAGCTTCCCAATTTACCATAGCCTCAATTTTCTTTGGGTCAACCTCTATGCCCTTACACGACACCACATGTCCAAGAAACACCGAATGATCTAACCAGAATTCACATTTACTCAATTTGGCATATAATTGTTTCTCCCTCAAAGTTTGCAACACAATTTTTAAATGTTGTTCATGTTCTCCCCTATTCTTTGAGTACACCAATATGTCATCAATAAATACTATCACAAACCTATCCAAATATGGTTGAAACACCTTATTCATTAAAGCCATAAATGCAGCTGGAGCATTAGTCAATCCAAATGGCATTACTAAAAATTCATAATGCCCATACCTGGTTCGAAAGGCAGTCTTTGGAACATCCGCTTCTGCTACCTTCAGCTGGTAATAGCCTGATTTCAGATCAATCTTGGAGAATATTTGGGCTCCTTGCAACTGGTCAAACAAATCATCTATTCTAGGCAATGGATATTTGTTCTTCACCGTCATTTTGTTCAGTTGCCTATAATCGATGCACAATCTCATTGTTCCATCCTTCCTTTTAACAAATAACACTGGAGCTCCCCATGGTGATACACTACGTCTAATATACCTTTTGTCAAGTAACTCCTGCAATTGGGCCTTTAGTTCTTTCAACTCAACTGGGGCCATTATGTAGGGTGACCTTGATATTGGTGCAATTCCTGGTACTAGTTCAATACTAAATTCTATCTCTCTATCTGGTGGTAAACCAGGTAGATCATCTGGGAATAGATCAGCAAATTCCCTTACCACTGGTATATTTTGAAGCAAGCTATCAGTGGTTCTAGTATCAGTCACATATGCCAAATATGCTTCACATCCCACTTTGATCAATCGAAATGCCTTTACAGCTGAAACTAGACATGTAGGCACAAGTTTTCTTTCACCTAGAAATACTACCCTTGGCTGGTTTGGTGATTCCAAAATTACTTCCTTAGTAAAGCAATTCACTATTGCATGATGTCTAGTTAACCAGTCCATTCCCAGTATCACATCAAATTCATATATTGGCAATAAAATCAGATCAGCTATTAACTCAGCTCTGTCAATGCATATCAGGCAATCACGATAGACATTTTTCACAACTACCACGGTTCCCAATGGTGTACTCACATTTATGTCAATCCCCAAAGGCTCATGCATTTGATTCAATTCAGATGCCATATGCAATGATATAAATGAATGAGTGGAGCCTGGGTCAATCAATGCATATGCTAATATTTTAGAAATATAAATATTACCAGTGACTACTTCGGGAGCATCCACTGCCTCTTGTCTAGTCATAGCAAACACCCTGGCCTGAGTAGGAGGTCTAGAACTCTGACCTTCAGATCTGCTCACTCCTCTGCCCAGTGTACCAGTCATGCCCCTGCCTCTTCCTCTGCCTTGTGTCCCACTAGTAGGGTAGACCCTCGGTGCCTCAACAGTAGTCTCAGATACTCCTCTGCCTCTGCTGGTCTCTGCTAGTTTGGCCCTATTTGGACAGTCTCTATACATGTGCTCCATCGATCCACAGAAATAACATGCTCCTGTGAGCCTTCTACATTCGTCCGTATGCTGTCTGCCACAATGACTACATGTGGGCCTCTGTTCAACATATTGGCTCTGCCCTCTGCCTGGGTAAGAGAAAGTCATTCCTCGACCTCTAGAACTGGAGTACCCTCTTCTGTTACCAGATTGTGCAGGCATATATCTACCTCTTTTCCCCAACCTTCTACTAGACTCACCAAAGAATTCACGTGATGGCCTTTTTATTTGTTGTTCCCCAGCTTCTTTCATTAACCGTTCAGCTCTGATTGCAGCAACTCTGAGCCTAGAATAACTATCAAGATCAGTAGTTGTGATTCTGTTTCTGATCTCATATTTGAGGCCCTCCTCAAACTTCCTGCATTTGTCTCTTTCAGTAGAGACCATGAAAGTGGCATAATGGGAAAGTTTGTTAAATTGTACTTCATACTCCGCAATAGACATAGTCCCCTGTTTCAGATTCAGGAATTCCTTCCCCTTCTCATCTTTATATGCTTCAGGCATGTAATTGTTCTGAAATTCTAGGAGAAAATCATTCCATGTCAACACCGGTGGTTGTGCATCACTGTCAGAGACTGTCTCCCACCATTCATAACCATTTCCTTGCAGTAAGGATACTGCATAATCGAATTTCTCATCCAGGGTACATCTCATCATATTCAGTACCCTCTGTGTCCTTTTCAGCCATGTCTCAGCTTCTGCTGGGTCTGTTGTGCCATTAAAATCAGTTGCACCATGTTTCCTCAGCTTGTCATAACGTCTTTCCTTGTACATTTCAGGACCATATACTTCCTGATCTGGGTGTTCATAGGGTGCCTCTGCATGAGATGACTGTGATGCATGTGCTGGAGCTCTAGCTCCTATTGCTGGTTGCTCTCTATGTAAATGAGGTGATGCCTCATGAGAATGCATTTTGGTCGGCCTCTCCCTCCTTGGTGAATTATGTCTTATGATGTCCCTAAAATAAATGAAATTATGTCACTACATAATGTTCAACACATAGGATGCATATGTTATCATGCTCTTATGCTTATGCATATTCCTATGGAACCTATCCCTGCTCTGATACCAAAAATGTAACGTCACACATCTTATCCATTTTAGTATAACCTATCCAAATATCAAGTAATCATACATGGCGTACTGGAAAGGTAAAATACCCTGTTAACAATAGTAGTAAAATTTTTTTTCACATCCTGTAATATAATTCCATGACTTTGCCAGTCTCATATCCTATAATTTCATTCAATGACTTGCAAGTCTCCTATCTTGTAATATTATTCACTGACTTTGCAAAGTTAACACTGAGGTTTTCACCACAATATAATATATCACATATATCAAAACATAAACTTTACACATAAGTATTTTTGAGTTGATTTCATTTATACATATTTAGACTCATTCCAAAATGACTATATATATTCAAGCACGTAAATACAAAGCACATAAGATATATTTCCATGCTTGTGTGGAATGCAAAGAGAGAGAGAGTGATGAGGCTCGGCTAGTGACCTGTGCTCCATGTCTTTTATACGCTACTCAAAATGAGCTATCACTTTTCTTTACCTGAAAAATGATGCAAATTAATGAGTTGCAGCTCAGTGAGAATAACCATCCAATGAGCTATAAAGTACCAAACAACTCATAGTCATAAATCACAATTCCAATATATACCATGTATTCCATTCCATTCATCAGTCAATAACATATAAATATAGATAAAATCAAGTATTCAATAATTGTTATTTACTTATGCTTTGCTTGTACATTTTATTTTGTTGTGACCAGATTAAACGAACATTGCCCCGGGTTTCCATGTGAACATTTGCATTTGCATTTGCTAGCTAGCTTGATCATTTGTTTCATTTGCACATTTGTTGGGCCATAGGCCTCTTCTTTTGCTTTGCACATTTGTTGGACATAGGCCTCTTCTTTTGCTTTGCAATATCGATTAACTAGTCACAATGCCTTTTTAGCCCATATGCATATGCACTTGTTTTTAAGCATTCATCAACCATTGCATCTTTATCATATACAACATACATATATTCCCTATATACCTCATATGTCAAGTATATACCTTGTATATACTATATATGTACCATGTATATATATCACATTTGTCAAACATATGCCTCAAATATACCACAAGTATACCATTTATATGTACCACAATGTCACAAATTATCCATCATTACATTATCAAGGACCAATCATGACAATCACATGAATCACGTAGCAAGCAACATTCATTTGCACTAAAGAATTCAATCGATAATTAGACTCACCGTTCTCCTTTGATTCCGACCCCTAACTTATTGTCTATCTGCTCCTTGTGGGTCTCCAATATGTTGCGAGCCTAATATGAAAACATAATCGATTAACTCATGATTAGAGAGACTTAATGTGGCTTAAACAAATTAATATGCATTGTTCATATCAATAGTTAAGATTTTTCCAATGAGGCAGTGTGACCTTATGGGACTGTTTAGCCTATATCTTTTTCTATAATTGACCAATTAATATGATTCTTGTTCCTAATTACACATAACATATAATTATAGCACATATTCAAATTTCAGACCAATTTGATCATTGTAAAACATTTAGTGGAATTTCTAATAGTATTCTGTTTTCTGCCTTGTTTTCTGCCTTTAGACAGTTTCAGGGTACTCATTTGGATTCATCATAACTTATAATATATAAGTCCTATTTTAATGAAAATTTACAGACACTTATATGGGTTCATATGGAACATTTATCATGTTTACAACTTTTACCAATTATGTCTCTAAGGTCTTCTAATTATACCAAACATATTACTGTTTCAGAATAGAATTGTCTTCCGGACCAGTATGACTTCCAAAGGCCATAACATAGTCTATCGATAACTAATTAAGCTGGAATTAGTACCCAAATTTATATCAGACATATACCTCTAACTTTTATGTTTTTCGAATTTACAGAATCGAGCTCTAACAAGCTCAAATTAGCCAACCAATGTACTGGATCTGCCCAGGGCACTCAGTAGGCAGTTCAAACCATGGAATAGTCATGGTTCCATTCACCATAACTCACCATTTACATGACCTATGAACCTAAATTTGGTATACAGATAAAAAACACATATATCTACAACTTTTATGTTTTGAGAGTCTTCAAATAAGGGCTTAAACATATTATAAATCAAACCACACAGTAGCTAACTTGGTTAGGGTTTACACCCTGACCAGTTTCAGTACGAAGAACATATCTCTCCCTATACATAACTTCTTGCAAAACGGTATACATATCCACAAATTTAATATATAAAGGAACAACTTTTGTGTTTTACACATTTCCAGAATCAATTTCTATTAATATCAAAATCGGGGTGAAATTTAGTGTCTAATATTGAACCTAAGTAACTCAAATCAACCCTATAGCAATAAGAATTGATTACTTACCAAGAACAACCTTGAAAGGGATAAATTAGCTTCAAAAACTAGGTGAAACAAGGAAGAATTGAAGTCTTAAATGGAGGAAATTGAAGAAGAAAATGGGGCTGAAGTGAGGAGGCAGAAATGGGGAAGAAAGATGAAGATAAAGCCAACTTGTTTTTTGTCCTTTTCTCTTTTTCTCTTTTTCTCTTCTCTTTTTCTCTTCTCATTTCTCATTTCTCTTCTCTTCTATTTCTCTTTTGTTTCATTTTCATTTCATTTTATATTGTTATTATTATTATTTACATATATTTATAATTCCACTAATTCACACAATGATACAACTTAATCATTTGACCCGATTTAACTAAATTAACAATGTAATTGTTTACTAATCTTAATCTAATCACTTTGCTTACTTTAATTTATACACCTTATTCAATTCATTTCTAATACTTTGTTATCCTCATTTAGGTTATAAGGATACACGTGTGACTCGATATAATTGCCAAATACTAGGACACGTAGCTAGTGCATGCCATGAACTTGTTCCTACAAAAATACGTATGAAATGTACGTGTTCAATTGAATTGTATGCAAGATGCTTATGTTCGATAAAATTCATGTGGGGAAGGTCAAGGATGTTACACACAATGGCTCACACCTAACCCAGAAATCCCTTGTGTTTTAATGGCTCACACAATAACCAATTCTTTGTATTTTACAGGCTCACACAATAACCAATTCTTTGTATTTTACAGGCTCACACAAACAACCTTTACTTAGTATTTTTAAAGGTCACACAAACAACTTTTTAATTTATGTTTTAGAGGCTCACACTACTAACCCTTACAAGTGTTCTACTCTTAACCCAGAAATATCCAAAGCTCACTTGAGTAATGATTACAGAGGGAAACACTCACAAACCTTAATTGCTCAATAAATGAAGAGCAAAAAGATTTTTACAGAGAATAGATTTTGTTCTCAAAGTATTGAATGTACAAATAGCTTGTAATAAGATTTTGATTCAAGGAATATGCTATCCTCTTGTTATCCTCTTGTTCTGAATGCATAAATGACTTCCATTTATACTCCCATGGCTGATTATAGCCATTAGGGTGCATTAAATATGAAACTAGCCGTTGTACCAACCAAATAATCGCGCCTGACATTTTTCTCTTTCATTGTTCACGAGCGTGACTATGTTTGTCACGGGTGTGACATTTCTTCCCAAGCCGTGACTGAAGTGGTGACCTTGGTCGTTAAGCTCTCTGGAATGTTTTGACACATTGAGTCATGGGCGTGACATACTCCTTCACGGGCGTGACAAACTTCCCAAATGGAAATGATAAACTTCACGGGCGTGACAAACTTCCCAAACTTCCCAAGTGGTGACCTTGTTCGTGAAGCTCTCTGGATGAAAATGACATGAACATTCACTAGTGTGACACTTTGATTCACGGGCGTGACTAAGAATGTCCACTTCACGGTTTGTTCTTCCTTCATGTCCGTGAACTTTAAATGTTGGTTTTGGTAACGGTTAGCTCCATCACGGGCGTGAACATGCTACTTCTTTAATTTTTGTCTTTCAAGGATTATTCTTCCAATCTCCATTCTTGCTATTTTATTCCATATCCTGTTTAATAGACTAAGAAAACAAGTATGTTAAATACAATATTGCTATTTTATTTGTTATCATCAAAATGACGGAAATACCCTTCAAGGTTTAACAGACACAAAAGAAACATGATACAGTATGGGTAATTATTGACAAACTTACCAAGTTAGCTCACTTTTTGCCAATTCTGATGGATTATTCGTTGAGCCGGTTAGCAGAAATATATGTTGATGATATAATTCAACTACATAGGGTGCCAGTATCTATTATTTTTGATCGAGACCCACAATTCACATCAAAATTTTGGAAAAGTTTGCAACAAGCATTGGGGACTCGACATACTTTTAGTACATCATTCAACCTACAAACAGATGGCCAATCCGAATGGGTTATTCAATTGCTGGAAGACATGCTTAGATGCTGTGTAATTTACTTGGAGGGTAACTAGGGTAGGTATTTACCATTAATGGAATTTGCATATAACAATAGCTAGTACGCTAGTCTCGGTATGGCTCCATATGAAGTTTTGTATGGGAGAAGATGTAGGATACCTTTATGCTGGGTAAGACTTAGTGAAAAGAAGTTAATGGGCCCAGAATTGGTACAATAGATAAAGAAGAAAGTGAAATTAATCCAAGATCGATTAAAACCTGCAATAGATTGACAAAAATCCTATGTTGATTTGAAGAGGAAGGATATTCAATATGTTGTTAATATAAGGTATTTTAAAAAGTCTCTCCTTGGAATAAAGTACTTCATTTTGGTAAAAAGGGAAAATTGAGTCCTATGTTTATTGGACCATATGAAATGCTTGAACGTGTGGGTCCAATGGCTTATCAGTTAGCTTTACCACCAGAATTGGATAAGATTCACAATGTGTTTCATGTCTCAATGCTAAGGAGATATTGATCGGATCCAACACATGTAATACCAGTGGGATTGATAGAGGAACAATTAGACTTGACCTAAGCATAAAAAATTATGAAAATCTTAGTTAGAGAAGTCAATGAGCTACGGAACTATAAGTTACCATTGTTAAAGATCTTATGGCATAATCGTACAGTAGAAGAGCCGTCTAAAAAAGTGAAGAAATGATGAAAACTCAGTATTCTTAGTTATTCAGCTTCAGCTAATCAGGTAAATTTCGAGGATGAAATTTTGTTAAGGGAGAGATAGTTGTAACATCCGGTGATTTAGGCTCCGATTGCGTATGACCATAATGGAGTGCGCTGGTTCAATCAGAGTCTAAATTTAGACCCATAAAAAATGACAAATAATAAGGAAAATAATTAAGGGTACTATTATTTGAAAATTAAAAAGATTAGTGCTAGAACTGAAAAAATAAATAAATAAATAAAATTACCCTATGGACAAAATTGACATTATTGGAATTATTGGGGGAAAAGTGTGAAGATGAAGAAATTAGTGGAAAATGAGGAATTTCTCAAAATTAAAAGTTAATCAAGATTAATTAAGTTAATGCACCAATGGAAATTAGGATTAATTTTAATTAGTGGGATTCATTCCTTAATTTTAGTATAAAAGTCAAAAAGATGAAGAAATTCTACAATCTTCCATCTAAATATCTAACTTAAAATATAAAACATGTTAGGAGCATTAGGATTTTATGTAGACATGACAAGTTTTGAAAAGGGATGATAGAAATGGGATATGGTACGGTTGTGTAGGAAAATTAAATGAGCAAAAGAGAGGCTCTCAAAAGGCTGACAAAGACAAGGAGAAAACTATTTAGTGAGGGAAGGGAACATAAAAGTTCTAAGGCTGATTAGGTATGTGCTTCATTGATAAAAATCCTACATGTTATATAATTGTGTGAAATTATGTATTAATGTTGGATATGAATGTGGCTTGCCATGGAATGTGATTAGTAGTTACTTTTGATTTTTTTTTTATGGTAATGGGACTAAATGGTATGAAGATATAAAGATATGTGAATGTAATTATGATTTGGAAAATTTGGTATAAAAATGAATGCATATGATTGATGTAATTATTAGATAGATTTGTGCCAATTGATGACCCTGCTACAGAATTCTAAGAGCAGTCTTGACATTTTTATCATAACTAATGTTTTGGTAAAGAGACTGATATGAAATAAGTTGGAAATGAAAGTGGACTCATAAGGCTAAAACTTTAATTCAGAACATAAGTTCAAATATTAATTGCAAATATGGTAAAAATTGGATACAAAATTTCGGACCTGTAAGTATCCAGAAAATACTGGGTAAAACTAATAGAATGCCCTTCAGAAAAGGCTATAACTTTTGAAAGAAAATTTGGATTTGTATGATTTTTGATACGTATGAAAGCTGAGACCTTAAGCAACAAAATAATGGAAGATTATTAATTCAAATTCAAACTATAAATTAAAATTCAAAAGAAGCCCAAAATTAGGACCGAAATCTATATAAATAAAGAATTGACATATTGGGATTTGCATGTGGTGTGATTAATACATATGTAATTAATGTGAATTTTGACTTTAATTGTAGTTATAAATGTTCAATAATTTATTTATGTGTGATTTTCTAATTCAATAATAATGGAAACAAATAATAAAAATAAATAAACATATAAGTGGAAATTTGCTATAATTATCATTTTTGAAAATATTGTGAATAATAATCTTAATATTGGGAGTAAATTTAAAAATAGTTAAACCTTAAGACACCTAACCTAGAACTAGAATAGATAATAGTTTGGTATGCCAATTAGGGGATTAAAGGCACTCGGTGCCACAATATGAAAGCCGGTAATGACAATTTTATATATGCGCTCGGCACAAAATTATTAAGCTGGTAATAAAAATATTACGAAAACCGATAATGACTATTATAAAAGTGCTCGGTGCAATATTATGAAAACCGATAATGGCAACCCCGTTATTCCTATTATTTAGTTTGGTTATAGGTGTTATGGGTACAAGAAAATAAAAATAACAATAATATAAAAATGTCATTTTGATAATATTATGCGAAATCAAAAATTGCTAAATATTAAGTGTTTGATAACATTTATTTGATTTCATGTATTTCTTTTGTTTTGTCTTATTTGTGAAATTTTTGATATGACATGTTACAAAACATATGTATATAAGATTTTTATCCCTAAAGCACCACTAAGCTAGTATTTAGCGCGAGTAGTTTCCTCTCGCATAGGTTCTAAAAAATAGTCGTAGATAGTATAGTTGTCAGAAGAAGAAGGGAACCTGATGAAAAGCGGCTTAAAGATTTGGACTATTTTTGCTATATGTTGTCAAAAACTTTATAAATTAAATTATAGTTTTATTTCATCTAGTATGTATCGGAGATGTGTAAATCTAATATAATGGATATAGTTTGGATGTAAAATAAGATATTTTATAAATAAATAAAATTTTGAATATTGGCGTTTGTAATAATTTTATTATGGTGTTTGTACTATTTTCGCAAAATTAAAAAACAATCTATACTTCATTTAGCTAATCTTATACGATGGTTAGTCGAGTAATGCTCACTTACCTTGTTGAACTATAGTGGGGTAAGGAGGTGTTACAAAGCCCTATAACATCTAGTCGAGAACTAAAAATTTGGATAGGTTGACATGCAAAGAAAATGGTGGAAATGTAGATACTAGAAAATAGTGTTGAGATTTAATTTATGTAGACGCTAAGAAATAGTATTGAGTTTGAAATTATGTTGGCACCGAAAATATGCTGAGTTATTATTGAAAATATAGGCGTTAAACACCGAGTTATCAAATAATTAAGTAGACACCAAGTATAATATTGAAGAGCATAAACTCTGTATCCAGTGTTTAGTTATGGTCTAAAATGTCATGGGCTATCAAATAAACAAAGAAAAAATATAAATTATTAAAATAATTATCTTATATTATTATTAATGAATTTTATTATGCTTAATTAATTAAATGTTATAATTGATAAATTATACATTTTGTATTGTTCATATGGCTTTTACTTAATTTGAATGTTTCGACATACTTAGAAAATTAATTATAATTGAATACAATTTTATTTTAGAGATATTTATATAATTATTAGATAGTTGTCAAACGTACCAGTAAGCTAGTAGCTTAGCGCGTGTATTTTTTGCGCAAGTTAGTAAAAGTAGTTGTTGCATTAGAATGACCGAAAAAATGGGAACTCCAACATCAAATTGCAACACTTTAATTTCTTTTTTGTATATTTTGGTATTTTTTGTATAATTCAATTTTAAGAATTTCTTTTTATTGCAAATTTGTGGCATATAGGATTTATAAAAGTGTGAATTTGTAATTAATATATTTGGTATTATTTGTAAATGTATTTCTGAATATTATGGTTTAATGAATGAGTACTTTTAAATCAAAATATTTACATCACTAGTTACATATTTAAATGATGTAATAAATAAAAAATAAAAAAATACATAGTAATAAATATTCCATTGATAACAAACTGAAAACTTGAAAAAAAATACAATAAATTTGAGCATTGGTTTTCAAATAATGAGTTTGGTAGAATTTTTCTACACTATTAACGGCTAGTAGGTAAGGGAGTGCTAAATTGCATGAAAACAACAAGAATGAAATGAAAAGGTGTGAAATTCAAAAATGAAAATTTCATTATGAATTTGATTTTGTTCCTAAGTTTAAAATAGTGGATGATGGTAAGAATCAAATTCATGAGGGGATTAATGATGTTCATTCTAGTGAAATTGAAATTGTAGGTGAGAGTATTGATTCAATTTCACTAGAAGAAGTTAATGGTGTTAGTGTTATTGAGAGCATTGCAATTGAAAGTGAAAATATTTTTCAAGATGAATTTGTAGCTATTGATAGTGAATCCATAGAGATGAGTGATGAACATGAGTTGGATAAGCTTGAAGGAGTAAAGCTGAATGAGATTGAGATGAAAGAAGGGGATGTCTATGGAGAGGCTAAAGAGAGAATTGAGAGAAATGAGGTTTTGAGGGATAAAAGTGGTAGTAGTAATAAGCAAAGAGAGAATGATGAATGTGTGTGAAAAAGAAAAGAGGTGAATAGTGAATTTTTTACTAACAATTTTAATTATCCTTTGCTTCGTGTTGTGTAGTTTTCGTTTGATATAGGTAAAGATTCAAGAATGAATCTTCTTGAGGAAAAGGGGAATGATGTATGCACGGGAACCACGCATAAAGGACATGAAGGAAAATCTTTTATCAATTGAGTGAAGCAATTTTATATAATTGAAATTGGCCTAAAAGGAGTTCAAAATCTCATTAATATGATAAAAATGCTTAATGGGTGTGCTCCAAACCATATGAGGAAAAAATAGATCTTTAAGAGTATTGCCCAGATATTGAACAAAGAAGGGGGTTGAATTGGATATTAAAAAAAATGCTTAACTTTTAAGTGCGGAAGGAAAATTAAGTAGAGTTGGAATAGGAAGATATCACCCAGGAAAGTTTATAGAGGTTCGGGTGTTAACAAATCCTTCTCCTCTCCCCAATCTCAATTGGGAGTTTCACTAACACACTAAGTGTTACAATAGAGTTTTATAAGATCACTCCCAACTATGTTGTTTCTAACAATGGATCACACCTAACCCAGAAATATCTTGTGTTTTAATGGCTCACACAAGAAACCAATTTCTTGTGTTTTAAAGGCTCACACAAATAACCCCTTACAAGTGTTCTACTTTTAACCCAATATACCCAAACTCACTTGAGTAGTAAATTACAAAGAGAAACACTCACAATCTATAATGCTCAGAAAATAATGAGTAAAAAGATTTTTACAGAGAATTAATGTAACATCCTTGACCTTCCCCACATGCATTTCATCGAACATAAGCATTTTGAATACAATTCAATTGAACACGTGCATTTCATACATATTTTCGTAGGAACAAGTTCATGGCACGCACTAGCTATGTGTCCTAGTATTTGGCAATTATATCGAGTCACACGTGTATCTTTATAACCTAAATGAGGATAACAAAGTATTAGAAATGAATTGAAGAAGGTGACTAAATTAAAGTAAGAAAAATGATTAGATTAAGATTAGTAAACAATTACATTGCTAATTTAGTTAAATCGGGTCAAATGATTAAGTTGTATCATTGTGTGAATTAGTGGAATTATAAATATATATAAATAATAATAATAACAATATAAAATGAAATGAAAATGAAACAAAAGAGAAATAGAAGAGAAGAGAAAAAGAGAAAAAGAGAAAAGGACAAAAAACAAGTTGGCTTTATCTTCATTTTTCTTCCCCATTTCTGCCTCCTCACTTCAGCCCCGTTTTCTTCTTCAATTTCCTCCATTTCAGACTTCAATTCTTCCTTGTTTCACCTATTTTTTGAAGCTAATTGATCCCTTTCAAGGTTATTCTTGGTAAGTAATCAATTCTTATTGCTATAGGGTTGATTTGAGTTGCTTAGGTTCAATATTAGGCACTGAATTGCACCCCGATTTTGATGTTAATATAAATTGATTCTGGAAATGTGTAAAACACAAAAGTTGTTCCTTTATATCTTATATTTATGGATATGTAAAAATGTTTTCAAGATGTTATGTATAGTCAGAGATATGCTCTTCGTACTGAAACTGGTCAGGGTGTAAACCCTAACCAAGTTAGCTACTGTGTGGTTTGATTTTGAATATGTTAAAGCCATTATATGAAGTCTCTAAAAACATAAAAGTTGTATATATATGTGTGTTGTATCTTTCTACCAAATTTCAGATTCATAGGTCTTGTAAATGTTGAGTTACGGTGAATGGAACCATGACTGTTCCATAGTTTGAACTGCCTATTGAGTACCCTGTGCAGATACAGTAAGTTGTTTAGCTAATTTGAGCTTGTTTGAACTAGATTCTATAAATGATCAAAACATGATAGTATAGGTATATGTCTTAGCTAAAATTTGGTACTAATGGAAACTTCATTGGTTATGTATAGACTAAGTTATGGCCTTTGTAAGCCATACTGTTCCAGAAGTCAATTCTATTCTGGACCAATAAAATGTTTGGTATAATTAGAAGACCATAGAGACATAATTGGTAAAAGTTTTAAGCATAAAACATGTTCCAAATACACCCATATAAGTTTCTGTAAAGTTTCATTAACATAGCACTTATATATTATAAGTTATGATGAACCCAAATGAGTACCCTGAAACTGCCTAAAGGCAGAAAACAGAACACTCTTAGAAATTCCCCTAAATATTGTACAATGATCCAATTGGTCTGAAATTTGAATATGTTCTATAATTATATGTTATTTGTAATTAGGAATAAGAATCAGATTAATTGGTCAATTATAGAAAACGTTATAGGCTAAACAGTCCCATAAGGTCACACTGCCTCATAGGAAAAATCTTAACTATTGACATGAACAATGCATATTAATTTGTTTAAGTCACATTAAGTCTCTTTAATCATGAGTTAATCGATTATGTTTTCATATTAGGCTCACAACATATTGGAGACCCACAAGGAGCAGATAAACAATAAGTTAGGGGTCGGAATCAAAGGAGAACGGTGAGTCTAATTATCGATTGAATTCTTTAGTGCAAATGAATGTTGCTTGCTATGTGATTCATGTGATTGTCATGATTGGTCCTTGATAATGTAATGATGGATAATTTGTGACATTTTGGTACATATAAATGGTATACTTGTGGTATATTTGAGGTATATGTTTGACAAATGTGATATATACACATGGTATATGTATAGTATATGCAAGGTATATGCTTGACATATGAGGTATATATGGAATATATGTATGTTGTATATGATAAAGATGCAATGGTTGATGAAAGCTTAAATACAAGTGCATATACATATGGGCTAAAAAGGCGTTGTGACTAGTTAATCGATATTGTAAAGCAAAAGAAGAGGCCTATGGCCCAACAAATGTGCAAATGAAACAAATGATCAAGCGAGCTAGCAAATGCAAATGCAAATGTTCACATGGCAAATGTTCACATGGAAACTCGGGGCAATGTTTGTTTAACTTGGTCACAACAAAATGAAATAAGCAAAACATTTGCATACATAAAGAGTAATGATTATATGTTGCAACTTTATTGATACTTATATAATACTGATGAATGGAATGGAATACATGGTTTATATTGGAATTGTGATTTATTACTATGAGTTGTTTGGTACTTTAGAGCTCATTGGATGGTTATTCTCACTGAGCCGCAACTCATCAATTTGCATCATTTTTCAGGTAAAGAAAAGTGATAGCTCATTTTGAGTAGCGTATAAAAGACATAGAGCACAGGTCACTGGCCGAGCCTCATCACTCTTTCTCCTTGCATTCCACACAAGCATAAAAAAATGTCATCTGCATTTTGTATTTATATGGTTGAATATGTACAGTCAGTTTGGAATGGGTTTTAAAAATGTATAAATGAAATCAATTCGAAATTACTTATGTGTAAAGTTTACGTTTTGATATATGTGATATATTATATTGTGGTGAAAACCTCAGTGTTAACTTTGCGAAGTCAGTGAATAATATTACAAGGTATGAGACTTGCAAGTCATTGAATGAAATTATAGGATATGAGACTTGCAAAGTCATTGAATTATATTACAGGTATGAAAAAACAATTTACTACTATTGTTAACAGGGTATTTTACCTTTCCAGTATGTCATGTATGATTACTTGATACAGGGATAGGTTATACTCAAATGCATAAGATGTGGTGTTACAATTAATGTTTGTTTTGAAAGTATTAAATGCACAAATGGCTACAACGAGATTTTGTGTGGTGACTTCGGCCATGAAGCATTCTAGAAGGATTTGAAATGTTTGATCACGGGCGTGACATTATTATTTCATGGGCGTGAACATCCTTCCTAGCCGTGCTCCAAGTAGTAACTCTGGTCGTGAAGCTCTATAGAGGAATTTGACATGTTTTCTCACGGCCGTGACTGATATGATCATTCATGGTTGCTATCATTCTTCATGGCCGTGAACTTTAAATGTTGGATAGTTGGCGTTAAGCTTCATCACAGGCGTGAACATGTTATTTCTTCATTTTTTTATCTTTTTTAAAGTTAGTCTTCCATTCTCCATTCTTGCTATCATGTTCCATACACTGTTCAATAAACTTAGAGAACAAGTATGTTAAATACGTTATTGCTATTTTACTTATTAGCATCAAAATGATGGAAATACCCCTCAAGGTACCTACAACATCATCAAGAACACTATCTTTTACAAGATCAAGCTTACTAGATTCATCAAAAACAACATGCATAGATTCTTCAACAGTTAATGACTTTTTATTAAATACTCTATATGTTTTGCTAGTTGTTGAGTATCCTAAAAAGATATGCTCACAAGATTTAGAGGAAAATTTTCCAAGGTTCTCCTTGGTATTCAATATGAAACATTTGCATCCAAATACTCTAAAGTATGATATCATAGGCTTTCTTCCATTCTATAGCTCAAATGAAGTTTTGTTTAAGAGAGGTCTTTTGAAAACTCAATTTCAAATACAACATGCAGTATTTGTAGCTTCGGCCCAATAGTAAGTTGGTAAACCATACTCATTGAGTATTGTTCGAGCCATTTCAATTAAAGTTCAATTTTTCCTTTCGACTACCCCATTTTGTTGAGATGTCCTAGGAGATGAAAAATTCTGCGAAATGTCATATTCTAGAAAAAAATTTTCAAAGTTTTCATTTTAAAATTTTTTGCTATGATCACTTCTTATTTTTGAAATACAATATCCTTTTTCATTTTGAACTCTTGTAGAAAAGTTTCTGAAAGTTTCAAAGGCATCACTCTTTTAAGCTAAGAAAATTACCCCAAGTAAATCTAGAGTAGTCATCGATGATGACAAAGGCATAGTGTTTACCTCATAAGCTTGCAATTCTAGTAGGTCCAAAAAGATCTAGATGTAGGAGTTGTAGGAGTTGTAGAGGTTTTGAGGTACTTACAATGTTTTTGGATTTGAAGGATGACTTGTGTTGGTTTCCTCTTTGGCAAAGTTCACATGTCTTGTCTTTTTCAAATTTGACTTTTAGCAGTCCCTTTACCAGCTCTCCTTTGCTGAGACTTTAAATTAAATCCATGCTTGCATGACCAAGCTTTCTATGCCACAGCCAAGATTCATCACTAGTAGTCACAAGACACTCAGAGAAAATGTTAGATATTTTGTGTAAGTCTATTATATAGGTATTGATATCTCTATTTCCTTTAAATATCTTTTGACCATCAATAGAGGTTACAAGACATTCGTTGGAAGTAAAGATTACTTTGTTTCCCTTATTAGATAATTGACTTACACTTAACAAGTTATGTTTCAAGCCATCAACAAGTAAGACATCTTTAATGAAAGTAGTACCATTAATACCAATAGAGTCAATGCCAATTACCTTACCTTTAGCATTGTTTCCAAAGGTAACTTTACTTCCATCAATACTTTTGATTTCATTGAAAAGTTCTTTGTCTCCGGTCATATGCCTTGAGCATCCACTATCTACTAGCCAAGCATTTTTGTTAATTGTGGACTTGAGGCATACCTATAGAATCACATTTCAAGTATGATTTTTAGGTACCCAAATGAGCTTGGGTCCTTGGGGGTTAGCACATGAAGGTTCCCAATGAGCCTTCCTTATCCAGCCATATTTTTGAATGCCACATTTCTATTAGGTTGAGTTTGAGAGCAATGACATGCACAAGCATGATGAATTGGTGCTTTTCTAGGTGCATGCTTCTTATACATAAAGACATGATTAGCCTTTTGAGGTTTCCTTCTTGGGCTTACCAACCCTTGATCATCCCTCTTATGTATAAAAGATTTAGTGTATTTTTTGCACTTAGCCCTTGGGGCTATTATAGCAAATGTAGAGATGTGGAGTTCACTTGACTTAACAAAAGTAGTCTTGTGAGAAGATGATGATGTACCCTTAAATCCTAGACCACGTCTAATTAAGGGTTGTCTTCAAGACACAATGAGAGTATCTAAACTCTCATTTCCCTTGTAAAATTTTGAAATGGAGTTTCTAAGTTCCTCAACTTCATTTTTCAAAATATTATTTTCTTTAAGCAAGGATTTAGTTAAGGGTCTTAAAGAGTACTCATCTAATGACTTTTGAAGAGATTCATTAGATGATTTAAGCTTAAAGTTCTCCTTTTCTAAAACATCCATTTTGATTTTCAAATTAGAAATGTTATTTTTATAATTATTGAATTTACTTCTATATTTCTCTAGTTCTAGATTCAATACTTCTATTAGGCTTTGCTCATCATCATCTTTACTATTACTATCATTATCACTACTATCATTATTGAAAGAGTATGAGTGAAGTGATCCTACCTTATCCGAGATATGATCCTCTATAGCCATGAAGCATAGGTTGACCTCTTCACTTTCATTGTCATCTTTGTTACTTAAAGAGCTATCGTCATCCCATGTGGCTTTGTGGCCTTTCTCCCCATTGTCTCTTTGGTATTTTCTCTTGTGCTTCTTGAGCCTTAGACATTTCGGTTTAATATGCCCTTTCTTACCACATTCATAACATTTTACCTCCTTTTTACTTCTTGTGAGTCATTAGAGGTCTGTTTGAGGTTTCGTTGCCTGAATTTTCCAGAGTTGCCCATTTTCTTCTCAATAATTCTTTTCATCCTTCTTTAGAGCATAGCAATGTCTTCATTTGCATCATCACTCTTTTCTTCATCATTTTCAACTTCCTCTTGAGATTTTGAAGTAGAGGCTTTTAGTGCTAAAGGCTTTCTTTTTTTTAGCTCTGCTTCAAGCTCTCTATCTCTTTTCATTGCGATTTCATGTGTAAGAAGTTTTCCAATAAGCACATCGGTATTCATGATGCTCATGTCTCCATTTGCCTCTTTTATACCAGCAACTCTTGAACCGTAATCTTTGAGAGGAAGACTTCTAAGAATTTTGTTATTTACATCTTCGAAGCTCAGGTGTTTCTCAAGCTTTCTCATGCCATTTATGATGCCTAGAAGACAGTTTGTCATGTCAGTAATTGACTCATTAGATTTCATCTTGAAGAGTTCATACTCTGAAGTAAGAAGTTGAATCTTCTTGGATTTAACTTGCTTTGTCCCTTCATGATAGTTTTCCAATGTTTTGCACATGCTGTATGCAGTTGGGTAGTGTTGTATTCTGCCATATTTTTCAATGGATAATGAGCTTGAGAGAATTGTCATTGCCTTCTTGTTTTTGAAGTTTGCTCTTCTTTGAGGCTCTATCCAATCATCTCTTGACAGGATTTCTTCTTCACCATCAACTACTCTTCTAGTTGGTGGTGTCCATTCTTTCCGAACACTATCCCAGACTTCAATTCCTTCACTATCCAGATATGTCTCCATTCAAAACTTCCAATGAGCATAATTTGCTCCATCAAAGTAAGACTTGAGACTTTGGAATCCTTCATTGGCCATATCTTGATCTTTGCTAGCGCTGTTTAGGCTTCGATGCTAGACTAAGCTCTGATACCAATTGTTGCCTAGATATTGAACCAAGAAGGGGGGTTGAATTGGATATTAAAAAAAATTCTTAACTTTTAAGTGCGGAAGAAAAAGTTAAGTAGATTTGGGATATGAAGATATCACACAGGAAAGTTTATAGAGGTTTAGGTGTTAACAAACCCTACTCCTCTCCCCAATCTCAATTGGGAGTTTTACTAACATACTAAGTGTTACAATGGAGTTTTATAAGCTCACTCTCAACTATGCTGTTTCTAACAATGGATCACACCTAACCCAAAAATTCCTTGTGTTTTAATGGTTCACACAATAAACCAATTCCTTGTATTTTAAAGGCTCACACAAATAACCCCTTACAAGTGGTTTACTCTTAACCCAATATACCCAAACTCACTTGAGTAGTAGATTACAAAGAGAAATACTTACAAATCTATAATGTTCAGAAAATAATGAGCAAAAAGATTTTTTACAAAGAATTAATATTTATTTTGAAAGTATTAAATGCACAAATGGCTACAACAAAATTTTGATTCGAAGTATTTGTTATTCTCTTGTTCTGGATTCATAAATGACTTGTATTTATACTTTCATGGTGAATTATAGTCGTTTGGTTGCATTTAATGCGAAAATAGCTATTGCACCAACTTTTAATTTCGCGCTTGACATGATTATCTTTCCTCTTTCACGGTCGTGAATAAGTATGTCACAGTCGTGACTGTTCTTCTAAGCCATGACTTGTGTGGTGACTTCGGCCATAAAGCATTTTGGAAGGATTTGAAATGTTTGATCACGGGCGTGACATTATTATTTCACGAGCGTAAACATCATTCCTAGTTGTGGTCCAAGTAGTGACTATGGCCGTGAAGCTCTCTAAGGGAATTTGACATGTTTTCTCATGGGCGTGACTTTATTTCACGGGCATGACTAATATGATCATTCACGGTTGCTATGATTCTTCATAGCTGTGAACTTTAAATGTTGGATAGTTGGCATTAAGCTCATCACAGACGTGACATAGAAGGTCACGGGCGTGAACATTTTATTTCTTCATTTTTTGTTTTTTTAAGATTAGTCTCTCATTCTCCATTCTTGCTATCATGTTCCATGCCCTGTTCAATAAACTTAGAGAACAAGTATGTTAAATACATTATTACTATTTTATTTGTTAGCATTAAAATGACGGAAAATACCCCTCAAGGTTCAACAGAGAGCAACGATGGGACTAAAATTCACAATCTAGCTTATGGGCCAATACTACACAAAATGAAGCTTAAAGTGAAGATAAAGGGAGTCTTTCATGAAGATTCAATTCAAATGGGCTAAACAAAATAAAGTCCATAAAATTGAAGATTACAGGTCATGGTGCAACTCATGTGCTAAGGGTCATGTGCCAAACATGTGCAATACATCATGTGCCAACCCAAGATCATGTGTCACGCATGTGCCTACTTATGGGATTTGGGCTTAACTTGTGATTGAGCTTAATTATATATGTGGACTGCATATTTTAAGTACTTAGGCTTTAATTAGTGATAAGTGTGTGGGCCAAAGAAATAAAGCCCAACCCGCCACCTTAATTAGGTTTCTAGAAGATTTTAATTAGTTGTCCTTATTTGACAAAGATTTGGGTTTTTGGTTGTCATATCCCTATTTTCAAGGGACTGGATTGGATTTAAGCTATCTTTTAGGATTTGGGTTAGAATAGGTTTTAGTTATCCTTTTTCATAAAGGATTCAAAGATTTAGGCCTATAAATACTCGTTTTGACTTGTTTTTAAAGGGATGAATAAATAAAAATGAATGTGAGTATTCTCTTTAAAGTGAGGTAGATTTGCATCTCTTTATTACTTTTAGGAATTATTTACTTATCAAGTGATGTTGTTTATGACGTGGCTATTCTTAATAAACCTTATAATATTGGTTCTTTACTACATTGGTTAGCTTTGGTTTGGATTCAATCTATGATCATCATAGCTTAAGGTTTGTTTACCTTATCTTATTGAGGGGTTTCAAGGCATGATCTTTGGGATTCCGCATCAATGTCACATATAGGTACCAATGGTTACATCACCAAAGGAGTTTTGGTAAAAAATATACATGGTTCAAACTAGTTTTCAATTACCAACACTTGTTTAGTCTTCTAGGCATGTAACACACAATGAATGGAATTGAAATTAAAAAAGGACTAGTCAAGTGTGGGATAGTTTATGGACTGACAACAAGTTATACTTGAAAGAGGGTATGTAAAATACATATGTCAATTGAATTTCATTTGACAACTTTACTGTGCCAACATAGTTAACTATTTTAATGGTTCCATATGGTAAGTGAACATGTATTTGTTTGGAAATGGGAGTTAAATTGTTCATCGAATCTTATAGACGTCATGAGGCCCCTGTATCCACTATCCATATACTTGTGTCAGACAATCAAGATACTTATAATGCTACATTTAGTTTCATACCTACGTATGCATTATGAGCAAAGCTCACTTGAGCATTGTCCTAAGCCATCTTGCCTTTCAAGGCTCTAGCAATTTCCTATTGAATGAGTGTAATGATAGCTAGATTGATTGATTCATCCTACTTCATGATAATATATTCTCCTTGAAATCCTAATGGACTTTCCAATTCTTTTTCTGCCATATTAGCCATGTTTCTTTTATTATTCCCTTTCTCTTTCTATTCCTTCAATTCTTTGTACCAATTTGGAACCCCATGCAGTTGGAAGCATGATTTTCTAGTATGTCCACTCTTGTAACAATGATTACAATATCTTTTACCTTTCTTTTTTACTATTAGCTCCTTTACCACCGTGAATAGCATTCTTCACATCAAAGTTCTTAGCTATCATGCATTAGTTTCAATTGAATCATAGCTCACATATATTTCTCTTTGTTTTTCAACCTTAACAAAATAAAATATGCTCTGTTTATACTTGGCAATGGATCCATGATTAACATTTGATTTACGGCATGATCGTACATTTCATTGAATCCCATCAAGAAATGCATTAGTTGATTAGACATATTTCTTTCTTCAATGAGCCTAACTGCTCCATAAATACACTCAGACAGTAATAGACACAAGAGTTCATCTCAAAGTCTTTTTAGTTTTCTAAAATATTGCATCACACTCATTCGTCCTTGACTATTGGAGATAATTTCCGTACAACAAATATCCATTGCACTCTCTATACTTTTATTCCAATTCCACCCCAATAGAAGAACTTACATAGAGAAATAATTCAACAATATATCCTTTTGAAATGGAGTTCATGATCCATGATTGGATCATACAATTAACTCGATTCCAGATTTTATAATCTTCTGTATCAACATTAACAAAACCTAGCTTTTGTTTTGCTCTCAAAACTAATTTCATGGCTCATTTCCAAGATAGAAAGTTCTTATCTATTAGTGTATTTGTTACTAGAATCATCCAAAGATGATCTAAATTTTGCATTAAAAATAGATCTCTAGTGTTATTAACCATTACTCTTGCCATCGCGAAGAGAAAACTTTGTCAATCGTAAAGAATAATGCAGTAGTAAAATACCATAGTATATATAATGATTTTGGATCAATCAAAATCAAAATTATGAAGAGAACACTATTCGTAATGATGAATTACAAAGATCACCACAAAGATGCTGATACCATGTGAAAACATGAAAAAGAGTAGATCGAGAGGAAGAAGAAGAATTTTGGTTGAAAAATGAATTATGCTCGTTACTCGGCAAATAAAAATAATTGTCAGCTATGTATACAAGTCACCTACCAATCTACTAAAGACATGTGTACAAAATCATAACTAACTACTCCAGCTCACACTAACAAACTAAATACAAGTTAATCTAAACTATTCTACAAATAAGTTAGTTAGCAACACTACAACCATCAGAGAGTAACACAGCAACCATAAGCAACCAGCTAGCTCCACTATAGTTCCAACTTGCTTGTGCAACTCTGCGTATAGTTCCTATAAAGACAAAATTTTCATAACAAAAATAATTTAATTTCATTCAATTTTATTTTAACAAAATTAAAAAAAATAGTAAGTTCAGATATAAGAACTACAAATATAAATATTTACTAATAGAAAATAACTAAAAAACACTTAAATAAAGTATAGATCTGAAAAAAAAAAATAAATATGATATTATTGAGTAAAAAATTAATAAGAATAAATAAGAGAAGGCTGTGATCAGCACTAAATGCCGACAGTGGCTTTATAAAGAATTAAAACTAAAATAAAAGAAAATTTTGATGGTAGGAAAAAGAGTGGCGGCCCGAGTTTGACGAATGAAAAAGCTTAAAACAAAACAAAGATATCTAATTTAGTCCAGATAAAATCTTTTTATTTTGACAGTAATTGTATTTATTTAACAAAAAGAATCCTAGCTTGAACTTATACGGTATCCACTGCCATTATCAAATTTCTGTCTCATTCAGAATTGATATAAATTGATACCATCACCACTAATAAGGAAATCGTTTCACCAATTTAAATATAGTAATTTTACCCCTTAAAAAAAATTCGTTCGAAATTTTTAATTGGGCCAAATCAAATTTATCAATCCTGTTCAATACGACTTGACATTTTGAATCAGTTCAATTTTGCACATCCTGAAAGCCACCACTACTCCTGACCATTCAGACTGGTTAAAATCGAAGCCAAGCCTTAATTAATGGTATGCAGTTTCAAACCAGGAGCGAAGCCTTCATTCTAAGGTCTGGTCCGATCTTTTATATAACAAATCAAAATGGACTTTTAAACAAGAAAAGTGCATGTATAATATAAAATATATTCTTAAATTTATTTTATTTGACCATGATCTCTACACTTAAATGGCTAATAAAAATCTCTTTTATAATCTCTAAATTTAAATTTATATTTTCATACTTCAAATTCTTAATTCTTTACTCCAGTTATTGAATTTATTTTTTTATATTTCAAATTCTATATTATAATTTTTGAATTTAGTTTTTACTTATTTTAATTCTTGAACTTAATTTCTTCCTACTTTAATTTTTCAAAGTTAATTTCTTGAAAATAAACAAGTGGTGGACGTAGAAATTTAAAATCAAGCCAATAATTATAAATCATTAATATTGATATTGAGTATGAAAGATTGTTTAAAAATTTCTTATTTATTCATGATACAAAAACTCAAAAATTAAGTTAAATAACTAAAAACGATATGAAAACAATACTGTCGATCCCATTTCGGTTGTATACCACAAACAATGCAGAATCATAACCTTAAAAAAACCGCAAAGGATGGATTATTTTCCGATTCCAACAATCATTAGAACTAAGACCAACAGTTTTAGAACTCTTGTCAGGGCTAAATATCACCATTGCCTGGACACCTCTATTAATTTAATTGCCCTAATCTCATATTACTTTCTTTCTGCCCACCCACCACGGCCCAAAGCTCCTCTTGTATATGCTACGAAATGAAAATTTTTATTTTTACAAAAAAAATGCATAATCAAATAAAACTCAAGTAATATCTTATAATAAACTAATGCAGAGTGAAAGATATAGTATACCTTATATATATAAAAAAAAAAAAAATCTTTTGACAGCAAGAGTAATAGAGAGGTGTAAAAATAAAAATAAGAAAATAAAAAAATAAAAAGGAATCCACTACCAGCGTGATTCAGTCAAAGACGTAGCCTTAACATCAACTCAGATCTACTGGTCATGTGATGGCATCGTTTGAATTTTGTCAATGAAGCTAAGCATTGTATTGAGCTGGTTACTATCATCTGCCCATAAGTTAAAAAAGGAAAATATGCAATAAGAAATCAAAACCATAACCTTTTCTTTCAAGCTGCCAGCAAATGGAAACAAAAGAAAAAAAAATAACACGAACCAATTCTTGGTATAATGTGCCCCTTGGGGTGATATATAACAACAGGATCAACAAATGATTCCAGTAGATCCATTCCTCCTGCCTTCAAAAAATCTGTCTCCCCTGTCACATATGCACGCTATTGTCAGGAATTAATTACAACTGATGATTTTTAGTCATAAAAATTTCCAGTTATCTACATCATAAAAGATAACGAAGTGCATATTTAGGCATGCTGCTAATCCTACACAACCGAAAACAGGAATCTCATTCTTGGTATGACATCTTCACCCTATTACGAATTTTAATTCCTTGTTAAACTTGATTATAGAGATCTAAAGACAGATTTTTGCTATATATTTGGATTTTTTTTTTGCCTCTTCAACCTGTCTTTATCATTTGGTCACTTATAAATCACAGAATATATACATTTACATAAAAATACACACATTTATCAGTACGTTAATCATAGAAAAATCAAAGATTAAAGGAGAATATGTTCTCTTTAAAAATTCGCACCATCAAAATGAATTATAATAAATTCACAATCCAAATGTTGCCCTGGTTTGTGAGGTAAGCTGTCTACAATGCAAGAAAACAAGAATACAGGGTCAGTGTGAGCCCCAACATTGTAGTGCAATGGAAACCATGATTGAAGCCTTAAATTACATATGCTAGTATATTGCAACTTTTTACAAAAAGTTTTCGAGTTTTTTCGGTTTTTAGATTAAAACTTTTAGATTCTGATTATTTTTATTAAAAAAAATGGAAAACAGACACATACTTGAGTTTCCTAACTAATGAGAAGGCCATAAAGTGCTATTAATGCATCAAGAGTTCAAGGATTGGGAATTTTGAAACTTTCATAGAATGAATTTGTGGCCTCCTTAACACTCTAGATGGGTGGACATGATGCTGTGATTGAATTTAGCAAAGCTTATTATTGACATGATATATTGATGAGACAGATTTAATAGAATGAAAAAACACACATGCAATGAGTTGGACCTTAAGGGGTATTCCCATAATTTTGATGATAACAAATAATTGGATAATAAAAAATTTAACCATATTTTGTGTTTTAAGAGTTTAGACAAGATAAATGTTCCTTAAATCGCAAAAGATAGTTGATTCAAGGGATTGAAGTTCAAAAATTAAAATTGAAAAGTCATTCACACCTGTGACACAAATGTCACACCCGTGAATCCAATTCACACCTATTAAAGCAAATAGTCACCCCTGTGAAGCTGTTTTTTCATACCCGTGGAAGACAAAGTCAAGCCTGTGAAGCTTGTGCGCGCCAAATCTTGATATTCCATTGTTCATGGCTGTAAAACATTTGGCCTACCCATGAAGCACAAACTGTTACGCACGCCTATGAAAAAATGTCACGCTCATGAAGGGTTTTGCATATTATGGAAAAAAGCATTCATGGCCAGCTTCGTCACTTCAGTCATAGCTTCATTAAGAACAGTCACGCCCGTGAAGCTTCAGTCACGCCCGTGAACTTGTGTATTTAATGTTGACAAATGCAAATGGAAAAATGTTTGAACGACTAGTTTTACATTGAATACACCCTAAAATGTTATATTTCTCAAAGGAAGTATAAATACGACTTATTTATGAACTTTCAGGGCTTAGACAACAAATTATTAAGCATCTAATCTTTGTAAAGCTATTGTGCATTCATTAAAACTTCATCTACTTACAATGTCTGTTCTGAAAACCATTATTGCTCAATTGGTTAAGCTTTTTTTATTATTAGTAAGTGTTTTCATTCTTGTAATCAAATATTCATTAGTGGGTTTGAGTTATTTTGGTAGTGAGTGAATATTTGTAAGAGTTTTTGTGTGCGTCATCAAAAAAACAAAGAATTTGGTTGTTATGTTAAAACACAAGGATTGTTATTGGGTTAGGTGTTAGCCAAGAAAGTAAAACACCATAGTTGAGAATGAGCTAAGAAAATTTCATTGTAACACTTTGTGTTAGTGAAATATCCAATTGAGATTGGGGAAAGTACGGTTTGTTAACACCCGAGCCTCTATAAATCTTATATCTCTATCTCTTTACTTTTTTATTTATTCTTAGTCATCTACTTGGAGCAAAATTTTATTTGTCCACCAATTCAACCTCCTCTTCTTGGTTATTGTTTTGGACAACAATTGGTATTAGAATTAAGTCTAGCATTCAAACCTAACAAGTGCTAGTAAAGATCAAATTATGGCCAAGAGTTTCATAATCTCAAGTCTTTCTTTGATGGAACAAACTATTCAAATTAGAAATTCAAAATAGAAACTTATCTTAATAATGAAAGAGTAGACATTTAGGACACCGTTCGAAAGGAATGAACACATCCAACAAGATGGAACACCTATGGAGAAGATGAAATCATTCCAAGAGATGATTGGACGAAGCCTCAAAAAAAGCAAATGGCGAAAATATGAAAACCATGATTATTCTAATAAGTTTTCTATCAATTGAAGAGTGTTGTAGAATTCAACATTGTCCAACCGCTTACTATATTTCGAAAATATTGGAGAACTACCATGAAAGCACAAAGCAAGTGAAGTCTAAAAATGTTCAACTTCTTATAATCAAATATGAACTCTTCAAGATGAAGCCCAACGAGACCATAACGAAATGACCAACCAACTTCTTCCCATTGTTAATGGCATGAGAAAGCTTGAAAAGTATTATAGTTTAAAAGATGTAAACAACAAAATTCTAAAGAGTCTTCAAATGAAAGTGGTTGAACATATAGTTTTATATTGAATACACTATAAACAGTTTTATTTCTCAAATGAAATATAAATACAACTCATTTATGAACTTTCAGGGGTTAGACAACAAATTATCAAACATCTAATCTTTGTAAAACTATTATACATTCATTAAAACTTCATCTACTTACAATCTCTGTTGTGAAAACAATTATTGCTCAATTTGTTGAGCTCTTTTGGTTAGTAAGTGTTTTCATTCCCGTAATCAAATACTCATTAATGGATTTCAGTTATTAGAGTAGTGAGTGAAATACTTGTAAGAGTTTTTGTGTGAGTCATCAAAAGCATAGAGATTTAATTGTTGTGTTAACTATTAAAATACAAGGGTTGTTACTGGGTTAGGTGCTAGCTAAGAGAATAAAACATCATAGTTGGAAGTGAGCTAAGAAAACTCAATTGTAACACTTTGTGTGTTAATGAAATGCCCAATTGATTGGGGAAAATGTAGAGTTTGTTATCATCTGAACTTCTATAAATATTATGTCTTTATTTCTCTACTTTTTTATTTATTTTTAGTCATTTGCTTATAGTAAAATTTTATTTGACAACCAATTTAATACCCCTTTCCCCCCTCCCCCTCTTCTTGGTTATTGTTTAGGGCAACACAATGTAATTCACATCTTTATTAACTATGTGCATCATCAAGAATGCAGTATTGAAAACATCAAATAATATAATGTGATGATTTGGTTTCAAGATTATATTTATAATAGGTCCTGCAACAAAAGTATAATAAATAAAAATTAAAGAAGGGTTAAGAAATAAAAGTAAAGGGGGGTTACAAATTTTTGAATTTACCTATAATATGGAATGAAGGGCACTCGATGGGTGATGAAAATGCATTAGCAGCAAGCTTAGGTTGGCCAACATTGTATCCTAGGAACTTAGACCCAGATATCAGTATCAGAAACTTGATCTTTGGTATCCTTGTAAAAGCCCGACCCTACAATTTTAATAATTACAATGCAATAGAGTTTATTACTTCACATTTCTATATCACAAATATTTATAAATTCAAGACACATTACTTATAAAATTGAGGAAGCATCAAGTGACCAAATGTAAAATATACATTGAAAAGCCTAAAATGCATTTTCCACACCTGTGCTTGCATGCCTGGCACTGCCGCTGCAATAAATGCTCCCTAATATTCATAACCAAATACAAAATTTTCAAAAACCATGAAAAAATATAAAATTTTGAATAGTTTCATGAAAATTGGATTACAACAAAATATAATTTTCCATAAAATTAAGTTCACTTAACCAACTCTTCAAATTTAAGACCAAGATAATCCAATTTCTAACAAAATTAGAGTATTGACAACTGTACATATTCATATGCTCTCCACTTGTATCAATACGTCCTCTTGGACCAATAGATTTCTTATACATCAGAATTTATGAATTTCTATCTCCACTAATGACTATGAAACTCTCCTCTACACCCTCTTTCCTTCTCATCACTTATCCTACTCAATTTTTATCTTCTACAACAGCCCTCAAAACATCAGTTCACAGATAAATACCTAATAGTAGAAACACCATACCTTCTCTGTCAATTAAGGCTACGGTTCGTATGAGCATGCACAAAAAGGGGTCAATTATTTATTGCCCTCAAAAGACGTGATGGTTCACAAAAATATAAGGAACCAAGCGTTGCTTCAAAAGAAGAATTTGTATTCCCTTTTTATTTCAGCCTAGTCTATGCAAAAAAGGTATACACAAAATATTAAGAAAATTTATTTCAATTCTCAATTATCTTATTATTTTGCATTGTTCTTAACACATTATTTACTTTATGATTACCTACAAAATTGCACTTTGCTATCTTCTGTATATGTCAATTTCCATAGAATATGTATGGCTTAAGATTCAATTTCCATAGAATATGTATGAGTTAGATTAGGACTTAGTTATCCTTTTTCGTAAAGGATTCCAAGGACTTAGGGCTATAAATACTCATTTAGGCTTATTTTACAAAGTATGAATGAATAAAAACGAATTTGAGCATTCTCTTTAAAGTGAAACAGATTTGCATCTCTTTATTAGTTTTAGGAATTAGTTACTTATCAAGTGATATTGCTTGTGACATGGATATTCTTAATAAACCTTATAATCTTGGTTCTTTGTTACATTAGTTAGCTTTGAGTCAGATTCAATTTATGATCACCATAACTTAAGGTTTGTTTACCTTGTCTTGTTAAGGGGTTTCAAAGCACGGTTTTTGGGGTTCCGCATCAGTTTGGTATCGGAGCTTTTGGTTATATAACCATTATCTATCCTTTAAAATTGTTTTCTAGTTGTTAAGTTAGCTAGATTTAAATTCTGCCATTAGAGTTATCTTAGGAAAAATTTCGGTCATAATGAGTAAAATTGCATTTTGGATTTCTTTTCAATTCTTTAATATGTTTGAGGTTTATTTAGTATTAATAGTTTTTGATTAATGTTATTTGAGTTTTTACTAAATCTTTGTTCACTTTAGTTTTCTTTCTTTTTCTGTCCTTTTTGCATCTAATTACATTAGTTAAGTCTAATTTGCATTCTTAGATTTAATTTGAACAAAAATCAATACCATACACCTATTTACATTCGTGTATAGCTTTAAATATAATAAATTTCTTTCACATCAGTTTGCTTCTAGACTTTGTCCCATTCATTCTTGTTAGGCTTTATTGTTAATTCTTAGCATAGATCACTTGCGTATTGTTTGATTTTGTTTTTGGTTCTTACTTGTAATTTTGAGATTCAAACTTTGAGTGGTAAGAGGCAAGAGAGGTGAAGGTAAAAGTCACTATTTGTGTGAAATTCGAGTGGTATATAGTCTATTTTGAGAGAAACATGTGAGGTAGTGATTTTGAGACCATTGTGCCCCATTATTACTTTCTTGAATTACTAACAATGTCAAAGGAAAACATAAGGGGAAGTAGCGAACGAGAGGATCAGCCCAAACTCATACCATTAGAGGCTATCCAATCTGGATTCCAAAGGCTATTCTCCATGATTAAATCTTTTGTTTTTCTGGAATTTGAAGTGCTTTGTTACATTAGTTAGCTTTGAGTCAGATTCAATTTATGATCACCATAACTTAAGGTTTGTTTACCTTGTCTTGTTAAGGGGTTTCAAGGCACGGTTTTTGGGGTTCCGCATCAGTTTGGTATCGGAGCTTTTGGTTATATAACCATTATCTATCCTTTAAAATTGTTTTCTAGTTGTTAAGTTAGCTAGATTTAAATTCTGCCATTAGAGTTATCTTAGGAAAAATTTCGGTCATAATGAGTAAAATTGCATTTTGGATTTCTTTTCAATTCTTTAATATGTTTGAGGTTTATTTAGTATTAATAGTTTTTGATTAATGTTATTTGAGTTTTTACTAAATCTTTGTTCACTTTAGTTTTCTTTCTTTTTCTGTCCTTTTTGCATCTAATTACATTAGTTAAGTCTAATTTGCATTCTTAGATTTAATTTGAACAAAAATCAATACCATACACCTATTTACATTCGTGTATAGCTTTAAATATAATAAATTTCTTTCACATCAGTTTGCTTCTAGACTTTGTCCCATTCATTCTTGTTAGGCTTTATTGTTAATTCTTAGCATAGATCACTTGCGTATTGTTTGATTTTGTTTTTGGTTCTTACTTGTAATTTTGAGATTCAAACTTTGAGTGGTAAGAGGCAAGAGAGGTGAAGGTAAAAGTCACTATTTGTGTGAAATTCGAGTGGTATATAGTCTATTTTGAGAGAAACATGTGAGGTAGTGATTTTGAGACCATTTTGCCCCATTATTACTTTCTTGAATTACTAACAATGTCAAAGGAAAACATAAGGGGAAGTAGCGAACGAGAGGATCAGCCCAAACTCATACCATTAGAGGCTATCCAATCTGGATTCCAAAGGCTATTCTCCATGATTAAATCTTTTAATGAGAAGATGGAGAGACAAAATCGAAAAATTGAAGAGGTGAGACAACAAAGCACTTCAAATTCCAGAAAAACAAAAGAAGAGTCACGGACTCATGGGAAATGGAACATTCACAATTCTGGAATAGGGAGGTTTCGGCCTCAAGAAGAAGATGAGGACTTTGATTCTTATGATGATGAAGATGATGCCCATTCAACAAGGAGGAAAGGAGGAGATAAGCATGATAGCAACATCAACTCCATCAAAATGAAAATTTCACCTTTTAAAGGGAGGAATGAAGTTGAAGCATACCTAGAATGGGAGACAAAAGTGGAGCTCATTTTTTAATGCCACAACTATAGTGAAGAGAAAAAAGGTAAAACTTGTTATTGAATTTACTGATTATGCTCTTGTTTGGTGGGATCAAATCATGATGACTAGAAGAAAGAATGGAGAAAGACCCATTTGAACATGGGAGGAGATGAAGAGGGTGATGAGAAAACGATTTGTGCTCACCTATTACTATAGGGAGTTGCACCAAAAATTGCAACGCCTTATACAAGGATCCATGACTGTTGAAGATTACCACAAGGAGATGGAGATGGCAGGAGGATCCAAAAGTCACCATGGCACGTTTCCTAGGTGGTTTGAAGAAACATATTGCTAATGTTGTTGAATTACAACACTGTGGACTTTGAAGACATGGTCAATATGGCCATAAAAATGAAAAGCAACTGAAAAGCAAAGGGGCAACAAGGAGTTACATGAATTCCCCATCCAAATGGAGTTCAAAATGGCCTAAAAAGGAAGAAAATGGTAAAGAAAAGGTGATTTGACACAAAAGAGTAAGGAAAGAAAAATGGGCAAAAGATGATGGGAAATCAAAAACACATAGTGCTAATGATAAACAAAGTAAAATTAAATGTTTTAGATGTTTGGGCGTGGGGCATATTGCATCTCAATATCCTAATAAAAAAACTATGTTATTAAAAGATAATAGTGTAATTGATAGTGATAGTGATGGTATGCCTTTCTTAGTGGATGCTAGTGATTGTGATGATGATACTGTGCAATATGGTAATGATGTGCATTTTGAATCTTTGGTTGTTATGAGAGCCTTGAATATGCATGTTAAAGATGAAACTAGTGATCAAAGAGAGTATTTTTCATGCACGTTGCATAGGCAATGGAAAGGCATGTAGTTTGATTATTGATGGAGGTAGTTGTACTAATGTGGCTAGTGCAACACTTGTTGAAAAGTTGGGTTTGAATTGTATTAGGGATCCTAATCCATATAAGTTGCAATAGTTGAATGAATGTGGTGAAATAAGGGTGAATAAACAAATGATGCTTGCATTCTCTATTGGTAGATATAAGGATGAGGTGTTATGTGATGTTGTACATATGCATGCTAGTCATATTTTACTTGGAAGGCCTTGGCAATATGATAGGTGCGTGATGCATGATGGGTATAGGAATCGGTATTCTTTTAGCTTGAATGACCTAAATTACATTCTTGCACCTTTATCTCCATTGGAAGTATATGAAGACCAAATGAAAACCCAAAAATCCATTATGGGGAATTCGGGCAGTGAGGCAAGTTCAAGTAAACGAATTGAGAGAAAAGAGGACTTAAGTGGTAAAAATGAAAGAAATACAAATAAAGGCCCAATGGCGAGTGATGGCGCAAGAGAGAAAAGTAAGGGTGAGATTGTGAAGAGAGAGAAGAAAGTGAGCTTGTATGCAAGGGAGAAAGACTTGAGAGGTGTTTTTCATGAACAAAGGAGTCTTATTGAACTTCGGTATAAGGAGAATCTTTTAATTTTGACTGACATTGACATTTGTTTGTCTAGTATTTTTTTGTCTTTGTTGCAGGAATTTGAGGATGTCTTTCCCGAAAAGATTCCTTAAGGCCTCCGTCCATTAAGAGATATTAAACATCAAATTGACTTTGTTCCCGGAGCTGTCATATCAAATAGACCAACCTATAGAACCAATCCCGAGGAGACAAAGGAGATACAAAGACAAATTGAAGAGCCTTTGGAGAAGGGTACGTGAAGTAAAGCTTGAGTTCATGTGTCATTCCTGTGTTGTTAGTGCCTAAAAAGGATGGATCTTGAAGAATATGTGTGGATTGTCGCGTCATTAATAAAATAATAGTAAAGTACAGACATCCTATTCCTCGACTTGATGATATGCTTGATGAATGTGGGGCACGTTACTTTTTCAAAATTAATCTTAAAAGTGGTCATTCTCAAGTTAGGATGAAAGTAGGAGATGAATGGAAAACCACTTTTAAAACTAAAGAAGGTTTATATGAGTGGTTGGTAATGCCTTTTGGTTTAACTAATGCACCTAGTACTTTCATCAAACTTATGAATCATGCTTTGAGACAACTTATTGGTAAGTTTGTTGTGGTGTATTTTGATGATATACTTATATATAGTAAATGTTTTGATGATCATATTATGCATGTTAGGATTGTATTAAAAGTATTTAGAAAAGAGAAATTGTATACCAACTTAAAGAAGTGCATGTTTGCTAGTGAAAAACTTGTATTTCTTGAATTTGTTATTAGTGCTAAAGGAATTGAGATAGATGAGGAAAAAGTGAAAGTTATTAGAGATTGGCCAACTGTCATATCCGCTAACTTAGGCACTAAGTCGCACGTGTCGCGAAATTAATACATTTGACCGATCGGAGTCCAAATTCAGATTTTGACATGGATTTATGAAGTAATGATTTAATTATGTTGATATATGCTTAATAAAGTATATAAAGAGTTTAAAAGAAGTTAGAAATGGTAAATGATTAAATTACAAATTTGACTAGTTTTGAGTGTCAATTTGCAATTTACCGAGAATTAAAAGATCTTATGAGTTGTTTGTTAGTTAAAAATAAGTTTTGGACATGATTATATATATATGGCCGATTTGTTTAAGGAAAGAAAGAGGATTAATGTGTTATTATGTTAATTGATCAAATGTTGATATATAAGTCAAAGGTGTGGGTCCCTAGTTGGACTTTTTCTTTCTCTTTCTTTTTCTTCCTTCTTTTCTTCCTTCTTCCTTAACATTTCTTCTTTTTTTTCTCTACCCAAACTTGTGAATCCTCCATAACCAACCTTGAGTTCTAGTGAGAGAAAGGAAGGGAAGAGAGGGAAAAGAACAAGACAAAGTGATTTTCATGATCTACAAGTCTTGGAGAAGCTTGGAAGAGCAAGAAAGAGGAAGAACAAACAAGTTTAGTGGAGAGAGAGAATCTCTAAGGTTGTGATCAAGTGAAGAAAAGTGTAAAGGTAAGAAACTTTTCTTTTCTCTTTCATCTTTTCTTAAGGAAGTTAGGGTTTTGAGCTCATTTAAACCTTATATGGAAAGAGAGAGAGTTTAGGGTTTAGAAAATTTTGAGAAAGTAAGGCTTTGATGATGATTTTATAATGTTGTAGGAGTTCCAAGTGACAAGGAACAAGCTCAAGGGAGTAAAGGCAAAGAGAAAGCTACCTAGAAGAGTGAAGGAGAAAAATAGAGTTGTGTGCATAATTTAAGGCAATAGTCTATCGTTGTTTGAAATAATGCATGTTTAACATGATAATTAATAATTGAATTGCACTAACGATGATTATGGCATGAAACCATAAGTTTAGATATAAAGAATGAGATTTTGTGATATGTTAAGTAATGTATGTTAAAGAATTGAGTTATGATAAAGGCGTTTATACGTATCAGAACATGATATGTTGAGTAAAGGACTTTAGAAATGCATGAGTTTATATTTGGTATGACTTGGTGCAACTAGAAATGAATAAGGAAAGTGAATATGCAGGTTTCCTGCAGATAATCACGGGCGTGACTTTTGGGTCACGGGCGTGAACTTGCTAAGTTCACAGGCGTGATTGAATTGTATCACGGTTGTGACTTCTGTGTGGTAATGACACTATTCATCTCAAAAGCATTCACGGGTTTGAATCTCGAACATGAACTAATTCACGGACATGAATGAGTAATTACAGCCGTGAATGCTCTGTTTTTAGTAATTATGAACATTGTTAACTAATGAAGTGAGGTAAGTAGCTGAAAAATATTATTTATCCAGTAAAATAAGAATGTTGATATGTTTGGAAAGGTAATTAAGTAAAGATATATGAATAATGTGGAAATATGGATATGTCCATTACTCTAACTCCGGACTATAAACAGGATAGATGACATGTCATTATGGAGGCGATTGGTACTGTACTATATGAGATATTTCTCAGTCAATGTGGCTTTAGCTCTAGGAGCGTAATTGACTTAAGATGCTCAGTTGAGCCTACATAAATCGAGGACAATGTGGCTTTAGCTATGGGAGCGCTCTTGGTCCGATAATTCATATATTATGATATATTACTTAATCAATATGGCTTTAGCTCTGGAAGCATCATTGATTTGAGAAACTCGGATGAGCCAGCTAGTGGACAGAGTGGTTATAGCTCTGGAAACACCCCTGATCCATAACTCGTATCCAGTTAGTCCAATTTAGAGTGATGCGGGCGAACTAATGAAGTTAAGTTGAAAGATAGTGCAAAATAATATGAAATTAATATAGAATATTAAAGAGATGAAAAGAGTAACTTATAATTAGAGATAAATGAAAATAACATTGTACATGTATACATTATGCTCATAATCTCATGAAATAGGGACATGAGGGGAAGAATAGCATGAAAAAATATTAATGCATAAAATGACATATGTTAATGTTTGTTGCATAACATAGTATATTGCCTTATTTATATACACCACTAAGCCTAGAGCTTAGCGTGAGAGTTTTCCTTCCGCGCAGATATAGAAAGGTAGCTGAAAATTGTAGAATAAAGCAAGCGGTGATCCTAGTTAATTAAATCAGCCGATCTTGAAATAGTAAGTCACAATCTTTTGAACTTTTAAATTTTGTTTTTCATATTATATACTTCAAAATTTGTAAATTGACTTTCATAGTTTGTTAAGAATTAACTTAATATTTATAATTACTATCTTATGTAAATAAAAAGAAACATTATTTCTTGTATATCTATGAGCTAAGAGTTTAAAAAAATTATGTATGACTTTCTAGCATTTATTAAAATAATGATTTGAAAAAATCAATGTAGCGCTCACTTATCCGGGCACATGCTATTTGGGTAAAGGGGTGTGACACCAACGCCTGCTAATGTTAGTAAGGTTATGAGTTTTCATAGATTGACTAGTTTCTATAGAAGGTTTGTTAAAGATTTTAGTTTCATTGCAACACCTTTAAATGAGTTAGTTAGAAAGGATGTTAAGTTTGAATGGACTCAATCACAGGAAAAGACATTTAATTTGCTTAAAGATAAACTATGTAGTGCACCTATTTTGTCTTTGCCAGAATTTAACAAAACTTTTGAGCTTGAATATGATGACTTAGGAGTTGGCATAGGAGTTGTTTTAATGCAGGAGGGACAACCAATAGCATACTTAGTGAGAATTTGCATGGAGCTCAATTGAATTATTTCACCTATGATAGGGAATTATATGCTTTAGTGAGAGCCTTGAACGTGTGGCAACATTATCTTCTTCTTAAAGAGTTTGTCATACATACTGATCATGAGTCCTTAAAGCATTTGAAGAGACAAATATAACTCAATAGACGACATGGCAAGTGGGTGGAATTTATTGAGACATTCCCATATATGATAAAATACAAGCAAAGTAAAAATAATGTGGTGATTGATGCACTTTCAAGAAGATAAACTTTAATTTCTACTTTAAGTTTTAAATTGTTGGGATTTGAACAAATTTGTAGGAAAATTAGGAAATTAGCATAATTCCTTTTTCTGTTATTATTTCCTTTTCTTTATTATTTCCTTTTCTTTTTGATTTACTTCCTTTTGTATTCCTTGATTCTAAGAACATTAGTCCTATATAAACTTGTGTATTCCATTGTAATAAAATAAGACTGAGAGAGTATTATTTTCTCTCTATTTCTCTTCATGGTATCAGAGCCAACTGTTCTGTAATTTCAGACAGTTTTTCTAGAGTTTTAATACCCATCATTATAGGGTTTTAATACCCATCATTCTAGAGAGGGAGTTGACTCTCATCGCCCACACAGGAAGAAAGACCAGCCGCCGATCATCTTTCCGGTTGGAGTTGGTCACCAGTAACAACCGCGCGTCACTACACGTGCCGACCAGAGCATTCGCCGGAGTTACACGAGCCGGCGTGTGAGACGTCTTCCGATCACCTTTTTGTGAGGTTTTTTGTTGCAGACCCTATTTCTAGTTATTCCGACCCTATCTAAGTGTGTTTGGTTAGATTTCTAGCTGTTTCACTTTTTTTCTCTTATTGTTCGTTGTGGATTACTGTTCTATGGAATTTGTTTTCGGGCAATTATGACAAGCCACAATTACTGGAAAACAACCTTGACCGGCTCTACTAGTAGAGACTCAACCATGTTAGAAGAAAATATTTTCACTATAAATTTCATACCTTTCAGTAATCCTACAGGAGGAAACACTAATTCATTTCAAATGAACATTCACCGGTTTAATGGGAAAAATTATGTGGAATGGTCTCAAACTATTCGCCTGATTTTGGAAGGCAAGGGAAAGCTTGGTTATCTAATAGGAGAAGTAATAAAACCAGCAAATGAGGATCCAGCTCTCAGGACCTAGAAATCTGAAAATTCTTTAATTATAGCATGGTTGGTAAATTCTATGGAACCTACAATAGGTAAGCCGTTTATGTTTCTACCGATTGCTAAGGATGTTTGGGAAGCAGTTAGGGATACGTATTCAGATATGGAAAATTCCTCATAGACTTTTGAGCTAAAGTCTAAACTTTGGCATGCAAAACAAGGCAATCGAGATGTAACCTCCTACTACAACGAGTTGATGGTTTTGTGTCAGGAATTAAACCTATGTTATGATGATGTCTAGGAATGTGCAAATGATAGTGTCAAATTCATGAAAAGACAGAAAAATGATTGTGTCTTCATGTTCTTGGCAGGCTTAAATAAGGAGTTGGATGAAGTACGAGGCAGAATTCTGGGAAAGACTCCTCTGCCAACAATTCGTGAAGTTTTTTCAGAAGTTAGAAGAGAAGAAGCACGACAGAATGTGATGCTTAAAAAATTTTGTCCCATCGACACCTCAGAAATGGATAGTTCTGCTTTAGCAACACAGAAATTTCAGGAGAGGTTTCAGGAGGAAGGAAAAAATGATGGAAAAAGACTGTGGTGTGAACACTACAAAAAACCATGGCACACACGAGAGACTTGTTGGAAAATTCATGGCAAACCAAAAAATTTAAAAAAAAAAGTTTTTGGAGGGGGCCGTGCACTTCAGGCTAGTGTTTCAAATCAGGAGTAATAGTCTTCTACGAGTTCGTTTCCTTTTATCTAGGAACAGATAGACCAACTGTACAAGCTTCTCGAGTCTCAAACAACTCCTTGTTCCTTAGCTCACAAAGGTAACTATTTTCAAACTGCTCTTCTTAGTGTCAATTCTAATCATACCTGGATCATTGATTCTGGTGCGACTGACCATATGACTGGAGTGTCGAGTCTTTTTTCTTCATATAGTCCTTGTGCAGGGAATCAAAAAATTAAAATTGCAGATGGCTCTCTTTCAGCCATTGCAGAAAAAGGTTCTATTGTAGTGTCTCCCTCACTTACTCTTCATGATGTTCTTCATGTTCCTAAACTTTCTTGTAATTTGTTATCTATTAGTAAGCTAGTTTATGATCAAAATTGTCAAGTTAATTTTTTTCCAACTCATTGTGTGTTTCAGGATTTGACCTCGGGGAGGATGATTGGCAGTGCAAGACAGAGTGGAGGACTTTATTTCTTTAATGATGGTTTTGATTCGAGGCAACAATCCAACCAAATAAGTATCTGTTTTGAATCTATCTCTGTTTCCAATAATAATGTTATGTTATGGCATTTTAGATTAGGTCATCCTAATTTTAAATACTTAAAACATTTGTTTCCTAAATTATTTGGTAATAAAGATTCATCTCTGTTTCATTGTGAAATTTGTGAGATTGCAAAACATCATCGTACTTTTTTTCCCTACAACCATACAAACCATCACAACCTTTCACTATGATTCATAGTGATGTTTGGGGTCCTAATAAAATAAGTACACCCACTGGAAAAAAATGGTTTATTACTTTTACTGATAATCATACTCGACTTTGTTGGGTATTTCTATTAAAAGAAAAATCGGAGGTTGGAAAAGTTTTTAAAAATTTCTACAATATGGTGCAGACTCAGTTTCAAACCAACATACAAGTTTTTAGAAGTGATAATGGAAAATAATATTTCAACATAATCTTGGGAGATTTTTTTCTAGAAAAAGGGATCATTCATCATAGTTCTTTTGTTGATACGCCTCAACAAAATGGAGTTGCTGAAAGAAAAAAATAGACATCAATTGGAGGTGACTCGTGCATTAATATTTACAACAAAAGTTCCTAATTATTTGTGGGGAGAAACTGTTTTAACTGCATCCTACTTAATAAATAGAATGTCTTCCAGAGTTTTACAATATCAAACTCCTTTTCAAGTTTTCACAAAAAGTTTTTCCCATGTCCGACTTTCTACCAATCTCCCTTTAAGAGTATTTGGATGTACAGCTTTTGTTCATGAACACAGAAAAATTGGAAAACTTGAACCTAGAGCTATAAAGTGTCTTCATTGGTTATTCCCCACATCAAAAGGGATATAAATGTTTTGATCCAATATCAAAAAAAAAAATTTGTCACAATGAATGTCACTTTTTTTGAAACACAATCTTTTTTTAAGGATACTCATCTTCAGGGGAAGACTTGTAAGGAAGATTCATTTGTCAAGCACTGTGATGATGTATTTTTTAAAGAGAATGTAATTATTTCTCAGAATTCCGAGTCTAGTGCACCTACAGCAAAAGTCCAGGATTTATGTGTTGAAACTCCTCCTATTATGAGTGATGTTTCTCCTACATGTAGTCCTACATTTGAAAATCAAAATTTTGAACTTCAATCTTTGGAAATTAAAAATACAGGACAACCTACTACAATGTCACAACGTGTTAATAGATTCATAGAAGGTGACCAAACTTGGAAAATGACTGTTTACTCGAAGAATAATCATAAACAAAGGAAAGAAGAATTGACTCTTCAGCATAGCCATGATTCCAAACTAAGGGCAAATCAACAATTTGACTCTAGCACAGGTAATTCTCATTCTCTTCCTGAGACTTCAGATGTTGATATCCCTATAGCTCTTTGCAAAGGAATTAGATCTTGTACTAGATACCCTCTATCCAATTTTGTGTCATACTCAAATTTATCTCCATCCCTTTCTATATTCACATCTAAATTGTCTAGTGTAGAAATTCCTAACAATGTATAGGAGGCTCTAAAAATTCCAAAGTCAAAAGAAGCAGTACTTGAAGAAATGAGAGCTCTTGAGAAAAACAATACTTTGAGTGTTATGGTATTGCCAGCAGGGAAGACTACTGTAGGATCTAAATGGGTTTTCACTGTTAAATACAACTCTGATGGTTCAGTAGAGAGATACAAGGCTCGCTTGGTAGCTAAGAGATTTACCCAGACATATGGTATAGATTATTCTGAGATCTTTGCTCCTGTTGCGAAATTGAACACGGTGAGAGTACTTTTATCTATTGCTACTAATCTGGATTGGCCTTTGCAGCAATTAGATGTAAAGAACGTCTTTCTCAATGGAGATTTGGATGAGGAAGTTTACATGGATAGTCCACTGGGTTTTGAGGAAAAATTTGGCTCCAAAGTGTGCAGACTAAAAAGGTCTTTATATGGCCTCAAACAATCACCAAGAGCTTGGTTTGAGAGGTTCACACGATTTGTAAGAAAACAAGGATATTCTCAAGGACAAACTGACCATAACTTGTTTTTCAAATTATCTTCTGAAGGAAAGGTGGTTGTATTAATAGTTTATGTTGATATTATTCTTATAGGAGATGATATGGTCGAAATGGATAGATTAAAGAAGACTCTTGCATCAGAATTTGAAATCAAAGATTTGGGAGCTCTAAGATATTTTCTTGGAATGAAAATTGCCCGTTCAAAGAAAGGAATTGTGGTATCTCAACGTAAATATATTTTTGATCTCTTAAAAGAAACTGGGATGAATGGTTGCAGACCGGCCGAAACTCCTATTGATCCCAATGTGAAACTTTGGGAAAAAGGAAATGTTCCTGTTGATACTAGTACATACCAGAAACTAGTTGGAAAATTAATCTACTTGTCTCATACTAGACCGGATATTGCTTTTTCAGTCAGTGTTGTTAGTCAATTCATGCATGCACCTTATGAAGAACATCTTCAGGCAGTATACCGGATTCTAAGATACTTGAAGTCTTCTCCTGGAAAAGGCCTGTTTTTTAAGAAAACTAATCAAATGAGTATTGAAGTATTTACAAATGCAAATTGGGTTGGCTCTGTAACTGACAGGAGATCTACTTCAGGGTATTGTACCTTTGTATGGGGAAACTTTGTTACTTGGCGAAGTAAAAAACAAAGTGCTGTTTCCCGGAGAAATGCAGAGGCTGAATTTAGAGCGATGGCCCAAGGAATTTGTGAGGTCCTGTGGATTCAAAGAATTCTTAAAGAACTTGGGAAGAAGGTGGAACTTCCTTTGAACTATATTGTGATAACAAGGCTGCAATAAGTATAGCTCATAATCCTGTTCAGCACGATAGAACAAAGCATATTGAGATTGATCGACACTTTATCAAGGAAAAACTTAAAGCTGGAACTATTTGTTTACCTTTTGTTCCTTCGAGTCAACAGACAGCAGACATCTTGACCAAGGGTCTTGGAAGGCATGCTTTTGAGCATTTGATAAGCAAGTTGGGCATGATTAACATCTATACACCAACTTGAGGGGGAGTGTAGGAAAATTAGGAAATTAGCATAATTCCTTTTTCTGTTATTATTTCCATTTCTTTATTATTTCCTTTTCTTTTATTATTTCCTTTTCTTTTTGATTTACTTCCTTTTGTATTCCTTGATTCTAGGAACATTAGTCCTATATAAACTTGAGTATTCCATTGTAATAAAATAAGATTGAGAGAGTATTATTTTCTCTCTATTTTTCTTCAAAATAAAAGAACTTTATGCCACTGATCGTAATTTTGCTAATTTGTATGATGTGTGTGAACAAACTGTTTTCTGAAATTTTATAGGCATAATGAATATTTGTTTAGGGATGGTAAACTTTGCATGCCTATATGTTCTTTAAGTGAGCTACTTGTACGTGAAGCTTATAATGGGGGTTTAATGGGCATTTTAGTATTAACAAGACTTTGGATATGTTGCATGAACACTTTTATTGGCCACATATGCGTAAGGATGTTGAAAGAATTTGTGCTAAGTGTGTTGCATGTAAACAAGCTAAATCTAAAGTTATGCCTCATAGATTGTATACACCTTTACCTATTGTTAATGCACATTCGATTGATATTTCTATGGATTTTGTATTGAGATTGCCTAGTACTAAGAGAGGTAAAGATAGCATATTTGTTGTAGTTGATAGATTTAGTAAAATGACTCATTTTATTGCATGTGCTAAAACGAATGATGCAACAAATATAGTTGATTTGTTCTTTAGAGAGGTAGTGCGTTTGCATGGTATTACTAAATCTATTGTTTATGATAGATATGCTAAATTCCTTAGTCACTTTTGGCATGTTTTGTAGGGTAAACTTGATACTAAATTGCTATTTTCTACTACTTGTCATCCACAAACTGATGGAAAAATCGAAGTGGTTAATAAGACTTTAGGTGCTCTATTTCGTGGTGTTGTGGGGAGAAATTTAAAATAATGGGAAGATTGTTTGCCATTGGTTGAGTTTGTTTATAATAGATGCATACATTTTTCTACTGGTATTTCACCTTTTGAACTTGTGTATGATTTTAATCCATTAACTCCATTGGATCTAACACCTTTGCCTTATAATGAGTTAACTAATTTACATAGTAAGAAAAAGGCAGATTTTGTGAAAGCTATGCATGAGAAAGCAAAACAGCACTTGGAGAAGAAGAATGAGTCATATGCATGCCAAGCTAACAAGGGGTGTAGAAAAATAGTGTTTGAACCAGGCTATTGGGTGTGAGTGCGTATGAGAAAGGAGAGATTTCCTCATCAAAAGAAGAATAAACTTGATCCTAGAGGAGATGACCCATTTCGCGTACTTAAAAGGATCAATGATAATGCTTACAAGATAGAACTTCCAGGTGAGTATGGTGTTTCTGCATCATTCAATGTTTCAAACCTTACTCCTTTTGACACTGTAGAAAGAGCATATTCAAGGACAAATCTTTTTGAGGAGGGGGGGAATGATGTAGATCAAGGATATGCAAGTCAATAATCACATAAGAATAATGATGCACTAATTATGCCAAGTGGTGCGATCACAAGATCAAGGGTTAACAAGCTAAGGCAAACAATGCAAGGCTATATTCAAAGCGTGGTAATCAAGGAGATCACAAGTGGGGTGTGCATCACAAAGGAGATGGAGTTGATTGAAGACCCAAGACCCATTACTTACCTTGGGACGTGTAGAGAACTAACTTGAAAGAACTAACCCAATGTGTTAAATGAGGCAAAATCCATAAAATTGAAGATTATAAGTCATGTGCAAGTCGTGCAAATCATGTGCAAGACATCATGTTCCAACCATATGCTCAAGATCATGTGTCACGCATATGCCTACTTATGGGATTTGGGCTTAACTTGTAATTAGATTTAATTATGTATGTGGGTTGCCTATTTTAATTATCATAAACTTTAATTAGTGTTAGGCGTGTGGGTTAAGATATGAAGCCCAACCCGCCACCTTAATTAGGTTTCTAGAAGATTTTAATTAGTTGTCCTTATTTGACAAGGATCTGAATTCTTAGTTGTCATATCTCTATTTTTAAAAGATTAAGATTAACTTGAATGTAAATCCCTATCTTTAAGGGATTAGATTAGATTTTAGCTATCTTTTAGGATTTGGGTTAGATTAGGACTTAGTTATCCTTTTTCATAAAGGATTCCAAAGACTTAGGGCTATAAATACACATTTAGACTTATTTTACAAGGTATGAATGAATAAAAACAAATTTGAGTATTCTCTTTAAAGTGAAGCAGATTTGCATCTCTTTATTATTTTTAGGAATTAGTTACTTGTCAAGTGATATTACTTGTAACGTGGCTATTCTTAATAAACCTTATAATCTTGATTTTTTGCTACATTGGTTAGCTTTGGGTCGGATTCAATCTATGATCACCACAACTTAAGGTTTATTTACCTTGTCTTGTTGAGGGGTTTTGTGCATCACATTCTGAGATGAGCAAAGACTACATAGATAATAACATGAAAAGGGATATCTGTCACATTATAATTTAGAGTGATTAAAGTAAACATATCCACGTTAGTAAGTATCCTTTAAAAAAACCACCTACTCTAGAGAATTTTCCCTGCTGCACGGATTTAGAGATTTTGTTAAGGCATTTCTCTTTCTACCCTTAAAGTAAGCCCCTTGATCTGAAATATATATTCTTAATGCCTAAAGAAAAAAATAATAATAAGACAAGGAAATATCAATTGCATTTTGTTGTGATTTAGTATTGTCTTAACCTTTCCTGTTTTCTACATGTGAAATTTCAACTTGCTTTTGCTATAATTTTAAAGTACAAATCCTTAAATACACTGCTCTGATTGAGGTTACAAGATCCAATTAATTGTAGGAACAACAGCAGTAAGTCATTTACAATATCAAACACGACCCTAAAAAATAAAAAACAAACAATGGAGCTTCTAATTTTACTACATTTGGTTCAGCTGCTTTGATACAGAGATTGAAAGCTGGACAGGTAAAATAACTTTTGAGTAGCATATGATGCGACTATTTTTTACAGTAAAATATTAGGACATATAATCAAATAGAATCTACATGTGTTTATGTACTATAACAGGTTCTCCATTTTTTTTAGGCTTTTATTTAGTTGAAAATTTTATGATTATAACTCCCTGCTCTTGTCTAGAACTCATAATTATTCCCAATTTTGATTTCCTTTTAGAGTTAAGACTTAACTGGCAAGGAGTGGGATGGGATGATAGAAAGCTATAGATTGCCAACATGAGTTTTATCTATTACTTTCCCATTTCACTTTCCAAGTTGTGCAGATGTTTTCCTTTTCTTTCTGTTTCAATTGCTTAAGTTGGTCTTTATTAATTAGTATTCTTGGTTTGGCAGTATGGCATCTACAGCAGACATGAATGAGGCTTATGCTGACATTGCTAGAACTGGTTTCTGGGATAGTTCATTATTAATTGCTAAATAGTGGCAGCATTCCTAAGTCAAAATTTTATTGCTAAAAGTTTTTATATTCTTATTTTCTAGTAAGAACAGATCCTGACATGTATGCCTCAGGAAATAATGGTTTTGAGATTTTTATGCGTAAGATGGTTCTGAATTGAATTATTAAGTCTACAAAATCTCATAAGATAGTTTCGTTTATTCATTTTCTTCAAATTTCTTGAAATTTTAAATTGTTAAAAGCTATTGATTTGTTGTATTACAGCTTCTAAATTTTTTATGCTAATCCTTTATATATTTGATTGGTTGCTCAAGGTGATATCTTTTGACATTATAGTCGTGGTTGATGTTGGTATCACATGATTTATTTTGCATGTTAAAGGAAATCTTAGAATACAAAAATTTCATATGAGGTATACTGGAGCCTATCAAACTCTTAAAGTCTAGATTGAGGTCATCAAGTGGTACACGGAGATATATTTGTTCTGCTGATATTTCAATTGTTCATGAAGATTTCGATTCCCTCTTTTTCTGATTTTATCTTTTCTTTTTCTACTTGCTGCTATAAATTAGTTTGATATTTGTTGTTTGTTATTGATATTAATCCTGCATCCGGTTCAAATTTTATGCTTTATTGAATTTTATTTTCCTATTTAATATTTGAGTCATAAATAATGAAAGGCTTCAAAGAGGACTGCTGTAAACAGAGCAGTAGAGGTTGGATGATAACATGTAAGTGGAACAATCATGTGTTACATCTTATGCATGTATAGAAAGGCAGCTGTAAACAAATAGTAACTGAACTTCATATGGTCAAGATACTTTGAGTGAAATATTTTTGTTAATAACTTTCTTTGAGTTGGCAGTATTAGTTGGAAGCCAAGTGCTACAAATTGATTCTTAGGTAATAATCCAGCAAAAGGCATTGTATGCATCTTTAAAATTAAGAGAAAATTTTTCACTAATAAAGTTAGCTGCTAATAAAATTCTTTCAACTTATTTTTCTTCCATCAGTTAATTGCTTATATTTCACCGAAATCATTATTTGGATCAGTTCCTCTATCATAAGTTCCAAATTCCTTAAGCTTTTCCCTTATATTTTATGTGCATATTTACTTGGCTTGAGCAATTTGGAGATCTTCAATTAAGAAACAATAATCTCAAAATCTCTCTGTCGGTCCAAGATAAGTACCCCATACAACTAAACTAACATCTGTGTAGACTTACGCTATTAACTGATCACCCATCTCTTCTTTTATCCGAAAGTTCATATCCTCTTTATTGAGTCCACTTATTCGATCAAATCCTACATTTTTTTTCTTTTTTCTTTTTTCTTTTTTTTGGCGAATTAAGTGAACTTGAAGATCCTACATTCAAATGAATGAGATATAGCGTGCGGCATCTATAGAAGTTATTACTTGAGCTTTCTATGTTACATGACCTTATTATGTTCAGTAAAGAGAAACGAGAAGAATAATATTTTCATTTCGAATTTGACCTCTGTGGTTATTTTTCTAATTTACTTATCTTTAAATGCAAATACTAAATCGAAGTCTTTCATTTTATACAAACTATTCATTACATTCGCGCGGAGTTTTGCCTAGTTTATAATGTAACTCTAAACCAAAAAGTCTTAGCGCTTCACATGAGTAAACATTAGACTAATATTAGTCATTCATAATGAGAGAAATTTTGTCAAAAATTGGGTAAAATTGGTTACAAATTCCAAGTATTAGATTTTACTATCAAGTTCAGATAACAAATTGGCCTTCAATTCCAAGAAAATTGCAGCAAAAGAAAAGAAATTTAAGCCATTTTACCTGGGAGAAGCCAAGCAAACCGTCAAAAGGACCATTATTTATCATATATTCTTCTATATAATCAACGCATTCTTCAAAATTTATGTACTCAGCGGTGTCCTACAATCATAACAAAGCTATTTTTATCCAATTTTTCTTTCCTAACTAAATAATCCAAGAAATCGAACTGTGATTGTAAAAGTTTTCACCTCATTTCTGTGATACCATTCATAAAAAGGAGGATCGAAATAGCCCTCCACATCGGACTTTCCCCGAGCAGGAAATGGGCCATCAAGGAAATGAAGTTGCAGCTTATCAAGCACAGATTGAGGCCATCTTCCTATCAATTTTTGGAGAATTGCAGCACTGGTTCTGAAACCATGAAGGCATAAGATTCTGGGTTTGTTTTGGATATGATTTTCCATCACTAGTTTCGTTTGTCTATTTGTGCTTTTCCCCTCTAGTTGTTTGGCGAAGGATTTACCACTAAATTCACTGTTTGGAACAAGGGCAGAACAGATTGATTGAATTCTTACCAGCCTTGAAAGGTTAAAAGCTGTGGATCCCATCTTTTATGCTTTGGCAGTGATCGAGTAAAACTGCCTCGACTTTGATAAAACTCTTAAATTCGAATGCAGTGAGTTATACTTTGGTACGGTGCGTACCATCTCATCCATCCGATGAAAACGAAGTCACATGACCATACCACAGCGAGTTTTACTTCATTGCGCTGTTTGAGCTTATGAAGAAGCTAAATTTAAGGTTTACTTTTACCTTCTCCTACTCAGCGCCCAGTTAAACACACAGCTATAAATGGTTTCAACTTTCAACTGATCTCTTAATTAGGCTATTTTTAGCATTCGCTAATTTCAGCTGATCTCTTAATTAGGCTATGCTTACCATGAGCTTCAAGTGAAGATTGATCCACTGCACGCTGACCTAGACCAAGAAATCTGGGATCTGCATAAGCAAGTCAGCCAGTTGAAAAATGTATGTTTTGATCATGCAAATAATTTCTTGTTATTTTCATTTTGTTAAATATATTAACTCTTTGTCGTTAATCCTGTAGTTTTTGCAGTTAGATTTGAGTTTTCTATTGCATTTCCTTTTTTGTTTTAGTTTTTGTTTTTTTCTGATGTGATATTTTGATTCAATTAGCAATATTGTTAATATCTTAATTAAATAGATTAGTGCTCTTCTATTTTACCTGGGAGAGCTAAATGCACTACTACATGAAAAGATTATATTGCAACATTTCTCTAGCAGCACTTTTAAAAGGATTATAATAAATATTGTATTGCAGTAATTTTGCAATGGTACAATATTGTTACATAAATTTTTTAACTTAAATTTTTTAACTAAGTGTTTTATTAAATATAAAGTCAAACATTAAATATAAATGTTTCATTAGATATTTTCTAAGCGTGCATATTAATTGTAATACAACAAACAACAAACGACAACCACTGCAATAAATATATGCAACTCTTTTAACAACCGCTGAATTTTTAGAATAATGCAATAATATAAAATAATTATAACAGATATTATGTGTAGCGCGTTTTATAAGCATTGCATATTAATCGTAATGCAACAATCAAAAATTGTTAGCACTTATTACAACTATTGCATATTTATTGTAAAACAAGAAAAATAAATCACTTCAATAGATATAATATTCCCTCCCAATTAATTTTCTTTTTCTTTCTAATCTAATCTTACAATTTATTTATTTATAACTATATTTCAATTTTATTTTAGTATTATATTCTATAATTTTGGTAAACTTTAAAAAATGTTGAACCCTTAATTTTAATTCGGTTTTAATTTTACTAAACTAAAAATAAAATTGAATAAGATATAACTTAATTTTCTCATAAATCTCGCTAATTTAACAACAAATGTCAAATTGTCACAAATACTAATTTAATGACAAATGTTGTAACATTCAATTATTATGACCTATAAATTATATGGGTAATTAAAAAGTTAGAGAAATGGTAGTAATGTGTCTATATTTAGTATAGATTTATTCATATTTTTTATATTTTAATTATAGCTTTTATCATGATTAGTTACTTATTAGTTTTATTTTTTTGTGTTTGTAAGGAAAGAAAAAAATGTGTAGAAGGGAAGCAAAAGGTCTCACGCATGTGAGAAAGTATCGCGTGCGCGAGGGAGAGTTAAAACCAAGACCCTAACGTATATGAAGTGTTGGGTTTTGAAGAATGAATCACGTTCATAAACAAAGTGGAAAAATAAAATGTTCAAAATCCGAAACAAAATATCATACTTGTACCATTAAAATTAATTTATATAAATAAAGAAGTTAGAAATTGTTGGACTTTGAAGGGTATATCCGTCATTTTGATATTAACAAATAAAGTAGCAATAATATATTTAACAATCTGTCTTCTAAGTTTGTTGAACAAGATATATCTTGAATGAAATATGATGTAAGAATGAAAGACAACTTTTGATGATTAAAATAAAAAAAATAGCATGTTCACGCCCGTGATTACTTATGTTCACGCCCGTAACTACTTATGTCACGCCCATGATATAGTTTAGTGTCAACTCTCCAACATTCAAAGTTTACGGCCAGGAACGATCATACCAACTGTGAATGATCAAATCAATCACACCCGTGAACACAACATGTCAAGTTCTTCTAGAGAGCTTCATGGCCAGAGTCACTACTTGAACCATGGATTGGAAGAATGTTCACACCCATGAAAGTATAAAGTCACGTCCGTGATCAAACACTTTAAGTTCTTCCAGAAAGCTTCACGACCAGAGACACCACTTGTACCAAAACTTGGAAGAACATTAACGATCGTGACACATATAGTCACGCCTGTGAATGAGGACAGAGAAACATGTCAGGCGTGAAGGTAAGAGTTTGTTCAACGACTATTTTCGCATTAAATGCACCTAAACGACTATAATTCGCTAAGGAAGTATAAACACAAGTCATTTATGAATCCAACATAAGAGAGAACAACAATTACTTTGAATTTGAAATCTTGTTGTAGCCATTGTGCATTTATTACTTTCAACAAATCCTTTATTCTTTATAAAAATCTATTTGCTCATTATTTCTAAGCATTATAGGTTGGTGAGTGTTTTCATTGTAAGATATTACTCAAGTAAGTTTGGGTATATTGGGTTAAGATTAAAACACTTGTAAGAGTTTATTGTGTGATCTATAAAACACAAGGGAAAATTCTGGGTTAGGTATTAGCCATTAAGAGAAGCAGCATAGTTGGGAGTGAGCTTGTATAACTCCATTGTAACACTTAGTGTGTTAGTAAAACTCTCAATTGAGATTGAGAAGATGAGTAGGGTTTGTTAATACTTGAACCTCTATAAATCTCGTGTGTGATATCTCTTTATTCCTACTTTATTTAATTTTATTCTACATTTAACCCCCCTTCTTGGTTCATTGTTTGGGCAACAATTGGTATCAAAGCCAAGTCTAGCATCAAAGCCTAAAAAGCGCTAGCAAAGATCAAGAAATGACCAATGAAGGATTCTAAAGTCTTAAGCCTTACTTTAATGGAGCAAACTACGCTCATTGGAAGTTCTTGATGGAGACATATCTTGTAGTGAAGGAATTGAAGCTTGGGATAGCATTCAGAAAGAATGGACACCACCAACTAGGAGAGGAGTTGATGGTGAAGAAGAAATCCTTTCAAGGGATGATTAGACAGAGTCTTAACGTAAAGCAAACTTCAAAAACAAAAGGCAATGACCATTCTCGCAAGCTCTCTATCCATTGAAGAATGTGGCAGAATCCAACATGCCCTACTGCATATAGTATAGGGGCCGTGACCCTCCTGAACGATTTTTCCGTGTAATCTCATCATGATCCATCCCAAAATAATTCTCTCATATTTTGGATCTCATCCATGACCATTTTACTTATTTTTCATATCTTCAATGTGTGTGTTCCATTAGGTTCCCAGTTATATTGGCCACTTAAATTATTAATTAATTTAAGCAAGTCATAAGCAATATCTAGCAACACATCATGACCCCTATTTGATCGGAAAGTCAGTGGTTTCACTCGATCCTTTCCATAGATAATTTTCGTGCAATTATTCCTTTAACCATTCTATACCCCCACTTGGTTCAGAATATAGACATGTGTCAACTCCCATTGGACTGACTACATCACGTCTAGTCCAAGTAATGTTAGTTCTTATCCCTAAGTCTCATTACTCTATTAGATATGTCATTGAAAACTATCTTTATGATATTTCCATTAAAAACCAGAGATTTCCGAGTAATGACAACAATAAGAGGCTATGGGTATACACTCTTCTATTAGGAGTGGTGAATCATTTGTCAGTTACCCAATTACCTTCGAATACCTCAAGTTGTATCCAATCACCACCCTATGAGAAACCTCCATAAGGCAATAAGAAATAATGACAAAATACAGAATCAATATCTAAGATATCCTTGAGTACCTCAAGTCTAGGGATACTTGCACCATTGCTATAATAAGATTATCATTGACATTTGAATAGATTATCCATATGATTGTCTCATAGTCGGTCATCCAATGTACTTAGCTACACTTAGCAAGCATCCACATGTTAACTCTAAACATCTCATGATTACAGATTATGAGATCTACTACTCAATCCAATTAAGGAGTGTAACATGTGTTAGTCTATCAGGATTAACAATGTCCCGTCTCATTAATCCTATGACTAGAGATAATTTTAATACTAACATAATTACACGTGATAAGAATCTCAATATTATGATCTCATCATGATTTCCTTCATGCTATGGTATGTATCAAGGACTTCATTAATTGATTTAAGATCACTTTCAATTCATATATCAAATGACCATCAAATTAATGAAAAAGATTTTTATTAATCAAATAAATTTGTACAATAAGTGTTAAAGGTGATTGCTTTTAGAGCACTCCTCTAACATGAAGGACTGTCATGGACGTGACGGAGATGCTGAGACTGGGGAGTTCTTCCACTTCTATCGCTAGGACAAGACTTTGATCATAGGTACAAGGATTTTGAAGCTCAACTTTTTATCACAAGCATGCGGATTCGATGTGAATGCATCGCTTACATATCTCTATTTTCTATCACACTCATGGATAATCGTTGCGAATGTGACGAATGCTGAATTCAACCAACTATCACGCACGTGAGGATATGTCACGTGTATGATGCCTTTTGTTGCTATAGAGTCCAAACGCATTCAAATTGGCACAAACTTTGAAATAAATGCAGATATGAGGATTAACTTTGTGGGAATTATATCTTAAATTAGGAAAATATTGTATCTTTAAGAGTTAAAATACAATTAGAACTTTATGAGATATAAAGGGAAGTTTCATTTTGTAAAGGGGGTTCGATAGTTTTTAAGACTAGTGGCTGAAGAGAACTTATATATCATATCCATTAATTTAGGTCCCTAGTTACACCAATTCTTAAACCGACTCAACGGTTCGACCGGAGTCTAAATTTGGATTTTTACTGAAAATAATTAAAATAATGGGAAATAATTATGAAAAATACTCAATAAAGTGTTTAAAATATTTAAAGCTATTAAATTACGGTAAGAGACTAAATTGCAAATTTTGAAAAGTTTAGGGGTCAAATTACAATTTGCCGAAAATTGCAGGATTAATTGGGATAACTATCAACTAAATACATGAATTGGGACATTTTATCATGTGGAGGCTAGCCACACCAAGTGGCATGCAATAAGTGATCAATTAATGAAAGTATCTAGAATATGGCTTAGGTGTCCCATAATTAATTAAGTTTGTCTTCATTCTCTAAATTATCTCTCTTTTTTCCTTATCACTTAATATCTAGAAATTTCTACCTTCCTAAACCAGCCCCACATTTCCACAAGTTCCTCCATAGCCAAGCTTAGTTCTAGAAAGAGAAAGTGAGAAAGAAAGTCTGAATTAGCATATTTAACTGGACATGTCCCCTCAATGATCTTAATGCAGAAGAGTAGCCTTGAAGTTTTAAACCTTTCGAAATGTGCTTGCTCATCAAAAAGCTCCCTTAGATGGTAGACTATGGAATTAGCATACATAGCCTCATGTTACTTTTCCAATTCAGCTGACATAGTGTAAAGCATAATGCAGCTTGTCATCTCACTATCATCGAGATGTTTTTGATATGCCTTCTAATCATCTTCAGAAGCAATAGCAGTAGGGGGATTAGGGAGTGTCTCATCTAGGACATAGCCAATATTTTCGGATTTGAGAACTATTATCAAATTCCTTAGCCAATCCAAAAAGTTAGGCCCTATCAACTTATTTGACTCTATTAGTGATCACAAATTCACACTTGTCAACATGATGATGATTCTAGTAGCATAGATGTAAAGTAGAGCATATTAGAATATACATGAAAATGCATGTTTATTAGGTCCTTCATAAATCACATTATGACTCCTACTATTTTATTGCGAATGCATAACCCTCACTATGAATCTAAGAGAACCTATATGGAAAGTCTCTTAGTGGGTTGATATCCAACTAGTTAAGAATAACCTTGAGGCAACTTAACAAGCCATCATTAGTTTAGGTTGTAGGTATCTAATCCATATCGATTGCATTATTCATGGAACTATTGAATCTTGTGCTATCAACTAATTGATGTGCGCACATACATTGGGCTATCAACTCTTGATTTGTATACTTCTCATGTACACTAACCCAATTTTACCTCCAATACACATTAACATTGGTGAAAATCCAATAAGCTAATGATATCGGTTAAGTCCAATCCATGAATCATGAAATATAATTTTAATGGTTTGAACATATTATTATAGAGCAAGCTTGAGGCAACTCAACAACCTTAACTCTAGAAGAACTTTGGTTGTCCTCATATTAATGGAAGGTGTAATATTGAATTGTTTATTTCGCGAGGAATTTCTTTGTTAAGTCTCATCATGTTTTTATTGCATGCTTTTATATATTATACATTCATCACGTGGATATATAAAGATAGTTACATTAACTATGTTGAATGATTATGGACAATCTAAAGTCAATCTCTTGAGCCAAAAAGAGATTTACTAGGTATTACCTAGATATACGCATGAATTTACAAACCCAAAAGAGAAATTAAATTCATATTTCGAAGTCTTCTTGTTTATGGCACCACCTTCATCGCTTCTTGCTCCTTTGTATCACCATTCTATCCTAATCCAATATAATCTAATTACATATTTTAAAATATAGAAAACCTCAATTTACATTTGAGGGGAGTAAGATGAAAAAAGAAATACATGAGAAAGATAGAGAGGCAAGGACATGCAGACCCTATTTACCATAAAACAATAAAAATTCATGCATGCTTAACCACATTTGGCCTAAGTTCATAATAATTCATCATGCATTTCATACACCCCTAACATGTATTCTCTAATGCATGAAATAAAATAAAATTGACATTTTGGATTTCAATTTGAAAATCGATGTAACGTTTGAACCGAAATTGGTTACTTGTATGATTTCGGTTAATTTAACTTTGTATATCATTTCAATGTTGAATTTAATATTTAATCAAATTAAATTTCATATTTCTAGAATTAATTAAAAATTAATTCACCTTAAAATAAAATTATTATGATGTCATAATTAAATAATTTAACTTTAATATATGTTGCCCAGATATTAGACCAAGAAGGGGGGTTGAATTGGAGTTTCAAAAAATTAAACTTTAAAGTGCGGAAATAAAAATTGCTAAGTTTAGAAGGGATAGAGAAAATCAGACACAAAGATTTATAGAGGTTCGGGTATTAACAAACCATACTCCTCTCCCCAATCGCAATTGGGAGTTTCACTAACACACTAAGTGTTACAATGGAGTTTTACAAGCTCACTCCCAACTATGGTGTTTCTCACAATGGCTCACACCTAACCCAGAAATATCTTGTGTTTTAATGGCTCACACAATAACCAATTCCTTTGTGTTTTACAGGCTCACACAAACAACCTACACTTTGTGTTTTACAGGCTCACACAAACAACCTACACTTTGTGTTTTACAGGCTCACACAAACAACCTTTTAATTTGTGTTTTGAAGGTTCACACAACTAACCCTTACAAGTGTTCTTCTCTTAACCCAGAACTACCCAATGCTCACTTGAGTAAAGATTACAGAGAGAACCACTTATAAATCTTTATTGCTCAATTATGAGGAGTAAAAAGATTTTTACAGAGAATAGATTTGTTCTCAAAGTATAAAAGTACAAGATAGCTTGTGATTTGAAGTATGTGCTAATCTTTTGTTTTTCTTATCATTCTCTTATCATCCTTTTGTTTCTTAATGCATAAATGACTTCCATTTATACTCACATGGCTAAATATAGCCGTTGGGGTGCAATAAATAAGAAGCTAGCCGTTATACCAACTAAAACATCGCGCCTGACATTTTTCTCTTTCATTGGTCACGAGCGTGAATATTATTTTCACGGGGGTGACAGTTCTTCCCAAGCCATGACTGAAGTGGTGACCTTTATCGTGAAGCTCTCTGGAATGTCTTGACATATAGAGTCACGGGCGTGACATTAATTAGTCACGGGCGTGACACTCTTCCCAACCGTGAGACAAGTGGTGACTCAGGTCGTGAAGCTCTTTGGATGAAATTTGAATGAATCCTTCATGGGGGTGACACCTTCATTCACGGGGGTGACAATCTTCACCACCGTGACTTAAGTGGTGACTCTGGTCGTGAAGCTCTCTAGTTGAAAATACACAACTCTTCACGGGGGTGACACCTTTAGTCACCGGGGTGACTGAAATGCTTACTTCACGGTTTGGTTTTCCTTCATGGCCGTGAACTTCAAATGTTGGTTTTGGTAACGGTTAGCTTTCTTCACGGGGGTGACTCCTAGAGTCACGGCAGTGAACATGCTACTTCTTGCTTTTTGTTTCTCAGTATTCTTATAGCTTCTAATCTAGCTACAGGTGCAAATGTTTCATCATAGTCTATACCTTCTTCCTGATTATATCCTTTTGCAACTAGTCTTGCTTTATTCCTGGTTATTAACCCATGTTCATCTAACTTATTTCTAAATACCCATTTGCTGCCTATGATTGGATGATTCTTAGGTCTTGGTACTAGGTTCCATACCTTATTTCTCTCAAATTGGTTGAGTTTCTCTTGCATGGCAATTACCCAACTTTCATCATTAAGAGCCTTATCAATGTTTTTAGGCTCAATTTGTGAAATAAAAGCTATGTTAGTGACTAAATGCTTGAAATGAGATCTAGTACTTACTCCCTTTGATAGATCACCAATTATTTGCTCTTTTGGATGATTTCTGTTCATTCTCCATTCTTTTGGAAGTTCTTTCTCCATTTGTTCTTGATTTTGAGGTAGTAGATTTTCTTGATCATTTTCTTCTTTTCCATTTTCAATGACAAGTTTGTCCATATTATCTACAACATCATCAAGAGCACTACCTTTCACAAGATCAAGTCTACTAGATTCATTAGAAACAACATGCATGGATTCTTCCACTGTTAATGATCTTTTATTAAATATTCTATATGCTTTGCTGGTTGTAGAGTATCCTAAAAAGATACCTTCATCAGACTTAGAGGAAAATTTTCCAAGATTGTCCTTGGTGTTTAATATAAAACATTTGCATCCAAAATACTCTAAAGTATGATACCAAGGGCTTTCTTCCATTCCATAGCTCAAATGAGGTTTTGTTTAAAAGAGGTTTTTTGAAAACTCGATTTGAAATATAACATGTAGTGTTTGTGGCTTCTGCCCAAAAATAAGTTGGTAATTCATATTCATTAAGCATTGTTCTTGCCATTTCAATTAATGTTCGATTTTTCCTTTCAACTACTCCATTTTGTTGAGGTGTTCTAGGAGATGAGAAATTATGTGAAATGCCATGTTCAAGACAAAAATTTTCAAAGTTTTCATTTTCAAATTCTTTCCCATGATCACTTCTTATCTTTGAAATGCAGTACCCTTTTTCATTTTGAATTCTTTTAGCAAAGTTTTTGAAATTTTCAAAAGCATCACTCTTTTGACCTAAGAAAATTACCCAAGTAAATCTAGAGTAATCATCTACGATGACAAATGCATAATGTTTTCCTCCTAAGCTAGCAACCCTAGTAGGTCCAAATAAGTCTAAATGTAAGAGTTGAAGAGGTTTTGAAGTACTTACTATGTTTTTGGCTTTGAAAGATGACTTGTGTTGCTTTCCTCTTTGACAAGGATCACATGTCTTGCCTTTTTCATATTTAACTCTTGGTAATCCTTTTACTAGCTCTCCTGTGCTGAGAATTTGTATTAAGTCCATGTTAGCATGACCAAGTCTTCTATGCCACAACCAAGATTCATCACTAGTAGTCACAAGACACTTAGAGGAATGGTTAGATAGTTCATGTAAGAGTTTGGATCCTTGGGAGTTAGCACATGAAGGTTCCCAATGAGCCTTCCTTATCCAGCAATGTTTATTTATGTGACCCATTTGCATACAATAATTACATTGTTTAGGTCTAAACTTGCTTTTTGGTCTTGTACTGTATTTAAATGCCATAATTTGATTAGACTGATTTTGAGAACAATGGCATGCACAATCAATTTGCATTTTTCTAGACACATGCTTCTTATACATAAAGGCATGATTAGTCTTTTGAGGATTGTTTCTTAGGTTTACTAATCCTTGATTATTCCTTTTATGTATAAAGGGATTAATATACTTATTCTTTGGTGCTTTTCCAGCAAGTGTGGAGATGCGAGGTTCTTTAAGTTTGACAAATATAGTTTTGTGAGAAGATGATGATGTGTCCTTAAATCCTAGACCATGTCTAATCAAGGGTGGTCTTTGAGACACAATGAGTGTATCTAAGCTCTCTTTACCCTTGTGAAATTTAGAAATGGAATTTCTAAGTTCTTCAACTTCATTTTTCAAAGTATTATTTTCTTTTAACAGTGAAGCTGTTGAGGGTCCTATACTTTGTGTTTTACAGGCTCACACAAACAACCTTTTAATTTGTGTTTTGGAGGTTCACACAACTAACCCTTACAAGTGTTCTTCTCTTAACCCAGAACTACCCAATGCTCACTTGAGTAAAGATTACAGAGAGAACCACTTATAAATCTTTATTGCTCAAATATGAGGAGCAAAAAGATTTTTACAGAGAATAGATTTGTTCACAAAGCATAAAGATACAAGATAGCTTGTGATTTGAAATATATACTAATCTTTTGTTTTTCTTATTATTCTCTTATCATCCTCTTGTTTCTTAATGCATAAATGACTTCCATTTATACTCCCATGGCTAAATATAGCCGTTGGGGTGCATTAATTTAGAAACTAGCCGTTATACCAACCAAAAAATCACGCCTGACATTTTTCTCTTTCATTGGTCACGGGCGTGAATATGCTTGTCACGAGGGTGACAGTTCTTCCCAAGCCGTGACTGAAGTGGTGACCTTGGTCGTGAAGCTCTCTGGAATGTCTTGACATATAGAGTCACGGGCGTGACGTTAATTAGTCACGGGCATGACACTCTTCCCAGCCGTGAGAGAAGTGGTGACTGAAGTCGTGAAGCTCTCTGGATGAAATTAAATATATCCTTCACGGGGGTGACAACTACATTCACGGGGGTGAACATCTTCACAGCCGTGACCAAAGTGGTGACTCTGGTCGTGAAGCTCTCTGGTTAAATTTACACAACTCTTCACGGGAGTGACACCTTTAGTCACAGGGGTGACTGAAATGCTTACTTCACGGTTTGGTTTTCCTTCATGGCCGTGAACTTCAAATGTTGGTTTTGGTAACGGTTAGCTTTCTTCACGGGGGTGACTCCTTGAGTCACGATAGTGAACATGCTACTTCTTACTTTTTATTTCTTTAAGGATTATTCTTCCAATTCTCCATTCTTGCCATTTTATGTCCTGTATAATATACTTTCAAAAACAAGTATGTTAAATACAATATTGCTATATTATTTATTATCATCAAAATGACGGAAAATACCCCTCAAGGTTAACAGATTCAATGGCACAACAGACCCAGCAGAAGCTGAGACATGGCTCAAAAAGGACACAGAGGGTATTGAATATGATGAGATGTACCCTAAATGAGAAATTTGATTATGCAGTACCCTTGCTTCAAGGCAATGCTTATGAATGGTGGGAGACAGTCTTCGACAGTGATGCACAACCACCGATTTTGACATGGAATGATTTCCTCTAGGAATTTCAGAAAAATTACATGCCTGAGGCATATTAGATGAGAAGAGAAAGGAAATCCTGAATTTAAAACAGGGGAACATGTTTATTGTGGAGTATGAAGTACAGTTTAATAAACTTTCCCACTATGCCACCTTCATGGTCTCTACTGAAAGAGACAAATGCAGGAAGTTTGAGGAGGGCCTCAAATATGAGATCATAAACAAAATCATAACTACTGATCTTGATAATTATGCCAGACTCAGAGCTGCTGCAATCAGAGCTGAACGGTTAATGAAAGAAGCTGGGGAGCACCAAATTTAAAGTTCAGCACGTGAGTTTTTTGGTGAGTCTAGCAGAAGGTCGGGAAAAACTCACGTGGTAAACTTTAAAAGTGGTAGATATGTGCCTGCATAGTCTGGCAACAGAAGTGGGTACTCCAGTTCTAGAGGTCGAGGCATGACTTTTTCTTACCCAGGCAGAGGGCAGAGCCAATATGTTGAATAAAGGCCCACATGTAGTTGTTGTGGTAGACAACATATGGGCGAATGTAGAAGGCTCACAGGAGCATGTTATTTCTGTGGATCGATGGAGCACATGTATAGAGACTGTCCAAATAGAGCCAAACTAGCAGAGACCAGCAGAGGCAGAGGAGTATCTGAGACTACAGTTGAGGCACCGAGGGTTTACCCTACTAGTGGGACACAGGGCAGAGGAAGAGGTAAGGGCAGGACTGGTACAATGGGCAGAGGAGTAACAAAATCTGAATGTTAGAGTTCTACACCCCTTACTCAGGCCAGGGTGTTTGCTATGACTAGACAAGAGGCGATGGATGCTCCCGAAGTAGTTACCAGTAATATTTACATTTATGATATGTTAGCATATGCATTGATTGACCCAGGCTCCACTCATTCATTTATATCATTGCATATGGCATCTAAACTGCATCAAATGCATGAGCCTTTGGGGATTGACATAAATGTGAGTACTCCATTGGGAACAGTGGTAGTTGTGAATAATGTCTGTCGTGATTGCCTGATATGCATTGATAAAGCTAAGTTAATAGCTGATCTGATTTTATTGCCAATATATGAATTTGATGTGATACTGGGAATGGACAGGTTAACTAGACATCATGCAATAGTGAATTCCTTTACTAAAGAAGTAATTTTGGAATCACCAAACCAGCCAAGGGTAGTATTTCTAGGTGAAAGAAAACTTGTGCCTACATGTCTAGTCTCAGCTGTAAAGGCATTTCGAATGATCAAAGGGGGATGTGAAGCATATTTGGCATATGTGACTGATACTAGAACCACTGATAGCTTGCTTGAAAATATACCAGTGGTAAAGGAATTTGCTGATGTATGCCCAGATGATCTACCTGGTTTACCACCAGATAGAGAGATAGAATTCACTATTGAACTAGTACCAGGAACAACACCAATATCAAGGTCACCCTACAGAATGGCCCCAGTTGAGTTGAAAGAACTGAAGGCCCAATTCCAGGAGTTCTTGACAAAGGGTATATTAGATCTAGTGTATCACCATGGGGAGCTCCAGTCTTATTTGTTAAAAAGAAAGATGGAACAATGAGATTGTGCATCGATGACAGGAAACTGAATAAAATGATAGTGAAGAACAAATATCCATTGCCCAGAATAGATGATTTGTTTGACCAGTTGCAAGGAGCCCAAATATTCTCCAAGATTGATTTGAAATCAAGTTATTACCAGCTGAAGGTAGTAGAAGCGGATGTTCCAAAGACTACCTTTCGAACCAGGTATGGACATTATGAATTTTTAGTAATGCCATTTGGGTTGACTAATGCTCCAGCTGCATTTATGGCATTAATGAATAAGGTGTTTCAACCATATCTGGATAGGTTTGTGATAGTATTTATTGATGACATATTGGTGTACTCAAAGAATATGGGAGAACATGAACAACATTTAAAAGTTGTGTTGCAAACTTTGAGGGAGAAACAATTATATGCCAAATTGAGTAAATGTGAATTCTGGTTAGATCATTTGGTGTTTCTTGGACATGTGGTGTCGAGCAAGGCATAGAGGTTGACCCAAAGAAAATTGAGGCTATGGTAAATTGGGAAGCTCCTAAAAATATTTCTGAAATGCGTAGTTTTTTGGGTTTAGTCGGATACTACCGCAGATTTGTTGATGGGTTCTTCTTAATTGCTAGCCCTTTGACTAAATTTTTGAGAAAGAATGTGCCTTTCAAGTGGACTCCAAAATGTCAGAGGAGTTTTGATGAACTAAAACACAAGCTCACCTCAGCACCCGTGCTAGCTATTCCTATGAGTACAGGTTGATTTACAGTATATAGTGATGCTTCTCATCAAGCCTTAGGATGTGTATTAATGCAACATGGTAAGGTTATAGCTTATGCATCCAGACAACTGAGACCACATGAGATCTCATATCCAGTGCATGATTTAGAATTAGTTGCAGTTGTATTTGCATTGAAGATTTGGAGGCATTACCTGTATGGTGAGACATTCCAAATATTCACAGACAATAAAAGCTGAGTTATTTGCTGACATAGAAAAAATTAAACATGAGGCAGAGAGGGTGGTTAGAGCTATTAAAAGATTATGACTGTACAATTTAATACCATCCAAGGAATGCCAATGTGGTAGCAGATGAATTAAGTAGGAAGATTAGGAGCAGTGTAGCTCACTTGCAAGTATCCTCTCTTCCATATTTGATTCAATTACGATATATGATTGTTGAATTAAATATATATGATGGAGGATCACTGATTTCTACTCTTCAAGTCAGATCTATACTAAAGGAGAGGATCAAAGAAGTACAAAACAAAGATCCTCAATTTATGTGAGAAAGTTGATATGATAAGGTAGGGAAATAGTACAGAGTTTCATTTGCAGAATGATACACTGATGTTAAAATCATGCATATGTGTTCCAGACACTGAGAACTTATGTCAGGAAATAATGGAAGAGGCACACAATGCACCTTATGCAATGCATCTGGGGATGACTAAGATGTATCACAGTTTAAGGCCTCATTACTGGTGGTTAAGAATGAAGAAAGGCATAGCAGAATATGTTTCCAAATGCTTGACATGTCAACATATTAAAATTGAACATCAAGTACCAATTGGAAAACTTCATCCATTGTCAATACCAGAATGGAAATGGGAAAGAATAACGATGGATTTTGTTTATGGATTGCCAAGAACCCCACAGAAAAATGATGCAGTATGGGTAATTGTTGATAGACTAACCAAGTCAGCACATTTTCTACCTATCAGATGGGGGTGTACACTCGATAGTTTGACAAAATTATATGTGAATGAGATCGTCAGATTGCATGGCATTCCAGTGTCCATTGTGTCTGATAGAGATCCACGGTTTACTTCACATTTTGGGTGAGTTTACAAGATGCATTGGGAACAAAATTGAATTTCAGCACTGCATTCCACCCACAGACTAATGGACAATTAGAAAGGACTATACAGACATTGGAAGAAATGCTTAGGGCATGTTCTATGGAATTCAGAGGTGCTTGGGATGAATATATAGCATTGATTGAATTTGCTTACAACAACCAGTATCATAGCAGTATCCAGATGACACCATATTAGGCATTGTATGGCAGAAAGTGCTGAAGCCCTATCATATGGGATTAAGAAGGTGCACGTGCATTAGAAGGGCCAAAGATAGTACAAGATATAGTGGATAAAATTAAGGTTGCCAAGAACAAGCTAAAGGCAGCACAACACAGGACAAACAGAAAAGTTATGCTGATCAACATAGAAGGGAAATGAAATACGAGCTAGGTGAAAAGGTGTTTCTTCATGTATCTCCATGGAAAGGGATAATCCGATTTGGCAAGAAAGGTAAATTGAGCCCAATATACATAGGACCTTATGAAATTCTTGAGAAGGTTGGTCCAGTGGCATATAGATTGGAGTTACCACTAGAGATGGCTCAAATTCATAATGTGTTTCATGTGAGCATGCTTAGAAGATACAGGTCAGATCCTACACATGTACTTAAAGATCAAGCCATTGAGATTGTAGAGGACATGAGTTATGTTGAGGAATCAGTGCAAATCATTGGATACAAGACTAAACAACTAAGAAACTGAGAAATACCTTTAGTTAAGGTATTATGGCGTAACCATTTACTAGAAGAGGCAACATAGGAAACAGAAGAAAATATGAAAAGGCAATATCCACTCCTATTTCCAGGTATTAAATTTTGAGGACGAAATTTTTAAAAAGAGGGAAGAATTGTAACATCCTTGACCTTCCCCATATGTATATCCACATGCATTTCATTTGAACATATGCATCTTCCATATAATCCAATTGAACACATGCATTTCATACATATTTTCTTAGGAACAAGTTCATGGCACGCACTAGTTACGTGTCATAGTATTTAGCAATTGTATCGAGTCGCACGTGTGTAGTTATAACCTAAATGAGGATAACAAAGCATTAGAAATAAATTGAATAAGGTGACTAAATTAAAGTAAGTAACATGACTAGATTAAGATTAGTAAACATTTACATTGTTAATTTAGTTAAATCAGGCCAAATGATTAAGTTGTATTATTGTGTGAATTAGTGGAATTATAAATATATGTAAATAATAATAATAATATAGACAAAATAAAATGAAAATGAAATAAAAGGAAAATAAAAGAAAAGAGAAGAGAAAAGAAAGGAGAAAAAAGAAGAGAAAAAGACAAAAAGGATAAAAAGACAAAAAAACAAAAGGTTGGCTTTATCTTCCTCCCTCATTTCTGCCTCCTCACTTCAGCCCCGTTTTCTTCTTCATCTTCCTCCATTCCAGAACTCAATTCTTTCTTGTTTCACCTAGTTTTTGCACCAAATTTATCCCTTGCAAGTTCTTCCTTGGTAAGTAATCAATTCTTATTGCTATAAGGTTGATTTGAGTTGCTAAGGTTCATTAATAGGCCCTGAATTGCACCTCAAATTTGGTATTAATAGAAATTGATTCTGGAAAAGTGTAAAACACAAATGTTGTTCCTTTATGTCTTATATTTATTGATATGTAAACATTTTTGCAAGATTTTTTGTATTGGAAGAGATATCCTCTCACTACTAAAATTGGTCAGGGTGTGAACCCTAGCCAAGTTAGCTACTATGTTATTTGGTTTTGAATATGATGAAGCCATTATTTGAAGTATCTTAAAATATAAAAGTTGTATATATATATATATATATATGTTATATATCGGTATACCAAATAGCAGGTTCATAGGTCTTGTACATTCGGAGTTATGGTGAATGGAACCATGATTGTTCCATGGTTTGAACTGCCTACTGAGTGCCCTGGGTAGATTCAGAAAATTCTTTGGCTAATTTGAGCTTGTTAGAGCTAGATTCTATAAATGATCAAAACAGGAAAGTTATAGGTACATGTCTTAGCTAAAGTTTGGTACTACTTTCAGCTAGATATGTTATGTATAGACTAAGTTATGGCCTTTGGAAGTCATACTGGTCTGGAAGTCAATTCTATTCTGGACCAGTGAAATACTTGTTATAATTGTATGACCTTAATAAAAGTTGTAAACATGAAAAATGTTCTATATTAACCCATATAAGTTTATGTAAAGTTTTATTAAAATAAGACTTATAGATTATAAGTTATGATGAACCAAAGTGAGTACCCTGAAACTGCCTAAAGGCAGAAAACAAGGCAAAAAATATAACACACTTAGAATTTCCACCAAAAATTGTACAATGATCCAATTGATCTGAAATTTTAATATGTTATATAATTGTATGTTATTTTTAATTAGGAATAACAATTCAATTCATTGGTCAAGTATAGAAAACATTATAGGCTAAATAGTCCCATAAGGTCACACTGCCTCATAGGAAAAATCTTACTATTGACATGAACAATGTATATTAATTTGTTTAAGCCACATTAAGTTTCCCTAATCATAAGTTAATTGATTATATTTTCACACTAGGCTCGCAACATATTGGAGACCCACAAGGAGCGGATAGACAATAAGTTAGGGGTCGGAATCAAAGGAGAAAGGTGAGTCTAATTATCAATTGAATTCTTTAGTACATATGAATGGTGCTTGATATGTGATTTATATGATTGCCATGATTTGCCCCTGATAATATGATGATGCATAATTTGTGACATTTTGGTACACATAAGTGGTATACTTGTGATATATTTGAGGTATATGTTTGACATATGTGATATATATACATGGTATATGTATAGTATATGTGAGGTATATGCGTGGCATATGAGGCATATATGCGGTATATGTATGTTATATGTGATAAGATGCAATGGTTGATGAATGATTAAGTACAAGTGCATATGAATATGGACTAAAAAGGCGTTGTGACTAGTTAATTGATATTGTAAAGAAAAAGAAGAGGCCTATGGCCCAACAAATGTGCAAATGAAACAAATGATCAAGCTAGCTAGCTAATGCAAATGTTCACATGGAAAATGTTCACATGGAAACCCGAGGCAATGTCTGTTTAACTTAGTCACATCAAAATGAAATAAGCAAAGCATTTGCATACATAAGGAGTAATGATTATATGTCTCAACTTTATTGATATTTATATGATAATGATGAATGGAATGGATTACATGGTATGTATTGGATTTGTGATTTATTATTATGAGTTGTTCGGTACTTTGGAGCTCATTTGATGATTATTCTCACTGAGCCACAACTCATCAATTTGAATCATTTTTTAGGTAAAGAAAAGTGATAGCTCATTTTGAGTAGCGTATAGAAGACATAGAGCACAGGTCACTGGCCGAGCCTCATCACTCTCTCTCCTTGCATACCACTCGAGCATTAAAATATGTCATCTACATTTTGTATTTATATGGTTGAATATGCATAGTCAGTTTGGAATGGGTTTTAAAAATGTATAAACGAAAGCAACTCATAAATACTTATGTGTAAACTTTATGTTTTAATATATGTTATATATCGTATTGTGGTGAAAGCCTCAGTGTTGACTTGCAAAGTCATTAAAAGATATTACGGGGTATGAGACTTGCAAAGTCATTGAATGATATTATAGTATATGAGACTTGAAGAGTAATTGAATGAGATTACAGGATATGAAAAAAAAAATGTACTATCACTATTAACAAGATATTTTATTTTTCCAGCATGCTATGTGTGATTATTTGATACAGAGATAGGTTATACTTAAATGAATAAGATGTGGTGTTACAACCAAGAACATTAGATGACATGCTAATGAGGCAATCACTTGGGTATCTATTCAATGTCAGTGGTAGTCTCACCATAGCTATAATGTAAGTATCCTTATACTTGAGATACTTAAGGTTATCTTAGATACTAAATCCTATACTTCGATTCCATTCCTTATTGCCTCTCAGAGGTCACTCATAGGGTGGTGATTGGATATAACATGAGGTATTTGAAAGTAGTTGAGTAGTCAATAAAAGATTCAATGGACCTAGTAGAAGGAGAGTGTACCTATGGCCTATTGTAGAGATCATTACTCAGAAATCCTTAGCCTAGGTGGACATATCTTGAAAAAGCTCTTATATGCAAGAACTAATCAAGGTAATGAGTCTCATAGACAAGAACTAATATCATTTGGACTAGGTGTGATGTAGTCAGTCCAGTGGGAGTTAACACAATCCATGCTTTGAACCAAATGAGGTATAGTTTGGTGAAAGGATGAATTGCACAGTAATTGTGTATAGAAGGGTTAAAATTCAAACCACTGACTTTCTTGCTAATTGGGTAGTCATGATGTGTTATTAGATATCGCTCATGATCTACTAAGTCACGAAACATTGATTAGAAATTCATTATGGGTCAAAAGAGTTTAACTCGTAAAATCCTAATTGGATTAGGATTCCTCCTGAGACTTGATTGCCAATATGACTAGAAAACCTATTTGGTCACACACATACAGGAAATGAAGAAAATGTAAAATGGATTTTACATAAGATGCAAATGAGAGAGAAAAAGAATTGGGTTTTTCATAAGAGATATAAAAATGGGTCAAATCCAATTTGGATTAGGATTGTTGACTTGGTCAACATTGGCCCGTATACTTATGGAAAGAGGCCCATTAAGGCTTTTCCTTATGAACCCTAAAAGGGATTAGAAAAAGTATAAATACTTATTTTATGGAGTAAATTTCTTGGCTTCCCCCTCAAGAAAAAAAAAGAGTTATTTTTCTTCTCTCCCTTTTCTCTTTCATAACACAATTTCCCATAGACTTTGGACCTTTGTCTCCCCGTCTCTTTGGAGGTTTTCTTCTTCTTCCTTCACATGGATACTCTTAAAGGCAAGCATATCTTTAGATTGTTATGATTTACTACAACCCAACAAAGAAGGAAAAGCTCATAACTTGGAAGATCAAGAGTTGCAAACAAAGGTAATCAACTTCTCCCATTCAATGGTTCAATCCGATTTTAAATTACATAAGGCATTCCATGGGTTTTGAATTTAATTAAATTTTATGTTTATGCCGCCCTATATATGAGATGCATGTTTAAAATCCAACATTTTACAAGAATATATAGGACCCCACTTATATATTAGGGATAATCCCACATATATAATAAGGATGCCACAAGCTTAACTTGATAAATCTATCTGACTAAGTTTTTCTATCATTTAAATTAAAATAATTCATTTATTTATATTGGATTTGGCTTATCATTCAAATTATCAATATATATATATATATATATATATATATATATATATATATATATATATATATATATATATATATATATATATATATATATATATATCATCATGTCATATATATTTATGGTAGTTGATTAAGTTACATAGTTGATCATTTGTGACATACCCGCCTCACACATGACTACTTACAATATAATATCAAAATATAAGACATGCTCCCGAATCAAATACATGACATGTCTACCAAAACCCATATGTCTTGTCAAATTCAAAAAGAAAAGTGATTAGTAATCCACCTTCTAACTAAGTCTCTTGTACCTCTTCTGATATGAGCTTGGATTTCAACCTTACCAACTTCACTTTCTACTATCTACAGCTCAAATTCATTTGTGAGAGGAACCCATGCAAAGCTATCTCTAGTTTAGTGGTACATATAGGCATTAAGTTTTTTCTAAGCAGTCACACAAATGCATCTCTCAAATAAATCATGGCACACTTAATTTTATTGCATATTTGTCATATAAAAGAAATAAGCACATCACATAACAGTATAAACATAATAACCTTATTCAATAATTAAATTCTCACTACCTCATGTAAGCATTTCACGTTTTGTTACTTATGTCAATAATAAATTTCCCACATTTCATTCTGTAGTCTTTAATTAGTATTAGCCCAAATCTCATTCCCTGACTCTCCGGATGCGAGGTGTAAAATAGGGGCGCTCTTAGAGCTTAAGCCACCCAACTCACCATAATCTCGAGTCAAGGGCGCTCCTAAAGCTTAAGCCACCTTAACTGAATATAATCATGTCATCTGTGTGTAATCAGGATTAGGGACGCTCTCTATAGCTTAAGCCACCCTATCCCTAAATCATATCCATATCAATAGCGTAACTTCCCCATAATGGTGCCATCTATCCTATGTCAGCCCTCAAGTAGAAAATGGACAATTAACACCATTAATTACATGTTTCTATAACCAATACTCATTTCATATTAACATAATCATATACTCACAATTTATTTCAAAACCATGTAATAGCATGATATTTTATCAAATATTAGCATAATATTAAGTTCATAGTTAATAAAATTTCTATAATTTTAAAACATGTCATAATATGTAATTTCATCATTGTGACATATAATTTATGTCATGCACACACAATCATGCATAAGGGCAAATCAAAATACATATATGTACAAAACTCGATAGTGCGTTTCTTTTCCAAAATATAAACTTAGAGCTTGTTCATTTTTGTTGTTCTTCCTTTTGTTGAAAGCCTAACTTGAAAATATGATAGTTGATAATTTGTTAAAATACTCATTCTTGATATAGTTTAAATAAATTACTATAATTTCTTTTAAGTAGGAACATGACCTCTTAGCACTATTGGCTCTATAACTTTTTATACATTTATCCAATTTATATGATTCATGTTACTAATTAAATAACATGTAAGACTAAAGCATACTAAAATTTCAGAATTTTTGAACCATTACATCATTTTTAGTGCAATTTTAAATATTGCTCTATTTGCTGCCCCTTAGCCAGTTTTGGGGTACCATATTTAAAATTTAATATCCCTCAACATGTAGTTTTTTTTATTACTAAAATTTCTACACATTTATAAAAGGTAATTGGGAACATTTTTCATGTTTACTACTTTTCCAAATTATTTTTCTAAGGTCCTTAAATACTAGATAATCTATAATTGGTTCAACATAGAGTACCAACCCGACCAATTCAATTGTTCAGGTAATAACTCACAAAATAAATGACATTTTAATATGAGACTTCCACATTAACTTATATAAGACATATGAATAAAACTTTTATGTTTTATACTTTGGAAAATTAGACCTTTAAAAAGTTCAAAAAGGAACACGAATTTACCGGAGCTACACAGATACAAGGAAACAACTCAATCAAGGAACAACCATAATTAATTTTTCTATAAATCAACTTAAAGAGGAGATATTTATATGAAATTTTATAAACACCTAAAGAATGCATATATATACAACTTTTATGTTTTACAAAACCTTAGATTCAACCATTAAGATGACCAATTAAGAAAAAATCGTAGGTTATTCTGTTGACATGTCTCCCTGAACCATCTCACTCAAACAAGTTTATCTCTTTATATACCCAAAATAATTTCATGAAATTTGATAGACATTTAAACAACACATATATGAACAATTTTCATATTTTAAACTTCTTCAAATTCGGTTGATAACTCCCTCAAATTAGAGTGCAAAAGACTGATATTATACAGTCCTAATAACTCTAAAAACACAAGAACAATTGAGAGAGTATTACTTACTAAGAACAAATATATTTGGAGTGAATTTGTTACAAATCATGAAGGAGAAGATGAAGAAATTGAGGTTGGTGGTTTGAGGAAAAAGAAGAATGGAGATAAAGTTGATAGAATTGTGTAGAAATTACAATAAATGTAATTAATTCAAATACATTCCCCCTCCTATAGTAACCACATTCGACCCCCTTATCTCTTTTTTTAAGTTTTTTTACATGTACCAAATTCCACTAGCTTTTATTAAGTTATAATTTTATTATGTGACATGTCTAACTACATTAACTTTATCAATCTATTTAATTCATTTTTATTTCTTATTTAGTCATTTACTCAATTTATTTTAATCTCTAATGTCAATCATGTAGTTTCTATGTATATCACACATTTATTCTAACTAGACTCTAATTAGTGACCATTACAATTCTCTCCCCCTTAAGATGTTTCATCCTCGAAACATACCTATTGTGTTGTCATTGAATAAATGGGGGTATTGAGCTTTCATCACTTTCTCGTTTTCCCATGTTGCTTCTTCGATTGCATGATTTCTCCATAACACTTTCATTAGTGGTACTCTCTTGTTCCTAAGCTCCTTAATTTCTCTATCTATAATTTGAACTGGTTCTTCTTCATATGTCAAATCCTGCCTCACTTGAATGCTTTCAATAGGTATGATATGCATAGGATCTGATTTGTACTATCTTAACATTGAGACATGGAAAAAATCATGTATTTGACTCAACTTCGGAGGTAGAGCAAGTCTAAATGCAATAGGTCAAACTCTCTCCAATATTTCATAAGGTCTGATGAACCTTAGACTTAACTTGCCCTTCTTCCCAAATCACAGAACTTTCTTCCAGGGAGATACTTTAAGAAAAAATTTATCACCCTCTACATATTCAATGTCCCATCCCTTGAGGTCAGCGTATGATTTTTATCTATCTATAGCTGCCTTAAGTCTTTCTCGAATAATTCTCACTTTTTGTTCTGTCTCTTGCACTAGATATAGTCCCACTAGCTTCCTCTCACTAAGCTATGTCCAACATAAAGGTGTTTGACAATCAAATAGTTTGGTTTCTTACAAAATCCATATGAACCTTGTATATATAAGAAGGTTAGTGAGAGTGCAATCATATTCCTTATGTTGTATGTAGTGATATACTGCTAATGGGAAATTATGTCTAAGCCTTATAATCAGTTAAATTTTGGTTATCCAAGAATTTTTCTATGAAAACCTTGGAGAAGCAGTCTATATTTTGGGGATAAGGATTTATAGACATAGATCTAAAAGATTGTTTGGTCTTTCACAGTCTACATACATGGACAATATGCTAATTTAGCATGGATCAGTCCACGAAAGGGTATATTCCTATGACCCATGGGATTACTCTCTCAAAGTCTAGATGCCCAAAGACACAATATGAGAGGATAAGGATGAGTTTGATTCCATATGCTTCAGCTATATGATCAATCATGTACAATATATTATGTGCAAGACCCGATGTATCATATGCTATGAGTGTCATGAGTAGATACAAATCAGACCTTGTTGAGGGTCATTGGGTATACAGATGTCAGCTTCCAATTTGACAAGGATAACTCAAAATGCCAATCAGGTTATATATTCACACTAAATGGTGGAGCAGTCAGTCGGAAGAGTTCCAAATAGGAAAATGACTACTGATTCCACAACTGAAGCAGAGTACATTGTAGCTTCTAAAGCAATAAAGGAATCAGCTTGGATAAATAAATTCATCATGGAACTTAGAGTGGTTCCTAGCATTATTGATCTAATACAATTGTATTGTGACAATAATGGAGTCATTGCACAAGTGAAGGAGCCACAGTCACATCAGAGATCCAAACATGTACTCAAAGATACCATTTTCTTAGAGAAATCATTGGTAGAAATGATGTAAAGATAGAAAAATGCCCACTGATCAAAATATTGTTGATCCTTTAACTAAGGCACTTCCCTAAAAGAAATATAATTATCATGTACTTGCCTATGGGATTAAATTTAAAGGTGATTGGCTTTAGTTCAAGTTGAAGGTTGTTATAGAAGTGATCTAAAGGCAATCACCTTTAGCACTTATTGCACAATTTTATTTGATTAATAAAAGAAATTGTCATTAATTTGATATTCATTTGATATATGAATTGATAGTGATCTTAAATCATTTAATGAAGTCTTTGATACATAACATAGCATGAAGGAAATCATGATGAGATCATGAAATTGAGATTATTATAATGTATAATTATGTTAGTATCCAAATTATGCTTAGTCATTGGATTAATAAAATGAGACATTATTAATCCAGATAGACTAGAATATGTTATACTCCTCGATTGGATCAAGTAGTAGATCTCATAATTTGTAAACATGAGATGTTTAGAGTTAAGATGTGAATGTTTGCTAAGTGCAACTAAGTACATTGGATGACTTGCTATGTGACAATCATATGGATAATCTATTCAAATGTCAATGATAGTCTTGTCATAGCAATTGTGCAAGTATCATTAGACTTTGAGGTACTCAAGGATATCTTAGATATTGATTTTGCACTTTAACACTATTCCTTATTGCTTCAGAAAAGTTACTTATAGGGCGGTGATTGGGTGCAGTTTGAGGTATTCAAAAGTAATTGGGTAACCAATAAAGGATTCACCACTCCTTATAGAAGGCATGTATACCTATGGCCTCTTGTGAATATCTGGTCGGAGTGGAAATGTCATGAAGATAGGATTTAGTGACATGTCTAATAAAGTAATGAGCCTCAGGAACAAAAACTAATATTACTTGGACTAGATGTGATGTAGTCAGTCTAGTTAGAGTTTACCCATGTCCATACTCCAAACCAAGTAGGGTATAGAATGGTGAAAGAAATAATTGCACAAAAGTTGTCTATAGAAAGGTTCCTAGTCAAACCATTGATTTTCCGGTCAATTGGAGGTCATAATGTATTTCTAGATACTGCTCATGACTTGCTTAAATTAATTATTAATTTAAATGGCCAACATAAACTGGAACCTAATGGGTCACACACATTGGAGATATGGAGAATGAAATGGTCTTAAATAGTATCAAAAAATATGAGAGAATTATTTTGGGTTAGATCACAATGAGATTGAATAAAAAAATCACTCAGGAGTAGTCATGAGGCTATGCGAGCCCATGCAGGGCCATTGGAGGTGCCTAGTGGGTGTGACACTACATGCTACAATGTGCTATTGGCATTAGGCCATAATTGGCCTTAATTGGGCCAATTATGGCCATTACTATTTGTTCATTTTGTTTTTCTTCTCTTTTGACTTTTATTCTTCTTTTTGAATATGATTCAAATTGAAAAAACATCAAATGGAAAAAAAGAGACATGAAAATTAATTTTGGAGAAAACTAATTTTTGAGAGAATAATTCTTTCAATAACATATTCAAAGCTAGCACTTTGAATATTGTTCAAACCATTTTCTTTTGTAAGTTTCTTCATTCTTCGTGTGGATTGTCATTAGAGACATCCTATTATAGATTGTTGTGGTTTACTACAACCCAACAAGGTGAAAATTTGAATAACAAATCAAGAAATTACGAGGTATAATTTCTAATCTCAATGTTTGATAAATTAGTTTTAATGGCACAAGTATGATCTTTTGTTTTGGGTTTTGAAAATTTTATTTTTCCGCTGCATTTTATGAATGTGATTCACCTTTAAAACCTAACACATATGAGGAGTTATCATCATCCCATGTGGCTTGATGACCTTTGTCCTCATCTTTTTTACAGGACTTCTTCTTGTGAGCTTTAGACAATCTAGTTTGATGTTCCCTGTCTTTCCACATTCATATATAACACTTTACCTCATCTTTGCTATATTGTGATGAGTCATTTGAAGAGTGTCTTGAAGCTTTTTGCTTAAATTTCTGGGCATTGCCAAACTTCTTTTCGATCATTCTTTTATTTTTCTTAAGAACATGGCAATATCCTCATTTTCGTCTTCACTCTACTCTTCATCATCTTGAGTTACTTTTTTATAGTTTGAAGTAAAAGCTTTGAGTTCAATAATTGTTTTCATTTTAGGTTTTGCTTTGAGTTCTCTTTCTCTTCTAACAGCCATCTCATGTGCTAGAAGCTTGCCAATAAGCACATTGGTAGGAATGATGCTCATATCTTCATTGGCTTCTTATATACCAATGAAACTTGAACCATAGTCTTTAAGTGGAAGGCTTCTAAGGATTTTGTTGTTGATTTATTCCAAGTTCATATGTTTTTCGAGCTTTCTCATACAAAGACAGTTTTTCATATATGTGATGGATTCATTGGGTTTCATCTTGAAGAGTTCAAACTAAAACCTAAGAAGTTGAATTTTCTTAAATTTTTCTTGTTTAGTTCATTTGTGATAATTCTCAAATGTCATCCACATGCTATACATGGTAAAACAATATTGAATTCTACCACACTTTTCAGTAGATAGAGAGCTTACAAGAATTGTCATTGACTTTTTATTTTGCCACTTGCTCTTTTTTGAGGCTTTATCTATTCGTCTTTTGGGATGAGTTTATCTTCACCATTTACTCCTTTCTTGATCGATGGTATCCATTCTTTTTGCACGCTATCCCAAACATTAATCCCTTCGGTATCAAGATATGTCTCCATTCTGAACTTCCAATAGGCGTGTTAGCTCCATCAATATAAGGCTTGAGACTTTGAAATCCTTCATTGGTCATTTCATGATATTTACTAGTGCTGATTTGGCTTTGGTGCTAGACTTTTCTCTAATACCAATTGTAGCCTAGACAATCACCAAGAAGGGGTGGTGAATTGATGGACAATTGAAAATTTTCTCATAAAGATAAATAAACAAAATATTAAAGAAGTGGAGCGCCCACTCGATTAACTAAGATAAATCCGATTAATTAAGTTGACACTACAAAAACAGTTATATGGAAAACTTATAAAAATTGAAAATATTTCTTTGCATCATAGCCATAATGACTTGCATAAAACACATAGTAATAGAAATGTTTGACTTAATATTTAAATTCCATTTCATAAATAAAACATGTTAACCCATGACTAGGGGTTTACAAAAATACATGTCATTAACAAGGAGTTACATTATTCTTCAACATTGACATGTATACAAGTAAACAACCCCCTTACTATGACATGTACACAAAATGCAAAAGTGCAACATGTGCTATCACTAACCTGTGTAGGGTCTAATCTGATGTATGTGCTACTTCTCTTGTTCAACTTCTACTTATCTACAAAGCTCCAACATGTTTGGGAAAAACACCCACACCCTAAGCTACTGAAAGCTTAGTGGTGCATATAAGCATAGAAATTCACATATAATTATATATTATACGTATTTCATGGCATCATGTAAGAATATCATGGCATGACAATAGAATCGTAATATCATATACACTATCTTACCTTGGAACTATAATTTGTTGAACATATATAATGATAACTATAGCATGTAACATTTCACTATGTGCATAAACTTACTTGCATACTTATGCCTTTGCTTTCATTTCATGTTACTGTATTCTTTACTCACTTTAACATATTTGATCAACAACTCTCAACACTGACTGTTAGGATACAGGTTGTGGACAGGGGAACTCTCTGAGCTTAAGCCACCCTGCCACTATCTGTAAATATGTGTTAGTCTAGGTTCCTCAAGTCAATGGCACCAGTCCAGGCTAACCATGTTGACTTAGTAAACATATAGCTTTTGCATGTAATATCATTTGTAATAACATGTGTCAGTGCAAGCTCTTCAAGTCAATAGTGCTCTCTAAGCTTAAGCCACAATGAATGCGTAAACATATAACTATAGTACCATAACCCCCTTAATAGCATGCCATCTATCCTACTACTAGTCTAAGTTTCGTGTATGGGCTTTACTTATTCATATCCTTTATTAGTTCCATTATAACACTTATATCTTAAGCATATGCATTTTAATTCATGTGTGCAAACATATCATAGAACATTCATATACTGATATCCATAGAAATATACTTCAATATATCATCATTGAACATATTTACATAACTATTGCATAAAACATCATATTACCTTTAAAGTAGGCTTCCCGAGCATGAACTATATGTTCACAGTTATGAAGGCCCATTCACGGGTACCTTTACCTGTGAACCAAACCATGACCTTGGTGGTGAACAATTCTATCCACTTTATGCATTTTTTTCATGGGCATGACTTTGTTCATGAGATAAGATTCACAGCCATGAATACTTAGTCACAGGTGTGAATCTAGGTTTTCCAATAGTTGACAACATCAAAAACATGCATTCATTACAAGTCACATGCAAGGATCTAAGGATTGTCCCATGAAAACCTTTTACTATCAATATTCTCATCACGTCATGCAATAAAACATGTTAAAGGATCATTCAATATACATAATCACTACACTTACCATTTCCTTATTCACCAACTATTTTTTTTCCAAGCATTTATGCTTTCATATACATTTAATCACTTCTTACTTACCTCTTTCACCCATTAGGCATCATCATTTATTATCTCATAAATTCCTCTCTAGACACATTTATTACATATACATTACAAGTATAAACATTGCTTATTCAAGGCATACTTACATTTATAGCATTTCATACTCAAAATCCTATCTCATGGCATTAATTATCTCGTTTGAACTTGGCATTTAGAATTTAAAGCATACAATTCAATCATCACTTAATTAACACCCAACATGCCATACTTGGGAATTTTAATGTGTAGTACATGCCTCTAATCGAGCCTCATAAAACCAAGCTTTCTTATCCTTTTGGTGGATTTCATCACCTCTCCTTTCAACTCCTATAATATATAACATATCTTTATCAACATCAAAAACTCATATGCTTAGCCTTTAAAGCTATAAGGGTAAAAACCCTAACTTTAGCCCTTTCTGTTAGGTTTTGAAAAATAAATCACATTCATAAACGCAACGAAAAATAAAATTTTCAAAACCCAAAACAAAAAGATCACACTTGTGCCATTAAAATTAATTTATATAAACATAGAGATTAGAAATTATACCTTATAATTTCTTATTTGTCATTCAAATTTTCACCTTATTGGGTTGTAGCAAACCACAATAATCCACACTAGGTGTCTCTAATGATATTCCACGTGAAGAATGAAGAAGAAACTATCAAAAGAAATGGTTTGAATAAATTCACAGTGCTAGCTTTGAAAGTGTTCTTGAGAGAATTTAGTTGTATCTTAGAAAAAAATTTTCACAAAAAACATATTTTCATGTCTATTTTCTGCCATTTGATATCTTTTCTATTTAAATCAAATTCAAAGAAAAGATCAAAAGTCAAAAATGGAGAAAAGGCAACTTGAATGAATAGTAAATTTACTTAATGGCCATAATTGGCCTATTTAAGGCCAAATTTACTTGTTGGCCAATGGGAGGCAGCAGTGCACGCTCGCTGGGCTTGCTGCGAGCTGCCGCTAGGCAGCTAGCAGGCTAGCAACTTGCTTAGTCTGCAAGAGCCTATGACCCTTCATAATGATTTTTTCCATGCCATCTCATCACGATCCATCTCGAAATAATTCTCTCATATTTTGGATCCATCCAATACCATTTTACTTATTCTCCATATCTTCAACCCATGTGACCTATTAGGTTCCCAGTTATATTGGTCAATTAAATTATTAATTAATATAAGCAATTTATGAGCAATATCTAGCAATACATTATGACCCCCAATTGACGGGAAAATTAGTGGTTTGACTACAAACCTTTCTATAGACAATTTTTGCGCAATTATTCCTTTCACTATTCTATACCCGACTTGGTTCAAAGTATGGATATGTGTCAACTCCCACTAGACTGACTACGTCTTGTCTAGTTCAAGTAATGTTAGTTCTTATCCCTAGGGCTCATTACTTTATTAGATATGTCATTGAAGACTATCATTATGATATTTCCACTCCGGCCGGAGATTACTGAGTAATGACCACTACAAGGGGCTATGGGTATACACTCCTTCTATCAGGAGTGTTGAATCCTTTGTTGGTTACCCAATTACCTTTGAATCCCTTAAGTTGTATCCAATCACCACCCTATGAGCAACCTCTCTAAGACAACAAGGAATAGTATCAAAATACAGAATCAATATCCAAGATATCCTTGAGTACCTCAAGTCTAAGGTTACTTGCACCATTTCTATTATGAGACTATCATTGATATTTGAATAGATTATCCATATGATTGTCTCATAGCTGGTCATCCAATGTACTTAGCTACACTTAGCAAACACCCACATGTTAACTCTAAACATCTCATATTTACAGATTATGAGATCTACTACGCGATCCAGTCAATGAGTGTAACATGTGTTAGTCTGTCCGGATTAATAATGTCTCATCTCATTAATCTTATGACTATGGATAATTTTGGTACTAACATAATTTCACATGATAAGAATCTCAATATCATGATCTCATCATAATTTCCTTCATGCTATGTTATGTATCAAAGATTTTATTAATTAATTTAAGATCACTATCAATTCATATATCAAATGAACATCAAATTAATGATAAAGCCTTTTATTAATCAAATAAATTTGTACAATAAGTCCTAAAGGTGATTGCCTTTAGAGCACTCCTCTAACACTTTCAACATTTTTAAACTCATATAACCCCTTACTAACACATGTTATAACTTTTAAACAACTTAAAAAGGTGTCTTTAATCTTAATCTCTTAGGATTAAGCCTTAACCTAACCCATTTCAATTGGGGCTCTACCATATTCGAACTAGACATGATTAAAACTTTGAAAGCTTGTAAAAACTAAAGAAAAATGTGATATTTAAATTAGAGTAAAGTCTGTTATATTTTTGCATAGGTGCCTTTTTGTGTTTCCCTAAGGTTTGGTTCAAGAAGCATAATTTATGGATATAACAAGTAAAGTTTGTAATTATTACTGTGATACATTCTTTATGTGACTATCCGAAAATAGTATTTTGCATGTTGTAACATGTCATGTAATGCATTTCCTTAGCATTATGATTTTATTCAACATATTTGCACATTATCTCTTTTTTTATCATAAAAAGGCTTGATTGCTTTTATAATTACTTTAGAAGAGTTATGTTTATTATGAGAAATAGGGTAATTTAATGATAACATAGGACATGTATATATATATATATATATATATATATATATATATATATATGATATGGGAGGGCTATAATCATGCATGAAATTTTTAATTGAGTAATGTGTAACTATTACTATAAAGCTTGTACTATTGAGTTAAAACTCAGTGTAAAGTTTTTTTCCTCTCGTGTATGTTTAGCTCCTACAATGGAAGCAAAGTACAGATAGACGAGCTAGTCACAAAATTACATTCATATTAAATCATACAATACAAAACAATCCCATCACATGGTAGGATTTTTACACTAGTCAATAGTTTTATTTGTACCATGATCAAAAATAAATTTTTTATAATATTAGGCATTTTCCAATAGTTAAAACACATTCTAAATAAGTCATAAATATATTTTATCAATCATATTGACAAACTAAATTCAAACAGCACCTTAAAGAACTCAATTGACAATACTAGGTTTTGTAAACCCTAGAAATTTTAACAACATGCACAATTTTGAATTTCATATTTAAATTATTATGTTATCATCAATAACATTTAATATCACAATATTAACATGTATGAATAATAATATAATTTGAGGCCAAACATAATCATAATCATTTTTAATAAAAGGAGGGAATCCAAGTTGCTCATTTTCAATCAATCTCATTGGTAATTCACTTAAATCAAAAATTATTTTATATAGGCTGGCTCTGATACCACTATTATATTTTGAACATGCATCACATACATATGGCAGTAAAATTTTTTAAATTAAATTAAACATAAAACCCATAGAACACCCTATATAATTTAAAATCGGATACTACTATCAATATGGATGAAGATTATCACCTTTTGTTTTTACAAATTGGACTCCATGAATTTGTGAGCTTTCCTTCTTGTTGGGTTGTTGCAAACCACAATAATCCAAAGTTAGGATCATCTCTAACAATATCCATATGAAGGAAGAAAAAGAAAACCACAATAGAGATGGGGTGATCAACCAACAATATACTAACAATGGAGGTTAATCTTTGAGAGAGATGGGAGAGGGAGAATTTTTCTTTCCATAAGTTGGTAGCCATGAAAGTAACCTTTAATTAGGCCATTGTTGAACCTTGAGGGGTATTTCCATCATTTTGATGATAACAAATAAAATAGCAATAATGTATTTAACATACTTGTTTTCTAAGTCTATTAAACAGGATATGGAATAAAATAGCAAGAATGAAGAATGGAAGATTAATCCTTGAATAATAAAATTAAGGAAGTAACATGTTCACGCCCATGACCCTATGTGTCACGCCCGTGAAGAAGCTAACCGTCAACAAAACCAACATTTGAAGTTCACAGCCATGAAGGAAGACAACAAACCGTGAAATGCACATTTAAGTCATGCCCGTGAATTAAATGTCAACCCGTGAACCTTCTTGACAAATTCATCCAGAGAGCTTCACGACCAAAGTCACCACTTTGATCATGGCTAGGAAGTTTGTCACGCCCGTGACCCAAAATTTCAAAACCTTCTAGAATGCTTCATGACCAAGGTCACCACTTTAGTCATGGCATGGAAGAACAGTCACGCCCATGACAAACATAGTCACGCACATGAAAGATGAAAGAGAAAAATGTCAGGCGTGATTATTTGGGTTGGTGCAACGACTTGTTTCGTATTAAATGCATTCTAACGGCTATAATTCACCATGTGAGTATAATTGCAAGTCATTTATGCATTCAGTACAAGAAGATAACAAATACTTTGAATCAAAATCTTATTACAAGCTATTTGTACATTTAATACTTTCATAACAAGTATCTATTCTCTGTGAAAATTTTTTTGCTCATCATTTATTGAGCAATAAAGATTTGTAAGTGTTTCTCTCTGTAATCATTTTATTACTCAAGTGAGTTTTGGGTATTTCTTGGTTAAGAGTAGAACACTTGTAAGGGTTAGTTGTGTGAGCCTTTAAAACACAAAGAAAGGTTATTTGTGTGAGCCTGTAAAACACAAGGTAAAAGTTTTTTGTGTGAGCCTGTAAAACACAAGGTAAAGGTTGTTTGTGTGAGCCTGTAAAACACAAGGAATTGGTTATTGTGTGAGTCATAATACACAAGGGATTTCTGGGTTAGGTGTGAGCCATTGTGAGAAACACCACAGTTGGGAGTGAGCTTGTAAAACTCCATTGTAACACTTAGTGTGTTAGTGAAACTCCCAATTGTGATTGGGGAGAGGAGTAGGGTTTGTTAACACCCGAACCTCTATAAAAATCCTTGTGTCAAATTTCACTATCCCTCATAAACTTAACTTTTTATTTCCGCACTTTAATGTTAAATTTTTAAAACTCCAATTCAACCAATCTTCTTGGCTCAATATCTGGGAAACAATTGGTATCAGAGCTTTGTCTAGCATCTAAGCCTAAAAAGTGCTAGTAAAGATTAAGATATAGCCAGTGAAGGATTCCAAAGTCTCAAACCTTACTTTGATGGAGCAAATTATGCCCATTGGAAGTTTCGGATGGAGACATACCTGGATAGTGAAGGAATTGAAGTCTGGGATAGTGTACAAAAAGAATGGACCCCACAAATGAGAAGAGGAGTTGATGGTGAAGAAGAAATCTTATCAAGAGATGATTGGACAGAGCCTCAAAGAAGAGCGAATTCCAAAAATAAGAAGGCAATGACAATCCTCTCAAGCTCATTATCTATTGAAGAATGTGGAAGAATACAACACTGCCCAATGACCTACAACATATGGAAGACATTGGAAAATTATCATGAATGAAATAAGCAAGTCAAATCCAAGAAGATTCAACATCTTACCTCAGTATATGAGCTATTCAAGATGAAATCCAATGAGTCAATCACTGACATGACCAATCATCTTCTAGCCATTATAAATGGAATGAGGAAACTTGGGAAGCATCTGAGCTTGGAAGATGTAAACAACAAAATCTTGAGAAGTCTTCCTCTTAAAGACTATGGCTCAAGAGTTGCTAGCATAGAAGAAGCAAATGAAGACATGAGCATCATGAATACTGATGTGCTTATTGGCAAACTTCTCACATATGAAATGGTAGTGAAAAGAGATAGAGAGCTTGAAGTAGAGCCAGAGAAAAGAAAGCCTTTAGCACTCAAAGCCTCTACTTCAAAATTTCAAGAAGAAAGTGAAGATGATGAAGAAATGAGTGATGATGAAAATGAGGACGTTGCTATGCTTTTCAAGAAGACTGAAAAGAATCATTGAGAATAAAATGAGCAACTCTAGAAAATTCAGGCAAAAAAACCTAAAACAAACTTCTAATGATGCACAAAGAAGTAAGGAAGAGGTAAAGTGCTATGAGTGTGGAAAGAAAGGACATATCAAACCAGAATGTCCAAGGCTCAATAAGCATAAGAGCAAATACCAAAGAGAAAATGGGGAGAAAGGTCACAAAGCCACAAGGGATGACGAAAGCTCTTCAAGTGAAAGAGATGATAATGAAAGCGAAGAGGTCAACCTATGCTTTATGGCTATTGAGGATCACGTCTCGAATAAGGTAAGATCACTACACTCATACTCTTTCAATAATGATAGTAGTAATAATGATAATGATATTGATAGTGATGATGATGATGATGAGCAAAGCCTTATAGAAGAATTAAATTTAGAACTAGAGAAATATAGGAGTAAATTCAGTACTTATAGGAATAACATTTCCAATTTGAAAAATAAAATGGATGCTTTAGAAAAGGAGAATCTTAAGCTTAAATCATCTAATAAATCTCTTCAAAAGTCATTAGATGAATATTCATCAAGACCCTCAACTGCTTTCTTGCTTAAAGAAAATAATACTTTGAAAAATGAAGTTGAGGAACTTAGAAATTTCATTTCTAAATTTCATAAAGGTAAAGAGAGTTTAGATACTCTCATTGTGTCTCAAAGATCACCTTTAATTAGACATGGTCTAGGATTTAAGAACACATCATCATCTTCTCACAAAACCATTTTTGTTAAGTCTAGTGAACCTCACATCTCCACAATTATTGGAACAACACCAAGGAATAAGTATATTAAACCTTCTATACATAAAAAGAATAATCATGCCTTTATGTATAAGAAGCATGCATCTAGAAAATAATGTTAGACCTAAACAGTGTAATTATTGTATGAAGATTGACCATATAAATAAACATTTTTGGATAAGGAAGGCTCATTGGGAACCTTCATGTGCTAACCCCCAAGGACCCAAGCTCATATGGGTACCTAAAAATCATACTTGAACTGTGATTCTATAGGTATGCCTCAAGTCCACAATAAACAAAAATGCTTGGCTAGTAGACAGTGAATGCTCAAGGCATATGACAGGAGATAAAGAACTCTTCAATGAAATCAAAAGTATTGATGGAGGTAAAGTTACCTTTGGAAACAATGCTAAGGGTAAGGTAATTGGCATTGGTTCTATTGGTATTTATGGTACTACCTTTATTAAAGATGTCTTACTTATTGATGGCTTAAAACATAACTTGTTAAGTGTTAGTCAATTATGTGATAAAGGAAACAAAGTAATCTTTACTTCAAATGAATGTCTTGTAACCTCTATCGATGGTCAAGAAATATTTGAAGGAAATAGAGATGTCAACACATACATAATAGACTTATATGAATTATCTAACCATTCCTCTAAGTGTCTTATGACTACTAGAGATGAATCTTGGCTGTTGCATAGAAGGCTTGGTCATGCTAACATGGACTTAATACAAAGCCTCAGCACAGGAGAACTAGTAAAAGGACTGCCAAGAGTCAAATTTGAAAAAGACAAGACATGTGAACCTTGCCAAAGAGGGAAGCAACACAAGTCATCCTTCAAAGCCAAAAATATAGTAAGTACCTCAAAATCTCTTCAACTCCTGCATTTAAACTTATTTGGACCTACTAGAATTGCTAGCTTAGGAGGTAAACATTATGCCTTTGTCATCGTAGATGATTACTCTAGATTTACTTGGGTAATTTTCTTAGCTCAAAAGAGTGATGCTTTTGAAAATTTCAAAAACTTTGCTAAAAGAGTTCAAAATGAAAAAGGATATTGTATTTCAAAGATAAGAGGTGACCATGGTGAAGAATTTGAAAATGAAAACTTTGAAAGTTTTTGTCTTGAACATGGAATTTCACAGAATTTCTCATCTCCTAGGACACCTCAACAAAATGGGGTAGTTGAAAGGAAAAATCGAACTTTAATTGAAATGGCTAGAACAATGCTCAATGAGTATGGTTTAACAACTTACTTTTGGGCAGAAGCCACAAACACTGCATGTTATATTTCAAATTGAGTTTTCAAAAGACCTCTTTTAAACAAAACCTCATTTGAGCTATGGAATGGAAGAAAGCCCTTGATATCATACTTTAGAGTATTTTGATGCAAGTGCTTCATATGGAATACCAAGGACAATCTTGAAAAATTTTCCTCTAAATCTGATGGAGGTATCTTTTTAGGATACTCTACAACTAGCAAAGCATATAGAGTATTTAATAAAAGATCATTAACTGTTGAAGAATCTATGCATGCTATTTTTAATGAATCTAGTAGACTTGATCTTATGAAAGGTAGTGTTCTTGATGATGTTGTAGGAACTATGGAAAGACTTGGTCTTGGAAATGGAAAAGAAGAAAATGATCAAGAAGATTAACATCAAGATGATTCTCTACCTCAAGCTCAAGAAGAAAATGGGCAAGAACTCCCAAAAGAATGGAGAATGACAAAAGATCATCCAAAAGAGCAAATCATTGGTGATCTCTCAAGGGGAGTAAGTACTAGATCTCATTTCAAACATTTAGCCATTGACCTTGCGTTTATTTCTCAAATTGAGCCTAAAAATGTTGATGAGGCTCTTAATGATGAAAGTTGGGTAATTTCCATGCAAGAGGAACTCAACCAATTTAAGAGAAGTAAGGTATGGACCTTAGTACCTAGACCCAAGGATCATCAAATTATAGGTAGCATATGGGTATTTAGAAATAAACTAGAAGAATAAGGTTCAATAATTAGGAATAAGGCTAGATTAGTTGCAAAAGGATATAATCAGGAAGAAGGAATAGTTTATGATGAGACTTATGCACCTATAGCTAGATTAGAAGCTATAAGAATACTTTTAGCATATGCATGTCACATGAATTTCAAACTCTTTCAAATGGATGTGAAAAGTGCATTTTTAAATGGTTATATAGAATAAGACGTTTATGTAGAACAACCACCAGGCTTTGAAAGCTATGATTTTCCAAATCATCTTTTCAAATTTTCAAAAGATTTATATGGTTTGAAACAAGCCCCAAGATCTTGGTATGAAAGACTAAGTTCTTTTCTCTTAGAAAATAACTTTACAAAGGGGAATGTTTACACCACATTATTCATTAAAAAGCATAAGCATGATATACTAATTGTTCAAATTTATGTTGATGATATAATATTTGGTTCTACTAATGAATTGGTTTGTCAAGAATTTGCTAAGTGTATGACTAGGGAATTTGAAATGAGCATGATGGGAGAGCTTAAGTATTTCCTTTGTCTACAAATAAAATAAAGCAATGAGGGCATATTCATAAACCAATCCAAATATGCCAAAGATTTAATTAAAAAATTTGGAATGGAAGGATGCAAGAATGCCAAGACTCTTATGAGCACATCAACAAAATTGGACAAGGATGAAAAGGGTAAGAGCATTAATGAAAAGCTCTATATAGGTATGATCGAATCACTTTTATATCTTACTGCTTTTATACCCGATATAATGTATAGTGTTTGCTTGTATGCACGATTTCAATCATGTCCAAAAGAATCTCATTTACATGCAGTAAAAAGAATTCTAAGATATTTACATGAATCATTGGATCTAGGTTTGTGGTAACCTAGAAACTCATCTTTTTATATTGTAGGATATTCAGATGTAGACTATGTTGGTAGTCTTTTAGACAAAAAAAGTACTTCAGGTACTTGTCACTTTATTGGAGAGTGCTTAGTTTCTTGGTTTAGTAAGAAACAAGTTTCAGTTGCTTTTTCAACTGCTGAAGAAGAGTATGTAGTAGTAGGATGTTGTTGTACTCAAATCCTGTGGATGAAACAATAAGGACTATGGTTATGATATGAACCATATACCTATTAAATGTGACAATACAAGTGTTATAAATCTTTCAAATAATCTCATTCAACATTATAGAAGTAAGCATATTGACATTAGACACCACTTTATTAGAGATCATGCTCAATATAGAGATGTTGCATTAGAATTTATAAGCACAGAAAATCAATTGGCAGATATATTCACTAAGACTCTAAATGAGGAAAGATTTAATTTCATTAGAAGAGAACTTGGTATGATTGATGGATTAACCTTGTGATTGTCAAATTGTCAAAATCTTAAGTGATAATCTTGTTTTTGTATCATCCCAGTAGATATAAGGTAGTAAAATTGATGAAAATTTTATGTTATAAGGGATAGAATCTTCATAGAATAATTGAGTCTTGTTTTAGGACTTAATTTTATTTGATGAAAATTTTAGGCAATTCACGCCCGTGACATATTTTCATGCCCGTGAATTAAATAGTCAATAGATCCAGTAGCTTTCACGACTTGATTCACGACATGGTTCATGGCTTCAAGTAGTGAGGCTTATGTTCACGACTTCATTCACTCCTATGAAAAGCCTTGTTCACGCTTGTGATGCATTTTCACGCCCATGAACATTTTCACCTAAAACTCACAGAGATGTTCACACTTTGAGTCATGCTTTGTTTCACGGGCATAAGTAGTGAAATTCAACCCTTCACGCCCGTGACTCTTCTTTCACCACCATGATAGTTCATCATTCATGCCCATGACATTCAAATGTCACGACCGTTAACCTTTTGACACCTTTATTCACGGGTAGAGCACCCCTTCAGCAAACCGTGAACACGACTCTTCACGACCGTGACTATATATTTCACGCCCGTGAATGCATTGGCTATATAACAAATCTGTCGGTTATTCTTCACATTTCAACCTTTCAACTCCTTGAAACTGCTCTCATTTACACACATTGAATAGTATATTGAAGATTTCGGCCCCCAAGTCACAAATTTCTTTTATAAATACCATCAAAAGTCCCTTCCATCATCAAAAATCATCTTCCTTAGGGTTTCCTCAAATTTTCTATCAAATTTCTCCAAACTCTTCAAAGTTCATTTCTTCAATCCAAATGGAAACCGACTCATCAAAGGGTACTAGGAAGAAATCTCATGCTCCCATGAGGTACTCAGACTACCTAATGAACAGAATCCCTGAGTATTGCCATCCTAGGTACTCAACCCTGAAGAAAAGGCCTCTCATTTCATCAAGATCTTTTGAGTGGCAAATCGTACACACTCTCTTGCTTAAGACAGCGATGACAGAATAACTCCAGGCCTGTCATCTGAAGAAGTTTGTGGACATTCATCAGCCCACTTTAAGGGAGCCAACCTTGGAATTCTTGAGCACTTTGCAAGTGTCTCCCACTAGAGTGGTGAAATTCCAACTCTGCAGCAATCCGAACACTCTCACTACCATAGAATTCGGGGACTTATTCAACCTATCCTCGGAAGGCATCCTCAACGACATCGAAGTAAAGTTCTTCGCAACTCGAGCATGGACTCATTTTGGTACAGATTGCAACTGGGATGTAAAGAAGACTAAGAGCACTCATCTCCGGTCCCCAATGCACAAATATTTGCATGGGTTTCTAACCTATAGCATATTTGCCCAAGAAGACAGTAATGGCACAATTCGAAAGTCTGAGCTCTTTCTCTTTGAGATGGCTCGAAGAGGTCTCACAGTGGCGCTTTCTCGATGGTTTGCAAACCGACTTCTATCCATTGCAACCAAGCCCTCCGGAGATATACTTATTGGTGGATATGTGATCCATATGGCCTTGAAGCTTGGATATTTGAAGCTGGATGACCATCACTTCAATCTCACCCCAGGGCATCCTCAAGATCGATTGGATGTCAAGTCCTTCATTAAGATGGGAGCGACTATTAGAATTGTCCATGAGAACAATATTTACTACCGCTTCACAGACACTGCTGGTGAAATTATATGGGAAGATAATGATTCGGAGGACTTCAAAGCCTGCCTCCAAGGAATCCAGCAAAGGAAAAGGGCTCGAGTTGAGGAGGCACCTCTAGCGGTTCAACAGGACATCGGACAATCCTCGGCTTCCACACCGAATTTGGTGCAGCAGGTGGTTTACCTCCTAGCACCATGATTTGAGCAGCTGTAGGCATCCATGGATGAGAGGTTGGAGAACCTCAAGGACTTCATGGAGTCTAGGATGGACAACCTTGAGGCTGAAGTTGCTCGTCTTAGGGATAGAATGTCGGATAGATGTTAGGCTAGATGGTAGCCTTAATATGCTTGTTTCTTTATTTTGTTTCCTTGTTTTGTTTGTGTGTAGGAAATTTTAAATTTCCTTTCTAAATTTTTATTATCTTTAATTGTATTTTTTTATATAATATATTTGCTTTGCTTTTCCATTATGGTTTATCTTTATATTCTTTTTGTTGATGACAAAAGGGGGAGAACCTAGCAATATATTAAGATAAATGCAAGTAATACTTAATTTTGAATCAAAAATAAGAACCTACAAATATATTGAGTTAAGTAGGGAGATATTAGCAATATTTTGAGTTTAGGTGCAAATACTTAAAATTTGATTCAAAATGAATATGCAAGTATGCAATTAAGCTTTATACACATTAAATATATCTTAAGTATACTTTGCATATACCTTGATGCAAGTTACAATAAATGAATATGCACTTGATATACTATAAATATGCCTTACATATACTTCATGACTTAAAGAGAATTTTGGTATATATTGGATATACTTTGCAAATAACTTGCATATACTTAAAACTAGAAAGTTTATTTCAATGCTACACTTCATCATTCTTTACAATTCTTGCATTTCATCAATTTTTATCATAAGCATCCTTTGAGGGGGAGACTTCTCAAAATCACATATTGCTAGATTATTTGTCACCATAAAAAATGGGGAGATTGTTGAACCTTGAGGGGTATTTCCGTCATTTTGATGATAACAAATAAAATAGCAATAATGTATTTAACATACTTGTTTTCTAAGTCTATTAAATAGGGTATGGAATAAAATAGCAAGAAAGGAGAATGAAAGATTAATCCTTGAATGATAAATTAAGGAAGTATAATGTTCACGCCAGTGAAGAAGCTAACAGTCAACCAAACCAACATTTGAAGTTCACAGCCATGAAGGAAGAAAACAAACCGTGAAATGCAAATTTAAGTCATGTCTATGAACTAAATGTCACGCCTGTGAACCTTCTTAACAAATTCATCCAGAGAGCTTCACGACCAAAGTCACCACTTTGATCACAGCTGGGAAGTTTGTCACGCCCATGACCCAATATTTCAAAACCTTCCAAAATGTTTCACGACCAAGGTCACCACTTCAGTCACGGCTTGGAAGAATAGTCACGCCCGTGACAAACATAGTCACACTCGTGAAAGATGAAAGAGAAAAATGTCAGACGCGATTATTTGGGTTGGTGCAACGACTAGTTTCGTATTTAATGCATTCTAACAGTTATAATTCGCCATGGGAGTATAAATGCAACTCATTTATGCATTCAGTACAAGAGGACAACAAATACTTTGAATCAAAATCTTATTACAAGCTATTTGTACATTTAATACTTTCATAACAAGATCTATTCTCTGTGAAAATCTTTTTGCTCATCATTTATTGAGCAATAAAGATTTGTAAGTGTTTCTCTCTGTAATCATTTTATTACTCAAGTGATTTTTGGGTATTTCTAGGTTAAGAGTAGAACATTTGTAAGGGTTACTTGTGTGAGCCTTTAAAACACACATAAAGGTTGTTTGTGTGAGCCTGTAAAACACAAGGTAAAGGTTTTTTTTTGTAAGCCTGTAAAACACAAGGTAAAGGTTGTTTGTGTGAGCCTGTAAAACACAAGAAATTGGTTATTGTGTGAGCCATTAAAACACAAGGGATTTCTAGGTTAGGTGTGAGCCATTGTGAGAAATACCATAGTTGGGAGTGAGGTTGTAAAACTCCATTGTAACACTTAGTGTGTTAGTGAAATTCCCAATTGCGATTGAGGAGATGAGTAGGGTATGTTAACATCCGAACCTCTATAAAAATCCTTGTGTCAAATTTCTCTATCCCTCCTAAACTTAACTTTTTCTTTCCGCACTTTAATGTTAAATTTTTAAAACTCCAATTCAACCCCCTTTTTGGCTCAATATCTGGGAAACAACCATTTATATGTCCTTTAATCTATATTAGAGTAGAATTCTTTAAACCCAGGGTTTAAGCTTCATATTCAAAATAAAATTACTGAACTGACCTGATTCACGATTACGAAACACCTTTTGCAGTCATGAATTATGTTGATGTTGTGATAGTCATGATCATGAATAATTCATCACTCCCATGACACTCCATGACACCAAAGTGGCATAATGGTTGGTGGTCTCATTCACGATTGCAAATTCCATCACAAATACCCTATCCACAACCATGATACACTATTGTGATAGAAAACCATTCACGATTAAGAGAACCCTTTTACGATCGAGAATTCGTCCATCCAAATTTTCTCTCTCATATTTTTAGATCCAATCCAAGGCCCATTTCAAATCTCCTTCACTCATTTTTATGTGTGTGATCCATTAGGTTCCCAATTATATTGGCAATTCAAATCATCATATGATTTTGAGTAGATCATAAGTGGTATCTAGCAACATATCGAGACAACCCATATGGCCAAAAAGTTAGTGCTCTAACTGTAAATCCTTTCAAGGCCAATTATTGTGCAATCCATCCTTTCACCATTCTATACCTCATTTGGTTCAAAGTATGGACGATGTATTAGCTCACACTGGACTAATTATGTCATATCTGGTCCAAATGATATTAGTTCTTTTTTTATGAGATCCATAACTTTATTAGACATGTCCTTAAAGGCACATCCACCTCGACTAAGGATTTATGAGCAATGATCTCTATATAAGGCAACAAGTATACTCTCCTTCTATTAATAGTGGTAAATCCCTTATTGACTACTCAACTACCTTCAAATACCTTATGCTATACTCAATCACCACCCTCTGAGCAACCTCTAAAATGTAAAAAGGAATGGAGTCAAAGTATAGGATTCAGTATCCAATATAACCTTGAGCATCGCAAGTCTAAATATACTTACACTATTGCTTTAATTAGACTATCACTGACATTGAATAGGTATCTATGTTATCATTTCATAGCAAGTCATCCAATATTCTCGAATACTCTAGCAAACATTCATATGTTAACTCTAAATATGTAATGCCCGATAATATAGGTCACGATCGTGGTTGACCAAAATCCAGTACGTTGAACGGATTAGAGTCTAAATTCGGACATGAAAGAAAAAAATTAAAATGATAATAAAATATGAGAAAAATATTTTGGATATTATTAATTTAGAATTTTGAAGTTCGGAAGTAAAATTGAGAAAAAACTAATTTTTCTCTGAACGAAATTGAAAATTGTAGTGTTTTTGGCACAAATATTTTAAGAAATCATAAAAATGGAATATTATCTCTCTAAGGAAAGGAAAATTCTTTTGATTAAAATAAAGTAAGAGTGATTTAAATTAATGGACAAATGGAAAACAAGATTAGCCATAAATCACAACCACCCACCTAATCCAACTATAAAAAGTCAAATTTCTACTTTTTGGTTATTATTCTTCTTCTTCCTCATCTTAACCAAAGAAAATACTCTCCCTTTTCTCTCTTTTTCCATGAGCTCTTCCTCCCCCACTTAATCTTCTTTTTCTTTCTTCAAATCAAGCTAGGATTAGATGAAAAAAATTGGGATTAAGGCAAAATCATCAAAGAAGTGAAGAAAAGTGAGCTAAATTAAGGAAGAGGAAGGAAGAAAAGAAAAGAAAAAGAGAAAGAAGACTTTGATCATTTTAAAGATCATCAAAGGTGAGTTTAGATTTTCCATCTTTTCATTTTTCTTCTTCTCTTTTCTTTGATTTGGGGGTTAGTTGCCATTAAAGTTAGTAATTTAGGGTTATTAATATGTTAATGGTGATTAAGGGTGGATTAGTGTGATTAGTGTCTGATTAGTGTAAACAAATTATTGTTAGGCCAAGAAGGTGAACAATCCTTGAACCAAAATCAAAGAGGAGGTAAGGGCAAGGAGAAAGCAAGCTAGGAGGAAGAGAGAAGTGAAGAGAAGTACAATTGTGATGTATGTACATTTGGCAAAAATTCAATATTGAAAAAATGTTGATTTTGATTTTGTGATATGTATGAAATTCTGGATATTTGATTGAGTAATGAATTGGTGATTAAATGGTGCCATGAATGTGAAAATAAAAACTATAATATGAGGTTGATGCATGAAAATGGAAATTGTATGAATTAATTGATGTGCTGAAATATTTGTCTTATGAATAGTGTCTAGTTTTTTTTATCATAACTTGAGTTATGGAAATGATTTTTGAGTGATTCTTATTGGGTTGAACATTTAAGACATAAGAATTCAACTTTTATTCAGACCATTAGACCTGAATATTCCTGGAATTATGTGAAAAATGGACTCAAATTTTGAACTAGAAATCTGTCCAGTAAAATACTGGGTATATAGTAGTAAACGTAACTTAGAAGAAAATTTATAACTTTTGCTAAAAAAATTCTTTTTAATGCGATTATAGTTGGAAAGTAAATATAAGACATGTACCTACATTTTGTTAATTGATCACTGGTTCAAATTCCATCTAAAAATCGATGCAAAAGACAAAAAAAAAAGGCATAAATCTATCCAGTAAAATACTGGGCAGATTGCAGTGAACGTAGCTTAGAAGAAAATTCATAACTTTTGCTAAAAATTAGTTTTAATATGATTCTAGTTGAAAATTAAATATAAGACATGTACCTATATTTTCTTAGTTGATCACTTGTCCAAATTCTATCTAAAAATGGACGAAAAATTCAGGGAAACATAAGGAAAAAATGCTGTCCAAAATTGGGCAGTTTGAACATATGTGTTGATTATGGAATTTTGTGATAGAAAAATATATTATTTGATTTTCTAGTAGTTATAATGATTAAATGGGCAAGTACAAGGTTGTAAAATGTTTAATGGGAATTATTGCATTTATATGAATTTATATTAATGTTACCTACATAATTTATGTAAATAATAATAAAGGAAACAAATATAATTAAACCCTATAACATCTAGTCGATAACTAGAAATTAGGATAAGTTGGCATGCCAATAAAAGGGTGGAAATGTAGGCACTAAAAATAATAGTGTTGATATTTAATTTACGTATACACTAAGAAATAGTGTTGAGTTGAAATTTACGTAGGCACTAAGAAATAGTGCTGAGTTCGAATTTATGTAGGCATAAAAAAAGTACTGAGTTATTGAAAATGTAGGCGTTAAATGTCGAGTTATAAAATAATTACATAGGCGCCGAGTATACTGCCGGAGAGTATAAACCATGTATCCAGTGTTTATGTTCGGTCTAAAATGTCGTGGGCTATTGAATAAATAACAGAAAAAAATACAAATTGTTAAATTGATAGTTCAAATTATACATCTTGCATTGTTAAAATTTCAAGCATGCTTAATAAATGGAATGTCATAATTGATGAATTAAATATTTTTGCATGAAGAAAATAGTTTTATTATTAATTGAATATTTGAGATGCTTAATAAATTAATTGTAGTTTCTAAAATTTTATTTTAAAATTATTTATGAAATTATTGGATAGTTGTCAAATGTACCACTAAGCTAGTAGCTTAGTGTATGTGTTTCACGCATAGATAAATAGAAGTAGTTATTCTGATAGGGCGACCAAAGAAGAGAGAACCCCAAGATCAGATTGCAGCAGTTTAGTTCTTTTTCTATGTTTTGGAAATTATGTTGTAAAAATTAAATTTTAAGAATTTCTTTTGATTTAAATTTGTGGAATGTAGGATTTATAAGGAATGAATGTTGTAATTTTATATATCTAGTATTATTTGTAAATATATATCTAAATATTATGGATTAATTGAATGAGTTCTTTTAAATCAAAAAAAATTTCGTCACTAGTTATATATTTAAATGGAAAGAAAAAATATAGCAATAAATATTTTGCTAATAATAAACTAAAAAAATTTCAATAATTTGAACATTGGTTTTAAAACATATGAGCTTAATAGTACTTCCATATCCTATTAACGACTAGTAGGGTAAGGGAGTGCTATAAAATATCACTTGTCTTTACCTTATGAGATTTGTTGCTTGATATAGTGAAGGAGTATAACATATGTTAGTCTATCCATATTAACAATGTCTCATCTTGTTAATCCTATGATTAGAGATATTTTAGATATAAACACAATTTCATATAATAAGAATCTCTTCATCATGATTTTTTCATGATGTGTTACATACCAAAGACTTTATTAAATGATTTAAGATCTAAATCAGATTTGTATATGAATGACAACCAATATAATGAAAATACTTTTTTTATTAATGATATATGAGTACATCAAATGTCTAAGGTAATTTTCTTTAAGGCACTACTTTCATCATTAAAACATCATATATATATATATATATATATATATACAAGTTGGGTTACTTTAACACCCATTATTTGCTAAGATTTTTTTAGACTATTTGCCAAAGTTATACATTAATAATCAACATAACAACATTTCATTCCATCCAATAGTTTATGATGTTTCAAAAATGGAATCATAGACTCTTAATTAAAACAAAATAATAACCATTAGAAGTGAGCAATTACACTTAAAAACAATAACAATCCATCATTTTTACATTTGTGTATGTATTTGCTTAATTAATTCCTGATGTTTTCTTACTTCACCTCTGACCATTTCAGCACATGCTTTCTTGCTTTCTCTGCCTATAATTCCCATTTGGAAAAAGCTCAAATTAGTCACAAATTCAATGTTTACATAAGGAATTAAGAGAAGAAGGAAAACTCTATGAAAATTAATTGCATAGTCAATAACCTCTTTGTCCCAGTCACATCGAATGGTAATAATGGCTAATATCAATGTTTGTATTGCTGTACCACCAAAAATCATTCCAGCCCAAATTCCCTAATTGTGTTTATTTTCAAGGATGAAATAGTTAGAACGTTATATCAATAACAAGAATTATTCACTAAATTACAAAATTAATAAGCATTTGTCAGCTTTTACAACACACATATGTATTTTATATTCACATCAATATGTAGCAAAAAAAACAAAACAAATCATAGAACTCGTAAGAAATTCTTAGAAAATTCTTTAAGATAAGTTTTCTAATAGACAATTTTTATTAACAATCTCACGTAGAACATTATCAGTCACACTCATGAAAATCGCACTTAAAGCACTATCCTTTAGATCTGCTTTATTTGTCTCTTTTATATCCTTTATAAAATTCTTTTTATTGCCTTTTATGAATATTGTAGAACTAGGGAAAATCTCTTTCAAATCTTCCATAGACAAAAGCTCATTCCACCATCAAACTTTTTTACCTCATACTTCATTTATGAAGATTCCATCTTTAAAAACTTAGATTATGTGCGCAACCTAGCTCTAATACAAATTTGTTATGAAAACTATCCTACCACACACACAATGATTAAAAAAAAAGTATAGAGAAATAAAAGAGATAACAAAACAGGTTTTTGTAGTTTGATTAATTGAGCTTACATTCACTAGTAAGAAAAAGTATAATTTTTTTGCTATTTTAATAAAGAGATACAACTACAAAATATATGGTCCCAAAACATAACCCTAAACTGAATAGAAATAGGAAAAATTAGCCATATTTTATTGCAAAGGGAAAAAGTTGACCACATTTTATAATACTTTTATTGATACCTTATTGTACTAGAAGGATAGTATTTCACTAGATGACATTATTAATGCATTAAAGCCAAAGGAGTTGGAAAATAATTTTCCTGAAAATAAAGATATAATAAAAGGTGAGAGTTTGGTGAGTAGGGGAATGCAGACAAAGGATGATTCTTCTAGCAAGAAGAAATTAAGATGGTAGTGAACACAAAGCAATTAAGGCTTGAACCTTATTCTCAATATTAATGTTTATATTATTGAGGTCCATTGTGATTAAATTGATTCATCAAGATGTTTCTTAATGGATGTACCTCCATTCATTCATAATTATACTACTTTTTCTTTAACTAAAGATGATTTATCTGCAATTTCACAATAGCTCCTCTAATTTCCTTCTCTAATCTCCTCCACACTACAAATGTCAAACTTTCACTAGCAATCTAATGCAAAACATTATCACTCACACTCATGAAAATCACACTCAAAACCCTATCATTCAAATCTACCTTATTTGCCTCTTTCGTATTCATTAGAAAATTCTATTTGATTGCCTTCCATAAGCCTTATAAAACTAGGGACGATCTCATTCTAATTTCCATATACTAAAACTGATTCCCCCATCAAAATTTTCTACCTCATACTTCATTGATGTTGATATCATCTTCAAAACCTTATTTTGTATGGGAAGAATAGTATTTGATCAGATGATGTAAGTAATGTAGATAGGGGTGATTCTTTTGGTAAGAATAAATAAAAAGGTAGATCAAAATCTAGGGCTAAGAATGCAAATTATTTTGAGTGTAGGGATAAGAGACACTTTAAGAGAGATTGTTTAAAGTTTTAGAGAAAAAGTGGAAGAACTAGGAGAATTCTACGAACATAGTTGGCATTAATTTTTTTTATGATAGTGGTAATGCAGGGGAAGATCTATCTGTGAGTTTGGATTATGGAAGGAATTCCTAGGTTTTTGATTCTAGTTCTACATTCGATATATGTCCACACATGTAATGGCTTGCTACTTATAGATATATAAGTGGCACAATGTATCTAGGAAATGATCATTCATTATCAGTAGATGGGATAGGTAATGTCAAAGTTAAAATGTTTTATGAAGTTGTGAGAACTTTACAATGTTGATATGTTCTACATAAGAAAAGGAACTTGATTTCTACTTCAAGATTGGATTCTTAATGTTATAAATACCATGAAGAAAATAGTGTTCTAAAAGTGGGTAAAGGCTCTATGGTACTCATGAAAGGCAGTTCATAATCTAGTTTATATATTATTTAATGTAACATAGTTTTAGGAGAAGCTACTATATCATTAAAGAGCAATGATTAGAATCAGACTCAAATGTGGCACTTACATTTAGGTGATATGAGTGATAGAGGGTTGCCTATTTTAAGTAAGCAGAATTTGTTGGATCGATTAAAAATCCATTGACTTTAATGAACACTGTGTATTTGGCAAACATGCCAAGGTAAAGTTTAGCAAAAAGGCAAGATAAAGTGGATTACATCCATTTAGATGTATAGGGTATGAATATAATTCCTTCCAAGAGTGGTGTTAGGTATTTTATAACTTTGACTAGTGATTACGCTTAGATGGTTTGGCTATATTTTCTGAAAATAAAAGATGAGGTTCTTTCAACATTTGTTAAGTGGAAGATCATGATTGAGAAGTAGACAAAAAGGAAAGTTAAGTGTCTTAGAACTAACAATGGGTTGGAATTTTGCAATCATACATTTAATGAATGTTGTAGTGGATAAAGGATAATGAGACATTGCACTTGCACATGAATGCCACAACATAATTGCATAGCAGAATGCATGAACAAAACACTATGTGACTAGGCAAGGCGTATGTTGTCACATTTGAGTTTAAGACATAAATTTTGGGTTGAAGCAATTAACATGTCTTTTTTAGATTAAGCAATTTTTGTTAATCAATTAAAAGTCTCTAGGGTTAATTATTAGTAGGGATGTTACATTTAATGAGTCTGCTTTATTAGATAATCAAAAGGAGGAGCAGTAAATGCATAAATAACTATGTCATCTACTTTATGAAGATGCATAAAATTGTAGAATGTTGATTTCAATTGCAGTATAATGAGGGCAATATATTGTCCAAGGATAAAAACCTTTTTCTTCTCTAAATATATTTGAAATTGACAATGAGTTATAGAAATACATAGTGAATACAAGTTGTTTACATGCACCTTTATTGTGATCAATGGGCCACCAAATAGGTGTATGTATCTTAATTTTTAAAATTCTAAAGTTGGAATTCATGTAAAGTCTAACATCTGTCAAGAACATTACTTCCCCATTCAACACTTTGTTACGGGCCTTAAAATCTCATGTCCTTGAACAAAGAATGTTAAAGCTTCAATAATCTCATATTTTAGACCATCTTTAAGAGAATTACTTTTCCATGGATTATCAGTCCCTTATGTTAGGTCTCTTGAGAACAATGGAGTACTTAAATACATGGATGATAGACTACTTTTGCTTTTTATAAAGTTTAGTTCACAAAGTATCCATTATCATTGGGTGTAAATATACAATAGGATATGTCATTCTCCAGTGATGAGATGCACATGAACTAATGAAAGTCCTAGAATTCCTTTTTAGTGATCTTCTATTACTCAACTTTTGTTAATGAATTTGTACAATAATATGAAGAAAGTATTATAATTTTATTTGTTAGTTTCATGTTCTATTATGAATTTTAAGTTAATGCAATTGAAAGTTTCAATTTTTGATGTGCTGGTGAAAGTTTACTTGTAATAGACATGTTAAGGCTTGAAAATTTCATGTTCCATCTAATGAGATAACATGCATTAAAATTTTGGCATTTTTTTAAATATAATATATATTTATCTTGCAAGGTGTAAAACATTATTTGCTGAATTGAAAGTTGTCATCACCTCAAGTGACATTAAGAGTATGCTCTTATTGGGGAAGGGAACCCCAAATTGTTGAAATGTAAAATCGTAAATTATCGGATATTTGTCAAATATTTATACAATTTTTAATTATCTTATAGTTATCAAATTTTAATTTGTAAATTTAAATATAAATTGTAAAATATTTTAAAATTTATTTAATGACTTGCTTTAAAAAAATATTAAGTATTTCATCAATTGATATTTAAAATTATAAAAAATAAAATAAATTATAAGAATATTATAAATTAAAAAATATAGGGATTAGTGAAAAATTTGTCCATTGCTATTTAGTGATGGAAAATGAATCCGTCTGTAATTGAATCTAAGAACAAAGTGACAATTTTCTCCATTGCTAACTAGCGACAAACTTTCTATCGCAAATTTATCATTGCCTTGGTCACCTTACTAGCTACTACTATTATATTTTAGTGACGGACTTTCTATTGCAAAGTTTGTTGCTAACGTTAGCAATGGAATGACAATTAGTCACTATAAGTTTTATGAGGACCAAATATGCAATGAATTTAATCCATCACTAATTAAGATTAGTGACAAAATTTTTAGCTTTAGTTATGGATTTTATTTGTTGCTAAATAGTAATTTTCTTGTAGTAATCACTGACATTGAATAGATATTTATGTGATTATCTCATTATATGTTATCCAATGTACTGTTACTCTAATAAGTATCCACATATTAACTCTAAATATTTCATGTTTTCAACTTATGAGATTATTTGCTTGATCTAGTTAAGATGTATTACATGTACTAGTTTATCTGGATTAATAATGTCACGTTTTGTTAATCCTATAACTATAAATAATTTATGTATAAATACAATTGCCCATGATAGAAATCTCACTATCATGATCTTATCATTATTTTCTCCATGTTGTATTACATACCAATGACTTTATTAAATAGTCTAAGATATATATCAAATTCATATATGAATGAATACTAATATAATAAAAATGTCTTTTGTTAATAATAAATGAGTACATAAAGTACCTAAGATGATTGCCTTTAGAATACTTCTTTAACAGGTAATGTCTAAGAGCTTTAGTCAAATAAAGGGGCATCGACTTCAATGAAATGTTATTTTGAATAGTGAAGAACAATTCTATCAAGGTCTTGCATCCTATGGTAGCTCTTCATGATTTAGAGCTAAAGCAGTTAGATGTGAAGATTTTTTTTCTACATGATAAGTTAGAATAACATATTTATATGAGTTAGCCTAAGAGATTTGTCACTCCAATTATGGAAGATCATGTTTGCTTGTTTAAGAAATCCTTGCATGACTTAAAGTAGTCTCATAGGCAGTGGTATAAAGGATTTGATACATTTATAATTTAGAGTGAATTTATTCATCATGCTTATGATATGATAGTTGTATGTATTATAAGAGGCTTCCATATGGTTCTTTTGTCTATTTGTTGTTGTATATGGATGACATGATTATTGTTGCTAAAAGCATATCCAGATTGACACCTTAAAAAGGCAGTTGGGTGATGAGTTTGAGATGAAAAATTTGGGTGCTGCAAAGAAGATATTGGGAATTAAGATCACACATGATACGAGTGTTGGAAAACTATTTGTAGTCCTATGATGAGAAGGTTCTTCAACCATTCACCATAGTTAATGTTCAACCCATATCTATTTTATTTGCTAGATATTGGGAATTAAGATCACACGTGATAGGAGTGTTGGAAAACTATTAGTAGTCCTATGATGAGAAGGTTCTTCAACCATTCAACATAGCTAATGTTAAACCCATATATGTTTTATTTGCTACCCTTTCTAGTTGTCTGCAGACTTGTCACTGACTATATATGAGAAGATGAAGTGCATATCCAATGTTTCATATTCAAGTGCCATGGGCAGTGTCATTTATACCATGGTTTGCACTCATTCTAACATTTCACATGCAAGTAATGTGGTGAATAGATACATGGCATATCTTAGGAAAATAATTCTCTCTTGCTTGTGGACATCAGTACAATTGGCCATACCACACAAATCTTGGTTGTTTTTCCCTTTTCTTTCTTTATACTTTATGTGATTATGTTCTCACAATAAATTTCACATGAAAGTGCTTCAAGCATTTGGGCTGTCACAATTTTATTCAAACACATATTGATCATACTTTCTAAGTTAATTAATATAATTATTTCATATTTATTATTATTAAAAAAAATTCAATAAAATACATTATTTTATAAAAAATTAGTAGAAATTGATATTATATTCATTAAATTATGCTGATTTGTTTAATTAAGTGTTTTATTTGAAAATTTGTTTGATAGATTTTTCTAATTATTAAATCTATTTGATTGACTTTTTTAACTATTAATTTTGAGTAATTAAATTCATATTTATAAAATATTTAGCATCTAATTAATAATAGTTAAGAGAGACAATTGAATAAATTTTCTATTAATCTCTATTTATGATATGTTTTCCATCTAATTAATAATAATAAGTTGAATACATTTTTAGATGAGATTAAATTAGTTTAAAATTAACCACTAATTATGAGGGTCAATTCAACAAATTATCAATTGAAGGACATAATTACATAAATTTAAAAATTATTGAGGATCAATATATTTTCTCCCTTTATCCTGTAACAATGTTATGTGTATATGTATAGTTAAAATAAATAAAGAAATTTTGTTAGGAAGATTTAGTTTATTAATTAATTCAATTATATAATTATTGTGTTATTAAAGTAAACTGAATCTACCTTAAAAAAAATTCTAAAACAAAATGGATAAAAGAAAACGTACCATAACACCCAAATCAAGAAACCAACCCATTAAGAATCCGAGTGGAACACCAATCAAATAGTAGCAACCCAAATTTATGTATGCCACATACTTTTGCCAACCAGATCCCACAGCCACTCCTACAAGGATTAAATTATTTATCATTTATGATAGTTGCTAATGAATCGTAAATTCTTTATATATATATATATATATATATATATATATATATATATATATATATATATATATATATATATAAATGATTAGATCAGGTCCACAAAAAAAATTATGAATAACAATTTTTTACTATATATTCATTTTTCTTTAAGAAAATAGTTTCATTCATTTATTTAAATAGATTAACAAAATTAGGCACTATAATTACATGACAAAATTTTTCTATTATATCTTCAATTTATATTACATAATTAATATTCATCATTACAAAAATCAAAACTATCAAAAATTTAAATTGCTAACAATAAATTAAATTTGAAAAATGTGGATATCAACCATATTGAATATTACATAGGTTAAAATAATTTAATTTAAAAATATAAAAATTAAAGAAAAGAATTTTTTTTATTATAAGACAATTAAATAGAAGTATAAAAGACAATTTACAACTTAATTACAGTATATAAATAGTAAGTAGACTATACGTTGAAACGGAAGGAAAAATGAGATTATATTTTCTCAAGAAGAGAAGAAATATATATTGTGATTAATGATTTATAAACTGTATGATAGGTAAAGTACGTACCGGAGAGAACCGGTTGAACACTGTTGAGCAAAACAGTAAAGGCCAACAGGAAGGAGAGGTGATTAACGGCTTTAAGAACAGGTTCACTTGAAGAGAATATCAATGCAAATTTATCATGGAAAAACATTATCAATATCCAGAAGAATATTCCAATTATAATTGATGTCACCACTGATACTGTTGTTGCAAATTTTGCTCCCTTCCCATTACCTGCTCCTAATTCATTTGCAACCCTTACTCTGCAATATTCATTGCCATTACAAATAATTAAGTGATTAACAAAATATATTTAACGAAATTTCGAGAACATACTCTTTAGTGCTTTTTGAATGAACAAATGTTTTTTTTTTTGTCTAAAATTGATCTCTGTCTTTGGCTTTGATTAGCATACACTTTTTTTTTAAATGACAAGCATACACTTAATTTTGAGTAATAACTAGCAAAAGGGTGATTTTGGTCAATTAAGATGGTGCCAATAACGAATTAGAAATTTTTGGCCATGTATGAAAAATTTACGAAGAAAGGACAAATTTGCAAAATGTAAAGCACAAAACCAGTTGTGGTGGAAGATTGGCGATATCTTGGACTCTATATGGTCTAAATTGAGGATTGTCCTAATCTTAAATTATGGCCTAAATTTAAGATTCATATGTCAAGAAAAATATTTTGTATTGAAAGGGAAAATAAATGCTACGAGTATGACCTTGCAAAAACTAAAGAACAAAAACAAAAAGTTTTTGAAGCCCACTAACTCCTAATCATCTATATCTGTGCAGGACCCTTCGCCAGACTCAACACATCTACCTATTTATAGTGGTCAGTAATAGTCCATAGATTGCTTTTTCCACTAATAATAATAATAATAGTATCTTACAAATCGTTATTGTGATTTAACTTTCCAACAATTAATCGAACAATACAATATATATACCAAGTAGTATTCACTATTAATTAAAAACTATGAATTATTATTGAAATGAACTTATAATACAATCAATTGGAACTTACTTAATCGGTAAATTTATCATGAAGTAATTATAATATAAGTTGAACAAAATGCTCGTTTGAATGAAAATGAATTTTTTATTTTATTTTATTTTGATTTACCGAAAGATCTAGAGATTGATGACATAACTATACGAGAAATCAGAGTTCAATTAAATTACGGCATTGTAGCAGCAAAGGATTGTCTCTAAACTTATATTGTTTAAAAAAGAAAAGGAAAAGACAAAATAAAAAAGAGAGAAGTACCCGATTGCTGCAAAGAAGGCGAGAGGAATCATCATTTCCCAGCCATTAATGGTCATGCTGCCAAACAAGAGAATGACAAGTCGTTTGATTCGAGTTTACTCAGCAGAGAAAATACTGATGTTTTACAAATTATTATACACCATTTATATGATAATTGTCTGCCATATTTAGTATTTTAATATTCGTCTAGTCTCTTGCTCGTCATTTAGGCATTTCTCTCTCTCTCTTTTATATATATATATATATATATTATTTTTTAATACAATTATCCGATCTAATAATTTAATTAAAGCTTAATTAAATTTATTAATTTGACATGATATTGATATGATGTTATATAATTTTATAAATATTTATTTTTGTTATATCTGAGTTTTGTTAATATATTATGACTAATTAATTAAATTTAAAATTAAACAATTATAAGGCTGATTGTAAAATAAATTCACAAGAATATAATATCTAAAAATAAGTATATGAAACAAAATTGACTTATCAGAGCTTCACATGCATTCAGCAAAAAATGAGAGTGAAATCGTCTTTTGGATCACACACTTACCATATGGACAAAGCATCGACTGCAATCTCTGCATTCTTCAGATTTCCAGTCATCAATATTAGTATTCTATAATACCAATTCTCCAAGCTTAGTTTTCCAATGAAAAAAAAGGTTAGAAGAGAGAAAAATAATTTTGTAAATGATTAGGTAAAGGGGGAGAAAGAGAAGAATACCAGAGCATTACCCCAGAAGCAGCAGAAAGCTTTGTGAACTCCCAAAGACCAGAGAAGGCTTCAATGGAGAAACCAGTCCAAGTGAGAGGACAACCACCACAAATGGTGTAACCCAAATGCCCAAACACAAGAACCCACCAAGAAAAATTCAAAGTCACGGCAGTTCCAACAACTCCTAGCTTAAGTGTATACACGAAAAGCCAACTTACTATCACATGCACCACTAAAGCTGCTGCGGATACCCATGCTATCACTGTATTCTTTAGCTGACTTTGTAGGAATCTTTGCAACGGGAATTGAAAAGCAAAGCTGAAATGAAGTGGTATCATCAATTTTGAAGCCACCCCTGATAGCTCTGCTACATCCTCAGGCTGCCCTAATAGCTTCAAAAATGGACTAGCAAACAGATACAGTGGCAACAGTAGCAAACAACACAAGAACATCACTATCCACGATCTTTGCATGTACACCCCCAACATATAATACTTCTTAGCCCCAAAAGCTTGGCCACATAGAGTTTCCAATGCACTAGCCATACCCAACTAGTCAAAAAATCAAAAGGAAAAAAAAAATCAGAAATTAAGAGATATATATAATTAAACATGAAGTAGAGAAAGAAGGGATATGTTAATCAATATACCAAGAGACCAAAGTCGAAGCCAACAATGACATTATTAGCAATTGAGATAGCAGCAAGCTCAAGGTCACCTAAATGACCAGCAAAGGCTTGAGTTATAACAAGCATAGAATAAGAGGCAACACGGCTAAAAATAGCAGGCCCTACTATTTGCCATAACTTCTTTGATTCAACCCAAATCTTTCTTGAAAGGTGACCCTCTTGATCATCTTGTTGTTGTTGTTGTTGCTTCAGTAGAGGAATCTTTGATTCGGTCTCTACTGCACCGTTACTAGGCATGCTGATATGCAAAACCACAGAGAGGGGGAGAGGAGAGAAAATGCTACTTTATTTAGTTGGGAAATTCGTATTTATAAAGAAAATTATATGAATATATTTTGGTACATCATTTTATTCATAGACGAGACTATTAAGAATGTTTAAATAAGATTTGATGGGTTATACAGGTTGAGACCTAAATTTATTTTTATTGAAAATTTAAAATCAATATCACTTGACCAGTAGCTCTAGAAATCTAAACTAATTTTACTAACGAAAGGACATAAATTTATTTTCGTTTTTCATTAAAATGGACTTAATTAAAATCCATGAAAATGTATTTGAGCGTCCCTACAAGGCAGTGATGTACAAGATTTGAGATAGGATGATCAATCACGTCTTCTTTCTCTAATAGGCTTAGTATACTTATTGACCACTACATTATGAGTGTCGACATATATATGCTAAGCCGTGGTAGAAAACAAACCAGAGGTGGCCACCTTTGTTTGGGGTCGGTGTCGGTTCCGCTGTGAAAGGGAAACCCAGAAACATAGGTTTACGTCACTGCAAACGGCAGATGTTCTTTTGTATTGTATAACCATTTCATTCCATTCTACCATACAATTGATTTTATTTTTATCCATAAAGTACTAAATTACAAAAGAGTATTATTGTGTAGTATTTTTCATTGATTCTGAAATCATAAATATTGATTTTTCTTAAATTCTTCTCTTCAAAAAATAAATCATATACGTTGCATTGAATCATATATATTCTGGCTTCTGAGAATGTGTTATACGATTGTATTTATGTTCTTGAAAAAATAGGAATTATAGAAGATAAAAGAAAACGTGAGTAATACTCCTTTTTTGTTCTTACAGGTATATATGCAATTTAGTTTAACTTTTCCTTTCTTCCTTTAATAACAGTATTAATTATTATTTTTTTCTTTTTTTTTTTCAAAAAAAAATGACACAAATGACGGATTGCGATTTTTTTTAGGCAATGATGGATTAAGAATATACATTTGCGTATATATATGAAATTAATCAAGAAAAACACTCAGCAGTCAGCACATCTAACAACTATCCAATAAAAATTGGATACTGATTATGAAACTTAAAGAAAAATCTAGGCCCTGTTTAGTTGTGGAAAAAAAATAGTTGTTTTTCAGAAATTTATTTTAAGAAAATTGGAAAATGAAATTACTTGTTTAGCTGTAGAATTTTCTTGTTTAGAAAATTAGAGAACTATTTTCAAAATTTTCCAAATTAGAAGCATTATCTAAAAAAACACATAAAAAGTATTTTTCTTATTTTTCTTATGTTAAAAAGTAGCATGTGTTTAATGGAAAGCAAGGGATTTTCCGAAGTGGTTTAGTGGGTCTAGCACACAGTGCTACTTGATCAAGTGCCATCCTTTTGGTATTTTCACCATAAACCTGAAACGAGAATATTAAAAATAAAAAATGGTTTCAATTTTTTGCTTTTTTAACCAATTCAATAACATAATAAAAAAAAAAAAAACAGCATACGAAAAGTTTCAATCTTTTGCGTTTTCAATCATTTCAATAACAAGAAAATACATTTTGAAAATGGGTTTGCTTTAAACGCAAGAAAGATTATGTCTATGTGGAAGAGTATTGATAGGTTTTTACTTATTTTCAACACCAACCATATAGTTGCTTTATGAAGTTATGTGAACTTACAGTTAATTGATGCACAAATTTAACAAAATTAGAATTATTTTATATTTTATCTTATTATTATTTAAATTTCCATGTACTTTGCTCCATACTTCATAACATGATAATATTATTTGTATAATATGAATATAATACAAATACAATCATTGTTGAAAAATTACAAATCTCATATAATAATAATAATAATAATAACAATAATAATAATAATAAATTTTATAGAAAAATAAGAAAAAAAAATCATTGAAAACATATGCAAATAAACATAATTTTCAATTTTTAGATTTGAAAAATAGAAAACAAGAAAATTAAAAAAAAAAAAGAAAATGAAAACGGTAAAAGGAAAACAGAGAATGCTTTTCACAACTAAACAATCCCTACTTTTCCATTTTCATGCCCTTAATTTCTTGAAGAAATATTTCTATTGTTACTAATCTACTTTACAACTTTCTTTTTCTTTATTTTGTTTTTCAAAAAGGAACATTTCCTTCATTGTTAACTTTTTCTCCTAGGAATTCGTGATAAAATATTTTTGGAGAAATTACCGATAAAATCATCAAGTGTGAGGACTTTTTCAATTTAAAGTTATTTATTTATTTATTTATTTTTTATCAAATCTAGTTTTAATTGTAGCAAACTTATATAGATTAGATTAATTCAACTATATATGAATATGCATATAGTTGAAAATAGGTAAAAAAAATTTTTAAAAAAAACCTTTTAAAATATAATTAATATAGAGTCAAACTTTTCTCATTGTTACCTATTAATATTTAATCAGTCAAATCATTTCTAAAACTGAAGTATATCCTTTCAATCTCAAACTATATTTATGCAAAAGCCAAATAAAACCATAAAAGAATGATCATGTTTAACTTTAAGGGGTATTTCTGTCATTTTGATGATAACCAATAAAATAATAATAATATATTTAACAATATTTGGAATATTCACGTCCGTGATTAAACACTTCAAATTCTTCCAGAGAGCTTCATGGCCAGAGTCACCACTTGGACCACGGCTTAGAAGAACATTCACAATCGTTACTATATATTTACGTCCGTGAATGAGGAAAGAGAAACATGTTAGGCGCGAAACTAAGAGTTGGTTCAATGATTATCTTCGCATTAAATGCACCTAAATGACTATAATTCGCAGATGAAGTATAAATGAAAGTCATTTATGAATCCTAAACAAGAGGAACAAGAATAACAATTACTTTCTATCAATTAATCTTCTTGTAGCCTTGTGCATTAATTATTTTTCTCAACAAATCTCTATTCTTTGTAAAAATCTAATTGCTCATAATTTATGATCATTGTAGATTGGTGAGTGTTTTCATTGTAATCAATTACTCAAGTGAGTTTGGGTATATTGGGTTAAGAGTGAAACACTTGTAAGGGTTTATTGTGTAAGCCATAAAACACAAGAAATTGATTTTTGTGTGAGCCATTGAAAAACACAAGAGAAATTCTGGGTTATGTGTTAGCCATCAAGAGAAACACCATAGTTGGAAGTGAGCTTGTAAAACTCCATTATAACACTTAGTGTGTTAGTAAAACACCCAATCAAGATTGAGGAGAGGAGTAGGGTTTGTTAATACCCGAATCTCTATAAATCTTGTGTGTGATATCTCTCATTCCCTACTCTATTTAATTTTATTCCGCACCTTAAAGTTAAGAAAATTTTATTTGTTAACCAATTCAACCCCTTTATTGGTTCATTGTCTGGGTAACAATTGGTATCAAAGCTTATCTAGCAACAAAGCCTAAAAGGTGCTACTAAGATCAAGAAATGGTAAGTGAAGGATTTTAAAATCTCTAGCATTACTTTGATGGAGCAAACTACGCTCATTGGAAATTCCAGATGGAGACATATCTCGATAGTTAGGGAATTGAAATCTGGGATAGTATTCGGAAAGAATGGACACCACCAACCAAAAAAGGGGTTGATAGTGAAAAAGAAGTTCTTTTAAGAGATGATTGGACAAAACCTCAATGAAGAGCGAATTTCAAAAACAAAAAGGCTATGACAATCCTCGCAAGCTCCCTATCTATTGAAGAATGTAGTAGAATCCAACATTGTCCTACCACATATAGTATGTATAAGACATTGGAGAATTATCATGAAGGAACCAAACAAGTTAAATCCTAGAAGATTCAACTTCTCACGTTAGAATATGAACTCTTTAAGATGAAATCTAATGAATCTATCACCGATATGATGAAATGTCTTTTAGCCATCATCAATGGCATGAGAAAGCTTGGAAAGTATTTGAGTTTGGAAGATGTGAACAACAAAATTCTGAGAAGCCTTCCTCTCAAAGACTATGCTTCAAGAGTTGCGAGTGTAGAAGAAGCCAATAAAGGCATGAGTGTCATGCCTACTGATGTGCTTATTGGAAAACTTCTAATGCACGAAATGGTAGTAAAAAGAGATAGAAAACTTGAAGCTGAATCAGAAAAGAGAAAGCCTCTAGCACTCAAAGCCTCTACTTCAAAATCTCAAGAGAAAATTGAAGATGACAAAGAAAAGAGTGATGAGGCAAATAAGGATATTGCCATGCTCTCAAGAAGATTAAAAAGAATAATTGAAAAGAGACTTGACAATTCTTGAACCCTCAAACACTCCTCAAATGACTCTCGAAGAAATAAAGAGGAGGTAAAGTGTTATGAATGTGGGAAGAAAGGACATATCAAACCAGAATGTCCAAAACTAAAGAAACACAAGAAAAGATAATGGGGAGAAAGGTCACAAAGCCACATGGGATGACGAAGTTTTTCAAGCGAAAAAGATGATAATGAAGGAGAAGAGGTCAACCTATGCTTCATGGTTTCAGAGGATCACTTCACGGACGAGGTAGGACTTTCTTACTCATATTCATTTAATAATGATAGTAGTGGTAATAATAATGATAGTGGAGATGATGACGAGTAGAGCTTAATAGAAGTATTGAACCTAGAATTAGAAAAATATAGAAATAGATTCAATACTTACAAAAAGAATATCTTAGATGTGAAAAAAAAATGGAAGTTTACGAAAAGAAAATCTTGATCTTAAAACTTCTAATGAAACTCTTCAAAAATTATTAGATGAGTATTCCTCTAGACCCTCAACTAAATCCTTGCTTAAAGAAAATAATATTTTGGAAAATGAAGTTGAGGAACTTAGAAACTTTATTTCAAGATTTCATAAAGGTAAGGAGAGTTTAGATACTCTTATAATTTCTTAAAGACCACCTTTAATAAGACATGGTCTAGGATTTAATAGAACATCATCTTCATCTCACAAGACTACTTTTGTTAAGTCTAGTACACCTCAAACCTCCACAATTGAGGTAATAGCCCCAAGAGATAAGAGCACAACACACACAAAACCCCCTATTCAAAAGAAGAATGGTCAATGCTCACTTGGCTTAAGAGGGAAACCTCAAAAGACCAATCATGCTTTTATGTATAATAGACATGCACCTAGGAAAACACCTATTCATCATGCATGTGCATGTCATTGCTCACAAACTCCATCTAAAAAGATAATGAGACCTAAAAGCAAGTTAAAACCGAAAAACATGTTTAAAGCTAAACAATATAATTATTGTATGAAATTTGGTCATATCAATAAACATTATTGGATAAGGAAGGCTCATTGGGGACCTTCATGTACTAACCCCCAAGGACCTAAGTTCATTTGGGTACCTAAAAACCAAACTTGAATTGTGATTTCATAGGTATGCCTCAAATCCACTATAAAAGAAAATGCTTGGCTTGTGGATAGTGGATGCTCAAGGAATATGACTGGAAACAAATAACTATTCAATCACATTTAAAGTATTGATAGTGGTAAGGTAACCTTTGGGAATAGTGCTAAGGGTAAGGTAATTGGCATTGACTCTATTGGTATTAATAATACTACTTTCATTGAAGATGTTTTACTTGTTGATGGTTTAAAACATAATTTGTTAAGTGTAAGCAAATTATATGATAAGGGAAACCAAGTAATCTTTACCTCAAATGAATGTCTGGAACCTCTTTAAGTGGCCAAGATATATTCAAGGGAGATATAAATGTCAATACTTACATAATAAACTTACATAAAATATCTAACGTTTCCTCTAAGTGTTTTATGACTATCAGTGATGAATCTTGGCTATGACATAGAAGGTTTGGTCATGCAAGCATGAATTTAATTCAAAGTCTTAGTAAAGGAGAGCTAGTAAGTGGACTCTCAAAAGTCAAATTTGAAAAGGATAAAACATGTGAACCTTGCCAAAGAGGAAAATAACACAAGTCATCATTCAAATCCAAAAATATCATAAGTACCTCTAAACCTTTACAACTTTTGCATTTAGATCTTTTTGGACCTACTAGAGTTGCTAGTTTAGGAGGTAAAAACTATGCTTTTGTCATTATTGATGATTACTCTAGATTCACTTAGGTAATTTTCTTAGCTCAAAAAAGTGATGCTTTTGAATCTTTCAAAAATTTTGCTAAGAGAATTCAAAATGAAAAATGATACTTTATTTAAAAAATAAGAAGCGATCATGGCAAAGAATTTGAAAATGAAAACTTTGAAAACTTTTGTCTAGAGCATGGTGTATCACATAATTTTTCAACCTCTAGAACACCTCAACAAAATGGGGTAGTCAAAAGGAAAAATCGAACTTTAATTGAAATGACTCGAACAATGCTCAATGAGTATGGATTACCAACCTACTTTTGGGCCGAAAACACAAATACTACATGTTATATTTCAAATCGAGTTTTCAAGAGACCACTTTTAAGCAAAACTTCTTTTGAGCTATGAAATGGAAGAAAACTCATGATATCATACTTTAGAGTATTTGGATGCAAGTGTTTTATATTAAACACCAAGGACAACCTTGAAAAATTTGCCTCTAAATCTGATGAAGGTATCTTTTTGGGATACTCTACAACTAGCAAAGCCTATAGAGACTTTAATAAAAAAAATCTTTAGTTGTTGAAGAATCTATGCATATTGTTTTTGATGAATCTAGTAAAGTTGATCTTGTGAAAGGTAGTGCTCTTAATGACATTGTAGGTAAAATGGAAAAACTTAATCTTGATCATGAGAAAGATGATGATGATCAAAAGAAACAATGAAAAAATGCATCTCTACCTCAAGCTCAAGAGCAAGATAACTAAGAGCTTCCAAAGGAATGGATGATGTCAAAGAATAACCCCAAGAAACAAATCATTGGTGATTTTACTAAGTGTGTAAGTACTAGATCTCATCTCAAACTTCTAGATTCTAACCTTGCTTTTTCCTCTCAAATTGAGCCTAAAAATATTGATGGTGCTCTTAATGATGAAAGTTAGGTGATTGTTATGCAAGAGGAACTCAATCAATTCGAGAGAAGCAAAGTATGGACCTTGGTTCTTAAACCCAAAGATCATCAAATCATTGGTAGTAAATGGGTGATTAGAAATAAATTAGTTGAACAAGGTTCAATAACTAGGAATAAAGCTAGTTGGTTGCAAAGGGTTATAATTAAGAAGAAGGTATAAATTATGATGAAACCTATGCTCTAGTAGCTAGATTAGAAGCCATCAGAATACTTTTAGCACTTGCATGCCATATGAATTTTAAGCTCTTTCAAATGGATGTCAAAAGTGTCTTCTTAAATGGCTTTATAGAAGAGGAAGTTTATGTAGAACAACCTTAAAGTTTTGAAAGCCATAATTTGCCTAATCATGTTTTTAAACTTTCAAAAGCCTTGTATGGGTTGAAACAAGTTCCAAGAGCTTGGTATGAAAGACTAAGTTCTTTTCTTTTGGAAAATAATTTTTCTAAAGGACATGATGACACAACTTTATTTATTAAAAGGTATAAGCATGATATTTTGATTGTTCAAATTTATGTTGATGATATCATATTTGGGTTTACTAATGAATTGTTTTGCCAAGAATTTGCTAAGTGTATGACTAGGGAATTTGAAATGAGCATAATGGGAGGACTTAAGTTCTTCCTTGGTTTACAAATCAAGGAAAGCAATGAGGGCATATTTATCAACCAATCCAAGTACTCCAAAGAGTTAATCAAGAAATTTGAAATGGAAGGATGCAAAAATACTAAATCTCGAATGAGCACATCAACAAAATTGGAAAAAGATGAGAAGGGTAAGAGCATAAATGAAAAGCTCTATAGAGGTATGATCGGATCACTTTTATACCTTACTGCCTCTAGGCCCGATATAATGTATGGTGTATGCTTATGTGCTAGATTTCAATCTTGTCCTAAGGAATCACATTTGAATGCTGTAAAAAGAATTTTAAAATATTTACATGACACATTGCATATGAGCTTATGGTATCCTAGAAATTCATCTTTCAATATCATAGGATATTCGAATGCGGATTATACCAGTAGTTTTTTGGATAGAAAGAGTACTTTAGGCACTTGTCACTTTATTGGTGAATGCCTAGTTTCTTGGTTTAGCAAGAAACAAGTTTCATTTGCCTTATTTACAACTGAAGTGAAATATGTGGCAGCATGATGTTGTTGCACTCAAATCCTATGGATAAGACAACAACTAAAGGATTATGGTTATAGTTTGGACCATATACCCATCAACTGTGACAACACAAGTGCGATCAACCTATCTAAGAATCCCATTCAACACTCTAGAAGTAAACATATTGACATTAGACATCATTTTCTTAGAGATCATGTTCAATATGGAGATGTTGTGTTAGAATTCATCGATACAAAAAATCAATTGGCATACATTCTTACCAAACCTCTTAATGAAGAAAGTTTTTGTTTCATAAGAAGAGAAATTGGTATGTTTGATGGATCAACTTTGTCTTAATTATTGTCTTGCCAATTGTATGATAATCATTAATAATTGAATGATATTTCCGTCATATGATGCTCTTTACTTAAATAATTTTGTAATAAGAAGTGGTTGACATGATGAAAATATATGTTTAAAGGCATAGAAACTTCTTTAGAAACCTTCTAGTCTTGTTTTAGACTTAATTTTATTTTTAAGATTTAAGGTAATTCACGCCCGTAACATATATTCACGGCCGTGAAGTAAATAGCAAATAGTTCTAGTATTTTTCACGCTTTTTTGATTCATGACATGCCTCATGGGCAGAAGTAGTGAAAACTAAGTTTCACACCCATGACAATATATGTCACTCTTGTGAAAAAGCCTCATTCACGCCCGTGATATTTAGTCACGACCGTGAATATTGACAGCAACTAACTCCATAACTGTTCACTCTTTATTTCACGCCTTGCCTCACGGTTAGAAGTAGTTAAGCCTAACTCTTCACAATTGGGACTATTTTGGTCTGTAATATCCGCTAATTTAGGCCCCGAGTCGCACGTGTTGCAAAGTTGACGCGTTTAACCGATCGGAGTCTAAATTCGGATTTTTACAAAAATTGATCAAGGAATGACTAAATTAAATGATATAACCCTAATTAAGTGATTATAAAGTTTAAAGAAATTGATTTACGGATTAGGACTAAATTGCAAAATTTGATAAGTTTTGGGGTCAAATTGCAATTTACCAAAAATTGGAGGATTAATGAGATTAATTGCTAATCAACATATTGATTTTGGGGACATTTTGATAGGTTTGGTTGGCCACTCAATGAGGAAGAATGAGATTAATGGGTTCATTAAGCCTAATGTCAAGAAATGGTCAAAATAGTGGGTCCCACACGAAGACTTTTGGGTACCCTATTTAAAAACTTTCTTTTCTTCTTCTTCTTCTTCTCCTCTTCATTTTCTGCCTTCTTCTCTCTCTTTTCTACCAGTCATGCCAGCCCCAACTCCTCCATAGCCAATCTTGATTTCTAGAGAGAGAAAGTAAGAGAAGAGAAGGGAAAGAGGAAGACAAGATGATCTTCATGGTCCATAACTCCTAAGGAAGCTGGAAAGAACAAGAAAGAGGAAGAAGAATCAAGTTTGGTAGAGAGAGAAAATCTCCAAAGTTGTGATCAAGTGAAGAAAAGTGTAAGGTAAGAAGCATTTCTTCTTCTTCTTCATCTTTTCTTAAAGGAAGTTCGAATTTTGAGCTCATCCAAGACTTATGTGGAAAGAGAGAGAAACTAGGGTTTTGAGAGAGAATAAGAGAGTTTAGGGTCTTGAGAAAATCATATGATAATAATGATTTATGATGTTGTAGGAGTTCCAAGTGACAAGGAACAAGCTCTAAGGAGCAAAGGAAAAGAGAAAGCTACCTAGAAGAGTGAATGAGAAAGATTAAGGTTTGTGCATAACTTAAGACAATAGCCTATTTTTGTTTGAAATAATGCATGCTGAACATGATTTTAGATAAATGCATTTCAAGAATGATGATGATTATGGCATGAAACCATAGGTTTAGACATGTATGAATGAAATCCTTGTGTGACATTGAATTAATGATGCATGTTAGAAAATCTTGTATGATCAAGACATTTACATGTATTAGAAAGTAATAAGTTGAGTAAAGAACCTTAGAAATGCATGAAATAGAATTTGGTATGATTTGGATGATGTTAGAATGAATGAAAAGTGAATATGCAGATTTCCTGCTGAAAGTCATGGGCATGACTATTGAGTCACGGGCGTGAACTTGAGGGTTCACGGTTGTGACTGATTGTATCAAGGTTGTGACTTCTGGGTGGAAATGGTACTATTCATTTCAGAAGCATTCATGGGTTGGAATCACGGACGTGAGCTTATTCACGGGCGTGAAAGAGTAATCACGACTGTGAATGCTTTTGGGCGATTCATTCCAGTAGCGTTCACGGCTTGGGATTACGGGTGTGAAATTAGTAATCACAGCCGTGAATGTTCTGTATTTGTAATTATGAATGTGGTTATCAAATGAAGAATTCAGGTAAGTAAATGAAAGTCATTGTCTATCTAGTGAAATAAGAATGATATGGATATATATATATATATATATATATTGATGTGAGAACGTGTTATATTGTGATATAGAAAAATGAATTGTCATGGATGAAATATGTGAATTTTCATGGATGATATATGAAATCTGATACGGATGATAAGCATGAGAATATTGATGTACCTAGATAAATAAATGAAAAGATGTTATCCAGTATGTATGAGTATGACTATATGTTTGCAAAATAAGAAAATTGAGAGGTTGATAAACATGAGAATTATGATTGATGTGAAAATATAAAGAAGCCCATTACTTTACCTGCATACTAGTATCAGGATAGATGACATGTCATTAAGGGGGCGAACGGTACCGTACTATTCCTCAACCAATGTGGCTTAAGCTCTGGGAGCGCCATTGGTCTGAGATGCTCGGTCAATATGGCTTAAGCTCTGGGAGCGCTATTGACTTGAGAAGCTTTGATGAGCACATGTAAATGAGGACAAGGTGGCTTAATCTCGGGGAGCACCCTTGGTCTGGTTATTCATCTATGATGAAATTATACTCAATCAATGTGGCTTAAGCTCGGGGAGAGCCATTGATTGAGAAGCTCTTTTGAGCCAGATAGTGGACAAGGTAGCTTAAGCTCTGGGAGTGCTCCTGATCCATAACCCGTATCTAGTCAGTCCAAAGAATAAGAAAATGATGATGATTTGAGATTGAGAGATAATGATAAAGAGATTAATAGAGTAATTTACCATTAAAGATAAATGAAAATAACATTGTCTATGTGAGCATGACATTTATGCTTGTATGAAATAGGAATATGTTGATAGCCATGGCATGCAAACATTTTAATGCATAAAATGATACATGTTACTGCTTGTTGCATGATATAGTATATTTCCATATTTATATGCACCACTAAGCTTAGAGCTTAGCGTGAGAGTTTTCTTCTGTGCAAATATAGAAAGGTAGCTGAAGGTGATAGATAAAGCAAGCGGTGATCCTATTCAAGTAAAGCAGCCTAACCTTGATAAAGTGGGTTACAAGCTTTGAAATTTTTGTGTTTGGCTTTTTATATTAAAAAATTTTAGAGTTTGTAAAACTTACTTTTAAAGTTTGTTAAGAATTAATTTGATGTTTAAAATTACTATCTTATGTAAATAAATTGTACCCTGGTTTTATGTATGTATATATATATATATATATATATATATATATATGAATGTTGAGAAAATAAAGGTAAAATAATAATAATAGCGATTTGAAGAAGTAAAAAAGACAGACATTAGCGCTCCCTTATCTGGGCACATGTTGATCGGGTGAGTGTGTGCTACAGTTTTGGTATCAGAGCCCGGTTGGGTGGTTTTGGGTTTTAAAAGTGAATTATGAAAATGTTTATTTCTTGAAATGTACCCATAATTGCATTTTTGGAGTTGCTGCTTTATTGATTAGGGCTGTTACCTTTATGTTATAGGTAGGATATGGGTTCAGGAGGATCAAGACGAATAGTAGTAGAAGAAGCTGAGAGTAATGAGCCTTCAGAGGCAAGAGCTTCGTCGCAACCAAGTCAACGTCGAGCTGCGGCATCGAGGTCTAGTGCCAGCTCACTTCGTGAGTATTTAGCTATTAATATGGGTCAGACTGAGCTCATGAGAAATATGATAGATTTGCTATAGAGAGCATCACGATCAAATTCGTCTGGATTACAGTTTGAGAGACTGAGGAAATTAGGAGCATCCGATTTCTATGGTAAACGAGAATATGACCCCTCAGTGGCAGAATTTTGGTTGGAACGAGCAGAGCGAGTATTTGATCAACTACACTGCATAGATGAACATAAATATGAATATGCAGTATCTTTGCTATAGAAGCATGGATACAATTGGTGGCGATCTGAATTACAGAGCACAGAGGCTCCTGACCCTATGACATGGGAATTCTTTCTAGAGAAGTTTAAGGAGCAATTTATTCCTCCTATTTACACAGACGATAAGAAGAGAGAGTTTCTGATGCTAAAATAGAGGGATATATCCGTAACAGAATATGAGAGAGAATTCACTCATCTTTGCAAGTATGCTGGTGGTATTGTGTCTACAGAGGCTGATAAATGTCGATGATTTGAAGATGGGTTGAGAGATACGATCAAGTTACAAGTTTCAGCCCTACGTCTGATGAGCTTTCCCAGTTTACTAGCATATACTAGAACGGTTGAAAGAGTCTTAGCGGCACAACATTCTATGCAGGTTAATGGGTTAGTAGACCCGCACCACAACCAAGTGGAGTACAATCTAGTGGCAAAAGAGCCAGATCTTTTGGTGGCCGATTCCAAGTTGGAGGTTCTAGCAGACCTCAATCTTATAGGCGGGGACAACCCGTAAGATCTACTTCATCGGCAGCCAGTGCACCGACACAAGCATTTCGTAGGTCTACCACTCTACCAGTGTGTCAGCATTGTGATTGTTCGCATCCAAGAGAGTGTTGGTGGATGACAGGAGCGTGCGTACGATGCGGCTCCAAGAACCATCTTAGAAGAGATTGTCCATTGCTACAGTTTGGCAAAGGTTCAGGGACTGTTGAGTCAGTACCAATATAGACTATGGGACAAGGCAGAGGATGAGGCCAAGGGCAAGGAAGAGGGGGTCGTGTAGGGCCAAGCCAGTTTAGATCAGACATAGTAGAGAGACCTGAAGGCAGTAAAGCTGCTCCATCAAGAGCTTATGCCATGCGAGGCCGAGAGGATCATGATGCACCTGATGTCATAGCGGATAAATTCCTTCTCTTTGGCTCTTGTATACATGCATTGATAGACCCTGGGTCAACACACTCATAATATGCACACCACCATCGGGTCGAGAGGGTCTAACACCAGAGACTATAGAATATGAGATTCGTGTGACTAACCCGTTAGGACACAGTGTGCGGGTTAGTAAAGTGTTTAGGGGTTGCCCAATTGATATTCAAGGCAGACAATTTCCAGTAGATCTAATAAAGCTACCATTTCCCAGTTTGATGTGATCTTGGGAATGGATTGGCTAGCTCGCCATGGGGTGATAATAGATTGTGGAAAGAGGCAGATGAGAATTAAAGTTTTAGAACAAGAAGAGATAGTAGTGATGGGTGAGGATAGGGGATATCCAGATAATGTGATATCAGCATTGAAAGCTCGAAAACTCATCAATAAGGGATGTGAGAGTTACCTAGCGTATGTGATTGATACCCGAAAGAAAAGTCCAAAGTTGGCCGATATCCCAACAGTTAGTGAGTTTCCAGATGTATTCCCTGAGGAATTACCAGGACTACCACCTGACCAAGAGATAGAGTTTGCTATTGAATTAGTACCTGACACCGCTCTTATATCTATTACACCATATAGGATGACACCCATAGAATTGAAAGAGTTGAAGATACAGTTACAAGAAATATTAGATAAAGGATTCATACGACCTAGTGTATCACCATGGGGTGCTCCAGTACTATTTGTAAAGAAGAAAGACGATACTTTATGTCTTTGCATTGACTACAGGCAGCTTAATAGGGTTACTATTAAGAATAAATACCCACTGCCTAAGATTGATGATTTATTTGATCAGCTGAAAGGTGCAAGTATATTTTCAAAGATAGATCTTCGATCGGGGTATCATCAACTGAAGATCAAAGGGCTAAGATGGCATTCAGGACTCGTTATGGTCATTATGAGTTCTTGGTGATGCCATTTGGATTGACGAATGCGCCGACAGTTTTTATGGACCTGATGAACTGAGTGTTCAGGTCATATATTGATCAATTTGTAGTTGTATTCATACATGACATTCTTGTCTATTCTAGAAATCGAGTGGAGCATGACAAACATCTTAGAAAAGTATTGCAGACTTTGAGGGAGAAACAATTGTATGCAAAACTATCTAAGTGTGAGTTTTGGTTGGAAGCAGTTAGTTTTCTGGGTCATGTAATTTCAATGGAAGGTATTCGAGTTGATCCTAGTAAAATTGAGGCTATTCTTAATTTGAAATCACCTCGAAATGTGACAGAAGTGAGAAGTTTTCTTGGATTAGCCGGATACTATAGGAGATTTGTGAAAGGATTTTCATCTATAGTGAGTCCGTCCATTTTAAATGGACAGATAAGTGTCAAGCAAGTTTTGATCGATTGAAGGCAATGTTGACTGAAGCACTAGTTTTGACTCAGCCTATTCCAGGAAAAGACTATGTTGTGTACAGTGATGCAAGTCACAATGGGCTAGGATGTGTTCTTATGCAAGAGGAAAAAGTGATTGCATATGCCTCCAGACAGCTTAAGCCTCACGAACTTAACTATCCGACGCATGATTTAGAGCTTACATCGATAGTTTTTGCTCTTAAGATCTGGAGACATTATCTGTATGGAGAAAGATGCTCCATTTATACGGAACACAAGAGTCTTAAGTATCTTCCTTCACAAAAAGAGTTGAACCTGAGATAACGAAGATGGTTGGAATTGATTAAAGACTATGATTGTGTAATAGACTACCATCCAGGAAAAACTAATGCGGTTGCAGATGTACTAAGCAGGAAGACTTTAGCTAAGATGCGAGTGGAATCCACATTAATGCAGAGAATTAAAGATGTCCAAAAACAAGATGAAAAGCTAATAAAGATGGTCGAAGCCTTGAAAAATGGAGAAAAGTCAGAATTTTCTTTAACAGAAGATGGTACTGTGTATTTCAAGAAACGGATTTGTGTGCCAAGTATAGAAGAGTTGAGGTCAGAGATTTTAAAAGAAGTTCATGAAACAGTTTATACTATGCACCCAGGTGGGAACAAGATGTACCAAGTTTTGAAAGCACAATACTGATGGTCGGGGATGAAAAAGGATATCACTGAATATGTTGCTAAATGTCTAATCTGTCAACAAGTGAAAGCTGAGCATCAATTACCCATAGGATTACTACAATCAATTCCCATACCAGAATTGAAGTGGGAGAGAATCACGATAGATTTTGTGTCCGGTTTACCGATAACTCAGAGAAAGCATGATGCAGTGTGGGTGATAGTGGATCGATTGACGAAGTTAGCACATTTCCTACCAGTGCGAATGGACTATACTTTAAACAAGCTGGCTGAGATTTATGTGAATGAGATAGTGAGACTTCATGGAGTACCTGTGTCTATTATCTCCGACAAAGATCCAAGGTTTACATCGCAGTTTTGGAAGAGTCTACAGCAGGCTTTAGGAACTCGACTAAATTTTAGCACGATATTTCATCCGCAAATGAATGGACAATCAGAGCGAGTTATATAGTTGCTAGAGGATATGATGAGATGTTGTGTGCTTGAATTTGAGGGAAGTTGGGATCGACATCTAACTCTTATGGAGTTTGCATATAACAACAGTCATCAAACGAGTATAGGCATGACACCTTATGAAGCTTTATAAGGAAGAAAATGTAGGACACCAGTATGTTGGATCGAGTTGAATGAGAAAAAGTTGATTGGGCCAGAGATAATTCAACAGACCGAGGAGAAATTTAAAGTGATCAAGGAAAGGCTAAAGGCAACACAAGATCGACAGAAATCCTATGTCGATTTAAAGAGGCGAGATATAGAATATGCAGTAGGAGACAAAGTATTCCTTAAAGTTTCGCCGTGGAAAAAGGTATTGAGGTTCGGTAGAAAAGGAAAGTTAAGCCCAAGGTTTATTGGTCCTTATGAAATTCTGGAAAGAATAGGACCAGTGGCTTACCGATTAGCTCTTCCTCCGAAGCTAGACAAAATTCATAACGTGTTCCACGTTTCAAAGTTAAAAAGATACCGTTCAGACCTGACACACATTATACCGATTGAGAATATAGAGGTTCAGACAGACATGACTTATGAGGAAGAACCAGTAGCTATAATAGCATATGAAGAGAAAGTTCTCCGGAACAAGAGAAGATTAAAGTTTGGTGGCGGAATCATACAATTGAAGAAGCCATGTGGGAAAATGAAGAAGTGATGAAGAAGCAGTATCCCCAGTTATTTAACCCCGAATGAATAGGTAAATTTCGAGGAAGAAATTATTTTAAGGGGGAGAGAATGTAATATCCGCAAATTTAGGCCCCGAGTCGCATGTGTTGCGAAGTTGACGCGTTTGACCGATCGGAGTCTAAATTCAGATTTTTACAAAAATTGATCAAGGAATGACTAAATTAAATGATATGAGCCTAATTAAGTGATTATAAAGTTTAAAGAAATTGATTTATGGAAAAGGACTAAATTGTAAAATTTGATAAGTTTTGGGGTCAAATTGCAATTTACCAAAAATTGGAGGATTAATGAGATTAATTGCTAATCAACATATTGATTTTGGGGACATTTTAATAGGTTTGGCGCCACTCAATGAGGAAGAATGAGATTAATGGGTTCATTAAGCCTAATGTCAAGAAATGGTCAAAATGGTGGGTCCCACATGAAGACTTTTGGGTACCCTATTTAAAGACTTTCTTTTTTTCCTCTTCGTCTCTTCATTTTCTGCCTTCTTCTCTCTCTTTTCTACCAGTCACGCTAACCCCAACTCCTCCATAGCCAATCTTGATTTCTAGAGAGAGAAAGGAAGAGAAGAAAAGGGAAAGAGCAAGACAAGGTGATCTTCATGGTCCATAACTCTTAAGGACGCTGGAAAGAACAAGAAAGAGGAAGAAGAATCAAGTTTGGTAGAGAGAGAAAATTTCCAAAGTTGTGATCAAGTGAAGAAAAGTGTAAGGTAAGAAGCATTTCTTCTTCTTCTTCATCTTTTCTTAAAGGAAGTTCGAATTTTGAGCTCATCCAAGACTTATGTGGAAAGAGAGAGAAACTAGGGTTTTGAGAGAGAATAAGAGAGTTTAGGGTCTTGAGAAAATCAGATGATAATAATGATTTATGATGTTGTAGGAGTTCCAAGTGACAAGGAATAAGCTCTAAGGAGTAAAGAAAAAGAGAAAGCTACCTAGAAGAGTGTATGAGAAAGATTAAGGTTTGTGCATAACTTAAGGCAATAGCCTATTTTTGTTTGAAATAATGCATGTTGAACATAATTTTAGATAAATGCAGAATGATGATGATTATGGCATGAAACCATAGGTTTAGACATGTATGAATGAGATCCTTATGTGACATTGAATTAATGATGCATGTTAGAAAATCTTGTATGATCAAGACATTTACATGTATTAGAAAGTAATAAGTTGAGTAAAGAACCTTAGAAATGCATGAAATATAATTTGGTATGAAAGTCATGGGCATGACTATTGAGTCATGGGCGTGAACGTGATGGTTCACGGTTGTGACTGATTGTATTATGGTTGTGACTTTTGGGTGGAAATGGTACTATTCATTCCAGAAGCGTTCACGGGTTGGAATCACGGACGTGAATGAGTAATCACGACCGTGAATGCTTTTGGGCGATTCATTCTAGTAGTGTTCATGGCTTGGGATTACGGATGTGAAATTAGTAATCACAGCCGTGAATGCTCTGGATTTGTAATTATGAATGTGGTTATCAAATGAAGAATTCAGGTAAGTAAATGAAAGTCATTGTCTATCCAGTGAAATAAGAATGATATGGATATATATATATATATATATATTGATGTGAGAACGTGTTATGTTGTGATATAGAAAAATGAATTGTCACGGATGAAATATGTGAATTTTCATGGATGATATATGAAATCTGATGCGGATGATAAACATGAGAATATTGATGTACCTAGATAAATAAATGAAAAAAATGTTATCCAGTATGTATGAGTATGACTATATGTTTGCAAAATAAGAAAATTGAGAGGTTGATAAACATGAGAATTATGATTGATGTGAAAATATAAAGAAGCCTATTACTCTACCTGCAGACTAGTATCAGGATAAATGACATGTCATTAAGGGGGCGAACGGTACCGTACTATTCCTCAACCAATGTGGCTTAAGCTCTGAGAGTGCCATTGGTATGAGATGCTCGGTCAATGTGGCTAAAGCTCTGGGAGCGCTATTGACTTGAGAAGCTCTGATGAGCACATGTAAATGAGGACAAGGTGGATTAAGCTCGGGGAGCGCCCTTGGTCTGGTTATTCATGTATGATGAAAGTATACTCAATCAATGTGGCTTAAGCTCGGGGAGCGCCATTGATTGAGAAGTTCTTTTGAGCCAGATAGTGGACAGGGTGGCTTAAGCTTTGAGAATGCTCCTGATCCATAACCCGTATCCAGTCAGTCCAAATTTAGAATGATATGGGCAAGATAATGAGGATATGTCGGAAAATAAGAAAAGAAAAATGCTAAACCTTGAGGTGTATTTTCGTCATTTTGATGATAACAAATAAAATAGTAATATTGTATTTAACATACTTGTTTTCTAAGTCTATTAAACAGGGTATGACATAAAATAACAAGAATGGAGAATGGAAGATTAATCCTTGAAAGAAAAAAATTAAGAAAGTAGCATGTTCATGCCCGTGACCCTATGTGTCACACCTGTGAAAAAGCTAACCGTCACCAAAACCAACATTTGAACTTCACAGCCATGAAGGAAGACAACAAACCGTGAAATGTACATTTTAGTCATGCCCATGAATTAAATGTCACGCCCGTGAACCTCCATGACATTTTCATCCAGAGAGCTTCACAACCAAAGTCACCACTTGGATCACGGCCGGGATGTTTGTCACGCCCATGAAGATATATGTCAAGCCTGTGACCCAACATTTCAAAATCTTCCAGAGAGCTTCACGACCAAGGTCACCACTTCAGTCATGGCTTGGAAGAACAGTCACGCTCGTGACAAACATAGTCACGCTCGTGAAGGATGAAAGAGAAAAATGTCAGGCGCGATTATTTGGGTTGGTACAATGGCTAGTTTCATATTAAATGCACCCTAACGGCTATAATTAGCCATAGGAGTATAAATGCAAGTCATTTATGCATTTAGTACAAGAGGATAACAAATACTTTGAATCAAAATCTTATTACAAGCTATTTGTACATTTAACTTTCATAACCAATATCTATTCTCTGTAAAAATCTTTTTGCTCATCATTTATTGAGCAATAGAGATTTGTAAGTGTTTTATCTCTATAATCATTTATTACTCAAGCGAGTTTTGGGTATTTCTGGGTTAAGAGTAGAACACTTGTTAGGGTTAGTTGTGTGAGCCTTTAAAACACAAGATAAAGGTTGTTTATGTGAGCCTTTAAAACACAAGATAAAGGTTGGTTGTGTGAGCCTGTAAAACACAAGATAAAAGGTTGTTTGTGTGAGCTTGTAAAACACAAGGAATTGGTTATTGTGTGAGCCATTAAAACACAAGAGATTTCTGGGTTAGGTGTGAGCCATTGTGATGAACACCATAGTTGGGAGTGAGCTTGTAAAACTCCATTGTAACACTTAGTGTGTTAGTGAAACTCCCAATTGCGATTGGAGAGAGGAGTAGGGTTTGTTAACACCCGAACCTCTATAAAAATCCTTGTGTCAAATTTCTCTATCCCTCCTAAAATTAATTTTTATTTATGCACTTTAAAGTTTAATTTTTAAAACTCCAATTCAACCCCCCCTTTTTGGCTTAATATCTGGGCAACAATTGGTATCAGAGCTAAGTTTAGCATCGAAGCCTAAAAAGCACTAGTAAAGATTAAGATATGGCCAGTGAAGGATTCCAAAGTCTCAAACCTTACTTTGATGGAGCAAATTATGCCTATTGGAAGTGTCGGATGGAGACATACCCGGATAGTGAAGGAATTGAAGTCTGGGATAGTGTACGAAAAGAATGGACACCACCAACCAGAAGAGGAGCTGATGGTGAAGAAAAAATCCTATCAAGAGATGATTGGACAGAGCCTTAAAGAAAATAAAATTTCAAAAATAAGAAGGCAATGACAATCCTATAAAGCTCATTATCTATTGAAGAATGTGGAAGAATACAACACTGTCCAACAACATACAACATAAGGAAGACATTGGAAAATTATCATGAAGGAACTAAGCAAGTCAAATCCAAGAAGATTCAACTTCTGACCTTAGAATATGAGCTCTTCAAGATGAAATCCAATGAGTCAATCACTGACATGACCAACCATCTTCTAGCTATTATAAATGGAATGAGGAAACTTGGGAAGCATATGAGTCTGAAAGATGTAAACAACAAAATCCTGAGAAGTCTTCCTCTTAAAGACTATGGCTCAAGAGTTGCTGGCATAGAAAAAGAAAATGAAGACATGAGCATCATTAAAACTGATGTGCTGATTGGCAAACTTCTCACACATGAAATGACAGTGAAAAGAGATAGAGAGCTTGAAGCAGAGCCAGAGAAAAGAAAGCCCTTAGCACTCAAAGCCTCTACTTCAAAATGTCAAAAAGAAAGTGAAGATGATGAAGAAATGAGTGATGATGAAAATGAGGACATTGCTATGCTTTCAAGAAGACTAAAAAGAATCATTGAGAAGAAAATGAGCAACTCAAGAAAATTCAGGCAAAGAAACCTCAAACAAACTTCTAATGTTGCACAAAGAAGTAAGGAAGAGGTAAAGTGCTATGAGTGTGGAAAGAAAGAACATATCAAACCAGAATGTCCAAGGCTCAAGAAGCATAAGAGGAAATACCAAAGAGACAATGGGGAGAAAGGTCACAAAGCCACATGGGATGATGAAAGCTCTTCAAGTGAAAGAGATGATAATGAAAGCGAAGAGGTCAACCTATGCTTCATGGCTATTGAGGATCACGTCTCGAATAAGGTAAGATTACTACACTCATACTCTTTAAATAATGATAGTAGTGATAATGATGATGATAGTGATGATGAGCAAAGCCTAATAGAAGAATGAAATCTAGAATTAGAGAAATATAGAAGTAAATTCAGTACTTATAGAAATAACATCTCTAATTTTAAAAATAAAATAGATGTTTTAGAAAAGGAGAACTTAAAGCTTAAATCATCTAATGAATCTCTCCAAAAGTCATTAGATGAATATTCATCAAGACCCTGAACTGCTTCTTTGCTTAAAGAAAATAATACTTTGAAAAATGAAGTTGAGGAACTTAGAAATTCCATTTCTAAATTTCACAAGGGTAAAGAGAGTTTAGATACTATCATTGTGTCTCAAAGATCACCCTTAATTAGACATGATCTAGGATTTAAGGACACATCAGCATCTTCTCACAAAACCATCTTTGTTAAGTCAAATGAACCTTACATCTCCACACTTGTTGGAACAACACCAAGGAATAAGCATATTAAACCTTCTATACATAAAAAGAATAATCATGCCTTTATGTATAAGAAGCATGCATCTAGAAAAACATCAGTTAATCATGATTGTGGATGCCATTAATCTCAAAATCAGTTTGATAGAAGTATGGCATTCAAAAATATTGTAAGACCAAAAAACAAGTTTAGACCGAAACAATGTAATTATTGTATGAAAATGGGTCACATAATTAAACATTGTTGGATAAGGAAGGCTCACTGGGAACCTTCATGTGCTGACCCTCAAGGACCCAAGCTCATTTGGGTACCTAAAAATCATACTTGAACTGTGATTCAATAGGTATGCCTCAAGTTCACAATAAACAAAAATGCTTGGCTAGTAAACAATGGATGCTTAAGGCATATGACAGGAGATAAATAACTCTTCAAAGAAATCAAAAGTATTGATGAAGGTAAAGTTACCTTTGGAAACAATGCTAAGGGTAAGGTAATTGGCATTGGATCTATTGGTATTAATGGTACTACTTTTATTAAAGATGTCTTACTTGTTGATGGCTTGAAACATAACTTGTTAAGTGTTAGTCAATTATGTGATAAAGGAAACAAAGTAATCTTTACTTCCAATGAATGTCTTGTGATCTCTATTGATAGTCAAGAGATATTTAAAGGAAATAGAGATGTCAATACATACATAATAAACTTACATGAACTATCTAACAATTCCTCTAAGTGTCTTGTGACCACTAGTGATGAATCTTGGCTGTGGCATTGAAGGCTTGGTCATGCTAACATGGACTTAATACAAAGCCTCAACACAGGAGAATTAGTAAAAGGACTACTAAAAGTCAAATATGAAAAATGCAAGACATGTGAACCTTGCTAAAGAGGAAAGCAAAACAAGTCATCCTTCAAAGCCAAAAACATAGTAAGTACCTCAAAACCTCTCCAACTCCTGCACTTGGACTTAGTTGGACCTACTAAAATTGTAGTTTAGGAGGAAAACATTATGCCTTTGTCATCGTAGATGATTACTCTAGATTTTCTTGGGTAATTTTCTTAGCTCAAAAGAGTGATGCTTTTGAAAATTTCAAAAACTTTGCTAAAAGAGTTCAAAATGAAAAAGGGTACTGTATTTCAAAGATAAGAAGTGATCATGGCAAAGAATTTGAAAATGAAAACTTTGAAAGCTTTTGTCTTAAACATGGCATTTCACAGAATTTCTCATCTCCTAGAACACCTCAACAAAATGGGGTAGTTGAAAGGAAAAATTGTACTTTAATTGAAATGGCTAGAACAATGCTCAATGAATATGGTTTGCCAACTTACTTTTGGGCAGAAGCCACAAACACTGCATGTTATAATTCAAATTGAGTTTTCAAAAGACCTCTTTTAAACAAAACCTCTTTTGAGCTATGGAATGGAAGAAAGCCCTTGATATAATACTTTAGAGTATTTGGATGCAAATGCTTCATATTGAATACCAAGGACAACCTTGGAAAATTTGCCTCTAAATCTGATGAAGGTATCTTTTTAGGATACTCTACTACTAGCAAAACATATAGAGTATTTAACAAAAGATAATTAACTGTTGAAGAATTTATGCATGTTGTCTTTAATGAATCTAGTAGACTTGATCTTGTGAAAGGTAGTGTTCTTGATGATGTTGTAGTAACATGGAAAGACTTGATCTTGAAAATGGAAAAGAAGAAAATGATCAAGAAGATTCACATCAAAATGATTCTCTACCTCAAAATCAAGAAGAAAATGGGCAAAACTCCCAAAAGAATGGAGAATGACGAAAAATCATCCAAAAGAGCAAATCATTGGTGATCTCTCAAGGGTAGAAAGTACTAGATCTCATTTCAAACATTTAGTCACTGACCTTGCTTTTATTTCTCAAATTGAGCCTAAAAATGTTGATGAGACTTTTAATGATGAAAGTTGGGTAATTGCCATGCAAGAGGAACTCAACCAATTTGAGAGAAGTAAGGTATGGACCTTAGTACCTAGACCCAAGAATCATCAAATTATAGGTAGCAAATGGGTATTTAGAAATAAACTAGATGACCAAGGTTTAATAACTAGGACTAAGGCTAGATTAGTTGCAAAAGGATATAATCAGGAAGAAGGTATAGATTATGATGAAACCTATGCACATGTAGCTAGATTAGAAGCCATAAGAATACTTTTAGCATATGCATGTCACATGAATTTCAAACTCTTTCAAATGGATGTGAAAAGTGCATTTCTAAATGGTTATATAGAAGAAGAAGTTTATGTAGAACAACCACCAGACTTTGAAAGCTATGATTTGCCAAATCATGTTTTTAAACTTTCAAAAGCTTTATATGGTTTGAAACAGGCCCCAAGAGCTTGGTATGAAAGACTAAGTTCTTTTCTATTAGAAAATAACTTTACAAAGGGAAATGTTGATACCACATTATTCATTAAAAAGCATAAGCATGATATACTAATTGTTCAAATTTGAAATGAGCATGATGGGAGAGCTTAAGTATTTACTTGGTCTACAAATAAAGCAAAGCAATGAGGGTATATTCATCAACCAAAACAAATATGCCAAAGATTTAATTAAAAAATTTGGAATGGAAGGTTGCAAGAATGCCAAGACTCCTATGAGCACATCAACAAAATTAGACAAAGATGAAATGGTAAGAGCATTAATGAAAAGCTCTATAGAGGTATGATCGGATCACTTTTATATCTTATTGCTTCTAGACCTGATATAATGTATAATGTTTGCTTGTGTGCACGATTTCAATCATGTCCTAAAGAATCTCATTTAAATGCAGTAAAAAGGATTCTAAAATATTTACATGGATCATTGCATCTAGGTTTATGTATCTTAGAAATTCATCCTTCCATATTATAGGATATTCAGATGCAGACTATGCTGGTAGTCTTCTAGATAGAAAAAGTATTTCAGGTACTTGTCACTTTATTGGAGAATGCTTAGTTTCTTACTAGTTGCTCTTTCAACTGCTGAAGTAGATAATGTAGCAGCTGGATGTTGTTGTACTCAAATTCTTTGGATGAAACAACATAAGGACTATGGTCATGATATGAACCATATACCTATTAAATGTGACAATACAAGTGCTATAAATCTTTCAAAGAATCCTATTCAACACTCCAGAAGTAAGCATATTGACATTAAACACTACTTCATTAGAGATCATGTCCAATATGGAGATATTGCATTAGAATTTATAAGCACAGAAAATCAATTGGCAGATATTTTTACTAAGTCTCTAAATGAGGAAAGATTTAATCTCATTAGAAGAGAACTTGGTATGATTGATGGATTAACCTTGTGATTGTTAAATTATCAAATCTTAAGTGATAATCTTGATTTTGTATCATATCACTAGATATAAGATAGTAAATTTGATGAAACTTTTATGTTATAAGGGATAGAATCTTCATAGAAATGATTCGGTCTTGTGTTTAGGACTTAATTTTATTTGATGGAAATTTTAGGGAAGTCACGCCCGTGACATATGTTCACGCCCATAACTTAAACAGCCAAAAGAGGCAGTGTCGTTCACGACTAGATTCACGACATCGCTCACGGCTTCAAGTAGTGAAGCTTATGTTCACGACTTCATTCACTCTCGTGAAAAGCCTTGTTCATGCCCGTGAACATATTCACCCCAAACTCACAGAGATGTTCACGCTTTGAGTCACACTTTGCTTCACGGGCATAAGTAGTGAAATTCAACCTTTCACGCCCGTGATGATTGTTTCACCCCTGTGACAGTTCATCATTCACGACCGTGACATTCAAATGTCAAGACCGTGAACATTTTCACGCCTTTATTCACGGGTAGAGCACCCTTTCAGCAAACTGTGAACACAACCATTCACGCCCGTGAACACATATTTCACGCCCGTGAATGCATCGGGTATATAAGAAAACAACCGTTTATTTTTCACATTTCAACCTTTCAACTCCTAGAAACTGCTCTCATTTACACACATTCAATGAGATATTGAAGATTCCGGCCCCAAGTCACAAAATTTTACTATAAATACCATCAAAAGTCCATTCCTTCATCAAAAATCATACTTCTTTAGGGTTTCCTCAAATTTTCTGTCACACTTTTTCTCAACTCCACAAAGTTCATTTCTTCAATCCAAATGGAAACCGGCTCATCAAAAGGAAAAAGAAAGAAGTCTCATGCTCCCAGGAGGTACGCAGATTACCTCATGAACAGAATCCCGGAGCATTGCCATCCTCGATACTCCACCTTGAAGAAAAGGCCTCTCCTTTCATCGAGGTCCTTTGAATGGCAAACCGTCCGCTCTCTCGGACTTGAAACTGCAATGACATAGCAACTCCAGGCCTGTCACTTGAAGGAATTTGTGGACATTCATCAGCCTACATTGAGGGAGACAACACTAGAATTTCTGAGCACTTTGCAAGTGTCTCCTACCGAAGTGGTGAAATTCCAACTCTGCAACAATCCAAACACCCTCAGTACCGTTGAATTCGGGGAATTGTTTAATCTACCCTCGGAAGGCATCCTCAATGACAGCAAAGTGGAATTCTTCACAACTAGAGCATGGACCCATTTTGGCACAGATTGCAGCTGGGATGTCAAGAAAACAAAGAGCACTCATCTCCGGTCCCCAGTGCACAAATATTTGCATATGTTTCTACCTATAACATATTCACTCGGAGAGATAGCAATGGGACCATTCGAAAATATGAGCTCTTCCTTTTTGAGATGGCTAGAAGAGGACTCATGGTGGCGCTTTCTAGATGGTTTGCAAACCATCTTCTGTCCATTGTCACCAAACCCACAGGAAATATACTCATTGGTGGATATGTCACCCATATGGCCTTGAAGCTTGGCTATTTGAAGCTGGATGAGCATCACTTCAATCTCATCCCAGGGCATCCTCGAGATCGATTGGATGTCGAGTCCTTCATCAAGATGGGCGCAGCTGTCATAATTGTTCATGAGAACAATATTTACTACCACTTCACAAACACTACTGGGGAGATAATTTGGGAAGACAATGATACGGAGGACTTCAAAGCCAGCCTCTAAGGGATCCAGCAGAAGAAAAGGGCTCGGGTTGAGGAAACACCTCCAGTAGCTGAGTAGGATATCGGACAATCCTCGGCTTCCACACCGAACTTGGCGTAGCAAGTGGTTAAGCTATTGGCACCACTATTTGAGCAGCTGCAGGCTTCGATGGACGAGAGATTGGAGAACCTCAAAGACTTCATGGAGTCTCGGATGGATATCTTTGAGGCAGAGGTTGCTCGACTTAGAGATAGGATGTCCGGCTAGTTATTAGGCTAGATGGTAGCCTAAATTTGCTTGTTTGCTTGTTGATTTACCTGTTTTTTGTTTGTTTTCAGGAAATTGTAAATTTCCTTTCTGACTTTTATTTCCTTTGGTGTACTTAATTATTAATATATTTGCTTTATTCATGGTTTAATCTTTATATTCTTTTTGTTGATGACAAAAGGGGGAGAACCTAACAATATATTAAGATAAATGAATTTTGAATAAAAAATAAGAACCTAAAAATACATTGACATTGAGTTAAGTAGGGAGAAATCAGAAATCAGAAATACTTAAAACTTGATTCAAAATTATTATGCAAGTATGAAATTGAGCTTTATACACATTAGATATATCTTAAGTATACTTTGCATATGCATAAATGCAAGTTACATAAATGAATATGCCATGATACACTTTAAGTATACCTTACATATACTTCATGTCTTAAAAAGAATTTTGGTAAATATTGGATATACTTTGCATATAACTTGCATATACTTAAAAATTAGAAAGTTTATTTCAATGCTACATCATTCTATACAATTCTTGCATTTCATCAATTTTTATCCTAAGTATCTTTTGAGGGGGAGACTTCTTAAAAGCACATATTGCTAGATTATTTATCACCATAAAAAAGGGGGAGATTGTTAAACCTTGAGGGGTATTTCCGTCATTTTGATGATAACAAATAAAATAGCAATATTGTATTTAACATACTTGTTTTCTAAGTCTATTAGCAAGAATGGAGAATGGAAGATTAATCCTTGAAAGACAAAATTAAGGAAGTAGCATGTTCACGCTCGTGACCCTATGTGTCACGCCCGTGAAAAAGCTAACCATCACCAAAACCAACATTTGAAGTTCACGACCATGAAGGAAGACAACAAACCATGAAATGTACATTTTAGTCACTCCCGTGAATTAAATGTCACGCCCGTGAACCTCCATGACATTTTCATCCAGAGAGTTTCACGACCAAAGTCACCACTTGGATCATGGGTGGGATGTTTGTCACGCCCGTGACCCAATGTTTCAAAATCTTCCAGAGAGCTTCACGACCAAGGTCACCATTTCAGTCACGACTTGGAAGAACAGTCACGCCCGTGACAAACATAGTCACGCCCGTGAAGGATGAAAGAGAAAAATGTCAGGCGCGATTATTTGGGTTGGTACAACGGCTAGTTTCATATTAAATGCACCCTAACGGCTATAATTAGCCATGAGAGTATAAATGCAAGTCATATATGCATTCATTCTAAGAGGATAGCAAATACTTTGAATCAAAATTTTATTACAAGCTATTTGTACATTTAACTTTCATAGCCAATATCTATTCTCTGTAAAAATCTTTTTGCTCATCATTTATTGAGCAATAAAGATTTGTAAGTGTTTTATATCTGTAATCATTTATTACTTAAGTGAGTTTTGGGTATTTCTGGGTTAAGAGTAGAACACTTGTAAGGGTTAGTTGTGTAAGCTTTTAAAACAAAGATAAAGGTTGTTTGTGTGAGCCTTTAAAACACAAGATAAAGGTTGTTTGTGTAAGCCTGTAAAACACAAGGAATTGGTTATTATGTGAGCCATTAAAACACAAGGGATTTTTGGGTTAGGTGTGAGCCATTGTGAGAAACACCATTGTTGGGAGTGAGCTTGTAAAACTCCATTGTAACACTTAGTGTGTTAGTGAAACTCCCAATTGCGATTGGGGAGAGGAGTAGGGTTTGTTAACACCCGAACCTCTATAAAAATCCTTGTGTCCAATTTCTCTATCCCTCCTAAAATTAATTTTTATTTCCGCACTTTAAAGTTTAATTTTTAAAACTCCAATTCAACCCCCTTCTTGGCTTAATATCTGGGCAACAAAAAGAATAAGAAAATGATGATGATTTGAGATTGAGAGATAATGATAAAGAGATTAACAGAGTAATTTACCATCAAAGATAAATGAAAAATAACATTGTCTATGTGAGCATGACATTTATGCTTGTACGAAATAGGAATATGTTGATAGCCATGGCATGCAAACATTTTAATGCATAAAATGATACATGTTAATGCTTATTGCATGATATAGTATATTGCCTTATTTATGTGCACCACTAAGCTTAGAGCGTTGCGTCGGAGTTTCCTTCCGCGCAGATATAGAAAGGTAGCTGAAGTTGATAGATAAAGCAAGCGGTGATCCTATTCAAGTAAAGCAACCGAACCTTGAGAAAGTGAGTTACAAGCTTTGAAATTTTTGTATTTGGCTTTTTATATTAAAGAATTTTAGAGTTTGTAAACTTACTTTTAAAGTTTGTTAAAAATTAATTTGATCTTTAAAATTACTATCTTATGTAAATAAATTGTACCCTGGTTTTATGTATATATCTATATATATATATGAATGTTGAGAAAATAAAGGTAAAATAATAATAATAGTGATTTGAAGAAGTAAAGAAGACAGGCATTAGCGCTCCCTTATCTGGGCACGTGTTGATCGGGTGAGGGTGTGCTACACGGTCACTCCTATGAAAGTTCTAGTTCACGCTTGTGACTATTTAATGTCACAATTGTGAATTGATTAATCTCCTTTTTCATGACTAGAATGCCTCTTCAACAAACCGTGACCATGACTATTCACGCCCATGATGGACCATTCATGGTCATGAATATATTGACTATAAAACAAAATTTCTGTCATTTTCTCATTTCCATCTCTACAAATTCTCTCATTTATCACCCTTATTCAATATTTCTCACAAATTCCAACCTTTTCATATTTATTTCCATCTATAAAATCCTTTCAAACATTTTTCTTCTTGAAGAATCAAAACTTCTCTAGGTTTTTTAAATCTTTTGGTCCGAAAATTTCTTCTCCAATCCTTCATTAAAGCTTTATCAAATTGGAACCTGATTCTTCCAAAGGCACAAGGAAGAAATCACGTGCTCCAAGATACTACACGGATTATTTTCTCGACATCATTTTGGAAAATTTCCATCCGTGATATGTCATTCTCAAGAAGAGACCCCTACTTTCATCTTAATCCTCGAGTGGAATTCTATCAAGACTCTTGGTCTTAAGACTAGCATGATTGAACAGTTGCAAGATTATCATCTCAAAGAATTCTTAGACATTTATCGGCTAACGCTAAGGGAACCAACTCTTGAGTTCCTTAGCATGTTACAAGTCTCTCCCATCGACATTGTAAAATTTTAGCTTTGTAAGCATCCTAACACTCTCACTGCAGCAGAGTTTGGCAATATTTTCAAGCTCCCTTCTGATGGCATTCTAAATGAAAGTGAAGTCGAATTATATGCCAATCTAGCTTGGACATATTTTGGCTTGAAATGCAGCTGGGATGTGAAGAAGACTAAAAGAACACACCTACGGTCCTTTGTGCATAAGTATTTACATAGGTCTCTCACCTATAGTATATTTGCTAGAGGAGATAGCAACGGGGCAATCAAAAAGTCAGAGCTCTTCTTATTGGAAATGACATGAAGAGGACTAACCGTAGTGTTGTCTCGATGGTTTGCAAATAATCTCTTTTCCATTGCAAAAAAATCCATCGGGAGATATCTTGATTGACGGGTATGTGACTCACGTTGCTATTGAGCTAGGGTATCTAAATCTTAATGAGCACAATTACAATCTTATTCCAACTCATCCACAAAACCGACTCGATGTAAATTCCTTCATAAAAATGGGAGCATTGTCCGCATTATTTATGAAAATAATGTTTACTACCGTTTTACAACTCCAGCTGGTGAAATTGATTGGAAGACTATGACACTAATGATTTCAAAGCTGGCCTCCAAGGTATCCAGCAATGAAAGCGAGCCCGCGACGAAACATCGACACCGGCGGTAGTAGAAGATGTTGGTTAGTCATCGACTTCTACCACATCTAGCTTAGCGCAACAGGTTACTGATCTTATAGGACCTCGCCTTGACATGATGTAGGCTTCCATCGATGAGAGGTTGGAAAAACTCAAAGATTTCATGGACTCTCATATGGATAGCCTCGAGGCAGAGGTAGCAAGCCTTAGGGATAGTTTGTCAGGCTTGAAGCCTAACTAGAGTCCTAGTTTTCATGTGGGAAATTTATTTTTCATGTTATAGGACTTTACTTTATGTTCTTGAATCTTAATGTAATCCTTCTCCTTTTAATTTTAAATACAATCATCTTATTATCATTTCATTTTTGTTGATGACAAAAGGGCGAGAACCTAGCAATATATGCAAATGTGTGGTTAGCAATATATGTTATTATGATGCAATGTGTGGAATATGTAAACTTTTTCTTAATTGATAATATGCATAAGATATACCTCAAATCAACCTCACATATACTTTGCAAACTTGAACTTATTCTGAACTCATTTTAATGCATAAGATATACTTAACATATATCTCACATATACTTTGAATACACTTGTTATATATGTATTAAGAGATAAGATATACTTAAGATATACCTTGCATATACCTTATTAATTTGTAAATACCTTTGCTATATATCCTTCAAATCTTGCAATCTATTATTTTATCTTAAGCACCTTTTGAGGGGGAGACTTCTCAAAAGCATATACTGCTAGATTATTTGTCACCATAAAAAAGAGAGAGATTGTTGAACCTTGAGGGGTATTTCCATCATTTTGATAATAACAAATAAAATAGCAATAATGTATTTAACAATGTGTTCTAAGTGTGTAAAACAGGAGATACTATGACTAAAACATGAAGCAAGATTGAAAGACAGCTTTTGAAGATTAAAATCAAAGAAATAGCAAAGTCACGCTTGTGAATGTAGCTTAGCGCCAACTCTCCAACATTCACAGTTCATGGCCATGAAGGATCAAACCAACTGCGAATGATTAAGCAGTCATGCCCGTGAAATATAGTCACGTCTGTGACCAAACATGTCAAATTCTTCCAGAGAGCTTCACGGCCAGAGTCACCACTTTGACCATGGCTTGGAAGAATATTCATGCCCATGATTAAATACTTCAAATTCTTCTAGAGAACTTCATGGCAAGAGTCACCACTTGGACCACGGCTTGGAAGAACATTCATGACCGTGGCACATATATTCAAACCCGTGAATGCGGAAAGAGAAAGATGTCAGGTGTGAAATTAAGAGTTGGTTCAATGGCTATATTCGCATTAAATGCACCCAAACGACTATAATTCACAGAGGAAGTATAAATGGAAGTCATTTATGAATCCTAAACAAGAGGAACAAGAACAACAATTACTTTCTATCAATTAATCTTGTTGTAGTCTTGCGCATTAATTATTTTTCTCAACAAACCTCTATTCTTTGTAAAAACCTAATTGCTCATAATTTATGAGCATTGTAGGTTGGTGAGTGTTTCCATTGTAATAAATTACTCAAGTGAGTTTGGGCATATTGGGTTAAGAGTGAAACACTTGTAAGGGTTTATTGTGTGAGCCATAAAACACAATGAATTGGTTTTTGTGTGAGCCACTGAAAAACACAAAGGAAATTCTGGGTTAGGTGTTAGCCATTAAGAGAAACACCATAGTTGGGAGTTAGCTTGTAAAACTTCATTATAACGCTTAGTGTGTTAGTAAAACACCTAATCAAGATTAGGGAGAGGAGTAGGGCTTGTTATAACCTGAACCTTTATAAATCTTGTGTATGATATCTTTCCTTCCCTACTCTATTTAATTTTATTCCACACCTTATAGTTAAGAAAATTATATTTACTAACCAATTCAACCTCCTTTTTGGTTCATTGTCTGGGCAACAGATCATTTGGTAAAAATACATCATCATATAGAAATAAATATGTGTTTGGGTTAGCTCTTAGAGTTTAAAAAAATATTTATTATCAATTACATTTCTATAAAAGTTTGTATAAAATATTTTTCAAAACACTATATATCTTTATGGTGTAAATAAAAACAAAAAAGACCATGATTTATATCACCAGTTTACAACTGGGTTTGTCATTTGACTTGTTGATGAGCTTTTCTTCTCTTGTTGACTCATGTCTATATTGCTTCAATCTACGTGCAAGAAAACATGATAACATGCAAAATGTGCATCCATACACTACATGCATATGGCATCATATATACATGATTTCCAAGCATATCATTCATATAGTATCATAAGCATGAAGATTTATTTTATCATATTATTCAAGGTCATACAATTATATTGTCAACTCCTATATACAATTTTATTATCATAGTATCATAAGCATTTCATAATGTTGTGTCATATATTGTTTATATCAAAATTCTACGATTTTATGTCTTTAAATACTTAATTTTAAATTTAGAATCTCATTTGAATGTTTAAAACTATCACTATAAAAAAAAATTATATTTTAGCAACCACAGAAAGTGGTCACCATATGGCCGCTAAAACAGTTTAGCAACCACATAATGTAGTCGTCAAACTCATTTAGCAATCTGGTGGTCGCTATCTTTAGGGACCACAAAAAATTAATAGCTAAATTGGTACCATAACATATGGTCACTAAATTGTGGGCACAACATACAATTGCAATTTGATGGGTAATTCTAGTTGACCAATTATGGTGGTTGCTATTGCAGTCGCAAAAAGTTTTATGTTCATTTAGCGACCAAATTTTGTAGTCGCTAAATGTGGTTTTTTAAAATATTATAATTATTAAATAATAATTTTATTTTAATATTAATGATTATTGTATATATTATTATTAATATTCTATAATTAAAATATAATAATAATTACAAATAAAAAAATATACAATACAATAAAAATGTAAAATTTATCATATAACAATTTAAAAAAAAAAACAATTCTCAATAAGTAATTCCTACCCTATAGCTTACGTAAAAATCCCAAGTTGTTTACATGTTACTAAAGAAGGAATTTCCATTATACAAGTACAATAACAACTTTAAGTTAAAGGTTATATATGTCTGTTGTCTAAATGACAGACGCTTAAAATGGAGGCGGTGACATTTTTATAAATATGTTACTTGTTATATGCGTCTGTTAATATAAATATCAGCCATATAAAGTTTTAGACGTCTGTCTTTATTAAATGACAGACACATATTCTATATAATAACCGTCTGTTATAATTTAAGACAGACACCTATAAATTTTTTAAAAACCAAAATACAGGCATTTTCATTTGTCGTCTCTAACAGTATATATATATATATATATATTTCTAAAATAAATTAATTAATTTGGAGAGTAAGAGTGGTAATTAAATGATTTTCCGGCTTATGGTAACTTATCTAGGTACACCGTGAAAAGAGCAAAAGTGTGTCCAATTTGTGAGGACAACACAATGGACCAACGTTTAAATCATAGCCAGAAAAATATTTATATGAGTCATCGGACATTTCTCCCTCCTAATCACCCTTATCGTAAGAAAAAAAAGTCTTTCAATGGATATACCGAAATACGAGTAGCTCGTTTGCCATTAACAGGAAATGAGGTTTTTGAACGAGTTAGAGATATTGATAATGCATTTGGTAAACCTTTTAAACTTGCTCAAAAGGGTCATTGGAAAAAGAGATCTATATTCTGGGATCTTCCATATTGGGAATACTTACCGGTTCGTCATTATATTGATGTTATGCACGTGGAGAAAAATATTTGTGATGTTATAATAGGGACATTGTTGAATATACCGGGAAAAACAAAAGATGTTATCAAAGTAAGAAAGGACATATTAGAAATGGGCATACGGATGGAGTTAGCACCTCAAGATACAGGGAAACGAACATATCTTCCCCCCGCTTGTTATATGTTGTCTAAAAAAGAGAAAACAAGCTTTTGTGAGTGTCTTTATGGTGTTAAAGTTCCATATGGATTTTCATCAAATATTAAAAGTCTTGTGTCAATGAAAGAATTGAAGTTGATAGGTATGAAGTATCATGATTGTCATGTTTTGATGCAACAATTTTTACCGATAGCAATTCGAGGAATACTACCGAATCATGTGAGGAATGTTATTATAAGACTTTGTTTTTTCTTCAATGCAATTTGTTGTAAGGTCATTGATCCAGAGAATTTGGATTAGTTGCAAGCCAATATTGTTGTTACTCTATGTCAAATTGAAATGTATTTTCCACCTTCCTTTTCTGACATAATGGTGCATTTGGTTGTTCATCTTGTGAGAGAGATTAAATTGTGCGGTCCGGTATATTTGAGGTATATGTATCCTTTTGAGAGATTCATGGGTATCTTAAAAGGGTATGTGAGGAACCAATATCGACCTGAAGGTAGTATTATTGAAGGTTACTCGGTTGAGAAGGGTATTGAATTTTTCACAGACTACTTATCTGGTGTTGAACCTATTGGCTTTCCTAAGTCTCATGACGAGGGAAGACTTGGAGGTAAAGGAACAATTGGATTTAAAATTGTATTACCCGGTGCTCAGATGCGTGAGAAAGCACATCTCCTTGTGTTGCACCACCTTACACAAGTTCATCCATATTTAGAAGAGCACATATCCATTTTAAGGCATCTGAATCCATCCAAAGGTGAAATATGGTTGACCAATGAACATAATAGTTCTTTTATTGGATGGTTTAAAGACCGAGTGATGTGTCAGTTATCAAAAGTGCCAGAAGATGTAACTGATACTATAAAATGGTTAGCCTATGGCCTTGGGTTGAATATATGGTCTTATGAAGGATATGACATCAACAGATATACCTTTTGCACTAAACATTAGGATGACAAAAGCACAATGCAAAATAGTGGAGTTACTTTGATAGCTTCATCACGAGAATTTTCTAGTGCTAAAGACACCATGCCAATAGATGTTACGATGTCATATTATGGTGTAGTTGAAGACATTTGGGAGCTTGATTACAGGGAATTTATGATTCTTCTCTTCTGATGTAAATGGATTGAAAACCGATACGGTGTTCGAGTGGATGAGTTAGGAATCACTTTGGTTGATTTTAGCCGATTGGGTTATCAAGATGATCCATTCATTCTTGCTTCACAGGCTAAACAAGTATTTTATATTATTGACCCTGACAATAGTAAGTGGTCTATTATTCTTCAAGGTAAGTGGCATATTGTTGGCATCAATGATGTGGTAGATGAGGAAGAATATGATCAGTTTGATGAGACTCCCCCGTTTTCTATCGGGTTACCTATGCTAGTTGGGGAATATATTTTAGATTCAAATTACATGCGTGATGATCATACTGAAGGCATATGGATTGAAAATCGCCAATAATTGATGCATATATGTTGAAGTTTATTTAGAAATGTGTAATATGATTAATGTGGTTTATACTCATAATTACCAGTTTTGTTATTGTTTATCATATAAATCTATTGTTTTTATTTTCCTTTGAAATAAAGTGTTATTATTGTGGATTATACTAACATGTTTCTTTGTTATGCTTATGTTACAGGAAATCATGTCGAATGAACAACTAGATTCTGAGCCATCAAGTATCATGAAAAAAAGGAAAACTAGGGGATCTACCACGTGCAAAAAATTGAAGAAGCAAGGGAATGAACAAAAGACAATAGATTTCGATGAGTTTGATCGCCCAATAGGAACATAAGCCGATATATTTAGTTCCTACGTTGGCCTTGTAGCACGTTCCCATGTGAACAACATGATAAAAAGCAGGGATCTGGTCGATAAGGGTTTTAAAAATACAATTTGGGAAGATATCAAGGTAAGTTTCCTTCAAATTTATTAACAATTTTGATTGTAAAGAATTAAAACTAATTAATCTAATATATTATTTTGCAGAAAGAGTTCAACATTCTGGATGATAAGAAAAATATTGTACTAAAAACTGTTGGAATGCAGTGGAAGGATTTTAAGTATCGATTGGTGGTTAAGTACATAAAGAATAAATCCGTGCAAAAGTCACCATTGGAATTATATGACTTCATCACCGAGAAAGATTGGAAGGAGTTTAAACAAGCACATGAATATGAAGAATATGAGGTACTAATTATGAAGTAGATTAATGCAATTTACATTTACATTTATGCAAGACATGATAATAGGATCTTCATTATTTTTTTTAATAGAAAATTAGTGCAAAGGCGAAGGCAAAGCAAGCAAAGAATGTGCATGCACATTTCTTGGGTCGTGTAGGCTATGCTGGGAAAAAGGACTCAATGGATTATTGAAGATCCCATCTCTTCTTTTTCACCATCACCATCTATGAGCTCTGATATTACATCATCATATGATCGAAGCCTAGATTGGGTAAGAGCTAGAACAAAAAAGACAGAAGAAGGAAATTATATAATCCCAGTAGAAAAGACAAAAGAGGTGGCAACAAAAATCGTAAGTATAACTTGCTAAACAAACAATGATATCAAGGTATCTTTTTTTTTTTTATCTATGATTGCTTATAACATATTGTTTATCTGGTGAATAGGAGATATTACGGGGAGAAGTCGCCCAAGGTAGCTGGGTACCAGAGAGGCATGATGACATATTGTCACATGCACTTGAAAAGCCCGAACATTCTGGCTATGTGAGAGGTGTTGGAAGTGCTGTGACTATCAAAAAATTTTATGGTAATCCTGAAAAAAGGAAACTAGCAACATCCGTCTCACCTGAAGTTATAGAAGAGCTTGAGACTAAAATAGAGGCCAAATTATTTGCTAAATTATCGGCACATATTGCACATCTTGAGAGTATGATAGAGGAGAGAACTAGGAAGTCATCTCAAATTGGCCTTGATATGGAGGTGGAGATGGGTCCTTCATTTGCTTGCCCAACTCCTAGTAGTTGTCACTCTGTGGACCCATAATTTCCAATATCAGAATTACAGGTAAAAATTTTAAATTTCATTACTTCCACTTCCACTTTAATCTAGCTAATATTGATTTTTCGTGTTTTTGCAAACACCTACATCATGCAGACTTGCTACCATTAATGAAGGTAAGCAGGTGATTGTGGCAAGAGGGATGGTTTATCCATCCCTTATTGATGCTATGGTGCACAATTGACCTATCATGCCCAATCGCGTCAAGGTATCTGTAGATGAAGTATTATCTGGCTATCATGAAGCCGAACTTCCTGTGCCTACTGAATACTTAACTACAGTTGGGAAAGCAGAAGGTAGCTTTGTTCAATGGCCACAACATCTCATGGTTCTTGGAGAAGTAATAATTTCTAAACTTATAAAACAATAAAATATAGATTATCGCATTTCATATATCATAATATATCATAATTTTTTATTAATTGATAGGAACTTAAATCCAAGCCATTAAAAAAGGCTCCAAAGAATAAACAAGGTAGCGGTTTATCGAAAGAATCAGCTACAAAGCAACATGGGCCTTTAGAGTGGTGACATGAGGTTGATGCATGAGATGGTTGCTAAATTGCCTACTGGGTATATTTTTGAAGTTCCTGCAGACATCACAGTGTTTAAGTATCCAGTAGATAATCTAATGATTCATGTTGGTATGGAAGACATCGCTCAACTCTTCTCCATGGAATGGCTTGATGTCTCTATTATTCGTATATTTATGATGTAAGATTATACTATTTATTACTAATATTATAAGATTGATTTAAAAAATACGAAAATAATACTTATGTATGTATTGTGATTCATGCATGCAGGTACCTTCATAACTTGTGCGATACATTCTTTATATCGTCGATCGGATTTCTTTGTCCAACAATGCTTCATTTGATATTCACAGAGACTAACTCAGCAGAAACATATATTATAGAAGCTTTGAAGGAACAAAGAGATAAACATTTCATTCTACTACCATACTTCCAGAAGTAAGAAATATTTACATTCATGTTTGCATAATTTTTATTCTCAATATTTTTACTAACTTCAACATATTTGTATATTTCTAGTAACCATTGGATGTTGATTGTATTTTACTGTGAACGGAGTGAGGCATTTTTCATGGATCCTCTAGCTCGTGGCAGCCGTGATATAAGTTTGAAATCTCATATTAACCTGTAAGTTATAATACTACTAGCTAATAATTTCTACAATGTTTGTAGCATTTTGAATATTAATGCCGATTTTGATATACACTTATTTTTCAGAGCCTATAGAACTTATGCTATAAAAGGTGAAAAAAATAAAGGTGTCAGGTTAAAATGTAATGACATTTCGGTGAGAATTTTATATTCTGAATTACTAGTTAGATTAAAGTTTTTATGATTTTATAATCCTTTATTTGGCATGAGCCTTTGTTGTTTTTTCTATTTTAAGTGCCCTCAACAACAAAGAGGTGTTGAATGCGAATATTACATCATGAGATATATGTACGAAATTGTCATATATCATAATAGTGATACAACATTGCTTAAGGTATGTTCTTTCAAATACTAGTCAGTTTATATTACAAGTATGATACATAACTAGCTATTAATTTATTCATTTCTAACATATTTTCTATTATTTGTTTGATTTGTCTTGTAGGCTTTTGAAAATGGATCATATAGTCAAGATCAAATAGATGAAATTTGACATATGTGCTCAAATTACTTTATAAGAGAGTGTATGTAATCTTTTTATTTACTTTTGTAAAATATTTCATATTAATGAGAAATAAAATTTTAAATTAAAGAATTTTGAAGAACTTGTGGATTAATTATTTTTCATGTGAATTGTTTTAGGTATGATGAGTTATTGCTTTGATTTATTTAATTTTTTTAGTTTGTGTTGTCCTGTGAATTCTTGATTATTGAGTATTTGTGACTTGAATGTTGGATGTCTATTGTGGCTTATTGAAGCAGAATTATTATGAATTTTGAAACAGGTTATATATGAATGGTTGCAGTATAATATGATCTTTAAGTTTTTTTAAAAAAAGACAATAGGCGTCTGTCGTTTAGTAATAGCAGACACATATAATCAGTTATACGTGTCTGTCGTTAAAACTAGCAGACGCGTATAACCTGATTATATGCATCTGCTATTATTAAACGACATACACGTATAATCAAGTTATAAGTATCTGCTATTATTAAATGACAGACGTGTATAACTGATTATATGCATCTGTCACAACGACATATGTAACACCCCCTTACCCCACTTCTGTTCAGCAGGGTAAGTGAGTATTACCCGTCAATTTGTATTGTAAATTTAATTAAATGAAGTAACATTTTTTTTATGAAAATATTGCAAACATCGAAATAAAAATTATTACAAGCATAGATATTTAAAGTTTTATTTATTTATAAAATACATTAATTTACATCCAAACTATGTTATATTACATTGCAATTTATATCTTTAATACACATCATATGAAATAAAACTATAAGTTAATTTACAAAATTTTCAACAAAATATACCAAAAAAGAAAATCTAAAACTTTTTGTTACTTCCCTCCGGGTACCCTTCTTCTTCTGACAGTCTATTTTCTATGGTACCCTTCTAAACCTGCGCGAGAGGAAACCACCCGCACTAAGATATTAGCTTAGTGGTGCTTCAATGATAAAAATTTTACATACATCTATATATATATATTTGCATATGAATTAGTCATTTAATAAATAAAGCATACAATAAAGAATTATAGAAATTTAATAAATTCTAGCAAATATTCAACATTTAACATTTTTAATTCATGTAACATTCATCAAAATCACATACTTCAATATTAGTATTATTATTATTTTCTTACTGCCCATAACACCTATAACCAAACTATCTAATAGGAATAACAGAGTTGTCATTCCCGGCTTTCATAATGTAGCATCGAACGCTTTTATAATAATGTCATTACTGGCTTAATAAATTTGCACCGAGCGCATTTATAAATTGTCATTACCGGCTTTCATATTTGGCACCGAGTGCCTTAAATTCCCTGATTGACATGCCAAACTATTCCCTTTTCTAGTTCTAGATTAGGTATTTTTGGGCTTAACTATTTTTATATTAATTCACTATATTTCAAAAATGTCAACATTATTTAACTATCATAATTATGCTTATTTATTTTTATTCTTTATTTCCATTATTATTGCAATAAAATCTCATACATAAATAATTTTTTAAACATTTATAATTACCATCAAAGTAAATATTTTTATGGATTATTACATATAATTATAACAACACATGCAAAAAACCCAATATTGTATGTTTTTACCTATGGCAGATTTCGGACCTATTTTTAGGCTTCATTTTTAGCCCATATATAATTCGAATTTGGAGTTCTGGTCTTCTAATAATTTTTAGCTAATTGTCTTAGCTATCAGATGCATTAACCATCACTTAAATCACAGTTTTCTATCAAAAGTTATGATCAATTTACTACTGCATCATCACAGAATTTTCTGCCCCGAATTTTCTGGACAGATTCTAGGTTTAAACTTCATGCAATTTTTTGGGCAAATCTAGACATAATTAAATATTATAGTCTAACTAAAAAATAAAGCCTTGTATCGTAGTTTTCATTTTTAATAAAGAACATACAAAAAGGAGTTTCATAACTCAAGTTATCATCAAAATAGACAGAGCTATTCCTGGAATTATGTACTCGAGCCATCAATTGACATCAATCCAATTTTCAACCACATTCATCATTTGCATTCATTTTAATACTAAAATTTCCAGAATTACAACTACATTCATATGTCTCAATTATTTAACACCATTTGGTCCCATTGCCATATATGATATCAAAAGTCACAACAATCACATAACACCTCAAAAACACAAACATAACAAACCTTAACATATAATTCCATACATATTAACAACATGCAAAATTTTTATCAATGAAGCACATACCTAATCAGCCTTGGTTCTTCACTTGAACATTCTTTTCCTTCCCTTATTATCTAGCTTTCTCCTTGCCTTTGTCACCCTCTTGATGGCCTCTCACTTGTTCACTTATTTTTCCTACACAACCATACTACATCCCAATTCCAATATCTAATTTCAATGCTTTTCATGTCTACATAATATTCTAATGCTCCTAATATATTTTACACCTTAATTGAGCTAAAATGTACTATGGTTAAACTTCCTTCTTCATATGTCATGACTACCCAAAAACCATATCCTAGTTCCTAATTTATTTTCTTCAATTCAACACTCAATTCACAATTAATCAATCACCAATTGTGGTATTTCTATGCTAATTTCAATTTTTCCCAAATTTCTTTAACTATGGCAACCCCTCATTCATTCATTAACATCATATTTTCTTTAGCTTTTAAGCCATAAAACAATTAACTAACTTCAATAATCATTAATTCAAAGTTTTATTACACTTCCATCAACTAATCACAAACTTAAATTTCTACTTCCAATCTTGCAACATAAGCTCAATCTACCAAACCTAATCACATCTATCATCAATATAGATCTCAAATGGAAAGAAAAAGGTTGAATTTAAGAAGAATAAACTCACCTTAAGATCATTCTAAAGCTGGCCGAATTTCCCCTCAATTTTTCTCTTTTATTTCACTTTTTTCTTCTTCCTTTCTTGTTTCTTTGGCACCTTTTATGGTAAGAACTCCTTAATTCAGAATTTTCATCTCTCAAAACTATTTTTTTCCTCACTATTAGTATGCTAGAAAAAGGAAGAAAATAAAGGTTTATTGGGGTGGAGATGGACGACAACAAGGTGGGAGAAAAGAAGAAAAGAATGGCTTATGGAAGAATGTAGAATTTTGTTCTTCCTTTTTGACTTTTATACCTAAATTAAGAAGTGCGTCCCACTAATTAAAATTAATCCTTATTCTTATTGGTTAATTAATTTAATTAATCTTAATTAACATTTAAACTTTGAGAAATTCCATATTTTCCACATCTTGTTCCATATTCACACTTTTTCTCCAAACAATTTCCATAATACCAATTTTGTCCATAGAAAATTTTATTTTCTTCTAATTCTATCCCTAAATCTTTTTAATTCCCAAATAATAATACCCTTAATTATTTTCTCTTATTATTAGTCATTTTTATGGGTTTAAATTTAGACTCCGATTGAACTAGTGGACCCCACTACAGTCATGCGCAATCGGGGCCTAAGTCACTGAATGTTACAATTCTCTTCCCCTTAAGAAAATTTCGTCCTCGAAATTTACCTGATTAGGTGGAGCTGAATAACTGAGGATGTTGAGTTCTCATCATTTCTTCACTCTCCCAGGTGGCTTCTTCTACTGTATGATTGCGCCATAGGACCTTTACTAGTGGTACCTTCTTGTTTCGTAGTTCTTTGACTTCTCGAGCTATGATTTTCACTGGCTCTTCACCATATGTCAAGTTTGGTTGTACCTCTAATTATTCCACAGGTATTACATGTGTCGAATCCGATCTATATCTTCTTAACATTGAGACATAAAACACATTGTGGATCTTATCCAATTCTGGTGGTAAGGCCAACCTGTAAGCCACTGGACCTACACTTTCAAGTATTTCGTATGGTCCAATAAATCTAGGACTCAATTTCCCCTTTTTACCAAAACGAAGTACTTTTTTCCAAGGTGAGACTTTCAAAAATACCTTATCTCTGACAACATACTCAATGTCCTTCCTCTTCAAATCGGCATAGGATTTTTGTCGATCAGTTGCAGCTTTTAACCGATCTTGAATTAATTTCACCTTCTCCTCTGTCTACTGAACTAATTCTGGCCCCATTAATTTCTTTTCACCAAGTTCTATCCAACATAGTGGTGTTCTACATCTCCTTCCATATGAAGCTTCGTATGGTGCCATGCCGAGACTAGTTTGATAGCTGTTGTTGTATGCAAATTCCATCAATGGTAAATGTTTATCCCAGCTACCCTCAAAATCAATTACGCAGATTCTCAGCATATCTTCCACCAATTGAATCACTCGTTCGGATTGCCCATCGGTTTGTGGGTAAAATGTTGTACTAAAAGCAAGTCGGGTCCCCAATGCTTGCTGTAGACTTTTCCAAAATTTTGATGTGAATCGTGGGTCTCGATTAGAAATAATAGATACTGGAACCCCATGCAGTCGAATTATCTCATTTACATATAATTCTGCTAACCGGTTCAATGAATAATCCATTCGAATTGGCAGAAAGTGAGCCGACTTGGTAAGCCTGTCAACAATTACCCATACTGCATCATGCTTCTTTTGTGTCAAAGGCAACCCAGATATAAAATCCATTGTAATCCTTTCCCATTTCCATTCTGGAAATGCAATAGGTTGCAATAATCTAGATGGTACCTGGTGTTCTGCTTTCACTTGTTGACATGTCAAGCATCTTGTAGTGTATTCGACGATATCCTTCTTCATTCCTGGCCACCAATAATGAGTCTTCAGGTCTTGATACATTTTATTGCTCCCTGGATGCATGGAATAAGTTGTATTATGTGCCTCTTTTAGAATTATTTGCTTTAATCCGCTGTCATTTGGCACGCACAATCTTCATATGCTATAATAGCATATGAAGAGAAAGTTCTCCGAAACAAGAAAGTCCCTCTAGTTAAAGTTTGGTGGCGGAATCATACAGTTGAAGAAGCCACGTGGGAAAGTGAAGAAGTGATGAAAAAGCAGTATCCCCAATTGTTCAATCTCGAATGAACAGGTAAATTTCGAGGACCAAATTATTTTAAGGGGGAGAGAATGTAATATCCGCTAATTTAGGCCCCGAGTCGCACGTGTCGTGAAGTTGACGTGTTTGACCGATCAGAGTCTAAATTTGGATTTTTACAAAAAATTGATCAAATAATGACTAAATTAAATGATAAAGGCCTCATTAAGTGATTTTAAAGTTTAAAGGAGTTGATTTACGAAAAAAGACTAAACTGCAAAATTTGATAAGTTTTGCGGTCAAATTGCAATTTACCAAAAATTGGAGGATTAATGAGATTAATTGCTAATTAACTTAGGAAATTTGGACACTTAAAATTGGGTTGGCCGGCCATGACATTAAAGAAAGAGGATTAATATTGATTAAGTATAAAATTGGGAGAAGATGGTCAAATGGTGGGTCCTTTATGAAGACTTTTGGGTACCCTATTTAAGACTTCCTTTTCTTCTTTTTCTTCTCTTCATTTTCTACCTTATTCTTCTCTCTCTTCTATACCAGTCACGCCAGCCCCATTCCTCCATAGCCAATCTTGATTTTTACAGAGAGAAAGGAAGGGAAGAGAAGGGAAAGAGCAAGAACAAGTGATCTTCATGGACCATAACTCCTAAGGAAGCTGGAAAGAACAAGAAAGAGGAAGAAAAATCAAGTTTTGTAGAGAGAGAAAATCTCCAAAGTTGTGATCAAGTGAAGAAAAGTGTAAGGTAAGAAGCATCTCTTCTTCTTCATCATATTTTCTTAAAGGAAGTTTGAATTTGAGCTTATCCAAGACTCATGTGGAAAGAGAGAGAAACTAGGGTTTTGAGAGAGAAAAAGAGAGTTTAGGGTCTTGAGGAAATCAGATGATAATAATGATTTATGATGTTGTAGAAGTTCCAAGTGATAAGGAACAAGCTCTAAGGAGCAAAGGAAAAAAGAAAGCTACCTAGAAGAGTGAATGAGAAAGATTAAGGTTTGTGCATAACTTAAGGCAATAACCTATTTTTGTTTGAAATAATGCATGCTAAACATGATTTTAGATAAATGCATTTCAAGAATGATGATGATTATGGCATGAAACCATAAGTTTAGACATGTATGAATGAGATCCTTATGTGACATTGAATTGATGATGCATGTTAGAAAATCTTGTATGATCAAGACATTTACATGTATTAGAAAATAATAAGTTGAGTAAAGAACCTTAGAAATGCATGACATAGAATTTGGTATGATTTGGATGATGTTAGAATGAATGAAAAGTGAATATGCAGATTTCTTGCTGAAAGTCACGGGCGTGAACTTGAGGGTTCATGGTTGTGGCTGATTGTATCACGGTTGTGACTTCTGTGTGGAAATGGTACTATTCATTCCAGAAGCGTTCACGGGTTGGAATCACGAAAGTGAACTTATTCACGGGCGTGAATGAGTAATCACGATCGTGAATGCTTTTGGGCGATTCATTCCAGTAACATTCACGGCTTGGGATTACGGGCGTGAACTGAATCACGGGCATGAAATTTGTAATCACGACCGTGAATGCTCTGTATTTGTAATTATGAATGTGGTTATCAATTGAAGAATTCAGGTAAGTAAATGAAAGTCATTGTCTATCCAATGAAATAAGAATGATATGGATATATATATATATATATATGTATATATATTGATGTGAGAACGTGTTATGTTGTGTGATATAGAAAAATGAATTGTCACAGATGAAATATGTGAATTGTCATGGATGATATATGAAATCTGATGCGGATGATAAACATGAGGATATTGATGTACCTAGTTAAATAAATGAAAAGATGTATGAGTATGACTATATGTTGCAAAACAAGAAAATTGAGATGTTGATAAACATGAGAATTATAATTGATGTGAAAATATAAAGAAGCCCATTACTCTACCTGCGGACTAGAATCAGGATAGATGACATGTCATTAAGGGGGCGAACGGTACCGTACCATTCCTCAACCAATGTGGCTTAATCTCTGGGAGCACCATTGGTCTGAGATGCTCGGTCAATGTGGCTTAAGCTCTAGGAGCGCTATTGACTTGATAAGCTCTAATGAGCACGTATAAATGAGGACAAGATGGCTTAAGCTCGGGGAGCGCCCTTGGTTAGGTTATTCATCTATGATGAAATTATACTCAATCAATGTGGCTTAAGCTCTGGGAGCGCCATTGATTTGAGAATCTCTTATGAGCCAGATAGTGGACAGGGTGGCTTAAGCTCTAGGAGTGCTCCTGATCCATAACCCGTATGCAGTCAGTCCAAATTTAGAGTGATGTGGGTAAGATAATGAGGATATGTCGGAAAAATAAGAAAATAAAAGAATAAGAAAATGATGATGTTATGAGATTGGGATATAATGATAAAGAGATAAACCTAGTAATTTACCATCAAGGATAAATGAAAATAACATTGTCTATGTGAGCATGATATTTATACTTGTATGAAATAGGAATATGTTGATAGTCATGGCATGCAAACATTTTAATGCATAAAATGATACATGTTAATGCTTGTTGCATGATATAGTATATTGCCTTATTTATATGCACCACTAAGCTTAGAGCTTAGCGTGGGAGTTTCCTTCAGCGCAGATGTAGAAAGGTAGCGCTGAAGGTGATAGATAAAGCAAGCGGTGATCCTATTCAAGTAAAGCAGTCGAACTTTGAGAAAGTGGGTTACAAGCTTTGAATTTTTGTATTTGGCTTTTTGTATTAAAGAATTTTTAGAGCTTGTAAAACTTACTTTTAAAGTTTGTTAAGAATGAATTTGATGTTTAAAAATTTACTATCTTATGTAAATTTATTTGTACTATGGTTTTTGTTTATATCTATATATACATGAGTGTTGAGAAAATAAAGGTAAAATAATAATAATAGCGATTTGAATAAGTAAAGAAGACAGACAGTAGCGCTCCCTTATTCGGGCACGTACAGTTCGGGTGAGGTTGAGACATATGAATGTAGTTGTAATTCTGGAAATTTTAGTATTAAAATGAATGCAAATTATGAATGTGGTTGAAATATAGATTGATGCCAATTGATGGCTCGGGTACAAAATTCCAGGAACAACTCTGTCTATTTTGATGATAACTTGAGTTATGGAACTCCTTTTTGTATGTTCTTTGTTGAAAATGAAAGCTAAGACACAGGGATTTAATTTGTATTTAGACTATAATATTTAATTATGTCTAGATTTTCCTAGAAAAATGCATGAAGTTTAAACCTAGAATCTATCCAGAAAATTTTGGGCAGAAAATTTTATGATGATGCAGTAGTAAATTGATCATAACTTTGGATAGAAAACTGTGAGTTAAGTGATCGTTGATGCATCTGAAAGCTAAGACAATAAGATAAAAATTGTTAGAAGGCCAAAACTCCAAATTCGAATTATATATGGACAAACAATGAAGCCCAACAATAGGTCTGAAATCTGCCATAGGTAAAAACATACAATATTGGGCTTTTTGCATGTGTTGTTATAATTATATGTAATAATCCATGCAAATATTTACTTTGATGGTAATTATAAATGTTTAACAAATTATTTATGTATGAGATTTTATTGCAATAATAATGGAAATAAAGAATAAAAATAAATAAGCATAATTATGATAGTTAAATAATGTTGACATTTTTGAAATATAGTGAATTAATATAAAAATAGTTAAGCCCAAAAACACCTAATCTAGAACTAGAATAGGGAATAGTTTGGCATGCCAATCAGAGGATTTAAGGCACTCGGTGCCAAATATGAAAGCCGGTAATGACAATTTATAAATGCGCTCGGCGCAAATTTATTAAGCCGGTAATGACATTATTATAAAAGCGTCCGGCGCTATATTATGAAAGCCGGGAATGACAACCCCGTTATTCCTATTAGATAGTTCGGTTATATGTGTTATGGGCAGCAAGAAAATAATAATAATACTAATATTGAAGTATGTGATTTTGATGAATGTTACATGAATTAAAGATGTTAAATGTTGAATATTTGCTAGAATTTATTAAATTTCTATAATTCTTAATTGTTTGCTTTATTTATTAAATGACTAATTAATATGCAATATATATATATATATATATATATAGATGTATGTAAAATTTTTATCATTGAAGCACCACTAAGCTAGTAGCTTAGCGCGAGTGGTTTCCTCTCGCGCAGGTTTAGAAGGGTAGCCGTAGAAAATAGACTATCAGAAGAAGAAGGGTACCCGGAGGGAAGCAGAAAAAAGCTTTGGGTTTTTTTTTTGGTATATTTTGTTAAAAATTTTATAAATTAACTTATAGTTTTATTTCATATGATGTGTATTAAAGATATAAATTGCAATGTAATAGAACATAGTTTGGATGTAAATTAATGTATTTTATAAATAAATAAAACTTTAAATATCTATGCTTGTAATAATTTTTATTTTGGTGTTTGCAATATTTTCATAAAAAAAAATATTACTTCATTTAATTAAATTTACAAAACAGTTAGACGGGTAATACTCACTTACCCTGCTGAACGGAAGTGGAGTAAGGTAGTGTTACATTTTTGGTATCAGAGATATAGGTTAGAGGTTCTTACTTAGTGGGTATGGGAAGATAAATGCATGTTTTTAGCATTTGCATTGTTTTTAAGCTGCTATATTTTAATAAGGGACCCTTCTTATGACAATATAGGTTTTAATGGATTCAGAATCAAGACAAAGTCATGAAGAACAGGAGGGTGATAGTATAGCTGACTCGGCTGCTCATAGACAGTCAGCATCAATTAGAGCCTCAGAGCCTAGCGTTATAGCTCCACAACATGCTAAAGAACAGGTTAACTCGGGTCAAGTCCCCTTATGCAACAAAATGACTATTTTGTTACAGTAGATAGCACAAGTTGTGCCACCACCAGCTCCACCACCTCCCCCACCACAACCGAAACCCCAAATTGATAAATTAAGAAAATACGGGGCTACGGATTTTATGGGTAAGAAAGGGTTTTTGAAGAGCTGCAATGTCCGGAGGAGTACAAGGTTAGATATGCAGTATCTCTCTTTCAGGAGCATGCCTATGACTGGTGGAAATTGGTATTAGCAAAACTCTAGAACTCCAAATTCGAATTATAAATGAGCTAAAAATGAAGCCTAAAAATAGGTCCGAAATCTGCCATAGGTAAAAATATACAATATTGGGCTTTGTGCATGTGTTGTGATAATTATATATAATAATTATTTTAATGGTAGTTATGAATGTTTAACAAATTATTTATATGTGAGATTTTAGTGCAATAATAATAGAAATAAAGAACAAAAATAAATAAGCATGATTATGATAGTTGAATAATATTGACATTTTTGAAAAATTGGGAATTAGAATAAAAATAGTTAAGCCCAAAGACACCTAGGCTAGAACTATAATAGAAAATAGTTTGACATGCCAATCAGGAAATTTAGGCACTCGGTGCCAAATATGAAAGCCGATAATGATAATTTATAAATGCGTTCAATGCAAAATTATTAAGCCCATAATGACAATATAACAAAAGCCGGTAATGACATTATTATAAAAGCGCTTGACGCTATATTATGAAAGCCGAAAATAACAATCCCGTTATTCCTATTAGTTAGTTCGGTTATAGGTGTTATAGGCATAATAATAATAATAATAATAATAATAATAATAATAATAATAATAATAATAATAATAATAATATCGAAGTATGTGATTTTTTTTATAAATGTTATATGAATTAAAATTGTTAAATATTGAATATTTGCTGAAATTTATTGGCTTTATATAATTTTTTATTTTGTCTCATTTATTAAATGGTTCATTAATATGTGAGAAAATATATATGTATGTAAAATTTTTATCATTGAAGCATCACTAAGCTAGTAGTTTAGCGCTGGTGGTTTCCTCTCTCGCAGGTTAGAAGGGTAGCCGTAGAAATTAGCATTGTCAGAAAAAAAGGGTACCTGTATGAAAGCAGCTAGCAGCTTTGGTTTTATTTTTGGTATATTTTGTTAAAAACTTTGTAAATTAAAGTATCGTTTTTATTTCATATCATGTGTATTAAATATGTGAGTTACTATGTAAAAGAACATGATTTGAATATAAATTAATGTACTTTATAAATAAATAAAATTTTGAATATTTGGGCTTGTATGAAATTTATTTTAGTTTATACAATATTTTCATAAAAAAAATATTTACTTCACTTCATTAATTTTATAAAACAGTAAGACGGGTAATACTCATTTAGCTTGCTAAACTACAGTGGGGTAAAGGGGTGTTACAACAGACAAATAAAATTTATATCATATGCGTCTCATATATATGTGTCCACTATTTGAGAGACGCATAAAATGCAAAATAACAGATACATATAACTCTATTCTGTACCAGCTAGCTAACAAACTTGTAAAGGCTTCATAACAAAACCTAAATTAGCAAAAGGAAGCATCACAATTATCTCTCCGTAAAATGCCCAATGCCAATTAAAATGACTTACTACCTATCATGAACCAGGAAATAATTGTTAAAGATCTAAAAAGCTATTAAAAATTCTTGAAAGGGCTTAATTGACATGTCAACACTAGAAAATGAACTTGACCAACCAGTGAATTGCTTTAATAAAATCAGAGAATATTTCAAGTAAAGTCAATAAATTATGAGAGACTGAAATATGTTAAAGAAAAGGAAGTGTTGTTCTAGTTCTAAGTTCCTGAATTTGTTGTACAATGTGATTAAATGATAATCAACTTACCAAATCACTGTGCTCAACCACTCGCCAAAGCTGTCTCCAAATGTCTAAATTTTTCTAACATAGAGTAAGGATAGACTTCTCGTTCTCCTCAATGCTAAAGCAATTCCAGCAGTCGAAACAATATATAAGAACATCACAACTAGAAAACCACATTTAATAGACCAAAAAAATAAACAAGAAAAGGGCAAAATTTATACCTTCTTTTTGACACGAGAAGTTCCCTTGACATAGCTACCTTTGTGGAAGAGTCTAAATTGTATGAGCAGATTCTTGAGAACAAGAAATGTGAAAGATAATTAATTTATGATTTAAAAGATAAAAAGGAGAGAAAAAGCAAGCAACAATCTTTAAGGTGCCCAATTCCTTTGGAATGGAAATAAATCTGCAAAATAAGACAATAACTGGACCAACCACAGAAATTTCAACTTTAAATCTGTGACAACTAAATCAACGTCTTGTCAGCATATCTGAATTGGTGAAAATAAAAGGAAGTCAAGCTTCATTTGAGCTTACTCCCAGTTCAGATAAGATGACATATTTGAATGAAAAGAAAATCTAAGCTCTATATGTTTAGAGTCCCCAGTTTTCATTGTTGGTTCAAAGAGCTATGGAATTGTAAATCTAGTATACTACACAGAAATCAATATATACACAGAAATCTACCATATTTGCTTCGTGACTTTGTAACAAGCATTTTCCATCATTTATAAAGTTATCAGTTTATCTCAAATACCAGTATACAACACAGAAAGGCAAACATACTTTCCCTCCTTTCTGAGAAACCAATGCCTAACCTAACTAATGTATAATACTGTAAAGCAAATATATAAATTGAAAAAAAAAAGCAGTAAATAGAGTAAAGAATCTCATATTTATAGATCTTTTGAAACTAGAAACAAAAAAAATCAAAACCAAAAGAACTGCATGATTAATACCATAACATAAAAGAAGAGAAAAAATGGACCCATGAAATTATTTCTTATGCCATCTTCTCTGGTAGATCAAACTTTCGTATAATATTCCTTTTCCTTTGTTTAGAACTTCAGATAAAAAATTTTCTCCCAAACACGTTTGGCAAAGCCAGAGACCATAGAAAACAACACATGCAAAAGAGGAGCAGCAGAGTAAATATGAACCCTATTGCTTATTTGAGAGATATAATTGAAAGAACATACTCAAAAATCTCTTCAATCAATGTCGTACAAACTTAAAAGAATCATAAGTGAGGCTTACATGTAAAAGTTTATAAATGCAATTACAAATATTACATTAGTTGATGCAAACAATTCGTTCAACTATTATTGGCAATCTATGCTTCTAGCATTTAACACCAAAGCATATAATATCAATTTCACTTAAACTAAATATATTGGTTCCTGTTCAGTTTGTTTTTAGAGTTTTCTTAACTAATACAAACTTTCTAAAGAGAGCATAACACTCGCATAATGATTGATTTCCGAAGAATCGTTTCACATAATAATTTTCATTTTTGATAATTTCACATGACTGCATCTTTAATCGAATATGGATGACCTATTATAAACCTACCTAGAGAATAGAATTTAGTTTTTGCTCACGGTACTCCAAAAAATGAAAATACTTCCATAAAGAATTATTTATGAGACAATAAAATAACAAGAAAAGAAAGATTTCATATCTAATAATTTGGAAAAGGAAAATGCAAAAGAATAATAGATAGTTTCCCAAATATGAATTGCACATATGAATAAATCAAGAAAAGGCTTGATTAATAAAATGAATAACAAAACAAAATCAGTAGTTCTAACTTTCTTACATTTATATGTGAATTGCTTAAACTAAGATGATGTGAATTGCCTAAACTAAGAACTAGTCAACTTAAATTAATAATAGTTAATAGTTAATCTGCTGCAAATGGACCTAGAACAATACAATATAAAAGAAGCATTGACATAATTCAACTAGCATGTACCAATGAAAACTCTAGATGCCTAATGCAATATCAAGTTCATGGTCATATATTTTACTCCGCTGATTTTTGTTTTTGATTATTTAATTTGTGATCTTCTTGATGCTAGAACCCTTTTTCATTGATAACTGTTAACTGCAGCAGACTATAGTTGCCTTGGAGAAGAAGAATATCATATACTAGGAATCAATGTTACATGATACTAATGGCTCATAAACGTCCATAATTATGCTTCTGTAAGGGCCATGTGGTATGCAAGCCACTGACCATTTAAGAAACAAACTTTGATTTGACACGATCAAATGGAAAAAGTCAAAAAACTTTAGCATGTAGTAATAAGCATGAGAAAAAGGGATTTATTCATGATATGTATTCATATACACATAACACTAAAATCCCGTTTTAATTGTAACTAACTATATAGATCAAAGAAATAAAATATACTTTATGTCATTAATATAGGATTACCTAACAACACTTTAATTTGGTATATTACAAAATTACAAACTATAAATAAGGTTATTGATAAATTTTAATTTAATGATATTATTTGGCAATTAGAATTGTCAAATTCCACATTCAAATTATAGTTTTTTTTTAATTTCCTACAAGAGAGAAAAAAAGAATATCAATAAGGTTGAAATGGGAGTTTGATTGGTGAGGAAATTCCAACCTCACACCTGAATAAATAGCTACTCAAAAGATAGATGTTTATAACTAATTTGTTAGTTGGGGAAATTCCAACCTCAAACCTTCACTACTAAACTTTCTATTTTCCAATTGCTTACGATTACATGCATGGTTTATTACCCAACTCTATAAAATATTTCATAAGTCAATCATGATGATATCTTATCCGTTTTATATTATAAAATTGAAAAAATTAAAAAGAAAAAGGAAGTTAAATCTGCTAAAAATTTATCAGTGTGGTTGCCATACCATCTAAATAAAAATTGCATTTATGAGAGCAGGATTGAACAAAACAACTCTCACCTTTCAAAAGCCACGACCCACAACCACAACGCTAATCAAAGAAGCAAAATACTCTCTAATTCATAGGGATAACCATATTCTAAAGATGCTTATAAGTGATTAAGAAAATTTATGCCTTCGACATTCAAGAAATATAAATCAAAAGACTAAACAATAGACAACATTTTCAAAATTAAAAAGAGTATATAGACTTTCATAATTAAATAAAAAATCATTGCCGAATCCTTTAACTTTATTATATAATAATTAATTCATATAATTTTGTTCTAATTGATATATTTATCTTATCTATTTAATAATCAACACTTTAGTTCTTTAATTGATTATTAATCTCATAAAAATAAAAATAAAAAATTTATACTGCATGAGAAAGATTTCATATCATTACCAAATCCTTCAATTTATTACATATAATGATTCGTTGAAATAAAAAAATAAAAACTCTATAATATATAATGTAAACAATATGAGGCAATAGAAGGGGTAATAGAAAGGATATTTAAACCAGAATCAAATAGCAAAGTATTTGCCAATCACACCTTATCTTTGGTTTCCTAAGAGATTCTTTCCCTCAAAAACGACATACAATATACAGTATCAGTATAAAATTGTTATAATATTAAACAATTATTGCCATTGTTTATGGTAATGATATATAACACACACAATTAACCTTTGAATGCAGTAGAAAAGAGGACAATAAGCACAAACCTTTGAACGCAAGTTCGCAATTCAGGAACCTGTAGCGACAACGCTTTGTGCAAAAGGTTAAGAAGTTGACCTCCACGAATGTCATCACACTCAATCTCTAGAACACACTCGCATAGAGGAGGAAGGAGGACAAAAAACTATAACACATCCATCAAAGAAGAAAAGCAAAAATTAGTAAAAAAAAAAAAGGAAATTGAAGAACTACTCTGATAAAATTCAATTACTCTAATGTGTTATTATTTGTTTTGTTTTTATTAATATTTTTATATTTAATTGTAGATTTTTATTATGTTTTAGATACTTAATTGTTTTAATTTCATGATTATAGGTAGAAAAGGTTAAATGCAGGAAAAGACCAAGTCTCTCATGCACAGGAGGAAGCCTCATGCGTGAGGAGGGAGAGCAAGCTTAGGACCCTCAGGCACATGACAATGTGTCACAAGTGTGAGGGGTACTTTTGGTCTTGAGGAGTTTCTTCCTTCATTTATACTGGCGCAAGATTTTGATAGTTAGTATGAAGTTCCTAAAACTCAACCTTATATTGTAGGTGTATGGATTTAATTGTTGGTGCATAGCTGCTTTATTTTGTTTGTCACGTATGCGAGGAATCATCATGATCATGTTAATGCTTTGCTGAAGAATGTGTCATGTCCATGACACCTTATCATACACGTGACGTCCCTTTTTGCTGTAGAAGTTCAATTGTATGTAAACTTTATTCTAATCAAGTGGGGTCCATACTTTGAAGATAAATGTCAATATGAAGATCACCTATAGGAAAAATTATCTCTTAATTAGGAATAATTGTATCTTTAGAATTATAATTTAAGTATGACTTCTTAGGTTATATAATATAGTTTTATTTTACATAGACAGAGAGACAGAGAGATAGATATTCACTAAGAAGGAGTTAAGAATTATATGGCAATGTTCAAGAAATTTTATTTTCATCTTTTACTTTCTTCTAATGTTTCACCAGAACAAACATAATCATTGTTGTTAAGATGCTAGACTAAACACTTTAATCGGTGCTTCGTAAGCAACACAATTTGTATTGTTCCTTTTTATCTAATTAGTGAATGCATAATTTTCTTCAATTTCATTTGTGCTTAATAAGTTTTTAGTTTAATAGTTACTTATCATCAATTATTTAACTTTAAATAGAAATATTAAGGTTGGATTATTAAACACACCACATGTAATTTAATCTAAAAATTAGATTGAATACTAGTAATTCATTGATTTGATTAATTGGTACTTTAAAGGTGAGAGCCAATAAATCTACATTCATTGGTATGTAGTTCATTAAGAGATATGCAAATAGGGAGTTGTGAGCAAAATTCTTGTTTTTTTTTCTTATTGATTTCTTTACTTACTTTTTACTGCAATCTTAGTTATTAGTTTCTCTTACAACTTAATCAACCCATTAAAATTGGTTGGAGTAGGATTTTATTTCACTATTCATTATTAATTTAAAGCTAATTAAGAATTTAGAACCACGTAATTCCTTGAGAGATTGACCTCAAGAGTAAACTTACCATATTAATTAGTTCGTTCCCTTGCAAGCACACTTTGAGTTACATAAAATTGAAGAATGTGACTTTTTAACTTTACCTACTCCAAATCAGTGTTTTTCCATTTTTTTCTATTGATAAGTTTGTTTCTGAATTAACCTCAGAGGTGTATGAGTATAGTGAAATTCAGAATAGAGTAGGAATGAATGACAAACTTCAAATGACTTTCTAACCACTTTAACAAGAGCATATTCAGTAATGTCTTGCTTAGACAATAAATGTGGCGCTTCTTGGGAGGTAAGCCATGTTATTTCTATTATTTTTAGTTTATCAATTTTAATTTTCATTTTTAGTTTTAGTTTGTAATTTTCTATTTGAATTCTAACTCTAATTGTATTTAAGAATGCATTCAAAGAAGAGAAGGCATACAGGAATGGTCAAAATAAAGAATTGAACCTGAATGGAAGGAAGAGATGGTGTCATGCACGTGAGGGATCCTCACAGGCATGATACGTTAATGTATGGATTGGTATCATAGATGTGAGGGATCCTCACATGTGTGACACCCCATTTTTCTCTTTTAATTGCTCATGTAAGATATATATTTGTGGGATATCTTTCATTCCTTTACGACAGTGCTATCCATTCCCAAATTTCTTTCTTATTTTTCATTTTTCTCTTAAACATTTCTAAACCTTAGCTCTAATTACCACTTAATTTCCCATTTTTAGTCCCAATTACTATAAAATTACATAAACCCATTGAAATTTCGGCCCCACAAATCAATTTTCACTAGAAATCAATATGCCCAAGATAAGAAGCTCATCTCAAAGGCATGGAGAGGCCTCATGCGCCCGACCCATCACCACCACCACATCACAAGCATGAGAAGGAAGAAGCAATATGTGACAGTGTTGAAGAGACTGAAGAACACGAGGAAATTGACATCTCCTTCAGTTATGATACTCCATTTCCAATTTATTTGGCTAACGAAGGTAAAAGATATGAACATTATATATCTAGGATAATGGTTACTTGTAGATTATTTGATTTTTAAACTTTAGAGCAATTAAATAGTCTAGACAGCATTAAAGCTCATGCTAGTTGCCTAGGATGGGCTGATTTCACTAGCTTATGACATACCCTATTTTTAGAGAGCTGGTTTTAGAATTTTATAGTACTTTGATAATTAACAAGGTATGTACTCAAATGAAATTTAGATTATTAGGCAGATGGTGCTTAGTAACCCATAAAATGATGAGAAAATTTTTTAAAGTTTTTATAGAAGGAGTTGAAGAAATGCCTAATAATTTTAATACTGATGAAATTTGGCAAGTACTGGCTGGAGAGCCTCATTTTAGTCCTAGGAATGCCTCTACAAAGAGTTTTAAAGATTCGTGTGTTGCTCTCCTTCATAAATTCATATGTCATGCAATATTTGGAAAATTTGAGAGTAATAAGATTTCTAAAATTGAGCTATATTTTTTTATGATGTATGCATTCTAGAACTAAAGTATACATTTCTACATTTATTTTTAAGCATATGTTATACACAATCAGACACCCTAGGACTACTCTTGGTCTAGGCCATATTATCATTGCCTTCGCTAATCATTTTTGTGCTTTCAATGTTTCAATTAATACACTAACACTGATTCCTAGCCAAAGAAATTTTGATAGTATTTATTTGTAGCGATCTAACCTTTGTTATTAAAGAAGGAGATACTATTTGTTTGTCAGTACTTCTAAGTGACAAAGATGTGCTTTCAGAATAAGAAGGCGATGAAAAGCCAGTTGAGCAATAAACTCCACCATAGTCTAATGAGTCGAAGCAATCCTTTCTATTTGAGGCACAATGAGTGATGCAGTGTTTAAACTATATGGATCATAGGATGGACCATTTGGAGCACACCAGTGCCCAGTATACCATTCTTCTGTGCCAAATTCTGAAGCATCTTCCTCCTTCATCTCAGTGAATGTTCTTCATACCAGGGGAGTATTCTTTCTCAATTACTTGTTTTATTTATGCTTTTTCTAGCCATTGACGACAATGTCTAAAACAATTATGGGGGGAGAAATTATGTCTTCTAGGTTAAAAATTTTATGTTAATGTATTAATAGTTTAAAAAAAAGTAATAAAAAAAAGCATGTGTTGTGTTTTAATTAATATGCTTCATTTTTTTTTCTTTGTTTTCTCATAAACAAGTTAATGAAGAAATGTTAGATCTTGATTTAATGTTAAATTTTCTTAGTTTGATTAGGTTTAAGATAGTTTTAATGCTAATCTCAAACTTTAGAAATTTAAAGCATTTCAGTTTAGTTATTTAATTTCCTTATGTATATAGTATCAATAATTTACTTAAGTTTTTTATTATTAAATGTTATTAAACTCATATATTAAGACCTTAAATACCATAAAGTAATCAAAGGCTCAATTTAAATATAGAGTTAACAAAAATTGCAAAATGAAGCATAAAATGCACTTACCTTATCTACTTCGTTATCCTACCATGGTTAATAGTATACAAAGCACCCTATATGAGCGTAATGTGTTTCTAAAAAAAAGAAAAAGAAAAACGAACAAGTTCAAATAAGAGAAATGTACTATGACTTAGGGAATAATTGTTAACTCTAAAAAAAAGAAAAAAAATCGAAGGCGAATTAAAAAAAAAACTACTAGAACAATAAGTGTGAGGGTTTAATATATTAGTTTTTTGCTAATACTAATCAATAGTTTATTTAGATTAATTTTCATCACATATGTTGAGGCAATAATATAATTAAGTTATTTTTATTTTAACTTTTTGAGTATGGAATCTGCATTAAGATTGTTTTTAGCTTAGTTAAACTATGTGAATTTGATATAATTCAGGTTGGTACATTAGTAAAATTTAGAGATTATGGAGATTGGAATCGTATATACTAGCTAAAGCATGTTTTTCATATTTCTCTATATTTAGATATTGCTTAAGGGCAATCATTGTTTAAGAGTGGGGGAGTTTGATATGTTCTTATTTGTTGTAGTTTTTATTAATATTTTTATGTTTAATTATAGGTTTTTATTATGTTTAGGTACTTAATTATTTTAATTTCGTGATTGTAGAAAGAAGAGTTAAAATGCAAGAAAAGACCAAGTCTCTCACACATGTGAGGAGGAAGAGCAAGCTTAGGACCGTAATGCATGTGACAATGTGTCACAGGTATGAAGTGTGCTTCTAGCCATGAGGATTTTCTTCCCTCTTTTATGTCACTTGAGCAAGGTTTTGATCGCAAGTGCGAAGTTTCTAATGCTCAACCTTTTGTTACAGATGTGTGAATTTGATTGTGGGCGCATAACTGCTTTATTTTGCCTATCACGCAAGCGAGAATTCATCACGATCATGTTGAGTGTTTTGCTGAAAAATGTGTCATACCTATGACAACCCTTTTTATTGCAAAAGTTTAGTCATATGTAAACTCTATGATAAAAATGATAAAAGTGACAAAAATAATAAAAATGATAAAAGTAATAAAAATGATAAAAATAATAAAAGTGAAAAATATGACAAAAGGGTATAATTGTAAAAAAGATAAAAGTCGCAAATATGATAAAAATAATAAAAGTAATAAAAATGATAAAAGTGATAAATATAATAAAAATGATAAAAGTGATAAAGATGACAAAAATAGTAAAATTGTAAAATGGAATAAAAGTGAAAAACAAAAGTTAATTAAAGAAGTAGAATGAAAAATGACTAAATTGAAAAAAATAATAATAATAATAATAATAATAATAATAATAATAATAATAATAATAATAATAATAATAATAATAATAATAATAATAATAATAATAATAATAATAAGAATAAGAATAAGAATAAGAATAAGAATAAGGACTAAATAATGATTTATGTATTTAATGATAAATATGACAAAAATGGCAAGATTGGTAAGAATGACAAGTGACATATTAGTAAATTTAAAATAATGTCAAAAAGGGGTAAAATGAAAAAAAAAAGATAATTAAAGAAATAGAATGAAAATTGACTTAATTGAAAAAAAAGGAGAAAAGATCAGAGATAAATTAGTAAAATAAGGGTTAAATGGTAATTTATGTATTTAAAAAGAAAACAAATGAGAAGAAAAAAATTATATATATATATATATATATATATATATATATATATATATATATATAACTAGTGGCATAATTGTAAATAAATGGAAGTTTAGAAATCAAAATGTAATTTGCAGTTAAAGAAAAACAAAATGGAGGATTGAAATGAAAAAATAAAAAAAATAAATAGTTATAAGATTAATTAAGCAAAATTGTTAATTTGATAAATGTATTAAATAGTGAATGAATGGTAAATAATAAAATATTGAGAAAAAATATAATTAATATATTAAAAAGAAAATTTGAATAGTGTAGTGAATATGATATTGCATAATGTGTGTAATTTGGAAATAGTGGAAATCCTTAGATTTGTAATCATGACTGAACATTTTTAATGCTAAGCATGTAGTTATTTGACTGTGTGCAGGTAATAACTAGGAAGGCATCAGACAAAGCATGCTACCTTTGGGGAGTAGATGGAAGGACAAAATAATAGTAGGATATTACTAAGAATGACATGCATATATGAATATATGTATAGATATGTGTAAAAGAATGAAATATTGATTTGTGATTGAATGAATAATATTTTATATTATATTTGTATTGTTGTGCCCAAAATGGGTTGTGGATTGTTTGCAGTGCATGTGAGATTATTAGATTTGTAGCTGTTATATTACCAACATTTTTGGATAAAAAATAATAAAATAATAATAAAGTGGTAACGATATTATGGTCTTTAAGTTAATTTTTTTTATACACATTGGCTATAATCAATTTTAGAAGATACCAATAGACTTGGTGATCTAATAAGACTACGCAACGTACGTATAGAAGAATTGTTATAAGGGTGTCACAGTTTTAGTGGTATCAGAACGTGGTTTAGGCGGCTCTAAGATCAAAGTGGGAATTAAATGAATGAATTATATGTATATACATAACAATTGATGGATGAAATGTGTTATAAGTCTAACGTATGCTTGCTCATTTCCTTGTTTTATAGTGAAAGATGGCATCCCAATATGGTCAAGGTGTTGGGGATGATGTGAGTGAAGCGTTAGTTAGAGCTGGGAAAGGGTTAAGAGATTCACAATTATAGCAGAATATCCTAGTGAGCAATCCTTTAGAAAATAGTGTTGTGGTGAGCAGAGTGTATAGGAATTGTTTCATTAATGCGCAAGGTTATGAATTTCTAGCTAACCTAATTGAACTCCCATTATGCGAGTTTGATGTGATATTGGGGATGGATTGGTTATCCGTCCACCAAGCGACAGTAGATTGTAAACGGAAGAGAGTGACACTTAAACTCTCCGATGACCGAAAAATTACTATTATGGGTGAAAGAACATATTTTCTATCAGATGTGATTTTAGCTACAGCTGCTAAGAGGCTTGTAAGGAAGGGGCACATTGCTTACTTATGTTATGCAGTAGAAGATAAAAAGGAATATGTTGAACCTTGAGGGGTATTTCCGTCATTTTGATGCTAACAAATAAAATAGCAATAATGTATTTAACATACTTGTTTTCTAAGTTCATTGAACAAGGTATGGAACATGATTGCAAGAATGGAGAATGGAAGACTAATTTTAAAAAGACAAAAAATGAAAAAATAACATGTTAACGCCCGTGATGAAGCTTAGCGCCAACTATCCAATATTTAAAGTTCACGGCCATGAAAAATGATAGCAACCATGAATGATCATATCAGTCACGACCGTGAAAGAAAGTCACGCCCGTGAGAAGATATGACTAATTCCTCAACAGAGCTTCACGGCCAGAGTCACTACTTGGACCATGGCTAGAAAAGATGTTCACACCCATGGAAGATGTTTGCACCAACTGCCTTCAAATTCCATCGCACAACTCCTCAACATATCTTCCAATATTTGTATGACCCTCTTTGATTGTCCATCTGTTTATGGGTGGAAAGTTGTGCTGAAATTGAGTCAAGTACCTATGGCTTGACGCAAACTTTTCTAGAATTGTGAAGTGAACCTCAGGTCTCAATCTGAAATGATTGAAACTGACACACCATGTAAACGGATTATCTCATTAACATAGATCTCTGCCAGACAATTAAGTGGATAATCTATCTTGATCGATAGAAAGTGAGCTGATTTGGTGAGTCGGTCCACCACTACCCATACTGCATCATGCCTCTTTTGTGTCAAAGAAAATCCAGAAACAAAATCCATTGTAACTCTTTCCCATTTCCATTTTGGAATTGGAATTGAAATTGACTACAATAATCCACTTGATACATGATGCTCAGCCTTCACTTGCTGACAAGTTAAAGATCTAGTAGTATACTCTATGATATCTCTTTTCATTCCTGGCCACTAGTAATATGCCTTCACGTCATAATACATTTTGTTGCTTCTCAGGCGTATTGCATAAATAACATTGTGAGCCTCTTTCAAAATATCTTGTTTCAATTCTGGTATGTATGACACACATAACCTGCCCTTATGCCTTAAATTCCCATATGCTTCAATAGTAAATTTTGGTTTTTCACCTTTTTTCACCATTTTAAAAATTTCCTTTAATTTTGTGTCTTGCTTCTGATTGTCCTTTACTTGTTGAATCAATATGGGCTGAATCCACAATTCTGATAGAATAATATATATAGATTACTTATTATTTCATTTTTTTGTTATTTAGTCTTGTTCACTTACTAAATTTAAGTTTTAAGGTTTACTTGCTAAAGGTTTTCTACTAAGAGCGTTAGTTACCACATTGGCCTTACCCGGCTGATAATCAATTATACAATTATAGTCTTTGATTAATTCTAGTCATTGCCTCTATCTCAAATTGAGTTCCTTTTGTGAACATTTGTTTTAGAATTTTATGGTCTATATAGATGTAACATTGCTCACCATACAGGTAGTGTTGCCATATTTTCAATGCAAACACAATGGCTACTAGTTCCAGATCATGTGTTGGATAAATTCTCTCATGAGGCTTCAATTGTCTGGAAGTATAAGTGATCACTTTGCCTTCTTGCATTAGTATGCAGCCTAAACCATTAAAGGAAGCATCGCTGTATACCACATAATCTTTTCCTGCAGTAGGTTGTGTCAACACTGGTGCCTCTGTCAACATTTTCTTCAACTTATCAAAACTAGTCTAGCATCATTCTATCCACTCAAATCTGGTCTTATTTCTTAGCAATTTTGTCAGTGGTGAGGCTATCATTGAAAATCCTTCTATGAATCTCAGATAATAACCATCTAAACGAAGAAAACTTCTCACTTCTGTCACATTCTAAGGGGGTTTCCAGTTGAGGATTGGCTCTACCTTACTGAAGTTGACTCTGATCCCATCGTCTGAGACAATATGCCCTATAAAGGCCACTTTATCCAACCAGAGTGCACATTTCGACAACTTCACATATAATTGATTCTCTCTCATGGTATGGAGGACAATATGAAGATATTGATCATGCTCTTCTCTGCATCTAGAGTACACTAGGATATCATTTATGAACACCACCACAAACTGTTCCAAATAAGGCCTAAGGATTCTATTCATTAGATCTATAAATGCAGCTGGGGTATTCGTCAGGCCAAAAGGCATTACTAAAAACTCGTAATGACCATACCGAGTCCTAAATGTTGTTTTTGAAATGTATGATTCTCTAATTCTCAATTGGTGATAACCTGATTTGAGGTCAATTTTAGAAAATACCCCTGCTCCTTTCAACTGACCAAACAAGTCATCTATTCTCAACTATGGATATCTTCTTTTAATTGTCATCTTGTTCAACTAACGATAATCAATGCACAAACGAAAGGTACCATTTTTTTTTTCACAAATAGAACTGGAACACCCCAAGGTGAGACACTAGGTTTGATAAACCCTTTCTCTAACAACTCTTGCAACTACACTTTTAATTCTTTTAGCTCGACAGGTGTCATTCTATAGGGAATGATCGATATTGGGGTTGTGCCTGACAAAAATCTATGGCAAACTTTATCTCCATGATAGGTGGTAACCCTGAAAAGTCCTCTGGAAAGATATCTAGATATTCACATACTATACGAATCTCCACGAGATCTAGACTCCCTTTCTTGGTATCTACAATATGTGCCAAAAATGCTTCACATCCTTTTTTTATAAGCTTATGTGCCTTTGTAACAGAAATGACATTAGTCAAGTATCGTCGATTCTCACCCAAGACAATCACGTCATCCTGCCTTGAAATCTTCAAAGTCACTCTCCTATATTGATAATCCATCACTACCCTATGCTGAGTTAACCAATCCATCCCTAAGATTGCATCAAGCTCATGGAATGGCAACTCTCTCAGGTTATCTGGGAATTCTACATTTTGAGCTTTGACTGGACTATTTTTATAGACTCAACTAACTTTCACTCCATGACCCATAGGATTCGTCACTAATATATCATAATATAATTCCTCTGCTACCATATTACTCTGACTAGGTTAGGTCATGCATAAATATGTTTGTATAGAACATGGATCTATCAGTGCAAATAAATCAATATCATAAAGAGAAAATTTACCGATCATGACATTCAGGCATCTTGCTTTTCACGAGCTCTCATGGCATGTGCTCGAGCTGGGGCTCAACTACCTTCTACTCTATTCACTGATTCTGATACACTCTGCCTAATCCTTCTACTTCTAGACTACCAATGTCCCTTGTCTCTACCTCGAGTGACATTCTAAACTTGAATTGATACTACACCACCTAAACCTCTTCCTCTAGGGCAATCCTTCTATTTGTGCTTAGTAGATCTGCATTGTAAACATGCTCCAATAATCCATCAGCAATCACCTGCATATGATCTACTACAATGCTGACATGTGACAAATATAAACCTCCTGCTACCCGAAGCTGGTGCACTAGTTGTAGACCCTTTTGGCCTCGACTGTTGGCTTTACCTAGCTGAAAAGGTTGGTCCGAAACCCCGTGAATGGAAAAACCTAGGCACTGTCCGCCCCTTGTTTCCTTATGTCTGGACCATGCTAATTGTCGATCTCTAGGGTGGCTCTTTTATCCTCTTTCTCTTTGACCGTTTTTCCACACTAATGGCCGAGGATACTAGTGTAGCAAAATCCTCAAGATGAAGGGTGGTAACCATATTTCTAATATCATCATTAAGCCCATTCTCAAATCTATGACATCTATCTACCTCACAACAATGATTCCAGTTGCATATTTACTCAGTCTGGTGAATTCCATCTCGTATTCTGCCACTGACATGATTCCTTGGTTTAGGTCTTGAAAATCCCTTTTCTTTTCATTAACATAAACTCTAGGCACATATTTCTTGCTCAATTATGCCTTGAAGAAATTCCATAAATGTGGTTTCGGTGTCTAGGGCTTTGATAAGATTGATTTCCACTAGTCATAGGTATGATCTCTTAGAAGGGACACTGCATACCTGACTTTCTATTCCTCTAGACACTCGAGTTCCACAAACACCCTTTCTGTCGATTCCATCCAAAACTCTGATGCTGTTGGGTCATCCTCACTCCTTCCCATAAAATATGTGGGCTCATATTTTCTCAACTTATAAATCCGGGGTTTTGGCTAAGGTGGAGGAGAATGTGGAGCTAGTTGTGGAACTTCTTGTTCTATTCGTTGCAACAAATATGTTATCTGCTCCATAAGAGGTTCATGTCCTAAATTAGCCTATCCCTCTGCTCTTGGTGGAGGTACTACACTCAGCCCGAAATCTCTCACTCATGGAGGTTGTCCATGATTGGCTAAGTCTGAAAGACTGTTACTCAGTTTATCTTCCAAGAAATCTTGTTTCGATCCCAAATCCATATCTACATATAAACTAGAAGAAAGGGCCAAAATCAGGTAATTGTAGCATTTTATGCACATGCATGAGACACACTTTCTATTTTACACCCACTGATTAAGAATCAATGAACCTGGGCTCTGATACCACTAAATGTAGCGCTCTCTTACCTTACTAATCGTTAATAGCGTATGGAAGTGCTACTAAGCTCTTTTTTTTTTTGTAAAAATAACCAATTCTCAAATTATTATATATTTTTTTTCAATTTTCGAGTTTATTATCAACGAAATATTTCTTACTATATTTCTCTTTTTTTCATTTAAATATGTAGCCAATGATGTAAATATTTTGATTTAAAAAAACTTATTGATTAAACCATAATATTTAGAAATATATTTACAAATAATACCAAATATAAAAATTACAAAATTTACCATTTTATAAATCCTACATGCCACAAATTTAGACCAAAAGGAGTTTCTTAATATTTAATTCTTACAATAAAATTTCCAAAACATACAAAAAGAAAATTGTTGCCCAGATATTAAGCCAAAAAGGGGGATTGAATTGGAGTTTTAAAAATTAAACTTTAAAGAGCAGAAATAAAAATTAATTTTAGGAGGGATAGAGAAATTTGACACAAGGATTTTTATAGAGGTTCGGGTGTTAACAAACCCTACTCCTCTCCCCAATCGCAATTGGGAGTTTCACTAACACACTAAGTGTTACAATAGAGTTTTACAAGCTCACTCCCAACTATGGTGTTTCTCACAATGGCTCACACCTAACCCAGAAATCCCATGTGTTTTAATGGCTTACACAATAACCAATTCCTTGTGTTTTACAGGCTCACACAAACAACCTTTTATCTTGTGTTTTACAAGCTCACACAAACAACCTTTTATCTTATGTTTTACAAGCTCACACAAACATCATTTTATCTTGTGTTTTACAGGCTCACACAAACAACCTTTACTTTGTATTTTTGCAGGATCACACAAACAACCCGTACAAGTATTCTACTCTTAACCCAGAAATACCCGAAACTCACATGAGTAATAAATGATTACAGAGAGAAACACTTACAAATCTTTATTGCTCAACAAATGATGAGCAAAATTATTTTTACACAGAATAGATATTGGTTATGAAAGTATTAAATGTACAAATAGCTTGTAATAAGATTTTGATTCAAAGTATTTGCTATCCTCTTGTACTGAATGCATAAAAGACTTGCATTTATACTCCCATGGCTAATTATAGCCGTTAGAGTGCAATTAATATGAAACTAGCCATTGTACCAACCCAAATAATCGCGCCTGATATTTTTCTCTTTCATCTTTCATGGGCGTGACTATGTTTGTCACAGGCGTGACTGTTCTTCCAAGCTGTGACTGAAGTGGTGACCTTGGTCGTGAAGCTCTCTGGAAGGTTTTCATATCTAATAGAGTAATGAGCCTCAGGGACAAAAACTAACATTACTTGGACTAGATGTGATGTAGTCAGTCTAGTGGGAGTTGACACATGTCCATACTCTGAACAAGTCGGGTATATAATGGTGAAAGGAATAATTGCACGGAAAATGTCTATGGAAAGGTTCATAGTCAAACCACTGACTTTCCGGTCAATTAAGTGTAACGATGTGTTGCTAGATACCGCTCATGACTGCTTAAATTAATTGTTCATTTAAGTGGCCAACATAACTGAGAACCTAATGGGTCACATGCATTGAAGATATGGAGAATGAGTAAAATGGCTTTGGATAGGATCCAAAATATGAGAGAATTATTTTAGGATGGATCACGATGAGATCGCACGGAAAAGATCATTCGGGAGGGTCACAGGCCCGTATGAACCCACGCGGGCTAGGCAGGCTGTTGCCTTATCTAGCGGGCTAGCTGGGCTGCCCAGCGGCAGCTCGCAGTAGGCCCAACGTGCTGCTGCCTCCCTCTCATTGGCCAATGTAAGAATTTGGCCTTAATTAGGCCAATTATAGCAAATTGCTATTCATTCATTTTCCTTTTCTCCATTTTTGACTTTTCATCTTTTCTTTGAATTTGATTAAAATAGATAAGACATAAAATGGCAGAAAATAGACATGAAAATATTTTTTTGTGAAAAAAAATATTTTTAAGACAATAAAATTCTCTTAAGAACACTTTCACACTTTGAATTTGTTCAAACCATTTTCTTTTGATAGTTTCTTCTTTATTCTTTACGTGGATTATCATTAGAGACATCTTAGTGTGGATTGTTGCGGTTTGCTACAACCTAACAAAGTGAAGATTTGAGTAACAAACAAGAAATTATAAGGTATAATTTCTAACTTGTATGTTTATATAAATTAGTTTTAATGGCACAAGTATGATCTTTTGTTTCGGATTTTGAAAATTTTAATTTTTTGCTGCGTTTATAAATATAATTCATTCTTCAAAACCCAACAGTGATATCAGAGCCCCCTTGTGTCCATTAAATTTAATTTTAATTGAAAGTGCAATGAGATTGCATGCTTTTGATGATTTTGGATCAATAGATTTGAAAAATTGAAATTAATTTGTAAAATATGTTTTATACATTTTTCCTTCTCTAATCTGATCATGGGATGATTAAGGATGATTATTTTGACTGAAAAATTATTTGAATGTGATTCAAATAATTAATTTCGGATTTATTTAAAAAATACCTAAAATTGCCTTGTTTATGAACATGTGTTGTTGTTGTTGTTGTTTGGCTTAATTGATGGGGTTGGTTATATTTTTCTTATAATTTGATTATAAAAAAATTATTGAGACATATTGAGAATATGTTTATGCCTTTCGAAGTGTCCAATAATTAATTAAAAATTATTTTAATTCAACCAATTTCATGCATAACATGGATTGGGTTCTAAGGCTAACCAATGTTAGCCACTCCTATCAACACTTTCTAATATATTCAATAATGAAACAATTATAAATGTGCATATATTCATACTTCATCAATTAACTAGGCTTCATGACTTATGCATCTATACCATGACATCCATTTTAAATAACTCAACACCGTCAATTATTACATATCACTTATTTATGTATTTCAAAACATTAGTAAGTCACTTATCTCTATACCAATAGCTAACACATCAATATTTCATGCCAATTATCATACTAGAATTATATTTCATGCATCAAACATAACATATTCGAATTAGAATGCACGTATACACAAACCTTAATAATAGAGCCCTAAAACGTAACTCTTTTGCATTTACTGTCTTTGATAGGATTCTCCACCCTTTGTTTCGTTCCTTAACAGGAAATCATAGACCATATTAATGTCTTGTAAGCTAATAAAAGCTCAACTTTTATTGATTTAAGCCTATAAATCCCTTATCAATACGAACCCGAATGGAACTGGATCAAATGACTCAAGAGGAGATGATTTCTTACCTCTGTTTCATGTGAACAAATTCATTCACGAGTTAAGAATCATGTTTTGACACTCCTTATTTCTGACTTCAATACTTTGATAAATCCCTTACTTTTAATCACTTTTAATTTTTTTTAAGGATTGGTTACGCATAATGAAAACAAAAACTCACTAGGATTGAAGAGGAATGGATTTTGGGGGTTTTAGAGTCTGATGGCTTGGGTGTATGATTGAAAAAGTGAGAGTTTCTATCAAAAACACGAAAAATGTTCTATTTAAACGGTAGGGATTCATGGGTATGAACCCTATTGTCACAACCATGAATTTCCTTTGCTTGAAAATCTAAATTTCATGACATTCATGGTTGTTATTACCTTTGTCATAGGCATGAATGTTGGGAAATTCAAATTTTCTTATATTTTTCAATATTTTCATATTACCAAAACCTTTAACCAGTATATACCTCCCATATACCCTTCATATACCTTTATTAATATGTTATTTCTAAGCCCTAACTTATAGGTGTTACAAATTGTTGTACCTTGAGGGGTATTTTCATTATTTTGATGATGACAAAAAATTAGAAATAAAGAATTTAACAACATTTTGAGTTCTAAGTGTGTTAGATAGATTACACATTCCTAAGACAATGAAAGCAAGTTGATTGCAATTATTTGTAGTACAAAAAATGAAAATCAATAAAGATTCACACCCGTGAATCAGATATTCACACTAGTGAATAATGTCATGCCTATAGTGAAGAATCACCACTACCGTGAAATTAGCAATTCACACTCGCGGCTCATGTAGTATTGGCCATGAATGAGTTAGTTCCAAGACTATTCATTCAAATATTCACAACAATGAAGCATGGGACCACCCGTGAAGCTTGACTAATTCACGCCCATTAAGAAATGTGTCACACCTATGAAAGATCTCTCATTTTTTGATAGAATCGATCACAGCCATCTTCACCACTTCAGTCATGGCTATGAAGAACATTCACGCCCATGAACATTATTTTACACCCGTGAATATGGAAAGAGAAAGTTGTTAGGTGCAAATGGGAAAGTGGTTGAACGACTGTTTTAGCATTAAATGTATCCCAAACGACTATATTTGTTAGGGGAACTGTAAATACAACATATTTACAACTTCCAAAGGCTAGAAAAATATGTATTCAATTTTATAATCATGTATAGCCTTGTGCATTTAATTGATTCCACCAATCTTATATTTTTATTTTCTAAAAACTATAATTGCTCAGAATTGTTGAGCTTTTTGGTTGGTGAGTATTTTCATTCTTGTAATCAATCACTTAAAAATGAGTTTGAGTGAGTTGGGTTGTGACTGAAACATTTGTAAGGGTTTTTCTGTGAGCCATAAAAAATACAAAGATTTGGTTGTTGTGTTAGCCATTAAAACACGGGTTTTTCTAGGTTAGGTGTTAGCCAAGAGAGTAACACACTATAGTTGGGAGTTAGCTAGGAAAAACTCTATTGTAACACTTCAGTGTTAGTAAAATGCCCAATCGATATTGGAGAGAGGAATAGGGATCATTAATACCCGAACCTCTATAAATCTTATGTGTCAAATATCTTTTTTCTCTTTCACAAATCATTCTTTAGTAAAATTGCCTTAAGAAAAATTTGTATATACTAACCAATTCAACCCCCCTTTTTGGTTATTGTTTTAAGCAATAGACACCTCCACAAAAAAAATGTTGAAGGCAAAGAAGAAATCATCCCAATAGATGATTGGATAAATCCTTAAAATAGAGCAAATGGAAAAAATAAGAAAGCCATGACAATTCTAAGAAACTCTCTATCTCTTGAAGAGTGGTAGAAATCAACATTGTCTAACTGCCTACTCATTTTGGAAGATGATGCAAAACAACTATAAAGGTATAAAGCAAGTGAAATCCAAGAAGATTCAACTTTTTTTTACTGGATATGACTTTTAAAAATGAAGCCTAATGTGACCATAACCGAGATGACCAAATGCCTTTTTGCCATTATCAATAGCATGAGGAAACTTGGAAGGAATTATAATTTGGAAGAGGTAAATAATAAGATTTTGAAGAGTATTATAATTGAAGATTATGGCTCAAGAATTATGGGTATTGAAAAAGCTAATAAGGATTCGAGCATAATTCCTACTGTTGTGCTCATTGGAAAGTTTCTTATCTATAAGATGGCTCAAGAAAAAGACAAAGAGCTTGAAGGAGAAAAAGGAGAGGATAAAGCCCTTAGCACTCAAATCTTCAACTTCCATGCCTCAAGTGAAGATCTTTTTGGTGATGAGGAGATGAGTGATGAAGGAGATGAACAAATAGCCATACTCTCAAAGAGGAGCAAGAGAATAATCAACAACAAGTATGGCTCAATTGGAAATTATAAACAAAAAGCCTCAAATTTAATCCTAGGAACTCCTCATCCAACAAGGGCAATGAGGAAGTCAAGTGCTATAAGTGTGGAAAGAAGGGACATATTAAATCAGAGTTCCCCAAGCTCAAGAAGTGTAAGAAGAGACCCAATAAGGAAGATGAAAAAAAAAATGACAAAGCCATATGGGATGATGACTCCCTAACATTTCTTCAAGATAAAGAAGAGAAGTTGGCTAACTTATGCTTCATGGCTATTGTAGATAACTCCATTGATGAGGTATGTTCTACATCTCTACCTTATAATGAATTGTGTGATTTAATTGATGATGATGATGATGATATTGTTGAAGTTTTGAACCTAGAGATAGAAAGATAGAAAAACAAAATTGATCTTTACAAGAAAAATAACTCTCAGCTAAAAAAATAATTTTCATGACCTTTAAAAGGAATTCAAGAGCTAAAAACCTCTAATGATTCTTTAAATATGTCATTAGAAGAAATTTCATCAAAACCCTCAACCAAATCTTTTTTAAAAGTAAATAATGCTTTAAAAAATGAAGTTGAGGAGCTTAGAAACTCTATCTCTAAATTTCACAAGAGGAAAACGAGTTTGGATAATTTAATTGTATCTCAAATCCCTTAGAAAGGCATGGCTTAGGCTTCAATGGATTATCATAATCCTCCCCACCTAGAACAATATTTGTTTAGTTGAGCACTCCACAATTATTTTCTAGTGAGGTAATAACCTCAAATTCTAAAGGCAAAGCACACACAAAACTCCCTACTCAAAGGAAAAGTAGTAAAAGGTCACATGGCTCAAGAGGAAAACGTCAAAAGGCCAATCATGCCTTCTTATATAAGAGGCATACACTTAGGAAATCACACACTGCACATGCTTATTCATATGCGCATGTTGCTTTTAAAAAGGTAATGAAGCCTAAACCTCATGTAAAGCAGCAAAACCAATTTAAATATAAACAATGCTTATTCATATGCATTATGTTATAAGGAAGGTTCATTGGGAACCTTCTAAAGCTAACTCCTAAGGACCCAAGTTCATTTAGGTACCTAAGAACCAAACCTAAATTATTATTTTGTAGATGTGCCTTAAGTCCATATCAATGGAAAATAAATGGCTAGTGGATAGTGGATGTTCTAGGCACATGACCAAAAAGAAGAACCTTTTCTTCCAAATCTAAAGGATTAATGGTGGTAAGGTAACCTTTGGAAAAAATTCCAAGAGTAAGAAAATTGGCATTGGTTCAATTGGTTTAAATAATATTTCTTTAAATGAAGATGTTTTACTTGTATATGGTTTAAAGCACAATCTTTTCAATATGAGTCAATTATATGATAAGGAAAACTAAGTCACTTTTAGCTCTAATGGTTGTCTTGTAACCACTTTAAGTAGCCAAGAGACATTCAAATGAGATAGAGATGGAAATCCTTATATAATTGACTCACACAAGGTAACTAACCTTTCCTCTAAGTGTTTCATGTTTATTAGTGATGAATCTTGGCTATGTCATAGAAGACTTGAGCATGCAAGCATGGACTTAATTCAAGGCCTTAACAAACAAATAACTAGTGGATGAACTACCCAAAGTCAAATTTACCAAAGATGAGACAAGTGACCCTTGTTAAAAGGGAAAGCAACATGAAACATCTTTCAAGCCTAAGAATGTTGTAAGTGCTACTAAACCTCTATAACTTTTGCATAAGTGTGAGTCAAAGAATTGGAAAATAATCATTTTGAAAACTTTTTGTTTAAAATATGGCATTTCACATATTTTTTCAACTCCTAGAACACCTCAACAAAATGGGGTTGTTGAAAGGAAAAATAGAACTTTGGTAAAAAAGGCTAGAACAATGTTTAATGAGTATGGTTTACCAATCTACTTTTGGGTTGAAGCCACCAATACTGGATGCTTTATTTCTAATTGTGCTTTTAAAATACCTATTTTAAATAAAACATTTTTTTGAGCTTCTAAATGGAAGAAAACCCATGATTTCATTTCTTAAAGTGTTTTATATTAAATACCAAGGACAACCTTGGAAAAGTTTCCTCTAAATTCGATGAAGATAAGTTCATAGGATACTTTGCAACTAGCAAAACATATAGAGTCTTTAATAAAAGATCATTAGTTATAAAAGAGTCTATGCATGTTATTTTTTAGGAATCTAGTAAACTTGATCTTAAGAAAGGTAGTGTTCTTGATGATGTCATAGGTTTAATGGAAAAGTTTAATCTTGATCACGAAGAGGATGGTGAGACCTGAAAGAAAAATGATAATAATGATCAAGAGGAGCAAGAATGAGAGGACCACCAAGAGGAACAATTACCTTAAGCTTAAGAGTAGGCACCCAAAAGCTGCCAAATGAGTGAAAGTTTATAATAAACCACCCTATGGAGAAAATAATTGGTGATCCCACCAAGGGTGCAAGTACTCGATCTCATTTTAAGCTTTTAGATTCTAATCATGCCTTTGTCTCTCAACTTGAGCCAAGGACCTTTGAGGAGGCTTTTAGTGATGAGAGTTGGGTGATTACTATGAAAGAGGAACTCAACAAATTTGAGAGAAATATGGTTTGGACCTCAATTCGAATACCAAAGGACTACCTAATTATAGGTAGTAAATTGGTCTTTCGGAACAAGTTGTATGTGCAAGATCAAATAACTAGAAACAAGGCTATACTAGTTGCCAAAGGGTACAACCAAGAAGAAGGCATAAATTATGATGAAACCTATGATTTGGTTGCAAGATTAGAAGCCATTAGGATTCTCTTAGCACTTGCATGTCATATGAATTTAATCTCTTTCAAATGGATGTTAAAAGTGCATTTTTAAATGGTTTCATAGAGAAGGAAGTTTATGTTGAGCAACCTCCCAGTTTTGAAAGTCATGCATTGCCAAATCATGTGTTTAAACTCACTAAAGCCTTGTATGGTCTAAAACAAGCTCTAAGAGGTATGATAGCCTTTGTGCATTTCTTTTGTAAAATTATTTTTACTATTTTCATTAAAAAGAACAAGCATAACATTTTACTTGTTCAAATTTTTGTTTGACTAGGGAGTTTGAAATGAGTATGATGGGAGAGCTCAAATTCTTCCTTGGTCTTCAAATCAAGAAAAGCAAGTAGGGCATCTTCATCAAGCAATCTAAGTACACCAAAGAATTACTGAAAAAGTTTGGAGTGGAAGGATGCAAAAGTACCAAGACTCTAATAAGCACATCAACAAAGTTGGACAAAGATGAGAAGGGTAAGGCCATATAGATAAAAAAAACTTTATATAAGTATGATTGGATCTCTTTTATACCTTATTGCTTCTAGACTCTACATAATGTTTAGTGTATGATTATGTGCTAGATTTCAATCATGTCCTAAGGAATCACATTTCAATGCTATAAAAAGGATTTTAAAATATCTTCATGGCACAATGCATTTAGGATTATGGTACCTTATGAACACTTCATTTCATATCATTGGTTTTGCGAATGTTGATTATATTGGTAGTCTTCTAGATAAGAAAACCACATCCAAAACTTGTCACCTCATTTTTGAATGTTTAGTTTTTTTTGTTTAGCAAGAAATAAGTTTTTGTTATCTTGTCCACCGTCGAAGTGGAATATAGGGTGGTGGGTTATTGTTGCACTCAACTTCTTTGGATGAGATAACAACTCAAGGACTATGGCCAAGTGATTGATCACATTCCCAACAAATGTGACAATACCAATGCTATAAATCTTTCTAAAATCCCATTCAACATTCTAAGAGCAAACACATAGACATTGGACATCATTTTCTAAGAGATCATGTCCAAAATAGTGATGTTATGTTTGAATTCATTGACACATGCAACCAATTGGATGACATTTTTACGAAGTCTTTCAATGATTAAAGGTTTTATTTTATAAAAAAGGAGTTTGGTATGATTGATGGGAGCACATTGACTTGAAAATTATTTTCAAAGGCACATATTGCATTCAATCATGTACTTTTTGTTGTCTTGCCTAGTAGTTAGGGCTTTTCCTAACTTTTTGCATATTTAATGCTCTAATTATGAATGATATGTTTTTTTTATGCTTATATTGCTAAAATATGTCTTATTTTCTTTCATTATGAACCTTGAGTGATATGCTATGTTTTTTATGATTTTTAGTTCCAGTGTTATGATACGTTATTGATTTTCATGAAAAAATATGTTTTATTTCCTTATGAACAAGTTTTGAAGAACCAAAATTCCTTTTGGAACTTGTTTTATCTTTTAATGTGTTTTAGGTCTTTGCGACCATGAACATTTTGTGACGACCATGAACATTTTGAGTCAAAAAAGGGGAGAAACATTCACATTTTGGTTTATGCCTCGTGTCATGGCTTTGAAACTGTGATAATTGTTGTTCACGCCTATGAAATATTTTATCATAGCTTCGAACATATGCTGCTTAGGAAACAGAAACATCCCACTTTGGTTCACGATTTTTTTCATATTTTATTCTACTAGTAAACATTCAAATTTATGCTTATTAATGTTTATTCATTGTTATGAACTGGAAATATAAAACCTAAAATTTAACTATTGTCTCTTATTTTCTCTCTCTTCTCTCATCGATAGTTGCAATTCCTCACCTATTCTAGTTGTTTTCAACCGTTTCATCACCATTTTACATTAAATATTCGCTAGTTTTACTTTTTAAATACCTGATACACCTGTTCCCTATATTTTCTAAAGTTTTCATCATGTTTTTTATGTTCACTCAGAACCCTAGGTTTTTCCTTTCTATTCTAGGCACCAAGAATCATTCTACTTCTTCTCTTTGCAATTAATTCTTCATATCTTTTGACCTACCCTATGGCTTTTGGAGCCAGTTCCTTTAAGGGGAAGAAGAAAAGCTCAGCCATAAGGTTCCCTACCGACACCGTGTTCACAATCTTACACAGGAACTACCATCCGAGGTACATTGCTTTTAAAAAACGTCCCATTCTTTCTTCTAGAACTTTTGATTAGGATTGTGTCAAAACATTAGATTTGGTATAGGAGATGAAGGTTTGGCGAAGGAAATGTGGCTTGGTGGAATTTGTTAATATTTATAAGCCCACTTTTAAGGAACCCATATTGGAGTTCTTAAGTAGCTTACAAGTTTCTCCAGTCGAGAAGGTTTCTTTCAAGCTATGTAGACAAGAGAAAACTCTCACTGCAACTAAGTTCACTGACATTTTTAAGCTATTGCATAAGGGATTTGTAACACCCACTAATTAGAGTTTAATTTGAATAATTTAGACCATATAATTAAATTGTGTTTTTGATTAAATAAAATTAAAAATATTAGATATAAAGAAATATGTGAAGATGATAATAATAATAATAATAATAATAATAATAATAATAATAATAATAATAATAATAATAATAATAATAAGAAAATAAAAAAAATAAAAATAATAAAGTGAACAGTAAAATAGTCAGCAAAAAAAAAAAGGGCTGAAGACCAAAAACGGGAAAAAGGGGGCTAAAGGTATTTTTTTTTGGCCATTTCTCCCAACTTCTCTTTTCTCCTTATTCATCCCTATTTCTTCCTCCATATCACATATCAAATTACTCATCATCTTCTTCAAGATTTTCATCAAAAATCAGTCCAAATAAATCTGATCTTGGTAAGAAATATTTTCCCCATGATTATTGTGTTATTAGAACTTTTTAGGTTATATTTTGACAGGATATTGCACTCAGTTTTTGATTCTCTTGTGACTCAAATTTGGGGATGTGTTAAACATAACAGTTGTTCATATATGTCTTGTGTATCTTTTTGCGAAATTTTATTGAATGATTTTGAGTATATGAAGAGATATGGTTATTGGGGTGAAACTGGTTCAGGGAGACATATCAACCAAATAACCTACAGTTTTTGTAAACATTGATCATTTTAATGGATTCTTATGAGATTTTTTAAAGCATAAAAGTTATAGGTATTTATATTATTGAGGTTTCTGCAAACTTTCGTACGAATATCGCTTGTGTAGGTTGAGTTATTCTGAAATGAATTATGATTGTTACTTGATTGAGCTGGTTTCATATACCTATGCAGTTCAAGTAACTTCGTCCTTATATTGCACCTATTTTTAGATCGAATTGGCCAAAGTGCAAAACATAAAAGTTTTACTCCTATGTCTTATCTAAAGTTCTATGAAATTTTAATCTTAAAATGTCATGTATTTGGTGATTTATAAGCTGAACAATTAAATTGGTCGGGTTGATAATCTATGTTGTACCAGTTATATATCATCCAATATTTTAGAACCTTAGAGTCGAATCCGGAACTGTGTTAAACATGAAAAATGTTCCAAATTAATTTATATAACTATATAACAATTTTTAGAATAATTTAAGCTACACATTAAAAGTTATGAATTTTTGAATTGGGTACCTTGAAACTGCCTAAGGTCAGAAAACAGGGAAATATCTAAAATTATACCAAAAATTATGTAAAGGTTCAAAAATTATGAAATTTTAGTATATTTTAGTTTTACATGTTATATTTAATCAGAATCCAGAATCATATAAATTGGATAAATCTAGGAAAATTTATTAATCCAACAGTCCTTAGAGGTCTTGTTCTAGCATAATAAAAATTGTAATTATTTATTTAAGTTATATTAAGAATAAATATTTTATCAAGCTATTAATTAATTATATTTTTAAATTAGGATTTCAACAAGAAGAAGACCAACAAAAGTGAACTAGCTTTGAACTTATATTTTAGAAAAGGAAAATACTACCAAGGTTTGTACATATATATATATTTTATTTTGCCCTTATGCATGATTGTGTGTGTATGGCATAAATTACATGTCACAATGATGAAATTATATATTATGGCATGTTTTAAAGTTGTAAGAATGTTATTAACTATGAACTTAACATTGTGTTAACATTTGATAAAATATCATGCTATTGCATGGTTTTGAAATAAATTGTGAATATATGATTGTGTTAATATGAAATGAGTATTGGTCATAGAAACAAGTAATTAATGGTGTTAATTGCCCATTTCTCTACCTAAGGACTAACATAGGATAGATGGTGCACCATTAAGGGGGGAATTATGGTATCGATATGGATATTATTTAGGGACAGGGTGGCTTAAGCTCTGGGAGCACCCTTGATCCTGATTATACACAGATGACATAATTATATTCAGTCAAGGTGGCTTAAGCTCCGTGAGCGCCCTTGACTTGAGATTATGGTGAGTAGGGTGGCTTAAGCTCCGCGAGTGCCCCTATTTCACACCCCATATCTGCACAGTCCGGGAATGAGATTTGGGCTGATATTAATTAAAGACTATGGAATGAAATGTGAAAATTTATTATTGATATAAGTGACAAAACATGAAATGCTTATAGGAGGTAATGAGAATTTAGTTATTGACTATGATTATTATGTTTATACTGTTATGTGATGTGGTTATTTCTTTTATATGAAATAAAAATTCAGTGTATCATGAATTATTTGAGACATGCACTTGTGTGACTGCTTGGGAAAAACTTAATACCTATATGTACCACTAAGCTAGAGATAGCTTAGTGTGGGTTTTTCTCACGCAGGAATTGGAACTATAGACGGTAGGAGGTGAAGTAGTCAAGAAGGAAATCCAAGCCCATATCAGCAGAGACACAAGAAGCATAGTTAGAGGGTTGGTTATGTATTATTATTATTATTTTTAGTTTGACTATGTATATGGTGTGGTAGACATATCTCATATATTAATATTGTGTATGTAAATAATTATGTAACATAATCGAGTACCATATGTGTATACAATATAAGGATATATATATATATATATATATATATATATATATATATATATATGTGGGATTATTCCTAATATATAAGTGGGGCGTCACATTTAGTGGTATCAGAGCAGGTTTAGGCATTTCTAGGCCTAGGTGTGAAATGAGATATTAGGTTTAAATATACATGTGTCTCATATAATTCTGATATGGGCTTTCTTCTTGGAAACTTGTAGGGTTGAAGGAAGATGTCTTTGGATGAACGAGATATGGCTGAGAGTACCGGCTCTCCTAATACTAGGACACCTCATCAGCCTAGTGCAGCAAGTGTGCAAAGGCAAGATGCTGCTCCAAATCCGCCACCGCATGCAGCAGAACATATTGACCCTAGTCAAAATCCATTTATACAACAGATGACTGGATTATTCCAACAGATGGTACGAGCCATTCCTCAACCTACCCTAGTGCCACCACCTAGACCAAAATTAACAATTGATAAGCTTCGTAAGAATGGGGCTTCAGATTTCTATGGTAAGAGAGATGAAGATCCAGCTGCAGCTGAGTATTGGTTGGACATGATTGAAAGAATTTTTAAAGAGTTGCAAGTGGAAGCAGATGACAAAGCTAGATTTGCTACTTCTCTACTCCATGATGAGGCATATGATTGGTGGAAATCAGTTATTACTAAGCCAGATATAGTGGAACCGATCTCATGGGATTTCTTCCTTTCTCAAATTTCCATTGATCTATATTCATGAGAAAAAGAAAGAGTTCATGAAACTCAAGTAAGGTAAAATGTCAGTGACTGAGTATCAGTGGGATTTTACCAGACTGAGCAAGTATGCCCCTGAATTAATTGCAAATGAAAGAGATAAATGTAGAAGATTTGAAGATGGCCTTAATGAAGAGGTTGGAGATATTGTGACTGCTCTTCAGCATAATAATTTTTCTTAGTTAGTTTCTACAACACTCAGCCTTGAAAAAAGGAAAAAGAGGAAAATAGAAGAATATTCCAAAAAGTCAGCTACTTCTGAGACTCAATTCATTGGGAAGAAGAGTCGTTTCTTTACTAGCCGTTCACTAAATAGAGGATAGGGAAAAAGTTTTAGCTATTCACAGATAGGGTTTTTTAGGAGGGGGCCGCCCTCTAAGGCACCTTCTGCTACAACGAGTTCACAGCCTCAGGTTAGCAAGGAAGCTATACCGGTATGTACCATTTGCAATAGGAGCCATCGGGGGGAATGTTGGCGTGTCACAGGTGCTTGTTTTATATGTGGGTCTAAGGAACATATACGGAGGAATTGCCCACTCTTGACAGGTGGTACTCCTACTCAGACTACTAGGTCAGCTCTAACTCAGCCTAGAGTTCAGTTCAGAGGAGGACTAGGCCGACCGAGGTAGGCTATTTCAGAAATAGTGAATAGACCTGGATCTAGCAGAGCTCCAACCCAAGCTTATGCCATGAAAGCTAAAGAAGATCAGGCGGCAATAGATGTTATTGTTGGTATATTTTCATTATATGATTTTGACATTTGCGTACTTATAGATCCGGGTTCCACATATTCCTATATTTGCACTAGTACACCTAGTCAGCATAATATGATTAAAGAAAACCTAGAATATGGAATTGAAGTTAAGAATCCTTTGGGTCACAGTGTAATAGTGAATAAAGTATTTAGGAATTGTCCTTTGGTTGTGCATGGGAAGGAGTTTTCTGCAGACTTGATTGAGTTGCCTTTCCATGAGTATGATGTCATATTAGGCATGGATTGGCTCTCACGTCATGAAGCAGTGGTGGATTGCAAGTATAAATTTGTGGTACTTAAAAAAGAAAATCAGGAGGAAATTATTGTAAAAGGGGAATTATTTTCACAACATCCTAGAGTCATATCCATAATGAAAGCCTGGAGATTGATGAGAAAAGGGTGTGAAGCTTATTTGTCCCATGTGATTGACACCTGAAAAGGAGGTTCAAATCTTGAAGATAGCCCGGTGGTAAATGAATTTCCAGATGTCTTTCCTGATGACTTACCTAGGTTACCTCCGGAGAGAGAGGTAGAATTTACTATTGATCTTGTTCTAAGAACTATGCCTATATCAAAGACACCATACAGAATGGCCCCATCAGAGATGAAAGAACTTAAGACACAATTGAAATAACTCCTTGATAAGGGTTTCATTAGACCAAGTACATCCCCATGGGGTGCACCAGTATTGTTTGTGAAAAAGAAGGATGGATCTTTGAGGCTATGTATTGATTATCGACAGTTGAATAAGGTGATCATCAAGAACAAGTACCTATTACCGTGGATTGGTGATCTCTTTGACCAACTGAAAGGTGCAGAAGTATTTTCAAAGATAGATTTGAGATCTGGTTATCATTAATTAAGGGTGAAGATGGAGGATATTGCTAAAACTGCATTCAGAACTAGATATGGTCATTATGAGTTTTTGGTTATGCCATTTGGGCTGACCAATGCTCCAGCAGCATTTATGGATCTTATGAATAGGATATTCAGGCCACATCTTGATTAATTTGTTGTCATTTTCATTGAAGATATTTTGGTGTATTCTAAAGATTCAGAAGAACATGAAAAGCATTTGAGAATAGCATTGCAGACTTTCAGAGAATATAAGCTTTATACCAAACTCTCAAAATGTGAGTTTTGGTTAAAGAATGTGACATTTTTGGGACACATTATCTCTGTAGAAGGCATTAAAGTAGATTCTAGCAAAGTTGAGGCAATTGTGAGTTGGAAACCTCCACGAAATGTGACTGAGGTCAGAAGTTTCTAGGGTTTAGCTGGACATTATCGGAGGTTTGTCAAGGATTTTGCAATGATGGCTTCTCCTTTAACAAGACTATTAAGAAAGGATGTTAAATTTGAGTGGACAGATAAGTGTCAAGCTAGTTTTGATAAGCTCAAAAGTATGCTCACTAAGGCACCTGTTTTGACACAGCCGATTCCTAATAAGGAGTATGTCATTTATAGTGATGCTTCTCATAATGGATTGGGTTGTGTATTGATGCAAGATGGAAAGGTGGTTGCTTATGCTTCTAGATAGTTAAAGCCACATGAGAAGAATTATCCTACCCATGATCTAGAGTTGGCAGCTATAGTTTTTGCATTGAAGATTTGGCACCATTATTTATATGGGGAGAAGTGTTTTATTTACACAGATCACAAGAGTTTAAAATATCTTCCCTCACAGAAAGAATTGAATTTGAGGTAGAGAAGATGGCTAGAACTAATAAAGGATTATAATTGTGTGATTGACTATCATCCAAGCAAAGCTAATGTAGTAGTATATGCTTTGAGTAGAAAGATGGTGGCAGAGTTACACCTTCAACCCACTCTTATGCAGGAAATCAAGGATGCACAAAGACAAGATAGGAAGCTAATTAAATTAGCTGAGTTGATCTCTAAGGGGGAGAGACCTAAATTCACTATGGACTTAGATGGTGGATTGTTCTATCAAGACAGGTTATGTGTGCCTAGTGTAGAAGATCTTAGACAGAGGATTCTTAGATTGGCCCATGAAAGCAAATATGTTATGCACCCAGGGAGTAACAAGATGTACCAAGAGTTGAAGAGCAGATACTGGTGGACAGGTATGAAAAAGGACATCACAGAGTACACTTCAAAATGTTTGACTTGTTAGCGGGTCAAGGCGGAACATCAAGTACCTTCGGGGTTGCTACATCCAATTTCTATTCCAGAATGGAAGTGGGAACGGATCACTATGGATTTTGTGACTGGATTGCCTTTGACTCTAAAGAAACATGATACTGTATGGGTCATAGTGGATAGATTTACAAAGTCAGCACATTTCTTACCTATCAGAAAGGACTATCCACTGAATAAATTGGCATAAATTTATATGAATGAAGTTGTACGACTTCATGGAGTGCCTGTTTCTATTGTGTCTGACAGAGATCCCCATTTCACATCTCACTTTTGGGGTAGTCTACAACGAGCTCTAGGTACTAAGCTCAATTTCAGCACGGCTTTTCATCTGTAGACAGATGGACAGTCAGAAAGAGTCATTCAGATTCTAGAAGATATAATGAGAAGTTGTGTCATCGAATTTAAAGGTAGCTGGGACAAATATCTTCCTTTAATAGAATTCGCCTATAATAACAGTTATCAGTCTAGTATCCAGATGGCTCCATATGAGGCAGTTTATGGTAGGAAGTGTCGAACACCTATATGTTGGACAGAGCTTAGCGAGAGGAAACTTATAGGACCAAACCTAGTGCAAGAGACAGAAGCAAAAGTGAAAATCATTCGCGAAAGACTTAAAACAGCTACAGATAGACAAAAATCATACGCTGACCTCCAGAGACAGGACATTGAATATGCAGTGGGTGATAAAGTTTTTCTTAAAGTATCTCCCTGGAAGAAAGTTTTGCGATTTGGAAAGAAAGGCAAGTTAAGTCCAAGGTTCATTGGACCTTATGAAATATTAGAAATAGTTGGACCTGTTGCTTATAGACTCGCTCTACCACCGGAGATGAGTCAAATACATGATGTCTTCTATGTCTCAATGTTAGATATAGATCAGATCCTAATCACATCATACCTGCTGAAAGCATTCAGGTAAGACACGATTTGACATATGAAGAAGAACCAGTCCAAATTTTAGCAAGAGAAATTAAGGAACTGAGGAACAAGCGAGTACCATTAGTGAAAGTACTATGGATGAATCATGCAATCGAAGAAGCAACCTGGGAAAGCGAGAAGGTGATGAAAGCTCAATACCCTCACTTGTTCAGTGATGATGCATAGGTATGTTTTGAGGATGAAACATCTTAAGGGGGAGAGAATTGTAACACCCACTAATTAGAGTTTAATTTGAATAATTTAGACCATATAATTAAATTGTGTTTTTGATTAAATAAAATTAAAAATATTAGATATAAAGAAATATGTGAAGATAATAATAATAATAATAATAATAATAATAATAATAATAATAATAATAATAATAATAATAATAATAATAATAAGAAGAAGAAGAAGAAGAAGAAGAAGAAAATTAAAAAAATAAAAAAAATAAAGTGAACAGTAAAATAGTTAGCAAAAAAAAAAAGGGGCTGAAGACCAAAAATGGGAAAAAGGGGGCTGAAGGTATTTTTTTTGGCCATTTCTCCCAACTTCTCTTTTCTCCTTCTTCATCCCTTTTTCTTCCTCCATATCACAGGTCAAATTACTCATCATCTTTTTCAAGATTTGCATCAAAAATCAGTCCAAATAAATATGATCTTGGCAAGAAATATTTTCCCCATGATTATTGTGTTATTAGAACTCTTTAGGTTATATTTTGACAGGATATTGCACTCTGTTTTTTATTATCTTGTGACTCGAATTTGGGGATGTGTTAAACATAAAAGTTGTTCATCTATGTCTTTTGTATCACTTTCCAAATTTTATTGAATTATTTTGAGTATATGAAGAGATATGGTTATTGGGGTGAAACTGGTTCAGGGAGACATATCAACCAAATAAACTACGGATTTTATAAAACTTGATCATCTTAGTGCCTTATTATGAGCTTTTTTAAAACATGAAAGTTGTAGTTATATATGTTATTGAGGTCTCTGCAACATTGCGTACTAATTGCTCTTGTGTAGGTTGAGTTATTCTGAAATGAACTATGACTGTTCCTTGATTGAGCTGGTTTCATATAACTATGCAGTTCCAGTAACTTCATCCTTATATTTCACCTATTGTTAGATCGAATTGGACAAAGGGAAAAATATAAATGTTTTACTCCTATGTCTTATCTAAATTTTTGTGAAAGTTTCATCTTAAAAGGTCATGTATTTTATGAGTTATGAGCTGAAAAATTAAACTGGTCGGGTTGATACTCTATGTTGAACCAGTTATATATCATCCAATATTTGAGAACCATAGAGACCGAATCTGGAAATGAGTTAAACATGAAACATGTTCAAATTCACTTATATAACTGTATAAAATGTTTCAGAATAATTGAAGCTGCACATGGAAAGTTATGAAAATTTGAATTGAGTATCTTGAAACTGCCTAAGGGCAGAAAACAGGGCAATATCTAAAATTATACCAAACATTATGTAAAGGTTCAAAAATTCTACAATTTTAGTATATTTTAGTTTTACATGTTATATTTAATCAGAATGAAGAATCATATAAATTGGATAAGTGTAGGAAAAGTAATTAATCCAACAGTCCATAGAGGTCTTATTCTAGCTTAATAGAAATTGTAATTATTTATTTAGGTTATATGAATAATAAATATTTTATCAAGCTATTAATTAATTATATTTTTAAATTAGGATTTCAACAAGAAGAAGACCAACAAAAGTGAACAAGCTTTGAACTTATATTTTGGAAAAGGAAAATACTATCAAGGTTTGTACATATATGTATTTTGTTTTTCCCTTATGCATGATTGTATGTGTATGGCATAAATTACATGTCACAATGATGAAATTATATATTATGGCATGTTTTAAAGTTGTAAGAATGTTATTAACTATGAACTTAACATTGTGTTAACATTTGATAAAATATCATGCTATTACATGGTTTTGAAATAAATTGTGAATATATGATTGTGTTAATATGAAATGAGTATCTGTTATAGAAACAAGTAATTAATGGTGTTAATTGCTCATTTCTCTATTTACGACTAACATAGGATAGATGGTGCACCATTAAAAGGGGAATTATGGTATCAATATGGATATTATTTATGGACAGGGTGGCTTAAGCTCTAGGAGCGCCCCTGAACCTGATTATACACATATGACATAATTATATTCAGTCAAGGTGGCTTAAGCTCCGCGAGCGCCCTTGACTTGAGATTATGGTGAGTAGGGTGGCTTAAGCTCCGCGAGCGCCCCTATTTCACACCCCATATCCGGACTGTTTGGGAATGAGATTTGGGCTGATATTAATTAAAGACTATGAAATGAAATGTGAAAATTTGTTATTAATATAAGTGACTAAACATGAAATGCTTATAGGAGGTAATGAGAATTTAGTTATTGAATATGATTATTATGTTTATACTATTATGTGATGTGGTTATTTCTTTTATATGAAATAAAAATTCAGTGTATCATGAATTATTTGAGACATGCACTTGTGTGACTGCTTGGGAAAAACTTAATACCTATATGTACCACTAAGCTAGAGATAGCTTAGTGTGGGTTCTTCTCACGCAGGAATTGGAACTATAGACGGTAGGAGGTGAAGTGGTCAAGAAGGAAATCCAAGCCCATATCAGCAGAGACACAAGAAGCATAGTTAGAGGGTTGGTTATGTATTATTATTTTTTGTTTTAGTTTGACTATGTATATGGTGTGGTAGACATATCTCATATATTAATATTGTGTATGTAAATAATTATGTAACATAATCGAGTGCCATATGTGTATACAATATAAGGATATATATGTGGGATTATTCCTAATATATAAGTAGGGCGTCGCAGGATTGGTCCGTGAAAATGAATCAAATGACTTCAATGCTCACTCTATATGGCACACTTTTGGAAGCCACTACAGTTGGGATGTCAAGAAAATGAAAAGTGCACATCTCATGTCTCCAATTCGCTGTTATATCCACTAATTTCTTACCAACAAAATCTTCTTAGAGGGGACAATAATGGTTTGATATGAAAATCTAAGTTGTTGTTGCTTGAATAGGCTTATCGGTAGTCCTATTATGGTGGTTTGCCTTTCACCCCCTTTCTATCACCACAAAACCTTCTGATGGCATCCTCATCGAGAGCTATGTCACTCACCTAATGGTAGAGCTAGGCTTTTTGGATCTCAAGGACCATACCTATACCATCATCTTGGTATCTCTTAAAGACCGACTTATTGTTGAATCAATTATTAAGATGGGACTTAATGTTAGAATCATCTACAAGGATGATGTCTTTTATCTTTTTAAGACATATGGGGACAAGATTACATGGGAGGCTGATGACTTCTAGAGTTCAAGATTAGTCTTTTTTAAAATTAGTAGAAGAAAAGAGCTCGTATGAAGCCTTTTGATGCCCTAGTAACTGACGAGGCATCTTTTTCATCTACACTAACTTAACATAGTAGTTGAAGGCTTTCATTAGTGCTCTTTTTGATTTACTCAAGCAAGCATGGATTCCTTTCAGCATTCCATCAACCAAAAGATGAAGGACCTCCAGGATAGTATTGATTCACGCATCATTGGTCTCTAGGATGAGGTGGCTCGCCTTCAAGTTTGGCTCGATGAAGACAAGCCTTGATATATCTTAGTTTTTATTTCTAGATAGAAACCTAAGATTGTAGAAATTTTTTTTTGTTGCTTTGATCATTGTAATCAAAGATAGGTTTGATATTTTGTAATCAAAACCATGTAGCTTTATGTTTCTAGTAATGCATTTTGGATTTTCTATCTTTTTATGAGTTTGTCATTTCGTTTTTTTTTGTTTAGTTCTCTTTTTGATTGTGACAAAAGGGAAAGAATAAGTATGCAATACGCTTTTAAATTCTTATGATTATATGCATATTTTGTTTTGATAACATGCTTTTAAATGCTTTTTGTTTTGATAAGTATGCATAATTTCTTTTGGGCTAAATGAATTCTATTAAACTTCATCAAATATATGTTTATGCCTTGATTATGTGGTTTGCTTGTAAATTTTTATTTTCAATCTTTTATAAGCATTTTTTTAGGGGGAGAAAATTAGTTCTCTTCAAGTGCCATATTTCACAATTATTAGTCACTATTAAAAAAAGGAACGTTGCTAGACCTTAAGGGGTATTCTCATAATTTTGATGATAACAAATAATTGGACAATAGGAAATTTAACCACTTTTTTTGTTATGAGTATTTAGATAGGTTAAGTATTCCTTAAACCATTAAAGCCAACAGACTCAAAAGAATTAAAGTTGAAAGAATAAAATTCATAAAGATTTCATGCCCATGAATAAGTTGAGTGAATGCACTCCAAACAACTATATTTCTTAGAGGAAGTATAAATACAACATATTTATGAATTCTAGAGGTTAGAAAACAAATTATGAAACTAATAATCTTTGTAAAGTCTTGTGCATCTATTATTATACAACAACTTCTTTAAATCTTTATTGTAAACCATTATTGCTCAATTTGTTGAGCTTTTCTAGTTATTGAGTGTATTAATTCTTGTAATCAATTGCTTAGTAGTGAGACTAAGTGAGTTGAGTTGTTAGTGAAATACTTGTAAGGGTTTTTGTATGAGCCATTAAAACACAAGGATTTGGTTGTTGTATTAGCCATTAAAAGAAAATATTTTCTAAGTTAGGTGTTAGCCAAAAGAGTAAAACACCATAGTTGGAAGTAAGCTGGGGAAAAATTCATTGCAAAACTTTGTGTGTAGTAAAATACCCAATTTTGATTAGGGAGAGGATGTAGGGTTCATTAACACTCGAACCTCTAAAAATCTTGTGTTTCTTAAATCTTCTCTTTCCTCTCTATAAATTTTTTGGTATTTGCTTTATCAAAATTTTTAACTATTAACCAATTCAACCCATCTTTCTTAGTTATTATTTAGGCAACAGATGACCTGCGGTGAGACACTCACATGATATCTATTCAATGTCAATGATAGTCTCATCATATGAATCCTATACTTTGACTTTATTCCTTGTTGCCTCTCAGAGATGGCTTAGAGGGTGGTGATTGGGCACAACATAAGGTATTCGAAAATAGATGGGTAGTCAATAGTGGATTCACCACTTATTATAAAAAGAGAGTATACCTATGGCCTCTTGTAGAGATAATTACTCAGAAATCCTTAACCGAGGTGGACAAGTCCTTGAAGAAGGTCTTCAAAGACATATCTAATAGAGTAATGAGTCTCATAGATAAAAACTAATATCATTTAATCTATATGTGATGTAGTCAGTTTAGTGGGAGTTGGCACATAGACTATACTTTGAACCGAATGAGGTATAATATGGTGAAATGACTTATTGCACAGTAATTGTCTATGGAATGATTTAGAGTCAAACAATTGACTTTATGGTTGTTTGGGTGGTCATGATATTTTACTAGATACCGCTAATGATCTACTTGAAATCATATGATGATTTAAGCTGCCAACATAATCGAAAATCTAATAGGTCACGTGCATAGAATGAATGAAGGAAATGTGAAATAGGCCTTGTATTGGATCCAAGACATGAGAGAGAAACATTTAGGCCAAGCACATTCACAGGCATGAATGATGTGTTGCACAAGGCACGCATGCGATAGTAGCTATAGCATCGTGTGTCATCATGGGCACGATGACATGAGAGTTACAACCCTAATAGTTATGACAACAACTTGTGTGATTTCATGTTTTTTATTCTGAATAGAACTCTAATGCATGTATTATGTATGTCCAACCCTAATAATGATTAGAGAACATATAAATTACCATTTTAAGGGGCAAATTCATGGTTGCCAACTTGAGAAATAAAAGTTATTGTCTCTACTTCTTTTCTTTCAAGTTAAAACACTATTACTAGCACTATGGTGCTTTGACACCTCCCTTACGTTTGTTTCATTCATTCCTTTGCATAGATTACTATTAGAGGCAATCCAAACCTTCACTCAGATTGAGGAGGAGAATACTTGAGCCAGGATTTTCTAGATTATCTTAGAGAAAAAGGGATATTATCTCAATGGACTCCACCTTACACGCCATAACATAATGGTGTGGCTAAATGAAGAAGCTGAACCCTGTTAGACATGGTAAGGTCCACGATGAGCTTTGCAGAACTCCATAAATCCTTTTGGGATTATGCAATAGAGATTGCCATTTATATATTAAATGGAGTCCCTTCGAAGTCAGAGAATGTTACTTCATATGAGATATGGTATAACAAGAAGCCCATATTTTCTTATATGCGAATTTGGGTTTGTCCTTCTTATATGCAATGGACAATGTCAGATAACCTGTAAGCTAAGTCTGACCGATGTCTGTTTGTGGGATATCCAAAAGCATCATATGGATATCAATTTTACCACCCCTTGGAACAAAAGGTCTTTATTTCAAGACATGCTATCTTTTTAGAAAAATAATTTCTTTTAAAAGCAGATAGTGGAAGCAAAATTGAACTTGAGAAAGTTCAAGATGCTCAAGTAGATGTTGATCAACTGCCTGAATCCAAGCTCGTTATTCATATAAATGATATAGCAGCTCAACCTTCTAAAACACAAGAGTTTTGTAGGTCAAGTAGGATACGTATTGTTCCAGAGAGATACGGATTTCTTATTAGTGAACACAACAATGTATTACTCATAGAAAACGATGAGCCTACAACCTATGAAGAAGTTATGAATAGTTCAAAATCTAACAAACGGCTTTAAGCCATGAAGTCAGAAATGGATTTCATGTATGAAAACCAAGTATGACCCACCTGAAGGGATATAGCCTATAGGGTGCAAGTGGATTTTCAAAAAGAAAATTGACATCGATGGTAATGTGGTTACCTATAAAGCTAGACTTGTAGCTAAAGATTATCATCAAAGACAAGGAATTCAGTATGATGAAACTTTTAGCCTAGTAGCTATGCTCAAATCCTTAAGGATACTCCTTGCCATTGCTGCTCATTATGATTATGAGATATGGAAATGGAAATGGATCTGAAAACGACTTTCCTTAATGGAAATTTGATCGAGGATGTGTACATGACACAACTAGAAGGCTTCATATCCAAAGATGGCAAAAAGGTAGACAAACTTCAAAGATCCATTTATGGATTAAAGCAAGCATCCAGGAGTTGGAATATTCATTTGATGAGACAATCAAATAGATTGTTTTCTTACAGAATCCAGATGAACCTTGTATATACAAGAAGGCTAGTGGGTGTGCAATTGTATTCCTTATGTTGTATGTAAATGACATATTGCTAATGGGAAATGATGTCTCAGCCTTACAGTCAGTCAAAATTTGGTTATCCAAGAATTCTCTATGAAAGACCTTAGAGAAGCAGTCTACATTTTGGGGATAAGGATCTTTAGAGATAGATTTAAAAAATTGCTTGGTCTTTCATAGGCTACATACATAGACAAGATGCTAAAGAGGTTTAGCATAGAGCAATCCAAGAGAGGATATATTCCCATGACCCATGGCATTACTCTCTCAAAGTTTATGTGTCCAAATACACAATATGAGAGGACACGCATGAGTTTGAATCCATATGCTTCAGCTATAGGATTAATAATTTAAGCTATGATATGTACAAGACCTGATGTATCATATGCTCTGAGTGTCATGAGAAGATACCAATCGGACTATGGTGAGATTCATTAGGTGGTTGTGAAGAATATCCTTAAGTACTTGAAAAGGTCTAAGGATGTATTCTCAGTATATGGAGATGGAGATCCTGTTATGAGCGGGTATACCAATGTCAACTTCCAATATGACAAAGATGACTCAAAATCTCAGTCAGGTTATATATTCACACAAAATGGTGGAGCAGTCAGTTGGAAGAGTTCTATACAAAAAACGACTGTTGATTCCACAACCGAAGTAGAGTACATTACAGCTTTTAAAGCCGCAAAGGAAGTAGTTTGGATAAGAAATTCATCATGGAACTTGGAATGGTTCCTAGCATTGTTGATGCAATACAATTGTATTGTGATAATAATGGAGCCATTGCACAAGCAAATGAGTCACGGTCTCATCAAAGATCCAAACATGTACTCAGAAGATATCATTTGATTAGAGAAATCATTGGCCAGAATGATGTAAAGATAGAAAGAGTGTCCACTAATCACAATATTGCTAATCCTTTAACTAAGCCACTTCCCAAAAAAAATTTGATTCTCATGCACTCACCTATGGAATTAAATACAAAGGCAACTGGATTTAATCACTTTTTGCACTTATTGTACAAATTTATTTAATTAATAAAAGACATTTTCATTAGTTTGATATTAATTTGATATATGAATTGAAAGTGATCTTAAATCAATTAATGAAGTCTTTTATACATAACATAGCATGAAGGAAATCATGATGGATATTGAGATTCTTATCATGTGTAATTATGTTAACATCTAAATTATCTCTAGTCATAGGATTAATGAGAAGGGACATTGTTAATCCAGATAGACTAGCACATGTTATACTACTTGATTGGATAAAGTACTAGATCTCATAATCTGTAAACATGAGATGTTTAGAGTTAACATATGCATACTTGCTCAGTGTACCTAAGTACATTGGATGACTAGTTATGACACAATCATATGGATAATCTATTCAAATGTCAATGATAGTCTCATCATACCAATGAAGCAAGTATCCTTCAACTTGAGGTACTCAAAAATATCTTGGATATTGATTCTATATTTTGACATTATTCCTTATTGCCTCGGGGAGGTTGCTCATAGAGTGGTGATTGGATATAACTTAAGGTCTTCGAAGGTAATGGGTAACCAACAAAAGATTAACCACTCCTGATAGAAGGAGTGTATACCCATTGCTTTTTGTTGGGGTCATTACTTAGGAATCTCTAGCCAAAGTGGAAATGTCATGAAGATAGTCTTCAATGACATGTCTAATAGAGTAATGAGCCTCAGGGAAAAAAACTAACATTATCTAGACTAGACATGACGTAGTCAGTCTAGTGGGAGTTGACACATGTCCATACTCTGAACTAAGTGGGGTATAAAATGGTGAAATGAATAATTGGATGAAAATTGTCTATGGAAAGGTTTGTAGTCAAACCACTGACTTTCTGGTTAATTGGGGATCATGATGTGTTGCTAGATATCGCTCATGACTTGCTTAAATTAATTGTTAATTTAAGTGGGCAACATAACCAGGAACTTAATAAGTCACACACATTGGAGATGTGAAGAATGAGTAAAATGGTCTTGGATGAGATCCAAAAATATAAGAGAATAACTTTGGTACGGATCGCGATCAAATCGCACAAAAAAAATCATTGGGGGGTCACGGCCCAGTATGGGCCGGCGCGGGCTACTGACCAGCAACTAGCCTAATTAGCCTTAATTGACCAATTAAGGCTAATTAAGACACAAACTCCAAAATTCCTCCCCTTGCCTTGTGCAGTTTGTACCTAGACTATTCTCAGGGTAAAATGTTTTTTGAAATGTTTAAAAGTTTTTGAAAATTATGAAAGAAATTATGAAATTCAAATAGAAAAATAATAGTTATTTTTCGTATTCTCTCAAATTGAGCATGCACCATTGCTAGTACTTTGAGGTGTGTTCAATCATTTATCTTGTAGTTTTTTCTCATATTTTCTTATGGATTAATATTAAAGACATCCTAAAGTGGATTGTTGTGGTTTGTAACAGCTTAGCAAGGTGAAAATTTGTAGAATAAATCAAGAAACTACAAGCTATAATTTCTTATCTTTATGTTTTGATAAATTAGTTTTAATGGCACAAACAAAATTCTTGCTGCGGGTTTTGAAAATTTTATTTTTTCATCTTAATTTTATGAATGAGATTCATCTTCAAAACCCAACATATTGTGTGTCAAATTTCTTTTTTTCTCTCACAAATTATTCTTTTGTAAAATTGCCTCAAGCTGAATTTTTAATTATCAACCAATTCAACCCCCCTTCTTGGTTATTATCTTGGGCAACAAATAATTATATTATTTATTATCTTATTTTTCTTTTTAATTAGAAATAAAATAAATAAATGATATATATTTTATTTTTATCAAATGATTTATCTATTTTAAATTTAATTCTAATTGAAATAGAATATCTAAAATTTATAAGAAAATATAATAATTATAGAATATCTATTTTTTTTTCTCCACATATAATCCAATAAGATTTTAACTTCGTTCACTTATAGACCTAAGGCCAAATATGCTAATTAACAAAATATGTAATGATAAAACCAATTAAATGAGCTAGCCTGGGAATCATATGAGCACATACAATAATGGTTACAAATAATTTGCCCATAATTCAATAGGCCTAATTATTAATCCCAAATCAGTTCTACTAAAAGATTATTATGTTATCTAGAATTAATATAAATTTGACTCATGTCACATTGATTTCTTTATTTTTTAATCTTTTGTACAATATTGATAATTAAATTGATATCTCAACTGTCTAATATCTCGCCTCTTGAGGTCAACATATGATTTTTGTCGATCTTGAGCTACTTTCAATCTTTTTTTGATAATTCTAACCTTTTTTTCTATTTGTTGCACTAACTCTGGCCCTATCAACTTCTTTTCACTCACTTCAGTCCAACAAACTAGTGTCCTACACTTTCTTCCATACAATGGATCATATGGAGCCATGCCTATGCTCGTCTGATGGCTGTTGTTGTAGGAAAACCCTATAAGAGGTAGATATTGATCCTAACTTCCTTTAAACTCAAGCACAGAACTTCTCATTATGTCTTCTAATAAGTGGATTACACGCTCTAATTGTCCATCAGTTTATGGATAGAAAGCCATGCTGAAATTGAGTTGAGTTCCTAAAGTTTGTTGTAAGCTCCTCCAAAATTGAGATGTAAATCTGGGATCTCTATCAGAGATGATAGATACTGGCACTCCATGAAGTCTCACTATCTCACTTACATAAATTTCGGCTAGCTTGTTCAATGAGTAATCCATTCTGACCGATAAGAAATGTACCGACTTTGTCAATCGATCCACTATCACCCATACTGCATCATGCTTTCTCTGAGTCACCAGTAAACCAGACACAAAATCCATCATGATTCTTTCCCATTTCCACTCTAGAATCGATATTGGTTGCAACAATCCCGTGGGTAAGATATTCTGCTTTCACTTGCTGACAGGTTAGACACGTAGGAACATACTCAATGATATCCGTCTTCATCCCTGGCCATCAGTATTGAGTTTTCAAGTCTTGATACATCTTGTTTTTTCCTGGATGCATGGTATATACAGTTCCATGTGCTTCTTTTAAGATATCAAACTTCAGCTCTTTTATATTAGGAACACAAATCTTATTCTTGAAGTATATTGTGCCATCTTCCTTCAATGAAAACTTAGGCTTTTCTCCCTTTTTCACTGCCTCGACTATCTCTATTAATTTCTCATCTTGCTTTTGAACATCTTTGATCCTCTGCATTAAAGTGGATTGCACTCGTATCTCAGCTAAAATCTTCCTGCTTAGTGCATCTGCAACCACATTAGCTTTGCCTGGCTGGTAGTCGATCACACAATCATAATCTTTATTCAACTCCAACCATCTTCGTTGTCTTATATTCAACTCTTTCTACAAGGGAAGGTACTTAAGAATTTTGTGACCTGTATAGATATAACATCTTTCCCCATAGAAATGATGTCTCCAGATCTTAAGAGCAAAGACTATCGCTGCAAGCTTTAAATCATGCGTCGAATAGTTAAGCTCATGAGGCTTAAGCTGTCTGGAGGAATATGCAACTACTTTTCCCTCTTGCATAAGAACACAACATAAACCATTATGACTAGCATCACTATACACAATAAAGTCTTTTCCAGGTATGGGCTGAGTCAACACTGGGGCTTCAGTCAACATTGCCTTTAGTCAATCAAAACTTGCTTGACACCTATTTGTCCACTCGAAATGGACCTCTTTTCATAGCAGTCATGTCAAAGGAGTCGTTATGGACGAAAATCCCTTTACTGACCTCCAATAATATTTGGCTAATCCTACGAAACTTCTCATTTCTGTCACATTTCGAAATGGTTTCCAATTAAGAACAACCTCAATTTTACTAGGGTCAACTCGAATACCTTTTGCTGAAACTACGTGACCCAGAAAACTGACTACTTCAAGCCAAAACTCGCACTTAGATAGCTTTGCATACAACTACTTTTCCCTCAGTGTTTGTAGCACTATTCTAAGATATTGATCATGTTCTTCTCGGTCTCTAGAGTAGACAAGGATGTCATCAATAAACACCACTACAAATTGATCAAAATATAACCTAAACACCCAGTTCATCAGGTCCATAAAAGTTATTGATGCATTCATCAATCCAAATGGCATAACTAGAAACTCATAATGACCATAATGAGTCCTGAATGCCGTCTTAGGTACATCTGACTCTTTGATATTCAGTTGGTGGTACCTGACCGAAGATCTATCTTTGAAAATATGCTTGTACCTTTCAACTGATAAATCATAAAGTATGGCTAGTGGTAATTTATTCTTGATAGTCACTTTATTAAGCTACCTATAATCGATGTAGAGACGTAAGGTGTCATCTTTCTTCTTTACAAAAAATACTGGAGCACCCCATGGTGATACACAGGATCGTATGAATCCCTTATCTAACAATTCTTGCAACTGTATCTTTAGCTCTTTCAACGCTTCTAGTGCCATCCTATATGGTGTAATGGAAATAGGAGTGGTGTCGAGTACCAAATCAATAGCAAAATCGATTTCTCTATCTGGTGGTAACCCTGACAACTCTTCTGAAAACACATCAGAAAACTCACTAATAGTAGGAATATCCACCAACTTTGGACTTGCTTTTTCTATATCAATAACATACGCTAAGTATGTTTCACATCCCTTACTAGCGAGTTTCAAAGCTTTCAACACTAATATGACATTGTCTGGATATCTTCTATTCTCACCCATCACCATTATCTTATCTTGTTCTGGAATTCTGATGACCATTTGTCTCCTCCCATAATCAACTACCACTTCATAACGAGCCAACCAATCCACTCTTAAGATCATATCGAACTCGTGGAATGATAACTCTATCAAGTTTGTTGGGAATTGCCTACCTTGAATTTCAACTAGGTAACCCCTAAACACTTTACTAACCCTCACACTGTGCCCTAATGGGTTAGTCATTAGAATCTCAAAATCTAGAGCATGTGGTTCTAAATCCTCTAGACCCAGTGATGTTGTGAATATGTATGAATGCATTAACCTCGGATCTATCAATGCATGTATGTCAGAGCCAAATAGAAGGAATTTACCAATTATGACATGAGGTGCATCTTGCTCCTCTCGGCCTTGCATAGCACACGCCCTGGCTAGGGTAGCTCCACTGTCTTTTGGCCTCTCAACTGTCTCTGATCTAAATTGACTGGGCCTTGATCGGCCTCCTCTGCCTTGCCTAGAAGCTTTCATCTGTATTGGCTCAGTGCTTCCCAAATCTCTGCCATACTATAATAAAAGACAATCTTTTTTCATATGAGCTTTGGAGCCACACCTCAAGCATGCTCCTGTCATCCACCAACACTCTCCCTAATAAGGACAACCACAATGTAGACATTTCGTTAGAGATAGAGACTTACATGGTGCCTATGTGAATGCACTGGCTGCTGAAGAAATAGATTTTGTGGTCTATCTCCACATGTAAGAAGCAGGTCTGCTAGAACCTCTAGTTTGAAATCGGCCACTAAAAGATCTGCCTCACTTGCTACTCGACTATACTCCACTCAGCTGTGGCATAGGTCTTCTGAACCTTCTATCTTGAACTATTCTGGCAGATGCTAGCAAAGTAGGAAAACTCATTAGGCATAGGGCTGAGACCTATAGCTTGAGTGGGTATCTCAATCCATCTTCAAATCGTCGGCATTTATCAGCTTTTGTGGATACAATGTCGCCAACATATTTGCAAAGATGTGTGAATTCTCTTTCATATTCTGACACCAGCATGTTCCCCTATTTTAAAGTCAAAAATTCCCTTTTCTTGTCATCTGTATAAAGAGGGGGAATTTATTGCTCTTTCAACTTCTCTAAAAAGAATTCCCAAGTCATAGGGTCAGGTGCCTCTAAACTATGTGACTTCGACTGCCACCAATCATATGCATGGTCTTGCAATAAAAGATAGTGCTTATTCATATCTCTGCTTATCTATGCAATGCAGCTGATCAAAGACTCTCTCTACCTGTTCTAACTAAAACTCTACCATGGAGGGGTCATCTTCCCATTTACCATAGAAATTGGGTGCCCCTAACTTCCTCAGTCTCTCAAATTGTCGCACATATGGGGCTGGCTGTGATGCTCTCTGTAACAAATCTGTCATGTTCCTCATAAGCACTATTTTTCCTATGCCAGTAATAGACTGCCCCCTTGATGGGCTAGCATTACATCTAGATGTAGTAGCTTGACGACGATGGGGTTGCGATGAAACATCTGTTTCGGTTGGCTCATTACTTTCTCCTCCTTCGGCCATAACCTGTAGTGACCCTGAAGCCATACTCTACCTATATCATAAAAGTAATGGCTCCAATCAGTAAGTAGCAACTTTAATACTTAATTGTGGGTACACAAATGTCACAATTATTTTTGAAAACATTTTTTTTTCTAATATCCCAAAACTGCCCATACTGGGCTCCGATATCGAAAACTATAACACCCTTTCACCCCAACAACACGTGCCTGAATAATGGAGTGTTATGCTAATTTCATCTATTAAAAACATCTTTTTTCTTTATTATTATTTATTATTTACTTTGCAGTGTAAAAGAAATCATAACATGAAAGATAAAATTCATTTTATATAATAACATGTTTTTTATAAAACGTGTTGTTTATTTTACAAATACTATAAAATAAAATTCAAACTATAAATACAAAAGTTATGTGACCCATAGTGGTTGAAACAAGCTGTTTTACTAGAAAAGGCATGATGGATGATTATGGACTTAGCCCCAATGTGATTGAGCATGCATGGAATTATTTTGTTTTATGGTAAATAGGGCCTGCGTGTCCTTACCTCTTTTTCTTTCTTATGTATTTATCTTCTCATCTTACTCCCCTTAAATGTAAATTGAGGTTTTCTATAGTTTGAAATATGTAATTAGATTACATAGGATTAGGATAGAATGAAAATACAATGGAGCAAGAAGCAAAGGAGATGGTACCATAAACAAGAAGACTTAGAAATAGGAATTTGATTTATATTTTGGGTTGTAAATTCATGTATATACCTAGGTAAGACCTAATCAATTTCTTTTTGGCTCAAGAGATTGACTTTATTATGTCCATAATCATGCCATATAGTTAATGTAACTATCTTTATACATCAATGTGATGAATGTATGATATATAAAAGCATGAAATAATAACTTGATGAGACTTAACAAAGAAATCCCTCACTAAATAAACAATTAATTCTTACGTCTTCTATTAATATGGGGAGAACCAGAGTTCTTCTAGAGTTAGGGTTGTTGAGTTACCTCAAGCTCACTCTATAAGAATATGTTCAATCCATTGAAATTAGATTTCACGATTAATGGGTTAGACTTAACCAATATTATTAACTTGTTGGATTTGCGCTAAGGTTAATGTGTATTGGAGGTGAAATTGGGTTTGCATACATGAGATGTACACATATCAAGAGTTGATAGCCCAATGTATGTGCATACATCAATAAGTTGATAGCACAAGATTCGATAGTTGCATGAATAATGCAATTGGTATGGATTAGATACCTACCAACCAAACTAAGGATAGCTTGTTGAGTTGCCTCAAGGTTATTCTTAGCTAGTTGGATATCGACCCCTAGGAGAACTTCCATATAAATTCTCTCGGGTTCATAGTGAGGGCTATGGATTCGCAATAAATAGTGGGAGCCATAGTGCGATTTATTAAAGACCTAATAAACATGCATTTTATTTACATTCTAACATGTTCTATTTTACATCTAGGTTGCTAGAATCATCATCATGTCAAGTGTGAATTTGCGATCGCTAATGGAATCAAATAAGTTGACTGATCCCAATTTTTGGATTGGCTAAGGAATCTGAGAATAGTTCTCAAATCCGAAAAGATTGGCTATGTCCTAGATGAGGCACTCCCTAATCCCCCTACTGCTAATGCTTCTGAAGATGTTCAGAAGGCATATCAAAAGCATCTCGATGATAGTGAGATGGCAAGTTGCATTATGCTTGCTACCATGTCAACTGAGTTGCAAAAGCAGCATGAGGCTATGGATGCTAATTCCATAGTATACCATCTAAGAGAGCTTTTTGATGAACAAGCACATTCTGAAAGGTTCGAAACTTCAAGGTTGCTCTTCCGCACTAAGATGCTTGAGGGGACATCTCTAGTGCAATATGCATTGAAGATGAATGGTTATATTGAGAGGTTGGCCACCTTGGGATTTGTGATGGACCATGAATTAAGTATTGACTTAATTCTAACCGGTTTGTCTGATAGTTATTCACATTTTGTGCTTAACAATAGGATGAACCAAATCTCTACCACTATTCCTAAGCTGATTAACTTGCTTAAAACATCTGAGCCATCTGTCAAGAAGGACAGTAAGGTTGTGATGCTGGTGGACTCTTCAATTTCTAAAAGGAAGAACCTTAAAAAGAAGAAGAAGTCCATGAAGCCTAAGGGAGGCATGGCCAAGAAGAAGTCCAAAGAGATTGCTCCAAAAGGGGCATTCTTCCATTGTGGCAAGAATGGCCATTGGAAAAGAAACTGCAAGGCTTTCTTGGTGTCCTTGAAGAAGAAGGCATCTGATGCCCCATCTACTTCAGGTATTTTTGTCATTGAAATTAATACTGTTTCCAATAATAATATATGAGTATTAGATACCGGTTGTGGCTCACACATATGCACTAATATGCAGGGCCTAAGGAATAGTAGACAACTCAATAAGAGAGAGTCAGACCTACTCGTTGGAAATGGAGCAAGGGTTGTTGTATTAGCTATAGGAACATATGTATTGACCCTCCCTAGTGGGCTTACATTAAATTTGGATAATTGCTATTATGTACCTGTTTTGACTAAAAACATTATTTCTGTTTCAAGTCTAAATAAAGATGGTTTCCTTTTAGCATTTGTAACAATTGTTGTTCTATTATGTTGAATGGAATTCTTTATGCTAATGGTACATTATACAATGGAATATGCATATTAGATATGTCAAATCCAATTTTAAACATCAATGATAATAAAAGGCAAAAACAAGATATGTTGAAATCATCTTATTTATGGCATTGTCGTCTTGGCCATATAGGTGAGAAACGCATGGCTAAGCTATACAAAAGTGGTAGTTTGGGGTCATTTGATTATGAATCATATGACATATGTGAATCTTGTTTACTAGGCAAGATGACTAAATTACCCTTTAAAGGAAAGGGTGAATGTGCTAATGGACTTTTAGACTTAATACATTCAGATGTATGTGGTCCAACGTCTACACACGCCAGATGTGGTTTCATCTACTTCATTACTTTTATCGATGACTACTCACGATATGGATACGTGTATCTTATGAGATACAAATCTAAAGCTTTTGAAAAATTCAAAGAATTCAGAAATGAAGTAGAGAAACAATTTGGCAAAAGTATTAAAACACTTCAATCAGATCGAGGAGGTGAATACTTGAGCCAAGAGTTTCTAGATTATCTTAGGGATAATGGGATTTTATCTCAATGGACTCTGCCTTACACGCCACAACACAATGGTGTGGCTGAAAGAAGAAACTGAACCTTGTTAGACATGGTAAGGTCTATAATGAGTTTTGCAGAATTGCCTAAATCCTTTTGGGTTTATGCACTAGAGACCGCCATTTATATATTAAATGGAGTTCCTTCAAAGTCAGTTGATGTTACTCCATACGAGATATGGTATAACAAGAGGCCCACATTTTCTTACATGAGAATTTGGGGTTGTCCTGCTTATGTGAAGCGGACAATGTCAGATAAGCTAGAAGCTAAGTCTGACCGATGTCTGTTTGTGAGATATGCAAAAGCATCATATGGATATCAATTTTACCACCCCGTGGAACAAAAGGTTTTTGTTTCAGGACATACTATCTTTTTAGAGAGAGAATTCCTTCTAAAAGGAGATAGTGGGAGCAAAATTGAATTTGAAGAAGTTCAAGATGCTCAAATAGATGCTGATCAACTGCCTGAACCCGAGCTTGTTACTCATATAGATGATATAACAGCTCAACCTTCTGAAGCACAAGAGCTTCATAGGTCAAGTAGGATATGTACTGTTCTTGAGAGATATGGATTTCTCATTAGTGAACAGAATGATGTATTGCTCATAGAAAATGATGAGCCTACAACCTATGAAGAGGTTCTGAATAGTTCAAAATCTGACAAATGGCTTCAAGCCATGAAGTCAGAAATGGATTCCATGTAAGAAAACCAAGTATGGACTTTGGTTGACCTACCCGAAGGAATAAAGCCTATAGGGTGCAAATGGGTTTTCAAAAAGAAAATTGACATGGATGGTAATGTGATTACCTATAAAGCTAAACTTGTTGCTAAAGGTTATCGTCAAAGACAAGGAATTGACTACGATGAAACTTTTAGCCCAGTAGCTATGCTTAAATCCATAAGGATACTCCTAGCCATTGCTACTCATTATGATTATGAGATATGGCAAATGGATGTGAAAACAACTTTCCTTAATGGAAATCTGACTGAGGATGTGTACATGACACAAACAGAAGGTTTCATATCCAAAGATGGCAAAAAGGTATGTAAGCTTCAAAGATCCATTTATGGATTAAAACAAGCATCCAACAATTGGAATATTCGGTTTGATGAGACAATCAAAAAGTTTGGTTTCTTACAAAATCCGGATGAACCTTGTTGTTAAACCTTGAGGGGTATTTCCATCATTTTGATGATAACAAATAAAATAGCAATATTGTATTTAACATACTTGTTTTCTAAAGTCTATTAAACAGGGTATGGAATAAAATAACAAGAATGGAGATTGGAAGAATAATCTTTGAAATACAAAATTAAGGAAGTAGTGTGTTCACACCGGTGACCCTATGTGTCACGCCCGTGAAAGAGCTAACCGTTACCAAAACCAACATTTGAAGTTCCCAACCATGAAGGATGAACAAACCGTGAAATGGACATTTAAGTCATGCCCGTGAATTAAAATGTCACGCCCGTGAATGTTCATGGCATTTTCATCCAGAGAGCATGACGACCAAAGTCACCACTTGAATCATGGCTAGGAAGTTTGTCACACCCGTGAAGATGTATGTCACACCTGTGACCCAATGTTTCAAAATATTCCAGAGAGCTTCATGACCAAGGTCACCACTTCAGTCAGGGTTTGGGAAGAAATGTCACGCCCGTGAATGATGAAAGAGAAAAATGTTAGGCGCGATTATTTGGTTGGTACAATGGCTAGTTTCATATTAAATGCACCCTAACGGCTATAATCAGTCATGTGAGTCTAAATGCAAGTCATTTATGCATTCAATACAAGAGGATAGCAAATACTTTGAATCAAAATTTTATTATAAGCTATTTGTACATTCAATACTTTGAGAACCAATATATATTCTCTGTAAAAATCTTTTTGCTCTTCATTCATTGAGCAATAAAGATTTGAAAGTGTTTCTCTTTGTAATCATTTATTACTCAAGTGAGTTTTGGGTATTTCTGGGTTAAGAGTAGAACACTTGTAAGAGTTAGTTGTGTGAGCCTTTAAAACACAAAGTAAAGGTTATTTGTGTGAGCCCGTAAAACACAAAGTAAAGGTTGTTTATGTGAGCCTGTAAAACACAAGATAAAAGGTTGTTTGTGTGAGCCTGTAAAAGACAAGGAATTGGTTATTGTGTGAGCCATTAAAACACAAGGGATTTCTGGGTTAGGTGTCAGCATTTGTGAGAAACACCATAGTTGGGAGTGAGCTTGTAAACTCCATTGTAACACTTAATGTGTTAGTGAAACACCCAATTGCGATTGGGGAGAGGAGTAGGGTTTGTTAACACCTGAACCTCTATAAAATCCTTGTGTCAAATTTCTCTATCCCTACTAAAATTAATTTTTTATTTTCGCACTTTAAAGTTTAATTTTTGAAACTCCAATTCAACCCCCCATCTTGGCTTAATATCTGGGCAACAATTGGTATCTGAGCTTAGTCTAGTATCGAAGCCTAAAAAGCACTAGTAAAGATTAAGATATGGCCATTGAAGGATTCCAAAGTTTCAAATCTTACTTTGATGGAGCAAATTATGCCCATTGGAAGTTTCGGATGGAGACATATCTGGATAGTGAATGAATTGAAGTCTGGGATAGTGTACGAAAAGAATGGACACCACCAATCAGAAGAGGAGTTGATGGTGAAGAAGAAATCCTGTCAAGAGATGATTGGACAAAGTCTCAAAGAAGAGCAAATTTCAAAAACAAGAAGGCGATGACAATCCTATCAAGCTCATTATCTATTGAAGAATGTGGAAAAATACAACACTGCCCAATAACATACAGCATGTGGAAGACATTGGAGAATTTTCATGAAGGAACTAAGCAAGTCCAATTGAAGAAGATTCAACTTCTGACCTCAGAATATGAGCTCTACAAGATGAAATCCAATGAGTCAATCATTGACATGACCAACCGTCTTCTAGCCATTATAAATGGAATGAGGAAACTTGGGAAGCATATGAGTTTGGAGGATGTAAACAACAAAATCCTGAGAAGTCTTCCTCTTAAAGACTATGGCTTAAGAGTTGCTGGCATAGAAGAAGCAAATAAAGATATGAGCATCATGAATACTGATATGCTGATTGTCAAACTTCTCACACATGAAATGGCAGTGAAAAGAGATAGAGAGCTTGAAGCAGAGCCAGAGAAAAGAAAGCCCTTAGCACTCAAAGCCTCTACTTCAAAATCGCAAAAAGAAATTGAAGATGATGAAGAAATGAGTGATGATGAAAATGAGGACATTGCTATGCTTTCAAGGAGACTAAAAAGAATCATTGAGAAGAAAATGAGCAGCTCCAGAAAATTCAGGCAAAGAAACCTCAAACAAACTTCTAATGATGTACAAAGAAGTAAGGAAGAGGTAAAGTGTTATGACTGTGGAAAGAAAGGACATATCAAACCAGAATGTCCAAGGCTCAAGAAGAATAAGAGCAAATACCAAAGAGACAATGGGGAGAAAGGTCACAAAGCCACATGGGATGATGAAAGTTCTTCAAGTGAAAAAGATGATAATGAAAGCGAAGAGGTCAACCTATGCTTCATGGCTATTGAAGATCATGTCTCGAATAAGGTATGCCTCAAGTCCATAATAAACAAAAATGCTTGGCTAGTAGACAGTGGATGCTCAAGGCATATGACAGGAGACAAATAACTTTTCAATGAAATCAAAAGTATTGGTGGAGATAAAGTTACCTTTGGAAACAATGCAAAGGGTAAGGTAATTGGCATTGGTTCTATTGGTATTAATGGCACTTATTTTATTAAAGATGTCTTACTTGTTGATGGCTTGAAACATAACTTGTTAAGTGTAAGTCAATTATGTGATAAAGGAAACAAAGTAATCTTTACTTCAAATGAATGTCTTGTGATCACAATCGATGGTCAGGAGATATTTAAAGGAAATAGAGATGTAAATACATACATAATAAACTTACATGAACTAACTAACCATTCCTCTAAGTCTCTTGTGACTACTAGTGATGAATCTTAGATGTGGCAAAGAAGGATTGGTCATGCTAACATGGACTTAATACAAAGCCTCAACACAGGAGAACTAGTAAAAGGACTGCCAAGAGTTAAATATGAAAAAGGCAAGACATGTGAACCTTGCCAAAGAGGAAAGCAACACAAGTCATCCTTCAAAGCCAAAAACATAGTAAGTACCTCAAAACCTCTTCAACTCCTGCATTTAGACTTATTCGGACCTACTAGAATTGCTAGCTTAGGAGGAAAACATTATGCATTTGTCATCGTAGATGATTACTCTAGATTTACTTGGGTAATTTTCTTAGCTCAAAAGAGTGATGCTTTTGAAAATTTCAAAAACTTTACTAAAAGAGATCAAAATGAAAAAGGGTACTGTATTTCAAAGATAAGAAGTGATCATGGAAAAGAACTTGAAAATGAAAACTTTGAAAGCTTTTGCCTTTCACATAATTTCTCATCTCCTAGGACACCTCAACAAAATGGGGTAGTTGAAAGGAAAAATCGAACTTTAATTGAAATGGCTAGAAAAATGCTCAATGGATATGATTTACCAACTTACTTTTGGGCAAAAGCCACAAACACTGCATGTTATATTTCAAATCGAGTTTTCAAAAGACCTCTTTTAAACAAACTCCATTTGAGCTCTGGAATGGAAGAAAGCCCTTGATATCATACTTTAAAGTATTTGGATGCAAGTGCTTTATATTGAATACCAAGGACAATCTTGGAAATTTTGCCTCTAAATCTAATGAAGGTATCTTTTTAGGATACTCTACAAATAGCAAAGCATATAAAGTATTTAGAAAAAGATCATTAACTGTTGAAGAATCCATGCATATTGTTTTTAATAAATCTAGTAGACTTGATCTTGTGAAAGGTAGTGTTCTTGATGATATTGTAGGTAACATGGAAAGATTTGATCTTAGAAATGGGAAAGAAGAAAATGATCAAGAAGATTCACATCAAAATGGTTCTCTACCTCAAACTCAAGAAGAAAACGAACAAGAACTCCCAAAAGAATGGAGAATGACAAAAGATCATCCAAAAGAGCAAATCATTGGTGATCTCTCAAGGGGAGTAAGGACTAGATCTCATTTCAAACATTTAGTCATTGACATTGCTTTTATTTCTCAAATTGAGACTAAAAATGTTGATGAGGCTCTTAATGATGAAAGTTGGGCAATTGCCATGCAAGAGGAACTCCACCAATTTGAGAGAACTAAGGTATGGACCTTAGTACCTAGACCCAAGGATCATCAAATTATAAGTAGCAAATGGGTATTTAGAAATAAACTAGATGAACAAGGTTCAATAACTAGGAATAAGGCTAGATTAGTTGCAAAAGGATATAATCAGGAAGAAGGTATAGATTATGATGAAACCTATGCATCTGTAGCTAGATTAGAAGCCATAAGAATACACTTAGCATATGCATGTCATATGAATTTCAAACTTTTTCAAATGGATGTGAAAAGTGCATTTCTAAATGGTTATATAGAAGAAGAAGTTTATGTAGAACAACCACCAGGCTTTGAAAGCTATGATTTGCCAAATCATGTTTTTAAACTTTCAGAAGCTTTATATAGTTTGAAACAAGCCCCAAGAGCTTGGTATAAGAGGCTAAGTTCTTTTCTATTAGAAAATAGCTTTACAAAGGGAAATGTTGACACCACATTATTCATTAAAAAGCATAAGCATGATATACTAATTGTTCAAATTTATGTTGATGATATAATATTTGGTTCTACTAATGAGTTGCTTTGTCAAGAATTTGCTAAGTGTATGACTAGAGAATTTGAAATGAGCATGATGGGAGAGCTTAAGTATTTCCTTGGTTTACAAATAAAGTAAAGCAATGAGGGCATATTCATCAACCAATCCAAATATGCCAAAGATTTAATTAAGAAATTTGGTATGGAAGGATGCAAGAATGCCAAGACTCCTATGAGCACATTAATAAAATTGGACAAGGATGAAAAGGGTAAGAGCATTAATGAAAAGCTTTATAGAGGTATGATCGAATCTCATTTATATCTTACTACATCTAGACCCGATATAATGTATAGTGTTTGCTTGTATGCACAATTTCAATCATGTCCTAAAGAATCTCATTTAAATGCAGTAAAAAAGATTCTAAGATATTTACATGGATCTTTGCATCTAGGTTTATGGTATCCTAGAAATTCATCCTTTTATATTATAGGATATTCAGATGCAGACTATGCTGGTAGTCTTTTAGATAGAAAAAGTACTTCAGGTACTTGTCACTTTATTAGAGAATGCTTAGTTTCTTGGTTTAGCAAGAAACAAGTTTCAGTTGCTCTTTCAACTGCTGAAGCAGAGTATGTAGCAGTTGGTTGTTGTTGTACTCAAATTCTTTGGATAAAACAACAACTTAAGGACTATGGTCATGATATAAACCATATACCTATTAAATGTGACAATACAAGTGCTATAAATCTTTCAAAGAATCCTATTCAACACTCAAGAAGTAAGCATATTGACATTAGACACCACTTTATTAGAGATCATATTCAATATGGAGATGTTGCATTAGAATTTATAAGCACAGAAAATCAATTGGCAGATATTTTTACTAAGTCTCTAAATGAGGAAAGATTTAATTTCATTAGAAGAGAACTTGGTATGATTGATGGATTAACCTTGTGATTACTAAATTATTAAATCTTAATTGATGATCTTAATTATGTATCATATCACTAGATATAAGGTAGTAATTTTGATGAAAACTTATGTTATAAGGGATAAAATCTTTATTGAAATGATTTCGTCTTGTTTTTAGGACTTAATTTTATTTGATGAAAATTTTAGGGGAGTCACGCCCGTGACATATGTTCATGCCCTAACTTATATAGCCAAAAGAGGTAGTGTCATTCACGACTTGATTCACGACATTGTTCACGGCTTCAAGTGGTGAAACTTATATTCATGGCTTCATTCACTCCCGTAAAAAGACCTGTTCATGCCCGTGACAAATTTTCACGCCCTTGAACCTTTACACCCCCAAAACTCACAGAGGCGTTCACGCCTTGAATCACGACTTGCTTCACGGGCATAAGTAGTGAAATTCAATCTTTCACGCCCGTGACTATTGTTTCACCCCCGTGAAAGTTCATCATTCACGCCCGTGAACATATTGACGCCTTTATTTACGGGTAGAGTACTCCTTTAGTACATCGTGAACACGACCATTCACGCCCATGAACAATCATTTCACACCCGTGCATATAAGAGAACAACTAGTTATTTTTCTCATTTCAACCTTTCAACTCCTTGAAAGCACTCTCATTTACACACATTCAATGAGTTATTCAAGATTCCGGCCCCCAAGTCACAAAATTTTCCTATAAATACCATCAAAAGTCCATTCCTTCATCAAAAATCATACTCTTTTAGGTTTTTTATCAAATTTCTGTCAAATATTTTTCTCAAAACTCACAAAGTTAACTTCTTTAACTCAAATGGAGACTGCCTCATCAAAGGAAAAAAGAAAGAAGTCTCATGCACCCAGGAGGTACGCAGATTACCTCATGAACAGAATTCTAGAGCAATGCCATCCCCGGTACTCTACATTGAAGAAAAGGCCTCTCCTTTCATCGAGGTACTTTGAATGGCAAACCATCCAAACTCTCAGGCTAGAAACGACAATGACAGAGCAACTCCAGGCCTATCATTTGAATGAATTTGTGAACATTCACCAGCCCACATTGAGGGAGCCAACACTGGAATTTCTTAGCACTCTACAAATGTCACCTACTGGAATTGTGAAATTCCAACTCTGTGACAAACCAAACAACCTCAATGCCACTGAATTTGGAGAATTATTCAACTTACCATCGAATGGCATCCTCAATGACAACGAAGTAGAATTCTTCGCCACTCGAGCTTGGACCCATTTTCGCACCGATTGCAGCTGGGATGTCAAGAAGACCAAGAGCACTCATCTTAGGTGCCCAGTGCATAAATATTTGCATAGGTTCCTGACCTATAGCATATTCGCTCGGGGAGAAAGCAATGTGACCATCAGGAAATTGGAGCTCTTCCTATTTGAGATGGCTAGAAGAGGGCTCACGGTGGCACTCTCTAGATGGTTTGCAAACCATCTTCTGTCCATTGCCACCAAACCCACAGGAGATATACTGATTGGTGGTTATGTCACCAACATAGCCTTGAAGCTTGGCTATTTGAAGTTGGATGAGCATCATTTCAATCTCATCCCTGGGCATCCTCGAGATCGATTGGATGTCGAGTCCTTTATAAAAATGGGAGCGGCTGTCAAAATTGTTCACGAGAACAATATTTTCTACCGCTTCACAGACACTGCTGGGGATATAATATGGGAAGACAATGATATGGAGGATTTCAAAGCCGACCTCCAAGGGATCCAATAAAAGAAAAGGGCTCGGGTTGAGGAAGCACCTTCAGTGGCTAAGCAGGACATCGGTCAATCCTCGGCTTCCACACTGAATATAGCGCAGTAGGTGGTTGACCTCTTAGCACCACGTTTTGAGCAGCTGCAGGCTTCGATGGATGAGAGGTTGGAAAACCTCAAAGACTTCATGGAGTCTCGGATGGATAGCCTTAAGGAAGAGGTTGCTAGACTTCGAGATAGGATGTCTGACTAGATGTTTAGGCTGAGTGTTAGGCTAGATGGTAGCCTAAATTTGGGTGGTTGCTTGTTTATTTTCTTTGTTGTTTTTGTTGTTTTTTGTTTGATTGTATTTCCTTTATGAACTTCAATTAACTTTAGTGTGTATTTTTTTTTATCAAATATATTTGCTTTGTTTATCCATTGGTATCTTTATATTCTTTTTGATTGATGACAAAAGGGGGAGAACCTAGCAATATATTAAAATGAATTATTTGAAACAAAAATAAGAACCTACAAATACATTGACATTGTGTTAGGTTAGAAAAAATTAGAAATTGTCAAACTTTGATTCAAAATTAATATGCAAGTATGAAATTGAGAAATTGAGCTTTATACACATTAGATATATCTTAAGTATACTTTGCATATACCTTAATGCAAGTTACATAAATGAATATGCCATGATATACTTTAAGTATACCTTACATATACATCATGTCTTAAAAATAATTTTGGTATATATTGGATATACTTCACATATAACTTGCATATACTTAAAAACTAGTAAGTTTATTTCAATGCTACATCATTTTTTACAATTCTTGAATTTTATCAAATTTTTATCCTAAGTATCTTTTGAGGGGGAGACTTCTCAAAAGCATATATTGCTAGATTATTTATCACCATCAAAAAGGGGGAGATTGTTAAACCTTGAGAGGTATTTCCGTCATTGTGATGATAACAAATAAAATAGCAATATTGTATTTAACATACTTGTTTTCTAAAGTCTATTAAATAGGGTATGGAATAAAATAGCAAGAATGAAGATTGGAAGAATAATCCTTGAAAGACAAAATTAAGGAAGTAGCATGTTCATGTCGGTGACCCTATGTGTCACTCCCGTGAAAGAGCTAACCGTTACCAAAACCAGCATTTGAAGTTCACGACCATGAAGGATGAACAAACCGTGAAATGGACATTTAAGTCACGCCCGTGAATTAAAATATCATGTCCGTGAATGTTGATGGCATGTTCATCCAGAGAGCTTCACTACCAAAGTCACCACGTGGATCACGGCTGGGAAGTTTGTCACGCCCGTGAAGATGTATGTCACGCCCGTGACCCAATGTTTCAAAACATTCCAGAGAGCTTCATGACCAAGGTCACCACTTCAGTTACCGCTTGGGAAGAAATGTCACGCCCGTGACAAACATAGTCATGCCCGTGAATGATGAAAGAGAAAAATGTCAGGCGCAGTTTTTTGGTTGGTACAACGGCTAGTTTCATATTAAATGCACCCTAACGGCTATAATCAGCCATGGGAGTATAAATGCAAGTCATTTATGCATTCAGTATAATAGGATAGAAAATACTTTGAATCAAAATCTTATTACAAGCTATTTGTACATTCAATACTTTGAGAACTAATATATATTCTCTGTAAAAATCTTTTTGCTCTTCATTCATTGAGAAATAAAGATTTGCAAGTGTTTCTCTTTGTAATCATTTATTACTCAAGTGAGTTTTGGGTATTTCTAGGTTAAGAGTAGAACACTTGTATGGGTTAGTTGTGTGAGCCTTTAAAACACAAAGTAAAGGTTATTTGTGTGAGCCTGTAAAACACAAAGTAAAGGTTGTTTATGTGAGCCTGTAAAACACAAGATAAAAGGTTGTTTGTGTGAGCCTGTAAAACACAAGGAATTGGTTATTGTGTGAGCCATTAAAACACAAGGGATTTCTGGGTTAGGTGTAAGCCATTGTGAGAAACACAATAGTTGGGAGTGAGCTTGTAAAACTCCATTGTAACACTTAGTGTGTTAGTGAAACACCCAATTGCGATTGAGGAGAGAAATACGATTTGTTAACACCCGAACCTCTATAAAATCCTTGTGTCAAATTTCTCTATCCCTCCTAAAATTAATTTTTTATTTCTACACTTTAAAGTTCAATTTTTGAAACTCCAATTCAACCCCCCTTCTTGGCCTAATATCTGGGAAACACTTGGTTTACAAGAAGGTTAGTGGATGTCCAATCATATTTCTTGTGTTATATGTAGATGACATATTGTTAATGGAAAATGATGTCTCAGCCTTACAATTAGTCAAAATTTGGTTATCCAATAATTTCTCTATGAAAGACCTTGGAGAAGCATTCTATATTTTAGGGATAAAGATCTATAGAGATAGATCTAAAAGATTGCTTGGTCTTTCACAGTCTACATACCTAGATAAGATGCTAAAAAGGTTTACCATGGAGCAGTCCAAGAGGGGATATATTCCCATGACCCATGGGATTACTCTCTCAAAGTCTTTGTGTCCAAAGACACAAGATGAGAGGACACACATGAGTTTGATTCCATATGCTTCAGCTATAAGATCAATCATGTATGTTATGATATGTACAAGACCCATGTATCATATGCTCTAAGTGTCATGAGTAGATACCAATCGGACCTTAGTGAGGGTCATTGGGTGGCTGTCAAGAATATCCTTAAGTACTTAAGAAGAACTAAGGCTGTATTCTTAGTACATTGAGATAGAGATCTTACTGTAAGCGGGTATACCGATGCCAGCTTCCAATCTGACAAGGATGACTCAAAATCTCAGTCAGGTTATATATTCACACTAAATGGTAGAGCAGTTAGTTGGAAGAGTTCCAAACAGGAAACGACTGCTGATTCCACAACCGAAGCAGAGTACATTGCAACTTCTGAAGCAGCAAAGGAAGCAGTTTAGATAAAGAAATTCATCACAGAACTTGGAGTGGTTCCCAACATTATTGATCCAATACAATTGTATTGTGATAATAATGGAGCCATTGCACAAGCAAATGAACCACGGTCTCATCACAGATCCAAACATGTACTCAGAAGATACCATTTGATTAGAGAAATCATTGGTAGGAATGATATAAAGATAGAAAGAATGCCCACTGATCAGAATATTGTTGATCCTTTAACTAAACCACTTCCCCAAAAGAGATATGATTCTCATGTACTCGCCTATGGAATTAAATACAAAGGCGATTGGCTTTAGCGCAAGTGGGAGATTGTTAGAGGAGTGCTCTAAAGGCAATCACCTTTAGCACTTATTGTACAAATTTATTTGATTAATAAAAGGCTTTTTCATTAATTTGATGTTCATTTGATATATGAATTGATAAGTGATCTTAAATCAATTAATGAAGTCCTTGATACCTAACATAGCATGAAGGAAATCATGATGAGATCATGATATTGAGATTATTATAATGTGTAAATATGTTAGTTTCAAAATTATCCCTAGTCATGGGATTAATGAGATGGGACATTATTAATCCAGACAGACTAGCACATGTTACACTCCTTGAGTCGATCGAGTAGTAGATCTCATTGGATGACCAACTATGAGACAATCATATGGTGCAAGTATATCCCCTAATGATTGTCTATGAGATAATCACATGGATAATCTATTCAAATGTCAATGATAGCCTCATCATAGCAATGGTGCAAGTATCCTCAGACTTGAGGTACTCAAGAATATCTTGAATATTGATTCTGTATTTTGACATTATTCCTTGTTTCCTCAAAGAGGTATCTCATAGGGTGGTGATTGGATGCAGCTTGAGGTATTCGAAGGTAATTGGGTAACCAACAAATGATTCACCACTCTTGATAGAAGGAGTGTATACCCATGGCCTCTTGTCGTGGTCATTACTCAGGAATCTCTGGCTGGAGTGGAAATGTCATAAAGATAGTCTTCAATGACATATCTAATAGAGTAATGAGCCTCAAGGAAAAGAACTAACATTACTTGGACTAGACGTGACGTAGGCAGTCTAGTGGGAGTTGACACATGTCCATACTCTGAACCAAATGGGGTATAGAATGGTGAAATGAATAATTGCACAGAAATTGTCTATGGAAAGGTTTGTAGTCAAACCACTGACTTTCCAGTCAATTGCGGGTCATGATGTGTTGCTAGATACTGCTCATGACCTGCTTAAATTAATTGTTAATTTAAGTGGCCAACATAATCAGGAACCTAATGGGTCACACACATTGAAGATATGAAGAATGAGTAAAATGGTCTTGGATAGGATCCAAAATATGAGAGAATTATTTTAGGATGGATCGCGATGAGATCGCACAAAAAAATCGTTTGGGTGTGTCACAGGCCCGCGCAAGCTAGGCAGCGGGCCAGCTGGGCTGCCCAACAGCAGGCCCAGCGCGCCTGCAGCTTCCCATCCGTTGGCCAACGGCTGTTTTTGGCCTTAATTAGGCCAATTACTATTCATTTGTTTCCATTTTCTCCATTTTTGACTTTTCATCTTATTTTTGAATTTGATTCAAATAAAAAAGATATCAAATGGCAGAAAATAGACATGAAAATATTTTTTATGAAAACGTTTATTTTTAAGACAACAAAAATTCTCTCAAGAACACTTTCGAAGCTAGCACTTTGAATTTGTTCAAACCATTTCTCTTGATAGTTTCTTCTTCATTCTTCGCATGGATTATCATTAGAGACATCCTAGTGTGGAATGTTGTAGTTTGCTACAACTCAACAAAGTGAAGATTTGAAGAACAAATAAAAATTACGAGGTATAATTTTTAACATTTGCATTTATATAAATTAGTTTTAATGGTACAAGTATGATCTTTTGGTTTGGGTTTTGAAAAATTTTATTTTTTGCTGCGTTTATGAATATGATTCATTCTTCAAAACCCTACATGTACATGGAAGAAAGTTTGCGGCAGATTTGATAGAGTAGCCTTTTTAGGATTTTGATGCCATTTTGGCCATGGATTGGCTTACATGGGATGGGATAGTTGTTGACTGCAAAGAAAAATTTGTGATGTTGAAAACACCTAAATAAGCAGATGTGAAAGTGAAAGGTGACTTGTTCCCACAGCCTCCATGAGTTATTTTAATGATGAAGGTAGAGAAAATTTTGAGTAAGGGATGCAAAGACTTTTTGGCTCATATTGTTGACACTAGAAAGGGAGGTCCAAAACTTTGAGATATCCCTACTGTAAATGAATTTCTAGATGTATATTCTGAAGATATATAGGGGCTACCACCTTATAGAGAGGTTGAGATCTCTATAGAGCTCACCCCAAGAACAACACCAATATCTGTAGCGCCATACAGAATGGCACCATTAGAATTGAAAGAACTTAAAGCTCAGCAAGAATAATTCTTAGAGGAGGGGTATATTAGGCCAAATGTATCTCATTGGGGTGCACTAGTGTTAATTGTGAAAAAGAATGATGGGTCTATGAGACTATGCATAGACTACAGATAGTTGAACTAGGTGACAATCAAGAATAAATATCCATTACCACATATCAATGACCTCTTTGATTAGTTAAAGGGTGCAAGTGTGTTTTCAAATTTTGATTTGAGATCAGGTTTCCACCAGCTGAGAGTTAGGGCAGAAGATATAGCCAATACAACATTCAGAACTAAATACGGGTACTATGAATTTTTAGTTATGCCTTTTGGAATAACCAATGCTCTAGTAGTTTTATGGACTTGATGAACAAGATATTTAGACCCTACCTAGACTAGTGTATTGCATTCTTCATTGATGATATTTTGGTGTATTCTAAGACACCTAACGAGCATGATCAGCACCTAAAAATAGTGTTACAGACACTTAGCGAGCATAAATTGTATGTGAATTTTGGCTTGATGATGTAGCTTTTATAGGACACATTGTGTCATCAAATGGTATACAAGTTGATCCTAGCAAGGTAGAGGCTATTATGAGTTGGAAGCCTTCCCACAATGTTACAGATATTAGAAGTTTTCTTGGATTAGCTAGTTACTACAGGAGGTTTGTTAAAGGATTTTCTATGATTACTTTTCCTTCAACCAGACTACTAAGAAAAAATTTGAAATATAAGTGGACTAAGAAATGCTAGGAGAGTTTTGATAGTTTGAAGAAGATGTTAACAGAGGCTTCAATTTGCTTTAGCCAATTCCTAAAAAGGAGTTTGTCATCAATAGTTATGCTTCTCACAATGGGTTAGGGTGTGTTATGATGTAAGAGGGTAAGATCTAGATAGCTGAAGGTGTGTTATGATGTAAGAGGGTAAGATCTAGATAGCTGAAGATACATGAGAAGAATTACCCCACACATGACTTAGAGCTGGCGGGCATTATCTTTGCATTGAAGATATGACATCACTATCACTATGGGGAGAAATGTTATATCTATATAGACCATAAGAGTCTAAAATACCTTCCTACATGGAGAGATCTTCATTTGAGATAGAGGCGGTGGTTAGCGCTGATAAAATTCTATAACTGTGTTATTGACTACCACTCAAGCAAGGCCAATGTAGTGGCTGAAGCATTGAACAGTAACATAGTGGCCTGGTTACACATCTGGCCTATGATGAATCAAGAGATTATTGATGCACAGGGGTAGGATAGTAAGCTAATTGAGATGGTTGAGTTGGTATCTAAGGGGGGCGAGACCTAGTTACATAGTTGAGACTGATGACAGATTATAATACCAGGGCTATTTATGAGTGCCTAGTATTGTTGAACTGAGATAGAAAATATTACAAGAAGCATATGAGACCAGGTATAATATACACCCGAGAAGTACAAAAATGTATCATGACCTGAAGAGTAAGTACTGGTGGGTAGGTATGAAATGAGATATCACAAAGTATACAACTAGATGCCTAACTTGTCTGTAGGTCAAGAAAGAACATCAAGTACCATCAGGACTACTGCAACCTATTATTGTACCAAAATGGAAATGGGAGTAGATTACTATGGACTTTATGAGTGGGCTATCAGTAAATTCTAGGAAATATGATGTTCTATGGGTTATAGTGGATAGGCTTATGAAGTTAGCTCACTTCATGCCTATCAGGAGGGAGTTCCCTTTGAACTAGCTAGTAGACCTTTATGTTAATGCGATAGTATGACTACATGGAGTGCCAGTCTCCATTGTTTTAGACAAGGACCCTAGGTTTACTTCTCAATTTTGGGGTAGTTTGTAGAGAGCTTTGGGTACCAGGCTCAGCTTTAGCATAACGTTTCACCCCCGGATAGATGAGCAATGAAAGAGGGTCATACTAATCCTAAAAGATATGATGAGGAGTTGTGAGATTGAAATAGAAGGTAAATGGGATAAATATATTCTATTGATGGAATTTGCTTATAATAATAGGTATCAGTCTAGTATGGAGATGGCTCCTTATGAGACACTATATGGCAGGAAGTGTCGAACACCTTTATGTTGGACAAAGCTCAATGAGGGATGACTAGTGGAGCCAGACTTAGTACAGGAGATAGAGGAAAAGGTACAAATTATCCAGGATAGATTAAAGGCATGATCTGATAGAAAAAATTCTTATGCATATCTCAAGAGAAGAGATATAAAGTATGCGGTGGGAGAGAAGGTCTTCCTTAAAGTTTCTTTATTGAATAAGATATTGAGATTTGGAAATAAAGGCAAGTTAAACTCAAGATTCATTGGTCCTTATGAAATTTTAGTGAGAGCAGGACCAGTTGCTTACAGACTCGCATCTCCATGTTGAAGAGATACAAATCAGATCCTTCTCATATTGTTTCAATTGATAACATTTACATCATATCGGATTTAACATATAAGGAAAAACCAATTCAGATTCTAGCTAGAGAAATCAAGGAACTCAAGAACAAAGAATTACCATTGGTCAAAGAATTATAGAGAAACCATGCAATAGAAGAGGCTACATGGGAAGGTGAAGAGGTGATGAAAGCCTAGTATCTACAACTATTCAGATACAGTACACAGGTAAGTTTGACAACAAAATTTCTCTAAGGGGGAGATAAATGTAACACCCACAAGTTAGGGCCTAGAAGTTAAATGTTTAAAAAGGAATATTAAGGGTATATGGGAAGTATATGTGTGGTTATGAGTATTAGAAAACCTAAAATAATGAAAAAATAGGAAAAAATGAAGTTTACAATGTTCACGCCCATGATAGAGTTAATCACAGCATTGAATATCGCAAAATTCAATTTCTGAACCTGAGGATTTTCACGACCGTGACACTATGGTTCACACCCATGAAGCCCTTTAGGTTTATGCAAAATAGTTTTGTATTTTGATAGAAATGCATGCAATTTCAATCTAAAACCCTAGCCACAACACTTTGAAACCTCAGAAATAGATTTCACCTCATTCCCTTTTGATTATGATTTATTAAACACGAAATCCCCACCATAAAAAAGGTTGAAACATATTAAAAATAAAGATTTCAACATAAAAATTGAAGTCATAATCTAAGGAGGATTAAAACATAGTTTGAACTCTATTGTCAATTTGTAATTGTCAAAACAGAAGTAAAGGAGAATATTTTTCATTAATATTTGATTGTTTCGATTCATTTTAATTGGAGAGTTAGATTTATAGGCTTAAAATCAATGAAAAGTTAAGGTTTGGATAGTTTATGGCTTAAATAGATACAATGGAAGAAATATAACATAATATGGTCTTTATTTTTGTGTTAGGGATTGAGATCGACGGTGAAAAACCCCTACCAAAGGCAGTAGACATGAGAGTATCAAGTTTTAGGGCTCTAATTAATTAGGCTTGTACATATACATATTTTAATTCGAACATATTAGGCTTGTGATATGAATTATGATTCTAGTATGTTAAATGGCATGAAATGTTGATATACTAGTTGTTAGTATTGAGGTAAATGACTTGTAATATTTTAAAATGCATATTAAGATTGATATGTTGATAATTGAGTATGAATTGTTGTTAGGATGTTGACAAATAAGGCATGAAGCCTAGTTTGATTGATTGAATATGATAATATACATGTGCATTGTTGATTTTATATTATGGAATATTGGAAGTGTTGATAGAGTGGCAAACATTAGTTAGATTTAGTACATTGCGTGTTGTGTGTGGAATTGGTTGAAAACGATGTGGAATTATGTTTTTATTTGATCTGCCATGCTCATGAAGTTAAGTTTCACCTTGTGAATGTATGAACATAGTATGGTCATGCCCATCAAGTAAAACTTCATGCCCATGAATGTATGAAATCATATGGTCACACCCGTAAACAAATATTCACGCTCGTGAATGATCACAAAGCTAGTCACGGGTAGACAACCCATGATAGAACGTTTCACGCATGTGAATATATCATTCACCCCTGTGAATGCCCTGTATCCAAAATATGTGTAAATGGATTTATGTGATAGAAACTATTTGAGCATGATATAGACACATTTGGCATGATTAAATGAGATTATATACTATATAATGACATGATTAAGGAACTTGGTTTCGCACTAGGTCCTATGAATTACAGGATATGATGTTATGATTATGTGAAACATTGGAATGTGACATAAATGATGTAAATATCCAAAAATTAAAAATATATGTCCATTATCTATACGAAGACTAGCTAGGATAGGTGGCATGCCATTAAGGGGGTTATGGTACCGTAGAATATTTATGCACGAAGATTTTATATTTACTCATAAGGGTAGCTTAAGCTTGGGTAAGAGTGCTCCTTATTTGAGATGCGAAATTTGCATATATGCATTCAATTATTATGTTTACTCATCAGGGTGGCTTAAACTCGGGTAAGAGTTCTTTTGATTTGAGATGTAGAATCTGCAATACAGACATATACAAATAGTGAGCAAGGCAGCTTAACCTTGAGTAAGAGCACTTTTATTTCACAACCCGCATTTGGGTAGTCCATGTCTAGAGTATTGGGCTAAGAAACCATAAATTGGTAACACAATACATCGAAATTTCTCATTTGGGGTACATCTCATCATGTTGAGTACCCTCTATGTCCTTTTCAGCCATGTCTTAGCTTCTACTAGGTCTGTTGTGTCATTGAAATCGGTTGCATCTTGTTTCCTCAGCTTGTCATAACGTCTTTCCTTGTACGTATCAGGACCATATACAAGTGATTTAGGTCCCAATTGCGCGTGACCGTAGTGGGGTGTGTTGGTTCAATCAGAGTCTAAATTTGAACCCATAAAAAAAGGACTAATAATAAGGAAAAGCAATTAAGGATATTATTATTTGGGAATTAAAAAGATTAGTGCTAGAGATGGAAAAAAAATAAAATTACCTTACGGACAAAATCAGTATTATGGCAATTATTGGGGGAAAAGTATGAAAATGAGGAAATTTGTGGCAAATAAGGAATTTCTCAAAATTAAAAGTTAATCAAAATTAATTAATTTAATGAACCAATAGAAATTAGGATTAAGTTTAATTAATGGGGCCCACTCCTTAATCACATTATAAAAGTCAAAAAAGGAAGAATTCTACATTCGTCCGCCGAAAATATCTAACTCATCTTCTTCCTCTCTTTCACCCTTTGTCCCATCCACCTACGCCTCCAAAAGCTTCCATTTTTTCTTGAATTTGAGCTTGAAAAGGAGAGAAAAAAATAAGGTTTGAGAGATAAAAATTCAGAAATTAAAGAGTTATTGCTATAAAAGGAGCTAAAGAGCAAGAAGGAAGGAAAAAAAAAGAAAAGAAAAGGGAGAAGTTTTAGGTGAGTTTATTTTTCTTAAATTCAACTTTTTTTCCTTCCATTTGAGACCCATAAGTATGATAGATATGATTAGGATTGGTAGATTAAGGTTATTTGCCAAGATATGAACTAAAATTTGAGATTTGTAACTAGTTGAAGAAAAGTGTAGCTGAACCTTTAATTAATGATAATTGATGTTAGCTAATTGTTTATGACTTAAAAACTAAAGAAAGATAACTCCAATGGAAGAATGAGGGGCTTCCTTGGTTAAGTTAATTTGGGAAAAATTGAAATTGTCCTAGGAGCAAAACAATTGGTGATAAATAAAGTGTGATTTCAGTGTAGATTTGAAGAAAATAAATTGGAAACTGTGAAAAGGTTTTTGAGTGGCCATGACATATAAAGAAGGAAATTTAACTTTAGTAAATTTTGGCTAAATTAAAGTATAAAACATATTAGGAGCATTAAAATTTCATGTAGGGATGAAAAGCTTTTATAATGGATGATAGAAATGAGATATGGTATGCTTGTGTACGAAAACCAAGTGATCAGATGAGAGGCCCTCAAGTGGATGACAAAGGCAAGGAGAAAGAAAATTAGTAAGGGGAGGAAAAGAAGGAAAAAGGGAAGCTCCAAGGCTGATTAGGTATGTGCTTCATTGATAAAAATCTTACATGTTGTTCAAATGTGTGTAATTATGTATTAAGATTTTATATGAATGTGGTTTGATATGGAATGTGATTAGTTGTTGCTTTTGATGTTTTATATGGTAATGAGACTAAATGGTGTGCAATCATTAAGATATGTGAATGTAATTTTGATATGCAAACTTTGGAATAAAAATGAACGCATTTGATGGATCTAATTAATAGTTAAGGTTATGCTAGCTAATTACCCCTGCTGTAGAAATTTTGGAATAGTCTTGACTATTTTGTTCATAACTCATGCTCTGGTAATGCTATTGAGGTGAATTTAGTTGTAAATGAAATTGGACTCATAATTCTAAAACTTTCATTCACAACCTAAGACCAAATTCTAATTTCAAATGGGTTAAAAATTGGACACAAAACCCCGAACTTGTAGGTACCCAAAAAATACTGGATAAAATTAATGGAATGCCTTTCAGTAAAAGGGCCATAACTTTTGATATAAAACATGGATTTGAATGCTTTTTTATGCATCTTAAAGATGAGACATTAAAATACAAAATATTAGAAGAGTATAACTTCAATTTTGAATTATAAATGGGCTCAAAATGAGGCTCAAAATTAGGACAGAAATCTACCATAGACAAAAATGTGATTTATTGGGCTTGTGCATGTAGTATCATGAATATATATAGTAATTATTGTGAATTTTGACTTCAATTGTAATTATAAATGTTAAATAAATTATTTATGCATGAGGTACTAATGCAATAACAATGTAAATAAATAATAAAAATAAATAAAAGTATATGTAAAAATTTAACATAACTATTATTCTTGAAAATATCGTGAATAAATATAAAAATAGTTAAGCCCTAAGACACCTAATCTAGAACTAGAATAAATAATAGTTTGACATAACAATCAGGGGAGTTAAGGTACTCGGTGCCAAATATAAAAGCTGGTAATGCCAAATTTATAAATGCACTCGATGCAAAATTATTAAGCCGGTAATGACAATATTGCAAAAGGCGATAATGACACTATTATGAAAGCGCTTAGCGCAATATTTTATAATCCAGTAATAGCGACCTCTTTATCCCTATTAGTTAGTTTGGTTATAGGTATTATGGGCACAAGAAAAATGAAAAATAACAATAATATAAAAGTATGTCATTTTGATAAATTTTATGTGGAATTAGAATTGTTAAATATGAAATTTTTTATGAAATTTATTTATTTTTTCATATAATTATTTATTTTATGCCTTATTTATGAAATTATTAATTGACATTTAAGAAAATATATGTATGTAAAATTTTTATCCTTAAAGCACCACTAAACTAGTAGCTTAGCACGGGTGGTTTCCTCTAGCGTAGGTTTTAAAAGGTAGCCGTAGATAGTAAAATTGTCAGAAGAAGAATGGTACCTAGATGAAAGTAGCTAAAAGCTTTGGACTTATTTTTGGTATATTTTATAAAAAACTTTGTAGATTAAATTATAGTTTTTATCTCATCTAGTATGTATCGGGGATGTATAACTGTAGTGTAATGGATATAATTGGATATAAAATAATATATTTTATAAATAAATAAAATTTTAAATATCAATATTAGTAATAAATTTATTTTAGTGTTTATAATATTTCTACAAAAAAAAGTTACTTCATTTAGCTAAGCTTATGAGACAGTTAATCAGGTAATGCTCACTTACTTTGCAAAACTAAAATGGGGTAAAGCGGTGTTACAACTTTTGCATGGGATGACTATGATGTATGTGCTGGAGCCTTAGCTCCTACTGTTGGTTGATCTCTATGTAAATGAGATGATACCTCATGAAAATGCATTTCGGCTGGCCTTTCCCTCCTTGGTGAATCATGTCCTATAATGGCCATAAAATTAATAGAAATATAGCACTACATAATGCTCAACATATATGATGCATATGTTATCATGCTCTTATGCATATGCATGTTCCCATGGAACCTATAGCTCTGATGCCAAAAATGTAGCATAATACCTTATGCATTTCAGTAAAACCTATCCTTATTTCAAATAATCACATATAGCATACTAACAAGACATAAGATCTTGTTAACAGTGATAACAAATTATTTTTTCATCATATCCTGTAATATCATTCAATGACTTTTCAAGTCAACATTAAAAGGTTTCAGCATAATATAATATATCACATCTATTAAAACTTAACTTTACATCTGAAGGATTATGGGTTGCTTCCATTTATACATTTCAAAACTAATCTAGAGTGACGATACATGTTCAAACATATAAGTCCAAACTACATATGACATGTTTTCATGCTCATGTGGAATGCAAGGAGAGAGAGTTATGAAGCTCAACCGGTGACCTGTGTTCCATGTCTTCTATATGCTGCTCAAAATAAACTATCACTTTCCTTTTCCTGAAAAATGATGCAATTTGATGAGTTGCGGCTCAATGAGAGTAATCATCAAACATGCTCTAAAGTACCAAGCAACTCATAGTAACAAATCACAAATCCAATGCATATCACGTATTCCATTTCATTCATCAGAATCATAGAGTTACCAGTAAAATTGAAGCATATCATCATTAGTCTTTACATATACATATGGTTTGCTTATTTCATTTTATAGTGACCAAGTTAAATAACATTGCCCCAGATGTCCATGTGAAAATTTTCCATGTGAACATTTGCATTTGCTAGTTAGCTTGATCATTTGTTTCATTTGCACATTTGTTGGGCCATAGGCTTTTTCTTTTGCTTTACAATATGGATTAACTAGTCACAATGCCCATTTAGTCCATATGCATATTCATTTGTAACTAAGAATTCATCAACCATTGTATCTTTATCACATATACCATACATATATCACATATATACCACATATGCCATACATATACTTCACATATACTATACATAAACCATGTATATATCACGTATGCGAAACATATATCTCAAATATACTACACATATACCACTTATATGTGCCACATATGTCACAAATTATGCATTATCTTATTGTCATGATCAAATCATGACAATCATATGAATCACATAACCATAAATCATCTCACATATCACATAGTAAGCAATATTTATATCCACTAAAGAAATCGTTTGATAACTATACTCACCTTTGCCTTTTGATTCTGACCCTTAACTTATTGTCTATCCCCTCCTTGTGGGTCTTCAATATATTGTGAGCCTGATATGGAAATATAATCGATTAATTTATAACTTGAGGAACTCAATGTGGCTTAAACAAATTAATGTGCATAGTTCATATATGTAATTAGGATTTTTCCTATGGGATAGTGTGACCTTATCAGACTGATTAGCCAATAATTTTTTTAGAATTGTCCAATTTATTTGATTCTTGTTTCTGATTATATTATATATAACATACTAAAATTGCAGAGAAATTAGAGCATTGTATAATGTTTGGTGGAATTTCCAATTGTGTTATGTTTTCTGTCCTGTTTCTACCCTTTGGCAGTTTTAGGGTATCAAATCTGGTCCTTCATATCTTACAATTTGTAAGTCTTATTAAAATGAAACTTGGGAGGGACTTACATAGGTTAAAATGGAACATTTTATATGTTTAAAATTTTTATCAATTATGTCTCTAAGGTTCTCAAATTATAAGAAACATTTCACTGGTTCGGAACAGAGTTAGCTTTCAGACCAGTATGACTTGTGAAGGCCCTATCTCACCCTATACATAACATATTAAGGTGATAATTATACTAAAAGTTAGCTAAGACATAAATATATAACTTTAATGATTTGATAATTTACATAATCGATATCTATGGAGCTTAAAATGGCCAAATAATTTGCTAGATCTGCCTAGGGCACTAAGCAGGTAGTTCAAACTATAGAATAGTCATGGTTTCATTCACCATAAATCAACATACACAAGAAATATTAACCTAAAATTTGGTATACATATATATATATAACACATATATCTACAACTTTTATGTTTTTACCGTGCTACAATACTGGCTCTTGCATATTCAATACTAAAGAGCACATAGCTAACTCAGCTAGAATTCACACTCGGACTAGTTCCAATAAGATGCCAATATCTTTTCGTACACACAAAATTTTGAAAATATATTTATATGGACATAAACTTAAGACATAAAAGATCAAATTTAATTTTTTAAACTTTTCCATAATTAGTTTCTATTGGTATCAAAATCGAGTTTCAAAACACTACTACAACTTAACCCTAACATCTCAAACAATACTGCCAGTGAAATAAGAAAAAAAATAAGGGATCAATTTGCTAAAAAATCTAAGTGAAATAAGAAAAAAAATAAGGCTAGAATGATGGAAGAAGGAGAAGAAACGAACCTGAAGTGGGGAGGCGGAATGATGAGGAGGAAGATAAGGTCCACTTCCCACCTCCTCACTTTGTCCTTCTCCCATTTTATTTCTTCCTTTCTTTTCTTTTTCTTTTTCCTTTGTTTCTTTTCATTTTTACTTTATTAATTCAATATAATAATTTTATTCACATAAATTTTAATTTCATGTCACCTTAACTAAATTATAAAATGGACACGTGCAATTCGACACAAGTGCAAAATAGTCAGCCACGTAGCTAGTGCATGTCGTGAACTTGTCTCTATCAAAATACATATAAAATGCACATCTTCAAGTGAAATTTATGCAAATTCATATGTGCAAATAAATGCATTTAAAAATGAATATGTTGAAAATTGAGAGTATTACAATTCTCCCCTCATTTTAAAGATTTTGTCCTCAAAATTTGATACCTGAAAATAGGTGTGGATATTGCCTTTTCATATTTTCTTTTGTTTCCCATGTTGCCTCTTCTAGTAAATGGTTATGCCATAGTACTTTAACTAAAGGTATTTCTTGGTTTCTTAGCTGTTTAGTTTTGTATCTGATGATTTCCACTAGTTCCTCAACATAACTCATATCATCTGCTATCTCGATGGCTTGATCTTTAAGTACTTGTGTAGGATCTGACCTGTACCTTCTAAGCATGCTTACATGAAACACATTATGAATTTGAGCCATCTCGGGTGGTAAAGCCAATTTGTATGCCAATGGGCCAACCTTCTCAAGAATTTCATAAGACCCTATGTACCTTAGGCTCAATTTACCCTTTTTGCCAAATCGAATTAATCCTTTCCATGGAGATACTTTTAGAAATACTTTTTCACCTAACTCATATTTCATCTCCCTTCTATGCTGATCAGCATAACTTTATTGTCTGTCCTGTGGTACCTTTAGCTTATTCTTGACAACCTTGATCTTATCCACTATGTCTTGTTCTATCTTTGGCCCTTCTAATGCACGTGCTCCTTCTTCATCCCAAATGATGGGGCTTCTACACTTTCTGCCATACAATGCCTCATATGGTGCCATCTGGAAACTGCTATGATATTGATTGTTGTATGCAAATTCTATCAATTCTATATATTCATCCCAAGCTCCTTTGAATTCCATAGAACAGACTCTGAGCATTTCTTCTAATGTCTATATAGTCCTCTTTGATTGTCCATCAGTTTGAGGGTGGAATGCAGTGCTTAGTTCAATTTTATTCCCAATGCATCTTGTAGACTCACCCAACAATGTGAAGTAAACCATGGATCTCTATCATATACAATAGACAATGGAATACCATGTAATCTAACTATCTCATTCACATATAATTTTGCCAAATTCTCAAGTGTAAAGCCCCATCTAATAGGCAGAAAATGCACTGACTTGGTTAATCTATCAATAATTACCCATATTGCATCATTTTTCTGTGGAGTTCTTGATAAGCCATAAACAAAATCCATCATTATTTTCTCCCATTTCCATTCTGGTACAAGCAATGGATGTAGTTTAGCAACTGGTGCCTGTTGTTCAACTTTAATCTGTTGACATGCCAAGCATTTGGAAACATATTCTGCTATGTCTTTCTTTAGCTTGTTATAACGTCTTTCCTTATACATTTTAGAACCATATACTTCATGTTATAGGTTTTCATAGGTTACTTCTGCATGTGATGACTATGATGCATGTGCTGGAGCCCTAGCTCCCGCTGTTGGTTGATCTCTATGTAAATGAGGTGATGCCTCATAAGTATGCATTTCGGCCGGACTCTCCCTCCTTGGTGAATCATGTCCTATAATGGCCCTAAAATTCATAGAAATATGTCACTACATAATGTTCAACATATATGATGCATATGTTATCATGCTCTTATGTATATGCATGTTCCCATGGAGCCTATCCCTGCTCTGATACCAAAAATGTAGCATCATACCTTATGCATTTCAGTAAAACATATCCCTATGTCAAATAATCACATATGACATACTAACAAGACATAAGGTCCTATTAACAGTGATAGTAGTTTTTTTTCATCATATCCTGTAATATCATTCAATGACTTTTCAAGTCAACATTAAGGTTTTCACCACAATATAATATATCACATCTATTAAAACTTAACTTTACATCTGAAGGATTATGGGTTACTTCCATTTATATATTTCAAAACTAATCTAAAGTGACTATACATGTTCAAACATATAAGTCCAAAATATAGATGACATGTTTTCATGCAAGTGTGGAATGCAAAGGGAGAGAGTGATGAGGCTCGGCTGGTGACCTGTGTTCCATGTCTTCTATATGCTGCTCAAAATAAGCTATCACTTTCCTTTACCTGAAAAATGATGCAATTTGATGAGTTACGGCTCAGTGAGAGTAATCATCAAACAAGCTCTAAAGTACCAAGCAACTCATAGTAAAAAATCCCAAATCCAATGCATAACTTGTATTCCATTTCATTCATCAAAATCATATAGTTACTAGCAAAGTTAAAGCATATCATCATTAGTCTTTACATATGCACATACTTTGGTTATTTCATTTTGTTATCACCAAGTTAAATAAACATTGCCCCAGGTATCCATGTGAACATTTGCCACGTGAACATTTGCATTTGCTAGCTAGCTTGATCATTTGTTTCATTTGCACATTTGATGGGCCATAGGCCTCTTCTTTTGCTTTACAATATCGATTAACTAGTCACAATGCCCTTTAGTCCATATGCATATGCATTTGTAACTATGAATTCATCAACCATTATATCTTTATCCCATATGCCTTACATATATCACATATATACCACATATGCCACACATATACTTCACATATAATATACATAAACCATGTATATATCACGTATGCCAAACATATATCTCAAATATACCACACATATACCACTTATATGTACAACATATGTCACAAATTATCCATCATCTCATTATCAAGATCAAATCGTGACAATCATATGAATTACATAACCATAAATCATCTCACATATCACATAGTAAGCAATATTCATATGCACAAAAGAAATCATTTGATAACTATACTCACCTTTGCCCTTTGATTCTGACCCTTAACTTATTGTTTATCCCCTCTTTGTGGGTCTTCAATATGTTGTAAGCCTAATATGGAAATATAATCGATTAATTTATAAGTTGAGGAACTTAATGTGGCTTAAACAAATTAATGTGCATAGTTTATATATATAATTATGATTTTTCCTATGGGGCAGTGTGACCTTATGAGACTGATTAGAAAATAACTTTTTCTAGAATTGTCCAATTTGTGTGATTCTTAATCCTAATTAAAACTACATAAAATTATATACCATAAAAAAATTTCAGGTAAATTCGAGCATTGTACAATGTTTGGTGGAATTTCCAATTGTGTTATCTTTTCTACCCTGTTTCTGCCCTTTGGCAGTTTTAGGTTACCAAATTTGGTCCTTCATATCTTACAATATGTAAGTCATATTAAAATTAAACTTGGTAGAAACTTATATAGGTTAAAATGGAACATTTTATATTTTTACAAATTTTATCAATTATGTCTCTAATGTACTCAAAATATAAGAAAGATTTCACTAGTCCAGAGTAGAATTGGCTTCCATACTAGTATGACTTGTGAAGGCCCTATGTCAGTCTATACATAACATATTAAGGTGATAATTATACTAATGTTTTGCTAAGACATAAACCTATAACTTTCATATTTTCATAATTTATATAATTGATCTCTAAGGAGCTTAAAATTGTCAAACCAATTGCTAGATCTGCCCAGTGCACTAAGTAGGTAGTTCAAACTGTAAAACAGTCATGCATTCACCATACTTCAACATCCACAAGACATATGAACTTGATATTTGGTATACATATATATAACATATATATCTACAACTTTCATGTTTTGACCCCGCTTCATTAATAGTTATATTATATTCAAAACCAAAGAAAATAGTAGCTATCTTAGCTAGGGTTCACACCCGTATTAGTTCCAATAAGATGCCAATATCTTTTCATACACACCAAATTTGCAAAACAATTTATATAACCATAAGCCTAAGACATAAAGAAATAACTTTTACTTTTAAAAATTTTCTAGAATCAATTTCTATGGGTATCAAAATGGAGTTTCAAAACACTGCTACAACTTAACCCTAACAGCTCAAACAACACTAGAACAATGGAGAGAATGTTACTTACCAATAACGAACTTGAAAGGGATCAATTTACTGCAAAACCTAAGTGAAATAAGAAATAGAAAAATTCTAGAATGGTGGAAGAAGGAAAAGAAACAAACCTAAAGTGAGGGAGGCAGAATGATGAGGAGGAAGATAGGGTCCACCTCCCACCTCCTCACTTTTGTCCTTTTCCCATTTTATTTCTTCCTTTCTTTTATTTTTTTTCCTTTGTTTCTTTTCATTTTCACTTTATTAATTCAATCTAATAATTTTATTCACATAAATTTTAATTTCATGTCACCCTTAACTAAATTATAAAATGGACACGTGCAATTCGACACAATTGCAAAATACTCACACACGTAGCTAGTGCATGTAATGAACTTGTCTCTATCAAAATACATGTAAAATGCACATCTTTAAGTGAAATTTATGCAAATGCATATGTCCAAATGAAATGCATGTAAAAATGCATATGTTGAAAGTCGAGGATGTTACACGTATTGTTACTGTGATGATGAAATTACTTGTACAATGTAAGTTTATGAATATGAGATGTGACATTTAATAAGTGAATGCATGATAAAATTTCAATGCTTATATATACCACTAAGCCTTCAGTAGCTTAACATGTGGGTTTTTCTATACACAGTTTTGGAGCCAATAGACCGTTGAGTTGATAAGAAAAGAAGGTAGAGCCAGTCAGAGTTTACCCATATGGGTTCGTTATTTTATCTTATTCATTTTATTATTGATTATTCTGCATGACATAGGATAGAGACAATTTTTCTTGACACATGATTTCAATAAGGATGTGTATTTGATTTTTTTTATTTATGGTTTAATAAGGTTGATCTTGCAATAAGGGCAGTTGTTGCCTAAGCTAAAATATGGTTTGATTTCAGTTGATATCTAGATACATATATGGTTTTAATACATATTATGTCAAATGAATGTTTAAAATTTGCCTAGTGTATAACATGATGATCTTGATATAGAGATAAGTTACAAATTTTTTAAAATTAAGATAGATTTTGTACAAATTCAATTGTGTGACATTCATTTGTGCAACGAGGTTTGCCCTGGCTGTGTAGAAGAGTGTTACAATTTTTCAAATCTTAGGGCAGTCTTTTTTCCAGTGTCGTTTAACACCACACTTAAAGTATTTGCCCTTAGGCTTTACATCCTTCTTGGTGCTAAGTGACTTTTTTCCTGAGGTTTCTTATTTTTCTTCTTTTGGGCCTTGCCTTTTGCCTTTCCCTTTGAAAAAGAATCCTCAGTAAGAAGCAAACATCCTTGAGACTTTTCAGATCTATAAATCTCTTTAGCTGCATGAAGTTCATTCATAAGTTCAACCATGGTTAACTTCATCTTGTTCAGGTAATAGCTAACCTTGAACTAATTGAATGCATTTGGTAGAGATTTGAGCACCATATGAATTTTAGTCTCATCATTAATTTGGGCTTTTTGAATCTTAGCCTCGTTCAAAAATTCAACAATTTTCAACACATGATCAAGAAATCTAGTGTCATTTCCCATTTTTGCATTATAAATACCATGTAATATAGCTTGCATTGCTGATCGTTTGCTCTATTTGAAAATTTGTTCAAGACTAGCCATGATCTTAGCAGTTGTCTCCATAGTAGTCATGTTGTGTCTGGAGAACATTAGAAAATGAGCCTAATATGTATCACTTGGCCATTTTGTTAGCTTTTTACCATTTTTCAGATGGCCTATTGCCCAAAACAATAACCAAGAAGGGGGGTTGAATTGGTTGGAAAATAACATTTTGCTTCAGGAAATTTACCCAAGAATAATCAGTGAGAGTGAAAAAGATATTTGACACACAACATTTATAGAGGTTTGGGTATAAACGAACCATACTCCTCTTCCTTATCTCAATTGGGTATTTCACTAATACTCAAAGTGTTACAAATGGAGTTTTCCAAGCTCACTCCTAATTATGATGTTTTATTACTCTCTTGGCTAACACCTAACCCATAAACCCTTGTGTTTTAATGGCTAACACAATAACCAAATCCTTATGTTTTTAATGGATTATACAAAAATCTTCACAAGTGTTTAACTCACAACCCAACTCACTCAAACTCAATTTTGAGTAATTGATTACAAGAATGAAAATACTTATTGACCAAAATAGCTTAACAAATTGAGCTACAATAGTTTTGACAATAGAGATTATACAAATCATATTTAAATGCTTAATTTCTTATTGTCTACCATTGAGAAGTTCATAAAAGAGTCGTATTTATACTTCATCTGAGAAATAAAATCGTTTTGGATGTAATTAATACAAAACTAGTCGTTGAATCACTTTCCCATTTATGCCTGTCAACATTAAATATGTAGGTTCACAAGTGTGACTATTCTTGGTGAAACCATGACTGAATTGGTGAAGCTGATCGTGGATTCTTCTATCTAAGAATGCACAATCTTTTATGGGTGTGACTATTTCTTCATGGGCGTGACTGTTCTAGCTTCACAGTTTGGCCATTGCTTCACAACCATGAACATTTGAACCTGAGAGAATTGGTGGTATAGATTTTCATGGGTATGGCTTTGCTAGTAATAGGCATGAAATTGATGTTTCACGGTGGTGGTGATTATTGATTATGGGTATTACTTAATTCACGGACATGATGAACTTGTCACGAGTGTGAATCTTTGTTGATTTTTAATCTTTTGAACTTTAATTGATTTGAATCAACTTGCTTCAAGATCTTAGAAATATATAACATGTCTAAAACATTTAGAACACAATAAAAGTTAAATTATTTATTGCTCAATTATTTGTGATAATAAAAATAACAGAAAATACCTCTCAAGATTAAACATGGCCTCTTCTAGTTTCTATTTACATCATCAATAAATAACTCAGGACATGGCTAGGTAAGGCATAATTTGTAATTCTCAATGGTGAGAACAATAAATAAATTTCTGTTACAGTCAATGAAATTTTCACCGTTTAATTTCTAATAGTAGGTAGATTAAGGGATACCATTCTTTGAAAAGACTAAATATGCATGAGAATTTAAAAGTAAAAATGCAACATTTAATAATAAATGCCAAAAAATAAATAAAAGTATTATTCATATTGCAACAATAATCTAATATCTTATTTTAGCAAGCTATCTATAGGGAAAGTCACAGCTAAATAAAGGTATGATACATATTAAATCAATTATTTATTGGATTATTTTCTATCAAGTAACCTTGATAAATAACTATTGTTACTTTTTAGACTAAAATTTTATTAACAGAGTTTCATAAGGAAAGTTAATAATAATTTTTTTCTTACTGTCATAACGATTGTTTCAATCTTAAAATTTTGCTCCAAAATATAGTCACCACACGGGTGAACAATTTTTACAAAAAATATTTTTATTTTATCTTACGAAAACTGATTAAATAAAATATCAAATATGTACCATCCAAAGAGAGCATCATCGTATCATGAATTTAAGGTACATATGATTTTATTAATTGATTAACAATGAAGCCCATGGAAAAAATTGTCTTGAAGTTTTCCTCTCCCACTAAATTCTTTTTTAAAAAAAAGAATTGGTTTTTATTTAATTTTTTATTAAAATCCTATTGTTAATTCTATTCCTCTTAATAATCATATCATTAGTATAGAAAAGAGTTATACATATCTATCATTTTGTACTTTCTGCTTCTATTAAACGATAGACACATATATGAGATGCATATGATATGAATTTTATGTGTCTGTCGTTGGGACAAATTCATATAACTTAATTATATGTGTCTATCATTAGTAATACCATACGTATATAATCAAGTTATATGCGTCTGCTATTTTTAACAACAGACACATATAATCAAGTTAGACGAGTCTGTTATTTGTAACGACAAACACATATAATTAGTTTATACGCGTCTGCTATTTTTAATGATAGACAAGTATAATCAAGTTATATGTATATGTTACAACGAAGTGACAAACACTTATTGTATGTTTTTAAAATTAGAGCTCATATTATGTTGTTACCCTTCATATAATGTGCTTCAAAATTCATAATAAATCTACTTCAATATTGCAAGCCATAAAAGGCATCCAACATTTAAGTCACAAATACTCAATAATCAATAATTCAAAAAATATTCACAAGACACCACAAGCTACAAAAATTCAAGAAATCAAAGCAAAAAAACATGCCTAAAACAATTCAAAGATAACAATTAATCTACATGTTCTTCAAAATTCATTAATTTAAAATTGCATTTCTCATTAATATTATAAAGTAATTAGACCACATATATCGAATTTCATCTATTTGATCTTGACTATATGATTCATTTTCAAAAGCCTACATGACAAATCAAACAAAGAATACAAAATATGTTAAAAATTAATAAATTAATAGCTAGTTATGTATCATACTTCAAATATAAATTAACTAGTATTTAAAAGAGCATACCTTAAGCAATGTTGTATCACTATTATGATATACGATAATTTTGTACATATACCTAATGACATAATATCTGCATTCTACACCTCCTTGTTGAGAGCACTTAAAATAGAAAAAACGACAAAGAAAAAGCTAAATAAAGGATTATAAAATTATAAAAACTTCAATCTAACTAGTAGTTAGGAATATAAAATTCTCACTAAAATATCACTCCATTTTAACATTGCACCTTTATTTTTCCCACCTTCCATAGCATAAATTCTATAGGCTCTGAAAAATAAGTGTATATCAAAATGGGCATTAATATTGAAAACTTTACAAACATTGTAGAATGTAACATCTAGTGATTTAGGCCCCGATTGCGCATGACCGAAGTGAGGCGAGCAGGTTCAATTGTAGTCTAAATTTTAACCCATAAAAAAATGACTAATAATAAGAAAAAATAATTAAGGGTATTATTATTTTGGAAATTAAAAATATTAGTTCTACAATTAGAAAAAAATAAAATTTCCTATGGACAAAATTGGTATTATGGCAATTGTTAGAGGAAAAAGTGTGAATATGGAGGGAGATGTGATAAATATGGAATTTCTCAAAGTTTAAATGTTAATCAAGATTAATTAACTTAATGAACAAATGAGAATTAGGATTAATTTTAATTAGTGGGACCCGCACCTTAATCAAAGTATAAAAGTCAAAAATGGGAGGAATTCTCCATTCTTCCACCCAAAATATCTAAGTCATCTTCATCTTCTTTTCTCCTCTCTTTGGCTGTCCACTTTAGCCTTCCATGAGCTACCATTTTCCTTCAAATCAAGCTTGAAAAAGTGAAAGAAAGTAGTTTTGAGAGAGGAAAATTCGGAATTAAGAAGTTCTTTCCATAAAAGGAGCAAAGGAGCAAGAAAGAAGGAAGAAGGAAGACAAGAAAAGGAAGATTTGTTAGGGGGAATTTCGGCCCACTTTGGGAAATCTTAAAGTGAGTTTATTCTTCTTAAATTCAACATTTTTCCTTCCATTTGAGATCCATATTGATGATAGATGTTATTAGGTTTGGTAGATTTAGGTTATGTTGCAAGATTGAACTTAGAAAATGTAAGTTTGTGATTAGTTGATGAAAGTGTAGTTAAACTTTGAATAGACAATTCAAATATCTACAGCTACCCTTCTAAACTTGCACAAGAGGAAACCACCCACGCTAAGCTACTAGCTTAGTGGTGCTTCCATGATAAACATTTTACATACACATATTTTATTACATGTCATTTATAAATTTAACAAGTAAGACATAAAATAAAGAATTATATAAAATCAAACAATTTCATCAAGCATGTAATATTTAACAATTTAATTCATATAACACTATCATAATGACATACTTTAACTTTATTATTATTATTAATTTTTCTTATGCCCATAACACCTATAACCGAACTAACTAATAGGAAAAACGGTGTTGTCATTTCCGGCTTTCATAATATTGCACCGAGCGCTTTATAATAATGTCATTACTGACTTTTGTAATATTGTCATTACCAGCTTAATAATTTTGCGCCTAACGCATTTATAAATTACCATTACCGGCTTTCATATTTGGCACCGAGTGTTTTAAATCCCCTGATTGGCATGCCAAACTATTCTCTATTTTAGTTCTAGATTAGGTGTCATAGGGCTTCACTATTTTTATATTAATTCACAATATTTTTAAAAATGAAAATATTATTCAATTATCATAATTATGTTTATTTATTTATTTTCTTTATTTCCATTATTATTACACTAAAATCTCACATATAAATAATCTGTTAAACATTTATAATTATCATCAAAGTAAATATTCACATGAATTACTACATATAATTATCACAACACATGCAAAAGCCCAATATTTTATGTTTTTACCTATGACAGATTTCAGACCTATTTTTTGGATTTATTGTTAGCCCATTTATAATTCGAATTGGGAGTTCTGGTCTTCTAACAATTTTATTGTCTTATATTTTATTGTCTTATATTTCAGACTCATAAAAAATCACTCAAATCCAAGTTTTCTATCAAAAGTTATGATCATTGGAATACTGCATCATCACAGAAATTTATGTCCAGAATTTTCTGGACAGATTCTAGGTTTGAACTTCATGCATTTTTCTGGGAAAATATAGACATAATTAGATTTTATGGTCTAAATAACAATTAAATCCCTATGTCTTAGCTTTCATTTCCAATAAATAACATACAAAACGGAATTCCATAACTCAAGTTACAATTAAAATAGTCAAGACTGTTCTATAATCCCTACAGCAGGGTCATCAATTAGCATCAATCCACTTTTCAACCACATTCATCATTTGCATTCATTTTGATACTAAAATTTCCAGATTTTAACTACATTCATATGTATCAAGTATTTTACATCACTTGATCCCATTGCCACATAAAATATCGAAAGCCACAACAAATAACATAACATATCACAACCACAAATATATCAAACCTTAACACATAATTCCATACATATTAACAACATGTAAGATTTTTATCAATGAAGCATATACCTAATCAACCTTGGTTCTTCCCTTAATTCTTCTTTTTCTTCCCTTATTAGCTAGCTTTCTCCTTGCCTTTGTCACCCTCTTGAGGGCCTCTCAGTTGTTCATTTATTTTACCTACACAACCATACCATATCTCAATTCCAATATCCATTTTCAATGTTTTTCATGTTTACATAATATTCTAATGCTCCTAATATGTTTTACACCTTAATTGAGCAAAAATTTACTAAGGTTAAACTTCCTTATTCATATGTCATGGCTGCCTAAAAATCATATCTTAGTTCCCAATTCATTTTCTTCAATTCAACACTCAAATCATACTTCACTTATCACCAATTGTGTTGTTTCTATGTAAATTTCAATTTCCCCCAAATTACTCCAACTAAGGCAGCCCCTCATTCATCCATTAACATCATATTTCTCTAGTTTTTAAGTCATAAAACAATTAAATAACATTAATAAGGGTACCCGGAGGGAAGCAGCTAGAAGCTTTGGTTTTTTTTTGGTATATTTTGTCAAAAACTTTGTAAATTAAATTATCATTTTTACTTCATATAATGTATATTAAAGATGTGAATTACTATATAAAAGAACATAGTTTAGATGTAAATTAATGTATTTTAAAATAAATAAAATTTTGAGTATTTATGCTTGTAATGATTTTTATTCAGTGTCTGTAATGTTTTCGTAAAAAAAAAAATTTACTTCACTTCATTAATTTTATAAAACAGTAAGATGGGTAATGCTCACTTGCCTTGCTGAACTACGGTGGGGTAAGAGAGTGTTACATAGAAGTATTAGCTAGTAGTATTTTAACTTACAGGTTAAGATGAGATTTCAGACTTATATCGCAACTACCATGAGCTAGAGGTTCTATGAAAAATTTCTCACTCTGTTCACAGAAAAATACAATCAACATCTAACAGTTACTAGAGATATACAAATACGTTGAAGTTAGTAAAAATGTTGAGAATAAAAATTATGCAAAACATGAATGTAAATGTTTCTTACTCTTGGAAGTATGGTAGTAGATTGAAATGTTTGTATTTTTTTTCCTTCAAAGTTTCTATAATATATCTTTCCACTGCATTGGTCTCTATGAACATCAAACGAAGCATTGTTGGACAAAGAAATTCGATCGACAATATAAATAATGTATTGCACAAGTTATGAAGGTACCTGCATGCATGAATCACAAAACATACATAAGTAATTATTTTCGTATTCTTTAAATTGATCTTATAATATTAGTAATAAATAGTATAGTATTAAATCATAAATATACGAATGATCGAGACATTGAGTCATTCCATAGAGAAGAGTTGAGCAATGTCTTCCATACCGACATGAATCATAAAATCATCCACTCGATACTTAAACACTATAATGTTTGTAGGAACTTCAAAAATGTACCCAGTTGGCAATTTAGAAACCATGTCATGCATCAACCTCATATCACCACTCAAAATTGCCAAAAGTTCCTCATTAACTAAAGGCTCATATTGCATTGTAGCTTATTCTTTTGATAAATTGCTACCTTGTTTATTCTTTGGAGCCTTCTTTAATGGGTTAGATTTGAGTTCCTATCAATTAATAATAAATTATGACATATTATGATATATGAAATGCGATAATCTAAATTTTATTATTTGTTAAGTTTAGGAATTATTATCTCTCCAAGAACTACAAGATGTTATGGCCATTGAAAAAAGCTACCTTTTGCTTCCCCAATTGTAGCGTGGTATTCAGTAGGCACTGGAAGTTGGGCTTCGTGATAGCCAGAAAATACTTCATCTACAGATACCTTGATGTGATTGGCATGATAGGTCGATTATGCACCATAACATCAATAAGGGATGGATAAAGCATCCGCCTTGCCACAATCAACTGCTTACCTTCATTACTAATAGCAAGTTTGTATGATGTAGGTGTCTGCAAAAACACAAAAAATCAATATTAGCTACATTAAAGTGGAAGTGGAAGTAATGAAATTCAAAATTTTTAATTGTAATTTTGATATTGGAAATGGTGGGTCCACAAAGTTGACAACTACTAGGAGTTGGGCAAACATTTGTAAGACCCATCTCCACTCCATATCAAGACCAAATTGAGACGACTTCCTAGTCCTTTGCTCTATCCTACTCTCAAGATGTGCAATATGTGCCGAGAATCTAGCAAATAATTTGACCTCTATTTTAGTCTCAAGCTCTTCTATAAATTCTGGTGAGACAGATGTTGATGGTTTCCGTTTTTTAGGAATACCATAAAATTTCTTGATGGTCACATCACTTCCAACACCTCTCACAAAGCCAGAATGTTTGGGTTTTTCAAGTGCACGTGACAATATGTCATCATGCCTCTCTAGTACCTAGCTACCTTAGGCAACTTCTTCCTGGAATATCTTTTATTCACCATATAAATAATATGTTAATAAGCAATCATATATAGACAAAGATAATTGCAATTATTGTTTGTTTAGCAACTTATAGTTACTTTCTTTTTTTGCCACCTCTTTTGTCTTTTCTACTAGGATTATATAATTTTCTTCTTCTATCATTTTTGTTCCAGTTCTTACCCAATCGAGACTTTAATCATATGATGATGTAACATCAGAGCTCAATGATGGTAATGATAAAAAAGAAGAGATGGGATCTTCAATAATCCACTGAACCCTTTTTTCGGCATAGCTTACACGACCCAAGAAATGTGGATTTACATTCTTTGCTTGCTTTGCCTTTGTCTTCGCACTAATTTATTGTGAACAAAAACAAAAATAATGAAGAAGTCATTATCATGTCTTGCATAAATGTAAATGTAAATTGCATTCTACTTCATAATTAGTACCTCATGTTCTTCAAATTCATGTGCTTGTTTAAACTCCTCCCAATCTTTCTCAGTGATGAAGTCATATAATTCCAAACATGACTGTTGCATGGATTTATTCTTTATGTACTTAACCACCAATCGGTGCTTAAAATATTTCCACCACATTTCCAACAGTTTTTAGCACAATATTTTTCTTATCATCCGGAATGTTGAATTCTTTTTGAAAAATAATATTTTAGATTAATTAGTTTTAATCCTTTTTATCAAATTTGTTAATAATTTTGAAGGAAAGTTACATTGATATCATCCCAAATTGTATTATTAAGACCCTTATCGACCATATCCCAACGTTTTATTATGATGTTCACATAGGAACATGTTACACGGCCAACATAGGAACTAAATATGTCAGCGTATGTTCTTATTGGGTGATCAAACTCATCGAATTCTATTGTCTTTTGTTCATTCCCTTTCTTCTTCATTTTTTTACATGTGGTAGCTGCCATAGTTTTCCTTTTTATCATGCTACTTGATAGCTCATTAACTACTTGTTCATTCGATATGATTTCATGTAATATAACCATAACAAAGAAACATATTAGTACCCAATAATTTAGGCCACGGTCATGAGTGATCATTTAGGTGCCCTGAACCGATTGGAGTCTAAATTCGGACATGAGAGAAAAAAATTAAAATAATAATAAAATATGATAAAAATCTTTTGGATATTATTAATTGAGAATTTTGAAGTTTCAAATTAAAATTTAGAAAAAAATAAATTTTTGCTAAACGAAATTAGAATTTATAGTGTTTTTGACACAAATATTTTAAGAAGGTATAAAAATGGAATTTTCCATATCTAAGGAAAGGAATATTCTTTGGATTAAAATAAATTAAGATTGATTTAAATTAATGGATCAATGAGGGATGAGATTATCTATTAATCTTAACCACTCACCTAATCCAACTATAAAAAGTCAAATTCCACTTTTGGTCATTAATTCTTCTTATTCCTCATCTAAACCAAAGAAAATTCTCTTTTCTTCTCCTTGTTGCCATGACCCACATCCCCCTATTTCTTCTTCTTCTTCTTCTTCTTCTTCAATTAAGGCTAAGGATTAGATGAAAAAAGTTGGATTAAGGCAAGATCAACAACAAAAGTGAAGCATAATGAGCCAAACAAAGGAAGAGGAAGGAAGAAAAGAAGAGAAAAAGAAAAGGGAAGAATTTTGGTCATTTTGAAGATCTACAAATGTGAGGTTAGATTTTTCATCTCCTCACTTTTCTTCTCCTCTTTTCTTTGATTTTGCAGTTAATTACAATTAAAGTTGGCAATTTGGGATTATTAGTATGTTAATGGTGATTAAGGGTTGATTAATGTGTTTAGTGCTTGATTAGTGTGAAATTTGTTGTTAGGCCAAGAAGGTGAATAATATTTGAACCATAATCAAAGAGGAAGTAAGGGCAAGGAGAAAGCTAACTAGGAGGAAGGGAAAAGTGAAGATAAGTAGACTTTTTGAGGTATGTACATTTGGTAAAAATTCAATATGGAAGATGTTGATGTTTGATTTTGTGATATTATGTGTAATTGTGTATGTAATTCTTGATATTTTTATTGAGTGATGAATTGGTGATTAAATAATTCCATGAGTGTGAAAATAAAAATTTGAATTTGATGTTGATGCATGAAGATGGAAATTATAGGAATTAAATGAAGTGCTGAAAAATTTGTCTTATGAACAATGCCTACTTTTTGGGTCATAACTTGACTTCTGTAAATTATTTTTGAGTGGTTCTTATTGGGTTGGAAAGTAAAGTCATAGTGCTTCAACTTTTATTTAAACTATTAGACCTGAATATGCCTTCAATTAGGTGTAAAATGACTCAAAATTCAAACTAGAAATATGTCCAGTAAAATACTGGGCAGAATTGAATGAAAGTAGTTTAGTGAAAAATTCATAACATTTGCTACAAAATTCAATTAAATGTGATTCCAGTTGGAAAGTAATGATAAGACATGTACCTTTATTTTATTAGGTGATCACTTGTCCAACTTCCATTTAAAAATAGATGAAAAATGCAGGGAAATATGAGACATAAATATTGTCCAAAATAGGGCAGCTTGTATATATGGTTGGTTATTGAATTTTGTGACAGATAAATATATTATTTGGGTTTTCTCATAGTTATAATGATTAAATGAGCATTTATGATATTGAAAAATATTTAATGGAGATTATTGCATTTGTGTGATATTATATTAGTATTACATACATAATTTATGTAAATAATAATAAAGGTAACAAATATAATTAAGCCATATAACATCTAGTCAAGAACTATAAATTAGGATAAGTTGACATGCCAATAAAAGGGTATAAATGTAGACACTAGAAAATAGTGTTGATATTTAATTTATGTTGGTACTAAGAAATAGTGCTGAGTTTGAAATTACGTAGGCACTAAGAAATAGTGTTGAGTTCAAATTTATGTAGGCACCAAAAATGAGCTGAGTTGTTATTAAAAATATAGGTGTTAAAAGTCGAATTATAAAATAATTAAGTAGGCGCCGAGTATACTACCGGAGAGCAAAAATCCTATATACAGTGTTTAGTTCTGATCTAAGATGTCGTGGGCTATCAAACAAATAAAAAAAATGTGTAAATTATTAAATTGATATATTAAATTGCATGTCTTGTATTGTTAAAGAATTTCAAGTATGCTTAATGAATGAAATGTGATAATTGAAGAATTGTATATTTTTGCATGACCTAAATAGTTTTGATATTATTTGAATGTTTTGGCATGATTAGTAAATTAATTGTAATTTGTAAAATTTTATTTTACAAATATTTATATAATTATTGGATAGTTGTCAAATGTACCACTAAGCTAGTAGCTTAGCGCGTGTGCTTCACGTGCAAATTAATAGACGTAGCTATTGAGTTAGGACGATGGAAGAAAAGGGAACCCCAAGATTTAATTGCAACAGTTTATTTTCTTTTTGCATGTTTTGGGAATTATATTTTATAATTAAATATTAAGAAATTTCTTTTGATGTAAATTTTTGGCATGTGGGATTTATAAAATAGTGAATTTTGTAATTAATATATTTGGCATTATTGTAAAGGTATTTCTACCTATTATGGTTTAATTAATGAGTTTTTTTAAATCAAAATATTTACATCACTACTTACATATTTAAATGATATAAATAAAATAATGTAATAAATATTCCGCTAAAAATAAACTCGAAAATTGAAAAAAAAATTATACAATAAATTTAGCATTGTTTTTTTTTTTTAATAAAAATGAGCTTACTAGCACTTTCATACACTATTAGCGACTAGTAGGGTAAGCAAGCGCTACAGTTAGTGGTATCAGAGCTCAGGCTAATTAATTGTTAAATAGTGGGTGTAACATAGAAAGTGTGTTTCATGCATAGGCATAAAATGCTGCAATTATCTGATTTTGGTCAATTCTTCTGGTTTATAGGTAGATATGGATTCGGGATCGGAACAAGATTTCTCAGAAGATGAACTAAGTAACAGTCTTTCAGACTCCGCCGATCTTGAACAACCTTAATTAGTGAGATATTTTGGGTCAAGTGTAGTAGCTCCCCCCATAGCACAGGGACATGCTTATTTAGGATAGGAACCTCTTATGGAACAGATAGCAAATTTGTTGCAATGGATAGTACAGGCTGTTCCACAATCAACTCCACCTACTCCTCCACCTCAGCCAAAACCCCCGATTGATAAGCTGAGAAAATATAGGGCCACAGATTTTATGGGAATGAGAGAGGATGGCCCATCAGCATTAGAGTTTTTGATGGAATCGACAAAAATGGTGTTTGAAGAACTCGAATGTCTAGAGGAACAAAAAGTCAGGTATACAATGTCCCTTCTAAAAGATCATGCCTATGACTGGTGGAAATCAATCTTATCAAAGCCCTAAACACCAAAACCACCTTCATGGAATTTCTTCAAGGAAGAATTTAGTAAGAAATATGTGCCTTGTCGCAGCCGCCGCACCTCCTCACCCGAACTGCAATACGTGCCCAGATAAGGAAGCGCTGCCGCCTGACTTTCTTACTTCTTCAATTCGCTATATATATATATATATATATATATATATATATATATATTTATATATACTCATGTATATATATATGGATATAAACAGAAATAATAGTACAATCCATTTACATAAAATAGTAATTTATAACATCAGCGGAATTCTTAACAAACTTTAAAAACAAGTTTTACAAACTCAAACATTTCTTTCATATAAAAATCAAATACAAAAGTTTCAAAACTTGTAACCCACTTTCTCAAGATTCGGCTGCTTTACTTGAATGGAAATTACCGCTTGCTTTATCTAGCGTCTTCAGCTACCTTTCTATATCTGCGTGGAAATTAAACTCCACGCTAAGCTCTAAGCTTAGTGGTGCATATAAAGAAGGCAATATACTATATCATGCAACAAGCATTAACCATTATCATTTTTGTGCATTAAAATGTTTGCATGCAAGACTATCAACATATACCTATTTCATACAAGTATGAATGTCATGCTCATATAGACAATGTTATTTTCATTTATCTTTAATAGCAAAGTATTCTGTAAATCTCTTTATCATTGCATTTCAATCTCATATCATCATCATTTTCTTATTCTCTTTATCATTGCATATCAATCTCATATCATCATTTTCTTATTCTTTTCTTTTTTTTTTTATTTTTCCGACATATCCTCATTATTTTGCCCACATCACTCTAAATTTTTGGACTGACTGGATACGGGTTATGGATCAGGAGCGCTCTCCGAGCTTAAGCCACCCTGTCCACTATCTGGCTCATAAGAGCTTCTCAAATCAATGGCGCTCTCCGAGCTTAAGCTACATTGATTGAGTATAATTCATCATAGATGAATAACCGGACCAAGGTCGCTCACACAAGCTTATGACACCTTGTCCTCATTTATATGTGCTCCTTAGAGCTTCTCAAGTCAGTAGCGCTCCCAGAGCTTAAGCCACATTGACTGAGCATCCCAGACCAATGGCGCTCTCCGAGCTTATGCTACATTGGTTGAGGTATAGTACGGTACCGTTCGCCCCCTTAATGACATGTCATCTATCTTGATTCTAGTCCGCAAGTAGAGTAATGGGCTTCTTTATATTTTTACATCAATCATTATTCTCCAATTTCCACACATCAATATCTCATATTTATCAACATCTCAATTTTCTTGTTTTGCAATCATATAGTCATAATCATATATCTTTTCATTCATTTACTAGATTCATCAATATTCTCATGTTTATCTGCATCGAATTTATATACATTCATGACAATTCATTTTTCTACATCAATTCATTTTTCTATATCACAACATATCCCATTCTCACATCAATATATATATACATATATCTATATTCATATCATTCCTATTTCATTGGATAGACAATATCTTTCACTTACTTACCTGAATTCTTCATTAGATAACCACATTCATAATCACAATACAGAGCATTCACGGCCGTGATTACTAATTTCACGCTCGTGAATTAGTTCACGCCCGTAATCCCAAGCCGTGAATGCTACTGGAATGAATCGCCCAAAAGCATTCACGATCATGATTACTCATTCGTGATTACTCATTCACGCCCGTGAATAAGTTCACTGCCATGATTTCAACCCGTGAACGCTTCTGGAATGAATAGTACCATTTCCACCCAGAAATTCATAACCGTGAACCCTCAAGTTCACGCTCGTGACTCAATAGTCACACCCGTGACTTTCAGCAGGAAATCTGCATATTCACCTTTCATTCATTCTAACATCATCCAAAACATACCAAGTTCTATTTCATGCATTTCTAAGGCTCTTTACTCAACTTATTACTTTTCAATACATTTACATGCCTTGATCATACAAGATTCTCTAACATGCATCCTTAATTCAATGTCACAATTATCTCATTCATATATGTCTAAACCTATGGTTTCATGCCATAATCATCATCATTCATGAAATTTCATTTATCTACAATCATATTCAGCATGCATTATTTCAAACAAGGATAATAGGCTATTGCCTTAAATTATGCACAAACCTTAATCTTTCTCCTTCACTATTTTAGGTAGTTTTCTCTTTTCCTTTGCTCCTTAGAGCTTGTTCCTTGTCATTTGGAACTCCTACAACATCATAAATCATTTTCATCATCATCTAATTTCATTAAGACCCTAAACTCTCTTTCTCTCTTTCAAAACCCTAGTTTCTCTCTCATTCCATATAAGTCTTAGAAAAGCTCAAAATTCGAACTTCCTTTAGAAAAGATGAAGAAGAAGAAGAAATACTTCTTACCTTACACTTTTCTTCACTTGATCACCACTTTGGAGATTTTCTCTCTCTACCAATCTCGATTTTTCTTCCTCTTTCTTGTTTTTTCCAGCTTCCTTATGAGTTATGGAACATAAATATCACTTTATCTTGCTCTTTCCCTTCTCTTCCCTTCCTTTCTCTCTCTAGAAGTCAAGGTGATCTATGGAGAAATGGGTGAAGCTGGCGTGACTGGTAAAGAAAGAGAGAAGGATGCAGAAAATGAAGAGAAGAAGAAGAAGACAAGTCTTATATAGGGTACCCAAAAATATTCATGTGGGACCCACCTTCTGACCATTTTCTCCCAATTTTACACTTAATCAATATTGATCTTCTTTCTTTAACATCATGGCCGGCCAATACTATCAAAAGGTGCCCAAAATTAATATGTTGATTATCAATTAATCTCATTGATCCTCAAATTTTTGGTAAATTGCAATTTGACCCCAAAACTTATCAAATTTTGCAATTTAGTCCTTTACCGTAAATTAACTTCTTTAAACTTTAATATCACTTAATTAGGCATTCATCATTTAATTTAGCCATTTCTAAATCAATTTTGTGTAAAAATCCTAATTTAGACTCCGATCGGTCAAACGCGTCAACTTCACGACACGTGCAACTCGGGGCCTAAATTACCGGATGTTACATGCCTAAAGTTTATGTTAATGAAAATAAAAGGGAGTTTCAAGACCAGAAGCAAGAAAGCATGTCAGTGGCAGAATACGAGATGGAATTCACCAGACTAAGTAAATATGCAACTGGAATCATTGCTGATGAAGCAGATAAATGCCATAGATTTCACGATGGGCTTAATGATGATATTAGAAATATGGTTATCGCCCTTCAGCTTGAGGATTTTGCTACACTAGTATCATCGGCCATTAGTGTGGAAAAAAGGTCAAAGAGAAAGAGGATAGAAGAGCCACCCCAGAGATTGACAATTAGCATGGTCCAGACATCAGGTAAAAAAAGGGATGTGAAGCATTTTTGGACCCACCTTTTTAGCTAGGCAAAGCTAATAGTCGAGGCCAGAAGGGTCTACAGCTAGTTCTCCAGTTTCAGGTAACAGGAGATTTATATATGTCATATGTAAGCATTGTGGAAGATCAGATGTAGGTGATTGCTGGTGGATTACTGCAACATGCTTATGATGCAGATCTGTTCAACACAAACAAAAGGATTGCCCTAGAGGAAGAGGTACAGGTGGTGTAGTATCAGTTCAGGTTCATAATATCACTTGAGGTAGAGGCAGGGGACATGGACAGTCTAGAAGCGGTAGGATTGGTCAGACTATATCAAAATCAGTGAATAAAGCATAAGGTAGTCGAGCCCCAGCTTGAGCATATGCCATGAGAGCTCGTGAGGAGCAGGATGCCCCGGATGTCATTATCGGTAAATTTTCTCGTTATGATACTGATTTATTTGTACTAATAGATCTAGGTTCCACACATTCATATTTATGCATGCCACCACTTAGTCAGGGTAATATGGTAATAGAGGAATTAGATTATGATATATTAGTGACAAATCCTTTGGGTCCTGGAGTGAAAGTTAGTCGAGTCTATAAAAATAGTCCAGTCAAGGCTCAGAATGTAGAATTCTCAGCTGACCTGATAGAGTTGCCATTCCATGAATTTGATTCAATCTTAGGGATGGATTGGTTAACTCAGAATAGGAGAGTGACTTTTGAGAATTCAGGGCAGGATAATGTGATTGTCTTGGGTGAGAATTGACCATACTTGACTAATGTTATTTCTATTGCAAAGGCATGTAAGCTTCTCGAAAAGGGATGTGAAGCATTTTTGGCAAGTATTGTAGATACCAAGAAAGGGAGTGTAGATCTCAGGGAAATTTTTACAGTATATGAATATCTAGATATTTTCTCTGAGGACTTGCCAGGGTTATCACTTATTAGGGAGATAGAGTTTGCCATAGATGTTTTGCCAGACACAGCCCCGATATTGATCACTCCCTATAGAATTGCACCTGCTGAACTAAAGGAACTAAAAGTGCAGTTGCAAGAGTTGTTAGAGAAAGGGTATATTAGATTTAGTGTCTCACATTGGGGTGCTCTGGTTCTATTTTGTGAAAAAGAATGATGGCACCTATCATTGTGTATTGATTATTGTCAGTTGAACAAGATGACAATTAAGAACATAAATCTATTGTCGAGAATTGATGACTTATTTGATCAGTTGAAAGGAGCAAGGGTATATTCTAAAATTGACCTCAGATAAGGTTATCAACAATTGAGAATTATAGAATCAAACATTTCAAAAACAACATTTAGGACTCAGTATTGTCATTACGAGTTCTTAGTAATGCCTTTTGGCCTAATGAATGCCCCAACAACATTTATGGCTCTAATGAATAGAATCTTTAGAAGAAGAACATGATCAACATCTTCGTATTGTCTTCCATACCTTGAGAGATAATCAATTATATGCGAAGTTATCAAAATATGCATTCTAGTTGGATGAAGTGGCCTTTATAGGGCATATTGTCTCAGCTGAAGGGATCAAAGTTGACCCCAGTAAAGTAGAGGCAATCCTCAACTGGAAATTGCCTCAAAATGTGATAGAAGTGAGAAGTTTCTTAGTTTTGCTGGTTATTATCGGAGGTTTATGAAAGGATTTTCAATGATAGCCTCACCACTAACAAAATTGCTAAGAAAGGAGATCAGATTTGAGTGCACAGATCGGTGCCAAACTTCTAATGGTCACTAATTAGAGTCTAGTTAGAATAAGCGTATAATATGCATATAAACTATATGACTGACATTATATATTAAAATAAATTGAGTACATTATTAAATAAGAAATAAAAATGAACTAAATAGATTGATAAAATTTAATTTGGTTAGACATATCGTAATAAAATTACAATTTAATAAAAGCTAGTGGAATTTAATACATGTAAAAATAAATAATTAAAATAGAACAAGTTAAAAAAAAAGAGAGAGGATAGGGGGGCCGAATGAGGTTTTGTGGGAGGGGGGAATGTATTTGACTTAAGTGCATTTATTACCATATTAAAACCAATCTTATCTCCATTCTTCTTCTTCCTCAAACCACAAGCCTCCATTTATTTATCATCTCCTTCATGATTTGTAAGAAGTTCACTCCAAATAGATTTGTTCTTGGTAAGTAATCATCTCTCAATTATTTTTGTGTTTTTAGAGTATGAGGACTGTATAGTATTAGTATTTTACACTCTATGTTTGAGGGAGTTATCAACCGAATTTCAAGAAGTATAAAACATTAAAGTTGTTCATATATGTCTTTTGTATCTGTCTGTCAAATGTTATTGAATTATTTTGAGTATATGAAGAGAAATGGTCATTTGAGTGAGACTGATTCCTGGAAGAGTATCAATAGAATACTTCACAGTTGTTACTCAATTTGATCATCGTAATGGTTCAATCTGAGGATTTTTAAAACATAAAAGTTGTAGATATATGTGTTATTTAGGTCTCTACCAAATTTCGTATGAATATCTCTTGTTTAGATTGACTTAAAGTGAAATGAACTATGACTCTTTCTTGATTGAGCTGGTTTCATATACTTGTACAACTCCAGTAACTTCGTCCTTATATTTGACCTACATTCAGATCGAATTAGCCAAAGTTCAAACATGAAAGTTTTATTTCTATGTCTTTTCAAAATTTTTGTGAAAGTCTTACCTTATAATGTCATGTCCTTTGTGATGTAGGAGCTAAACAATTGAACTGATCATGTTCATACTCTATATTGAACCAGTTATAGAACCTCCAGTATTTCAGAACCTCAGAGACCGAATCTAAAAATGATATAAACATGCAAAATGTTTCAAATTAACTTATATAACTGTATAAAAATTTTCATAATAATTGAATCTATACATTAAAAGATATGAATTTTAATTATGGTACCCCAAAACTGCCTAAGGGCATAAATCAGAGCAACATTTAAAATTACACCACAAATTATGTAATGGTTCAAAAATTCTGAAATTTTAGCATGTTTTAGTTTCATATTTTATATTTAATTAGGATCAAGAATCATATAAATTGGATAAGTGTAGAAAAAGTTATTGATCCAATAGTCTTAAGAGATCCTGTTCTAGCTTAAAAAGAAATTGCAGTTATTTATTTAAATTATATTAAGAATAAATATTCTAACAAGGTATTAATTAATTATATTTCGAAATTAGGATCTCAATAAGAAGAAGAACAACAAAAGTGAACAAGCTCTGAGCTTATATTTTGAAAAGAAAAATACTGTCGAGATTTGTACATATATGTATTTTTCTTTATCCTTATGCATGATTGTGTGTGCATGACATTAATTATTTTTCATAATGATGAAATAATATATTATGGCATGTTTCAAAATTATAGAAATGTTATGGACTATGAACTTAACATTATGCTAATATTTGATAAAATATCATGCTATTACATGGTTTTGAAATAAATTGTGAGTATATGATTGTGTTAAGATGGAATGAGTATTGGTTATATGAACAAGTAATTAATGGTGTTAATTGCCCATTTCTCTACCCGGGGACTAACATAGGATAGTTGGTGCACCATTATAGGGAAGTTATGGTACCGATATGGATATGATATAGGGACAGGGTGGCTTAAGCTCTGGGAGCGCCCCTGATCCTGATTACACATAAATGACATGATTATATTCAAGGTGGCTTAAGCTCCGCGAGCGCCCCTGATCCTGATTACACATAAATGACATGATTATATTCAAGGTGGCTTAAGCTCCGCGAGTGCCATTGACTTGAGATTATGTGAGTAGGGTGGTTTAAGCTCTGCGAGCGCCCCTATTTCACACCCCATATCCGGACATTCCGAGAATGGGATTTGGATTGATACTAATTAAAGACTTTGGAATGAAATGTGAAAAATTTATTATCGACATAAGTGACAAGAAACTGAAATGCTTACATGAGGTTGTGAGAACTTAACTATTGAATATGGTTATTATGTTTATACTGTTATGTCATGTGTTTATTTCTTTTATATGACAAATATGCAATAAAAAAAATTTAGTGTATCATAATTTATTTGAGACATGCATTTGTGTGACTGTTTGGGAAAAAATTAATACCATATGTACCACTAAGCTAGAGATAGCTTAGCATGGGTTCTTCTCACGCATGAATTGGAACTATAGATGGTAGAAAGTGAAGTTGGTCAGAAAGGAAATCCAAGCCCATATCAGCAGAGACACAAGAGACATTGTTAGATGGTTGGTTATCTAATATTTTTTTAGCTTGACTATGTATATGGTTTGTGGTAGACTTGACTCATATGTTCATATTGTGTATGTAGATAATTAAGTAACATAATCGGGTGCCATATGTATATATATATATATATATATATATATATATATATATATATATATATATATATTGTTAATTAGAACGACCTGCCTAAACCAATATAAATAAATAGATTAAGTTATTTAAAATGATTTTTTTTAATTCGAACAGATTTATCAAGTTAAGCTTGTGACATCCTTCTTATATATGTGGGACTATTCCTAATATATAAGTGGGGCGTCACATTTAGTGGTATTAGAGCAGGTTTCATCGTTTCTAGGCCTAGGTTGGAAAAAGGGATATTAGGCATAAAAATATATGTGTCTCATATAATTTTAATGTAGGCTTTCTTCTTGACATTTTATAGGATTGTAGGAAAATGTCTTCATATGAAAGGGATATGGCTGAGAGTACCAGCTTTTCTGATACTGAGATTCCTCATCATCCTAGTGCAGCGAGCGTGCAAGGGCAAAATGCTGCTCCAAATCCCCCACTGCATGCAGCAGAACAGATTGACCCTGGTCAAAATCCATTTATTCAACAGATGACTGGATTATTCCAACAGATGGTACGAGCCATTCCTCAGCCTACCCCAGTGCCACCACCTAAACCTAAAGTAACAATTGATAAGCTTCGTAAGTATGGGATTTCAGATTTCTATGGTAAGAGAGATGAAGATCCAGCTGCAACTGAGTATTGGTTGGAAAAGATTGAAAGAATTTTTAAAGAGTTGCAAGTGGAAGCAGATAACAAAGCTAGATTTGCTATTTCTCTACTCCAAGATGAGGCATATGATTGGTGGAAATCAGTTCTTACCAAGCAAGATATGGTGGAACCAGTCTCATGGGATTCCTTCCTCTCTGAATTTAAAGAGCAATATATTCTGTTGATCTATATTGATGAGAAAAAGAAAGAGTTTATGAATCTCAAGCAAGGTAAAATGTCAATGACTGAGTATCAGCGGGATTTCACAAGACTGAGCAAGTATGCCCCTGAATTAGTTGCAAATGAAAGAGATAAATGCAGAAGATTTGAAGATGGCCTTAATGAAGAGGTTAGAGATATTGTGACTACTCTTCAGCATAACAATTTTTCTCAGTTAGTTTCTGCAGCACTCAGCCTTGAGAAAAGGAAAAAGAGAAAAATAGAAGAATCTTTAAAAATTTAGCTACTCCTAAGACTCAATTCATTGGGAGGAAGAGTCATTTCCTTACTAGTCGTTCACAGAATAGAGGACAGGGAAAGGGTCCTAGCTATTCACAAACAGGGTCTTTTGGGAGGGGACCGCCCTCTAAGGCACTTTCTGCTACAGCCAGTTCACAACCTCAAGTTGGCAAAGAAGCTATACAGGCATGTACCATTTGCAATAAGAGCCATCGAGGGGAATGTTGGCATGCCACATGTGCATGCTTTAGATGTGGGTCCAAGGAACATATACGGAGGGATTGTCCACCTTGACAAGTGATACCCCTACTCAAACTACTGGGTCAGCTCTGACTCAGCCTAGAGTTCAGTTTAGAGGAGGACCAGGCTGACCGAGATAGGCTGTTTCAGAGACAGTGAATATACCTAGATCCAGCAGAGCTCCAGCCCGAGCCTATGCCATGAAAGCTAAGGAAGATCAGGCGACAATGGATGTTATTGTTGGTATGTTTTCATTATATAATTTTGACATTTGTGCACTCATAGATCTGGGTTCCACACATTCCTATATTTGAATTAGTAGACCTAGTCAACGTAATACAATTAAAGAAAACCTAGAATATGGAATTGAAGTTAAGAATCCTTTCGGTCACAGTGTATTAGTGAATAAAGTATTTAGGAATTATCCTTTGGTTGTGCATGGGAAGGTGTTTTCTGCAGACTTAATTGAGTTGCCTTTCTATGAGTATGATGTCATATTAGGCATGGATTGGCTCTCACGTCACGAAGTAGTAGTGGATTGCAAGTCTAAATTTGTGGAACTTAAGATAAAAAATCAGGAGGAAATTATTGTGAAAGGTGAATTATTTTCACAACATGCTCGAGTCATAACCATAATGAAAGCTAGGAGATTGATGAGAAAAGGGTGTGAAGCTTATTTGGCCCATGTGTTGACACTAGAAAGGGAGGTTCAAATTTTGAAGATATTCCAGTGGTAAATGAATTTCTAGATGTGTTTCCTGATGACTTACCTGGGTTACCTCCAGAGAGAGAGATAAATTTTGTTATTGATCTTGTTCCAGGAACTATGCCTATATCAAAGACGCCATACAAAATGGCCCCATTAGAGATGAAAGAACTTAAGACACAACTGCAAGAACTCCTTGATAAGGGTTTCATTAGACCAGGTACATCCCCATGGGGTGCACCAATATTATTTGTGAAAAAGAAGGATGGATCTTTGAGGCTATGTATTGATTATCGACAGTTGAATAAGGAAACCATAAAAAACAAGTACCCATTACTGTGGATTGATGATCTCTTTGACCAACTGAAAGGTGCAGGAGTATTTCCTAAGATAGACTTGAGATCTAGTTATCATCAATTAAGGGTAAAGACGGAGGATATAGTTAAAACCATATTCAGAACTAGATATGACCATTATGAGTTTTTGGTTATGCCATTTGGGCTGATCAATGCTCCAGCATCATTTATGGATCTTATGAATAGGATCTTTATGCCGCATCTTGATCAATTTGTGGTCATTTTCATTGATGATATTTTGGTATATTCTAAAGATTCAAAAGAACATGGAAAGCATTTGAGAATAGTGTTGCAGACTTTCAGAGAATATCAGTTTTATGCCAAACTCTCAAAATGTGAGTTTTGGTTAAAGGAGGTGACATTTTTGGGACACATTATCTCTGCAGAGGGCATTAAAGTGGATTCTAGTAAGGTTAGGGCAATTGTGAGTTAGAAGCCTCCATGGAATGTGACTGAGGTAAGAAGTTTCTTGGGTTTGGCTGGATATTATTGGAGATTTTTGAAGGGTTTTTCAATGATTGCTTCTCCCTTAACAAGACTATTGAGAAAGGATGTTAAATTTGAGTGGACAGGTAAGTGTCAAGCTAGTTTTGATAAGCTTAAAAATATGCTCACTAAGGCCCCTGTCTTGACACAACTGATTCCTAATAAGGAGTATGTCATTTATAGTGATCCTTCTCATGGATTGGGTTTTGTATTGATGCAATATGGAAAAGTGGTTGCTTATGCTTCTAGGCAGTTAAAGCCGTATGAGAAGAATTATCCTACCCATAATCTGGAGTTGGCAGGTATAGTTTTTGCATTGAAGATTTGGCGTCATTATTTATATGGGGAGAAGTGTTTCATTTACACATATCACAAGAGTTTAAAATATCTTCCCTCTCAAAGAGAATTGAATTTGAGGCAGAGAAGATGGCTAGAGCTAATAAAGGATTATAATTGTGTGATTGACTACCATCCAAGCAAAGCTAATGTAGTAGTAGATGTTTTAAGCAGAAAGATTATAGCCGAGTTTCACCTTCAACCCACTCTTACTCAGGAAATCAAGGATGTACAAAGATAGGTAGAAAGATGATTGAATTTGTTGAGCTAATCTCTAAGGGGGAGAGACCTGGATTCACTATGGACTCAGATGGTGGACTATTCTATCAAGATAGACTATGTGTGCCTGATGTAGAAGATCTTAGGCAGAGGATTCTTAGAGAGGCCCATGAAAGAAAATATGTTATGCACCCAGGGAGTAACAAGATGTACCAAGAGTTGAAAAGCAGATACTGATGGGCAGGTATAAAAAATGACATCACATAATACTCTTCAAAATGTTTGACTTGTCAATAGGTCAAGGCTTAACATCAAGTACCTTCGGGCTTGCTACATCCAATTTCTATTCCAGAATGGAAGTGGGAACGAATCAATATGGATTTTGTGAATGGATTACCTTTGACTCCAAAGAAACATGATACTATATGGGTCATAGTGGACAGATTTACAAAGTCAGCACATTTCTTACCTATCAGGAAGGACTACCCACTGAAGAAATTGGCAGAACTTTATTTGAATGAAGTAGTATGACTTCATAGAGTGCCTATTTCTATTGTGTCTGACAGAGATCCCCACTTCACATCTCAATTTTGGCAATCTATAACGAGCTCTAGGTACTAAGCTCAATTTTAGCATGACTTTTCATCCACAGACAGATGGACAATCAGAAAGATTCATTCAGATTCTAGAAGATATAATGAGAAGTTGTGTTATCGAATTTGAAGGTAATTGGGACAAATATCTTCCTTTAATGGAATTTGCCTATAATAACAGTTATCAGTCTAGTATCCAGATGACTCCATATGAGGCACTTTATGGCAGGAAGTGTTGAGCACGTTTATGTTGGACAGAGCTCAGCGAGAGGAAACTTATAGGACCAGACCTAGTGCAAGAGACAGAAGAAAAAGTGAGAGTTATTTGCGAAAGACTTAAAACAGCTATAGATAGACAGAAATCATATGCTGACCTCAAGAGAAGGGACATTGAAGATGAAGAGGGTGAAAAAGTTTTTCTTAAAGTATCTCCCTGGAAGAATAAGTCCAAGATTCATCAGACCTTATGAAATATTAGTAAGAGTTAAACCTATTGCATATAGACTCGCTCTACCAAAGTTGAGTCTGATACATAATGTCTTCCATGTCTCAATCTTAAGACGACATAGATCATATCCTAATCACATCATACCTGCTGAAAGCATTCAGGTGAGACAAGATTTGACATATGAAGAAGAACCAGTCCAAATTTTAGCAAGAGAAATTAAGGAGCTTAGAAACAAGCGAGTACCATTAGTTAAAGTGTTATAAAGAAATCATGCAATCGAAGAAGCCATATGGGAAAACGAGGAAGTGATGAAAGCTTAATGCCCCCACTTATTCAATGACAACACAACAGGTATGCTTTAAGGACGAAACATCTTAAAGGGGAGAGAATTGTAATGGTCACTAATTAGAGTCTAGTTAGAATAAGTGTATGATATGCATAAAAACTATATAATTGACATTAGATATTAAAATAAATTGAGTAAATTATTAAATAAGAAATAAAAATGAACTAAATAGATTGATAAAATTTAATTTTGTTAGACATATCGTAATAAAATTACAGTTTAATAAAAGTTAGTGGAATTTAATACATGTAAAAATAAATAATTAAAATAGAACAAGTTAAAAAAAAAAAGAGGATAGGGGGGCCGAATGTGGTTTTGTGGGAGGGGGGAATGTATTTGAGGTAATTGCATTTATTACCATATTAAAACCAATCTTTTCTCCATTCTTCTTCTTCTTCAAACCACCAGCCTCCATTTCTTTATCATCTCCTTCATGATTTTCAAGAAGTTCACTCCAAATAGATTTGTTCTTGGTAAGTAATCCTCTCTCAATTATTCTTCTGTTTTTAGAGTATTAGGATTGTATAATATCAGTCTTTTGCACTCTATGTTCAAGGGAGTTATCAACCGAATTTCAAGAAGTATAAAACATGACAGTTGTTCATATATGTATTGTGTATCTGTCTGTCAAATTTTATTGAATGATTTTGAGTATCTGAATAGAAATGGTCATTTGAGTGAGACTAATTCCTGGAAGAGCATCAACAGAATACTTCACAGTTTGTGCTCAATTTCATCATCTTAATGGCTGAATCTGAGGTTTTTTAAAAACTAAAAGTTGTACATATATGTGTTATTTAAGTCTCTATCAAATTTCGTAAGAATATCTCTTGTGTAGATTGAGTTATATTGAAATTAACTATGATTGTTCCTTGATTGAGTTGGTTTCATATACCTGTACAGCTCCAGTAACTTCGTCCTCATATTTGACCTATTTTTAGATTGAATTAGCCAAAGTTCAAAACATGAAAGTTTTATTTATATGTCATTCCTAAATTCCTGTGAAATTATTATCTTATAATGTGATGTATTTTGTGAGTTATGAGCTGAACAATTGAATTGGTCGAGTTGATACTCTATGTTGAACCAATTATAGATCCTCCAATATTTGAGAACATTAGAGACCAAATCTGGAAATACGATAAACATGAAAAATGTTCCCAATTAACCTATATAATTGTATAAAATTTTTCATAATAATTGAAGTAATACAGTAAAATTACAACGAATTATGGTACCCCGAAACTGCCTAAGGGCAGAAAGCAGAGCAACATTTAAAATTACACCAAAACTTGTGTAATGGTTCAAAATTTCTGAAATTTTAATGTGTTTTAGTTTTATATTTTATATTTAATTAGGATCAAAAATCATATAAATTGAATAAGTGTATAAAAAGGTATTGATACAATGGTCTTAAGAGATCCTATTCTAGCTTAAAAAGAAATTGCAGTTATTTATTTAAATTATATTAAGAATAAATATTTTCTCAAGGTATTAATTAATTATATTTTTAAATTAGGATCTCAACAATAAGAAGAACAATAAAAGTGAACAAGCTCTGAGCTTATATTTGGAAAAGAAAAATACTATCGAGGTTTGTACATATATGTATTTTATTTTACCCTTATGCATGATTGTGTGTGCATGAAATGAATTATTTGTCATAATGATGAAATAATATATTATGACATGTTCTAAAATTATAGAAATGTTATTGACTATGAACTTAACATTATGCTAATATTTGATAAAATATCATGCTATATTACATGGTTTTGAAATAAATTGTGAGTACATGATTGTGTTAAGATGAAATGAGTATTGGTTATAGGAACTAGTAATTAATGGTCTTAATTGCCCATTTCTCTACCTGAGGACTAACATAGGATATATGGTGCACCATTATGGGGAAGTTACGGTACCGATATGGATATGATTTAGGGACAAGGTGGCTTAAGCTCTGGGAGCGCCTCTGATCCTAATTACACACAGATGACATGATTATATTCGATCAAGGTGGCTTAAGCTCCGCGAGTGCCCCTATTTCACACCCCATATCTAAACAGTCTAGGAATGAGATTTGGGCTGATACTAATTAAAGACTTTGAAAAGAAATGTGAAAAATTTATTATTGACATAAGTGACAAAAAAATGAAATGCTTACATGAGGTAGTGAGAACTTAATTATTGAATATGGTTATTATATTTATACTATTATGTCATGTGGTTATTTCTTTTATATGACAAATATGCAATAAAAAAAATTCATTGTATCATAATTTATTTGAGACATGCATTTGTGTGACTGCTTGGGAAAAACTTAATGCCTATATGTACCACTAATCTAGAGATAGCTTTGTTTGGGTTCTTCTCACTCAGGAATTGGAACTATAGACAGTAGGAAGTGAAGTTGGTCAGGAAGGAAATCGAATCCCATATCAGTAGAGACACAAAAGACATAGTTAGAAGGTTGGTTATCTAATATTTTTTTAGCTTGACTATGTATATGGTTTGTGGTAGACTTGACTCATATGTTCATATTGTGTATGTAAATAATTTAGTAACATAATCAGGTGCTATATGTATATACAATATAATGTTATATATATATATATTGTTAATTAGAACGACCTGCCTAAACCAATATAAATTGTGACATCCTTCTTATATATGTGGGACTATTCCTAATATATAAGTGGGGCGTCAAAAAACTAGTTTTGATAAGTTAAAGAAAATGTTAATAGAGGTACTAGTGTTGAGACGACATACTGCAGGAAAAGATTATGTGGTGTACAATGATGCTTCCCTTAATGGTTTGGGCTGTGTACTAATGCAAGAAGGCAAAGTGATCATTTATGCTTCCAGAAAATTGAAGCGTCATGAGATAAATTATCTGATACATGATCTGGAATTAGCAGCCTTTGTGTTTGCATTGAAAATATGGTGACACTACCTGTATGGTGAGAAATGTTATATCTATATAGACCATAAAAGTCTGTATCAGCAGGGCAAGGCTAATGTGGTAGCTGACGCTCTGAGTAGAAAAACTCTGGCATGTAAATGTTAAAACTTAAATTTATTAAGTAACAAAGAAATAACAAAAAAATGAAATATTAAGTAATTTATATATATTATTTTGGCAGAATTGCAGATTCAACCCACATTGATTCAACAAGTAAAGGGCAATCAAAAACAAGACATGAAATTAAAGGAAATCTTTGAAATGGTGAAAAAGGGTGAAAAACCAAAATTTTCTATTGAAGCAGATGGGAGTTTAAGGCATAAAGGCAGGTTATATATGCCAGACATACCAGAATTGAAACAAGATATTTTGAAAGAGACTCAATTTTTTTTATGCAATGCACCCGGGAAGCGACAAAATGTATCATGACTTGAAGGCATATTATTGGTGGCCAGGAATGAAAAGAGATATCACAGAGTATACTACTAGATGTTTAATTTGTCAACAAGTGAAGGCTGAGCATCAAGTACCAAGTGGATTATTGTAGTCAATTTCAATTCCGAAGTGGAAATGGGAAAGAGTTATAATCGATTTTGTTTCTGGTTTGCCTTCGGCACAAAAAAGGGATGATGCAATATGAGTTGTGGTGGACCGGCTCACCAAATCAGCTCATTTTTACCAATCAAAATGGATTATCCACTTAATCATTTGGTAGAGATCTATGTTAATGAGATAATTTTTTTATATGGTGTGCTACTTTCAATCATCTCAGATCGAGACTCAAGGTTTACTTCATAATTCTGGAAAAGTTTGCATCAAACAATGGGTACTCGACTCAATTTTAGCACAACTTTCCATGCATAAACCGATGGAAAATCAAAGAGAGTCATACATATATTAGAAGATATGTTGAGGAGTTGTGTGATGCAATTTGAAGGTAGTTGGGAAAAACATCTTCTATTGATAGAATTTGCCTACAATAATAGTCACCAAGCCAGTATCAGTATGGCACCATATGAAGCCCTGTATGGGAGGAAGTGCAGAACGCTTCTATGTTGGATTGATCATAGTGTAAAAAAATTAATGGGTCCAGATTAGTGCGGCAGACAGAGGAAAAAGTGAGAGTAATAAGAGATAGGCTGAAAGTCGATGCTGATAGATAGAAATCATACGCAGATTTGAAAAGAAGGGATATTGAGTATACAGTTGGTGAAGAAGTATTCTTAAAAGTCTCACCTTGAAAAAGGATTTTCCAATTTGGAAAGAAGGGAAAGTTGAGTCCTAGGTTTATTAGACCATACGATGTACTTGAATGCATAGGTCCCGTAACATACAAATTAGCTCTACCACTAGAGTTAAATAAGATTCACAACGTATTCCATGTGTCCACGTTGAAAAGATATCGATCGGATCCATCACATATCATATCAGCAGAACCTATAGAGATATGACCAGATCTAACTTATGAAGAGGAGCTAGTGGAAATTCTAGCTCGAGAAATGAAGGAGCTATGGAACAGGAAGGTACGATTGGTAAAGGTTATGTGGAAAAATCATAATTCGAAAGAGGCAACTTGGGAAAATAAAGAGGTTATGAAGGCTCAGTATCTACAATTGGTCCACAACAGTTAAAAAGGTAAATTTCCAGGACAAAATTATTTTTAGGAGGGGAAAATTGTAATGCCCGATAATTTAGGCCACAGTCACGGGTGACCAAAATTCGGCACACCAAACCGATCGAAATCTAAATTTGGACATGAAAGAAAAAAATAAAATTATAATAAAATATGAGAAAAATATTTTATATATTATTACTTGAAAATTTTCAAGTTCGGAATTAAAATTTAGAAAAAAATAAATTTTTGCTGAACTAAATTGGAATTTATAGTGTTTTTGACATAAATATTTTTAAAAGGTATAAAAAGGAATATTCTTGTTAAACCTTAAAGGGTATTTTCACCATTTTGATGATAACAAATAAAATAGAAATATTGTATTTAACATACTTGTTTTCTAAGTCTATTAAACAGGGTATGGAATAAAATAGCAAGAATAAAGATTGGAAGAATAATCCTTGAAAGAAAAAATTAAGGAAGTAGCATGTTCACGCTCGTGACCCTATGTGTCATGCCCGTGAAAGAGCTAACCCTTACCAAAATTAACATTTGAAGTTAACGACCATGAAGGAAGAACAAACCGTGAAATGGACATTTAAGTCACGCCCGTGAATTAAAATGTCACGCCCGTGAGTGTTCATAAAATTTTCATCCAGAGAGCTTCACGACCAAAGACATCACTTGGATCACGGTTAGGAAGTTTGTCATGCCCATGAAGATGTATGTCACGCCCGTGACCCAATGATTCAAAACATTCCAGAGAGCTTCACGACCAAGGTCACCACTTCAGTCATGGCTTGGGAAGAAATGTCATGCCCGTGAATGATGAAAGAGAAAAATGTCAGGCGCGATTATTTGGTTGGTACAACAGCTAATTTCATATTAAATGCACCCTAATGGCTATAATCAGCCAAGGGAGTATAAATGGAAGTCATTTATGCATTCAGTAAAAGAGGATAGCAAAAACTTTGAATCAAAATCTTATTACAAGCTATTTGTACATTCAATACTTTGAGAACCAATATCTATTCTCTGTAAAAATCTTTTTGCTCTTCATTCATTGAGCAATAAAGATTTAAGAGAAAAAAGATTTGTGGGTGTTTCTCTCTGTAATCATTTATTACTCAAGTGAGTTTTGGGTATTTCTGGGTTAAGAGTAGAGAACTTGTAAGGATTAGTTGTGTGAGCCTTTAAAACACAAAGTAAAGGTTATTTGTGTGAGCCTGTAAAACACAAAGTAAAGGTTATTTGTGTGAGCCTGTAAAACACAAGATAAAAGGTTGTTTGTGTGAGCTTGTAAAACACAAGGAATTGGTTATTGTGTGAGCCATTAAAACACAAGGGATTTCTGGGTTAGGTGTAAGCCATTGTGAGAAACACCATAGTTGGGAGTGAACTTGTAAAACTCCATTGTAACACTTAGTGTGTTAGTGAACTACCCAGTTGCGATTAGGGAGAGGAGTAGGGTTTGTTAACACCCGAACCTCTATAAAATCCTTGTGTCAAATTTCTCTATCCCTCATAAAATTAATTTTTTATTTCCGCTCTTTAAAGTTTAATTTTTTGAAACTCCAATTCAACCCCCTTTATTGGGTTAATATTTGGGCAACAATTGGTATCAAAGCTTAGTCTAGCATCGAAGCCTAACAAGCGCTAGTAAAGATTAAGATATGGCCAGTGAAGGATTCCAAAGTCTCAAACCTTACTTTGATGGAGAAAATTATGCCCATTGAAAGATTCAGATGGAGACATATCTGGATAGTGAAGGAATTGAAGTCTGGGATAGTGTACGAAAAGAATGGACACCACCAACCAGAAGAGCTAATGGTGAAGAAGAAATCATGTCAAGAGATGTTTGGACAAAGCCTCAAAGAAGAGCAAATTTCAAAAACAAGAAGGCAATGACAATCCTATCAAGCTCATTATCTTTTGAAGAATGTGGAAGAATACAACACTGCCCAATAGCATACAACATGTGGAAGACATTGGAAAATTATCATGAAGGAACTAAGCAAGTCAAATCCAAGAAGATTCAACTTCTGACCTCAGAATATGAGCTCTTCAATGAGTCAATCACTGACATGACCAACGGTCTTCTAGCCATTATAAATGGAATGAGGAAACTTGGGAAGCATCTAAGTTTGGAGGATGTAAACAACAAAATCCTAAGAAGGCTTCCTCTTAAAGACTATGACTCAAGAGTTGATGGCATAGAAGAAGCAAATGAAGATATGAGCATCATGAATACTAATGTGCTGATTGGCAAACTTCTCACACATGAAATGGTAGTGAAAAGAGATAGAGAGCTTCAAGCAGAGCCAGAGAAAAGAAAACCCTTAGCACTCAAAGCCTCTACTTCAAAATCGTAAGAAGAAAGTGAAGATGATGAAGAAATGAGTGATGATGAAAATGAGGACATTGCTATGCTTTCAAGGAGACTAAAAAGAATCATTGAGAAGAAAATTAGCAGCTCCAGAAAATTCAGGCAAAGAAACCTCAAACAAACTTCTAATGATGCACAAAGAAGTAAGGAAGAGGTATAGTGCTATGAATGTGAAAAGAAAGGACATATCAAACTAGAATGTCCAAGGTTCAAGAAGAATAAGAGCAAATACCAAAGAGACAATGGGGGGAATGGTCACAAAGCCAAATGAGATGATGAAAGTTCTTCAAGTGAAAAAGATGATAATGAAAGCGAAGAGGTCAACCTATGCTTCATGGCTATTGAAGATCATGTCTCGAATAAGGTAAGATCACTACACTCATACTCTTTGAACAATGATAGTAGTGATAATGATGATGATAGTGATGATGATGATGATGAGCAAAGCCTAATAGAAGAATTAAATCTAGAATTAGAGAAATATAGAAGTAAATTTATTACTTATAGAAATAACATCTCTAATTTGAAAAATAAGATAGATGATTTAGAAAAGGAAAACATAAAGCTTAAATCATCTAATGAATCTCTCCAAAAGTCATTAGATGAATACTCATCAAGACCCTCAACTGCCTCCTTGCTAAAAGAAAATGATACTTTGAAAAATGAAGTTGAGGAACTTAGAAATTCCATTTCTAAATTTCACAAAGGTAAAGAGAGCTTAGATACTCTCATTGTGACTCAAAGATCACCTTAATTAGACATGATCTAGGATTTAAGGGCACATCATCATCTTCTCACAAAACCAGCTTTTTTAAGTGTAGTGAACCTCACATCTCCACAGTTGTTAGAACAACACCAAGAAATAAGCATATTAAACCTTCTATACATAAATAGAATAATCATGCCTTTATATATAGGAAGCATGCATCTAGAAAATCTAAAATTAATCATAACTATGCATGTCATCATTCTCAAAATAAGTTTGATAGAAAAGTGTTATTCAAAAATATTGTAAGACCAGAAAACAAGTTTAGACCAAAAAATGTAATTATTGTACGAAAATGGGTCACATAAATAAATATTGTTGGATAAGGAAGGCTCACTGGGAACCTTCATGTGCTAACCCCTAAGGACCCAAGCTCATATGGGTTCCTAAAAATCATACTTGAGTTGTGATCCTATAGGTATGACTCAAGTCCACAATAAATAAAAAAGCTTGGCTAGTAAACAGTGGATGCTCAAGGCATATGACAGGAGACAGAACTTTTCAATGAAATCAAAAGTATTGATGGAGGTAAAGTTACCTTTGGAAACAATGCTAAGGGTAAGGTAATTGGCATTAGATCTATTGGTATTAATGAAACTACTTTTATTAAAGATGTCTTACTTGTTGATGGCTTGAAACATAACTTGTTAAGTGTTAGTTAATTATGTGATAAAGGAAACAAAGTAATCTTTACTTCCAATCAATGTCTTGTGATCACTATCGATGGTCAGGAGATATTTAAAGGAAATAGAGATGTAAATACATACATAATAAACTTACATGAACTATCTAACCATTCCTCTAAGTGTTTTGTGACTACTAGTGATAAAACTTGGTTGTGGCATAGAAGGCTTGGTCATGCTAACATGGACTTCATACAAAGCCTCAGCACAGGAGAACTAGTAAAAGGACTGCCAAGAGTTAAATATGAAAAAGGCAAGACATGTGAACCTTGCCAAAGAGGAAAGCAACACAAGTCATCCTTCAAAGCCAAAAACATAGTAAGTACCTCAAAACCTCTTCAACTCCTGCATTTAGAATTATTTGGACCTACTAGAATTGCTAGCTTAGGAGGAAAACATTATGCATTTGTCATCGTAGATGATTACTCTAGATTTACTTAGGTAATTTTCTTAGCTCAAAAGAGTGATGCTTTTGAAAATTTCAAAAACTTTGCTAAAAGAGTTCAAAATGAAAAAGGGTACTGTATTTCAAAGATAAGAAGTGATCATGGGAAAGAATTTGAAAATAAAAACTTTGAAAGCTTTTTTCTTGAACATGGCATTTCACATAATTTCTCATCTCCTAGGACACCTCAACAAAATGGGGTAGTTGAAAGGAAAAATCGAACTTTAATTGAAATGGCTAGAACAATGCTCAATGAATATGATTTACCAACTTACTTTTGGGTAGAAGCCACAAACACTGCATGTTATATTTCAAATCGAGTTTTCAAAAGACATCTTTTAAACAAAACCCCATTTGAGCTATGCAATGGAAGAAAGCCCTTGATATCATACTTTAGAGTATTTGGATGCAAGTGCTTTATATTGAATACCAAGGACAATCTTGGAAAATTTGCCTCTAAATCTGATAAAGGTATCTTTTTAGGATACTCTACAAATAGCAAAGCATATAGAGTATTTAACAAAAGATCATTAACTTTTGAAGAATCCATGCATGTTGTTTTTAATGAATCTAGTAGACTTGATCTTGTGAAAGGTAGTGTTCTTAATGATGTTGTAGGTAACATGGAAAGACTTGATTTTAGAAATGGGAAAGAAGAAAATGATCAAGAAGATTCACATCAAAATGGTTCTCTACCTCAAACTTAAGAAGAAAACGAACAAGAACTCCCAAAAGAATGGCGAATGATGAAAGATCATCCAAAAGAGCAAATTATTGGTGATCTCTCAAGGGGAGTAAGTACTAGATCTCATTTCAAACATTTAGTCACTAACATTGCTTTTATTTCTCAAATTGAGCCTAAAAATGTTGATGAGGCTCATAATGATGAAAGTTGGGTAATTGCCATGAAAGAGGAACTCAACCAATTTGAGAGAAGTAAGGTATGGACCTTAGTACCTAGACCCAAGGATCATCAAATCATATGAAGCAAATGGGTATTTAGAAATAAACTAGATGAACAAGGTTCAATAACTAGGAATAAGGCTAGATTAGTTGCAAAAGGATACAATCAGGAAGAAGGTATAGATTATGATAAAACCTATGCACTTGTAGCTAGATTAAAAGCCATAAGAATACTCTTAGCATATGCATGTCATATGAATTTCAAACTTTTTCAAATGGATGTGAAAAGTGTGTTTCTAAATGTTTATATAGAAGAAGAAGTGTATGTAGAACAACCACCAGGCCTTGAAAGCTATGATTTGCCAAATCATGTTTTTAAACTTTCAAAAGCTTTATATGGTTTGAAACAAGCCCTAAGAGCTTGGTATGAGAGGCTAAGTTCTTTTCTATTAGAAAATAGCTTTACAAAGGGAAATGTTGACACCACATTATTCATTAAAAAGCATAAGCACGATATACTAATTGTTCAAATTTATGTTGATGATATAATATTTGGTTCTACTAATGAGTTGCTTTGTCAAGAATTTGCTAAGTGTATGACTAGGGAATTTGAAATGAGCATGATGGGAGAGCTTAAGTATTTCCTTGGTCTATAAATAAAGCAAAGCAATGAGGGCATATTCATCAACCAATCCAAATATGCCAAAGATTTCATTAAGAAATTTAGTATGGAAGGATGCAAGAATGCCAAGACTCCTATGAGCACATCCATAAAATTGGACAAGGATGAAAAGGGTAAGAGCATTAATGAAAAGCTTTATAGAGGTATGATCAGATCTCTTTTATATCTTACTGCATCTAGACCCGATATAATGTATAGTGTTTGCTTGTGTGCACGATTTCAATCATGTCTTAAAGAATCTTATTTAAATGTAGTAAAAAGGATTCTAAGATACTTACATGGATCTTTGCATCTAGGTTTATGGTATCCTAGAAATTCATCCTTTTATATTATAGGATATTCAGATGCAGACTATGCTGATAGTCTTTTAGATAGAAAAAATACTTTAGGTACTTGTCACTTTATTGGAGAATGCTTAGTTTCTTGGTTTAGCAAGAAATAAGTTTCAGTTGCACTTTCAACCGCTGAAGCAGAGCATGTAGCAGCTGGTTGTTGTTGTACTCAAATTCTTTGGATGAAACAACAACTTAAGGACTATGGTCATGATATGAACCATATACCTATTAAATGTGACAATACAAGTGCTATAAATCTTTCAAAGAATCCTATTCAACACTCAAGAAGTAAGCATATTGACATTAGACACCACTTTATTAGATATCATGTTCAATATGGAGATGTTGCATTAGAATTTATAAGCACAGAAAATCAATTGGCATATATTTTTACTAAGTCTCTAAATGAAGAAAGATTTAATTTCATTAGAAGAGAACTTGGTATGATTGATTGATTAACCTTGTGATTGCTAAATTATGAAATCTTAATTGATGATCTTAATTTTGTATCATATCACTAGATATAATGTAGTAATTTTGATGAAAATTTATGTTATAAAGGATAGAATCTTTATTGAAATGATTTAGTCTTGTTATTAGGACTTAATTTTATTTGATGAAAAATTTTAGGGGAGTCACGCCCATGACATATGTTCACGTTCGTGACTTAAATAGCCAAAAGAGGCAGTGTCGTTCACGACTTGATTCACGACATGGTTCATGGCTTCAAGTGGTGAAGCTTATATTCACATCTTCATTCACTCCTGTGAAAAGACCTGTTCATGCCCGTGACAAATTTTCACTCCCGTGATCCTTTACACCCCCAAAACTCATAGAGGCGTTCATGCCTTGAGTCACACCTTGCTTCATGGGCATAAGTAGTGAAATTCAACCTTTCATGCCCGTTACTATTGTTTCACCCCCATGACAGTTCATCATTCACGCCCATGACATTCAAAGGTCATGACCGTGAACATATTCACGCCTTTATTCACGGGTAGAGTACTCCTTTAGCATACCGTGAACATGACCATTCACGGCCGTGAACAATCATTTCACGCCTGTGAATGCATCGGGCATATAAGAGAACGACCGGTTATTTTTCTCATTTCAACCTTTCAACTCCTTGAAACCGCTCTCATTTACACACATTCAATGAGTTATTGAAGATTTTGGCCCCCAAGTCACAAAATTTTCCTATAAATACCATCAAAAGTCCATTCCTTCATAAAAAATCATACTCTTTTAGGGTTTTTATCAAATTTCTGTCAAATATTTTTCTCAAACCTCACAAACTTCACTTCTTCAACTCAAATCGAGACTGCCTCATCAAAGGGAAAAAGAAAGAAGTCTCATGCACCCAGGAGGTACGCAGATTACCTCATGAACAGAATTCTGAAGCAATGCCATCCCCGGTACTCCACATTGAAGAAAAGGCCTCTCCTTTCATCGAGGTCCTTTGAATGGCAAGGCATCCGAACTCTCGAGCTAGAAACGACAATGACAGAGCAACTCCAGGCCTGTCATTTGAAAGAATTTGTGGAGATTCACCAGCCCATATTGAGGGAACCAACACTGGAATTTCTTAGCACTCTTCAAGTGTCACCTACTGGAATGGTGAAATTCCAACTCTGCCACAAACCAAACACCCTCAATGCCACTGAATTTGGAGAATTATTCAACTTACCATCAGATGACATCCTCAATGACAGCGAAGTAGAATTCTTCGCCACTCGAGCTTAGACCCATTTTGGCACCGATTGCAGCTGGGATGTCAAAAAGACCAAGAGCATTCATCTTAGGTCCCCAGTGCACAAATATTTGCATAGGTTTCTGACCTATAGCATATTTGCTCGGGGAGAAAGTAATGGGACCATCAGGAAATCGGAGCTCTTTCTATTTGAGATGGCTAGAAGAGGACTCACGGTGGCGCTCTCTAGATGGTTTGCAAACCATCTTCTATCAATTGCCACCAAACCCACAGGAGATATACTGATTGGTGGTTATGTCACCCACATAGCCTTGAAGCTTGGCTATTTGAACCTGGATGAGCATCATTTCAATCTCATCCCTAGGCATCCTCGAGATCAATTGGATGTCGAGTCCTTCATAAAGATGGGATCGGCTGTTAGAATTGTTCACGAGAACAATATTTTCTACTGCTTCACAGACACTGCTGGGGAGATAATCTGGGAAGACAATGATACGAAGGATTTCAAAGCCGGCCTCCAAGGGATCCAGCAGAAGAAAAGGGCTCGGGTTGAGGAAGCATCTCCAGTGGCTGAGCAGGACATCGGTCAATCCTCAGCTTCCACATCGAATTTAGCGCAGCAGGTGGTTGACCTCTTGGCACCACGTTTTTAGTAGCTTTAGGCTTCGATGGACGAGAAGTTGGAAAACCTCAAAGACTTCATGGACTCTTGGATGGATAGCCTTGAGGCAGAGGTTGCTAGACTTCGAGATAGGATGTCCGGCTAGATGATTAGGCTAGGTGTTAGGCTAGATGATAGCCTAAATTTGTGTGGTTGCTTGTTTATCTTCTTTGTTATTTTTTGTTTGATTGTATTTCCTTTATGAACTTTAATTAAATTTGGTGTGTATTTTTCTTTTATCAAATATATTTGCTTTGTTTATCCTTTAGCATCTTTATATTCTTTTTGATTGATGACAAAAGGGGGAAAACCTAGCAATATATTAAAATGAATTATTTGAGTAAAAAATAAGAACCTAAAAATACATTGACATTTAGTTAGGTTAGGAGAAATTATAAATACTCAAACTTTGATTCAAAATTAATATGCAAGTATGAAATTGAGAAATTGAGCTTTATACACATTAGATATATCTTAAGTATACCTTACATATACTTCATGTCTTAAAAAGAATTTTGGTATATATTGGATATACTTGACATATAACTTGCATATACTTAAAAACTAAAAAGTTTATTTCAATGCTACATCATTCTTTACAATTCTTGCATTTTATCAAATTTTTATCCTAAGTATCTTTTGAGGGGGATACTTCTCAAAAGCATATATTGCTAGATTATTTGTCACCATCAAAAAGGGGGAGATTGTTAAACCTTGAGGGGTATTTTCATCATTTTGATGATAACAAATAAAATAACAATATTGTATTCAACATACTTGTTTTCTAAGTCTATTAAACAGGGTATGAAATAAAATAGCAAGAATGGAGATTGGAAAAATAATCCTTGATAGACAAAATTAAGGAAGTACCATGTTCATGCCCGTGACCCTATGTGTCACTCCCGTGAAAGAGCTAACCGTTACCAAAACCAACATTTGAAGTTCACAACCACGAAGGAAGAAAAAACTGTGAAATGGACATTTAAGTCACGCCCGTGAATTAAAATGTCACGCCCGTGAGTGTTCATGGCATTTTCATCCAGAGAGCTTCACGACCAAAGTCACCACTTGGATCACGACTAGAAAGTTTGTCATGCCAGTGAAGATGTATGTCACGCCTGTGACCCAATGTTTCAAAACATTCTAGAGAGCCTCACGACCAAGGTCACCACTTCATTCACGGCTTGGGAAGAAATGTCACGCCCGTGAATGATGAAAGAGAAAAATATCAGGTGCAATTATTTGGTTGGTACAATGGCTAGTTTCATATTAAATGCACCCTAACGGCTATAATCAACTAAGGGAGTATAAATGGAAGTCATTTATGCATTCAGTAAAAGAGGATAGCAAAAACTTTGAATCAAAATCTTATTACAAGCTATTTGTACATTCAATACTTTGAGAACCAATATCTATTATCTGTAAAAGTCTTTTTGCTCTTCATTCATTGAGCAATAAAGATTTTTGGGTGTTTCTCTCTATAATCATTTATTACTCAAGTGAGTTTTGGGTATTTCTAGTATTTCTAGGTTAAGAGTATAGCACTTTTAAGGGTTAGTTGTGTGAGCCTTTAAAACACAAAGTAAGGGTTATTTGTGTGAGCCTGTAAAACACAAAGTAAAGGTTGTCTGTGTGAGCCTGTAAAACACAAGGAATTGGTTAATGTGTGAGCCATTAAAACACAAGGGATTTTTGGGTTAGGTGTAAGCCATTATGAGAAACACCATAGTTGGGAGTGAACTTGTAAAACTCCATTGTAACACTTAATGTGTTAGTGAAACACTCAATTGCGATTGGGGAGAGGAGTAGGGTTTGTTAACAGCCGAACCTCTATAAAATCCTTGTGTCAAATTTCTCTATCCCTCCAAAAATTAATTTTTTTATTTCCGCACTTTAAAGTTTAATTTTTTGAAACTCCAAATAACCCCTCCTTCTTGGCATAATATCTGGGCAACAATTCTTTATCTCAGAAAAGGAATATTCTTTGGATTAAAAGAAATTAAGAGTGATTTAAATTAATGGACCAATGAGGGATAAGATTATCTATTAATTTTAACCACCCACCTACTCCAATAATAAAAGTCAAATTCCACTTTTTGGTCATTAATTCTTCTTCTTCCTCATTTTAACCAAAGAAAGCACTCTCTTATTCTCCTTGTTGTCGTGACCCACTTCTCCCTAATTCTTCTTCTTCTTCTTCTTCTTCTTCAATTAAAGCAAAGGTTTAGATGGAAAAAGTGGAATTAAGGCAAGATCAACAACAAAAGTGAAGCATAGTGAGCCAAACAAAGGAAGAGGAAGGAAGAAAAGAAGAGAAAAAGAGAAGGGAAGAACTTTTGTCATTTTGAAGATCTACAGAGGTGAGGTTAGATTTATCATCTTCTCACTTTTCTTCTCCTCTTTTGTTTGATTTTGTGGTTAATTACCATTAAAGTTGGTAATTTAGGATTATTAGTATGTTAATGGTGATTAAGGGTTGATTAGTGTGTTTGGTATTTGATTAGTGTGAACTTTATTGTTAGGCCAAATAGGTAACAATCTTTGAACCATAATCAAAGAGGAAGTAAGGTCAAGGAGAAAGCTAACTAGGAGGAAGAGAAAAGTGTAGAGAAGTAGACTTTTTAAGGTATGTAGATTTGGCAAAAATTCAATATGAAAAATGTTGATGTTTAATTTTGTGATATTATATGTAATTGTATATGTAATTCTTGATATTTTGATTGAGTGATGAATTGGTAATTCAATGATGCAATGAATGTGAAAATAAAAATTCGAATTTGATGTTGATACATGAAGATGGAAATTGTATGAATTAATTGAAGTGCTGGAAAATTTGTCTTATGAATAATGTCTACTTTTCTAATCATAACTTGAGTTATGGAAATGCGTTTTGAGTGGTTTTTATTGAGTTGGAAAGTAAAGACGTAGGGCTTCAACTTTCATTCAGACCATTAAACCTAAATGTCTTCAATTAGGTGTAAAATGGACTCAAAGTTTGAACTAGAAATCTAAATTTTGAGGTAAATATGCTTTCACTATATGCATCATACACTAGCACACCTTCATCCCACAACAGTTTTAGATCATTAATAATTGGTGTAAGGTAAACATCAATATCATTTTCCTGTTATTTAGGCCCTAATATCAGCAATAACAATATAGTTTGCTTATTCTTCATTGTCAGCCAAGGAGGCATATTGTAAACCATAAAAAGAATTGGCCATGTGCTATGTTTACTACTGAGTGTGCCATGGGGGTTGATTTTATCCGTATAGATTCGAAGCCCCAGATTCCTAAATTCACCACCAAATTAAAGGACTATTCTATCAATTGTTCTCCACTGGGGAGAATCTACAGGATGTCTCAGTTTTCCATCATGTTTTTTGCCTTTTGTATGCCACCTCAAGTTTTTTACACCTTTTCCATTTACAAAAAAGCATTTGAATCTTGGTATTATACGTAAATACCATAACACTTTAGCTGGTGGCCCTTTTTATCCTTAGAAGAAACTTTCCCACATTTGTAGCGTGATGCCCCACACTTTGGACACTCATGCAAGTCCTTATATTCATTTTGGTACAATACACAATCATTTGGATATGCATGCATCTTTTTATATTCCATACCCATGGGACACATGTAACATCCAGTGATTTAGGCCCTGATTGTGCGTGACTGTAATGAGATGTACTGGTTCAATCGGAGTCTAAATTTGGATCCATACAAAAAATGACAAATAATAAGGGAAAATAATTAAGGGTATTATTATTTGGGAAATAAAAAGATTAGTGCTAGAATTGGAAAAATAAAATTACCCTACAAACAAGATCGATATTATTGGAATGGTTGGGAAAAAATTTATGAACATAAGGAAATTTGTGGAAAATGATGAATTTCTAATAATTAAAAGTTGAACAAAATTAATTTATATTTTGGATCAATGGATGAAGGGTTTAATGTAGTCATGGAACCACCAAATACTCACCCTATAAAAACAAAGGAGATAAAACTCTTCATTTTCCACCAATTAGAAAACAACTACCACCATCTCCTTTTTCCTTTAATGTTGTCCCTCTCCTTACCCAAAAACCTCAATTTTTCTTCCTTTTTCCAGCATGCTAAGAATTGGGAAAATATTTTCAGCATTTGCATTATTTTAAGCTGTTATATTTTGATAAGGGACCCTCTTCTGACAAAATAGGTTTTAATGGATTCTGAATCAAGACAAAGTCACGAAGAAGAAGAGGGTGATAATATAGCTAAATCGGTTGCTCATAGGCAGGCAACATCAATTAAAGCCTCAGAGCCTAGTATTATAACTCCACAGCATGTTGAAGAAAAGGTACGACCAGCTCCCCCACCTCAGCTAAACCACCAAATTGATAAACTAAGAAAACACAGTGCTACAAATTTTATGGGTAAGAAAGAGGATGACCCAGTTGCAGCAGAATTTTGGTTGCAAAAGATATAATGGGTTTTTGATAAGCTTTAATGTTTGAAGGATTACAAAGTTAGGTATGCAGTGTCCCTCCTTCAGGAGCATACCTATCACTAGTGGAAGGTTGTATTAGTGAAACCCCAGACTTTGAACCCTTAGACATGAAATTTTTTTGTGGAAGAGTTAAAAAGAAATATGCGCCAAGAGTTTACGTTGATGAGAAAAAGCGAGAATTTTTAAACTTAAAGTAGATGAGTATGACAATAATGGAGTATGAGATAGAGTTCACCAAGTTGAGCAAGTATGCAACGGGAATTATTGGAGATGAAGCTGATAAATGTCATAGATTTGAAGATGGCCTCGATGAGGATATTGGATATTTAGTGGCTTCCCACCAGCATACAAACTTTGCTACACTAGTGTTCTCTGCCATTAGTGTTGAAGAAGCAAAAAGATGAAGACAAAAGAGCTCTTTAAGAAATCAATGGCTAGTGTGACCCAGACATCTGGCAGAAAAGGGCGGATAGTACCCAGACCATTTCAATCATGGGTTGCTGGGCAACATTTTTCTGTTAGGTGGGGTCAACAATTTAGACCCACAACATCATCTAGTAGTTCACCAGCATCATTGTCCAAAAGCCCAACTCCTATTATGTGTCAGTGTAATGCCTGATAATTTAGGCCATAGTCGCGGTTGACCGAAATCCGGCGCGCTGAACTGATTGGGGTCTAAATTTAAAACTAAAATAAATAAATTAAAATAATAATAAGATATGAGAAAAATATTTTGGATATTATTAATTGAGAAATTTGAAGTATGGAATTAAAATTTGGAAAAAAATAATTTTTTGCTGAACAAAATTGGAAATTGCAGTGTTTTTGGCACATAGATTTTAAGAAGATATAAAAATGGAATATTCTTTATCTAAGAAAAGGAATATTCTTTGGATTAAAATAAAGTAAGAGTGATTTAAATTAATGAACCAATAAGGGACAAGATTATCTATTAATCTTAACCACCCACCTAATCCAACTATAAAAGTCAACTTTCACCTTTTTGCTATTGTTCTTCTTCTTCCTCATCTTAATCAAACCAATTTCTCTTCCTTTTTCTTCCCTTTTGCGGTGACTCTCCTCTCCTCTTTGTTCTTCATTTTTTTTATTCAATCAAAACCAAGATTAGATGGAAAAAAAAGTGAGATTTAGACAAGATCATTAAGGAAGTAAAGCAAAGGAAGCTAAATTGAGGAAGAGGAAATAAGAAAACAAGAGAAAAAGAGAAGGAAGACTTTGGTCATTTTGAAAATCTACAAAGGTGAGGATAGATTTTCCATCTTCTCCCTTTTCTTCATTTCTTTTCTTTGATTTTGGGGTGTTACCATTAAAGTTGGTAATTTAGGATTATTATTATGTTAATGGTGATTAAGGTGGATTAGTGTTTCATTAGTGTGAAAATTGTTGTTAGGCCAAGGAGGTTAACAATCTTTGAACCAAAATCAAATAGGAAGTAAGGGCAAGGAGAAAGCTAACTAGGAGGAAGAGGAAAGTGAAGTGAAGTAGATTTTTGAGGTTTGTACATTTGGCAAAAATTCAATATGGAAAATGTTAATTTTGATTTTGTGATGTTTGTGTAATTGTATATGAAATTCTTGATATTTTGATTGAATGATGAATTGGTGATTAAATGATGTCATGAATGTGAAAATAAAAATTAGAATATGACATTGATGTATGAAGATGGAAAATGTTGGAATTGATTGAAGTGCTGGAAAATTCGTCTTATGAATAGTGTCTAGTTTTCTGGTCATACCTTGAGTTCTGGAAATTATTTTTCAGTGATTCATATTGGGTTGGAAAGTTAAAACATAGGACTTCAACTTTTATTTAAACTATTAGACCTGAATATACTTGGAATCAGGTAAACAATAGACTCAAAGTTCAAACTAGAAATTTGTCTAGTAAAATACTGGGTGAATTGGAACGAACGTATCTTAGAGACAAATTCATAACTTTTGCTAAAAATATTCTATTTAATGTGATTTCAGTTAGAAATTAAAGATAAGTCATATACCTACTTGTTGTTAGCCGATCACTTGTCCAAATTCTATCTAAAAATGGATGAAAAATACAGGGAGATATAAGGCGAAAATGATATCCAGAATAGGGCAGCTTGCATATATGTATTGACTGTGGAAGTTTGTGATAGAAAAATATATTATTTGACTTTTCTTATAGTTATAATGATTAAATGAATGAGTAAGAGGTTCTAAAATATTTAATGGGAATTATTGTATTTATATGGAATTGATATTAGTGTTACCGACATAATTTATGTAAATAATAATAAAGGTAACAAATATAATTAAGCCCTATAACATCCAGTCGAGAACTAGAAATTAGGATAAGTTGACATGCCCATAAAATGGTAGAAATGTAGGCACTAGAAAATAGTGCTGAGATTTAATTTACATAGGCATTAAGAGATAGTGCTAAGTTGAAATTATATAGGCACTAAGAAATAGTGCTGAGTTTAAAATTACGTAGGCACCACAAAAGTATTGAGTTGTTATTGAAAATGTAGGAGTTAAATGTCGAGTTATAAAATAATTAAGTAGCCGCCGAGTATACTATCAAAGAGCAAAAATCCTGTATCCAGTGTTTAGTTCTGGTCTAAGATGTCGTGGGCTATCAAATAAATAACAGAAAAAATATAAATTATTAAATTGATATTTTAAAATGTATATCTTGTATTGTTAAACAGTTTCCAGCATGCTTAATGAATGAAATGTTGGAATTGATGAATTGTATATTTTTGCATAACGTAAGTACTTTTGAATATTTTTGGCATGCTTAGTAAATTAATTGTAGTTTCTAAAATTTTATTTTAGAAATATTTATATAATTATTGGATAGTTGTCAAACGTATCACTAAGCTAGTAGCTTAGCGCATGTGTTTAACGCATAGATAAATAGACGTAGTTGTGGCATTAGGGCTACCCAAGATAAGGAGAATCCCAAGATCAGATTACAGCAGTCTATTTTCTTTTTGTAGGTTTTGGAAATTGTATTGTAAAAATTAAATTTTAAGAATTTTTTTTAATGTAAATTTATGGTACGTAGGATTTATAAGGAGTGAATTTTGTAATTTATATATTTGGTATTATTTGTAAATGCATTTCTAAATATTATGCTTTACTGAATGAGTTCTTTTAAATCAAAATATTTACATCACTAGTTATATATTTAAATGTTAATAAAAAAATGAAAGAGAAATATAGTAAGAAATATTCTTTAGATAATATGCTCGAAAATTAAAAAAAAATACAATAATTTGATAATTTGTTATTTTTACAAAAAAAAGAGCTTAGTAGCACTTCCATACACTATTAATGATTAGTAGGGTAAGGAAGCGCTACAATCAGCATTATGGTAGATCTCATATAGAGAGTGTTGGTGGTTGACTAGGGCATGGTTGAGATATGGAGCTACTAATCATATGAAGAGAGATTGTCCCAAACTTAGTACAGACAGTATGGTACCAGATAGACAATGGCACTTGTACAGAGCCGTGGTTGAGGTCGAGATCATTTTAGAAGTGGTCGTACAGGAAAAAGTCAGGGGGTATCTAAGACAGTTGACAGTCCTGAAGGTAGTAGAGCTCCAGCTCGGGCATATGTGATGACAGCTCTGGAGGACCAGGATGCGCCAGAGGTCATAGTTGTTAAATTTTCTCTATTTGACTTTGATTTGCATGCATTGATAGATATTGGTTCCATGCATTCATACATAAGTGCAACTACACTTAAAAAATGGAACATGATACCTGAGACCTTAGAATATGAGATAGTTGTGACCACTTCAATAGGACATAATGTGAAAGTGAATCAAATTTATAGAACAACTCAATCATAATTTAGGGTAGAGAATTTCCAGCAGACTTAATAGAATTACCTTTTCATGAATTTGATGCTATTATAGGTATGGATTGGTTGACAAAGCATGGAGCTATAGTCGACTTTCGATCTAGAAATGTTGTACTTAAAATTCCCTGGTAGGATGACACTATCATTCAGGGTGAAGGTCAAACATGTTTGACCAGTGTTATTTCTGCATTAAAAGCTCAGAATACATTAGGAAGGGATGTGAGGCATACTTGTCCCATGTGATAGATACTAAGAAGGGGAGCTCAGAACTCAAGGACATCCCCACAGTCTGTGAGTTCCCAGATGTGTTTTATGAAGACTTGCCAGAGTTATCACCAGATAGGGAGATAGAGTTTTCTATTAATGTGATTCCTAGTACAACCTCGATATCAATTACTCCATATAGAATGGCACCTACAGAATTGAGAGAGTTGAAGGTTCAATTGCTAGAATTGCTACGGGATTCATAAGACCCGGTGTGTCACCATGGGGTACTCAGGTGTTATTTGTGAAAAAGAAGAATGGCACCCTTCGATTACGTATTGATTACCGACAATTGAACAATGTGACAATTAAAAATAAATACCCACTACCTAAAATTGATGATTTTTTTGATCAATTGAAGGGAGTAGAAGTATTCTCTAAGAATGATCTTAGATCCAGGTATCATCAACTGAAAATCAAGGAATCAGATGTACCCAAAATAGCCTTCAGGACTTGGTATGGCCACTATAAGTTTCTGGTTATGCCTTTTGGCTTAACGACTGCACTATCTGCCTTTATGGATATGATGAGCATGATTTTGGGCCTTACCATGATCAATTTGTGGTAGTTTTTATAGATGATATATTGGTGTATTCAAGGGACAAAGGAGAACATGACAGACATCTCAGAATAGTACTTTAGTCTTTGAGGGAAAATCAATTGTATGCGAAGCTGTCAAAATGCGAATTTTGGTTAGAAGAAGTAGGATTCTTGGGGCATATTGTGTCAATTGAAGGAATCTGTGTGGATCCTAGCAAAATATAAGCAAATTTAAGTTGGAAGCCGCCCCACAATGTAACACCCCCTCACCCCAGCAACACGTGCCCGGATAAGGGAGTGTTATGCTGACTTCATATATTAAAAACATTCTTTTATATATAGGTATAAATAAAAGACACTGGTATATACATATATGTATATATATTCTTTGTTTACTATTTATTTATTTAGTAGTGTAAAAGAAATCATAATAAAGAAACACCGTACATTTGATATAATAAAGTATTAATTACAAAACGTGTGCTTATTTTACAAGTACTATAAAATAACATTCAAACTATAAATACAAATGTTAAGTGACCCACAGTGGTTGAATCAAGCTGCAATACTGGATCAGGTCAGCGCTAGCTTTATGTACTATCTTCTATCTTCTATTTATTTTTCACTATATCTACGCGAGAGAAACTCTTACGCTAAGTTCTTGGCTTAGTGGTGCATGTAAACAAGACAATAAACTATTTTATGCACCATACATTGTCATATATCAACTCATGCTCAATCATCTTCTCATGCAAATATACATATCATGGTACTCTAGCATGTATAAACATGAAATTGAATTCTTTTATCTCATACTTGTTTATTTTATTAAAACATTATTATATAACACATCATAATTAATCATGTTACAAGTCATTATTCCTTTTATTTTCCTTAACCTTTTTATGCCCACAACCCCCAATCATCTTTTTATGCAAACATACCTTTCATAAATTTTATTCTTTTATATATCATATTTATTTTACTTTATCAAATCATTATTATCCATAGCTTTTTATTAGCCATAACACCTAAGAACCCCCTGACTAGGATAATGAAGTTGTCATCCAAGCACTTAGGAGTGCCCTCCTAGGCAATATAATTTGCGCATATAAGTGTCATTACCGGTGTAGATAATAGTGTCATACCCAGTGTAGATAATAGTGTCATACCGGCATAGATAATAGTGTCATACCCAGTATAGATAACAGTGTCATACCCGGCATAGATAATAGTGTCATACCTGGCATAGATAATAGTGTTATACCCGGCGTAGATAATCATACCATTAATGGATTTAATGATACTCCCTCGTTGCTTGGCATGCCAAACAATCCTAAGTCTATATCTAGGGCATTCTAGGGCTTACTCAATGTCATTAAAATTCATAGTTATTAAATTCATTCATTTCATACATGTAAAGGTTCAATTAATCATACAATTACTCAACAAAAATAGTATTTTCATAATATAACAATGTTCACATCATTTTACTCTTTTAATTCCATAACTCATATGTTGCCCTGTCAATGGCAGATTCTGTTCTCTATTTGGGACCTTAATTTTGGTCCTGTTACAATCTGAATTTAGTTACATGGTCTTCTTAACAATTTTAGGTCTAGATTTTAGATTTAATGTAAAATTTGAATCACTTAATTCTGAGTTCTATATCAAAATATATAATAAAATAAATAGTGACTGGTCACTAACAATTCTACCCATAATTTTCTGGACAGATTTTAAGTCCAAATTTTATGAATTTTTCTGCATAATTATAGAGATATCTGGATTTTATAGTCTATATAAAAATTATATCTCTATGTCTTCGCTTTCAAACCCAACAAATAACATACAATACCGAATTCTAGAAATTAAGTTATAACAGTTTAAGAACTCACTACCCATCCATTTCTAGCAAAGAACACATATATGAACTACTTCAATTTTTACCAAAATTAATCCTAAGTCTAGCAAAAATGCATCCCAAGATTTTTATCACAAATACTATTAATTCAGAATCATCAACATTCCAAACAATGAAATACTAAAAAAATAGAATAGGCTATTGCCTTAGGTTATGCACAAATGTCTACTTTTCTCTTTTCTTTCTCTTTACTTCTCTTTCTCTTTTTCTTTGCTCCTTTGAGCTAGATCCTTTTCAATTTGAGTTTCTAAAATATAAAAGAGATAATTAACACTTCCATTCATCAAATCTCTCTTTTTCCATAATATGTTTTAATCTCCACCTTTCTTTACTTTCTTTAGCTTCCTTATGATTAATTTTGCATGAACTCTACTCTTCCATGCCTTTCTCCCTCTGTTTCTCACTTTCTCTTCTTAGAACAAGATTTGGCTATGGAAGAATAAGGCAAAATGTGGGGCCGGTGTAGAGAAAAGAAATTTTTAGATGCAAGTGATAAGGAATAAGTAATTAATTAAGAGAAAGAGGACAAATTTCATTAATAATGGGACACCTAAGGTCATTTGCATTTAATGTCTAATTCATGTATGTTAATTGGCTTCTTAAAATTTTCCACTTGGTGTGGCCAGCCTCCACATGCATTTTATGTCCCAATTCATGTATTTAATTGATGATTATCCTAATTAATCCTCCAATTTTTGGTAAATTGCAAATTGACCTCTAAACTTTTCAAAATTTGCAATTTAGTCCCTTACTGTAATTTAACATCTTTAAATACTTTAAACACTTTATTAAATATTTTCCATAATTATTTGCCATTATTTTAATTTTTCCAGTCAAAATCCTAATTTAGACTCTGGCCAAACCGATGCATCAATTTAATGACACACACAACCCGGGCCTAAATTTGCGGATATGACACACAATGTGACAGAAGTCTAAAGTTTCCTTGGATTAGCTAGCTAGTACAGAAGGTTTGTGAAAGGATTTTCAAGCATAGTCGCACCAATTACAAAGCTGCTAAGAAAAGAAACTATGTTTGAGTGGACAAATAGGAGCCAGGCAAGCTTTGAAAAATTAAAAGTCATGCTGACCGAAGCACCTAGTTTGACCCAACCTACTCTAGGGAAAGATTTTGTGATATACAATGATGCCTCTCATAATGGGCTATGTTGTGTATTAATGCAAGAGGGTAAAGTAGTTGCTTATGAATCTAGGCAATTGAAGCCTCATGAGCTAAATTACCCTACTCATGATTTGGAGTTGGCAGCAATAGTGTATGCTTTAAAAATATGGTGACATTATTTGTATGGCCAGTGGTGTTAGATATATATAGATCATAAGAGCCTTAAATATTTGCTCACACAAAAGAAGTTGAACTTGAGGCAAATACGCTGGTTTAAAGTTAATTAAGGATTATAATTATATTATTGATTATCAGTCTGGCAGGTATACCTTATAGTTTCCTAATTATAATATAATATATAGTAATTAATAATAAATTAATAGAAGACTCATATTTTATTTTGGTCAAGTTACAGGTTCAACCTACTTTAAGGCAACAAGTGAGAGAAACTCAGAGGTAAGATCAGAAATTGATGATAACTACATAGGTAGTTAAAAAGGGGGAGAGCTTTATTTAAGATTGAAGACGATAGAAGTATAAGTTATAAAGGAAGATTGTGTGTGCCAAATGACAGTCGATTAAAGCAAATAATTTTAAAAGAGGCATATGATTCAACTTATTCCATGCATCTAAGAAGCAATAAGATGTATCAAGACCTGAAGACTCATTATTGGTGGCCAAGAATGAATAAGGATATCATGGAATACATTACAAGATGTTTGACATGCCAACAAGTGAAAGTAGAGCACCAAGTACCATATGGATTATTGCAACCTATAATTATCCCAAAATGGAAGTGGGAAAGGATTACGATTGATTTTGTATCTAGTTTTCCTTTGACACAAAAGAAGCATGATGCAGTATGGGTAATTATTGACAGGCTTACCAAATCAGCTCACTTTCTACTAGTTCGGATGGATTATCCATTGAGCCAGTTAGCATAATTATATGTTAATGAGTAATTCAACTGCGTGGGGGTGCCAGTATCTATTATTTCTGATCGAGACCTGCGATTCACATCAAAATTTTGGAAAATTCTATAACAAGCATTGGGGACTCGACTCTCTTTTAATACAACATTTCACCCACAAATAAATCAAAAATCTGAACGAGTTATTCAATTGCTGGAAGACATGTTTAAAAGTTGTGTAATTGACTTTAAGGGTAGCTGGGATAGGTATTTACCATTGATGGAATGTGCATATAACAATAGCTATAAACCTAGTCTCGGTATGGCTTCTTATGAAGTTTTGTATCAAAGAAGATATAGGACACCTTTATGCTGGACAGAACTTGGTGAAAAGAAGTTAATAGGCCCATAATTGGTGCAACATACAGAGGACAAGGTGAAATTAATCCAAGATCGATTAAAAGCTGCAACGGATAAAAAAAATCCTATGCTAATTTAAAGAGGAACGATATTGAATATGTTGTCAGAGACAAGGTATTTTTAAAAGTCTCGCCTCGGAAAAAAGCACTTCATTTTGGTAAAAAAGGAAATCTGAATCTTAGGTTTATTGGACCATATGAAATACATGAATGTGCGGGCCTAGTGGCTTACCAGTGGCCTTACCACCAGAACTGGATAAGATCCACAATGTGTTTCATGTCTCAATATTAAGAAGATATAGATCGAATCCAACACATGTAATACCCGTGGAATCAATAGAGGTACAACTAGACTTGACCTATGTAGAATAGCCTGTGAAAATCTTCACTCAAGAAGTCAAGGAACTACAAAACAAGAAGGTGTTGTTGGTAAAGGTCCTATGGCACAATCATGCAGTAGAAGAAGCCATCTGGGAGAGTGAAGAAATTATGATAACTCAATACCCTCAGTTATTCAGCTCCAGCTAATTAGTAAATTTCGAGGACAAATTTTTCTTAAGGGGGAAAGAATTGTAATATCCTGTGAATTAGGCCCTAATTGAGTGTGACTGTAATGGGATACGCTGGTTCAATCGGAGTCTAAATTTGGACCCATAAAAAATGATAAATAATAAGTAAAAATAATTAAGGATATTATTATTTGGAAATTAAAAAAGATTAGTGCTAGAACTTGAAAAAAATAAAATTAACCTACGGATAAAATCGGTATTATTGGAATTGTTGGGGAAAATTTGTGAAGGAAATTTGTGGAAAGTGATAAATTTCTAATAATTAAAAGTTAAAAAAATTAATTTATATTTTGGACCAATGAATGAAGGGCTTAATGTAGTTATAGAACTACCAAATACTCACCTTAAAAAGAAAGGAAATAAAAATCTTCATTTTCCACCAATTAGACAATAACTACCACCATCTCCTTCTTCCTTTATTGTCGTCCCTCTCCTTACCCAAAAAACTCCATTTCTCTTCCTGTTTCCAGCATGCTAACAATGGGAAAAATGAGTTGTGAGGGAGAAGATTCAAAAAATTAAAGAGTTCTTGCCATAAAGATAGCTAAGGAGCAAGAAAGAAGGAAGAAAGAAGGAAAAAAAAAAGGGAAAAGAGTTGGGCCAGATTCGACCAGCCCTATAACTCCATTAAGATGAGCTTATTATTCTTAAGTTCAATATTTTTCCTTCCATTTGAGAATGATAAGGATGATAGATATGATTAGGATTAGTAAATTAAGGTTTTTTGGCAAGAATGGACCTAGAATATGAAATCGGTAACTAGTTGAAGAAAAGTAAAGCTAAAAATTTAATTAATAATAATTGATATTAGTTAATTATTTTATGACTTAAAAACTAGGAAATGATAACTCTAATGGAGGAAGGAGGGGCTTCCTTGGTAAAGGTAATGTAACACCCCCTCATCCAAACCGCACGTGCCCGGATGCGGGGGCGCTACTGCCTGTCTTCTTTACTTCTTTAAATCGCTATATATATATATATATATATAATGAATAATGTACATTTTATTTACATAACATTGTATTTATAAATACCAATTTACTATTTAACAAACTTTGAAAACTAATTTACAATTTATAAGTATGTATAATGCGGAAAACAAATTACAACTATTTCGAGATCGGCTGCTTTAGTTTGAATAGGATCACCGCTTGCCTTATCTACCACCTTCAGCTACCTTTCTATATCTGGTGGAAGGAAACTCTCACGCTAAGCTCTAAGCTTAGTGGTGCATATAAATAAGGCAATATACTATATCATGCAACAAGCATTAACATGTATCATTTTATGCAATAAAATGTTTGCATGCTATTTCAATCAACATGTTCGTATTTCATACAAGTATAAATATCATGCTCACATATACAATGTTATTTTCATTTATCTTTGATGGTAAGTTACTCTGTTATTCTCTTTATTATTATATCTCAATCTCATATCATCATCATCATCATTTTTTTTTCTTTTCTCTTCTTATTTTCCGACATATCATCATTATCTTTCCCACATCACTCTAAATTTGGACTGAATGGATACGGGTTATGGATCAGGAGCGCTCCCAGAGCTATAGCCACCATCTCCACTATCTGGCTCAACAGAGCTTCTCAAATCAAAGGCACTTTCCGAGCTTAAGCCACATTGATTGAGCGTAATTTCATCATAGATGAATAATCGGACCAAGGGCGCTCTCTAAGCTTAAGCCACCTTGTCCTGAATTTATATGTGCTCATCAGAGCTTCTCAAGTCAATGGTGCCCTCCGAGCTTAAGCATATTGACCGAGCGTCTCATATCAATGGTGCTCTTCGAGCTTAAGCCACATTGATCGAGGAATATCTCATGTAGTACGGTACCGTTCGCCCCCTTAATGACATGTCATCTATCCTGATTCTAGTCCGCAGGTAGAGTAATGGGCATTTTTATATTTTTACATCAATCATATATCTTTATTAAATTTTTATTTTACATCCTCATAATATACATCACATCATCCTCATAATATACATCACATCATCCTCATAATATACATCACATCATCATAATTCTCAATTTTGACACATCAATATTCTCATGTATCAACATCTCAATTTTCTTGTTTTGCAAACATATCGTCATGCTCATACATACTGGATAACATCTTTTTCATTTGTGTAACTAGATACATCCATAGATAATCATATTCATAATTTATTTGAAAACAGAGTGTTCAAGGTCGTGACTACCAATTCATGCCCGTGAATTAGTTCACACCCGTAATCCCAAGCCCTGAACGCTATTCGAATGAATCGTGCTAAAAGCATTCACGATCGTGAATACTCATTCATACCCGTGAATGAGTTCAAGCCCGTGATTCCCAATCGTGAACACTTTTGGAATGAATAGTACCATTTCCACACCAAAGTCACAACCATGATACAAATCAGTCACAACCATGAACCATCAAGTTCACGATGGTGACCCGATAGTCACGCCTATGACTTTCGGCAGGAAATCTGCATATTCACATTTTATTCATTTTAATATCATCCAAATCATACCAAATTTATATTTCATGCATTTCTAAGGTTCTTTACTCAACTTATTACTTTCTAATACATGTAAATGTCTTTATCATACAAGATTTTCTAATATGCATCATTAATTCAATGTCTCACAAGGATCTCATTCATACGCATGTTTCTCCTTCACTCTTCTAGGTAGCTTTCTCTTTTCCTTTACTCCTTAGTGTTTGTTCCACGTTACTTGGAACTCCTACAACATCATAGATCATTATTATCATCTGATTTTATCAAGACCCTAAACCTTTTATTCTCTCTCAAAACCCTAATTTCTCTCTCTTTCCACATAAGTCTTGGATGAGATCAAAATTCAAACTTCTTTAAGAAAAGATGAAGAAGAAGAAGAATCACTTCTTACCTTACTATTTTATGCACTAAATCACAACTTTGGAGATTTTCTCTCTCCACCAAACTTGATTTTTCTTCCTCTTTCTTGCTCTTTCCAACTTCCTTAGGAGTTATGGACCATGAAGATCACTTGTTCTTGCTCTTTCCCCTCTCTTCTCTTCCTTTCTCTCTCTAAATTTTTTGTTTGGCTATGGAGGGAATGGGGCTGGTGACTTATAGAAAAGAGAGAGAAGAACGTAGAAAATGAAGAGAAGAAGAAGAAGAAAAGAAATAATTAAATAGTGTACCCAAAAGTCTTCATGTGGGACCCACCATCTTGACCATTTTCTTCCCATTTTACTTAATCAACACTAATCTTACTCCTCCTGATTGAGTAGCCGGCCAACCTATTAAAATATCCCCAAAATTAATATGTTGATTAGTAATTAATCTCATAAATCCTCAAATTTATGGTAAATTGCAATTTGACCCCAAAACTTATCAAAATTTGCAATTTAGTCCTTTACTGTAAATCAACTTCTTTAAACTTTATAATCACTTAATTAGGCATATATCATTTAATTTAGTCATTACTTGATTAATTCCGATCAAAAATCCGAATTTAAACTCCGATCGGTCATACGCGTCAACTTCGAGACATGTGGGACTTGGTGTCTAAATTAGCGGATATTACATTCTCTCCCCCTTAAATAAATTTCGTCCTCGAAATTCACCTGTTCATTCTGGGTTAAACAACTAAGGATACTGCTTCTTCATCACTTCTTCACTTTCCCACGTGGCTTCTTTAATTGTATGATTCCGCCACCACATTTTAACTAGAGGGACTCTCTTGTTCCGGAGAACTCTCTCTTCATATGTTATTATAGCCACTGGTTCTTCCTCATAAGACATGTCTATCTGTACCTCTATTTCTTCAATCGGTATAATGTGGGTCGAGTCTGAACGGTATCTTCTTAACATTGAAACGTGGAACATGTTATGAATTTTGTCTAGCTCCGGAGGAAGAGCTAATCGGTAAGCCACTGGTTCTATTGTTTCCAGAATCTCATAAGGACCAATAAATCTTGGACTTAACTTTCCTTTTCTACCGAACCTCAATACCTTTTTCCAAGGCGAAACTTTAAGGAATACTTTGTCTCCTACATCATATTTTATGTTTCGTCTCTTTAAATCAGCATATGATTTCTATCAATCTTGTGTTGCCTTTAGCCTTTCTTTGATCACTTTAAATTTTTCCTCGGTCTGTTGAATTATCTCTGGCCCAATCAACTTTTTCTCATTTAACTCAGTCCAACATACTAGTGTCCTACATTTTCTTCTGTATAAAGCTTCATAAGGAGCCATACCAATGCTCATTTGATGACTGTTGTTACAGGAAAACTCGATAAGAGGTAGATGTTGATCCCAACTTCCATCAAATTCAAGCACACAACATCTCATCATATCCTCTAGCAACTGAATAACTCGCTCCGATTGTCCATCCGTTTACAGATGAAATGTCGTACTGAATCTGAGTAGAGTTCTCAAAGCCTATTGTAAACTTTTTCCAAAACTGTGATGTAAACCTGGGATCTCTATCGGAGATAATAGACACATGTATTCCATAAAGTCTCACTATCTCATTCACATAAATCTCAGCCAGCTTGTTCAAAGTATAGTCCATCCACATTGGTAGGAAATGTGCTGACTTCATCAATCGATCCACTATCACCCACATTGCATCATGTTTTCTCTAAGTTATCGGTAATTTGGACACAAAATCCATCGTGATTCTCTCCCACTTCCATTATAGTATGGAAATCGGTTGTAGTAATCCTGTGGGTAATTGATGCTCAGCTTTCACTTGTTGACAGATTAGACATTTAGCAACATATTCAGTGATATCCTTCTTCATCCTTGACCACCAGTATTATGCTTTCAAATCTTGGTACATCTTGTTCCCACTTGGGTGCGTAGTATAAACCGTTTCATGAACTTCTTTTAAAATCTCTGACCTCAACTCTTCTATACTTGGTACACAAATTTGGTTCTTGAAATACATAGTACCATTTGCTGTTAAAGAAAAATTCTTACTTTTCTCCATTTCTCAAGGCTTCTACCATCTTTACTAGCTTCTCATCTTGTTTCTGGACATCTTTAATTCTCTACATCAATGTGGATTCCACTCGCATCTCAGCTAAAATTTTTCTGCTTAGCGCATCAGCTACCACGTTAGCTTTGTCTGGCTGGTAGTCGATCACACTGTCATAATCTTTAATCAATTCCAACCATCTTTGCTGCCTCAGGTTCAACTCTTTCTATGAAGGAAGATACTTCAGACTCTTGTGGTCCGTATAAATGTAGCATCTTTCTCCATACAAATAATGTCTCCATATCTTAAGAGCAAAAACTATCACTGCAAGCTCTAAATCATATGTCGGATAGTTAAGCTCATGAGGCTTAAGCTGTCTGAAGGCATATGCAATCACTTTTCCCTCTTGCATAAGAACACAACCTAGCCTATTGTGACTTGCTGGAGTAGGCTGAGTTAAAAATGGTGTTTCAATCAGCATTGCCTTCAATCGATCAAAGCTTGCTTGACATCTATCTATCCATTCAAAATGGACCTCTTTTTCGCAGCAGTTGTGTCAAAGGATTCGCGATAGATGAGAATCCTTTCATAAATCTCCTATAATATCCGGCTAATCGAAGGAAACTCTTCATCTCAGTCATGTTATGAGGTGGTCTCCAATTAAGAATAGCCTCGATTTTACTAGAATCAACTCGAATACCTTCCGCTGAAATTACATGACCTAGAAAACTAACTGCTTCTAACCAAAACTCACACTTAGACAGCTTTGCATACAATTGTTTCTCCCTTAAGGTCTGAAATACTTTTCTGAGATGCTTGTCATGCTCTACTCGATCTCTATAATAAACAAGAATGTCATCAATGAATACAACTACAAATTGATCAATATATGGCCTGAACACTCGGTTCATCAGGTGCATGAAAATTGTCGGTGCATTCGCCAATCCAAATGGCATCACCAAGAACTCATAATGACCATAACGAGTCCTGAATGTCGTCTTAGATACATCTGACCTTTTGATCTTCAGTTGATGATACCCCAATCGAAGATCTATATTTGAAAATATACTTGCACCTTTCAGCTGATCAAATAAATCATCAATCCTGTGCAGTGGGTATTTATTCTTAATAGTAACCCTATTAAGCTGTTTGTAGTCAATGCAAAGACGTAGAGTACCGTCTTTCTTCTTCACAAATAGTACTGGAGCAGCCCATGGTGATACACTAGGTCGTATAAATCCTTTATCTAACATTTCTTGTAATTGTATTTTCAAATCTTTCAACTCTATGGGCCATCCTGTATGGTTTAATAGATATAGGAGCGGTGCCAGGTACTAATTCAATAGCAAACTTTATCTCTCGATCAGGTGGTAGTCCTGGCAACTCCTCAGGGAACACATCAGAAAACTCATTAACAGTTGGGATGTCAGCCGACTTCGGACTTTTCTTTCGGGTATCAATCACATACGCTAGGTAAGTCTCACATCCTTTATTGATGAGTTTTTGAGCTTTCAACGCTGATATCACATTATCTGAATATCCTTTATTCTCGCTCATCACTACTATCTCTTCTTATTTGGAAACTTTAATCCTCATCTCTTTTTCTGCAATCTACTATCACTTCGTGTTGAGCTAGCCATTGCATTCCTAAGATCACATCAAACTCATAGAATGGTAGCTCTATTAATTTCCCTGGGAATTGTTTATCTCGAATTTCAACTAGGCAACCCCGAAAGATTTTACTAACCCTCACACAGTGCCCTAATGAGTTAGTGGCAAAAATCTCATATTCTAGAGTCTTTGGTTTTAAACCCTCTCGACCCGATGGTGGTGTGCATATGTATGAGTATGTCAACCTAGGGTCTATCAATGCATGTATATAAGAGCCAAAAAGAAGGAATTTACCCACTATGACGTCAGGTGCATCCTGCTCCTCTCGGCATCGCATGACATAAGCTCTAGCTGGAGCAACTCTACTATCTTCCGGCCTCTCCACTGTGTCTGACCTAAACTAACTTGGCCCTGCACGGCCTCCTCTTCCTTATCCCCAGTCTCGACCTCTGCCTTGTCCCATAGTCTGTATCGGTACCGACTTAATACTCCCTGAACCTCTGCCAAACTGTAGCAGTGGACAATCTCTTCTTATATGGTCCTTGGAGCCGCATCTCAAGCACGCTCCTGTCATCCACCAACACTCTCCTGGGTGAGGACAACCACAATGTTGACACATTGCTAGAGTTGTAGGTCTACGGGATGCCTGTGTTGATGCACTGGCTATTGATGAAGTAGATCTTACAGTTTGTCCCCGCCTATAAGACTGAGGTCTGCAGGAACCTCCAACTTGGATTCGGCCACCAAAAGATCTGGCTCTCTTGCCACTCAACTGTACTCCACTTGGTTGTGGTGTGGGTCTACTAACCCCACTAACCTGCACAGGCTGCTGTGCCGCCAAGACACTTTCAACTGTTCTAGCAGATGCTAGTAAACTGGGAAAGCTCATCCAATGTAGGGCTGAAACTTGTAACTTGATCGTATCCCTCAAACCATCTTCAAAACGTTGACATTTATCAGTTTCTTTGGATACAATGCCCTCAGCATACTTACATAAATGTGTGAATTCCTTCTCATATTCTGTTACTGACATATTTCCTTGTTTCAAAGTCAGAAATTCTCTATTCTTGTCATCTGTGTATATAGGAGGGATATATTGTTTCTTAAATTTCTCCAGAAAGAATTCCCATGTCATAGGGTCGGGTGCCTCTGTGCTTTGTGACTCAGATTGCCACCAATCATATGCATGCTCCTGTAACAGCAATATTGCATACTCATATTTCTGCTCATTTGTACAGTGTAGTTGATCGAAAACTCGCTCTATCCATTCCAACTAGAATTCTGCTGTAGAAGGATCATCCTCCCTTTTTCCATAGAAATCGGGTGCCCCTAGCTTCCTCAATCTCTCAAATTGTAATCCAGATGAGGTTGGTTGTGATGCTATCTGTAGCAATTCTATCATATTTCTCATGAGCTCCATCTGACCCGTATTAGTAACTGACTGCTCACGGGATGAGTTAGCACCAGATCTCGATGCTGCAGCTCAGCGATGACTTGGTCGCGATGAAACTCTTGCCTCTGAGAGCTCATTACTCTCGGCTTCTTCCACTACTATTTGTCTTGATCCAGAAGCCATACCTTACCTATAGCATAAAAGTAACGACCCTACTCATTAAAGCAGCGACTCCAAAAATTCAATTGTGGGTACTCTTCAAGAAATAAACATTTTCAAAATTCACTTTTTAAAAATCCAAAACCGCCCAAACCGGGATCTGATACCAAAACTACTGTAACACCCCCTCACCCAAACCGCAAGTGCCCAGATGCGGGGGCACTACTTCCTGTCTTCTTTACTTCTTTAAATCACTATATATATTTTTTTTATTTAATGAATTATGTACATTTTATTTACATAACATAGTATTTATAAATACCAATTTACTACTTAACAAACTTTGAAAACTAATTTACAATTTATAAGTATATATAATGCGGAAAACAAATTACAAGAGTTCAAAAGTTTGTGACCCACTATTTCGAGATCGACTGCTTTAGTCTGAATAGGATCAACACTTGCTTTATCTACCACCTTCAGCTACCTTTCTATATCATGCAACAAGCATTAACATGTATCATTTTTATGCATTAAAATGTTTGCATGCTATTTCTATCAACATGTTCCTATTTCAAACAAGTATAAATATCATGCTCACATATAAAATGTTATTTTCATTTATCTTTGATGGTAGGTTACTCTGTTAATCTCTTTATTATTATATCTCAATCTCATATCATCATCATCATCATCATTTTGTTTCTTTTCTTTTCTTATTTTCTAACATATCATCATTATCTTGCCCACATCACTCTAAATTTGGACTGACTGGATACGGGTTATGGATCAGGAGCACTCCCAAAGCTATAGCCACCCTGTCCACTATCTGGCTCAATAGAGCTTCTCAAATCAATGGCGCTCTCCGAGCTTAAGCCACATTGATTGAGTATAATTTGATCATAGATGAATAACCAGACCAAGGTCGCTCTCCGAGCTTAAGCCACCTTGTGCTCAATTTATATGTGCTCATCAGAGCTTCTCAAGTCAATGGCATTCTCCGAGCTTAAGACACATTGATCGAGGAATATCTCATATAGTACGGTACCATTCGCCCCCTTAGCGACATGTCATCTATCCTGATTCTAGTCTGCAGGTAGAGTAATGGGCATCTTCATATTTTCACATCAATCATATATCTTTATTAAAATTTTATTTTACATCCATATCATCATCCTCATAATATACATCACATCATCATAATTCTCAATTTCGACACATCAATATTCTCATGTATCAACATCTCAATTTTCTTGTTTTGCAAAAATATCATCATGCTCATACATACTAAATAACATATTTTTGATTTGTGTAACTAGATACATCAATAGATAATCATATTCATAATTTATTTGAAAACAGAGCATTCAAGGTCGTGACTACCAATTCATGTCTGTGAATTAGTTCACGCTCATAATCCCAAGTCGTGAACGCTACTAGAATGAATCGTGCCAAAAGTATTCATGGTCATGAATACTCATTCGTGCCCGTGAATGAGTTCACACCCGTGATTCCCAACCGTGAACACTTTTGGAATGAATAGTACCATTTCCACACCAAAGTCACAACCGTGATACAAATCAGTCACAACCTTGAACCATCAAGTTCACGCCCGTGACCTGATAGTCACGCCCATGACTTTCGGCAGGAAATCTGCATATTCACATTTCATTCATTCTAATATCATCCAAATCATACCAAATTTCTATTTCATGCATTTCTAAGGTTCTTTATTCAACTTATTACTTTCTAATACATGTAAATCTCTTTATCATACAAGATTTTCTAACATGCATCATTAATTCAATGTCTCACAAGGATCTCATTCATACATATCTAAACCTATGGTTTCATGCCATAATCATCATTCTTGAAATTCATTTATCTAAAATCATGTTCAACATGCATTATTTCAAACAAAGATAGGCTATTGCCTTAAATTATGCACAAACCTTAATCTTTCTCCTTCAATCTTCTAGGTAGCTTTCTCTTTTCCTTTGCTCCTTAGTGTTTGTTCCTTGTCACTTGGAACTCCTACAACATCATAGAGCATTATTATCATCTGATTTTCTCAAGACCCTAAACTCTCTTATTTTCTCTCAAAACCCTAATTTCTCTCTCTTTCCACATAAGTCTTGGATGAGCTCAAAATTCAAACTTCTTTAAGAAAAGATGATGAAGAAGAAGAATCACTTCTTACCTTACTCTTTTCTTCACTAAATCACAACTTTGGAGATTTTATCTCTCCACCAAACTTGATTTGTCTTCCCTTTTTCTTGCTCTTTCTAGCTTCCTTAGCAGTTATGGACCATGAAGATCACTTGTTCTCACTCTTTCCCCTCTCTTCTCTTCCTTTCTCTCTCTAAATTTCTAGTTTGGCTATGGAGGGAATGGGGCTGGCGTGACTAGTAGAAAAGAGAGAGAAGAAAGCAGAAAATGAAGAGAAGAAGAAGAAGAAAAAGAAAAGAAATAATTAAATAGGGTACCCAAAAGTCTTCATGTGGGACCCACCATCTTGACCATCTTCTTCCCATTTTACTTAATCAACACTAATCTTACCCTCCTCATTGAGTAGCTGGCCAACCTATTAAAATGTCCCCAAAATTAATATGTTAATTAGTAATTAATCTCATAAATCCTTAAATTTTTGGTAAATTGCAATTTGACCCCAAAACCTATCAAAATTTGCAATTTAGTCCTTTACCATAAATCAACTTCTTTAAACTTTATAATCACTTAATTAAGCATATATCATTTAATTTAGTCATTACTTGATTAATTCCGATGAAAAATCTGAATTTAAACTTCGATCGGTCATACGCGTCAATTTCGCAACACGTGCGACTCGGTGTCTAAATTAGCGGATATTACAGGTAATTTGTGGAAAATTGAAATTAACCAAGGGACAACACAATTAATGATGAGTAATGTGTGATTAGAGTGTTAATTTGAAGAAAATGAATTGAGACCTATGAATTGGGACCTATGAGAATGGAAAAGGAAAGCTCCAAGGCTGATTAGGTATGTCCTTCTTGATAAAAATCTTGCATGTTATCTAAATGTGTGAAATTATGTGTTAATGTTTGATATGAATATGGTTTTCCATGGAATGTGATTGGTAGTTACTTTTGATTTTTTTATAGTAATGAGACTGAATGGTGTGAAAATATTAAGATATATGAATGTAATTTTGTAATGGAAACTTTAGCATAAAAATGAATGCATATGATGGATGTAATTAGTAGATATATTTGTGCCAATTGATGACCCTGCTATAGAATTTTATGAGCAGTCATGACATTTTTTATCATAAATATGTTATGTTAATGACATTGAGATGAAATCAGTTGGAAATGAAAGTGGACTAATGAGGCTAAAATTTTCATTCAAAACCTATGTTTAAATTCTAATTTCAAATGGCTTAAAAATTGGACATAAAATCCCGGACCTATAGGTACATAGAGAATACTGAGTAAAACTAATAAAATGTCTTTCAGTAAAAAGGTCATAACTTTTGATAGAAAACTTAGATTTGTATGATTTTGAATGCATCGGAAATCTGAGACATTAAGCTACAAATATTATAAGGTCAAAATTTTAAATGGGAACTATAAAAGGGCTAAAAATGAAGCCCAAAATCAGGGCCTAAATCTGTTATATACAAAGAATTTATATATTGGGTTTTTGCATGTGGTGTGATAAATACATATGCTAATTAATGAAAATTTTGACCTTAATTATAGTATTAAAGGTCTAATAAATTATTTATGTGTGAGATTTTAGTTCAATAATAATATAAATAAATATAAAAAACATAAACATATAAGTGAAAATTTGGTATAATTACCATTTTTGAAAATATTGTGAATAATAATCTTAATGTTGGGAATAAATATAAAAATAGTTAAGCCCTAAGACACCTAACCTAGAACTAGAATTGAGAATAGTTTGGCATGCCAATCAGGGGATTTAAGGCACTTAGTGCTAAAATATGAAAGTTGGTAATAACAATTCTATAAATGCATTTGTTGCAAAATTATTAAGTCGATAATGACAATATTACAAAAACCGATAATGACACTATTATCAAAGCGTTAGGCGCAAATTATGAAAGCCAGTAATCACAACCCTGTTATTTTTATTAGTTAGTTTGCTATAGGTGTTATGGGCATAAATAAAATGAAAATAACAATAATATAAAAGTGTGTCATTTTGATAAGGTTGCGGTAAATCAAAATTGCTAAATATTATAGTTTTATCTCATCTAGTATGTATTGGAAATATGTACATATAAAACAGTGGGCATAGTTTGGATGTAAAATAATATATTTTATAAATAAATAAAAATTTTGAATATTGGTGTTTGTAATAATTTCATTTTAGTATTTGTAATATTTTTGCAAAAAAATAAATTTACTTCATTTATCTAATCTTACAAGAGTTAGTCAGGTAATACTCACTTGTATTGCTGAACTAAATTGGGGTAAGGGGGTGTTACAACACAACATTTTCTTAGCCTCATATGTAGATATAGGAAGCTTGTTTCCCTCCAGAAACATGTCTTGGAAAAATTCTAATAGCGCCATGAAACTCTTATCACTCCACCCATTTTTTGCTTTCATGTTACAAAGTTTAAAAATGGTGGACAATTTTGTAAAATTATTGCAACCAGGATACAAAGGTTTATCAATATCATTTAACAATCTCTAAAGGTATTCCGGTCTTTCCACAAAATGTTTCATATCATCTATCATCTCGTCTACACAATCATTCTCTTCATTATCAATGTTATTTTCTCCTTGACTTTCAAATTCATTATTATTGGAACGTGTCCGAGTAAAAATACTCTCACCATGTCATATCCATCATGTGTAACTTTCCTTAAAACTACCTCTTATTAGACAAGATTTCATTATCTGAGCATCACAAAATTTTTCTTATTCTTACAATTAACACAAGGACATACAATCATTTCTTCTCTTTCCCTTATTTTCTTTTCCTCTGTAATTATAACAAATTCCACAACTCCATTCAAAATTTCAAATGTGTTGCGTTTATCATACATCCAACTTCGATCCATATCTAACCACACAAAAAAAGGGTTCAATATATATAAACCTCATTGCTTTTAATTAAGAGAAATATTATATATAAGGTCTTTATCACTCTAAGCTAACCCATCCTTAAACATGTAATCTCACTAATGAATGCATATCTAGTTTTCGGATCCCAAAAAATTTTGACAACATTTTCCTTCAATTCTCCAAGTACACAATGTAAATAGAATGATCCATTTACATACATATACACAAAGAACTTTAGAAAAATGACACAAAAATTTTTCTTGGAACCAAAAACTACATATGTATTCACATTCTAAGTGAAATTTGATGTTTAAGAATAGTCCCAAACCGGGGACTATTCAAGACTTGCTCCTAATGAGTAAATCTTGAATGGGTATCTAGGCTAATTAAAATTTTCATATTTTTTATGTTCTCAATTCAAAGGGTTCAATTAAATTTAAATTGAAATCAAATACTATATCAAAAAACCAATAATTTCTAATTATTGATTTTATGATTTAATTAATTTAATTAATATGATATAATGTTATAATATGATATAATTATAATTGACTGAACATAATTGACTAGGCCACATGTGATATAATGCTAATATGATATAATTATATTTTCTAATCCACTAGGCCAAATGTAAATCTTTTAGTGAACATTTTCAATTCTCTATAACTTTCAAGTCAAAATAGGAATAAATTGAAAAAATTTGTATGTGATAATTTATTTCAAAATATGATAGGGGATGAATATATTTCAAAGTCAATAATAATAATAATATATTTAAGTGTAGGTTCATATACTTGGTATAAATATATAGTTAAAATATTTCACCAACTTAAATTAAATAAATTTTTAATTTATTTTTATTTATGAAATACTTAATATATAAATAATAATAATTAATAATTTTAAATAAAAAATTTTAGCCATTCCTGCTCTACTTTTGTTCTTGAAATGAATTTTTCATACCTATTAAATAATTATAAAAATAGCAACAGTGAGAAAAATAAAATAAATCATACCCATTAACACTAGAAAAACATTCGGTGGAAAAAGAAATCATACCCATTAAAAAATAAAAAAATTGTTGCCCAAACAATGAACCAAAAAGGGGGTTGAATTGGTTATATAACAAAAATTCTTAACCTTAATTGCAGAATAAAACTAAATAGAGTAGAGATGAAGAGATATCACACATGAGATTTATAGAGGTTCGGGTATTAACAAACCCTACTCCTCTCCCCAATCTCAATTGAGAGTTTTACTAACACACTAAGTGCTACAATGGAGTTTTACAAGCTCACTCCCAACTATGGTGTTTCTCACAATGGCTAACACTTAACCCAGAAATTCCCTTGTGTTTTAATGGCCCACACAATAAACCAATTCCTTGTGTTTTATGGCTCACACAATAAAACATTACAAGTGTTTCAATCTTAACCCAATTTACCCAAACTCACTTGAGTAATTGATTACAATGAAAAGCACTCACCAACCTATAATGCTTAGAAATTATGAGCAAATAGGTTTTTACAAAGAATAAAGGATTTGTTGAAAATAATTAATGCACAATGGCTACAACAAGATTTTTGATTCAAAGTAATTGTTGTTTTGCTTGTTAGGATTCATAAATGTCTTGCATTTATACTTTCTTAGTGAATTATAGTCGTTCTTCCAAGCCGTGTTTCAAGTGGTGACTTGAAGTGTTTGATCAGGGCGTGATGTTATTTCACGGGCATGACAAGTTTGATCATTCACGGTTGGTATGATCCTTCATGGCCGTGAACTTTGAATGTTGAAAAGTTGGCACTAAGCTATGTCACGGGCGTGACATAAGTAGTCACAGGCGTGAACATGCTATTTCTTTTTGTTTTGATCTTTAAAATTTGTCTTTAATTCTTGCTTCTATTTCAATCAAGATATATCATGTTCAATAATCTTAGAAGACATATCATTAAATAAATTATTGTTATTTTTTTTGTTAGCATCAAAATGATGGAAATACCCCTCAAGTTCCTCAAGGTTTAACAATCTCCCTCTTTTGATGGTGACAAATAATCTAGCAATATGTGTTTTTGAGAAGTCTCCCCCTCAAAAGATGCTTAAGAAAAAAGTAATAGAGTGCAAGAATTGAACAACATATAGCATGGATCTTTGCTTACTAGTTAGGTATATGCATGGTATATTCAAAGTATATCAAATTATTTGCTTAACTAGTTAAGTATATGCAAAGTATATGTGAGGTATATTCAAAGTATGTCAACTTGTTTGCTTAACTAGTTAAGTATACAACTCATATATGTTATACAACACATTTGCATTTATATATTGCTAAGTTCTCCCCCTTTTTTCATCAACAAAAATAAACAATCAAATGATAATAATGTAATGATATTAATATGAAAGAGAGGAAATACAAAGTTTAAAAATGTGAATTAATGTCCTACACTCATAATAATAGAAACTAGTACATAAACAAACAAAAAAAAACATGAAAAAGCTAGGACTCTAACTAGGCTTTGAGCCTGACAGACCATCTCTAAAGCGTTCTACTTCCACCTCGGGGCTATCCATACGAGATTCCACGAAATCTTTGAGGTTTTCCAACCTCTCATCGATGGAAGCCTGCAATATGTCAAAGCGATGTGCTAAAAGATCAGCCACCTGCTGTGCCAAGCTAGGTGTAGAGGCTGAGGATTGACCAATCTTTTGCTCAACCTCTGGGGTCGCTGTCTCGAGTCGGGCTCATTTTCTTTGCTAGATTCCTTGGAGGCCAGCTTTGAATTCATTTGAATCCTGGTCTTCCCAATCAATTTCACCAGCTGGAGTGGTGAAGCGGTAATAGACATTCTTCTCGTAGATTATGCGAACAACTGCTTCCATCTTTATAGAAGACTCGACATCTAGCCGGTCTCGAGGATTGGCATAGAATTCCTCTTAGTCTTCTTCACGTCCTAGCAACAATTCAACCCAAAATGAGTCCATGCCGGATTGGCATAGAATTCCTCTTCACTCTCATTAATAATACCATCTGAGGGAAGTTTGAAGATGTTGGGTTTTGAAGAATGAATCATATTCATAAACGCAGCGGAAAATAAAATTTTCAAAACCTGAAACAAAATATCATACTTGTGCCATTAAAACTAATTTATATAAATATAAAGATTAGAAATTATACCTTGTAATTTTTTATTTGTTCTTCAAATCTTCACTTTGTTGGGTTGAAGCAAACCACAACAATCTATACTAGGATGTCTCTAATGATAATCCACATGAAGAATGAAGAAGAAACTATCAAGAGAAATGGTTTGAACAAATTCAAAGTGCTAGCTTTGAAGTGTTTTTGATAGAATTTTGTTGTGTCTTGAAAATATTTTTTTCAAAAATATTTTTTTCACAAAAAAATATTTTCACGTCTATTTTTTACCATTTGATGTCTTTTCTATTTGAATCAAATTCAAAGAAAAGATGAAAATTCAAAAATAGAGAAAAGGGAAATGAATGAATAGTAATTGGACATAGTTGGCTTAATTAAGGTCAAAATCTTTCGTTGGCCAACGGGTGGGAGGCAGCAGTGCGCTGGGCCTACTGCAAGCTACTGTTGGGCAGCCCAGCTGGCCCGCTAGGCCTGCCTAGCCCACCCGGGCCTGTGACCCACCTGAACGATTTTTCCGTGCGATGTCATCGCGATCCATTGCGAAATAATTCTCTCATATTTTGGTTTAGAGTATGGACATGTGTCAACTCCCACTAGACTGACTATGTCACGTCTAGTCTAAGTAATGTTAGTTCTTGTCCTTGAGGCTCATTACTCTATTAGATATGTCATTGAAGACTATCTTTATGATATTTCCACTCCTAACAAAGATTCCCCAGTAATGACCACGACAAGAGGCCATGGGTATATACTTTTTCTATCAAGAGTAGTGAATCATTTGTTGGTTACCCAATTACCTTCGAATACCTTAAGCTATATTCAGTCACCACCCTATGAGCAACCTCCCTGAGGCAACAAGGAACAATGTCAAAATACATAATCAATATTCAAGATATCCTTGAGTACTTCAAGTCTAAGGATACTTGCACCATTGCTATAATGGGACTATCATTGACATTTGAATATATTATCCATATGATTGTCTCATAATTGGTCATCCAATGTACTTAGCTACACTTAGCAAGCATCCACATGTTAACTCTAAACATCTCATATTTATAGATTATGAGATCTACTACTCGATCCAATCAAGGAGTGTAACATGTGCTAGTCTGTCTGGATTAATAATGTTCCATCTCATTAATCCTATGACTAGGGATAATTTTCATACTAACATAATTACACATGATAAGAATCTCAATATCATGATCTCATTATGATTTCCTTCATGCTATGTTATGTATTAAGGATTTCATTAATTGATTTAAGATCACTTATCAATTCATATATCAAATGAACATCAAATTAATGAAAAATCCTTTTCTTAATCAAATAAATTTGTATAATAAGTGCTAAAGGTGATTGCCTTTAGAGCACTTCTCTAACAAGCTCCCACTTTCACAAAAGACAATCGCCTTTGAATTTAATTCTATAGGCGAGTACATGAGAATCATATTTCTTTTGGGGATGTGGCTTAGTTAAAGGATCCACAATATTCTAATCAGTGGACACTCTTTCTATCTTTACATCACTCCTACCAATGATTTCTCAAATCAAATGGTATCTTCTGAGTACATGTTTGGATCTCTGATGAGACCGTGTGTAACATCCTTGACCTTCCCCACATGCATTTAATCGAACATAAGCATCTTGCATACAATTCAATTGAACATGTGCATTTCATACGTATTTTCGTAGGAACATGTTTATGACACGCACGAGCTACGTGTCCTATACGTGTCCTAGTATTTGGCACTTGTATCGAGTCACACATGTATAATTATAACCTAAATGAGGATAACAAAGTATTAGAAATGAATTGAATAAGGTGACTAAATTAAAGTAAGAAAAATGATTAGATTAAGATTAGTGAACATTTACATTGCTAATTTAGTTAAATCGGGTCAAATGATTAAGTTGTATCATTGTGTGAATTAGTGGAATTATAAATGTATGTAAATAATGATAATAATATAGACAAAATAAAATGAAAATGACATAAAAGAGAAATAGAAGAGAAGAGAAAAGAGAAATGAGAAGAGAAAAGAGAAGAGAAGAAGAGAAAATGACAAAAAACAAGTTGGCTTTATCTTCATCTTTCTTTCCCCATTTCTGCCTTCTTCTCCAGCCCGACTTCTTCTTCAATTTTTGCCATTTCAGACTTCAATTATTCCTTGTTTCACCTAGTTTTTTAAGCTAATTGATCCCTTTCAAGGTTGTTCTTGGTAAGTAATCAATTTTTATTGCTATAGGGTTGATTTGAGTTACTTAGGTTCAACATTAGGCACTGAATTGCACCCCGATTTTGCTGTTAATAGAAATTGATTCTGGAAATGTGTAAAACACAAAATGTTTTTATTTATGTCTAATATTTGTGGATATATAAACATTTTTGGAAGATTTTATGTATAGGGAGAGATATGCTCTTCTTACTGAAACTTGTCAGGGTGTAAACCCTAACCAAGTTAGCTACTGTGTGGTTTGATTTCGAATATGTTAAAGCCCTTATTGGAAGTCTCTCAAAACATAAAAGTTGTAGATATATGGGTTTTGTATCTTTCTACTAAATTTCAGTTTCATAGGCCTTGTGAATTGGGAGTTATGATGAATGGAACCATGACTGTTCCTTGCTTTGAACTGCCTACTGAGTGCCCTGGGAAGATACAGTACATTTTTGGCTAATTTGACCATGTTAGAGCTAGATTCTGTAAATAATAAAAACTTTATAGGTTATATATTTTAGCTAAATTTTGGTGCTAATTTCAACTTCATAGGTTATGTGTAGACTAAGTTTTGGCCTTTGGAAGTCATACTGGTCGGAAAGTCAATTCTATTCTAGACCAGTAAAATGTTTGGTATAATTAGAAGACCTTAGAGACATAATTGGTAAAAGTTGTAAACATGAAAAATGTTCCATATGAACCCATATAAGTTTCTGTAAATTGTCATTAAAATAGGACTTATATATTATAAGTTATGATGAACCCAAATGAGTACCCTGAAACTGCCTAAAGGTAGAAAACAACACAGAAAACAGAACACTCTTAGAAATTCCACCAAATATTGTACAATGATCAAATTGGTATGAAATTTGAATATGTTCTATAATTATGTGTTATTTTTAATTAGGAACAAGAATCAGATTAATTGGTCAATGATAGAAAAGGTTATAGGCTAAACAGTCCCATAAGGTCACACTGCCTCATAGGAAAAATCTTAACTATTGACATGAACAATGCATATTAATTTGTTTAAGCCACATTAAGTCTCTCTAATCATGAGTTAATGGATTATGTTTTCATATTAGGCTCGCAACATATTGGAGACCCACAAGGAGCAGATAGACAGTAAGTTAGGGGTCGGAATCAAAGGAGAACGCTGAGTCTAATTATCGATTGAATTCTCTAGTGCAAATGAATGTTGCTTGCTATGTGATTCATGTGATTGTCATGATTGGTCCTTGATAATGTAATGATGGATAATTTTTGACATTGTGGTACATATAAATGGTATACTTGTGGTATATTTGAGGTATATGTTTGACAAATGTGATATATATACATGGTATATGTATAGTATATGCAAGGTATATGCTTGACATATGAGGTATATATGGAATATATGTATGTTGTATATGATAGAGATGCAATGGTTGATGAATGCTTTAATACAAGTGCCTATGCATATGGGCTAAAAAGGTGTTGTGACTAGTTAATCGATATTGTAAAGCAAAAGAAGAGGCTTATGGCCCAACAAATGTACAAATGAAACCAATGATCAAGCTAGCTAGCAAATGCAAATGCAAATGTTCACAAGGAAAATGTTCACATGGAAACCCGAGGTAATGTCTGTTTAACTTAGTCACAACAAAATGAAATAAGTAAAGCATTTGCATACATAAAGAGTAATGATTATATGTTTCAAGTTTATTGATACTTATATGATACTGATGAATGGAATGGAATACATGGTATATATTGGAATTGTGACTTATTACTATGAGTTGTTTGGTACTTTAGAGCTCATTGGATGGTTATTCCCAATGAGCCGCAACTCATCAATTTGCATCATTTTTCAGGTAAAGAAAAGTGATAGCTCATTTTGAGTAGCATATAAAAGAAATGGAGCACAGGTCACTGGCCGAGCCTCATCACTCTCTCTCCTTGGATTCCACACAACCATGAAAATATGTCATATGTGTTTTGTATTTACGTGCTTGAATATGTATAGTCATTTTGGAATGAGTCTAAAAATGTATAAATGAAATCAACTCGAATATACTTATGTGTAAAGTTTATGTTTTGATATATGTGATATATTATATTGTGGTGAAAACCTCAGTGTTAACTTTGCAAAGTCAGTGAATAATATTATAGGATGTGAGACTTGGAAAGTCATGGAATTATATTACAGGATATGAAAAAAAATTTTACTACTATTGTTAACAGGATATTTTACCTTTCTAGTATGCCACGTATGATTACTTGATATTTGGATAGGTTATACTCAAATGCATAAGGTGTGACGTTACACCGTGGCTCCTTTGCTTGCATAATGGCTCCATTATTATCACAATACAATTGTATTGGATCAATAATGCTGGGAACCACTCCAAGTTCTGTGATGAATTTCTTTATCCAAACTGCTTCCTTTGCTACTTCAGAAGCTGCAATGTACTCTAGTTCGGTTGTGGAATCAGCAGTCATTTCCTATTTGGAACTCTTCCAACTAACTGCTCCACCATTTAGTGTGAATATATAACCTGAATGAGATTTTGAGTCATCCTTGTTTGATTGGAAGCTGGCATCGGCATACTCGCTCACAATAAGAACTCCATCTCCATATACCAAGAATACATCCTTAGTTCTTCTTAAGTACTTAAGGATATTCTTGACAGCCATCCAATGACCCTCACCAGGGTCCAATTGGTATCTGCTCGTGACACTCAGAGCATATGATACATCGGGTCTTGTACATATCATAACATACATGATTGATCCTATAGCTGAAGCATATGGAATCAAACTCATGTGTGTCCTCTCATCTTGTGTCGTGGGACACAAAGACTTAGAGAGAGTAATCCCATGGGTTATGGGAATATATCCCCTCATGGACTACTCCATGCTAAACCTCTTTAGCATCTTATCTATGTATGTAGACTGTGAAAGACCAAGCAATCTTTTAGATCTATCTCTATAGATCTTTATCCCCAAAATATAGACTGCTTCTTCATGGTCTTTCATAGAGAAATTATTGGATAACCAAATTTTGACTGATTGTAAGGCTGAGACATCATTTTTCATTAATAATATGTCATCTACATATAACACAAGAAATACGATTGCACTCCCACTAACCTTCTTATAAACATAAGGTTCATCCAGATTTTGTAAGAAACCAAATTGTTTGATTGTCTCATCAAACCGAATATTCCAACTCCTGCATGCTTGTTTTAATTCCTAAAAGGATCTTTGAAGCTTACATACCTTTTTGCCATCTTTGGATATGAAGCCTTCTGGTTGTGTCATGTACACATCCTCAGTCAGATTTCCATTAAGGAAAGCTGTCTTCACATCCATTTGCCATATCTCATAATCATAATGAGTAGCAATGGCTAGGAGTATCCTTATGGATTTAAGCATAGCTACTGGGCTAAAAGTTTCATCATAGTCAATTCTTTGTCTTTGATGATAACCTTTAGCAACAAGTCTAGCTTTATAGGTAATCACATTACCATCCATGTCAGTATTCTTTTTGAAAACCCACTTGCACCCTATAGGCTTTATTCCTTTAGGTGGGTCAAACAAAGTCCATGCTTGGTTTTTATACATGGAATCCATTTCTGACTTCATGGCTTGAAGCCATTTGTCAGATTCTGAATTATTCAGAACTTCTTCATAGGTTGTAGGCTCATCATTTTCTATGAGCAATATGTTGTTCTGTTCACTAATGAGAAATTCATATCTCTCTGGAAATAGTACGTATCATACTTGACCTACGAAGCTCTTGTGCTTCAGAAGGTTGAGCTATTACATCATTTGTATGAGTAACAAGTTCAGGTTCAGGCAGTTGATCAGCATCTGTTTGAGTATCTTGAACTTCCTCAAGTTCAATTTTGCTCTCACTATCTCCTTTTAGAAGGAATTCTCTCTCTAAAAAGATAACATGTCTTGAAACAAAAACCTTTTTTTCCAAGGGGTGGTAAAATTGATATCCATATGATGCTTTTGAATCCCACAAATAGACATCGGTCAGACTTAACTTCTAACTTATCTTACATTATCCGCTTCACATAAGCAGAACAACCCCAAATTCTCATGTAAGAAAATGTGGGCCTCTTGTTATACCATATCTCATATGGAGTAACATCAACTGACTTTGAAGGAACTCCATTTAATATATAAATGGTGGTCTCAAGTGCATAACCCCAAAAGGATTTAGGCAGTTCCGCAAAACTCATCATAGACCTTACCTTGTCTAACATGGTTCGGTTTCTTCTTTCAGCCACACCATTGTATTGTGGCGTGTAAGGCTGTGTCCACTGAGATAAAATCCCATTATCCCTAAGATAATCTAGAAACTCTTGGCTCAAGTATTCACCTCTTCGATCTTATCGAAGTATTTTAATACTTTTGCCAAGTTGTTTCTCTACTTCATAATTGAATTCTTTGAACTTTTCAAAAGCTTTAGATTTGTATCTCATAAGATACACGCACCCATATCATGAGTAGTCATCGATAAAAGTATTGAATTAGATGAAACCTATAACACCCTCTTATATAGTTAGGAATAATCCCAACTATATAGGAGAATGTCACCTACCTATTACCTTAAAATTCGTTTGAATTAAAGTTTCTTCCATTTTAGTTCTTATATTTTCATATGTTAATTTTTTTTTTCATGATAGCAATATGTCATACAATTAATGAATCTATTTTTTATGCGGAATTAACAAACCATGACCATATTTTCAAACATAAGTTTGGACTTTCATTATCCCGATGTTTACAAAATACATATGATCCAAATAAAATTACATGTTCCTAACATAAAAAGACATGTAAAACTTTTAAAAACTATAATTATACTCATCACCCATGACATGTGGACAGGAACAAAATGCATGTCATGTAAAACACCAACCTTCTGACGTGGATTTACTTTATTTGACTCTGTATGGTCTTACTTCTCTTCCTATCAACTTCTCTTTATAGGCTCCGAACCTGCGTATGGGAAAACACTCACACGCTAAGCAATTTAATGCTTAGTGGTACATATGTGCATAAATATTCATACATACACTCATGATATATCATAAAACTTTCATATTCATATTATCCAATTTTTCATATAAATAATCATAAATAATAATCCATATATCACAATCTTTTTTATAGCAATATAAAAAAAAAATCAATTTATCATATATCAATATGGAATATTGCATATCTAGTTTACTGGTTCAACACATATACATGTCATAATTTACAAAGGTAAATTCATATTCATACCTCATTTATGAATTCTATTTTCTTGTTTCATTTACCTGATAACTGATTTTTTTTCCATATTTCTTTTTTTAAAATATTTTATATTTTATAGCCCCAAAACTCTAAATCCGGACTATTTGGATGCGGGTTGTGAAACAGGAGCGCTCTCACCCAAGCTTAAGTCATCATGCTCACTATCTGTATCTGTCTGTATAAGTGCTCAACTGAGCTTCTCAAGTCAAGAGGGCTCTCACCCGAGCTTCAGCCATCTTGACTGAGTAAAATAAATAATTTCATGCATTTAGGATCAAGGGTGCTATCACCCAAGCTTAAGCCACCTTGTCCATATAATAAAATTTTTCATATCATCATAATTTATACGATACCGTAAACCCCTCAATGGCATGTCATCTATCCTATTTCTAGTCCTAAATTAGAGAATTAGGCTTTATTGATGTTATCATCTTATTGCTTTACATAATTCATCAAAATTCACATATTCATAATAATTTTAAGTTTACATGCCCTATACATAAAAAAATTTCTCAATCTCATTTGAAACCTCAAACCACAACACATCATATTAATTTGGTCAATACACAATAAGAATTTTAAATATATCTACTATCATATTATTCAAAATTAAAACATATATATATATATATATATATATATATATATATATATATATATATATATATATATCACCCAATATTTAAAAATACCAAATTACTAAATTTTTTATTTATGGACAGATTTCTGCCCTAATTTTGGATTTGCATCTTTCACCTATTGTTTATTCGAATTTGACCTTATGGTATTTTATGAATTTTTATATTAATGTCTTATATTTCATATACAAAAAGAATCATATAAATCTGAGTTTTCTAGCTAAAGTTATGTCCAAATAACGGTATAGTGCTCAGTAAAAATATGTCCAGTATTTTTTAGAATATTCTTAGGTCTGAGAATTTGTATCAAATTTTAGGTCCAATATAAATCATAACTAGCATTTATACTCTTCATAAACTTTTTGTATTTATGTGTCTACATTCATTTCCAACTAGTTTCATCCCGATCTAAGTTCCAGAACAAAAGATATAATCAAAATACCATAGAATGTTCAGAAAATAACTACCCATAATTTTTTGGATACTTTCAAATCCGAGAATTTATAAAAAATTTTAGACCAACATAGAATCAGATATAGCATTTAAACTCTCTATAAAAGTTTTAGATCTATGTGTCTATTTTAAGTTCCAACTAATTTCATCTCTATCCAAGTTCCAGAACAAAAGATATAACCAAATTACCATAGAATATTCAGAAAATAACTACCCAGAATTTTCTGGTTACTTCCAAATCCGAGAATTTGTAAAACTTTTAAGACCAACTTAGAATCAGATATAACATTTATACTCTTTATAAAAGTTTTAGATCTATGTGTCTATTTGTATTTACAACTAATTTCATCCCGATCTAAGTTTCATAACAAAATATATAATCAAATACCATAGAATGTTCAGAAAATAACTACCCATAATTTTTTGGGTACTTTCAAATCCGAGAATTTGTACAAATTTGTAGACCAACTTAGAATCAGATATAGCATTTACACTCTTTATAAAAGTTTTAGGTATATGTGTCTATTTTTATTTCCAATGATTTCATCCTGATCTAAGTTACAGAACAAAAGATATGGTCAAATACATCAAGATTGTTCTAGACGAATTTTAACAAAATCAACAACACAACAAGTTATTTGTTCACTCTTCCTTCAACATCAAACATCATTGTAATGCAAATAAAATGCACAAAATAATAAATATGCTCATATGTAGAAACCTTGACACAATAAAGTCTAAACCTTGACATAATGAAGTCTTAACCTCTTCAAATCTTAAGTTATTATAGTTGTTTTAAGTTTTTGGGAAGAGGAAGAGGAAAGAGAGGAAGAAGAAAATGGGTGAAAGAATAGAGAATTTGTGTATGGAAGAGTGGGAGGGAGGCTAGGGTTCTGAAATTTGGAAGAAGAAAAAGAAAATAACATTTTTATACTCATGGTAAATACCCTATTAGGTCCCCCCTTGTTTTTGCCAAATATCTACTTAAATTCTTGGTTTTTATCTTATTGTTATTAACTTACCCAATCTTTTATTTATTTTATTTAACACACATAACTTAATAAAAATTCACTTATAAATATTTTTATTATATTTTATTTCCAAATTTAGTCTCAAATAATTTTAATTATGATTATTAAATATGTTAATTATCCAAGCCTAAATTGACGAGCGTTACAAAACCACCTCTGGCGTGTGTAGACATTGGACCACATACATCTGAATGTATTAAGTCTAAAAGTCTATTAGCACGTTCACCCTTTCCCTTAAAGGGTAATTTAGTCATATTGCCTAATAAGCAAGATTCACATGTGTCATATGATTCATAATCAAATAACCCCAAACTACCACTTTTGTGTAGCGTAGCCATGCGTTTCTCACTTATATGACCAAGACGATAATGCCATAAATAAGATGATTTCAACATATCTTGTTTTTGCCTTTTATTATCGTTGATGTTTAAAATTGGATTTGACATATCTAATATGTATATTCCATTGCATAATGTACCATTAGCATAAAGAATTTCATTCAACATAATAGAACAACAATTGTTACTAAAAGCTAAAAGGAAACCATCTTTATTTAGACTTGAAACAGAAATAATGTTTTTAGTCAAAGTGGGTACATAATAGCAATTATCCAAATTTAATATAAGCCCACTAGGGAGGGTCAATACATATGTTCCTACAACTAATGCAACAACCCTTGCTCCATTTCCAACATGTAGGTTTGACACTTCCTTATTGAGCTGTCTACTATTCTTTAGGCCTTGCATATCAATGCATATGTGTGAGCCACAACTGGTATCTAATACCCATATATTATTATCGAATACAGTATTAATTTCAATGACAAAAATACCTGAAGTAGATGGGGCATCAGATGCCTTCTTCTTTAAGGACTCCAAGTAAGCCTTGCAGTTTCTCTTCCAATGGCCATCCTTGCCAGAATGGAAGCATGTCCCCTTTGGAACAATCTCCCTGGCCTTCTTCTTCACCACACCTCTCTTAGGTTTCATGGACTTCTTCTTCTTCTTAAGGTTTTTATTTTTAGAACTTGAAGAGTCCACCAGCATCACAGCCTTACTATCCTTCTTGACAGATGGCTCAGCTGTTTTGAGCAAGTTAATCAGCTCGAGAATGGTGGAGGAGATTTGGTTCATCCTATAGTTAAGCATAAAATATGAATAACTATCAGACAAACTGGTTAGAATTAAGTTAATACTTAATTCATGGTCCATCACAAATCCCAAGGTGTCCAACCTCTCAATATAGCCATTCATCTTTAATGAATATCACACTGGAAGTTTTGAACCTCTCAACCATCTTAGTGCGGAAGAGCAAACTCGAAGTTTCGAACCTTTCAGAACGTGCTTGCTCATCAAAAAGCTCTTTTAGATGGTATACTATGGAATTAGCATCCATAGCCTCATGCTGATTTTTGCAACTTAGCTGACATAGTAGCAAGCATAATGCAGCTTGTCATCTCACTATCATCTTTAGAAGCATTAGCAGCAGCAGGGGGATTAGGGAGTGCCTCATCTAGGACATAGCCAGTCTTTTTCAGATTTGAGAACTATTCTTATATTCCTTAGCCAATCCAAAAAATTGGTCTCAGTCAACTTAGAATCAGAATATTATGATGTTAACCTTAAACAATTTAATTTTAATATATATACCAATTTCTAGTCATACTAGAATTACAATTGCACAACTTAAATTAATTCAAAATTAATTTCCAAAAATTCTAAAATTTTATAGAGCTTCAAATTAGAATTCTCATCATCTTTATGTCATCTTAAGTTCATCAAAATATTTTTGGCACAGGCCAAAATTACTAAGACAAACGAATCAACACACTTAGACACTCAAAATGACTAATTTGATATGTAGAATTATTTAAAATTTTAAATGCTTGAAAAATAATTTTGGCATGCATCTAACATCAAAATAACATATTTTTAATCATATAAAAATTATTTCAAGGTGCTGAAAATAAAATAAACACATACAAAAAATCAAACAAAATAGCCCCACTGGGTATGCTTAAATAGTCCCACTTTTGTGTTTATTTGAAAAATTAATTAAAATAATTTTTAATTAATTATTGGACACTGCCAGATGCATAAAATATTTTCAATATTTCTAAATAATTTTTTTATAATCAAATTACAAGAAAAATATAACCAGACCCATCAATTAAGCCAAACAACAACACATATTCATAAACAAGACAATTTTAGGCATTTTTAAAATAAATCCGAAATTAATTAGTTGAATCACATGCAAATCATTTTTCAATCAAAATAATCATCCTTAATCATCCTATGATTATATTAGAGAAAGAAAAATATGTAAAACATATTTTACAAATTAATTTCTATTTTTCAAAACCTATTGATCCAACATCAACAAAACTATGCAATCTCATTGCACTTTCAATTACAATTAATTTTAATGGAAACAAGGAGGCTCTGATACCAATGTTGGGTTTTGAAGAATGAATCATATTCATAAATGTAGCAGAAAAATAAAATTTTTAAAACCCGAAATAAAAGATCATACTTGTGCCATTAAAACTAATTTATATAAATATAAAGATTAGAAATTATACCTTGTAATTTCGTATTTGTTCTTCAAATCTTCACTTTGTTGGGTTGTAGCAAACCACAACAATCCACACTAGGATGTCTCTAATGATAATCCACGCGAAGAATGAAGAAGAAACTATCAAGAGAAACGGTTTGAATAAATTCAAAGTGTTATCTTTGAAAGTGTTCTTGAGAGAATTTTGTTGTCTTAAAAATATTTTTTTCACAAAAAAATATTTTCATGTCTATTTTCTACCATTTGATGTCTTTTCTGTTTGAATCATATTCAAAGAAAAGATAAAAAGTCAAAAATGGAGAAAAGGGAAATGAATGAATAGTAATTGGCCATAATCGGCCTAATTAAGGCCAAAATCTGTCGTTGCCAATGGGAGGGAGGCAGCAGCGCACTGGGCCTACTGCAGGCTACTGCTGGGCAACCAGCCTGCCCAGCCCTCGTGGGCCCGTGACCCTCCTGAACAATTTTTTCGTGCGATTTCATTGTGATATATCTCAAAATAATTCTCTCATATTTTAGATCTTATCCAAGACCATTTTACTCATTCTCCATATCTTCAACGCGTGTGACCCTTTAGGTTCCCAGTTATGTTGGCCACTTAAATTAATAATTAATTTAAGCAAGTCATGAGCGGTATCTAGCAACACATCATGACCCTCAATTGACCAGAAAGTCAGTGGTTTGACTACGAACCTTGTTATATACAATTTTCGTGCAATTATTTCTCTCACCATTCTATACCCCACTTGGTTCAAAGTATGGACATGTGTCAACTCCCACTAAACTAACTACATCATGTCTAGTCCAAGTAATGCTAGTTCTTATCTCCGGCCAGAGATTCCCGAGTAATGACCACGACAAGAGGCCATGGGTATACACTCCTTCTATCAAGAGTGGTGAATCCTTTATTGGTTATCCAATTACCTTCGAATACCTCAAGCTGTATCCAATCACCACCCTATGAGCAACCTCCCTGAGGCAACAAGGAATAGTGTCAAAATACATAATCAATATTAAAGATATCCTTGAGTACCTCAAGTTTAAGGATACTTGCACCATTGCTATGATGAGACTATCATTGACATTTGAATATATTATCCATATGATTGTCTCATAGTTGGTCAGCCAATGTACTTAGCTACACTTAGCAAGCATCCACATGTTAACTTTAAACATCTCATGTTTATAGATTATGAGATCTACTACTCAATCTAATCAAGGACTGTAACATGTGCTATTCTGTCTGGATTAATAATGTCTCGTCTCATTAATCCTATGACTAGGGATAATTTTTATACTAATATAATTACACATGATAAGAATCTCAATATCATGATTTCCTTCATGCCATGTTATGTATCAAGGAGTTCATTAATTGATTTAATATCACTTATCAATTCATATATCAAATGAACAACAAATTAATGAAAAATTCTTTTATTAATCAAATAAATTTGTATAATAAGTGCTAAAGGTGATTGTCTTTAAAGCACTTCTCTAACAGAAGATTGTGCCAAAATCCGTTGCTGTGAGAGTGTTCGGATGCTTACAGAGTTGGAATTTGATTATTCCGATGGGAGAAACTTGTAAAGTACTAAGGAACTGGAGAGTAGGTTCCCTTAACATCGATCAATGAATGTCCACAAATTTCTTGAGATGACAAGCTTGTAATTATTCCATCATGCTTGCCTCAAGTCCGAAAGTCCTGACAGCATTCCATTTGAAGGAACAAGAAGAAAGTAGGGCCTTTTTCTTAATAATGGCATATCTCGGATGATAATGCTTCATAATAATGTTGAGAAGGTAGTCCATGTGGCGTCTTGGAGCATGGGATTTCCTTATTGTGTCTTTTGATGAGCCGGGTTCCATTGATAATTTTGGATTAAGGATTTTGGAGAGTGATTTTCTGATCAGGGATTTTGAGAATAACCTTGTGATGTTGTGATTTTTTGAAAAAAGAAAGGAGTTTTGAAGGATTTTATAGATGAAAAAGAATATGAGAAGGCTGGATTTTGTGAGAAATAATGAATGAGAGCTTTAATTGAGAGAATATTTAAGGTTGAGAATGAGAAGAAACAATAAAAATCTGTTTTATAGTCAACATGTTCATGGGCGTGAATAGTTGTGGTCACGATTTGTTGAAGAGGCGCTCTAGTCGTGATAAAGGATATGAATCGGTTCACGATCGTGATATTAAATCATCATGGGCGTTATGTATGAATTTCACGGTGGTAATAAAATGAGTCACGATCGTGAAGTTTAATTTTCACTATTTCTTACCATGAAGTAACGCGTGAAACAAAGTGTGAATGATTCTATAATTATTTGATGTTTATATTCATGGTCATGAAAAAGTGTCACGAACGTGAATGAAGAGTTTCACAGGAGTGAAAGAAAAGTGTTAAGGGCATGATACATAGTCTTCACTACCTTCAGCCGTGAAGTATGTCGTGAAGCAAGGCATGAAAGCTACTGGAACTTTTGCAGATTTTGATCACGGCCGTGAATTTATGTCATGGACATGAATTTCCTTAAATTTTCAATAACTAAAACTGAGTCTAAAATAAGACTAAAGATTCCTTAGATGTTTTTATGCCTTATAACATATATTCCCATCATGTTAACCACTTCATACCTTAAAGTTTAGACAATAATAACAACATTTGAAGGGAAATAATTATTATTCAAGGTTTGACAATAATCATGCTTAAGATAGAGTTAATCCATCAAGCATACCAAGCTCTCTTCTTATGAAGTTAAATCTTTCTTCATTAAGAGACTTGGTGAAAATATCTACCAATTGACTATTTGTATCGATAAATTCTAATTCAACATCTCCATATTGAACATGATCTCTAAGAAAATGATGTCTTATGTCAATATGCTTGCTTCTAGAGTGTTGAATACTATTCTTGGATAGATTTATGGCACTTATATTGTTTCATTTGATAGGTATATGGTCCAAATTGTGACCATAATCCTTAAATTGTTGTCTCATCCATAGAATTTGAGTACAACAACATCCTGCTACTACATATTCCACTTCAGCGGTAGAAAGAGCAACTGAAACTTATTTCTTGCTAAACTAAGAAATTAAGAATTCACCAATAAAGTGACAAGAGCCCGAAGTACTCTTTCTATCTAAGAGACTAACAGCATAATTTGCATCTGAATATCCTATAATGTGAAAGGATGAATTTCTAAGATAACATAAATCTAGATGCAATGTGCCATTTAAATATTTTAAGATTCTTTTCACAGCATCAAATGTGATTCTTTAGGACATGATTGAAATCTAGAACATAAGCATACACTATACATTATATCTAGCCTAGAGGCAGTAAGATATAAGAGTGATCCAATCATACCTCTATAGAGCTTTTCATTAATGCTCTTACCATTTTCATCTTTGTCTAATTTTGTTGAGGTGCTCATAGGAGTCTTGGCATTTTTGCATCCTTCCATTCTAAATTTCTTGATTAAGTCTTTGTCATACTTGGATTGGTTGATGAATATGCCCTCATTGCTTTGTTTTATTTGTAGACCAAGAAAGAACTTTAGCTCACCCATCATGCTCATTTCAAATTCCCTAGTCATACACTTAGCAAATTCTTGGCAAAGAAATTCATTAGTAGACCCAAATATGATGTCATCAACATAAATTTGAACAATTAGAATATCATGCTTATGTTTTTTAGTAAATAATGTTGTGTCAACATTTCCCTATGAAAAGTTCTTTTCTAAAAGGAAAGAACTTAGTCTTTCATACTAAGCTCTTGGAGCTTGTTTCAAACCATACAAGGCTTTTGAAAGTTTAAGGACATGATTGGGCAAGTTATGACTTTCAAAACCTGGTGGTTGTTCTACATAAACTTCTTCTTCTATAAAACCATTTAAAAAAGAACTTTTTACATCCATATGAAAGAGTTTAAACTTCATATGGCATGCAAATGCTAAAAGAATTCTTATGGCTTCTAATCTAGCTACCGGAGCATAGGTCTAACCATAATCTATTCCTTCTTCTTGATTATAACCCTTTGCAACTAACCTAGCCTTATTCCTAGTTATTGAACCTTGTTCATCTAGTTTATTTCTAAATACCCATTTGCTAGCAATGATTTGATGCTCTTTGGGTCTAGGAACTAAGGTCCACACCTTACTCCTCTCAAATTGGTTGAGTTCTTCTTGCATAACAATCACCCAATGTTCGTCATTAAGAGCCTCATCAATAGTTTTAGGCTCAATTTGAGAGACAAAAGCAAGGTTAGAACCTAAAAGATTGAGATGAGATCTAATGCTTACACCTTTAGTAGGATCACCAATGATTTGATCCTTTAGGTGATCTTTTGTCATTTTCCACTCCTATGGAAGCTCTTGATTGTCTTTCTCTTGAGCTTGAGGTAGAGAGTCATCTTGACTTGGGTTTTCTTGATCATTTTCATCTTTCTCATAATCAAGATCAAGCTTTTCCATTGTAACTACAATATCATCATGAACACTACCTTGCACAAGATCAAGCTTACTAGATTCATCAAAGACAACATGCATAGATTCTTCAATAGCTAATGACCTTTTATTAAAGACTCTATAAGCTTTGCTAGAGGTGGAGTATCCTAAAAAGATACATTCATCGGATTTAGAGGCAAATTTTCCAAGGTTTTCCTTGGTATTTAATATGAAACACTTGCATCCAAACACTCTTAAGTATGATATCATGAGTTTTCTTCCATTCCATAACTCAAAAGAAGTTTTGTTTAAGAGTGGTCTTTTGAAAACTTAATTTGAAATATAACATATGGTATTAGTGGCTTCGGCCTAAAAGTAGGTTAGTAGCCCATGATCATTGAGCATTGTTTGAGCCATTTCAATTAAATTTTGATTTTTCCTTTCAACTACCCCATTGTGTTGAGGTGTCCTAGGAGATGAAAATTTTTGTGAAATACCATGTTCTAAAGAAAAGTTTTCAAAGTTTTCATTTTCAAATTCCTTACCATGATCGCTTATTATTTTTGAGATAGAATAACCTTTTTTTGGTTTGAACTCTCTTAGTAAAGTTTTTAAAAGATTCAAAAGCATCACTCTTTTGAGCTAAGAAAATTACCCAAGTGAATCTAGAGTAATCATCAATGATGACAAAAGCATAGTGTTTACCTCCTAGGCTTGCAACTCTAATAGGTCCAAAACGATCTAGATGCAAAAGTTGTAGAGGTTTCGAGGTACTTTCAATATTTTTGGATTTGAAGGAGGATTTGTGTTATTTTCCTCTTTGGCAAGGCTCACATGTCTTATCTTTTTCAAATTTGACTTTTGGTAGTCCTCTTACTAGCTCTGCTTTGCTAAGGCTTTGAATTAAATTCATGCTTGCATGACCAAGCCTTTTATGCCACAGCCAAGATTCAGCACTAATAGTCATAAGACACTTAGAGGAAAGGTTAGATATTTTGTGTAAGTCTATTATGCAGGTATTGACATCTTTGAATATCTTTTGGCCATTAAAAGAGGTTACAAGACATTCATTAGAGGTAAAGATTACTTGGTTTCCCTTATCACATAATTGACTTACACTTAACAAGTTATGTTTCAAAGCATCAACAACTAAAACATCTTCAATGAAAATAGTATTATTAATACCAATGGACCCCAATGCCAATTACCTTACCCTTAGCATTGTTTCCAAATGTTATGTTACCACCATCAATACTTTTAATGTCATTGAATAACTCTTTGTTTCCGGTCATATGCCTTAAGCATCCACTATCCACCAGCTAAGCATTTTCTTTTATAGTGGACTTGAGGCATACCTATAAAATTACAATTTAAGTATTATTTTTAGGTACCCAAATGAACTTGGGTCCTTGGGGGTTAGCACATAAAGGTTCCCAATGAGCCTTCCTTATCCAGCAATGTTTATTGATATGACCAAATTTCATACAATGATTACATTGTTTAGCTCTAAATATGGTTTTCGGTTTTACCATGCTTTTAGCTAGCACTATCCTATTAGGTGGAGTTTGTGAGCAGTGACATGCACATGCATGATGACTTGGTGCTTTTCTAGGTGCATGCCCATTATACATAAAAGCATGATTGTCCTTTTGAGGTTTCCTTCTTAGGCCTACCGACCCTTGACCATTCCTTTTATAAATAGAGCATTTAGTGTTTGTTGTGCACTTAGCCCTTAGGGCTACTACTTTTAATGTGGAGATGTGGGGTTCACTTGACTTAACAAATGTGGTCTTGTGAGATGAATATGATGTTCCATTAAATCCTAGACCATGTCTTATTAAAGGTGGTCTTTGAGACACTATGAGAGTATCTAAACTCTTTTTGCCTTTATGAAATCTTGAAATGGAGTTTCCAAGTTCCTCAATTTTATTTTTCAAAACATTGTTTTCTTTAAGCAATGATTTAGTTGAAGGTCTAGAGGAGCACTCATCTAATGATTTTTGAAGAGATTCATTAGAAGATTTAAGCTCAAGATTTTCCTTTTCTAAAACATGCATTTTGTTTTTCAAACTTAAAATATTATTTTTGTAAGTATTGAATTTACATCTATATTTTTCTAATTCTAGGTTCAATACTTCTATTAGACTCTGCTCATCATCATCTTCACTATCACTATTATTATCACTACTATCATTATTGAATGAATATGAGTAAGGTGGTCCTACCTCATCCGTGAGGTGATCCTCTAAAGCCATGAAGCATAGGTTGATCTCTTCACTTTCATTGTCATCGTTTTCACTTGAAGATATTTTGTCATCCCATGTGGTTTTGTGACCTTTCTCCCCATCATGTTTTTGATGTTTTTTCTTGTGTTTCTTGAGCCTTTGGACATTCTGGTTTGATATATCCCTTCTTCCCACACTCATAACATTTTACCTCCTCTTTATTCTTTTGATATTCATTTGAGGAGTGTTTGAGATTTCTTTGTTTGAAGTTTTGAGAGTTGCCAATTCTCTTTTCAATTATTCTTTTCAATCTTCTAGAGAGCATTACAATGTCCTCATTTGCATCATCACTCTTTTCTTCATCATCTTCAACTTCTTATTGAGATTTTGAAGTAGAGGCTCTTAGTACTAGAGGTTTCTTTTTTCTGGCTCAGTTTCAAGTTCTCTATCTCTCTTTACTGCCATTTCATATGTTAGAAGTTTGCCAATAGGCACATCAGTATTCATGACGCTCATGTTTTCGTTGGCTTCTTCTATACTAGTAACTCTTGAACAACAGTCTTTGAGAGGAAGGCTTCTCAAAATTTTATTGTTTACATCTTCCAAGCTCAAGTGTTTTCCAAGCTTTCTCATACCGTTTATAATGGCTAAAAGACGGTTCGTCATATCGGTGATGGATTCATTGGATTTCATCTTTAAGAGTTAATATTCTGTAGTGAAAAGTTGAATCTTCTTGGATTTAACTTGCTTTGTTCATTCATGATAATTCTCCAATGTTTTTCACATACTATATACGGTAGGACAGTGTTGAATTCTGCCACATTCTTCAATGGATAGTGAGCTTGTGAGAATTGTCATTGCCTTTTTGTTTTTGAAGTTTGCTCTATGTTGAGGCTCTGTCCAATTATCTCTTGAAAGAATTTATTCTTCACCATCAACTCCTCTTCTGGTTGGTGGTGTCCATTCTTACAAACGTTATCCCAAACTTCAATTCCCTCACTATCGAGATATGTCTCCATCCGAAACTTCTAATGAGTGTAGTTTGCTCCATCAAAGTACGGCTTGAGACTTTGGAATCCTTCATTAGCCATTTCTTGATCTTTGCTAGTGCTTTTTAGCCTTTGATGCTAGACTAAGCTATGATACCAATTGTTGCCTAAACAATGAACCAATAAGGGGGGTTGAATTAGTTATATAAAAAAAATTTCTTAACCTTAATTGCAGAATAAATTTAAATAGAGTAGAGATGAAGAGATATTACACACAAAATTTATAGAGGTTCGGGTATTAACAAACCCTACTCCTCTCTCTAATCTCAATTGGGAGTTTTAATAACACACTAAGTGATACAATAAAGTTTTACAAGCTCACTCCCAACTATGGTGTTTTCTTAATGGATAACACCTAACCCATAAATTCCCTTATGTTTTGATAGCTCACACAATAAACCAATTTCTTGTGTTTTATGGCTCACACAATAAACCTTTAAAAGTGTTTCAATCTTAACCCAATATACCCAAACTCACTTGAGTAATTTATTACAATGAAAAACACAAACCAACCTCTAATGCTCAGAAATTATGAGCAAACAGGTTTTTACAAATAATAAAGGATTTGTTGAAAGTAATTAATGCACAGCAAGATTTTTGATTCAAAGTAATTGTTGTTCTGCTTGTTAGGATTCATAATGTCTTGCATTTATACATTTTCAGCAAATTATAGCCTTTTGGGTGCATTTAATGCAAAAATAGTCGTTGAACCAACTCTTAACTCCGCGCCTGTCATGTTTTTTTGTCCTCATTCACGGGCGTGACTATGTGTGTCACGGTCATGAATGTTCTTTCAAGTTGTGGTCCAAGTGGTGACTCTAGCCATGAAACTTTCTGGAAGATCATGAAGTGTTTGATCACTGGCGTGACTTTATACTTTCACAGGCATGAACATTATTCCAAGCCATGGTTCAAGTGGTGACTCTGGCCGTGAAGCTTTCTGGAAGAACTTGAAGTGTTTGATCACAGGTGTGATGTTATTTCACGGGCGTGACAGGTTTGATCATTCATGATTGATATTATCCGTTATGGTCGTGAACTTTGAATGTTGAAAAGTTGGTGCTAAGCTATATCACGGGCATGAACATGTTATTTCTTTTTGTTTTGATCTTCAAAATTTGTCTTTCGTTCTTGCATCTATTTCGAGATATATTTTGTTCAACAAACTTAGAAGACATATTGTTAAATACATTATTGCTATTTTATTTATTAGTATTAAAATAACGAAAATACCCCTCAAGTTCCTCAAGGTTTCACAAAAATAATAAATTAAAAACCTTGAAATGGGAGAGCTCTTGCGACTGATCGAGCGAGAGTGCTTTATTGGTCAGTGAGGGTGGCTCTTCAAATACCACAAAATGAAAAATAGTGAGTAGCGTGCGTCGACGAGCAGGTCTTTAGCGTGGAAGAAACAGTGGTCGAGCACAGATTCATTATCAACTAATGGCGAAGATCCCTTTGCGGCATATATTTCACAGAGAGAGTTTTATAGAGAGAGTAGTGCGAGTTTTGTTGCAGACAAAATGTATATCTGTTCACTGTTAGAGACGACTGAAGAAATTAATACCCGAATTTTGGTTTTAAAAAAACTTATAGGCATATGTTTTAAAGTATAACAGACGCCTATTGTATAACATATACATCTGACATTAGATAAAGGCAGACGCCTAAAATTGTTTTATGCGTCTATCATATATAAAGACAGACGAATAATGTTATTTTTATTTAATATTTAATATATCATATAAATTAAACTTTATTATCCGCATCATTATCTTTTTAATTATTATAATTATTATATGCATAAGTCATTATCAAGGTAATTAATATATAATTATAAATATGCATGCATGGATCAGGTCATTATCAATCAATTAATTAGTAAATATAGCCACATGCCGCATATATATATGTATATGAAATACGAGACAAATTTCAGTATACAAATTATCATTCTAATTTAATTTCATGTGTGCATATATATATATATATATATATATATTAATTTTGATATATAATAATAAATAATAATAATTATTACAAACATATAATTATAATGGGTGAACTTTAATATTTGTTATATATATATATATAACTAAAAATAATAAACTAAATTCAATTTTGCCTTAATTAATTAAATTTAATTGAAATATTAATTAATTGCTATAAATATTTGCCTATACATTTTATAATTTGAAATATATATATATATATATATATATTATTAGCTAACCAAGCCTAACATTTAATTAATTTAAATATTATTTGGTTAAATATCAATTTGTCTTATGGAATTAAATTTTTTAATTAACACTCTCCAAATTAATTTGGACAAAAATGAATAATTTCAAAATTATTAATAGTATTTACATGTAAACAATAGGTATCTGCTATTTATTTTTGCCAGACATCTATTTTCCATAATATGTTTGTTATTTCTAAAGTCAGACGTCTAAAGTACAACTTGTATTTTATATGTCTGTTATTTATATTAACAGATACATATACCTAACAATTTTATGATATATTTACAAAAATGTCACAATCTATATTTTAAGCGTCTGTCATTTCTACAACAGATATATATAACTTTTAACTTAAAGCAGTGTTTATAATAGTGTATTTAGATGATATTTAATATTATTATATACATGTAATATCCAAACGATATTTCTAGTTATAATCACAACTATTAATCATGTATTATGATTGATAAAGTGGCACTTACTAGTCTATATAATATATTATTTGTCACACATAGCAATATAATAAATAATTAATTAAATAGACTCAATCCAGGAGTTATATAAGACAAAAATAAATAAATAAATATTTTGATTTTCACGTCTCCAATGTTCTCTATAATTTGTCTCTTATAGTCTATACATCCAGGAGTTAAAATTTCTTATTTTTAAAAGGCCACCATATTTCCATGTTGATTCATCACTTTTTGTACCAAAAAGTTAAAATCATTCTTCTTTCATCGGTGTACACATGCAACAATGATTTCCCAATTTCCTTCCTTTCTTATTTTTTCTTATTTTATTTTTTAAACAAAATAAAATAAAATAATGCTTTATCCTTGTACAGTTGTATTAGTTATTATCTATTATTAACTCATTTTACTCTCAAACAAATCTTATTGCATATTTCGGATAACCCCATTTTTCCTTTAGGCTCACTTGCTAAACAACCCCATTAACCCAAATCACCATTATTACTCATTTTGATTAAGTTCTTTGATTTAACCAAATTTTGTTTAGCTAACTACAACTTTGCCTTCCTTAATTTTGATTTACATAACCATTACCTTATCATTCTCTATGGCTCTTGGCCAACCTCCAAACCACCATCAAATAACCATTTTCTTATTACAAAGTTAAGATTAATTTTTTTTATCTCATTTCTAGCTCACGGTCATAATAAGGAAAACAAGGAACAATAAGAAGCTTCATCATAGAAGATCAAAATGGAACAAAATCAAAGGAAAACTCAAAACATATATTGCAAATAAGAAAACTTAGTGCTCTCAATTATAAGGAAGCAAAATACAACCAAAGTATAAAATTTTCACCTACAAACAAACTCCTTCAACCCGTGGCTACCTTTATCTCCAACATGTAAGGCTTTCAAAATTCCAAGCTACCTTTAGCCTTAAGTCTCACCTTCCTCCACTTGTTTCTTCGGTTAGACTTATTTAGCACCATCTTTAAGATATCCTTCTAGTACTATGAGATTATGGCTAAACTAGGTTTTGATTTTTGAGAACTTGATTGAAGAAATATGGAAGAAGGAAGGGAAGATATGGCTCGGTTTTGGCAAAGTAAAAAGGGAAGATGAAAGAAGATGAAAGAAGAATGAAAGAGAGAGATGGAAGAAGGAGAGGAGTGCACGATTTGAGATTGAGGAATAAGTGGGGAATTCTCTAGAATAGTTGAATATAATATTTAGAAAGTTATAGCTATGGCCGACCACACTCTTATGATAATCCTTTAGTTAGTATTCAATTAGTTTTGGTTAGGTTAAAGACTTAATAAATATTGTTTTCTTTTGAAATGGGTGATTGATAGTTTTCACATCAATCAACTTATTTGTCTTTCATTTTTTTTTTGTTCCTGAATTGGGCTCTTTTTTTAATTATTTATTATTATTATTATTATTATTATTATTATTATTATTATTATTATTATTATTATTATTATTATTATTATTATTATTATTATTATTTTAATTCATTTCCCCCATAATTGTTAAATCTATTAATTCCAAGCCAGGAATAAATAAATTTTCAACAATTAAATATAAAATTATTCATGAATTAATTTTATCTACATTTCAGTATTTTCAGTTTCACAATCGGAAATTAATTTGGTGCATTAAACATTTGAGCTTTGACACCAAATTATACCTGGAAATTTGTCTCAATATTCCTTACATCATAGTGTATTCCGTTCACGATTCACTAATAGTGTGAAAATCGTGTATTTTACGGCCCAATGTCATTTTATCGATTTTCGTAAAAATTTCAGTGTTATATATTTAAAATAAATTCTCTCATTTATTTTTAGTCCCAATTTAGACTTCGATCATATCGGCACTGTTCTGATCGTGCACGTACACAGTTTCTGATCAGTCCGGCACGTCCGGTCGCAAAACACACGTGTTAACTGTGGCCTAAATTAACGGACGTGACAATGTAAATATTTTGATTTACAAGAACTCATTTAGAAATATATTTATAAATAATACCAAATATATTAATTACAAAATTCACTATTTTATAAATCCTACATGCCACAAATTTACATTAAAAGGAGTTTCTTAATATTTAATTATATAATACAATTCCCAAAACATACAAAAAGAAAATAAACAGCTCCAACTTGATCTTGGAGTTCCCTTTTCTTGGTCATCCTAACATAATAGCTACGTCTATTAATCTGCGCATGAAACATATGCGCTAAGCTACTAGCTTAGTAATACATTTGTCAACTATCTAATAATTATATAAATATTTCTAAAATAAAATTTTAGGAACTACAATTAATTTACTAATCATACCAAAACATTCAAATAATATCAAAACCATTTACGTCATGCAAAAATATACAATTCAACAATTATCACGTTTCATTCATTAAGCATGCTTGAAACTCTTTGACAATACAAGACATGCAATTTAAAATATCAATTTAATAATTTACACATTTTTTTTCTATTTATTTGATAGCTCACGACATCTTAGACGATAACTAAACATTGAATACATGGTTTCTGCTCGGCCGTAGTATACTCGACGCCTACTTAATTATTTTATAACTCGACGTTTAATGCCTATATTTTTAATAATAACTCAGTACCTTTTTGGTACCTACATAAATTCAAACTCAACACTATTTTTTAGTGCCTACATAATTTCAAACTCAACACCATTTCTTAATGTCTATATTAATTAAATCTCAGCACTATTTTCTAGTTCCTACATTTCTACCTTTTTATTGCATGTCAACTTATCTTAATTTCTAGTTCTCAACTAGATGTTATAGGGCTTTATTATATTTGTTTCCTTTATTATTATTTAAATAAATTATATATATAATACTATTATAATTTCACATAAATGTAATAATCTCCATTAAATATTTTACAACCTCATACATGCTCATTTAATCATTATAAATATAAGAAAAGTCAAATAATATCTTTATCTATCACAAAATTCAACAATCAACACATATATACAAGTTGCCCTATTCTGGACAACATTTATATCTCATATTTTCCTGTATTTTTCATCTATTTTAAAATGGAATTTGGACAAGTAATCAGCTAACAAAATGTAGGTACAAGACTTATATTTAATTTCCAATTAGAATCACATTAAACTGAATTTTTTAGCAAAAGTTATGAATTATTCACAAAGTTATGTTTATTCCATTCTGCCCAGTATTTTATTGGATAAATTTATAGTTCAAAATTTGAGTCCATTTTACATCTAATTTCAAACATGTTCAGGTCTAATGGTTTAAATGAAAGTTGAAGACTTATGTCTTAACTTTCCAACCCAATAATAATCACTCAAAAATCATTTCCATAACTCAAGTTATGACCAGAAAAATAGACATTGTTCATAAGATAAATTTTCCTCCACTTCAATTAATTCCTACAATTTCCATCTTTATGCATCAACATCAAATTCAAATTTTTATTTTCACATTCATGGCATCATTTAATCACCAATTCATCACTCAATCTAAATATCAAGAATTACATACATCATTTTCCATATTGTTTTTTTTGCCAAATGTACATACCTTAAAAAATCTAATTCTCTTCACTCTTCTCTTACTCCTAGTTAGCTTTCTCCTTGCCCTTACTTCCTTTTTGATTATGGTTCAAAGATTTTTCTCCTCCTTGGCCTATCAATAAATTTCACACTAATCAAACACTAAACACACTAATCAACCCTTAATCACCATTAACATACTAATAATCCTAAATTTCCAACTTTAATAGTAATTAACCCCAAAATCAAAGAAAAGAGAAAAAGAAAAGTGAGAAAATGGAAAATTTAACATCACCTTTGTAGATCTTCAAAATGACCAAAATTCTTCCCTTCTCTTTTTATCTTCATTTCTTCCTTCCTCTTCCTTTGTTTGGCTCACTATGCTTCACTTTTGTTATTGATCTTGCCTTAATCCAATGTTTTCCATCTAAAACTTAGCTTTAATTGAAGAAGAAGAATAATAATTAGGGTGATATGGGTCACAACAATAAGGGAGAAAAAGAGAGAATTTAGTTTGTTTAAGATGAGGAAGAAGAAGAATAAAAGCAAAAAGTGAAATTTGACTTTTTATAGTTGGATTAGGTGGGTGGTTAAGATTAATAGATAAACTTGTCCCTCATTGGTCAATTAATTTAAATCATTCTTACTTTATTTTAATTCAAAGAATGTTTCTTTCCTTAAATAAATAATATTATATTTTTATACCTTTTTAAAATATCTGTGTCAAAAACACTCATATTGTGAATCCATTAGACCACACCTTGATCACGAATGCCTTATGTATAATTTTGAGATTTGAAAGGGAAACTGTTTTTGGGATAACGCTCAACATATATGATGCCTTTGAGGCATATGTTGGGTGGTCACCTTGTGACACTCTTATAACAATTATTCTCTATGTACGTTATGTAAACTTATGCGATTATAGCCGATGTATGACAAAAAAATTCTTAACTTAATTTAATGACCATAATATTATTAGCATTTTATTAATCCTTTTTATTTTTTTAAAAATTTCGGCAGATATAAATTAACTGACTCACCTGTACGGCAAACAATCCACAACCCATTTTTGGGTACAACAGTACAAGTATAATACAAAATATTTTTCATTCAACCACAAGTTAACATTTCATTCTTTACACATATAATAATTCATAAATATTATTTATCAGAATATATACATAGTTTCATTCCTACAAATTCGTATCCATACATATATATACATGTCATACTTAATAATAACCTACAATTATTTTATTCTTCCGTCTACTCCCAAAATTTGTATGTTTGCTCTTGTGCCTTTTCCGCTACTATCTGCTTGCAATCAAATAACTCCATGTTGAGCATTAAAATGACCAGTGGTGATTACTAATCTAAGAATTTCCATTGACTTATATTTTTAAACATACATGCAATATTATATTTACTACACTATTCAAATTTTCACTTTAATATATTTATTATTCTTTTTATCAATATTTTACTATTAATTACCCTTAATTCACTATTTAGTATCTTCATTCAATTAACAATTTTTCTCAAATAATCTTATAGTTTTTTTTTCAATTTACTCCTAAACTTTAATTTTCTTTCAATTTATTTTTTTTCACTTTACTTCTTTAATTAACCATTATTTTCTTGTTTTTCTCTTTTTTTTTGTTTAGCTACGTATTTTATTTTGGTTCCTAAATTTCAAATTATTTACAATCATGCCACTAACTATTTTATTTTTCATTTATTTTCCTTTTAACTATATAACTTAACATTTTTCTTTCACTTAAAGTTTATTTTTTAATTTTACTATTTTTTTCATATTAATCACTTTTATCATTATTATTATTATACCATTTTTATCATTCTTATCACTTTTATCATATTTATTATATTTATCACATATATCATTTTTATCATAATTTTCACTTATATCACTTTTACCATATTTATCACTTTTATCATTTTTCTCATAATTTTTCACTTTATTCATTTTTCTCATATTTTTTATTTTTTTACTACATTTTATTTACATTTGCCCCTAGTTTCATTCTAATAGAAAATCTTCGAACCAGATATATAGGACGTGGATACCAAAAGTTCACTACACTGAAGAGTGATCCTAAAGGACCACACAAGTACTACATTGTATACTGATCACTGAATCACTATCATTGAAGTGGACCGTCATTGGCCTACATAAGCGAGTCGCCATGACCCGCACCACAGTAATAATATCCTTATGGCTAGTCAATTATATCCTGAGTTAGATTTAACTATCAAAAAAATAACTAAGGGCAATATATTATTCATTTAATTCAATTTCCATTAAATTCATAAATTCTATTATTTTTATATTATTAATTACCTAACATTTTATTCAACCATAACTATAGTCTTTTACCACAATTTCCATTTTAATATATCAAGATTTCATCATTGATAATCAATTAAGTCATTAAACTCACTAAACACCCTTTATCCATTTTATTTCCTTTCATGCATAAAATAATCAATAATTAGAAAATTATTCAATATATATTTTAAAAATTTACAATAAATTTCTACACACTCAATATCATGTTTTCTTGCATTTTATGACTAATTTTCATTTAATTAGCAAGAAAAATAATGATTATTTCTTCTTCATATTTCGGCCCACATTAAATTTTTATCATTAAAATTTTTCTTTCACCTTCTAAATATTCATTTCACTAATTTATACATTCATTATTCCATATGTATCATAATATTACACTAAAATGTAATTATGCCTTAATGTGCATTTTTCACATAATATGGTCATATTTTCCAAGTTCCACTAAATAATTTTTTTAATTGAATTTAACCATTCCATTCTCCTTTTTATAATTCCTTAATCATGTTTTAAGCTTCAATTATCAATTATATGCATAACACACAAATTTTCTAATTTCCATAACCTTAATTCAATCTTTAACAATGAAAATAAGTAGATTTTGAAATTACTAACCTTATTTTCTTTCTTTGGCCGTCCTAAGTTTCCTTTTCCTTAGCCTTTTCCTTGGAAGCACCTTCACCTCCTCCTACACCTAGCATGGCCGAAATTCAAACTGAATTAATTCACCATTATTTTGTTTTCCTAGCTCAATCTAACTTCATAATTATCATCTGCATACCTTAAACTACTTATTTGAACCATTATACCAATTTAAAACTATTAATTTCACTTACCTCCAATTTATATCTAAATTTGTCTCCTTTTGATTTTCTTCCACTCTAGCCCTCCAAATGAAGATTAAAAACTTCTACTAGCTATTAGAGATGTTGAAATTATATTAGGGTGGTTGATTTTGGTGTAAAAATTGGAGAAAATGGAAAACTTTTAGAGAAGAAAAGTGAGGAGATCGATTCGGCCAAGCAAGGGAGTTTGGGGAAGAAGGAGTTTCAGAATTCTCTCTAGAAAATTCTGATATTTTAGTCCTTATATGGTGGCTTAAGGTGAGTAGGCTTGGGTCAAACAAAGCCCGACTCATTTAGGCCCAATTAAGCACTATAAATTATTTCTCTCACTTTCCAAACTCAATTTCACCCAAATTTAATTTCATAATTCATAAAATATTTTTATATGTCTACATAAAATTTTTTAACTCAATTGGAGTCTTTTTTTGTCCAGCTCACTAAAAATAGACTGATAATTCAATTTTCATTGTTATCGTAAAATTCCTTTTTTCATTGTCAAAATAATCATAAATATTATTTAGATTCTATCCATGTCTTAAAATAAACTTTTAAATATCGTTTGTTATTTTTCATAGCCCAGTCAAAGTATAACCAACTACTTTATTAATTAAATCAATTCCTTTTTTTTTAATTTTGACTTTTGAGGGCTTATTTGACCTCATTTTCACTCCAAAATTTATCTCCGGACTAGTCATAACCTATATTTTTTGATGATCAAATAAAATATTTTTTATCCACGGGTGTATTTTTGACCCGCCGGGTATGCTGATCAATTTCGGAGACTACAGTTTATGACTAATCCGGTATTTGGGCCATTACACACCATTTGGGGTTGTCTATGCATGTATATGACCAATTTAGTTGCTCCCTCATGATTGAGATGTTGGACCTCACCTCTTATGTTGGTTGCTAGTTGCTCCTTCATGATTGAGATGCTGAAACTCGCCTCTCATGATGGGATGCTAGTGTTCCTTAGTGGCTGCTAGTTATTATCATCGTTACACACTTTTGCATCCCTTGGATGTTAGGGATCTATGTTAAACATATTTGAGTGTGAGGTGATTGATTTCCTGATATGAATAAGTTTTTAATTTAAACTTCATTTATGATATCTTACAGATGTTTCATCTTATGGATTTTATGAGATAAATAATATGATTGACAATTAATATTTATCCAGCTGTGTTAGTATGTCTTATGTATACTTTATAGTAAAAATCATATTTTGTTCCCCTTGTTATATTTATATCCTCTCACTGAGTAAGTATACTCACCCCTCATACTACTCTTCCAGATTTCTCTAGATGATTAGCTTATGTCAAAAACTATCTCAGTTCATGCCTAGAGAAAGTGGCCAACCTCATAGGAGCCCATCACCCATATACCTATAGGTGGTGAGCAGGCTAGAGCAACAATTGTTTCTTCACCTCCTTCTACACATCATCATGTTCCACCTCCTGCTCCTCCCACTACCCAACCTTTCATAGCTTAAGTAGATGCTAGCTTTGCTTCAACCTTGGCTTGTTCCTTTGCAGTTGTTATTGCATCTAATGATCAAAATCAAATGCCATGGGATGTTGTTGCTCATTGTCTTAAATTAGGACCTAAGACTTTTGAAGGCTCCTTAAATGCAGAAAAAGCTAATGTTTGGTTTAAGAAGCTTGATAAGGCATACACTTCTATGCATATGTCTAATGTTGATAAGGTAGTATATGTTCGTTCTTTCTTGCATGGAGTGGTGGAGAGTTGGTTTGATAGAACATGTCATCTCTATAATGATTATTGGAATTGGGAAAGTTTTCTGACAGAATTTCATAAGACATATATTACTGATAGTTACAAGAAAGAAAAAGAGATTGTTTTTTAATCTAAGCCAGGGTAGTATGACTGTAATTGAATTTGTTGATAAATTTGAAGATCTTTACAGGTATGTGGCACATTATATTAGTGAGGAAAGAGATAAATGTCACAGGTTTTATGATGGTTTATAGTTGTCTTTTCGTGTGGCTCTAGTTAACCATGATGGTGGTAATTTTCATCAGACGGTAGATAAGGCCTTAGAAGTTGAGAAGTTGATGAGAGAGAGTGCAGAGTTAGAGCAAAAGAAGAAAAAGCAAGTTGATAGTTCTTTTTAGTGATATTTAGGGAAGCGCCTTAGAAGAAGGGGTAATTTTCCTTAGACCAAGGGCACTTTTGGCGGCAATAGTGGGGGTTATCAAATGAGGTCCTATTAGCCAAGTATTGGAACACAAGCAAGCTAAAGTTTAGTGAGACAACCAGTTGGTAATACTACTTCTGGACAAATGCGAAAATTTGGTGGTAGTTCAAGTTTTAGTCAGAGGATTCGACCTCAGTGCACTGTTTATGGTAAACATCATGATGGTGAGTGTAGAAGTGGAATAATATGTTGCTATGAATATGGGGAATTTGATCATATTAGAAGGAACTGTCCAAGGCTTTTGCAACTTAATCAATTTGGTCAGGGATCAGTGACACTTGGGAGTCAGATGGGAGGTAGTACACAGAGTCAAGGAAGGCCATTTATGAATCCTGGTGTTAGCACAAGTGCGAGTAGAGCCATTAAAGCTACTGCATCTACATCTACTCAACCTAGGCATAATGCATAGCCCGGTAGACCATCATCTCAACCTAGGATTTTTGCTATAACACCACATAAGGCAATGGAGTCTTTTAAAGTCGTGGCTGGTATGTTATCTATTTTTTATAAAGATGCATATTTTCTTATTGACCCCGGTTCTACACATTCATTTATTTCATCTACATTTTTCATGCATTTTCTTAGACCATTAAGTCTTTTAGATGTAGGGTTGGTAGTGATTTTCCCTATGGGGAGTTCTGCAATATGCCACCATGTATACAAGAATTGTATAGTCAAAATTGGGAAGGAGGAGTTGTTAGCAGATTTGATACCTTTATAACTTCAAGTTTTTGATGTTATACTAGGTATGGATTGGTTATCTCTCCACCATGCCATGGTAGATTGTCATAAAAAAGTTAGTGTTGTTTAATCAATCGGGAGGATCTAAGCCTACTTTCCAAGGTGAACGATAATTATTTCCTTCAAATATTATTTTTGTAATAACTACATAAAAATTAATTAGGAAAGGATGTCAGGGGTACTTGGCTTATGTAATTGATACACAGTTAGAAGGGCCTAAGCTAGAGAATATTCCTGTTGTGTACGAATGTCAGGGGTACTTTGATTCCGACCCTAATATTTTATGAGCCTAATATGAAAACATAATCGATTAACTCATAATTAGGGAGGTTTAACGTGGCTTAAAAAAATTAATATGCATTGTTTATATCAATAGTTAAGTTTTTTCTTATGAGATAGTGTGACCTTATGCGACTATTTAGCCTATAACTTTTTCTATACTTGAACAATTAATCTGATTCTTATTCATGATTAAAATTAGCATATAATTATGTAAGATATTAAAATTTCATACCAATTGGATCATTGTACAAGTTTTAGTGGAATTTCTAAATGTATTCTGTTTTCTTCTCTGTTTTCTGCCCTTTGGCAGTTTCAGGGTACCAACTTTGGTTCCTCATAAGTTATAATATATAAGTCATATTTGAATGAAACTTTACAGAAACTTATATGGGTTCAAATGGAACATTTTTCATTTTTAAAAATTTTATCAATTATGTCTCTAAGGGCTTCAAATTATGAGAAACATATCACTGGTCCAGAATAGAATTGGCTTCCGAACCAGTATGACTTCCAAAGGCCATAAATTAGTCTATACATAACATATTAAGCATAACTTAGTACCCACAATTAGCTAATACATGTATCGATAACTTTCCTGTTTTGATAATTTAGATAATATATCTCTAAGGAGCTCAAAATGGCTACATAATGTTATGTAACTACCTAGGGTACTAAGCAGTCAGCTCAACTATGGAACAATCATGGTTCCATTCACAATACCTCAAACTACACAAGACATATGAACCTAAAATTTGGTATAAAGATACATAAGATAGATATCTACAACTTTTATGTTTTGAGATACTTCAAATAATGGCTTTATCATATTCAAAACTAACAAACGTAGTGGCTAACTCACTTAGGGTCCACATCCGGACCAGTTTCAGTAGAGAGAGGATATCTCATTATATACACCACGTCTTGAAAAAATGTTTATATATACATAAATCTAAGACCTAAGGGAACAACGTTTGTGTTTTAATATTGTCCACAATCAATTTATATTGATAACAAAAGAGCAGTGCAAGTCAGTGCCTATTAATGAACCTTAGCAACTCAAATCAACCTTATAGCAATAAGAATTGATTACTTACCAAGAACAAACTTGCAAGGGATCAATTTGCCTCAAAAACTAAGTGAAACAAGGAAGAATTGAGTTCTGGAATGGAGGAAGATGAAGAAGAAAATGGGATGGAGTGAGGAGGCAGAAATGGGGGAGGAAGATAAAGCTAACCTTTTTGTCCTTTTCTCTTTTTCTCTTTTTCTTTTATCTTTTCTCTTTTCTCTTCTCTTTTCTCGTCTCTTTTCTTTTATTTTTATTTTGTTTCATTTTTATTTTATTTTATCTATATTATTATTATTATTTACATATATTTATAATTCTTCTAATTTACACAATAATACAACTTAATCATTTGGCCCGATATAACTAAATTAACAATGTAAATTTTTACTAATCTTAATCTAGTCATTTTGCTTACTTTAATTTAGTCACCTTATTCAATTTATTTATAATGCTTTGTTATCCTCCTTAAGGTTATAAGTACACACGTGCGACTCGATACAATTGCCAAATACTAGGACACATAGTTAATGCGTGCTATGAACTTGTTTCTATGAAAATATGTATGAAATGCACGTGTTCAATTGGATTATATGGAAGATGCATATGTTCAAATGAAATTCATGTGGATATGCATGTGGGGAAGGTCAATGATGTTGCAATTCTCCCCTCCTTTTAAAAATTTCATCCTCGAAATTTAATACCTGGAAACAGGTGTGGATATTGCTTTTCATATTCATTTCCATTTCCCATGTTGCCTTTTCTTGTAAATGGTTATGCCATAATACCTTAACCAAAGGTATTTCTCGGTTTCTTAGCTGTTTAGTCTTGTATCCAATGATTTTTACTGGCTTCTCTACATAACTCATGTCCTCCGCAATCTCAATGGCTTGATCTTTAAGTACATGTGTAGGATCTGACCTGTATCTTCTAAGCATGCTCACATGAAACACATTATGAATCTGAGCCATCTCTGGTAGTAACGCCAATCTGTATGCCAGTGGACCAACCTTCTCAAGAATTTCATAAGGTCGGGCTCAATTTACCCTTCTTGCCAAATCAGATTATCCCTTTCCATGGAGTTACACGAAGAAATACCTTTTTCACCTAACTCGTATTCCATCTCCCTTCTATGTTGATCAGCATAACTTTTTTGTCTGTCTTGTGCTACCTTTAGCTTGTTCTTGACAATTTTGATTTTATCCACTGTATCTTGTATCTGGCCCTTCTAATGCACGTGCACCTTCTTCATCCCATATGATAGGGCTTCCGCACTTTTTTCCATACAATGCCTCATATGGTGCCATCTGGATACTGCTATGATACTGGTTGTTGTAAGCACATTCAATCAAGCTATATATTCGTCCCAAGCACTTATGAATTCCATAGAACATGCCCTAAGCATTTCTTCCAATGTCTGTATAGTCCTTTATGATTGTCCATCAGTGTGTGGGTGGAATGCAGTGCTGAAATTCAATTTTGTTTCCAATGCATCTTGTAAACTCACCCAAAAATGTGAAATAAACCATGGATCTCTATTAGATACAATAGACAATGGAACATCATGTAATCTGACTATCTCATTCACATATGATTTTGCCAAACTCTCGAGTGTACACCCCCATATGATAGGTAGAAAATGTGCTGACTTGGTTAATCTGTCAACAATTACCCATACTGCATCATTTTTCCGTGGGGTTCTTGGCAATCCATAAACAAAATCCATCGTTATTCTTTCCCATTTCCATTCTGGTATTGGCAATGGATGTAGTTTTCCAACTGGTGCCTGATGTTCAATTTTAATCTGCTAACATGTCAAGCATTTGGAAACATATTCTGCTATGTCTTTCTTCATTCTTGGCCACCAGTAATGAGGCCTTAAACTGTGATACATCTTTGTCATCCCTGGGTGCATTGCATATGGTGCATTGCGTGTCTCTTCCATTATTTCCCTGACCCAAGTTCTCAGTGTTTGGAACACATATGCATGACTTTAATATCAATGTATCATTCTGAAAATGACACTCTATATTATTTTCCTGCCTTACCACATCAATTTTCTCATATAATTGAGGATCTTTGTTTTGTGCTTCTTTAATTCTCTCCTTTAGTATAGGTCTGACTTGAAGAGTAGCAATCAGTGATCCTCTATCATGCATATATAATTCAATATTCATGGATCGTAATTGAATCAAATATGGAAAAGATGATGTTTGCAAATAAGCTACACTGCTACTGGCCTTCTTACTCAATGCATTGCTACCACATTGGCTTTCCTTGGATGGTATTCAATTGTACAGTCATAATCTTTCAATAGCTCTAACCACCATCTCTGCCTCATGTTTAATTCTTTTTGTGTCAGCAAATAACCCCAATCTTTTATGGTCGTTAAGATTTGGAATGTCTCACCATACAGATAATGCCTCCAAATCTTCAATGCAAATACGACTGCAGCCAGTTCTAAATCATGCACTGGATATGAGATTTCATGTGGTCTCAGTTGCCTAGATGCATAAGCTATCACCTTACCTTGTTGCATTAATACACATCCTAAGCCTTGGTGAGAAGTATCACTATATACTGTAAACCCACCTAAACCTATAGGGATAGTTAACACTGGTGCTGAGGTTAGCCTATGTTTTAGTTCATCGAAAATTTTTTGACATTCTGGAGACCATTCGAAAGGCACATTCTTTCTAAGTAATTTAGTCAAAGGGCTAGCAATTAAGGAGAATCCATCAACAAATCTGTGATAGTATCCAGCTAAACTCAGAAAACTACTCATTTCTGAAATATTTTTAGGAGCTTCCCAATTTACGATGGCCTCTATTTTCTTTGGGTCAACCACTATGCCCTTGCCCGACACCACATGTCCAAGAAATACCAAATGATCTAACCAGAATTCACATTTACTCAATTTGGCATATAATTGTTTTTCCCTCAAAGTTTGCAACACAATTTTTAAATGTTGTTCATGTTCTCCCCTATTCTTTGAGTACGCCAATATGTCATCAATAAATACTATCACAAACCTATCCAAATATGGTTGAAACACCTTATTCATAAAGTCATAAATGCAGCTGGAGCATTAGTAAACCCAAATGGCATTACTAAAAATTCATAATGTCCATACCTGGTTCGAAAGGCAGTCTTTGGAACATTCACTTCTGCTACCTTCAGCTGGCAATAGCCTGATTTCAAATCAATCTTGGAGAATATTTGGGCTCCTTGCAACTGGTTAAACAAATCATCTATTCTAGGCAACGGATATTTGTTCTTCACTGTCATTTTATTCAGTTGCCTGTAATCGATGCACAATCTCATTGTTCCATCTTTCTTTTTAACAAATAATACTAGAGCTCCCCAAGGTGATACTCTAGGTCTGATATACCCTTTGTCAAGCAACTCTTGCAATTGTGTCTTCAATTCTTTCAACTCAACTGGGGCCATTCTATAGGGTGACATTGATATTGGTGATGTTCCTGGTACTAGTTCAATAGTGAATTTTATCTCTCTATCTGGTGGTAAACCAGGTGGATCATATGGGAATACATCAGAAAATTCCCTTACCACTGGTATATTTGCAAGCAAGCTATCAGTGGTTCTAGTATCAGTCACATATGCCAAATATGCTTCACATCCCCCTTTGATAATTCAAAATGCCTTTACTGCTGAGACTAGGCATGTAGGCACAAGTTTTCTTTCACCTAGAAATACTACCCTTGGCTGGTTTGGTGATTCCAAAATTACTTCCTTAGTAAAGAAATTCACTATTGCATGATGTCTAATTAACCAGTCCATTCCCAATATCACATCAAATTCATATATTGGCAATAAAATTAGATCAGCTATCTAACGTCCACAAATTAGTCTAAATTAAAATAAGTATGTGGTATACATAGAAAACACATGATAGACAAAAAAAATTAAATAAATTGAATATATGGTTAAATTAGAAATTAAAATAAATTAAATTTATTGACATGATAAATTTAATTAAATTATACCACATAATTAAATTGTATTTTTGGTATTAAAAAAATTAAAGATATTAGATATAAGGAATATGTGAAGATAATAATAATAATAAGAAAAAAAAAAAGAAAGAGAACAGTGAACAGTAAAAATGGGTCAGCAGAGAAGGAAGCAAAAAAAAAAAAAAAGACTAAAAATCGTGAATTAGGGTGGACTTCTTTTTTTTGATCATTCTTCCAACTCTATCTCTCTTTTCCTTCTTCTTCTTCTTCATCCCTTTTCCTTCCTCCATATTACAGATCAAATTACTCATCATCTTCTTCAAGATTTTCATAAAAAAATCAGTCCAAATAAATCTGATCTTGGTAAGAAATATTTTCTCCATGATTATTGTGTTATTAGAACTCTTTAGGTTATATTTTTACAGGATATTGCACTCTATTTTTGATTATCTTGTTACTCGAATTTGTGGATGTGTTAAACATAAAAGTTGTTCATCTATATCTTTTGTATTGCTCTGCCAAATTTTATTTAAATATTTGGAGTATATGAAGAGATATAGTTATTGAGGTGAAACTGGTTCAGAGAGACGTATCAACCAAATAACCTACGGTTTTTATAACAATTGATCATCTTAGTGACTTAATATGAGGTTTTATAAAACATGAAAGTTGTAGTTATATATGTTATTGAGCTCTCTGCAAAATTTTGTATGAATTTCTCTTATGTAGGTTGAATTATTCTAAAATGAACTATGACTATTCCTGGATTGAGCTGATTTTATATACATGTGAAGTTCCAATAACTTCGTCCTTATATTTCATCTATTTTTAAATCGAATTAGCCAAAGTGAAAAACATGCAAGTTTTACTTCTATGTCCTATCTAAATTTCTGTAAACGTCTCCCTTTAAAATGTCATTTATTTTGTGAGTTATGAGCTGAACAATTGAACTGGTCGGGTTGATAATCTATGTTGAACCAGTTATATATCATCCAATATTTGAGAACTTTAGAAACCGAATCTGGAAATGAGGTAAACATAAAAAATGTTTCAAATTAACTTATATAGCTGTATAAAAATTTTCATAATAATGGAAGCTATACATTGAAAGATATGAATTTGTAAATGTGGTACCCCGAAACTGCCTAAAGGCAGAGAACAGAGCAATATTTAAAAGTATACCAAATATCGTGTAATAGTTCCAAAATTCTGAAATTTTAGTATGTTTTAGTTTTAGATGTTATATTTAATTAGGATCAAGAATTATATAAATTAGATAAGTGTAGAAAAAGTTATTCATCCAACAGTCCAGAAAGGTCATGTTCCAGCTTATAAGAAATTGTAGTTATTTATTTAAACTATATTAAGAATAAATATTTTATCAATGTATTAATTATTTATATTTTTGAATTAGGGTCTCAACAAGAAGAAGAGTAATAAAAGTAGACAAGCTCCAAATTTTAGATTTTGGAAAAAAGCTCCATTGAGGTTTGTACATATATGCATTTTAGTTTGCCTTATTGCATGCTTGTGTGTTATTTGAATGAGTTGCATATTTAAATAATGTATTAAATTGTGTATATATGAAATGAATTAAGATGCTTAATTAATGAAACTTCATGTTAATGCATGTATAGACATATGGACGAATAATTGATTGATAAAATGTAGAAAATTTTGGTTTACAGTATGTAACATAATATATTTTTCAATATAGATTATATATGATTGATTAAAAATGGGATAATTATTAATGGTAATTATTGAATAATGAGGACAATAAAGAGTGAAGTTAGAAAGTCATGTATGACATATGTATTTGATATGAAAAGAGAGGTTATATGGCATACTTGTACTCATAAAGTTATTATAAATTTTGGTTTTGTATTTAAAAGATTTGTTGGTTTTGATTGTATAGAAAACTAATTAAAGTATGTCAATATTACTTAAATAGTTATATATAATGGAATATCATATGGTTATATGATTTTAAAATTTTATAATCATATTTTCATTATAAATGTAATGGGAATATTGATTCCAGCAAATTAATATATGAAGAAAATAAATAAGTAATAACATTAATTGCCCAGTTCTCAACCTGTGGACTACTTAGGGATAGATGGTGCACCATTGCGGGGGCATTACGGTACCGATATTGATATGGTTTAGGAACAGGGTGGTATTAGCTCCGAGAGCACCCCTAACCTAATTGTACACAGATAATGTGATTATACTCGGTCATGAGGCTTAAACTCTGCGAGCGCTATTGACTTGAGACTATAGTGAATAGGGTGCTTAAGCTCCGCGAGCGGCCTTACTACACGCCCTATATCCGGACAGTCCAGGAATTAGATTTGGGTTATTTATATTAAAATATTATATATAAAATAATTAAAAGACATACATGTACTTGTTGAAAGATAAAATGTATGGAATAGCATGAATTATAAATATTTCTTAAGGTAAGCTAAATTTATAATTGAGTTATATATATATATATATATTATCAATGAATTTGGTACTATTGTATAATCATGTGGTTGTCTCTGTATAATGTATGTTAGAATATTGTGTACTGTATTATAAATTATCTACATTGCATTTTGGTAATTGTATGTTAAAATATTTATGCTTATATGGATTGGGATTTGAGTTAACTAAACAATCATAATTTTAGGAAAATCAATTAAATTAAAATGAGTTATGGAAACATGATAGGAGGTAGAATGCTTAATATTTTATATATTACATATGGTTGAATATATATACAGTTCATGTCCTGATACAAATATAATGATAATATAATGGAACATAAATTTTATTTTAATATAATATTTTCTAAATTTTATGCAATAATTTATTTAAATTATATCATGATTATTATGACTTATGTTTGTGTGACTGCATGGGAAAACTTAAATGCTTATATGTACCACTAAGCTAGAAATGGCTTAGCGTGGGTTTTTCCCGTGCAGGAACTGGAGCTTACAAGTAGTAAACTGTGAAGTTGATAGAGAAAGTACAAGCCCATACTAGAGGAAATGCATCAGAACTTATTGAGGGTCGGATGCATATTATTTTTGCATCTTCTTTATTATCATGCATATGGGTTTGTTAGACATGTCTTATATATAGTTAAGAACATATTTTGTATTTTGGTATTATATTTATATAGTTAGATGTAAGATAAAAAAAAACCATTAATTTTGATAGTTATAATGAAGTATAATATTTATGTAACATGATCATGTATTTGATAATTGAATCCATATGTATATTTGAATATTAAAAAAAATATCAATTTAGTTATTAAATAAAAATTTTAAATTCAGACTAGTTTCATTTAGATTGTCTATGTCATTCTGCTTATGTAATGGGATTATTCCTATTATATAGGCGAGATGTCACAAGCTATTAACTTAGCTTTATCAATGTATATCAAGCAATCACGACAGACATTATTCACAACTACTACTGTTCCCAATGGAGTACTCACATTTATGTCAATCCCCAAAGGCTCATGCGTTTGATGCAGTTTAGATGCCTTATGCAATGATATAAATGAATGAGTGGAGCTTGGGTCAATCAATGCATATGCTAACATATCATAAATGTAAATATTACCAGTAACTACTTAGGGAGCATCCACCGACTCCTGTCTAGTCATAGCAAACACCCTGGCCTGAGTAGGGGGTCTAGAACTCTGACCTTCATATCTGGTCACTCCTCTGCCCATTGTACTAGTCATGTCCCTGCCTATTCCTCTGCCCTGTGTCCCACTAGTAGGGTAGACCTTCGGTGCCTCAACTGTAGTCTCAGATACTCCTATACCTCTACTAGTCTCTGCTAGTTTGGCTCTTTTCGAACAATCTCTATACATGTGCTCCATTGATCCACAAACATAATATGCTCCTGTGAGCCTTCTACATTCGCCCGTATGTTGTCTACCACAATGAGTACATATGGGCCTCTGTTCAATATATTGGCTCTGCCCTCTACCTGGGTAAAAAGAAGTCATAGTACAACCTCTAGAGCTCGAGTATCCACCTCTGTTTCCAGACTGTGCAGGCATATATCTACCTATTTTTCCTGAACTTCTGCTAGACTCACCAAAAAACTCACGTGCTACCCTTTTTGTTTGTTGTTCCCTAGCTTCTTTCATTAACCATTCAGCTCTGATTGCAGCAGCTCTGAGTCTGGCATAACTATTAAGATCAGTAGTTGTGATTCTATTTCTGATCTCATATTTGAGGCCCTCCTCAAACTTCCTGCATTTGTCTCTTTCAGTGGAGACCATAAAGGTGGTATAGTGGGAAAGTTTGTTAAACTGCACCTCATACTCAGCAATGGACATGTTTCCCTATTTCAAATTTAGGAATTCCTTTCTCTTCTCATCTTTATATGCCTCAGGCATGTAATTGTTCTGAAATTCCCAAAGGAAGTCATTCCATGTCAGAACCGGTGGTTGTGCATCACTGTCGGGGACTATCTCCCACCATTCATAGGCATTGCCTTGAAGCAAAGATACTGCATAATCAAATTTCCCCTCTGAAGTGCATCTCATCATATTAAGTACTCTCTGTGTTCTTTTAAGCCATGTCTCAGCTTCTACGGGGTCTGTAGTGCCATTAAAATCAACTGCACCTTATTTCCTCAACTTGTCATGTCGTCTTTCCCTTTACATTACAGGACTGTGCACTTCCTATTCTGGGTTTTCATAAGGTACCTCTGCATGTGATGATTGGGATACATGTACTGGAGCCCTAGCTCTTGGTGCTAGTTGATCTCTATGCAAATGAGGTGATACCTCATGAGAATGCATTTCGGTCGGCCTCTCCCTCCTTGGTGATGATGTCCCTAAAATATTTAGAATAATGTTACTACATAATGTTCAACATATATGATGCACATGTTATCATGCTCTTATGCATATGCATGTTCCTATGGAATCTATCCCTGCTCTGATACCAAAAATGTAAGACCACATCTTATGCAATTAAGTATAACCTATCCCTGTATCAAGTAATCACACATAGCAGATTGGAAAGGAAAAATACCCTGTTAACATTGGTAGTAAATTTTTTTCATATCCTGTAATATCATTCAATGACTTTTCAAGTCAATTTTGAGGCTTTCTCCACAATACGATATATCACATATATTAAAACATAAACTTTGCACATAAGTATTTACAAGTTGCTTTCATTTATACATTTTTAAAACCCATTCCAAAATGACTATACATATTCAAACACGTAAATACAAAATGTCGATGACATATTTTCATGCTCGTGTGGAATGCAATGAGAGAGAGTGATGAGGCTCGACCAGTGACCTGTGTTCCATGTCTTCTATATGCTACTCAAAATGAGCGATCACTTTTCTTTACCTAAAAAAAGATGCAAATTGATGAGTTGCGGCTCAATGAGAATAACCATCAAATGAGCTCTAAAGTACTGAACAACTAATAGTAATAAATCATAAATCCAATACATACCATGTATTCCATTCCGTTCATCAGTATCTGTTAAACCTTAAGGGGTATTTCTGTCATTTTGATGATAACAAAATAATATAGCAATATTGTATTTAACATACTTGTTTTTCTAAGTATATGATACACGACATGGATTAAATAACAAGAATGGAGAATTGGAAGAATATTCCTTGAAAGACAAAATTCAAGTAGTAGCATGTTCACTGTCGTGACTCTATAAGTCACTCCCATGAAATAAGCTAACTGCTACCAAAACCAACTTTTGAAGTTCACGGCCATGAAGGAAAAACAAACCGTGAAGTAAGCATTTCAGTCACCCCAGTGAAGATTCATGCAATTTCATCCAGAGAGCTTCACGACCAGAGTCACCACTTGGATCACGGCTGGGAAGATTTTCACGCCCGTGAATGAGTATGTCACGCCCGTGACTCAATATGTCAAAACATTCTAGAGAGCTTCACGACCAAGGTCACCACTTCAGTCACGGCTTGGGAAGAACTGTCACTCCCGTGACAAGCATAGTCACGCCCGTGAACAATGAGAGAGAAAAATGTCAAGCGCGATTTTTTGGTTGGTACAACGGCTAGTTTCTTATTTAATGCACCCCAACGGCTATATTCAGCCATAGAAGTATAAATGGAAGTCATTTATGCATTAAGACCAAGAGAATGATGAGAATAACAAAAGAATACATATACTTCAAATTTAATTATGATTACAAGCTATTTCTACTTTCATACTTTGAGAACAAAATCTATTCTCTGTAAAAATCTTTTTGCTCTTCATATTTGAGCAATTAAGATTTGTGAGTGGTTCTCTCTGTAATCTTTACTCAAGTGAGCTTTGGGTATTTCTGGGTTAAGAGTAGAACACTTGTAAGGGTTAGTTGTGTGAACCTCCAAAACACAAATTAAAAGGTTGTTTGTGTGAGCCTGTAAAACACAAAGTGAAGGTTGTTTGTGTGAGCCTGTAAAACACAAGGAATTGGTTATTGTGTGAGCCATTAAAACACAAGGGTTTTTTGGGTTAGGTGTGAGCCATTGTGAGAAACACCATAGTTGGGAGTGAGCTTGTAAAACTCCATTGTAACACTTAGTGTGTTAGTGAAACTCCCAATTGCGATTGGGGAGAGGAGTAGGGTTTGTTAACACCCGAACCTCTATAAATCTTTGTGTCTGATTTTCTCTATCCCTCCTAAAATTAATTATTTATTTCCGCACTTTAAAATTTAATTTTTTGTTTGAAACTCCAATTCAACCCCCCTTCTTGGTCTAATATCTGGGCAACAATTGGTATCAGAGCCTTGTCTAGCATCGAAGCCTAAAAAGCACTAGTAAAGAGTAAGATATGGCCAGTGAAGGATTCCAAAGTCTCAAACCTTACTTTGATGAAGCAAATTATGCCCATTGGAAGTTTATGATGGAGACATACTTGGATAGTGAAGGAATTGAAGTCTGGGATAGTGTACGAAAAGAATGGACACCACCAACCAGAAGAGGAGCTGATGGTGAAGAAGAAATCCTATCAAGAGATGATTGGACAGAGTCTCAAAGAAGAGCAAATTTCAAAAACAAGAAGGCAATGACTATCCTATCAAGCTCATTATCTATTGAAGAATGTGGGATAATACAACACTGCTCAACAGCATACAGGATGTGGAGGACATTGGAGAACTATCATGAGGGAACTAACTAAGCAAGTGAAATCCAAGAAGATTCAACTTCTAACCTCAGAATATGAGCTCTTCAAGATGAAATCCAATGAGTCAATCACTGACATGACCAACCGTCTTCTATCCATTATAAATGGAATGAGGAAACTCAGGAAGCATCTGAGTTTGGAAGATGTAAACAATAAAATCTTGAGAAGTCTTCCTCTTAAAGACTATGGTTCAAGAGTTGTTGGCATAGAAGAAGCAAATGAAGATATGAGCATCATGAATACTGATGTGCTGATTGGCAAACTTCTCACATATGAGATGGCAGTAAAGAGAGATATAGAGCTTGAAGCAGAGCCAGAGAAAAGAAAGCCCTTAGCACTCAAAGCCTCTACTTCAAAATCTCAAGAAGAAAGTGAAGATGATGAAGAAATGAGTGATGATGAAAATGAGGACATCGTTATGCTTTCAAGGAGATTAAAAAGAATCATTGAGAAGAAAATGAGCAATTCCAGAAAATTCAAACAAACTTCTAATGACACACATAGAAGTAAGGAAGAGGTAAAATGCTATGAATGTGGAAAGAAATGACATATCAAACCAGAATGTCCAAGGCTCAAGAAGCATAAGAGCAAATACCAAAGAGACAATGGGGAGAAAGGTCATAAAGCCACATGGGATGACGAAAGCTCTTCTAGTGAAAAAGATGATAATGAAAGTGAAGAGGTCAACCTATGCTTCATGGCCATTGAGGATCACATCTCGGACAAAGTAAGATCACTACACTCATACTCTTTCAATAATGATAGTAGTGATAATGATAGTAATAGTGATAGTGATGATGATGATGATGAGCAAAGTCTAATAGAAGAACTAAATATAGAATTAGAGAAATATAGAACTAAATTTAGTACCTATAGGAATAATATCTCTAATTTGAAAAATAAGATAGATGGTTTAGGAAAAGAGAACATAAAGTTTAAATCATCTAATGAATCTCTTCAAAAGTCATTAGATGAATATTCATCAAGACCCTCAACAGCTTCATTGTTAGAAGAAAATAATACTTTGAAAAATGAAGTTGAGGAACTTAGAAATTCCATTTCTAAATTTCACAAAGGTAAAAAGAGCTTAGATACTCTCATTGTGTCTCAAAGATCACCCTTAATTAGACATGGTCTAGGATTTAAAGACACATCATCATCTTCTCACAAAACTATATTTGTTAAATCTAAAGAATCTCACATCTCCACACCTGTTAGAACTGCACCAAGAAATAAGAATGTTAAACCCTCTATACAAAAAAAGAATAATCATGCCTTTATGTATAGGAAGCATGCATCTAGAAAAATGCAAATTAATCATGATTATGCATGCCATTGTTCTCAAAATTAGTCTAATAGAATTATGGCATTTAAATACAGTGTAAGACCAAAAAGCAAGTTTAGACCTAAACAATGTAATTATTGTATGAAAATGGGTCACATAAATAAACATTGCTGGATAAGGAAGGCTCATTGGGAACCTTCATGTGCTAACCCCCAAGAACCCAAACTCATTTGGGTACCTAAAAATCATACGTGATTTGTGATTCTATAGGTATGCCTCAAGTCCACAATAAACAAAAATGCGTGGCTAGTAGACAGTGGATGCTCAAGGCATATGACAGGAGACAAAGAACTTTTCAATAAAATCAAAAGTATTGATGGAGGTAAAGTTACCTTTGGAAATAATGCAAAGGGTAAGGTAATTGGCATTGATTCTATTGGTGTTAATGGTACTACTTTTATTAAGGATGTCTTACTTGTTGATGGCTTGAAACATAACTTGTTAAGTGTAAGTCAATTATGTGATAAAGGAAACAAAGTAATCTTTACTTCAAATGAATGTCTTGTAATCTCTATCGATGGTCAAGAAATATTTAAAGGAAATAGAGATATCAATATGTACATAATAAACTTACTTGAACTATCTAACCATTCCTCTAAGTGTCTTGTGACTACTAGTGATGAATCTTGGTTGTGGCATAGAAGACTTGGTCATGCTAACATGGACTTAATACAAAGTCTCAGCACAGGAGAGCTAGTAAAAGGATTACCAAGAGTTAAATATGAAAAAGACAAGACATGTGATCCTTGTCAAAGAGAAAAGCAATACAAGTCATCTTTCAAAGCCAAAAACATAGTAAGTACGCCAAAAACATAGTAAGTACTTCAAAACCTCTTCAACTCCTGCATTTAGACTTGTTTGGACCTACTAGAATTGCTAGCTTAGGAGGAAAACATTATGCATTTGTCATCGTAGATGATTACTCTAGATTTACTTGGGTAATTTTCTTAGCTCAAAAGAGTGATGCTTTTGAAAACTTCAAAAACTTTGCTAAAAGAATTCAAAATGAAAAAGGTTACTGCATTTCAAAAATAAGGAGTGATCATGGGAAAGAATTTGAAAATGAAAACTTTGAAAGCTTTTTCTTGAGCATGGCATTTCACATAATTTCTCATCTCTTAGGACACCTCAACAGCATGGGGTAGTTGAAAGGAAAAATCGAACTTTAATTGAAATGGCTAGAACAATGCTTAATGAATATGAATTACCAACTTATTTTTGGGCAGAAACCACAAACACTGCATGTTATATTTCAAATCGAGTTTTCAAAAGACCTCTTTTAAACAAAAACCTCAGTTGAAACATATAATCATTACTCTTTATGTATGCAATTGCTTTGCTTATTTCATTTTGTTGTGACTAAGTTAAACAGACATTGCCCTGGGTTTCCATGTGAACATTTGCATTTGCTAGCTAGCTTGATCATTTGTTTCATTTGCACATTTGTTGGGTCATAGGCCTTTTCTTTTGCTTTACCATATCAATTAACTAGTCACAATGCCTTTTAAGTCCATATGCATATGCACTTGTACTTAAGCATTCATCAACCATTATATCTTATCACATATAACATACATATACCGCATATATGCCTTATATACCATGCATATACCTTGTATATATTATACATATACCATGTATATATATCACATATGTCAAACATATTCCTCAAATATACCATAAGTATACCATTTATGTGTACCAAAATGTCACAAATTATCCATCATCACATTATCAAGGGCCAATCATGACAATCATATGAATCACATAGCAAGCAACATTCATTTGCACTAAAGAATTCAATTGATAATTAGACTCACATTTCTCCTTTGATTCCGACCCCTAACTTATTGTCTATCTACTCCTTGTGGGTCTCCAATATGTTGTAAGCCTAATATGAAAACATAATCGATTAACTCATGATTAGGGAGGCTTAATGTGGCTTAAACAAATTAATATGTATTGTTCATATCAATAGTTAAGATTTTTCCTATGAGGCAGTGTGACCTTATGGGAATATTTAGCAAATAAAATTTTCTATACTTGACCAATTAATCTAATTCTTCTTCCTAATTAAAACTAACATATAATTATGTAACATATTAAAATTTCAGACCAATTGGATCATTGTACAGTTTTTGGTGGAATTGCTAAATGTGTTCTATTTTCTACCCTTTGGCAGTTTCAGGGTACCAATTTTGGTTCATCATAACTTATAATATATAAGTAATATTTCAATAAAACTTTATAGAAACTTATATGGGTTCAAATGTAACATTTTCCATTTTTACAAATTTTATCAATTATGTCTTTAAAGGCATACAATTATAAGAAACATTTCACTGGTCCAGAATAGAATTGGCTTCCGGACCAGTATGATTTCCAAATACCATAACTTAGTCTATACATAACATTTTAAGCTGAAATTAGTAACCACATTTCGCTAAGACATATACCTATAACTTTCATGTTTTGATAAGTTATAGAATATATCTTGAAAGAGCTCAAAAGTGTTACACAATTTTGTGGAACTGCCCAAGGCATAAAGCAGTCAGCATAACTCAAAAACCACAAGACATATGAACCTGAAATTTGGTAAACAAATACATGAGACATATATCTACAACTTGTATGTTTTGAGATACTTCAAATAATGGCTTTATCATAAACACAGTGGCTAACTCACTTAGGGTCCACATCCGGACCAGTTTCTGTAGAGAGAGGATATCTCATTCTATATACATAAATCTAAGACATAAAGGAACAACTTTTGTCTTTTAATATTGTCCATAATCAATTTCTATTGATATCAAAATCAGGGTGCAAGTCAGTGCCTATTAATGAACCTTAGCAACTCAAATCAACCTTATAGTAATAAGAATTGATTACTTACCAAGAACAAACTTGCAAGAGATCAATTTGTCCCAAAAAATAAGTGAAACAAGGAAGAACTGAGTTCTGGAATGGAGGAAGATGAAGAAGAAAACGGGATGAAGTGAGGAGGTAGAAATGGGGGAGGAAGATAAAGCTAACCTTTCTGTCTTTTTCTCTTTTTCTCTTCTTTCTTCTCTTTTCTCTTCTCTTTTCTCTTTTCTCTTCTCTTTTCTCTTCTCTTTTCTTTTATTTTTACTTTGTTTCATTTTCATTTTATTTTATCTATATTATTACTATTATTTACATATATTTATAATTCCACTAATTCACATAATAATACAACTTAATCATTTGGCCCGATCTAACTAAATTAACAATGTAAATGTTTACTAATTTTAATCTAGTCATTTTGTTTACTTTAATTTAGTCACCTTATTCAATTTATTTCTAATGCTTTGTTATCCTCCTTTAGGTTATAAGTACACACGTACTCAATACAATTGTCAAATACTAGGACAAATAGCTAGTGCGTGCAATGAACTTGTTTCTAAGAAAATATGTATGAAATGCACGTGTTCAGTTGGATTATATGGAAGATGCATATGTATAAATGAAATGCATGTGGATATGCATGTGGGGAAGGTCAAGGATGTTACAGCTAGACAAATGGTTTATTAGACCTAGTGTTTCACCTTGGGGACCTCCTGTATTGTTTATGAAGAAGAATGATAGGACTATGAGATTATGCATTGATTATAGGCAATTGAATAAGCTTACAGTGCATAATAGGTATCATTTGCCTCGAATTAACAATCTTTTGGATCAATTGCAAGCAGCTAAATTGTTTTCTAAAATAGATCTGAGCTAAGTTACAAGCCCTAAAAATGGCTTTTAGGACCCGTTACGGGCATCATGAGTTTCTTATGATGCCTTTTAGGTTAACCAATTCCCCATATGCTTTTTATGGAGCTTATGAATTGAGTATTTCGATCGTACTTGGATACATTTGTGAGTGTATTTATTGGTAATAGTTTAGTGTATTCGAGTACTAAGGAAGATCATGAAGAGCATTTGAGGTTAGTGTTACAGATTTTGAAAGAAAAAGAGTTGTATGCAAAACTTAGCAAATGTGAGTTCTAGCTTGATAAGGTTGTATTTTTAGGGCATGTTATATTTGCTAAGGGTGTTTTTTTATCCTAAAAAGGTAGAATCTATAGTTAATTAGGAGTCACCAACAAATCCTACAGAGTTTAGGAGTTTCTTAGGCTTAGCTAGGTATTATTGTCGTTTTGTGTAGAATTTCTCAATCATTGCAGCACCTATGACTAAGTTACTTAGAAATAATGTGAAATTTGAATGGACATATGAGTGTTAGAAAAGTTTTGAAAAGCTTAAACTTATTTGACTTCAGCACATGTTCTTACTTTTCCTACAAGCAATGGCAGTTTTGTGATTTACATTGATGTTTCTGGAAAAGGGTTAGGTTGTGTGTTAATGAAACATGGGAAAGTGATAGCCTATGCTTCTAGGCAACTTAAACCTCATGAAATGAATTACTCTACTCATGATCTTCAGTTGGCAGCAGTAATATTTGTTGTGAAAACTTGGAGGCATTATCTTTATGGAGAAACATGTCGAATATTCACTGATTATAAGAGTTTAAAATATTTGCTTACACAAAAGGAGTTGAATTTGAGGCAAAGATGGTGGATTGAATTGTTGAAGGATTATGATTGTACTATTGAATACCATCCTGGTAAGGCAAATGTTGTAGCCGATGCTCTTAGCAGAAAGTCCTATGGAAATGTGGCGTATTTTAAGACAATTTGATTACCTTTAATGGTTGATCTTCGATCTTTAAGGGCTGAATTAGCTGTGGAAGATTTAGGTACCTTATTGGCTACACTTAAAGTTAGACCAATACTTGTGGAAATGGTAGGTGAAGCTCAAAATCAAGATAAACAACTTGAGAAGATTAAGGATGAAGTGAAGAAAGGTGTATGGCTTGACTTTTCACTTAAGGATGACAAAATCTTGATGTCTGGTGAAAGATTATGTGTTCCTAATGATGAAAGCTTGAAAAGGGAAATTTTGGAGGAAGCCCATTTGTGACACCCTTATATCAATCAATCTATATGTACGTTATGTACTTATGCAATTATAGCCGATGTGTGCCAAAAAAATTTCTTATTTTAATTTACTTTATTGACCATTCTATTATTAGCACTTAATTAATCCTTTTTATTATCCAAAAATTTCAGCAGCATAACGGCTATAAACTATCTACCCCACCTACAAAGTAGACAATCCACAACCCATTTTTGGGCACAACAATACACATATAATACAATATATTCTTCATTCAATCATAATTCAATATTTTATTCTTTACACATATGATATTTTGTAAATATTCTTTTATCATAATATGTACATAATTATATCCATACAACACTATATCTAAACATATATATACATGACATTTTATATAATAACTTACAATTATTTCGATTATCCATCAGCTCTCAAAGTTTGTATGTCTGCTCCTGTCTTTCCTGTTACCACCTGCACGCAGTCAAATAACTACGTACTGAGCACTAATATACTCAATGGTGATTAATAATCTAAAGATTTTCATTACCTATATTTCCATGCATGTATACATGCACTAACATTTTTAATGCATCATTCAAATTTTCTATTTTCTATTTATTTATTATTCTTTTATAAATATTTTACTCTTAATTCACTATTTAATATTTTTATCCAATTAACAATATTTTTCATTTTATCTCATAGTTTTTTTTTTCAATTCCTCTCAATTTAATCATTTTTCACATTTCTTCTTTAATTAATCATTCTTTTCAATTTCTCATTTAATTAGCCACAAATTTCACTTAAATTCTTAAATTTCCATTTATTTACAGTTATGTCACTACTTTATATTTATTTACACTTTTGCCACTAGGAAATTTTATTTTTCATCTATTTACCTTTTTAACTACATAATTCGACATTTTATTCTATTTTCTTCCACTTATTTCTCATTTTTCAATTTTACTATTTTTTGTTTTGTCACAATTATCAATTTTATTATTATTATTATTATTATTATTATTATTATTATTATTATTATTATTATTATTATTATTATTATTATTATTATTATTATTATATTTGTCAAATTTATCACTTATTTATCACTTTTATCATTATTACTACTTTTATTCAAATTTGCCCCTAGTTTACATCAGATAGAAAATCTTCAGACCAGATATATAGGACGTAAACCCAAAAGTCTACTACACTGAATAGTAATCTCGAAGGATCATCCGAGCACTATACTGTACATTGTTCACTGAATCACTATCACTGTAGTAGACCATCATTGGCCTACTTAAGCGAGTCACCATGACCCGCACCGCAGTAATAGTATCCCTATGTCTAGCCAATTATATTATTTAACCATCAGAAAAATAACTAAGGACATTTTTTTCTTTAATTCAATTTCCATTAAATTCATAAATTTCATTATTTTTTCTTTATTAATCACTTAATATTTTAATCTTTCATAACAATTTTATCACTACCAAAATTTTTCACATTTTTCATTCTAATATATCAATATTTCATTATGGATAATCAATCAAGTTATAAACTCACTAAATACATTTTATTCATTATTTTTCATTTCATGCATAATAAAATCAATACATAGAAAAATATTCAATATATCATTTAAAAATTTTAATAAATTTCTACACACTTAAAATCATATTTTCTTGTGTTTCATGACTAAATTTTCATTTAATTAGCATGAAAAATATTAATTTCTCCTTCTTCATTTTTCGGCCTATAATTAATATTCATCATTAGAATTTTTCTTTCACCTTTTAATTATTCATTTCACTAATTGATACATTCATTATTCCATATGTATCATAATATTACATTAAAATGTATTTATTCATTAATATTCATTTTTCACATAATAAGGTCATATTCTACAATTTTCACCCATTTAATTTTTTTAATTGAAATTAACCATTCTAATTCACTTTTAATAATTCTTTAATCATGATTTAAGCATTAATTAGCAATTACATGCAAAACACACAAAATTATTAATTTTCCATAACCCTAAATCATGCTTAATAAATGGAAATAAATAGATTTTGAAATCACTAGCCTTAATTGCTTATTTTGGTCTTCTTAAGCTTTCTTTTCCTTTGTCTTTTCTTTGGAAGCACCTTTACCTTCTCTTGAACCTACCATGGCCAAAATTTACCCTTCATTAATCTGCCATTATTTTACTTCCTTAACTCAAATAAACTTCATATTTATCATCTACATATCTTAAACTACCTATTTGAACCATTAAACTAATTTAAAACCAAAAATTTTACTTACCTCAAATTGGTATCCTAATTTTTTTCCTTTGATTTCTTTCCACTCTAGCCGTCCAAATGAAGATTAAAAACTTCTATTACCTACTAGAGATGCTGAAATTATTTTTAGGTGATTGATTTGGTGTAAGAATTGAAGCAAATTGAAGAAATTTTGGAGAAGAACAAAGGAAACATGGTTCTGCCAAACAAGAGATGAGAGGAAGAAGATGAAGCACAATTCTCTCTAGAGAATTCTGATAATTTGGGTCTATTTATAGTGGTCTAAGTGAGATGGGCTTGGGTCAAACAAAGCCCAACCCATTTAGGCCCAATTATGCACTCTAATTTATTTTTCTTACTTTTCAAGATCAATTTTACCCAAATTTGATTCCATAATTCAAAAAATATTTTTTTATGTCTACACAAAAATTTTCAACTCAATCAGAATCCATTTTCTGTCCAACTCATTAAAATTGGACTGATAATTCAATTTTCAGTGTTATCGTAAAATTCCTTTTTCACTGTCAAATAATCCTAAATATTATTTAGAGTCTATTCATGTCTTAAAATAAATTTTTGGATATCGTTTGCTATTTTTCATAGCCCGATCAAAGTACACTCAGCCAACTATTTAATTAAATCGGGTTCCATTTTTTCTTAGTTTTGACTTTTGAGAGCTTATTTGACTTCATTTTCACTCTAAATTTTATCCTCAGGCTAGTCATAATCTATATTTTTCGATGATCAAATAAAATATTTTCATCCATGGGTGTGTTTTTGACCCCCGAATATGCTGATTAATCTCGAATACTATAGTTTATAACTAACTCGGTATTTGGGCCATTACACCATTTCTCTGCATACTTGATGCATCCAGGTAGTACCAAGATGTATTGAAATCTTAAAAAAAACTATTGGTGGCAAGGCATGAAGAAAGATGTGGTAAATTTTGTTTCAAGGTGTGTAGTATGTCAACAAGTTAAGGCAAAACATCAATCTCTTTCTAGTTCTCTTCAACCTCTTCCTATACCAGAATGGAAATGGTAGCACATTACCATAGATTTTGTGTCTAGTTTTCCATCCATTCAGCAAGGGCATTACTCTATTTGGGTGAGAGTGGATAGATTAACTAAATCAGCTCACTTTTTGCCAGTTAAAAGGGAGTATTCACTAGATAAGCATGTTGAGATTTATGTTAGTGAGATAGGGAGACTCCATGGTGCTCTTTATATATAGCATTTGATTGAGATCCATTGGTTCTCTTCTAGATTTCAGCCTAGTTTATAATACGCCTTGGGTACTAAATTAAAATTCAACACTTTTTTCCTCCCACAGACTGATGGGCAATCTAAACATACCATCAAGACCTTAGAGGACATGTTGAGAGCTTGTGTGATGGAATTTAAAAGAAGTTGGAATAAGCATTTACCACTAATGGAATTTGCTTATAGCAACAGTTTTCATGCAAGTCTTAGTATGGCACCGTATGAAGCACTATATGGAAGGAAATGTAGAACACCTATATGCTAAGAAGAAGCAGGTGAAAGGAAATTAGTGGGGCCAGAAATTGTGCAAATGACTACAAATAAAATCCAACTTATTAGATCTATATTGAAAGTAACACAAGATAGGCAAAAGAGTTATGCAAATTTGAAGAGAAAAGATATTGAGTATGAAGTGGGTGAAAAGTATTCTTAAAGATTTCTCTATGGAAGGGAGTAGTACACTTTGGGAAGCATGAGAAGTTTAGACCACGTTTCATTGGCCCATATGAAAGTTTCAAAAGAATTGGACCTATAGCTTACAGGTTAGCATTACCACCATAATTGTCTCAAATCCATATTGTGTTTCATGTCTCTATGTTAAGGAGATATCGAAGTGACCCATCACATGTTTTGGAGAAATAACCAATAGAATTGAGACAAGATTTAATATATGAAGAAGAACCAGTGGAAATTCTAGCTAGGGAAGAGAAAGTGTAGAGAAATAAGGTTATTCTACTAGTGAAGGTGTTATGGCGTAATCATTCAAAGGAAGAAGCAACTTTGGAAAGAGAAGAGGACATGTTTAGGCAATATCGATATTTATTTCCACCTTCAAGTACATAAATTTCAAGGACAAAATTTTCTAAGGGGGGAGGAATTGTGACACCCATACCCATAGCATAATGCCTTTGGCATTAGTAACATGTTTGTATATTAAGTGAAAAATACATTTTAGGAGATCACATAGTATGCTGATTTTTCTAGCTCATTAGCCCATTAATTTAGCTTTTGATTTGGTCTCTTAATTGGCTTGATTTCCTAATCAATTTAGCATGAAAATACAGAATTATTAAGTGACATGCTTATACTAATGGGTCATGTGCATGACATGTGACTAGTTAATGAGAAAAAAGACAAAAACTTCTCAAGACAGAATCTATCACTTCCTTTCTACTTCTTCATCCTCCTCATATCACCCAAACCCTTACCACCATTAAAACCACTCTTAAACTTCAGCCACACCTCCAAATCACCATCAAAATGAGTTAATTTTTACTTTTTAGCATATTTCTTTTTTAGAGCTCAACCAAAAACTCAATAAGGTGTTAATTGTGTGTTTAATTCACTTGGGGTAGAATTACCATATTCAAAAAAAATAGTAAGGTTTGATGATTTTAGATTTTTCATCATGATTTCAAGTAGCTAGTTTATTCTTCTTCATAGTTATGTCATTTTTAGGTCTGTATAATGAATATTTTGATTTAATATTTAGGAAATGAGCTGGATATAAGGACTACCCAAAGGATTTCACAAGCCTAGATAGAATTTTGCTAGTTTTTAGCTAAGGTGAGTGGATATTTATATAACAAGCTTGTTGTTTTTCTTATTGGTTTTATGGTACTTTTGTTAATTTTGAGAATGTTGATGGAATTTCTTTAAAATGTATTCTTATGCAAAATTTATGTACTTGGGGCTAGAATAATGCTTTTAATTATTATTTAATGAAATACAGCTTGAGTTTGTGATAAAAATGCAAGTTTGAGTTATGGAAGAAAAATATTTTATATTTTGATGGCATTAATCTAAAATTATATATTTATACAAATTATAAAGTTTGGGGCAGTATACTTATGTTGAATAAGTTGGTTACTCAAAATTCATTAAAGTCGATTTAAAAATGCATTTAAAGTACTAATTTTAGGGAGATAACATTAGTACAAAACTGGAAACAGAAAATGTTATATTTTCATTGCATAAACATTTTGACATGTGAAATGATGGTTTTGAGTGGTTGAATAAATGACATTAATACACTCATCTTGTGAATCCATTAGATCACACCTTTAATGACGGGTGTCTTATGTATAATTTTGAGATTTGAAAGAGAAACTGTCTTTGGGATGGCACTCGACATAGACGATGCATTTGGGGCGTATGTTGGGTGGTCACCTTTTGGGGGTTGTCTATGCATGCATATGACCAATTTAGTTGCTCCCTAATGATTGAGATGTTGGACCTCGCCTCTCATGTTGGTTGCTAGTCGCTCCTTCATGATTGAGATGCTAAAACTCGCCTCTCATGATGGGATGCTAGTGTTCCCTGGTGGCTACTAGTTATTATCATCGTTGCACACCTTTGCTCCCCTTGGATGCTAGGGATCTATGTGACACATATTTGAATGTATGTGATTGATTTTATGATATGAATAGGTTTTTAATTTAAACTTCAATTATGATATCTTATAGATGTTTTATCTTATGGATTTTATGAGATAAATAGTATGGCTGACAATTAATATTTATCTAGTTGTGTTAGTATGTCTTATGTATACTTTATAGTAAAAATCATATTTTGTTCCCCTTGTTATGTTTATATCCTCTCACTGAGTAAGTATACTCACCCCTCATATTAATCTTCCAGATTTCTCTAGATGATTAGCTGACGTCAAAAGCTATCTCAATTCACATCCAGAGGAGGTTGGGCCACTAATCTAAGTTGTGGACATTTTGAGTGCCTATTTGTACAAATGATGTATATAAGTGTGAACACGATGTATTTTGGGCCACCTGATATGTTGGCCATATCGATATATAAATGTTTATGTAAATAGTAAACAATGTATAAATGTTTTGCTCAGCCCTGTTACACACTTAGTATTGAACAACTTCTTTGGTCAACAATGGAAATTACTTCCATGATTTTTTTTCATATTTTCTAAATATTTATATTTTAATTTGATTATTTTAAATCTTTTACATACTATTGTTATTTTTTATTGCACTCTTCTACATGTTTTGATTAAAAGTCTATTTAATTTACAAATAGCAATTGGCTGTTAATGATTAACTATCAATAATCAGTTGAGACGATTAACTATTTTCAATTAATTTTAATGTGTTTAATAATTTAATTATTAAATTTTTTCATTATAAATTATAAAATAATTATTAATAATTATATTATGTTATTAATATAATATATATGCTAAATAATGCATATCTAGATGCAATTGCTTAGATTCTATTAAGCTTAGTTTTATTTTTTTTTATACACTCATTTTTTTTTTAAGAAGAAAGAAACTCAACTCTTCTCATGTGCAAAAGAAATGTGCGGCACTAACCACCTTAGTCCGCTGCAGAACGTATACCTGAAAAGAAAAGAAACAAAACCCACCTTCAGCTCCTTCACTCTTCACCAGAGCCATGGCCTTATTATCTTCTCCAAACTCTACTTCAATCCTCACTGCCTTTTATTTCTTTGCTATCTCACCAATCCCCAAGCTCGTCCCCAAGGAAGAGCTTCCTGATGCCATTGCCCCTCTCGATAGTAGGGCCGAAGCCACTCCTGAAGATCAGTAGAGAGTTGATGAGGTTGGTGTGTGTTTGCTTCGATCATTCCGGCTTTCCCTTCTTATTTTGCATAATTTATTTTCTTTGAAAATGGCTAAACTCGAATTCCATGATGCCCACTTGGAATTACCTCCAATTGTGACATTTGAGAAAAACCCAGTTCGATTTGGCCATTTAAGATGAGAGTTTAGAGTGGGTTTCCTAAAAATTAGTGAGCTTGATACTATAGTCTACACACTAAATCAGTCAAATTTCCCAATTTTTTCCTGATTTTCAATGTTTTTATGTGTGTGTCTTAATTGATTGCATGCAAACTTGAAGCAGAACCCAACAATGGAGCCACTGAAATCTAATTTGATTACTGGGAAGTGAGAGCTTATTTACACTACTTCACATTAAATTTTGCACACTAAGCTAAGCTCAACAATCATGCAATTTCTATTTTCTATGCCTTATTTTGAGTAGGTATATGATGCAAGGGAAGAAATTAAATGGCCATACTTTTGTTCTTCTTTGGAGCTTGCTTGATACTATACCTTATGAGATTATCATGGAGCTATGCTTTAAGATTATGTTTAACATGTACTACGATTAAGGTCCTAGGGTTTTAAAGGTGAAATTGAGAAAAATTAAGAACAAAAGAGTTCGTTTCGATGAGATCAACCTCCAAATTGGCCAAATATATTGAATTGTATTTTATTCATTATGAAAGATAGCCAAAGACATTACATATATATAGAAAGTTCTAATTCTTAGTCAACTAGGACTAGGACTTCTATTAAAAGAAATAAATAAAATTCTAATCCTTAGTCAACTAGGACTCGGATAAATAAATCTCTAATATTAAGTAAAGTCTAGATAGAAAATAAATTTCTAATATTTAAGGGTTCCTAACATTTTCCACATCTCCAAAATAGCTTTGTCCTTAAGGCTGAGCATCAACAAATTCTGAAAAATGCTCTTCCAAAGTTTTATAAGACTCCCAAGTGGCATCCTCATTTGGTAGATTGGTCTACTGAACAAACACTTTTATGATAGGAGACCTATGACGCTCCACAACATGTTAGTCATTACATGCTTAAGTGAGATAAAAACTTGAGTAGGCTTTTTTGTCCATTTAAATGCATCTTTCTTCAAAAGTGATGTTAAAAAAGCACTGACTTCGCCATAGTCTTTTACAAACTTTCTATAATAATCAGTAAGTTCTAAAAATCCCCGTAGAGCTTTTTATTGATTTTGGAATTAGCCAATCTTGCATTATCTAGATTTTGGAAGGATGAATTGTAACACCTTCTCAAGAAATAATATGACCAAGATACTCCACCTCTGGTTGTGCAAAACTGAGTTTTGATTTCTTGACAAAAAGACAATACTTATGAAGAAGGGTAAAGATAGCCCATAAATGTGATAAATGACTTTCTAAAGATGGGCTATATATCAAAATATCATCAAAGAGAATAAAAATAAAATTACGAAGATGAGCTCGAAAGACATCATTCATCAAACTCCGAAAAGGTAAATGGTGCATTGGTTAATCCAAAAGACATTGTTAGAAATTCATAGTGACTATCATATGTTTTAATAGTAGTCTTTTGAATTTCATCTTTTTGTACATGGATTTGGTGATAGTCAGACCGTAAATCCAGTTTGGTGAAAAATTGTGCACATTCCAATTTATCAAACAACTCATCTACTACTGGAATTGGGTACTTGTCATTCATTGTAATATTATTGAGTGTTTGATAATCTACTCACAATTTCCAAGAACAATCCTTCTTCCTTACTAAAAAAATTGGAGAGGAATATAGACTAACACTAGACCTTATAACTCTTGCTTCAAGCATTTCCTTCATAATTTTCTTTATCTCTATTTTTTGGAAGTGTGGATATCGATAGGGCCAAACATTAGTTGGTGCACTCCCAAGTAATAGAGGAATCCGATGATCATGTGATCAATGAGGTGGAAGTCCTTTTGGTTCTATAAATACATCCACAAATTCTTCAAGTAATAACAGTGTAGTAACTAACTCTTCGATGCTATGTAGTTGTACTAAAAATCTTGGGCGTGCCTTTTGAAAAACCTTCTCCATTATGTGGTTAGTAATAGTTGTGACTTTATTGTCTCGTTTACTCTTTAGGATCACTTGCTTTTTGTTAATAAAAATTTTCATAATTAATTTGAAAAAATTCTAAAAAATATCGCCTAAAGTTAAAAATCACTCAATTCCAAACACGAGTTCATAATCTTCCAATTGTAGTAAAAAGAAATCCACAAAAACAACTTTTGGCCCTGCATAACAAGCTTCACTTTGGAACATTTACTATCACAAGTTAAAATTTGTCCATCAGCAACATTCACATTAAACTTTTCACAACGCTCAATACGATAAGCTAGCTGTGCAGCAACCTGGCTATCTATAAAATTATTAATGCTACCAGTATTAATCATAACAGTAACATTTTGTCGTATCAATTACCCTTAAACCTTCATAGTTTGAGGATTAGAATAGTCAACTAATGCATAAACAGTATGAGTAACGGGTTCAATAATCTCAAAGCAGTTATCATTTTTATTACCATCAAAATTAGAGTCTACAGCCTCTATCTCTGGTTCTTCCTCAACTGGTTCCCTTATTTGCAACGATGCTCTCTACTCCATTTCTCATCACAATGCCAGCATAAACCTTTTACTGATCGTTCTTTGAGTTCCTTATGGGTCAGCCTTCTAGTATTAAGATTTTGATTGGAATAGGTAAAGTAGCAAATTTGCTAACCACTTGTTTATTAGTAATTCTAGTTCGATGATTTTCCATGTTTATTTTCTTTTTATGCAATCGTGCAAAAGAAATTGCAACTGTCATAGTGTGAGGTTAGTGAGCTTTAACTTCACAACAAATTTCTGGATTAAGAATTTCAATTAACATTCCCACCAATTGTCTTTCTGACCAATCTTTAGCTTGATTTGATAGTCGTTCAAATCGACCTTGGTACTCTAGCACAGTAGAGGTCTGGTGAATCTTGGCAAGCTCATCATCAATATTTTTATATTTGGATAGTTCAAAACGAACAAGAAGCTCTTTCTTAAATTGCTCCTATGAGAGAACTCCATGGCAGGTTTCATACCAATCATACCATTAGATAACATTCCCATCTAGTTGGAAGGAAGCAATTTCCACTTTAGAATCTCCATGGCAAGGCCTTGAATTGTATTTTCTTTGCTTTAGAAATCCAACCAGACGGATCTTCATTTATCCATTTAGGAAATTCCACTTTTATGTGAGGGTAGCCATTGTCACATTCTTGATAACCTCTTCTTTCCATTTTGGAGTGACCTGATTTTTTGCTGGTAGAAACTGAGCTTCTATCTTGCTGATTTTTGCTAAAACTCTCAAGCAAACTCTTTTTGAAAATCATTGAGAGTTTCTTGTAGTTTGCTTTCAATTTTTACTTCTAAGGCTTCAAGTTGGGACTTCATGGAATTATCAATAATCATAGCATATGATTGTAGATCTATAATTCCTAAGTTTTGTTTTTGATTTCGAGTTAAAGGCATGCAATTTTTTTTTGGGTTATGGCAGTAAAAGCGAAATCCTAGGAAACTACTATAATACCAAATGATAAGATCCTAAGGTTTTAAAGGTAAAATTGAGAAAAAAAATAAGAACAAAAGAGTTAGGAATTTGATTGCCTTGAGGGGATCAACATCCAAATTGGCCTAAAATGGAACAGGTTCATGGAATAGACATCCATAATGATTGTGTAATGATTTGTATTTTATTTGAAAGGCTACTAGATGCATGAGTTGTGATAAATACTATGTATTGAGGAGAATATTGCATTATGAATTTTTAGGTCATTCTCATCCTTAGTAAGAGGGATGGGTGTGGCACATGATCTTAAGCACATGGTTGGCAGAAGATAACATAGAGATGGCACATAATTGGCACATGACTCTTTGCACATGATTTGCGCATAACTTGTAATTTTCAATTTTATAGACTTTGCCTTGTTTATATAGTCCATTGTACTAGTCCATACAAGTTGGTTCTTCACACGCCCTAAGATAAGTAATGGGCCTTGGCTCTTCAATCAGCTTCATCTCCTTTGTGATGTATGCCCCACTTGTGATCTCTTTGGTTAGCAAGCTTTAACATAGTCTTGCATTTTTTTGTCTTAGCTTGTTAGCCCTTGATATTTTGATTGGACCACTTGGCATGACTTGTGCATCATCTTCATTGCTTTAAGAATAACTTACATGTCCCTCATCTACATCATTACCCTCCTCCTCAAAAGGATTTGTCCTTGAATTTTCTCCTCCTACATTATCAAATAGAGTAAGGTCAGAAACATTGAATGATGCAAAAACACCATACTCATTAGAAAGTTCTATCTTATAAGCATTATCGTTGATTGATGCGGCAACCCCTTAGAATCAAAGTCTAGATGACCTCCAAATCAATTTTGAATCAAATCTTCAATTCTAATCAATTGTTAATTGAATCTTTCACCCTCAATTTGTCAAGGAATTGGTAACAAAGAGTATATGAATGAATTAGGACATGCCACAAGTTATTAGTAACCTAATAAGTGAATTAATCCTTAGCATACCAAGGTATTGAACATGTCTTTCTTGAAGAAAACCTCTCAAAATAATATTATTCATGTAATATGATGCCATACACATTTGTGGGAGGTATTTATACCTCTAAATAACCTAAAGTCCCATAAGGAAAAGGAATTCTAAAGATATCTAACCCCAATCCCTTAAAAATTGGGATTTATAACTCATCCTATCTAAATCCCTTAAAGTTATGGATTTGACAACTAATTAATAGGAATCCTTTTCTAATAAGGAAAAACTAAATAAAGAACATAAATAAATAATGAGGTGGTAGCGTGGGCTTGTTTCGAAAGGCTCACATTCCCAACTGGCTAAACTAAGGCCCATGTGAATTATTTTAAATGCCACATGCCCAATACAAAAAAATAGCTTATGGCCCAAACTTGACTTAGGCCCTAAATAGATAAATAAGCCCATATTGCTTGAATCCACATGATATGCACATGCATCCCCTTGCACATGCCTTGCGTGTGTCTCTTGAACATGACCACCACATGACTTGCACATGTCTTGCATATGACCTCCACACAACTTGCACATGATCTCCACATGACTTATACATGACTTTGAAACTTGAATATGGACTTGGACTTGAATCTTCTTGAAAGACTTCTTTTATCTTGACTTTAGGCTTTCCTTTGTGTACCATTGGCCCATAAGCTCAATTGTAGACTTTAGGCCCAATATTACTTCTAATGCTCCAATGTTGGGTATTATGGGTTGGAGGGTTGGAGCACGTCCCATAGGTATTTTGAAAATATAAAAGAGCTTCTGATGTCCTGCTAGGCCAATGTCAAGGATATAAGGTTGTTCCACTTCGTTAGAGCAAGATAACCCTCAATGATTGGCACCCTTGCTCATAGCATTCCCCATTTCCTCAAGAAGATTTGTCCTTGAATCTTTGCCTACATTAAAAGGAAAATGTACAACAAAATACAAAGAATAATCAAAATTGTTAGTAAAAATCTCACTCTTGGTCTCTTTTTTTTTCCACACACACTCACTATTTTCTCTCCTTGTTCATTATTTTTTACATCTTTATCACTTAAAATCTCTTCATTTTCAATTGTCTCTTTTATATCATCACACACAGCCTCTTCTTTCATCTCAATCTCACTTTCTTTTACTCCCTCAAGCTCACCCAAATCATGTACTTCACTCACCACCATGGATTCATTATTATTAGCTGTAAATTCATCATGAATGATGCGTTCACTTTTAATCTATATGCTCTGAATAACTCTAATATCATTAATTTTCTCTAATGGTGATATAAAATCTCCACTCGCACATACAATTTCATCTTCACCATTATTAACTATGTTAATCTCCTTATGAGCTTGACTTCCTCCAAAATCCTCTACTTTACCCATCTTACAACTCTTGGTCTCATATGCATGTTTCTTCTCATATGTTGCATTCACTCTAAGGTATTCATTAAAGAAAGTAGGTGTTCTTTCTCGCCTTTTAGGATGTTGTATAGGTTTTCTTCCTTTTAAATGGGTTATCTCTTCATGTCGCCTATCCATCTTGTCACAAAGATTATCATATGTTGCATCTATGTTGTCAAGTTTCCTTAGAATAGCTTGAATTAAAGCAGCTTCATCTTGTTTTGACATGATTACAACCTGCTAAAGAATGTTACTATAGAATGTTAGTAATAACCTCACTGTGGGAGTCATGTGTTTGCACAACATATAATATCACTCCACTCGTGTTTCATTCAATTCATGGCTTTTACCCTCTCTTGAGCTCACTTTTGTGCTCCCACCAAGGTATTAGTCTATATCAAAATCAACCAACCAGATTATTAATAACAAGTACATGTATCTAATGGAATGTAAAAACAATGAAAAAAAACCTATGAAAGAAAGAGCAAAACAAAGCTAAAAGCAAACTAATGTTATGAAAGCAAAGAATAGACAAATTTAATATATGCACACACAGATGAAGAGTGAGGTGTGCGGATGTTCTTATGTGTTTTTTGAGTAATAAAGAATGCAAAATTACCCAACTAATGTAAAAGAAACAAAATGGATAGTAGACAAGAATAGAAAACTAAGAATACAAAGATTTGACAAAATTAAGAAAATTATGTAAAGAAGTTCTCCTCCCCTAATGGAATTCGAACATAACCTTAAACACACTAATTCAATCCTAACTTGATGCTAAATAATCAGAATAAATACCCTCAATCAAGTATTAATCACCAAACGCACTACTTCAAGCAATATGCAATGAAAACTCCACTATAGTGCTCAATATGAAACCACTCCAATCCAATTATGGACCACACAAAAATTTCTCAAAATATCAAATTTAATCAGTTCGGAGCAAATATAATTAATAGCAACTCAATTTGATTTGCATACAACTTTCTTTTTCTGTTTTTTAATTTTTTTTATATGATCATAATTAAAATCAAAGTATTTCTAACACCAAAACTGCACTAATTAAGCAAAACTTCAAAATCATGCATAATAGGGCAGAATCTTCCACTATTAAGTAAAACCTATTTTTTTGTATTTTTATGTTGTAACTTTAACAAATATAATTAAAACAACAATATAAAGATATATTTAACTAATTTGGAACCTTTGCTCTAATACCAAATGATGCGGCAACCCCCTAGAATCTAAGTCTAGACGACCTCCAAATCAATTTACAATCAAATCTTCAATTATAATCAATTGTTAATTTCACCCCCAAATCAGCAAGGAATTGGTAACAAAGAGTATAAGAAAGAATTAGAACACGTCACAAGTCATTACTAACTTGAAAAGTAAATTAATCCTTAGCATACCAAAGTGTTGAACATGCCTTTCTTGAAGAGAACCTCTCAAAATAATATTATTCATGTAATCTGATGCCATACACGTTTTTGGGAGGTATTTATACCACTGAATAACCTAAAGTCCCATAAGGAAAAGAAATTCTAAAGATATCTAACCCTAATCCCTTAAAGATTGGGATTGATGACTCATCCTATCCAAATCCCTTAAAGTTAGGGATTTGACAACTAAGTAATAGGAATCCTTTTCTAATAAGGAAAAACTAAATAAAGAACATAAATAAATAATGAGGCAAAGGTATGGGCTTGTTTCCAAAGGCCCACATGCCCAACTAGCTAAACTAAGGCCCATGTGACTTATTTTAAATGCCACATGCCCAATACAAAATAATAGCTTATGGTCCAAACTTGACTTAGGCCCTAAATAGATAAATAAGCCCATATTACTTGAATCCACATGATATGCACATGACCACCACATGACCTCCACATGACTTGCGTATGACCTCCATATGACTTGTACATGACTTTGAAGCTTGAATATGGACTTGGACACCATGGTAATAGGCCTAATTTACTTAAATCTTCTTGAAAGACATAATTTTGTCTTCACTTTAGGCTTTCCTTTATGTAGCATTAGCCTATAAGCTCGAATGTAGACTTTAAGCTCAATATTAATTATAATGCTCCAATGTTGGCTATTATGGGTTGGAGCACATGCCAAAGGTATTTTGAACATATAAAAGAGCTTGTGAACTCTTTTTAGGCGAATGTTAAGGACATAAGGTTGTTTCACTATGTTGGAGCAAGATAACCCTCTATGATTGGCACCCTTTCTCATGTCATTGATCCTTTCAAGTACATGAAATGGTCCATCTCCTTTAGGATCAAATTTATTCTTCCTTGGGTGAGGAAATTTCTCATTTCTCATATGCACCCACACCCAATCGCCTAGATCAAACACCATTTTTCTATGCCCCTTGTTAGTTTGGTGTGCATATGACTCATTCTTATTTTCCAAGTGTTGTTTTGCCTTTTCATGTATAGCATCATCATATCTATCTTTCTCTTTCCATCCAAATTATTTAACTCATTCAAAGGCAAAGGTGTTAGATCCAATGAAGTTAATTGATTAAAATCATACACAAGTTCAAAAGGTGAAAAACTAGTAGAAGAATGTATGCCTCTATTATAAGCAAACTAAACCAATGGTAAACAATCTTTCTATGATTTTAAATTTCTACCCACAATAGCATGCAATAGTGCTCCTAAAGTCTTATTGACTACTTCTGTTTGACCATCAGTTTGTGGATGACAAGTAGTAGAAAATAATAATTTAATACCAAGTCTACCACACAAAACATGCCAAAAGTGACTAAGGAATTTAGTATCTCTATTAGAAACAATTGATTTAGAATTACCATACAAACACACAACCTTCCTAAAGAACAAATCAGCTATATTTGTTGAACCATCCATTTTAGCACATGCAATAAAATAATCCATTTTTCTGAATGATACATCTCGAGTCTAAGGAAATAGATTTGGCCAGGTCACAAAGTCGAAATAGACTGATGGCCTTTGTTTGATCTTGGATAAAGGAATAGATTTGTGCCTCTACTATCAGCTTAAGCTTTTAGCATAACAGTAAGCACTATTTCTGGTTAAGTTTGCTTGGGCAGGGGAAGTACCATGATGGATAACCTCCTGGAATACCTTTTCCCAGTCACATCATTTGGTATCAAAGCCTGAAGTCAGGTTCAGATCCCACTCCCATATGCTAGGTTTAAGGACGAACCTCCTGAAAGAGTGAATGATACTTGGGGGTGTGGAACGGGTTTGGCCAGGTGGCACACAAAATCAAAAGAGACTGATGGCCCATGTTTGATCTTGGATAAAGAAATAGAGTTACGTATCTGCTATCAGCTTAAGCTTTTGGTAGAACGGTAAGTGTTGGGTTTAACTAGGTGGCACACAAAGTCAAAAGAGACCAGTGGCCCTTGTTTGATCTTGGATAAAGAAATAGAGTTGAGCATCTGTTATCAGCTTAAGCTTTTAGCAGAACAGTAAGTGCTTTTTCTAGTTAAGCATGCTTAGGCAAGGGGAGTACCTTGATGGGTGACCTCCTAGAATACCTTGGCCCAGTCGCATCATTTGCTTTGATACCAAACTAATGCGGAACCCTAAAGGTCATGCTTTTAAACCCCTCAACAAGACAAGGTAAACAAACCTTAACCTATGGTGATCATAGATTGAATCCGATCCAAAGCTAACCAATGTAGCAAAGAACTAAGATTATAAGGTTTATTAAGAATAGTCACACCACAAGCAATATCACTTGATAAGTAACTAATTCCTAAAGATAATAAAAAGATGCAAATCTATCTCACTTTCAAGAAAACACTCAAATTCGTTTTTATTCATTCATACCTTGTAAAATAAACCTAAATGAGTATTTATAACCCTAAGTCTTGGAATCCTTTATGATAAAAGACAACTAAGTCCTATTCTAACTCAGCTCCTAAAAGTACAATCATATTCTAACTCAAATTCTAAAAAGTAGAGTCCTACTTGAATTAGTATACTAATTAAATCCTTTTAGAATAAGACAAGTGGTGGATTGGGTCATATCCTTTGGCCCGCATGTTGTCATTCTCCTTATTTAACTATAGATAGATAATAGGCAACTCATTAACATTATTAAGCCCAAATTACAAGTTAAGCCCAAATTCCATAAATAGGTACATGCGTAGCATATGATCTTGAGCACATGATGTCTTGCAGATGACTTATAATATTCGATTTTATGGACTTTTCCTTGTTTAGCCTATTTTAATTTAATTTTCATAAAAGACTCCTTTGATCTTCACTTTAGGCTTCCCTTTATGTTGTATTGGCCCATGAGCTTGATTGTGAATTTTAGGCCCATTGTTGCTCTCAAATATCCATTTTTGCCTCATATGGTTTGGGAATATAATTCGTCCTAGACAAATCATTGCTCAATGAACTATATTAATAGAAAAAAGGCTAAAATTTCAATAAAAAAATAAAAGAAACAATATATACTAAGTGGCAAATAAATATGAACATAAGTAATAATAAAATAAAAATACTAGATCGAATGTACCAAAATAAAATAAAGATTGAAATAAAAATAAAAAAATAAAAAATGAACAAAATAAAGAGAAGAAGAAGAAGAAGAAGAAGAAGAAGAAGACACTAGTACAAAAATATCTTTAAGGGAAGATTATATGTGTCTGTTGTAAAAATACCAGACACATAAAATAGAGGTGATGACATTTTTGTAAATATATGATAAAATTACAAAGCATATGTGTCTGTTAATATAAACGACAGACATATAAAATTTAACTTGTATTTTAGGCGTCTGTCTGAATAAACAACAGACACATATGATATACTTTTAGTGTCTGTCTTAACAAACAACAGACACCTATTGTTTATTAATAAACAATAATTTTTTTGAATTAATTATTGAAAAATATTTTTATGGGTATATATGTCTGTTAATATAAATGATAGACATGTAAAATTTAACTTGTACTTTAGGTGTCTGTCTTAATAAAAAACAAACACATATACCTTTTACTTTAGGTGTCTATCGTTAAAAAGGACAGAAGCGTAATATCTCTGCGCTCATATGCGTCTGGCATTAATAAAAGCAGATACATATTAGTGTACAATAGGTGTCTGTCACGAGTAAAGACAGACACCTATAGTTCATTTTTTAAAACCAAAAAACACGGTTTCTCTCTGTGCTCTTTTATTTGAAACCCAACTATATATATCTATTTCTTTTAATTTAGAACTTGAAACCTAGTTGTATGCGCCAACCATCTCTTTCTTCAGCTCTCAACATAGAGTTGGCTTGTAATACCTTCATCACATTTTAGACCTGTCTTAGTGGCGACGATAATGACAAGAGCTCATTGTTCGTTGGTGGCCATAGGTACACATGGAAAATGTATTCTTTTTTTTTCTTTAACATTTTTTCTACATTTTTTGGCTACCATGTTCAAATTTGAGCCTCTATGTCATAGCCACGACGATGACAAGAAAATATTTTTTTGTTGATTTATAAAATGAAAGTGGGTTTCATGCATTGAGAGGTTGTCTAAGGCATTTGGTAAGCAGAAAACAAGTTGGTTCTGCATATGTTAAAACTAATTTTCACCATCAATTAGCCAATGAGTTGTATGTTCTCCACCTTATTACTATTGGTATTTGATTTTCTACTTTTTTTATGCAAAAAAGTTTATTTATCTTTTTTATTTTTTGTGTATTTTATTTTTGTTAATTTTATGTTGTAGTTTTTTTCACTTAGTAGTTGTTTTTTTGTCATACAGCTAGTTTTTTTTTATAAGTTTAAGTAATTTTAACGATTTGTTGTATATTTGTCAATTTATAATATTCTAAAAAAAATTAACTATAGGTGTCTGCTATTTTGTAATAACACACTTATAGTGAATTTTTTTTAAAAAATGACTATAGGTATCTGTTGTTTTATAACAATAAACGCCTATAATAATTTTTTTTCAAAAAAATTGACTTTAGGTGTCTGTTGTTTTGTAACAACAGATGCCTACAGTCATTTTTTTAAAATATACTTTATGCGTTTTTCATTATATTTTAACAAACGCATAAAATAATTATATGCATCTGTCATTTTGACAGATGCCTAAAATTCAACTCATATACGTCTGCTTCATAAGCGTCTGTCATTTAACAGACACATAAATTTCAAAATAACAGGCGCGTATAAGTCATTTTTATACTAGTGAGAAGAGATAGGAAAAAAGATTAGAGCCCTCATACTGCTTGATTATTTATTTAAATTACCTTTTTCTAGGATTACATGACTAAAAATGATCAAGTAATATTTTTTGGGTGAGTGTTTAATTTGGTAGATGTTTGACGTGTATAAAAATTGCCAACCTATTTTTTATGGATGAAAGGGATACCTGTAGGGAATTTTTGGGAGACATAAATGGTAGTGAGTTGATTTTCAATTGTTGTGGTTGGTGAGATATCTATGCATATTTCACTAATACAAAAATACTTTTAAGCGAAGATTATATGCGTCTGTTGTAAAAATACCAGACACATAAAATAAAGGTAGTGTCATTTTTGTAAATATATGATAAAATGACAAAACATATGTGTCTGTTAATATAAATGACAGACATATAAAATTCAATTTGTATTTTAGGCATTTGTCTTAATAAAAAATAGACACATATGATATACTTTTTTCATCTATCTTAACAAACAACATGCGTATTGTTTATTAATAAACAATAATTTTTTTGAATTAATTACTGAAAAATATTTTTGTTTATTGGTATATACGTCTGTTAATATAAATGACAGATATGTAAAATTCAACTTGTACTTTAGGTGTCTGTCTTAACAAAAAACAGACATATATACATTTTACTTTAGGTATCTGTCTTTAAAAAGGACAGTAGCGTAATATCTCTACACTCATATGCGTCTGACTTTAATAAAAGCAGACGCATATTAGTGTACAACAGGTGTCTGTCACGAGTAAAGACAGACACCTATAGTTCATTTTTTAAAACAAAAAACACAATTTTTTTTGTGTCTTTTATTTGAAACCCAACTGCATATATCTATTTCATTTACTTTAGAGCTTGAAACCTAGTTGTATGCACCAACCATCTCCATCTTTATCTCTCAACATAAACTTGGCTTGTAATACCTCCATCGCATCGATTTTGGATCTATCTTAGTGGCGACGACAATGACAAGAGCTATATTGTTCGTTGGTGGCCAAAGATACGCATGGAAAAGATATTCTTTATTTTTTTCTCTTTAGTTTTTTTCTACATTTTTGGCTACTATGTTCAAATTTGAGTCTCCATTTTTCAGTTAACATGTTCAAATTTGAACTGCCATGTCGTAACCATGACGATGACAAGAAAATATTTTTTTGTTGATTCATAAAGTGAAGGTGTGTTTCATGCATTTGGAGGTTGTCTAAGGTATTTAGTAAAAAGAAAACAAGTTGGTTTAGCACATGTTAAAGCTAGTTTTCACCATCAATTAGCTAAGGAGTTGTATGTTCTCCACCTTATTACTATTGGTACTTGATCTCTTACTTTTTTATGCTAAGAAGTTTATTTATCTTTTTTAATTTTTGAGTATTTTCTTTTTGTTAATTTTATGTTGTAGTTTTTTTTTTCATTTAGTAGTTTTTTTTATTATACAATTAGTTTTTTGTGGATTTAAGTAATTTTCACAATTTACTGTATGTTTGTTAATTTATAATATTTTTTTAAAAAATTAACTATAGGTGTCTGCTGTTTTGTAACAACAGACACCTATAGTGAATTTTTTTTTAAAAAAATGACTATAGGTGTCTGTTGTTTTATAACAACAGACGCCTATAATCAAATTTTTTTAAAAAACAATTGACTTTAGGTGTCTGCTATTTTGTAACAACAGACATATATAGTCATTTTTTTAAAATATACTTTATGCGTCTGTCATTATATTTTAACAGACGCATAAAATAATTATATACGTCTGTCACTTTGACAGACGTCTAAAATCAAACTTATATGCGTCACATTCATAGGCATCTGTCATTTAACAGACACATAAAGTTCAAAATAACAGACACATATAAGTCATTTTTGTACTCGTGTATTTGATTATGGAAAGAGAATTAAATATATGTGAGTGAGAAATAGTTGTCTAAGGGTTGGTGGCGATATGCCCACGGATATAAGTATGTCCAAGAAGATATTGATTTGAAAATGGAAGGCAAAAAAATACCTCCAAAAAATAGATTTTTGGACATATGTCTGAATATATAAGATATCTACGCAGATATCCATGATGTCCATGTGGATATAGGTCAATTTTGGTCAAATTTTTGTCCACTTCTAGTTTCTTGAGTTTTTTTTAGGTCAATCCATATGGTTACTTGATCACTTTTCATCGTCTTTCCTTCGAAGAAAGGTATATCTCTAGCTATCATTATTGGGTCCATTTATGTGGCAAAAATTCAATATCTATAATAATATTTAGCCTTGACCATTTATTTATAACAATTTGTAGAGATTATATGAATATAACATTTATATTCAACTCATCTCAAGAGAACCCCAATTCTTTCTTTCTGGATATACTATCATTAGCACTAACATCTCAAAGTTTCAATATCCATCTAAATCAAATTCTTCAAAAAATTTATATATTAAATTAATACGATAGATATATACACACTATCTGTGAAATAATAACTACTAAATATATAAATATGACAAGTACTTATTGACTTGATTTATAAGTTTTTTTTTTTATAATTTCATATATAGACCAAGTATAGACAATAATTTTTTTTTATAATATGTACACTAGTTGAAAATGAAGAAAGAAAGAAAAGAAAAGGGAAGTGGGCAAAAATCTTACATAGAGAAACGAAGAAAAAGTTGGGCAATTTATAGGTATTGAGGGCTGCCAACCAAATTGCCTTAAAGCACTTGGGATATAAGGCCCCCTTCAAAATCCACTAGTCTAAATGGTCAGTATATCCCATTGTTGCAGGCCGAAACCATTAATTGTTAATAGTTGTATTAGAGCATAAATTGTTTTATAGACCATAATGATTCAAGGTCCAAGATAGAGATGAAAGTAACATTTACAACTAATAAACACTTAGCAGATTGGGTTGGTAAAATTACAAGCTAAGACCCACAAATTTAAAGACTCATGGCCTATGAGGTTTAAGGAACATAAGTCCAGGGTAGTAAAATGAAGACAAGTCTCAATGGATTAGGCCAATTGAACTTGGAGAAGCATTGGAAATAAAATAAGAAAGAAAAGAAAAGGGAGAAAAGGGAAAAATTCCACTTGAGAAATAAAGATTTAGTTGAGCAATTTATAAGTGTTTGAAAGCTGCCAACCAAAGTGCCTCAAAGCATTTTGGATATATAAAAAGCTCCCTTTATATATATATATATTCCTTTATAATTTGAACTTTTGGTAAGTAAATCCTAATTCCTTGATCCACTAACATTAATCTATATGAAAAAATAAAAGAGCTATGCATAAGAAATAAATTAAAAAGAATAACGAACATGTTTTATTTGATGTAAACAATGGTAAACGTTTAATCACATCATGTGATAAGTAATCTCCCCCATCCAAATTCAATATAGAATTAATAATCACAATCCACAAAAATTAAAATAAAAATAAAAAAGAAGTATCGAAAAGGAAAATAGTCAACGAACAAATAACAGAATAATATATCGCAAGGGATCCTCCGATCCATGAAACCAAAGATCTAAAAATGAAGCTGATGATGGAACTTTATATGTATCTTTCTAAGCCAGAGTGAAGGCCAAGAAAGATCCAGCAAGAACAGTTCCAGCAAGAATGACTCTGTCAACTCTACCAGCGGCAAAGTTGCCACTAGGTGGAGTTAGATCATTATTAGGAGAAGGAGCAATGGAACCGTTGGTGCTTGGTGGTGGAGCTGGCGGAGAGGCGGTGGGGGAAGAAGTTGGGGCCGTAGATGGAGGAGAAACTGGTGATGGAGTAGGAGATGGAGTTGTTGATGGAGAAGGAGTTGCTGTAGGAGTTGCAGTTGGTGACGGAGTTGGAGCCGGAGTTGGTGCTGCTTTTGGTGACGGTGGTGTAGCCGTTGGCGACGGAGTTGGTGAAGCACCTGGTGCTTGTGCCATGCAAGAAGCAGCCATGAGACCCAAGATCATGAAAACTTTAATCATAGATGAACCCATCTTCATATTCTTTAAAGAAACTATGAAAGAAAAAGAAAGGAAAAATATTTAGATTTTTTAACAGAGATAGAAGAAAAACAGAGTATGTGAATGAGGATAGGCAATAAGGGTATGGGACTATATATATATATGGAAAAGGAGAGGAGAAAGTGAAGGGGAAGTTTGAGGGATGAAGAGAGAGATTAAACAATTCTAGCTTTAGAGATTCCTCGAATCATTCAAGAACGTGTTAGTCTCATATATTTATAGTTAACAATATGGTGTGAACTAACTAAACAAATTCCACTTTTAAGTATGAATAATAGGATTTTTTGGGTTTTTATCATTAACTAATATTTTTTTGGTTCTAGAGAGTCTCAAAACTGAGACTATGAGGGAGGGCCTAATCCCCTTTGCCACTTGGTACTTGCTCACCATTGACTAATACTTTTGTTCTATCATTCCTCCATTTTTCTTTTTGTTTGGTTGATTTAAAGAATTTCAATGTAACAAAAAGAGAAAGGTTGTAAGTGATAAATTTACCTTAATTACCACTGAAATTTGATAAGCTAATCATACTTTTAGTGATAAATTTACGACTAATTACCACTGAAATTTGATAAGCTAAAGGGTCAGTAAGATGTCTCTAAGTATAAACATTTTTAAAAATAGAGCCAAAAAATTTATAATAAAGAAACATTAAAAATAATGGTGACCTACCAATCCAGTGTGTCTCTCTATTTAGAGAAAATTTTAAATAAATTAAATTTAACACATTATTTATAAATTAATCTAATTATACAATAATATATATTTAATTATTTGGTTGGTATAAATTTATATAAATGTATCTATGAATTTGTATACTGTATAATTAAATTAGACGTAATAATTAGATTGAGTTTTACATGAGAATCTCTTTCTACAACTTTTTAGCCTTACCATTGATATTACCTAATTAACCTTCTTGAGCAACACCATGAGTCATAAATTGCTTCATTATCAATAGCACGTGGCAAGAAGCCATTTGATGATAAGAATGGTCTCGATGTACATATCAAATGATTATTGCTTTGATTGATGATGGTGACCATTTTGTTTCTTTGTATAAAATACAGCAAGAATATGTCTTAAATATATAATTTTCTTATTGGAGTTCATTATCAACTAACTGTTTAGCTCCTATTAGTGGGCATAATTGTGGAGAGAGAAAAGTAAAAAATAAAAATAGTTGCAAATAAAAAATAGCCGTTTATAGAGGTTGCAAATGCGAAACAACTAACATGCCCAGGCCATGTTCATATCTTCCATAAAAAATAGCCTAAAACGTGCATGTCTGCCTGTCCTGGCCGCCTGAACGTGAAGGAAATTGGAAAAAAGAAATAATAATAATAACTAACTTTTCTATGCTCTGCCCTAGTTTAGGGGAAGCCAATGTGTTTTCTTTTCTTGAAAGACATGTGGCTTTATAAAAATTTGAGAGACACGTGTCTAACTGTGGAGGTTGTTGCACAGAACTTGTTGTAATTCTATTATTGGGGTAATTATGAGGGGATTTCTTTTGTGATTTAATTTAGTCAATCTGGTAGTAGTTATAAGCTTCTTAAGTTGTGAATAATAGCTGGCAAAAGCTGCTAGATGTGAAATTTTTTAATTATATAATCATGGTTACTCTTAATAATTTCTACATATTTATATGTATATTAGAAAATTGGTAGTTGATATGTGAAAGTAAGTTAGCAATGATTATGACATAGGTGTTTGAAATTCTTAAACAAGTTAACCACAAAGGTCATGGCATGGTTGGACGAAATCATTTGAATTTTTCAGAAAAAAAACGATAAAACTATTAAATATTTTGGATGAAACAAATAATCCTGGGAAAAAAAGGATATGGATACTTAAATTTGGTTAAAAGATGGTAATTAAAGGTGTTTTGTATTGTTGTTAAGTGTAAAAAATATATTTAAATTTTTTTTATTTAATTGACTAATTTTTTAATTTTTTAAAAAATTATTTTTGTCAAATTTGTCTCTGGAAAAAATCTATGTATATGTTTTCTTCTAAAAACAATTTCAAATTTCAAAAAAATAAAAATAAATATTTTTTTTTCAAAAATTATTTATTCCAAACACAATGTCAAATAAGAATTAAAGAGAACATTTGGTTTAGCTATTGGATGGCTGGTACCTATCAGCTAATAATTGGTAGCTGATTGATACTAGTTGTTAAGTTTTGGGTTGAGTTAAATTCACATAGCGGTATAATTCATATAGGATGGAATGAACATATTTCAATGGTACACGATTAAGAATGAACATTCCAGCCATTAGTGTATCTCCCAAAAAAAATGAGCAAATTAGCTCATTGACCTAACCATATCCTGTAGGGTTTTATTCATTTTTTTGCTATGACATTTTTTGTTGCGGAGTGGAAGAAATAGTTAGTTGTTTAGCTATACCCTTATCAATACAGTAACTTTTGAATAAATCATATTGATATTCATGCACTCAATCGGTCCATAAAGCTTTGATATTCATATTTAATTGATTTTCAACCAATTTACTATAACGTATAAAGCAATCTAATGCTTCTTATTTATGTGATATTAAATAAAGGTGACTGTATCTGGTAAAATCATCCATTAAAGTGATGAAATAGTAAATACCATATCTTACTCTCACATTCATTGGTCCACAAATATTAGAATGTATAAATTCTAAGGGAAATGTGACTCTTTTGGCTATGCTAAATGGTAATCTTGTTGTTTTTCCAGTTAAGCAATACTCATAAACAAACAAATTTATTTTCTCAACAAATCCTAAAAAACCAGTATTTGCTAATCTTTTTAATAAATTTTGTCCAATGTGTCCTAATCTAGCATATTATCTAACATCATCATTTAATAAATTATTACTGGAATTGCCAACAAACAAATATAGATGTATTAATATCCACAAAAATAATGTATAGCACTATAAAATCATTCAATATATAACCAGAACCATAATAAATTTTGTCCAGAAGTATTTTCACAGAACCATTTTCAAATACAATGTTAAAAACTTGTTCCGAGGAAGAAGAAATGTATCTTTATAAAATACTCAGAATTCTCTAAAAGATATGTATTTTTGGAAGAAAATGCAAATGGAAGAGCAACAAAAATTTAGTTACAAAATGTTATTTTCTTCAAAAAGGACTTTCCTAGAAGAGATGATATAAATAGGAATTTTTGACTTTAGGAATTGGAAGATCCTAAGACTAATGGAGAGTAAGAATCATTGATCTCCTACAAAGCAAGATGATATGGAATATCATGCTCCTCTTGAAGCAAGTGGGAGTGAAAATATGTTAGATTTTGTTCCTATAAAGCAAGATCATGAGCAATCTTAAACTCGATGTAGTAATCGTAAAACAATTCTCCAACGTCGATTTGAGATTGAGAGGGAAGCTTTTTATAATTGTTTTAGATTAAAAAGAGCCTAAAACAATATAACAAGTTCTCTCTTGTCCTAAAGCTAAGGAATTGATTAAAGTCATGGAAGAGAATAGATTTGATGAAATCTAATCAAGTCTGTAAGTTGGTAGATTTACTACCAGGTTGTAAAACCATTGGGAATAAGTGGGTTCTCAAAATTAAACGTACGGTAGATGGGACAATTAAAAGATATAAAGATCAATTAGTAGCTAAAGGCTACAGATAATAAGATGGAATTAACTATAAAGAGACATTCTCACCTATGGTCAGGTTTGCATTGGTTCGCTTTATTCTACTTATTATAGCACAAAAGGACTTAGAGTTATATCAAATTGACGTTAAGATTATTTTTTTCAATGGAGAACTAGATGAAGAGATCTATATCAATCAACCTTTAGGTTTCGAACTTAAGGGTCAAAAGCTCAAAGTTTGCAAGCTCAAAAGATCCATTTATGGTCTTAAGCAAGCATCAAGTCAATGAAATCTCAAATTTCACCAAGTCATATTAAAGGATGGTTTTACGATGATAAAGGAAGACCATTGTGGGTATATTAAATGTTCTAACAATTGTTTCATAATTTTGTCCTTATATGTCAATGACATTTTAAAAGCTAAAAATTAAAAGAAGTTTATTGTTGTAACACCCCCTTACCCCACTTCCGTGCAACAAGGTAAGTAAGTATTACTTGTCTAACTGTTTTATTAAATTAATGAAATGAAGTATAAATTATTTTTGAAAATATTGCAAATACCTAAAATAAAATTATTACAAATACGAATATTCAAAATTTTATTTATTCATAAAATACATTAATTTACATTCAAACTATGTCCCTTACATTATAATTCATATTTATAATACAAGCTAGATGAAATAAAAACAAGAATTTAATATACAAAGTTTTAACAAAATATACCAAAAAAAATCCAAAGCTTTTAGCAGCTTCCGTCCGGGTACTTTTCTTCTTCTGATAACTATAATATTTACGGCTACCCTTCTAAAACATGCGCGAGAGGAAACCACCTATGCTAAGCTACTAGCTTAGTGGTGCTTCATTGATAAAACTTTTACATACATATATTTTCTTACATGTCATTGATAAATTTAACAAATAAGGTATAAAATAAAGAATTATATGAAATCAAACAAATTTCATCAAACATGTAATATTTAACAATTTTAATTAATATAACATTATCAAAATGACATACTTTAATATTATTATTATTTTTTATTTTTCTTGTGCCCATAATACCTATAACCGAATAAAGAATAACGGGGTTGTCATTACTGACTTTCACAATATTGCGTTGAACGCTTCATAATAATGTCATTACTGGCTTTCATAATATTGTCATTACCGACTTAATAATTTTATGTCAAACGCATTTACAAATTTGTCATTTTCACCTTTTATATTTGGCACCGAGTGCCTCAAATCCCCTGATTGACATGTCAAACTATTCTCTATTCTAGTTCCAGATTAAGTGTCATAGGGCTAAATTATTTTTATATTAATTCACATTATTTTCAAAAATTGATAATTTTACTAAATTTCACCAATAAGCTTATTTATTTTTTTGTTATTTGTTTTCATTGTTATTGCATTAGAATCTCATATATAAATAATTTATTGAATATTTATAATTACCATTAAAGTGAAAATTCACATTAATTATTACATATACTTATCATACCACATGCAAAAATCCAATATTTCAAGTTTTTATCTATGCCAGATTTCAGCCCTAATTTTGGGCTTCATTTTTAGCCCATTTATAATTATAATTTCAAGTTATGGTCTTCTATCAATTTGTATCTTATTGTCTTATCTTTCACATGCATTAAAAATCACTCAAATCAAAGTTTTCTATCAAAAGTTATGGCTAAATAAATACTAAATCGTCACTAAAAAATTTTTGCCCCGAATTTTCTGGACAGATTTTAGGTCTAAACTTTATGTATTTTTCTAGGCAAATTCAGACATATATTATATTTTATGGTCTGAATAAAAGTTAAAGGTCTATGTCTTTGCTTTCAATTCCAATAAATAATATATAAAACGGAATTCCAGAACCCAAGTTATAACCAAAAATTGTCCAGATTGCTCCTGGAATTCTGTAACAAAGTCATCAATTGGCATCAATATACCTTTCAACTACATTCATCATTTGCATTCATTTTTTTACCAAAGTTTCCAGATTACAATTACATTCATATGTCTCAATTATTTCACACCATTTAGTCTCATTGCCATATAAAATATCAAAAGCAACAACTAATCACATTTCATATCAAAAACACAATCATATCAAAAACACAATCATATCAAACCTTAATACATAATTACATACATATGAACAACATGTAAGATTTTTATCAATGAAGCACATACCTAATCAGCCTTGGATCTTTCCTTAATCCTTCTTTTCCTCCCCTTACTAGTTAGCTTTCTCCTTGCCTTTGTCACCCTCTTGAGGGCCTCTCATTGATTCATTTGGTTTTCCTACACAACCAATACCATATCTCAATCCTATCATCCATTTTCAAAGTTTTTCATGTCTACATAATATTCTGATGCTCCCAATATATTTTACACCTTAATTTAGCCAAAATTTACTAAGGTTAAATTTCCCTCTTAATATGTCATGGTTGCCCAAAAACATTATCATAGTTCCCAATTCATTTTCTTCAAACCAACACTCAATTCACACTTTATCTATCACCAATTGTGTTGTTTCTATGTTAATTTCAACTTCCCCCAAATTACTTTAACTATGGAAACCCCTCATTCCTCCATTAAAGTTACTTTTCTCTAGTTTTTAAGTCATAAAACAATTAACTAACATCAATTATCATTAATTCAAAGTTTAACTACAATTTTCTTCAACTAATTACAACTTTAAATTTCTAATTTCAATCTTGCAACATAACCTAAATCTATCAAACCTAATCATATCTATCATCCTTATGGGTCTCAAATGGAAGGAAGAAGGTGGAATTTAAGAAGAATAATATCACCTTAATGGTTCTCCAAGTTGAACCAAATCTATCCCAAGTTGCTCCCTTTCCTTTTCTTCTTTCTTCCTTCCTTCTTGCTCCTTGTGGTAAAAACTCTAAAATTCTGAATTTTCCTTTCTCAAAACTAAAATTTTCTCTCTTTTTCAAGCTTAGATTGGATAAAAAAATGGCGCCTTTTGGGATGGAGAGGTGGACGACCAAAGAGGGAGAAAGAAGAAGATGAAGAAGAGTTAGACTTGTGAAAAAATGTAGACATTCTTCTTCTTTTTGACTTTTATACTTAAATTAAGGAGTGGATCCCACTAATTAAAATTAATCCTAATTCTCATTGGTTCATTAAGTTAATTAATCTTGATTAACATTTAAATTTTGAGAAATTCCTTATTTCTCACATCTTCCCCCATCTTCACATTTTTTCCCCAATAATTGCCATAATACCAATTTTGTCCATAGATATTTTTTTTTCTAATTCTAGCACTAATTTTTTAATTCCTAAATAATAATACCCTTAATTATTTTCCCTTATTATTAGTCATTTTTTTATGGATTCAAATTTAGATTCCAATTGACCCTATGTATCCCACTACGGTCATGCAAAATCGGGGCTTAAATCAATGGATATTACAATTGATACTACCAAAAAATGGTTATCATCGAACTTCAAAATAAAATATATGGGTGAGTCTAACTATGTGCTTGGTGTTAAAATTCTAAGAGATCACTCTAAAAGGCTTCTGGATTTATCTGAGAAGGCTTACATCAAGAAAAATGTTAGAGCATTACCATATGCATGATTGCGAGCCTATGGATACTCCTATTGAAAGGAATTTGATTTTTAGTCTTGATATGTGTCCCAAGATATAAGATGAAAAAGAACGAATATCCAAAGTACCCTATTCCAGTGTTGTCAGTAGTCTGATGTATGCAATAATGTGACACATCCAGACATTTGCTACACTGTTGGGTTGGTAAGAAGATTTCAATCTAATTCAAGTTCAAAATACTAAATGGCACTCAAAAGCATATTGAGATATTGTAACATCCAGTGATTTAGGCCTCGATCGCGCGTGACCGTAGTGGGGTGCACAGGTTCAATTGGAGTCTAAATTTGAACCCATAAAAAAATGACTAATAATAAGATAAAATAATTAAGGGTATTATTATTTGGGAATTAAAAATATTTGTGCTAGAATTAGAAAAAATAAAATTTTCTATATACAAAATTGGTATTATGGCAATTGTTAGGGGAAAAAGTGTGAAGATGGAGGAAGATGTGGCAAATAAGGAATGTCTTAAAGTTTAAAATTTCATCAAGATTAATTAACTTAATGAACCAATGAGAATTAGGATTAATTTTAATTAGTAGGACCCACTCTTTAATCATAGTATAAAAGTCAAAAATGGTAGGAATTCTCCATTCTTCCACCAAAATATCTAACTTACCTTCTTCTTCCTCTCTGCCATCCTTTGGCTATCCACCTTAGTCCCTTCATAAGCCACCATTTTTCTTTAATCCAAGCTTGAAAAAGAGAGGGAAAAAATTAGTTTTGAGAGAGAAAAATTCAGAATTTAAGAGTTCTTACCATAAAGGGAGCAAAAGAGTAAGAAGGAAGAAGAAAGAAGAAAAGGAAAGGGAGAAATTTTAGGGGGAATTTCGGCCCACCTTGGAGAATCATCAAGGTAACTTTATTCTTCTTAACTCAACCTTTTTCCTTCCATTTTTGAGACCCGTAAGGATGATAGGTATGATTAGGTTTGATAGATTGAGGTTATGTTGCAAGATTGGAACTAGAAATTTAAAGTTTACAATGAGTTGATGAAAGTGTAGTTAAACTTTGAATTAATGATAATTGATATTAGTTAATTGTTTTATGACTTAAAAACTAGAGAAAGGTAACTTTAATGGAGGAATGAGGGGCTGCCTTGGTTAAGTTAATTTGGGGAAAATTGAAATTAACATAGAAACAATACAATTGATGATAAGTGAAATGTGAATTGAGTGTTGATTTGAAGAAAATAAATTAAGACCTATGATAAGGTTTTTGGGCAGCCATGACATATGAAGAATGAAGTCTAACTTGGGTACATTTTGGCTAAATTAAAGTATAAAACATATTAGGAGCATTAGAATATTATGTAGACATGAAAAACTTTGAAAATGAATATTAGGGTTGAGATATGGTATTGGCTGTGTAGGAAAATCAAATGAACAAATGAGAGGCTCTCAAGAGGGTGACAAAGGCAAGGAGAAAGAAAATTTGTAAGGGGAGGAAAAGAAGGAAAAAGGGAAGATCCAATGCTAATTAGATATGTGCTTCATTGATAAAAAATTTATATGTTGTTCAATTGTGTGTAATTATGTAGGTTTGATATGAATGTGGTTTGGATATGGAATGTGATTAATTGTTGCCTCTAATATTTTATATGGAAATGAGACAAAATGGTGTGAAATTATTAAGACATGTGAATGTAATTGTGATTTAGAAACTTTGGCATAAAAATGAATGCATATGATAAAGGTAAGTAGTATATATATTGATGCCAATTGATGACTTTGTTACAGAATTCTAGGAGCAGCCTTAACATTTTTTTATTATAACTTAAGTTATGAAATTCCGTTTTGTATGTTATTTATTGGAATTGAAAGCTAAGACATATGGCTTTAACTTTTGTTTAGACTATAAAATCTAAATATGTCTGAATTTGCCCAGAAAAATATATAAATTTCATATCTAAAATCTATCCAGAAAATTATGGGAAAAATTTTTAGTGATGATTAAGTGTTCATTTGGCCAAAAATTTTGATTAAAAAAACTGAGATTTGAGTGATTTTTAATGCATCTAAAAGTTGAGACAATAAGCTTCAAATTGTTAGAAGACCATAACTTCAAATTCGAATTATAAATGGGCTAAAAATGAAGCCTAAAATCATGGCCGAAATCTGCCATAGATAAAAACTTGAAATATTGGATTTTTGCGTGTGGTGTGATGAGTATATGTAATAATTAATGTGAATTTTTACTTTAATGGTAATTATAAATGTTTAATAAATTATTTATGTGTGAGATTCTAGTATAATAATAATAGGAACAAAGAACAAAAATAAATAAGTTTATTTGTGACAATTTAGCAACAATATCATTTTTGAAAAAAATTGTGAATTTATATAAAAATAGTTAAGCCCTAAGACACCTAATCTAGAATTAGAATAAAGAATAGTTTGGCATGTCAATCAGGGGATTTAAGGCACTCGGTGCCAAATATGAAAGCCAATAATAGCAATTTATAAATGCGCTTGGCGCAAAATTATTAAGCCGGTAATGACAATATTATGAAAGTCGGTAATGACATTATTATAAAAGTGCTCAGCACAATATTATGAAAGCCAAAAATGGAAACCTTGTTATTCCTATTAGATAGTTTGGTTATAGGTGTTATGGGCACAAGAAAAATGAAAAATAATAATAATATTAAAGTATGTCATTTTGATAATGTTATATTAATTAAAATTGTTAAATATTATATGTTAGATGAAATTTGTTTGATTTCATATAATTCTTTATTTTATGATTTATTCGTTAAATTTATAAATGACATGTAAGAAAATATATGTAAAATTTTTATCATTGAAGCACCACTAAGCTAGTAGTTTAGCGTGAGTGGTTTCCTCACACAGGTTTTAGAAGGGTAGTCATAGATAGTATAGTTGTCAGAAGAAGAAGGGTACCCAGACGAAAGCAGCTAAAAAGTTTGGATTTTTTTTTGGTATATTTTATCAAACGCTTTGTAAATTAAATTATAGTTCTATTTCATCTAGCTTGTATTATAGATGTGACTCATAATGTAAAGGACATAGTTTGAATGTAAATTAATATATTTTAGAAATAAATAAAATTTTGAATATTATTGCTTGTAATCAATTTATTTTAGTATTTGTAATATTTTCAAAAAAAAATTACTTCATTTAGCTAAGCTTATAAGACAGTTAGTCAGGTAATGCTTACTTACCTTGTTGAACTAAAGTGGGGTAAAGGTGTGTTATAGATATCTGAAAGGAACTTCAGACTATATTCTGTGCAATCAAAGCAAGAATTTATGCTTAATTGGTTATACGGATGTTGATTGGGGAGGAGATCTTGATAATCTCAAATCAACTTCTGGATATGATTTTGCTTAATGATCGTACAATTTCATAGAGTAGCAAAAAAAAATCATGTATAGCTTTATCAATTATGGAAGCTGAATATGTAGCATATTTCTCAACTATACAAGAGGTAGTTTGGTTGAAAAGGTTTTTGCAACACTTAGAAATTGTCAGGTCAGCATCTGAACCTGTGATAATCTATTGTGACAATATGGTTGCATTAGCTTATGCTAAGAATCCGAAATATCATGGAAAGACCAAACACATCTAGATAAGATATCATTATGTTAGAGACATGATCACACATGACCACAACATGTTTCTACGAATAAAATGGTAGCAGTTCTATTTACCAAGCCAATAGCTAGAGATGCATTTATTAAACATAGGTGAAATCCCTAGGCTTATGTAGAATGCAATTAATTTGTATATTATGATAAACCACTTGGTTTTACTAACAATGATTTATATCATTTCTCATAATCTAATTATTTAATGATCTTTGATTATATGAATCTTCACATAAGGAGAATGATGCACTAGCCATGCCAAGTGGTGCGATCACTAGATCAATGGCTAAAAGCTAAGCAAACAATGTAAGACTATATTCAAAGCTAGGTAACCAAGGAGATCACAAGTGGGGCATGCATCAGAAGGGAGATGGAGCTGATTGAAGACCCAAGGCCCATCACTTACCTTGGGGTGTGTGGAGAACCAACTTGCATAAACTAGCCCAATGGGTTAAACGAGGCAAAATCCATAAAATTGAAGATTACAAGTCATGTGCAAGTCATGGTCTTGGAGTCATGTGCAAGACATGTGCCATCCATATGCAAGACATCATATGCCAACCATCTGCTCAAGATCATGTGCCATGCATGTGCATACTTATGGAATTTGGGTTTAACTTGTAATTAGGATGAATTATGTATGTGGGCTGCCTATTTTAATTATCATAAACTTTAATTAGTGTTAGGCGTGTGGGCCACAATATGAATCCCAACCTGCCACCTTAATTAGGTTTTTAGAAGATTTTAATTAATTGTCCTTATTTGATAAGGATTTGGGTTCTTAGTTGTCATACCTCTATTTTTAAGGGATTAAGATTAACTTGAATGTAAACCTTTATCTTTAAGGGATTAGATTAGATTTTAGCTATCTTTTAGGATTTGGGTTAGATTAGGACTTATTCATCATTTTCCATAAAGGATTCCAAAGACTTAGGGCTATAAATACTCATTTAGGCTTATTTTACAAGGTATGAATGAATAAAAATGAATTTGAGTATTCTCTTTAAAGTGAGGTAAATTTGCATCTCTTTATTACTTTTAGGAATTAGTTACTTATCAAGTGATATTCCTTGTGGAATGGCTATTCTTAATAAACCTTATAATCTTGGTTATTTGCTACATTTCTTAGCTTTGGATCGGATTCAATCTAAGATCACCATAGCTTAAGGTTTGTTTACCTTGTCTTATTGAAGAGTTTCAAGGCACGGTCTTTAAGGTTCCAAATCAATTTGGTATTAGAGCCTTTGTTTAGGTAATCATTATCTATCTTTTAAAATTGTTTTCTAGCTATTAACTTAACTAGATTTAAATTCTGCCATTAGAGGTACCTTAGGAAAAATTTCATCCATAAAGAGTAAAATTGCATGTTTGGGTTCCTTTGCAATTCTTTGATATGTTTGAGGTTTATTTAGTATCAGAATTTCTAATTTAGCACCAAAATTGTGAAATTGTGTTATTTTGAGCTTCAAGTTGAAATGTTGTGATTGTTGATTGCTAAAATTATTTGGTATAATCATAAACTACTGCAATCCAACTTAAATAATTGGTTTTGAGGTTGAAAAGTACAACTTTTGAATTCAAGTACCTTAGTGATCATGTTGAGTATTGATTTGATCTTAAGGAATTGAGCTTATCTATTAAATATACCTTAAGTACTTACTAGTTGGTGATAAATTGAGGTTGAATAAGGGTAAAATCAACTACTCACTAGGAGGAAACTGGTTCTAATTTTTATTCCATATTGTCTAAATCTTTGTTCTTTTTAGTTTTCTTTCTTTTTCTGTCTTTTTTGCATCTAATTACATTAGTTAAGTCTAATTTGTATTGTTAGATTTAGTTTGAACAAAAATCAGTACCATACACCTATTTGCATTCGTGTATAGCTTTAAATATAATAAATTCTTTCACATCAATTTGCTTCTAAACTTTGTCCCATTCATTCTTGTTAGGGTTCATTGTTAATTCTTAGCATAGATCACTTGGGTATTGTTTGATTTTATTTTTGGTTCTTACTTGTAATTTTGAGATTCAAACTTGGTAAGAGGCAAGAGAGGTGAGGGTAAAAACCATTATTTGTGTGAAACATGAGTGGTATATAGTCTATTTTGATAGAAACACGTGAGGGAGTGATTGTGAGGTAATTTTAATTCATTATTACTTTCTTGAATTACTAACCATGTCAAAGGAAAACACAAAGGGACGTAGTGAATGAAAGGACCAACCCAAACTCATACCATTAGAGGTTGTCCAATCTAAATTCCAAAGGCTATTTTCCATGATTGAATCTTTTAATGAGAAGATGGAGAGACAAGTTGAAAAATTGAAGAGATGAGATAAAAAAGCACTTCAAATTCTAGAAAAACAAAAGAAGAGTCGCAGACTCATGGGAGGTTCCGGCCTTAAGAAGAATATGAGGACTTTGACTCCTACGATGATGAAGATGATGCCCATTCAACAAGAAGGAGATGAGGAGATAAGCTTGATAGCAGCATCAACTCCATCAAAATGAAAATTCCACCATTTAAAGGGAGGAATGATGTTAAAGCATACCTAGAATGGGAGAGAAAAGTGGAGCTCATTTTTCAATGCCAAAACTATAGTGAAGAGAAAAAAGGTAAAACTTGTTATTAAATTCACTAATTATGCTCTTGTTTGGTGGTATCAGATCATGATGACTACAAGAGAGAATGGAGAAAGACCCATTACAATGTGGGAGGAGATGAAAAGGGTAATGAGAAAACAATTTGTGCCAGCCTATTACTATTGGGAGTTGCACCAATAATTGCAATGCCTTACACAAGGATCCATGACCGTTGAAGATTACCATAAGGAGATGGAGATGGAAATGGTTGCCTAAACAATGAACCAAGAAGGGGGTTGAATTTGTTATGAAATAAAAATTTCTTGACTTTAATTGCGGAATAAAATTAAATAGAGTAGGGATGAGAGATATCACACACGAGATTTATAGAGCTTCGGGTATTAACAAACCATACTCCTCTCTCCAATCTCAATTGGGAGTTTTACTAACACACTACGTGTTACAATGGAGTTTTACATGCTCACTCCCAACTATGGTGTTTCTCTCAATGGCTAACACCTAACCCAGAAATTCCCTTGTGTTTTAATGGCTCACACAATAAACCAATTCCTTGTGTTTTATGGCTCACACAATAAACCGTTACAATTGTTTCAATCTTAATCCAATATACCCAAACTCACTTGAGTAATTGATTACAATGAAAACACTCACCAACCTATAATGCTCATAAATTATGAGCAATTAGGTTCTTACAAAGAATAAAGGTTTTGTTGAAAATAATTAATCCACAATGGCTACAACAAGATTAAAGATTCAAAGTAATTGTTGTTCTACTTTTTAGGATTCATAAATGACTTGCATTTATACTTCCTCTGCGAATTATAGCCGTTTGGGTGCATTTAATGCAAAAATAGCCATTGAACCAACTCTTAACTTCGCACCTGACATGTTTCTCTGTCTTCATTCACGGGTGTGACTATATATGTCACGATTGTGACTGTTCTTCCAAGTCATGGTCCAAGTGGTGACTCTGGTCGTGAAGTTCTCTGAAAGAACTTGATGTGTTTGATACTTTCACAAGCATGAATATTCCTCCAAGTGGTGACTCTGGCCTTGAAGCTCTCTGGCAGAACTTGACATGTTATTTCACGAGCGTGTCTATCTTTCACAGGCGTGACTGATTTGATCATTCACGGTTGGTATGATCCTTCATGGCCGTGAACTTTAAATGTTAGAGAGTTGGTGCTAAGCTATATCACGGGCGTGACTTTGCTATTTCTTCTTATTTTGATCTTCAAAAGTTATCTTTCATTCTTGCATCATATTCTATTCAAGATATATCATATTCAAAAAACTTAGAACACAAGCATTGTTAAATACATTATTGTTATTTTATTTGTTAGCATCAAAATGATAGAAATACCCCTTAAGGTTCAACATTCTCCCCCTTTTTAATGGTAATAAATAATCTGGCAATATGTGCTTTTGAGAAGTCTCCCCCTCAAAAAGTGCTTAAGACAAAAATAATATAGTGCAAGAATTGAAAGACGTATAACATGGATCTTTGCTAACTTATTAGGTATATGCAAGTTATATTCAAAGTATATCAAACTTGTTTGCTAACTAGTTAGGTATATGCAAGGTATATGCAAAGTATATCAAACTTGTTTGTTAACTAGTTAGGTTTATGCAAGGTATATTCAAAGTATATCAAAGTTGTTTGCTAACTAGTTAGGTATATACAAGGTATATGTGAGGTATATGTTGTACAACACATTTGCATTTTACTACACATTTGCATATATTGCTAGGTTCTCCCCCTTTTGTCATCAACAAAACAAACCATAAAAAATAAAATGATAATAAGGTAATTATATTAAAAGAAGGAGAATGATAACAAATCTTAAAAACATAAATTAAAAAAAAAACTAGGACTCTAATTAGGCTTCAAGCCTGACAGACCATCTCTAAGGCGTGCTACCTCCGCCTCGAGGCTATCCATACGAGATTCCACGACATCTTTGAGGTTTTCCAATCTCTCATCGATGGAAGCCTACATTAGGTTAAAGCGAGGTGCTAAAAGATAGCAACCTGTTGCGCCAAGCTAGGTGTGGTAGAAGCCGATGATTGACCGACCTCTTACTCAACCTCTGGGGTCGCTGTTTCAACTCGAGCTCATTTTCGTTGCTGGATACCCTGGGGCCCAGCTTTAAAATCATCAGAATCTTGGTCTTTCCAATCAATTTAACCAGCTGGAGTGGTGAAATGGTAATAGACATTATTCTTGTAAATAATGCAAACAGCTGCTCCCATCTTTATGAAAGACTCAACATCTAGCCAATCTCAAGGATGTACTGGAATGAGATTGTAATTGTGCTCATCAAGTTTTAGATACCCGAGCTCAATAGCAAGGTGAGTCACATACCCACCAATCAAGATATCTCCTGATGGCTTTGTTCCAATTAACAAAAGATGATTTGCAAACCATCGAGACAGAGCTACGGTTAGACCTCTTCGTGCCATTTCCAATAGGAAGAGCTCCAATTTTTGGATTGCCCCATTGTTATCTCCTCTAGGAAAGATACTATAGGTAAGAAACCTATGTAAATATTTATGCACAAGGGACCGAAGATGTGTGCTCTTTGTCTTCTTCATATCCCAGTTACATTCCAACCCAAAATGAGTCCATGCCGGATTGGCATAGAATTCCACTTCACTCTCATTGAGAATTCCAACTGAGGAAAGTTTGAAGATAGTGCCAAAATCCTCTGCTGTGAGACTGTTCGGATGCTTATAGAGTTGGAATTTGACTGTTCCGGTGGGAGAGACTTGCAAAGTGCTAAGGAACTTGAGAGTTGGTTCCCCTAGCGTTGGTCAATGAATGTCTACAAATTTCTTAAGGTGACAAACTTGCAATTGTTCTGTCATGCTTGTCTCAAGACTGAGAGTCCTGACAGCACTCCACTCGAAGGAACAAGATGAAAATAGGGGTCTTTTCTTTAGAACAACATATCTTGGATGGCAATGCTCCGGAATGATGTTGAAAAGGTAGTTCGTGTGGTGTCTCGGAGCATGCTTTATTCCTTCATGATAATTCTCCAATGTCTTCCACATACTATATGCAGTAGGGTAGTGTTGGATTCTGCCACATTCTTTAATGGATAGAGAGCTTGCAATGATTGTCATTACCTTTTTGTTTTTGAAGTTTGCTCTACGTTGAGGCTCTGTCCAATCAACTCTTAAAAGAATTTCTTCTTCACCATTAACTCTGCTCCTGGTTGGTAGTGTCCATTCTTTCCGAACGTTCTCCCAAACTTCAATTCCCTCACTATCGAGATATGTCTCCATCTGGAACTTCCAATAAGCGTAGTTTGCTCCATCAAAGTAAGGCTTGACACTTTGGAATCCTTCATTGGCCATTTCTTGATCTTTGCTAGCGCTTTTTAGGCTTTGATGCTAGACAAGCTCTGATACCAATTGTTGCCCAAACAATGAACCAAGAAGGGGATTGAATTTGTTATGAAATAAAAATTTCTTGACTTTAAATGCAGAATAAAATTAAATAGAGTAGGGATGGAGAGATATCACACACGAGATTTATAGAGGTTCGAGTATTAACAAACCCTACTCCTCTCCCCAATCTCAATTGGGAGTTTTACTAACACACTAAGTGTTACAATGGAGTTTTACATGCTCACTCCCAACTATGGTACTTCTCTCAATGGCTAACACCTAACCCAGAAATTCCCTTGTGTTTTAATGGCTCACACAATAAACCAATTCCTTGTGTTTTATGACACATACAATAAATCCTTACAAGTGTTTCAATCTTAACCCAATATACCCAAACTCACTTGAGTAATTGATTACAATGAAAACACTCACCAACCTATAATGCTCATAAATTATGAGCAATTAGGTTTTTACAAAGAATAAAGGTTTTGTTGAAAATAATTAATGCACAATGGCTACAACAAGATTAATGATTCAAAGTAATTGTTGTTCTACTTTTGAGGATTCATAAATGACTTGCATTTATACTTTCTCTGCAAATTATAGCCGTTTGGGTGCATTTAATGCAAAAATAGCCATTGAACCAACTCTTAACTTCGTGCCTGACATGTTTCTCTATCCTCATTCATGGGCGTGACTATATGTGTCACGGTCGTGAATGTTCTTCCAAGTCGTGGTCCAAGTGGTGACTCTAGTCGTAAAGCTCTCTGAAAGAAATTGAAGTGTTTGATCACGGGCGTGACTTTATACTTTCACGGGTATGAATATTCTTCCAAGTCGTGGTCAAAGTGGTGACTCTAGCTGTGAACTTTAAATGTTGGAGAGTGGGCACTAAGCTATATCACGGGAGTGATATAAGTAATTACGGGCATGACATAAGTAGTCACGGGCGTGACTTTGCTATTTCTTCTTATTTTGATATTCAAAAGTTGTCTTTCATTCTTGCATCATATTCTATTCAAGATATATCTTATTCAACAAACTTAGAACACAAGCATTGTTAAATACATTATTGCTATTTTATTTGTTAGCATCAAAATGATGAAAATACCCCTCAAGGTTCAATAGCAATGCGGAGGAGGATTCAGAAGTCAACATGGCACATTTCCTAGGTGGTTTGAACAAAGATATTGCTAAGGTTGTTGAATTACAACACTATATGGACTTTGAAGACATGGTCAATATGGCCATAAAAATTGAAAAGCAACTGAAAAACATGGGGGAAGCAAGGAGTTACATGAATTCCACATCCAAATGGAGTCCAAAATGGCCTAAAAAGGAAGAAAAGGGTAAAGAAAGGTGATTGACCTAAAATACGTAAGGAAAGAAAAATGGGTAAAAGATGATGGGAAATCAAAAATGCCTTGTGCTAAAGATAAACATAGTAAAATTAAATGTTTTAGATGTTTGTGCATGGGGCATATTGCATCTCAATGTCCTAATAAGAAAGCTATGTTATTAAAAGATAATAGTGTAATTCATAGTGAAAGTGAAGAAAATAGTGATAGTGATGGTATGCCTTCCTTAGTGGATGCTAGTGATTGTGATGATAATAATGTACAATATGGTAATGATGTGCATGTTGAATCTTTGGTTGTTAGGAGAGCCTTGAATATGTATGTTAAAGATTAAACTAGTGATCAAAGAGAAAATATTTTTCATACACGTTGCGTAGTCAATGGAAAGGCATGTAGTTTGATTATTAATGGAGGTAGTTTTACTAATATGGATAGTGCAACACTTGTTGAAAAGTTGGGTTTGAATTGTAATGGTTGCATGAATGTGGTGAAATAAGGGTGAATAAACAAGTGATTCTTGCATTTTCTATTGGTAGATATAAGGATGAGGTGTTAAACCTATGCATGCTAGTCATGTTTTACGTGGAAGGACTTGGCAATATGTGGGTGTGTGATTCATAATGGTATAGGAATCAATATTCTTTTATCTTGAATGGACAAAATTACATTATTGCACCTTTATCTCCATTAGAAGTATATGAAGACCAAATGAAAATCCAAAAATCCATTATGGGGAATTCGGGTAGTCAGGCAAGTTCAAGTAAAAGAATTGAGAGAAAATAGGCCTTGAGTGATGGCACAAGAGAGAAAAGTAAGGGGGAACTTGTATGCAAGGGAGAAAGACTTGAGAGGTAATTTTCATACATAAAGGAGTCTTACTGTACTTAGGTACAAGGATAATCTTTTAATTTTGACTAACATTGACCCTTGTTTGCCTAGTATTTTTGTGTCTTTGTTGCAAGAATTTGAGGATGAATTCCCTAAAGAGATTCATAAAGGTCTTCCTCCATTAAGACGTATTGAACATCAAATTGACTTTATTCCCAGGGCTGCCATACCATATGGACCAGCCTATAGAACCAATCCTAAGGAGATAAAAGAGATACAAAGACAAGTTGCAGAGCTTTTTGAGAAGGCCACGTGAAGGAAACCTTGAGTCCATGTGTCATTCTTGTGTTGTTAGTGCTTAAAAAGGATGGATCTTTGAGGATATATGTGGATTGTCGTGTCATTAATAAAATAACAGTAAAGTATAGACATCCTATTCCTAGACTTGATGATATGCTTGATGAATTATGTTGGGCACGTTACTTTTCCAAAATTGATCTTAAAAGTGGTTATTTTCAAGTTAGGATGAAAGTAGGAGATGAATGGAAAACCGTTTTTAAAACTAAACAAGGTTTATATGAGTGGTTGGTAATACCTTTTGGTTTAACTAATGCACTTAGTACTTTCATAAGACTTATGAATCATGTTTTTAGACAATTTATTGGTAAGTTTGTTGAGGTTTATTTTGATGATATGCTTATATACAACGAATATTTTGATGATCGTATTATACATGTTAGGGTTGTATTAGAAGTATTGAGAAAAGAGAAATTTTATGCCAACTTAATAAAGTGCACGTTTGATAGTGAAAAAACTTGTATTTCTTGGATTTGATGTTAGTGCTAAAGGAATTAAGGTAGATGAGGAAAAAGGGAAAGCTATTAGAGATTGGCCAACACCTACTAATGTTAGTGAGGTTAGGAGTTTTCATAGATTGGCTAGTTTCTATAGAAGATTTATTAAAGATTTTAGTTCCATTGCAGCACCTTTAAATGAGTTAGTTAAAAAGGATGTTAAGTTTAAATGGACTTAATCATAGGAAAAGGCATTTAATTTGCTTAAGGATAAACTATGTAGTGCACTTATTTTGTCTTTGTCTGATTTTAACAAAATTTTTAAGCTTGAATGTGATGCCTCAGGAGTTGGCATATGAGCTTTTCTAATGCAAAAAGGGCGACCAATAGCATACATTAGTGAGAAGTTTCATAGAGCTCAATTGAATTATTCCACATATGACAGGGAATTATATACTTTAATAATATCCTTGGATGTGTGGCAACATGATCTTCTTCCTAAAGAGTTTGTCATACATACTAATCATGAGTCCTTAAAGCATTTGAAGTGACAAATAAAACTCAATGAGGGACATGGTAACTGGGTGGAATTTATTGAAACATTCTCATATGTGATAAAATACAAGCAAGGTAAAGATAATATGGTGGCTGATGCATTTTCAAAAAGATATACTTTAATTTCTACTTTAAGTTCTAAATTGTTGGGATTTGAACAAATTAAAGAACTTTATGCCACTGATCTTGATTTTACTAATGTGCATGATGTGTGTGAACAATCTACTTTTCAGAAATTTTATAGGCATAATGGATATTTATTTAAGGATGGAAAACTTTACGTGCCGACATGTTCTTTAAGGGAGCTACTTGTGCATGAAGCTTATAATAGAGTTTAATGGGGCATTTTGGTGTTAACAAGACTTTGGATATGTTGCATGAACACTTTTATTGGCCACATATGCATAAGGATGTTGAAAGAATTTGTGCTAAGTGTGTTGAATGTAAACAAGCTAAATCTAAAGTTATGGATCATGGATTGTATACACCTTTACCTATTCCTAATGCACCTTGGATTGATATTTTATTGATTTTGTATTGGGATTGCCTAGGACTAAGAGAGGTAAAGATGGCATATTTGTTGTAGTTGATAGATTTAGTAAAATGGCTCATTTTATTGCATGTGCTAAAATGAATGATGCAACAAATATAACATATATTTTTTTTAGAGAGGTAGTGCATTTGCATGTTATTCCTAAATCTATTGTTTTTGATAGAGATGCTAAATTCCATAGTCACATTTTAGTCACTGTTGACGTGTTTTGTGGGTTAAACTTGGTATTAAATTGTTATTTTCTACTACTTATCATCCACAAACTGATGGACAAATCAAAGTGCTCAATAGGACTTTAGGTGCTTTATTGCATGCTATTATGGGTAGAAATTTAAAATCATAGGAAAATTGTTTGCCATTGGTTGAGTTTGCTTACAATAGATGGATACATTCTTCTATTGTTTTTCACCTTTTGAACTTATGTATGGTTTTAATCTATTAACTCCATTGGATCTAACACCTTTGCCTTTTAATGAGTTAACTAATTTTGATGGTAAGAAAAAGGCGGATTTTGTGAAAACTATGCATGAGAAAGCAAAACAACACTTGGAAAAGAAGAATGAGTCATATGCACGCGAAACTAACAAGGAGTGTAGAAAAATAGTGTTTGAACCAAGCGATAGGGTGTGGGTGCATATGAGAAATGAGAGATTTCCTCACTAAAGGAAGAATAAACTTGATCCTAGAGGAGATGACCCATTTCACGTACTTGAAAGGATCAATTATAATGCTTACAAGATAGAACTTTCTGGTTCTGTATTATTCAATGTTTCTGACCTTACTCCTTTTGACAATGTAGGAAGAGCAGATTCGAGGATGAATCCTTTTAAAGAAGGGGGGAGGGGAATGATGTAGATCAAATACATGTAAGTCAATCTTGACACAAAGAGAATGATGCACTAGTCATGCCAAATGGGGCGATCACAAGATCAAGGGCTAACAAGTTAATGAAAAAGATAATAAAAAGTGAAATTTCCAACTTTTACGCCCGTGACATAGGTAATCACGGTAGTTAATATCGTGAAATTCAGATTCTGAAACTGAGGAGCTTCACGCTATGACACTATGGTTCACGCTCGTGAAGACCTGTAGGTTTAAATATAGCAGTTTCATATTTCGACAGAAAACTCATGTATTTTCAATCAAAAACCCTAGTCACCAGACTCTAAATATTCCAGAACCAATTCCCCTCATTCTCTTTCAATTTTAGTTGATTAAATGTGAAATTCCCACCATAAACAAAACTAAAATAGATTAAAAACAAGGATTTCAGTATACAATCAAAATGAAAGAGCATTAGAACACGTTCTGAGACTAGAAAACCAATATGTAATTCTTGGGACAGAGGTAAGTAACCCTGGCCATAGTTTCAAACCGACCGATTCTGCGTTCCCAATAAATAGGTACCCGAACCGGAACTGGCTGGTTCCAGTTTATGAACCGATAGTTCGACAGATTTTTTTAATTAATAACACAATAAATAAATACAATTAAAATCATTAATTTGTGTTAATTATAAATTTGTACTATTGATATGTTATAAAAAATGAAAACTTTGAGAAAAATAACTTATTGAATATTAATTTGTAACTTTGTGTAATAACTTAGATTGTTATAACAAAAAAAAAATTTGATTTAGAGAAATTATAAGTTAGAATTCAGAAATGATTATATATATTTGATAAATTAATAAATTATAAAAATCATAATTATGCTAAAAACTTAATTAATTTAATCTTTTTATTTTAAAAAAATAATTTAATTATAAAAGTTTAAATTTATATTGAAAAAATTATAATATTAATAATTGGGTTTGAACTTTTTTTTTTTACCATTAATTAAGTTGTCTACATATCCTCTTAGGATTTAGAGGAATCAAAGTCCACATAGTTCTCTTACCTTTTAAATTTTAATTGTTGACCCATTTTATCTTTTTTTTACTCGAAACCACTAATGCTGGATGTGTCAGTCATTCCTTCGATAATGAAGTTATATTGGTCATCAAATTGATCTTTATTTATTTCTTGTTGTCTTAATACTGCTTTGGTTCAATCATCAATACAAGCTTGAGTTTTTAAGGATTCGAGAGTTAAGCAAGATCGCGTCTCATCCAAAATATTACCTCCCGCACTAAAAACTTGTTCAACCGCAATAGTTGAGACTGGACTTGCAAAAATTTGTTTTGTAACTTAAGAGAGTAACGGATAAGTATTTTAATATTGATTCCACCAATCAATGACTGAAAAATCTTTATTTGACATAATATCACCAAACTCAAATATAGTTGTTAGATAAATATCAAGTTCGGGTGAACCAAATGATGATATTGGTTTTTTATATTTTTGCATTATCAAACAATCACCTCTTCCAATTTTTATTGTTTCACCCGAACTTTAACTAACAGTGCCACTACTACTAGTAGTAGTATAAATATTATAAATCAAACTAAATTCTATAAATAAATTACAAGTTAATTTTTTTATATCATTAATTATAGTTTCAATACTAATATCGTCACCTAAACCTAACAATGAATAATAAATAATCAAATAAGTCTTCTATTTTACATTTAGGATAAAAAAAACACAACATACAAGACTAAACAAAGGAATATATTTAAAATAATTCAAGCATTTATTTTTTATCATACAAATAGAATCATGCAAAACATGATCATTAATATAATCTTGAAATGTATCAACAATATTAATACATTCATACAATAATAAATGACATTTTGGATAATAAACACCACTTAAAATATATGTTGCATCATTAAAAAATTTTAAAAATCTAAAAGTTGTTGACAAACATCCCAATGTTGTGGATATAAATTAGTTTGTAGCACATTATTAGAAATAAATATGCACAATAATTCTTTATATTCTTATGTCTCATTGAGTAATTCATATCTTTAATTCCAACTAGTAGAAACATCTCTCGAAAATCTTTTAGGTTTTTTGCCATTTTCATGACAAAATCGAGCCCATAATTTCATTATTTGTGGATGTGACCATAAAAATGAAATTGTTACTTTAATTGAAGCAATTATACCATTCAAAGATTTTAAATCATCCTGAACATATAAATTTAACATATGACATGCACATATAATATAAAAAAATCTACCTCTAATATTAGATTAGCATAATGCTTGAAGGTTTTGAATTGAGGCAGTATTTGTCACCGCATCATCAAAAGCAATTGAAAAAATTTTATGAACTAAGATATATTCTTCCATAATATTTTTTTATCATTTTAAAAATATTATTGGCAGTATACCAATCATCAAATACTCTTAATGTAATTAATTTTTTTTGTAATTGTCATTCACCATCAATTCAGTGACATGTAACACCCATGTAAGAATACATTTGCCAATGATTACTCTAAATATCACTACAAATACAAACACATTCATTCACAGAAGAAAATATTTTGAGCAATTGTTTTTTATTTATTTTTATATAAATTATATAAAACATGTTTAAGGGTATTTCTAGGTACACGTTTAGCAGATGAATTTTATGCATTTTGACAATAATTAACAAAACCTACTTTTTAACCAAAACTAAAAGATAAATATTCCATACTTATCATATTTGCCAATTCTTTTTTATTTTTTTCATCATTATATTAAAATAATTGAGAAGAAGAAGAAGAAGATGTTGCATACTCGGAATTTTGATTTTTCCTTTTATTTATTCCAAATTGTGCAACGTGTTTATTTTGCAAGTGTCTTCGAAATGTGTCATAACCACCTCCAGCTTTAAATTTGTATGTTTGTGCACAATAATTGTACACTGTAAGACCCCACTTATATATTAGGGATAATCCTCCATATATAAGAAGGATGTCACAAGCTTAACTCGATAAATCTGATTGACTAAGTTTTTCTATCGTTAAATTAAAATAATTCATTTGTTTATATTAGATTTGACTTATCGTTCTAATCATCATTATATATATATATATATATATATATATACACACATCACCATGTCATATATATTTATGGTAGTTGATTAAGTTACATAGTTGATCATTTATGGCATACCAGTCTCACACATGACTGCTTACAATACAATATCAAAATATAAGACATGCTCCTAAACTAAATACATGACATGTCTACCAAAACCCATATGTCTAGTTAAACTCAAAAAGTGATTAGTAATCAACCCTTTAAGTAAGTTTCTTATACATCTTCTAATATGAGCTTGAATTTCCTTCCTGACGAACTTCATTTTCTACTATCTACAGTTCTAATTCCTGCGTGAGAAGAACTCACGCTAAGCTATCTCTAGCTTAGTGATACATATAGGCATTAAGTTTTTTCCAAGAAATTATACAAATGCATGTCTCAAATAAATCATGACACACTTAATTTTATTGCATATTTGTCATATAAAAGAAATAAGTACATCACATAATAGTATAAACATAAAACCTTACTCAATAATTAAATTCTCACTGCCTCATGTAAGTATTTCATGTTTTATTACTTATGTCAATAATAAATTTTCCACATTTCATTCCATAGTCTTTAATTAGTATTAGCCCAAATTTCGTTTCCGAACTCTCTGAATACGTGGTGTGAAATAGGGGCGCTCATAGAGCTTAAGCCACCCTACTCACCATAATCTCGAGTCAAAGGAAATCCTAGAGCTTAAGCCACCCTACTCACCATAATCTCGAGTCAAGGGAAATCCTAGAGCTTAAGCCACCTTGACCGAATAAAATCATGTCATCTATGTGTAATTAGGATCAGGGGCACTCCCACAGCTTAAGCCACCCTGTCCCTAAATCATATCCATATTGGTACCGTAACTTTCCCATAATGGTGCACCATATATCCTATGTCAGTCCTCAGGTAGAGAAATGGACAATTAACACCATTAATTATTTGTTTCTATAACCAATACTCATTTCATATTAACATAATCATATATTCACAATTTATTTCAAAACCATGTAATAGCATGATATTTTATCAAATATTCGCACAATGTTAAGTTCATAGTTAATAATATTTCTATAATTTTAAAACACGTCATAATATATAATTTCATCATTGTGACATGTAATTTATGTCATGCACACACAATCATACATAAGGGCAAACCATAATACATATATGTACAAACCACGATAGTGTTTTTTCTTTCCAAAATATAAACTCAGAGCTTGTTCACTTTTGTTGTTCTTCCTCTTGTTGAGAGCCTAATTTGAAAATATGATAGTTAATAATTTGTTAAAATACTCATTCTTGATATAGTTTAAATAAATTACTATAATTTCTTTTTAAATTGGAACATGACCTCTTAGTGTAATATCCGCTAATTTAGGCCCCGAGTCGCACGTGTTGAGAAGTTGACGCGTTTGACCGATCAGAGTCTAAATTCGGATTTTTACAAAAATTGATCAAAGTAATGGCTAAATTAAATGATAAATTCCTAATTAAGTGATTATAAAGTTTAAAGAAGTTGATTTACGGTAAAGGACTAAATTGCAAAATTTGATAAGTTTTGGGGTCAAATTGCAAATTACCAAAAATTAGAGGATTAATGAGATTAATTGCTAATCAACATATTAATTTTGGACACATTTTGATAGGTTTGGCCGGCCATGATATTTAAAAGAAGAGGATTAATATTGATTAAGTGTAAAATTGGGAGAAAATGGTCAAATGGTGGGTCCCACATGAAGACTTTTTGGGTACCCTATTTAAGGCTTTCTTTTCTTCTTCTTCTTCTCTTCATTTTCTGCCTCCTTCTCTATTCTCTCTACCAGTCACGCCAGCTACATCCATTCCTCCATAGTTCACCTTGATTCTAGAGAGAGAGAGGAAGGGAATAGAAGGGAAAGAGCAAGACAAGGTGATTTTCATAGCTATAACTCCTAAGGAAGCTGAAAAGAACAAGAAAGAGGAAGAAAAATCAAGTTTGGTAGAGAGAGAAAATCTCCAAAGTTGTGATTTGGTGAAGAAAAGTGTAAGGTAATAAGCATCTCTTATTCTTTATCATCTTTTATTAAAGGAAGTCCGAATTTTGATCTCAGCCAAGACTTATATGGAAAGAGAGAGAAACTAGGGTTTTGAGAGAGAAAAAGAGAGCTTGGGGTCTTGAGGAAATTAGATGATAATAATGATTTATGATGTTGTAGGAGTTCCAAATGACAAGGAACAAGCTCTAAGGAGCAAAGGAAAAGAGAAAGCTACCTAGAAGAGTGAAGGAGAAAGATTAAGGTTTGTGCATAACTTAAGGCAATAGCCTATTTTTGTTTGAAATAATGCATGCTGAACATGATTTTAGATAAATGCAATTTCAAGAATGATGATTATGGCATGAAACCATAGGTTTAGACATATATGAATGAGATAATTGTGACATTGAATTAAGGATGCATGTTAGAGAATCTTGTATGATCAAGACATTTACATGTATTAGAAAGTAATAAGTTGAGTAAAAAACCTTAGAAATGCATGAAATAGAATTTGGTATGATTTGGATGATGTTAGAATGAATGAAAAGTGAATATGCAGATTTCCTGTTGAAAGTCACAAGTGTGACTATTGTGTCACGGGCGTGAACTTGAGAGTTCACGGTTGTGACTGATTGTATCACAGTTGTGACTTCTGGGTGGAAATGGTACTATTCATTCCAGAAGCGTTCACGGGTTGGAATCACGGAAGTGAACTTATTCACGGGCGTGAATGAGTAATCACGACCGTGAATGCTTTTGGGTGATTCATTCCAATAGCGTTCATGGCTTGGGATTACGGGCGTGAACTAATTCACGGGCGTGAAATTAGTAATCACGGTCGTGAATGCTCTGTATTTGTAATTATGAATATGGTTATTAAATGAGGAATTCAGGTAAATAAATGAAAGTTATTGTCTAACCAGTGAAATAAGAATGATTGTATAAATAAATAAATATATATATATATATATATATATATATATATATATTGATGTGAGAACATATTATGTTATGATGCAGAAAAATGAGTGTTGATGCAGATGATAAACATGAGAATATTGATGAATCTAGTAAATGAATGAAAAGATGTTATCTAGAATGTATGCGTACGACTATATGTTTACAAAACAAGAAAATTGAGATGTTGATAAATATGTGAATATTGATGTGTTGAAACTTGAGAATTATGATCGATGTGAAAATATAAAGAAGCCCATTACTCTACCTGGGGACTAGAATCAGGATGGATGGCATGTCATTAAGAGGGGGAATGGTATCGTACTATACCTCAACCAATGTGGCTACAGCTTGTGAAAGTGCCATTGGTCTGAGATGCCCAGTCAATGTGGCTTAAGCTTGTGAGAGCGGTACTGACTTGAGAAAGCTCCGATGAGCACATATAAATGAGGACAATGTGGCATAAGCTTGTGTGAGCGCCCTTGATCTGGTTATTCATCTATGATGAAATTATACTCAATCAATGTGGCCTAAGCTTGTGTGAGCGCCATTGATTTGAGAAGCTCTTATGAGCCAGATAGTGGACAGGGTGGCATAAGCTTGTGAGAGCGCTCCTGATCCATAACCCATATCCAGTCAGTCCAAAAATTTAGAGTGATGTGGGCAAGATAATGAGGATATGTTGGAAAATAAAAAGAAAAGAAAAGAATAAGAAAATGATGATGATATGAGATTGAGATGAAATGATAAAGAGATTAACAGAGTAAATTACCATTAAAGATAAATGAAAATAACATTGTCTATATGAGCATGACATTTATACTTGTATGAAATGGGAATATGTTGATAGTCATGCATGCAAACATTTTAATGCACAAAATGATATTTGTTAATGCTTGTTGTATGATATAGTATATTGTCTTATTTATATGCACCACTAAGCTTAGAGCTTAGCGTGCAGTTTAATTTCCACTCAGATATAGAAAGGTAGCTGAAGGCGTTAGATAAAGCAAGTGTGATCCCATACAAGAAAAGCAGTTAAACCTTGAGAAAGTGGGTTACCAATTTTGAAATTTTTGTATTTGGCTTTTATATTAAAGAAATGTTAGAGTTTGTAAATCTTACTTTTAAAAGTTTGTTAAGAATTGCTTTGATGTTAAAATTACTATCTTATGTAAATAAATAGTACTCTGGTTTTTGTATATATACATGAGTGCAAAAAAAAAATATAGTGATTTCAGTAAAAGAAGACGGACATTAGCGCTCCCTCATCCAGGCACGTGCAGTTCGGGTGAGGAGGTGCTACACTTAGGACTATTGGCTCTATAAATTTTTATACACTTATCCAATTTATATGATTCCTATTCCTAATTAAATTTAACATGTAAGACTAAAACATACTAAAATTTCAAAATTTTTGAACCATTACATAATTTTTAGTGCAATTTTAAATATTACTCTGTTTGCTGCCCCTTAGGTAGTTTCTGGGTACCATATTTAAAAATCTATATCTTTCAACGTGTAGCTTTGTTTATTCCTAAACTTTATAGACATTTATATAAGGTAATTTGGAACATTTTTTATTTTTATAACTTTTCCAAATTCTATTTCTAAAACACTAGATAATTTATAACTGGTTCAGCATAGAGTACCAACCCAACCAGTTCAATTGTTTAGGTCATAACTCACCAAATAAATGACATTTTAAGGTGAGCCTTCCACAGAAACTTAGATAAGATATAGAAATAAAACTTTTATACTTTTGACTTTGGAAAATTCGATCTTTAAGAAGCTCAAAAAGGAACACGAATTTACCAGAGTTGTACAGGTATAAGGAAACAGCTCAATCAAAGAATAACTATAATTAATTTTTCTATAACTCAGCTTAATCAAGAGTTATTTATACAAAATTTTATACACACATAAATAACACAGAGATCTAAAACTTTTATATTTTACAAAACCTTATATTCATCTATTAAGCTGATCAAATTAAGCAAAACTTGCAGGTTATTCTATTGGCATATCTCTCTAAACCAGTCTCACTCAAACAATTTTATCTCTTTCTATACCTAAAATAATTTCATGATATTTTATAGAACTATAAACAACATATATATGAACAACTTTCATGTTTTACACTTCTTCAAATTCGATTGATAACTCCCTCAAAACTAGAGTGCAAAAGATTGATACTACACAGTCATAATAACTCTAAAAACACAAGAACAATTGAGAGATGATTACTTACCAAGAAGAAATCTATTTAGAGTGAATTTCTTGCAAATCATGAAGGAGAGGATGAATAAATTAAGGCTGGAGGTTTGAGGAAGAAGAAGAATCGATATAAGATTGGTTTTAATATGGTAATATTTGTCATTAACTCAAATACACTCCCCCTCCCAATATGGTCACATTCGGCCCCCTTATGTTCTTCTCTCTTTTTTTTAACTTATTATTATTATTATTATTATTATTATTATTATTATTATTATTATTATTATTATTATTATTATTATTATTATTATTATTATTATTATTATTATTATTATTATTATTATTATTATGTACTAAATTCCACTAGCTTTTATTAAACTGTAATTTCATTATATGATATGTCTAGCCAAATTAACTTTATCAATCTATATAGTTCATTTTTATTTCTTATTTAGTCATTTACTCAATTTATTTTAATCTCTAATGTCAATCATATAATTTCTATGTATATCACATACTTATTCTAACTAGACTCTAATTAGTGACCATTACATACACAACATCAAATGACCCATCATTTTTTTTGAATTTTCTAGAAATGAATTTGAAAAATGTCGAATTTTAAAATTTTTGTTTCAGATGATGCTTGTTGAACCATGAGGGGTATTTCCGTCATTTTGATGCTAACAAATAAAATAGCAATAATGTATTCAACATACTTGTTTTCTAAGTTTATTAAACAGGGTATGGAACATGATAGCAAGAATGCAGAATGGAAGACTAATCTTAAAAAGACAAAAAAATGAAGAAATAGCATGTTCACGCCCGTGACCTTATATGTCACACCCGTGATGAAGCTAAGCGCCAACTATCCAACATTTAAAGTTCACAGTCATGAAGAATGATAGCAACCATGAATGATCATATCAGTCATGACCGTTAAATAAAGTCATGCCTGTGAAAAAACATGACAAATTCTTCCAGAGAGCTTCACGGCCAGAGTCACTACTTGGACCACGACTAGGAAGGATGTTCACGCCCGTAAAGATATAATGTCACGCCCATGATCATACACTTCAAATCCTTTCAGAATGCTTCAAATCCTTCGAGAATGCTTCACGACCAAAGTCACCACTCAAGTCACGGCTTGAAAGAATAGTCACGACCGTGACACTCATACTTATGACCGTAAAAGAGGAAAGTGAAACATGCCAGGCACAAAAATAAGAGTAGGTGCAACAACTATTTTCACATTAAATGCAATTAAACGACTATAATTCGCCATGGAAGTATAAATGCAAGCCATTTATGAATCCAGAATAAGAGAATAGCTAGTACTTCGAATCAAAATCTTGTTGTAAGCCATTTGTGCATTTGATATTTTCAATACAAATATTTATTCTCTATGAAAATATTTTTGCTCATCATTCTCTGAGCATTATAGATTTGTAAGTGTTTCTCTCTTTAATCAACTACTCAAGTGAGTTTGGGTATTTTGGAGTTAAGTGTAGAACACTTGTAAGGGTTATTTGTGTGAGCCTTTAAAACACAAGGAATTGGTTTATTGTGTAAGCCATTAAAATACAAGGGATTTCCGGGTTAGGTGTGATCCATTGTTAGAAACACCATAGTTGGGAGTGAGCTTGTAAAACTTCATTGTAACACTTATGTGTTAGTGAAACTCCCAATTGAGATTGAGGAGAGGAGTAGGGTTCGTTAACACTTGGACCTCTATAAAAATTCTTGTGTCATATCTATCTATCCCTACTCAACTTAACTTTTCTTTCCGCACTTAAAAGTTAAATTTTTTTTTAATATACAATTCAACCCCCCCTTCTTGGTTCAATATCTAGGCAACAATGTTGCTGCACAGACCCGAACCCAATTATTCATCACCCATATTTCTTTGGCTTTCTTCGGTTGGAATTTCAAACTCATCCTCTTCGTCCGAATTTTCAAATCAACAATATTTCATCAAAAAAATTGCCCCTTCCACTATGGCTTGCCATTATTTATAAATAAAATTTGTGAAAAAAATGGAGAATATTAAAAAAAATGTAAAGAAAGATAATAAAAAAATTGTAGGATTAAGGAAAAATTGAGAATTAGAGAGTGTTGAACCTTGAGGGGTATTTCCGTTATTTTGATGCTAACAAATAAAATAGCAATAATGTATTTAACATACTTATGTTCTAAGTTTATTGAACAGGGTATGGAATATGATGCAAGAATAGAAGACTACTTATGCAAGTCAAAAATGAAGAAATAGCATATTCACGCCCTTGACTATTTATGTCACACCCGTGATGTAGCTTAGTGCCAACTCTCCAACATTTAAAGTTCACAGCCATGAAGAATCATAGCAACCGTGAATGATCATATCAGTCACGCCTGTGAGATAACATGTCAAATTCCTCTAGAGAGCTTCACGGCCAGTCACCACTTGGACTACGGCTTGGAAGGATTTTCATGCCCGTGAAAGAATAAAGTCATGCCCATGATCAAACACTTCAATTCCTTCCAGAATGCTTCACAGTCAAAGTCACCACTTGGACCATGGCTTAGAAAAACATTCAACACCGTGACAAACATATTCACGACCGTGAAGAGGAAAGAGAAACATGTAAAGCACGAAATTAAAAGTTGGTGCAACGACTATTTTAGCATTAAATGCATCCAAAACGGCTATAATTCGCTAAGGAAGTATAAATGCAAGTCATTTATGAATCCAGAACAAGAGTATAGCAATTACTTTGAATCAAAATCTTATTGTAGCCATTTGTGCATTAATTACTTTCAACAAAACTTTAATTCTCTATAAAAATCTATTTGCTCATAATTTCTGAGCATTATAGATTTGTGAGTGTTTCTCTTTGTAATCTACTACTCAAGTGAGTTTGGGTATATGGGTTAAGAGTAAAACACTTGTAAGGGTTATTTGTGTGAGCCATAAAACATAAGGAATTGGTTTATTGTGTGAGCCATTAAAACACAAGGGATTTCTGGGTTAGGTGTGATCCATTAATAGAAACACCATAGTTGGGAGTGAGCTTGTAAAACTCCATTGTAACACTTAGTGTGTTAGTGAAACTCCCAATTGAGATTGGGGAGAGGAGTAGGATTTGTTAATACCCGAACCTCTATAAATTCCTTGTGTGATATCTTCTCATCCCTACTCTATTTAACTTTTTATTCCGCACTTAAAAGTTAAGAATTTTTAATATCCAATTCAACCCCCCTTCTTGGTTCATTATCTGGGCAACATAGAGAATTAAAAAATTGTAGAAAAAATTGAGATTATGTAGATGTATAATTAGAAAGAAATTAAAGAGAAGCAAAAATTGAAAGTGTAATTAGAGAGAAATTAGAAATATATGTAGAGAGAATTTAGATTGAATTGTAGAGAAATTGAGAATGAAATTGTGTAAGAAACTATGAAATGAATAATATTGAAATGAAATTGGTATTTATAGAGAAAAAATTTTAAATTACAATAATATTCCTAAAATATAGTTGTTATTTTTCTGTTATAAGAGGTATTTTTGTCTTTTCATTCTATAAAAAAATGGTAATATTACCGTTAGAACCAAAACCGCAACCCAAACTACTGGTTCCAGTTCATAGAGGAAGGGTTCGGACTGGACCCTTTTCCAATTGGGCCATGGTCCAGGCTGGGCCCGGAATAGGCTATCGGGCTGGTTAAACGGACCGATCCAGTATGGATGGGACCGAGCCAGTTCAATGGGCTGACCCGGCCAGTGGCCAGGCCTAGAGGTAAGAATCACGTTCCCTTGTGTTATTTGATCCAATTCAATTAATTGTTAATAGGGGAATGATGTTTAAGGGTTTAAGATAGGTTTACATATCGTTTATGGTATATATAGATGGAATGTCAGTATAGAATATTGATATGGTCTCTGATTTTGTGTTAGGCACCAAAATAGTGAGTGGAGAATTCCACTAGAGGCAGTAGACGTCAGATAGTTGAGTTTTAGGTTCCAAGTAATGAGGTTTGTACATATATGCATTTTAATTTGCATTATTAGTTTGTTGTGTGTTTATGTGATGTAAATTATGGTACTAATTGACATGCAATAATAAGTAAGAGTTGCTGGAATATGGATTATGACATGCTAAATTCAAAATGCATGATGAATGTGAGAAATAAGGATTATTGATGATATGGTACTGATGAATAAGGCATGGAGCCTAGTTAATTGATGAAGTGTGAATATATGCATGTTTATAATTGTTTTATTGTTAAATATATGGAAAAGTGTTAATATGAGTGGCTAGCATTGGTTACCCTTAGAACCCAATACATATTGTGTGTGAAATTGGCTTAAAACAGTGTTGAAATTATGTTACAGTCTGATGTGTCATGCCTGTGAAGTCAATCTTCATGCCCATGAATATATGAATACAGTATGATCATGCCCATCAATGATCTTAGAACCAATCACGGGTAGATAATCCGTGATAGAAGGTTTCACGCTCGTGAATGCTCTGTATCCATAAATCATTAAGTAAATGATATCATTGAGTTATGTATATATGATTTACACACACATGCTTGGCATGAATAATTGAGATACGATACAATATGATTACATATGTTTTGAGCAATGATTATGCACTCGGTGCTCTACATTACAAAATGATATGTGATGATTAAGTGAAACTATGAAATGTGACATAAATGATACTAATAATCAGAATATATTTAAATATGCACATTGTCTATTCAATGGCTAGCCAGGATAGGTGTCATGTCATTTAGGGGGTTATGGTACCGTAGTATGTTATTATTGTTATGTTAATTGTGGTAGTTTAAGCTCGGGTAAGAGCACTCCTAATTATTTAAGGATAAGGTGGCTGAAACTCGAGTAAGAACTCTCTTGTACCCATAGCATGTAGATATTATTACTCATTAGGGTGGCTTAAGCTCGAATAAGAGCGCTTTTGATTTGAGATGTAAAATTTGCAATATAGACAAATACAGATAGTGAACAAGGTGGCTTAAACTCAGATAAAAACAGTATTATTTTACAACCCGCATCCACGTAGTTCGGGTTTGGAGCATTGGTAACATAGTTTATAAAAATTGTAAAGAGATCATTGTAACATGATTATACATAAATCATGAATCAGAATATAGTTGTATCCTGAAAAAAATGTATAAATCTGTAATCAAATATATGAAACCAAGAGCTAGAAAATTGAAATTTATGATAAAAGTATATGATGATATAGAAATGTTATTAATGAAATGTATTATAATTATGATGATATGGATTCATTTGTGCAATATATGCAATGATTGTATTGAAATAAATTCAATTTTAGAATGATTGAGCTATTATGTGGATATTATTGTACATGAGAATGTGATCAAGCATAATGGTACGTTTCAGATTATAAATGCTATGTTAATATGTGAATGCATACTAGAATTTCAATATTTATATGTACAACTAAGCTTTTAGTAGGTTAGTGTGTGAGTTTCCTTGCACACAGATTTGGAGCTGTTAAATTGCTAAGTTTACAGGAAGAAAAGATCAAATCAGTTAGAAAAACTATAGGATTTAGTATCCAAGATAACCTTTAGCATCTCAAGTCTAAGGATACTTGCATCATTGCTGTGATGAGACTATCACTGATATTGAATAGATACCATGTGATTATCTCATAATAGGTAATCCAATTTACTTAACTATTATAAGAAGTATCCACATGTTAACTCTAAACATCTCATGTCTTCAACTTATAAGATCAGCTGTTTGACCTAGTCAAAGATTATAACATATGCTAGTGTATCCGGATTAATAATATTTCATCTTGTTAATCTTATGACTATGGATAATTTAGATATAAACACAAGTGCATATTATAGGAATCTCACCATCATGATTTCCTTCATGTTGTGTTATATACAAAGGACTTCATTAAACGGTCAAAATCATATTCATATATGTATGAACACCAATATAATGAAAATGACTTTTATTAATAGTACATCAAAAACCTAAGGTGATTGTCTTTAGGGAACCTCTCTAACAGCTATAATGAAGGTAAGTTCCTTTTGATGTCATCTCCTTGCATTTTTTCCTCATCTTCAAAGTACCTTGCATTACAAATGTTACCTTTACCATGTTGGAGCTACAGAGCAATTTAGATATCTCATATTGCTTGGTGTGAACTTGCTCATTTAATACCTCCCTTAGATGATACATAATGGAATTCGCATCCATGTTTCATGCTACTTTTGAACTCGAAAGACATAGAGGTGAGCATAAGGCAACCCACCAACTCACTATCATCCAAATGCTTCTTATATGCCATCTATTTATCAACAAATGCATCATCAACAGGAGGAAAGGGAAGCGGCTCTTACAAGACATACATTATCCTTTTGGTTCTGAAAACTATTCTTAAATTTCTTATCCAATCATAGAAGTTCGGTCCAGTCAATTTGTTGGATTCAATAATTTAGCATAGGTTCACGTTTAATGACATGATTCTGGCAACCTAGATATAAAGAAAGATCATGTTAGAGAATGTACTATATGCATGATTATTAAGTCTTTAATAAACATGCATTATAACTCCCACTATTTTATTATGAACATGTAGCCCTCACTGTGAATCCAAGAAAATTTGTTGGAAACTCTCCTATTGTGTCAGTATCCAACATCACTAAGAATGACCTAGGGTGTGCCCAACAAGCCACCCTAAGTCAATTGGTAGGTATCTCATACTAATTGCATCATATCATGCAACTACTGAATTATTGGGATATCAACTCTTGATATGTGTACATCTCATATACACTTATCCAATACTGCCTCTAATTTACATTGACCTTGGTTGTACCCAACAAGCCAATGTAATTAGTTAAAGTTTGCCCATTAATCATGAAATCATATTTTGATGGTTTGAACATATTCTTGTAGAGCGAACTTAGGTTTTCTTAACAATTCAAACTCTAAAAAAACTCTATGTCGCGGTCACACTTCATCTTTTCTTATTGAGTTTTGAGGTCGCGCTTGATGTCTATTTCTCAAAGGATTTTTGGCTTTAATCATGCAGCAGTCACACTCATGGTGTAGTGATCATGAAGTTTGAAGGTCCGAATCCCTCTTAAAACCCTTATGAAAACTGGGACACATGGCATGATCTAGTGGAGAAACTTTCTAACGGTTAAATGATTATGAATCTTGTGGTTGTGCCTAGATGTAGCGGTCGTGAACCCTCTTATTGTGGGACATTTCGTAGTCACTGATACTCTTTGGAAATCAATGTGCATTTTGTCGTAGTTTTCTAGTAGTCGCACTTTTAGCCCCGCAATCACAATTTTCCTATTGTGGACACTATCGCGGTCAATCCTTTGATGTACATTTTGGCCTTATTTTCAAAGACATGGTGCGGCCACAAGATTATTATTGTGGGCACTATTTCTTTGTTTCAACCATAATTTTTGAGACTTTTTTAATATTTCAAAATTTGATTAAGTATATAGAGTCCTATTAACTTAAAAATTTACATACTGTCAAAACAATACTAAACAAAGACACTCCATTTAATTTGAATGTTAAAATCAAAATATATATCAGTCACTCTAAAATCAACAGAAATTTTGTAAAAAAAACTGTGGATATTTTAGCATGATAAATATATTCAATTTTGTATCCAATAATTTATTCACTTTAATATCTAATTTTTCAAAAAAAAATTGCAGATGAATTTCATTAATTATGTGAAATTAAATTAAAAGAATTTTACATTAGTATGAACGGTTTTACTTGAATCAATTTGTTGATTTGTTTTTTACTTTTTGACTTGGTATAACTCCACTAAACCTTTGGTTTCTCTTCCCTTAACCCCATTCTACATTTCTATTTGTGTTCTTTGTTCCTTGGTCTAAACTCTAAACCAAACACAATGTATCACGTGCCCACTTTAAATAAAATACTTATTTACATTTTTTCATCACTTTAAAGTCATCAATAATAAAATTTTTAGAAAAATTCAGTCTATCATATCATATATACATTAATTCAATCAAATAGTAATATGTATTTAGAGAAATTTACACCAACTAATATTAATAGAACAATTAAATACATATCACTTTCTTATTAGATTTGTCTACATATGACATAATAAGCTAAGTCTATCAAAAAAAATTTCATGATAAAATCTAAATCAAAAGTTTTAACAATTTCCTTTTTAATATGAACAGTAAGCTATTTATAAGATCCTACTTTTTATTTTTCTATTGAAAATGTAGTTGGTAAACTTTAAATAATTTTATAAGTTTAAAAGACCTAATTTTTTAGAAATTTTAATGATACATGTTTGTAATTTAAGATAAATGAAAGTGTAAGTAAAAATTTAATAAAATTTGGGTAACTGTATGTCACTTTAATATTATTATTTATTTACTTCTATTTTATAATAGAGGGGTCAAATATTAAAAATCCATGAAAAATATTTTTTATAATATATATATATATATATATATATATATATATATATATATAATTTAAAATTTTGGGAGAATCATGGCACTTCGATGCTCTCAGTGAAGTTCCACCTTGAAGTCAGGCCTGAAGTACCAATCGGATCCCATTTTTAATTCAGTACAGTTAGAATCCTATATTTATAACTCATTGGTCCCACTAACCAAACTGCTGAGCTGCATTCAGTTTATAATGAGAGACCTACTTCAAATATTAATCCCTCTTCAATTCACATTAAAATTTAACAACTTAAAAAATTACAACATGATTACACGTAAGCCAAACTTGCAACGTAACTTAGATAATTCAACAATTCAAAGTCCAAGAGTCCAACGAACAATAAGTATCAATTCGATAATCCACATCTGAAAAATAAAAAAACAAAAAATAAAAAAAATAATACTAATAAGCTTAACTTTGAAGCAACACAAAAATGGGATTAATTCACAAATAATGCGTAAAAATAAAATATTTTCCAAAATAATATTTTTTTTAAATTATTTAGACTATTTTTTTCCACTGCAACACAATCTTGTCTTTCCAAATTTATTTTTTTATCCTTTCTCAATTTCCTTTTAATCTCTCAACTTTTTATTTCTTTCAAGAAAATTTTTAATCTTGGAAGTTAATATCTATGGCTCTAATACCATTCAAGCGTTTATATTCTATATCAAGAGCTATTCAAGGATCTTTTATTTTTTTAATATTATTAATTTTAAGATTACTGGATTACTGGCTTCCTTATGCTTCTCATACTTGTTCAATTAATGGAAGCCACCAACAAACTCCAAAAATTTTCTGTTTTTGAGAATAATTCTCAAATTCACTCTATCTTAGAATTAATTCTTCTAAATGCTTAGAAAACTTTTTTAAAGACTCATTCAGAGATTTAGGATGTAGATAATCATTGTTCTTCAAAATAACTTGTAAAATCACCAAGCCTCCCTAGGCAGTAAAATTTATTGCACTCAAGTTGTCGATCTAAGAATCTCGTAAGTTTTATATTTAACATTTGTACTTTAATTATTTTTTTCATCCTTTAAATGACACATCCCCTTAACTTTGTTTTTTTTTTTTATGAATTCCACTATTAAAAATATTAATACATGTCATTAAAAGGTAAAATACAAGCCTATTTAGACAATGCAACCACGTTATAATTTACATTAATTTTTAATCTTCATACAGCATCATTAATAGGAAACATATTCTCTTTGAACTCAGAACTAAGAAACTAGCAATATCAATAATAATATAAAAGAAAATTGCTCTGGAAACAATATATTGAAATTAAATATCGAATAATTACATAATTAATAACAATAAACAAATATGATTACAACCGTCACGTATCAAACCTGCTTATATATTTATTCCCAAGACACGCCAAGCCACCTCAACTTCATTATATAAAAACCAACTTATAATATTCTGATAGAAATGAAAGAAATTTGATCAAATCATCTCGCAATGTGCACCTATATACACATACTGATACAACAGCATGGATGGAGAAGAGCAGGAATAACTCCTCTTCCATGGAATTCTCACTGCGACGTATCAACAGCCTGCACATTTGTATTGTTTGAGTCCCCCTTTCCGTTCAGCATAGATTTATCCCTCATAGACTTATGGCAGCCTGGCGTCCCTCTAGCAGCAACTCTGCCATGCCTGGCTGCCTGAGCCCCAGCGCCTTCCCCTGCTTCAACCAAATTAAGAATGCATGAATAGCATGAACAAAAAGCCTCAGTAGGCCAGCATGGTTTTAGCACGCATTCAGATTAAACAATGCCTTGTATAACAGGAACTTAGAAAAGGAAACAGCAAAATATCCATACATGTTGACTTCACACAAGGTCAGTGAACTTATTTCTCAGATTCAATGCTCAAACAATTTTACCAAAAAAATCACTGATTTTTATTTCAACGAGGTCAATATCATTTTGGTAGTTTCACACAGGAATATGATAATAATGTAAAATTGTTTCAAATATTATCAACAACTACAACATATGATATAATTAATTTCAACAAATAAAAAATTGTAGCTAAAATGTCTGAACAAAACAAAGGCAATAGTGCCTTATCGTAACAAAATCAAAGTTGAGTGACAATTTGAAGTTCAATGCCATATTGAAATTTACATATGTCACCACTATGGGACCAGGAAAAATGAAATTAAAAACAGAATTCAGAACAAAATCAGAGACATTGAGAGAACTAACCACTATTAGGCAGTGACAACCTCTTCTTTGCTTGTTTATCTGGCGGGGTCAATCTCTCTTTCGGATTGCTGTGAGATCTTTGAACAATGCCAGGTTTTGAATTGGCCTCTTCAGCCAGATCTTCAAGAACTAGCTTTGGCTTTGGCTTTGCAAAATGAGTACCGGATGCCTCTAACATCCAAGCTGACTTGCTCGGAGAACTACTGCCATCTGAATGGGATGGACCTGTTTTCTGACTTGAGAAGTTCAATCGAACAGTTGAAATAGCTGGTTTCTTGTTATAAGGCTTTAACTGAGTTTCTATGCCATTCCCCTCAGCTGTTCCATTTTCACGAATCATCACCCCATCTTTCAGATTTATGTCAAGAAACCGATTCTCCCATGGACGGACAGCCATCCATCTCTCCAACCAGTTCCATCCCCAACTGCTTTTATCTGGTTCAAACCCAGCAGGTACAGCCTGCTGCCTTGTTCCTGCCTGCCACTGTACAAACAGGAATCAATCAAAACTATTTATCATTTCATATAGAAAATAAAAAACCCTTGAAAGATGACTCTATGATATATCCAGTGCACCTTAATAAGAAACCATGCCACAGGACGACAGTAAATAACTATACACTGGACCTCATTTTTCCCCTTATTTTCCTGGTAGGAGGAAGACTCAGAAGAGCTAGCGTCTCGTAAAGCTCTATCATTGTCACCCCATTTACAGTAAGCAACACTAATCACAATGAACGACCGAAAGATATGCAGAAACAACCAACCAGACTTGCATATAAACACAAAGAACAATATATAAATCTAGCAGTGGAAGTAGTAGCACTAGTAGTAGTAGTAAGCTCTATCATTGTCATCCCACTGTTACAGTAAGCAACACTAATCGCTATAATAAACAGACAGATATACACAAAAAAACCCATCACACTCACATATGAGCACACAGAACACAATATCAATCAAGTAGGAGCAACAGTAGTGATCACAATTACATATGAACACAGAACGCTACAAATCAAGTAGTAGTAATCACATTTAAATATGAACACACACAACTGTTACGTTCCTGGATCAGGATCGTGCCACCAGGCAATTGGATTCATCAAAAAGGAACTCAGACTGTTATGAGATTTAAGTCTAATAATCTACCCTACAAATCTTCCTAATTATATGTAAATATGTATTAGGAATTATTCCTTATTTTGTTTCCTGTTTAGTTTATATACAAACTTGTATATAAACTTGTACTCATTCATAGTTAAATATACAACAATTTCATAGTGAAATATACAACAATTCTCTCCAATTTCTATTGTTTTACATGGTATCAGAGTTTGGGCTTCAGTGAAACCCTATCTGAAAAACGATTTGAGAGTTTTTGCCTAGTGAGCATCTCTCTACCAAAGTTAGGTCCCCTTTGTGAGCGATCCTTCTTCTCCCCACTTGGAAGGAGCGCCACCCTCAATTCGGCCACTTCTCGGAATCCGGTTGCCAGAAGTGTAGCGCGTTAGTATCACACGCAGCCTCTAGTTTTTGCCCTTTCTTCACGCCAGTGCGTGAGGCCGTATAAAGAGGACCCACTTTCACCGATTTCTTCTCAAGTAATCATCTTGGTCTTGTGGTTGCTCTGGTGATGTCTATTTTCCCGTCAGGAACGTCATTCTTCCTTTGCCTTCTCTATATAGTTGATTTGCGAAACTTTTTTATTTTTCTGGTTGGTTGGGAATTGTTTTATGATTGACTGAGTATTGTTGATCCTATTTAAGTGTGTGCCTTTGGCTTAAAAATAAACTTATTTGCTAGTGTTTACAATGAAGGTTGAACCGAATAATGTGGCTATGCCTAGTATTATTCTCATTGTGTCTAAAATCACAGAACAAAAATTAAATGGAACTAATTATTTAAACTAAAGTAAGACTGTCCGCTTGTATTTTTGGAATATATTTATGGACAACCATTTAACTGAAAACCCGCTTATTGATGACACCCGTAATGAATAGCTAAGGGTTGATGCTCAGTTATTCTTACAAATCCGTAATTCTCTTTAGACTGAGTATGTCAGTCATGTTTCTCATTGTGAGTTTGTAAAAGAATTAATAGAATATTTGGCTTTTCTACTCTCTAGTAAGGAAATATTTCCTAGATTTTATATGTTTGCAAGGCATTCTATCGAGCTGAAAAACAGGATCAGCCTCTTCAGACTTATTTCACGAATCTCAAATGCACTTATGAAGAATTAAATGTTTTGTTATCTTTCAGTACTGATATCAAAGATAAACAAACTCAATGTGAACAAATAGTTATTATGAGTTTTTTGGTTGGTCTTAATCCTCAATTTGATTGTGCTAATTTGCAGATTTAGTCTAATCTTGAGATTACCTCTCTAAAAGAGATCTTCATTAGGATCCTTCGTACATATACTAGTTCTCATGTCACATCTATACAATAGTTTAGTGCATTTATCAGTCAGAATAATGAATCAACCGGCCGGTCTCATTCTCAGAATAGTAGCTGAGGTAGCAGTAATAATGGACGTAATGTTGTAACTCAAAACACTAGAAGAGTAGAATGTTACTATTGTGATGAAACAGGTCATACATAAAGGACTTGCCAGAAATTGCTAAAGAGAAATTAGAAGTCTTGTAGATCTCAATCGACCCATGTTGTAACTATGAGTAAGTGCTCTTTGTCAATTTTCAAATCAGACAATTACAATCTCTACAAATGAGCATGCAAAATTTACCCAGTATCAAGAGGCGTTAAAGAACTCATTTTCGTCCATCACTACCCTTACTAAGACAAGTAAAATCAATACATATTTTCTCTTTTCTTTCTCCTCTCAATGGGTCATTGATTCCGGTGCACAGACATATGACAGATAATTCTAGTCCCTAGTCCACTTTTCAATCACACGTGTTTCCTTCTCCAATCACCTTAGCAAATGGTTTTACTTCTATCTTTGGCTCTAGCACTGTTAATCTCACACCAACACTGGCTTTGTCATCTATATTGAGTTTACTAAAATTTTATTTCAATTTAATATTCGTTAGTAAACTCACTCGTGCTCTTAATTGTTGTATCTCTTTTTTTTTCTAATCATTGCCTATTTTAGGATCTTATGACGAAGATATTATTGATAAAGACAAGAATAAAAAATTTTATAGATCTTGGATTCCCAAGTACCCCAAACCATTGCCTATTCCAACACTTTATCTCCTTTTGAAGCTCATGTCGGGTGGAACATCCATCATTACCTTTGTTGAAGAAGTTATGTCCTCAGTTCCATGATGTCTTTTTTAGATTGTGAGTTTTGTAAGTTTGCAAAACATCATCGTTTATCATCTGTTTCTTGAGTCATAAAAGGGACCATATCCTATTGTCTCTAAGACTGATTTCAGATATTTTGTTACCTTTGTAGATTATCTCTCATATGACTTGGTTTTACTTAATGAAATCTCATTATGAGTTATTTTCATATTTTCTATCTTTTGTGCTGAAATAAGAACCCATTTTGATAAATCTATAAAACATTGAGAAGTGATAATGTCAAATAATATTTTTCTGATTCTTTTCAAACCTATATGGCTCAGAATGGGTTCTTTATCAATCATTTTGTGTTGATACTCCATCTCAAAATGGGATAATGAAAAGAAAAATAGATATCTTGAAACCATCTGGGCTATTTTATTTCAAACGCATGTTCCTAAACAATTTTGGGCTGATGTTTCTACAGCTTGTTTTTTGATTAATCGAATTTCATCTACTGTTCTCAATGGTCAAATTCCTTGTAAGATTTTGTTTCCTAATAACTATTGTGTTTCCAATTAAACCTCGTATCTTTTGATGTTCTTATTTTTTGTTCATGATGTTCATCAACAAGTTTTCAAATTGGACCCCAAGTCATTAAAGTGTCTTTCTAGGATATTATTGTCTTCAAAAAGGGTATAGGTGTTTTTCTCCTCTTCAAAACAAGTATCTTATGTCGGCGGATGTTACATTCCATGAACATCTTTCTTTCTTTACCGATCCATCTACACTTCCACGTCCACAAAAAGATAATGATCCTTAGTATATCATATTACCTGTCCAGACTCAAGTGTTCCAACACCACCATCGCTGTCTCAACCAAAACCATTTATTACTCAAGTCTAGTCTTGAAGACCCAACCCTCCTGTGACAACTCCTACACCAGTCTCCTCTTCATCATTTGATCCAATGCCCAGTAACATTGATTTGCCTATTGCCCTTCGGAAAGGTAAATGTCAATACACCTATCCCATTTCCTCTTATGTCACCTATGATAGTTTGTCTTCTGTTTCTTGTTCGTTTGTTGTTTCACTTGATTCTATAGGGATTCTCAAGCCTGTTCACCAAACATTATCTCATCATGGAGTGATTCGATGCTTGAGAAAATGAATGCTTCAACTGAAAATGGAACTTGGGATCTAGTTGGTTTATGTACTAGCAAAAACGAAATTGGATGCAAGTGGGTCTTTGCAGTAAAATTTAATTTTGATGGATCAATGGCTTGTCTTAAGACTCGCTTGATGGCTAAAGGCTATGCACAGACATATGGAATAGACTATTCTGATACTCTCTCTCCTGTGGCAAAATTGACTTCAATTTGATTGTTTATTTCTTTAGCAACTATATATGATTGGTCACTTTACCAACTTGATCATGGTTTTAAATGTTGCGGCCATTGTATAACGGCGATATTTTTTTGAATTAAAAATGATCATAACGGCGTTCTGTAATGGGTAACAGTGTGAAATAACCAATGAATGCGTTACTAATAGTCCTCCATATTTAAGCTCCCCAAACCCAATTGACAACGCTCATCAATAACACCATAACAAATTCAAATTTGTTAAAGATAATTGGAAACCTAACAGAAACTGACCTGGTTTTTACTGTGTAAGAGATATGGCTTCTGACTACTGATTCACACCTGAAATTATTGGGTTTGTAGCTAGTGGTCGTGATTCAGGAAGAGCAGCTTGTCGACAGTCATGGTGTTGAAATTGGCATCACCATTCTTAGTCAGTATTGTGATTTTTCTGTTCTTTTTCCTCTTGATCTATTGATTTTCTTGTATTTTGGTTTTCGACGAGTTTGAGCTAAAAGTTGAATAGCTGATTTTCTGTTCTTAGTTTCGAGTGAGTTTGAGAGAGAAGTTGAGAAGAAAGCAGAAATTGTGCAATGCGCACCAATGAGGAGAAGGGCCCTTATTTGGTATTAAATATTTAATTAATATGTAATTTTTCCTTCTTTTTTTTTCTATCAGGTTGGGCTATCCTACCGCAAGCATAAATGAAAGCCAAAAAAATTCAATTTATTGAGATTGGGCTTTTTCTTTGCCTTCTTTGTTCAAGAATGAATTTCATTAAAAAAAAAAAGGAATGAAATAGGCATACAAAAAATTAAAAATTTGGGAGTTCAATATTTGTAATTAATGGTCTTGTCCTTTGTAAATTATCGATATTTTTGAAATATTAAGTGTTCAAATCATGATAAAAATTTTCAATTGTAAATTCTTTAAATCAATTAAATGTGAATGCATTTAATTTCTACATGAATTTTATGAAAAAAAAATATTTGTAAAAAAATTCTCATATTTAGTTATTAACTATTATATTTTATATAAATAAATTCATATAAAAAATGTATATAGTCTAATTGAGTATAATTAATAAGTTATATTTAAACAAAAGATGCAATTTTGTCAATTATTTGACATGAGTTAAGTTAATTTCAAAAAATTATACATATTAATATTTAAATAAATTTTTATTTGAATTAATATAAAATACTCATTTTGGTAGTAGTATATTAAATGATATAATATACTGAACAATGTTTTGTAATAGCTAAAATACTTATGTAATAAAAACTTACATTTTTAAACTAAATCCATTTTACTTTTGAATTTATGTCAATTAGATAATTATATTTCTTAATTGTAGTGAATTTTCTTTAAAATACATTTATTCCATGAGCTCGCAATTTTTACAAAACAAAAAAAACGCATCATGACAGTCCATTACAACTATTTATGTCATTATAGACTCGTTTACGTTACATGCGACTGTATCCGTGATCACGGCCATTACCACGATTTAAATCCATGAGCACAAAAAAAATTTCCTGCATGGAGATCTTCCGGATTAGGTTTAATGGGCAACCACCTGGATTTGTTGCTCAAGGAGAGTCTGTCGTCTTCGAAAATTATTGTATGGGCTAAAACAAAGTCTTCAAGCTTGGTTTGGAAAATTCAGTCAAGCAGTAATGTTTTGGAACGAGGAAGAGCAAATCTGATCATACTATTTTCTATAAGAAAACCACTTTTGGTATCATTCTATGTTACAACCTGAACTCCCATAAGTCTAAAGTCGCACTCACACACTTAACGGGCTTACACATACAAGTTGTCACGCACCGCAAGAGGTTCAACCACAATCCTCCACCATATTCTAGTAGTGTGTAGATTGTTCTAGAATTTTCTAGAACATTATAGATATGTGTAGAGTATTTGAAATAATTCTTGATTTGTGTAGAATTGAGTAGAATAATATAGAAGATGAATGTACACCATTAGATCAAATTGATCTTAGTCGTCCATTGAGGAGGCGGAGACCTATAAATACCTTTAGGATGTTCATTTGTAACAATGGAGAAGAAATCAAGAAGTAATCCAAGAAATCCAAGAATTCTATGCAATTCAAGCTTTCTTAAGCATTCTCCAAGTTCACTTTTCTTTAAGTGTTTTTAAGCATCTTTACTCACTTGCTAGTTACATCTAGCATTTGTAGGAGAAGCTGACTAGCATTCAAGCGAGAGAAATTTGCTAGTGTCGCGCGGTCGTTGTTAAGAAAAGACCAAGCCCGTGACAGTTGGTATCAGAGCCTACGGTTCGAGCAAAAGATGGCAGGATCAAGTGAGATCACAAAGGTAACAACCAATGAAAGCAACCAAACCAAAAGGCGGAGATCAACGTCAAGGGATGTCTTGGCGGTCATGAATGCAATGCTTGCAAAAGTGGAGCTTGCTATCATCGAAGGGCAAGAAAGGTTCGAAGAGGCAGACCAACGCATCAAGGAGCTTGAGAAGGAGAAAGATGAGCTCCAAGGTGAGATGCAAAGTGTCGTGAACATTGTTGTGACAATATGCCAAGACCAAGTGAGGGCCTTGGAAGAAACCCTTTGAGCTGAGATTATGAATCTCAAAGAAGAGCTTGCAAGGGTAATAGCCGAACTTGTTGAGACAATGGAGGACCTAACCCTTTGCAAAAAGGTTGTTGCTCAAAGTGGAAGTGTTGCCAATCCTATAGTCATCACCGCTCCTTCAAAGGTGGATGTTCTTAGGCCAAAAGCATATAATGGCTCAAGGAATACGAAGAAAATTGACAACTTCTTGTGGAGCTTGGAGCAGTACTTCAAGGCACTTAACCTTCATGAGGGAAAGAAGGTTGATCATGCCTCACTCTACCTTGTTAATACCGCAATGGTATGGTGGAGAAGGAGGTGTAGTGACATCGAGAAAGGAACTTGCATCATTGATACATGGGATGAGTTCAAGAAGAAACTCAAAAGGCAATTTTATGCCGAGAATGCCGAACATGAAGCAAGAGCCAAGCTCAGACGACTTAATCAAAAAGGAAGCATACGAGACTACGTGAAGGAGTTTTCCAAAGTGCTCTTGGAGATCCCCCGACTATCCTGACAAGGAAGCACTTTTTCCTTTATAGATGGCGTACAACATTGAACCAAGCTAGAGATCGAAAGACGTGGTGCACAAGATCTCGCCACCGCAATTTCCATTGTCGAATCTCTAATAGAGTTTAAGAAGAATGATAAGCCTAAGTCCAACAAGGACAAGGGTGGCAAAGGAAAGAGTGAGGGAGACTACCACCAAAGCAAAGAGAACTCCCACAAGTATGACAAGGGCAAGAGCATCAAGGATGACAAGGACGGAAATAGGCCAACTATCCAATGTTTCTTGAGATGGGCCACATAAGGCAAGGGAATGTCCAAAAAAAGCCAAGCTTTCTGCCCTAGTCGAAGAGAGGGATGAGCAACAACGATGTGAGGATACGAGGGTGGGATCCCTACAACTCCTTAATGCCATCAAGGCCAATTCAAGCTTTCTTAAACATTCTCTAAGTTCTCCACTTTTCTGTAAGTGTTCTTAAGCATCTTTACTTGCTATTTACATCTAGCATTCGCAGGAGAGACTGACTAGCATTCAAGTGAGAAAAGTTTGCTATTGCCGCACGGTCGTTAGTAAGAAAAGACCAAGCCCGTGACAAAGTCCAGATGATACACCATGCCCATAAGTAAGAGGGCTCCATGTTCCACAAAAAAGAATTTCCAATAATGGCAAGTACCTTTTACACAGTTGGTAAATTAGGAAAGATTGGTTTTTTAAGAATAAAATTCTATAATCAAGGATAGATTTGATTATTTCCAAATCTGATTATTTCCTTGATTGTGGAGATTCCAGATTTGATTATTTGATTATTTCCTTTATTATAAGGATTCTAGGGTATTCGTTTTGCTATAAATATGTACCATATTTTCCGTCAATAATAAGAAAAAGTATTCCAGTAATTTCTTCTTCTTCATACTGTTTTCCTACATGGTATCAGAGCTCTAGGTTTGGCCATGGATGACAGAGCCACTATGGTCGACTCCAGGTCGGCATCTTCTGAAGGAAGCAGCGCCATGATGCCGCCAGAAGAAAAAGGAAACCCAACAGCTGTTCCTCTACCTGAAAACTCCTTACAAATCACCATTCATAAGTTGAATGGCAAAAATTACCTTGAATGGTCCTAGTCCGTGAGGTTAGTAATAGACGGCAAAGGGAAATTAGGTTATTTGAATGGTGAAGTAAAACCGCCATCCATGGATGATCCTAGGCAATGGCGGTTGGAGAACTCAATGGTACCAACCTAGTTGATCAACTCTATGGAACCATGTAAACCCTTCAAGTTTCTTCCAACAGCACGCGATTTGTGGGATGCCATTAAGGAAACATATTCAGATCTGGATAATCATTCACAAAATTGAACTCTAGACTGTGGAAAATGCAGCAGGGAGATCGTGAAGTACTGTGTATTATAATGATATGATGGCTGTCTGGCAGGAGCTGGATGTATTTGAAGAAGAATGGGAAAGCTCGGGTGATAGTGCCCAGTACAAGAAGCAAATAGAAAGAAGTAGGGTATTTGTTTTTTTGACAGGTTTGAATAAAGAACTTGATGAAGTTTGAGGACGCATATCGGGGAGGAAACCATTTCCTTCCATACGGGAAGTATTCTCTGAAGTACGCAGGGAAGAAGCTCAATGACAAGTGATGTTGAAAAATGATTATGGTGCAAAACTAATGAGTGAAGGGTCTGCACTTGTAGCCCAAAGTGTTGATATTGAATATACACGTGGAGGAAAGACTAAACCCTGGTGTGACTACTGTCGGAAGCCATGGCATACCCGTGAAACCTGTTGGAAGTTACATGGCAAACCTGCAAATGGAAAGAAGAAACCGAGTAGTGATAACAAGCCCGAGGGAGATGCTCAAGCATTTCAAGTGAGTAATTCAGGTTTAGGGCAACAGTCTCTTCCCTTCACAAAGGAACAGTTAGAGCATTTATGTAAAATGTTTCAATCTAGTTCTCTGGGAAATTCTTTTATTTCATCTTGTTCTATTGCTCAATCAGGTATTTCCTCCATTGCAACCATTGTTTTTTCAAAGTTTCCTAGCTCCTGGATATTAGATTCAGGAGCTACTAACCATATGACCGGCACTTCGCAATTTTTTTCCACATACTCACCTTGTGCAGGAAATCAAAAAGTTAAAATTGCAAATGGTTCCTTTGCCACCATTGCAGGAAAATGGATAGTGTCAATTTCTCCATCACTAAACCTTAAAAATGTTCTTTATGTTCCCAATTTATCGTACAATCTTTTGTCAGTCAATAAATTAACATTTGATTATAATTGTTGTGTTAATTTTGTGCCTTCTCACTGTGCATTTCAGGATTTAACCTCGAGGGAGACAATTGGGGTTGTTAAGCAAAATGATGGTCTCTACTTTTTTGATGATGGATTAACCTATGAAAAGCAAGATCGGAAGACTTGTTTTAACTCTGTCTTAGTAATAGTGCGATTTTGTTATGGCATTATAGTTTGGGACATCCTAGTTTTCAATATTTTAAACATTTGTTCCCAAAGTTACTTATGAATAAAAATCAGTTTATTTTTCAATGTGAATATTGTGAATTAGCAAAACATCATCGTACAGTTTTTCCTTCACAACCTTATAAAAAATCAGAACCATTTACCATGATTCATAGTGATATTTGGGATTCTTCAAGAGTGTCAACTTTGTCTAGAAAACGTTGGTTTATTACTTTTATTGATGATCATAGTAGAGTCACATGAGTTTTTTTCTAAAAGATAAATCTAATGCTGGAAATGTATTTAAAGATTTTTATCACATGATTCGAACACAATTTCAGATTTAGATTAAGATTTTTAGAAGCAATAATGGCAAAGAATTTTTCAACAATGTATTTAGGAAATTTTTTACTAAAAAAGGAATTATTCACCAAAGCTCGTATAGTAATACACCTCAACAAAATGGAGCAGCTGAAAGAAAAAACAAACATCTTCTTGAAATGGTTAGGGCTATGGTGTTTACAACTAAAGTGCCTAAATATCTTTGGGGGGGAAGCCATTTTAACAACCACTTATTTGATTAACAGACTTCCTACACGAATTTTGGATTTCAAAACACCTATCAAAATTTTCACTGAAAGTTTTCTACACTCGACTAATAACTGATATTCCCTTAAAAATTTTCGGTAGTGTGGCATTTGTTCATAATCACGATCCACAAAAGTCAAAATTTGATCCAAGGTCTTATAAATGCATCTTTGTTGGTTATCTCACTAATCAAAAAGGTTACAAGTGTTTTGATCCAATTTCAAGAAAATTATTTGTCCATGGATGTCACATTTTTTGAAGGAACTTATTATAACTCCTATCTTCAGGGGGAGAGTAATATTAGTGAAGATGGTTTTTTAGATAGTTCTGATTTAACTGTTGATTTTCTTGATGATGTTTCTCACGATCAATCACTAGGTCAGATAATTCCATCTCAAAATAATACTAACAAAGTGACAGAAATAGATGGGAAATGATATAAAGTTCTTGTTTATTCAAAGGAATATCTAGCACAAAAAAGGCAGACCACAATTCCGCTGGTACACCAAGAGTTTAATCAAAGGTTGAATCTTGAAGTTCACAATGATTCTTCTGAAGTACCGGAAAATATTACTTCAGGTAACTTTAAGTCTAATTCTTCCCATCCAACTGATGATCTCCCCATTGCTCTTAGAAAAGGTGTAAGATCTTGCACAAAGCATCTTTTGTCCAATTTTGTGTCTTATAACAATATTTCTCCTTCTTATCTTGCCTTTATTTCCCAAATATCTAGTGTTTTTATTCCTAACAATGTTCAGGAAGCTCTAAAGGTTCCCGAGTGGAGAGAAGTTATTTTTGAGGAGATGAGAGCCCTAGAGAAGAATGCTATTTGGGAAAAGGTGGATTTAACAAATGGAAAAGCAGTGGTTGGATGTAAGTGGATGTTTATCCTGAAGTATAATGCAGACGGATCCTTGGAAAGATACAAGGCACGATTGATAGCTAAAGGCTACACTCAGACCTATGGAGTAGACTATTCGGAGGCTTTTTCTCCGGTAGCCAAGTTGAATATAGTTCGGGTCCTTTTATCTTTTGCAGCGAATCTTAACTGGCCACTGAATCAACTTGATGTAAAAAATGCTTTTTTGAATGGGGACTTGGAGGAAGAGGTTTACATGGAACCTCCACCTGGTTTTACTGAAGGATTTGGAGGTAAGGTGTGCCAACTAAAAAAATCTTTATATGGACTCAAACAGTCCCTAGAGCTTGGTTTGAAAGATTCACTAAGTATGTTAAAGGGCAAGGGTACAATCAAGGGCAAGGGTACAGTCAAGGGCAATCTGAACATACTTTGTTCACAAAAAGATCTACTAAAAATAAGATCTCAGTTTTGATCGTGTATGTTGATGACATAATCTTGACTGGAGATGATTTAGAGGAATTAAAAAGATTGAAGAGATGCCTACGGAGTTTGAAATTAAGAATTTGGGTCAGCTAAGATATTTTCTTGGGATGGAGGTGGCGAGATCGAAGAAGGGTATTGTAGTTTCACAAAGAAAATATATACTTGATCTTTTAACAGAGACCTGAATGAGTGAGTGTAAGCCTTCAAATACTCCATTAGAAGTCAATGTCAATCTTGGTGAATTTAAAGATGGAGTCCCTATATATAAAGGAAGATATCAAAGATTGGTTGGAAAACTGATTTATCTATCTCACACGCATCCTAATATTGCATTTGTAGTAAGTTTGGTAAGCCAATATATGCACTCACCGTATGAAGAACACCTTGAGGTTGTATATAGGATTTTTCGATATCTTAAAGGTACACCAGGAAAATGTCTCTTTTTCAAGAAAAATGAGAAGAGAGGAATTGAAGTGTATACGGATGCAGACTGGGCTGGCTCCAAAACTAATAGGAGGTCAACTTTAGGATATTGTACTTTCCTATGGAGTAATCTAATTACTTGGAGAAGTAAAAAGCAGAGTGTAGTTGCAAGAAGTAGTGCCGAAGCTGAGTTCAGGTCAATGGCTCAAGGAGTATGTAAAGTTTTGTGGTTAAAGAGAGTTTTAGAAGATCTTGATAGATCAGTTAACTTGCCTATGAGACTATTTTGTGACAATAAAGCAGCTATTAGTATTGCTCACAATTCAGTCCTTCATGACAAAACAAAACATGTTGAAATTGATAGACACTTTATAAAAGAGAAACTAGAAGAAGGGATAATTTGCTCTCCATTTGTTCCTACCACACAAGAAGTTGCAAATATTTTGACCAAGGGCTTACTAAGACAACCTTTTGAAGTTCAAGTTAGCAAGTTGGACATGATCAATATCTTTGCACCCACTTGACAGGGAGTGTTGGTAAATTAGGAAAGATTGGTTTTTTAAGAATAAAATCCTATAATCAAGAATAGATTTGATTATATTTCAAATTTGATTATTTCCTTGATTGTACAGATTCCAGATTTGATTATTTCCTTTGTTATAAGGATTCTAGGGTTTTCCTTCTATAAATATGTACCCTATTTTCTGTCAATAATAAGAAAAAGTATTCCAGTAATTTCTTCTTCTTCATACTGTTTTTCTACATACACTTGTAAACTACCAACTCCCCATAAAGTTGGTCGATGTAGGATCATAATATACCCCCTCTCATCTACAGCCGACATTCACGGCGGCTCATCACCCAATGGCAGCTTTTTCCACATCATGGGTTCCTCTCCTGGGTCGCCTTCCATAGAGTGAACTAGCTCTGATACCAATTGTTACAACCTGAACTCCCATAAATCCAAAATCATACACACACACTTAGCGAATTTACCCATACAAGCGCAGAGGTTACACCAGACCCATATGTAAGAAGGTTACATGTTCCACCAAAATGAATTCTCAATAGTCGCGGGTACCTTCCACACTTATAAACTAACTCCTTGTATAGTTGGTCGATGTGAGGTCGTAACAATTGGTATTAGAGTGGATTGCAATGAAGAAGAAGGTAGTCGAACAGAATATGGTGCCCAGGGTTGATGTGATCAAAGAATGCTTAGGAAATCTCAGACGAGCAGTAGACAGACTTCCAACCAAGCTAGAACAATTTTTGAAGATACAGAAAGAGTCTTCAAGGATTGGGTCAATGTCGAACAAAGGGAAGGAGAAGGAAGGTAAAGGCCCATCTCCAGAACAGAGAGCCACGACACCAGTGTTCGGACAATCCATGGCAGCGCAGACAGGATTTGCAGCTTGCGAGCCCAATCCGGAAAGGAAATACCAAAAACTCACCTTACCTGAGTTTGACAGTGATAATCCCAATGGTTGGTTTCTCAAGGACAAAAGGTTTTTGACCTGTGGAAATACTATGATAATGAATGGCTTAAGGTGGCAGTAGTGGCATTCGAAGGGGATGCTCTAATTTGGTATCGGTGGGAATTCCTTTTGGTGGAATATGAGATCTTCTTACTTATGGGCCTGGTATACCCTTTGGGCTTGTATGAGCAAACCCGCTAAATGTGTGGATGCGACTTTGAACTTGTAGGAGTTCATGTCGTAACATTCTATTTGTTGTATATGTAGATAATATTGTTATTACTGGGAGTGACATGCAAGGAATCCCATCATTAAATCCTTCTTGCAAAGCCAGTTGATTACTTTTTGGGAAGTGAGGTGTCAAGGTGTAAAAAAAGCATTTTCCTGTCTCAAAGAAATATGTTTTGGATTTGTTAGAAAAAACTGGAAAACTGAAAGTCAAAATGATCCTGAACAATATAGAAGATTAGTTGGGAAGTTGAATTATCTCACAATGACCCATCCCGATATTGCTTTAGTTAGTACTGTAAATCAATTCATGTCCTCTCCTATAGTACATCATTGGGCAGTCTTAGAACAAATCTTATATTACTTGAAAGGAGCTCTTGGATGGGAGATATTGTATCAAAAGCATGGTCACAATAATATTGCTTCAAACCCAATTTTTCATGGACAAACTAAACATATTAAGATAGATTGTCATTTCGTTCGTGAAAAAATTCAACAAAACTTAAACTCTACAGCCTATATGAAGACTGGAGAGTAGTTGAGAGATATCTTTACAAAAACTCTTAATGAAGTTCGAGTTTCTTATATTTGTAACACGTTGGACATGATTGACATCTATGCTCCAGCTTAAGGGGAGTGTTACAAGATTTAAGCCTAATAATCTGCCCTACAGATCTTCCTAATTATATGTAAATATGTATTAGGAATTATTCCTTGATTTGTTTCCTATTTAGTCTATACAAACTTGTATATATACATGTACTCATTCATGTGAAATATACAACAATTCTCTCCAATTTCTATTTTATGGATTGAATTCTGCCTCTTTAAATAGAGGTCACAAGCCTAGAAATATATATTAAAAATAGGTATTCTCTTCAAACTAGGAAAGTATGAATTCCTTCTATATCTAATTAGGAAATATTAAAATAGGAACACTTCAGGAATAAACACTAATTCTGCCTTATTTAAATCTCACTAATTCTGCTTTAATAAAATCCTGAAGTAATTCTGCCCAAATTAAATCCCACTGATTCTGCTTTTAATAAAATCCTAAAGATCCATAACAAGAACACTACACAAATCATGTAGTAGTAGTAGTAGCTACAACGCCTCCATATGAACACAGCGAGTAGAAGTAGTAGTAGTAATCCCACTTAAATACGAACGCACAAAACTCTAAACAAATCAAGCAGTAGTAGTAATCACTTCATACTTAGATATAAACACCAGCATAGTATACAAATCAAGTAATGCAGTAACATTATGCGGTAATCACACTTACATATGAACACACAAAAGACTGTACAAATATAGTAGTAGGGATTTTACATCTTTTACAACCCAAAATGATAAAAACTGATTTTAATTGTACGTGAATACAAATTTTCAATCTAAATTCTGATTTATAAAGATCCAGCAAATTTTGTGCAAGATTGTAACAAGAACAGTGAAAAATACAAAATGCTGCTCCATGCGAATAAAACAAGAAATTAACATAATTTCACCTGATGAGCCAAAGCATATGCCATAGCTCTCTCGCGCTTAGCTGCAGCCTCCTGCCTCTTTAGCAACTTGGCTTGAATTTCTTCAACAGATCCCACACTGTCACACCACCCTTCCTGTATCATTTGAGGTGATATGGAGAACTTAGAAGATAGAAGTAAAAGGAAAACAAGAAAACAAGAAAGAAAATTCCACTTTTGGAATTCAGTTGAGAGTTATTAGGTTAGTCATGGTAAGATGGGGGTTGACTACCTAACCCACTATTTTTTTCATATTATTCTGAAATTTGATATTGTATACCTCTATCTCTCGAACTCGAGCCTCAGTTGCAACCTGTTGCTGAAGTTTCTGTTGAGCAGTTTGACTTTCTAAAGCTAAACGAACACGCCTTGCCCGCACACGAGCTTGAACTCTCACCAAAGCTTGCATACAGCGAAGAGTTATAGCAGCTTGCTTTCTCACTGCATGGCCCCTTACAAGAGCTTGGAGTCTCACTAATCCTTTTAAAGCTCGTAAAGCTCTTCTAGCCTGACATATTATCAATACTGAATTGTTGACAAAATGTTTTTTTGTTGAATGTACTTAAATATATTGTGAACAAAAGTCTTTGAATCAGGAAAAAAAATGAGGCAGATAATAAACATTTGGTACTGACCCACTGACAAATTGCATAAAGAAGATGAAGTAAATTACAAGTAGAGAGTCATATCAAGAACTAGTTCTCCTCCTGGAACAAGGCGTTGGATAGAAACAAATAAGAACAAGCAGTTTAATGATCCCGTGCAATTATAAATTCTGAAGTTCAGCTTTTAATCATCTTATGCGCAGTTCAAATAATGCAAGGGGAAAAATTGTAACTTACTCCTTGATCTTTATGAGTTATTTCAGAGTGGAAACTTCACCCAAAAAAAAATTATTGGAATTGAAATATGGGGAGGGGGATGAATTGCACTTGACTCACTTCATGGTTTATTTCAAAGTGGAAACTTCATAAAAGCTATTGGAACTGCACGTTCAGAATTATCTTTCAACCTTCTTTTATTTCGTTTGATAAAATTGCCTTTAGAGTTTTATTTACTCATAATAAGCTTTAGTTTAATATATGGCTTGTGTGAAATAATTGCGTAACATAAATAAATGATAAAGAGATTTCAGACCTAAGGCTGAAATTTCCTGTAATATCATTAGCATACAATTGTTTTTATGTGTAAAAATTGAACCCATAAACTCATTCCACTCCATGAGATCAAAACTTTTCTTTGAACACCTCATTTTAAGGATTTTCTGGTGTAATGGATAAGAACCGAAGAAAATTTCACCTATTTTCTATTAATCTATTTCTGATGTTTGGTTTCTGTTTTCCTATTTTGAGAAATTAGGCCATTGAAGAAATAGGAAGAAAGCACTTCATTTTAGTTCAGTTTTTGCAACCTGTTTTTCTGTTTCAAGACACTAAGAAGCCAAAACAAGTATAATTTGATAGAGAGATATTTTCAAATTATCTATATTAAAGAAGCACAGTGGCTTTTTGTAGCACAAGCCTGCAATTGCAGAATCGACACTGTAATGCTTGAAAATGTAGGGTTTGATTTGATATTATGATAAGCCTCCAATATGAATAGAGAGGGCAGAGTTAGAGTAAGGGTCGTTGTAAGTAGGTTGTTGTGAGGGTTGATTCTAGAATATTCAAAGGCTGGGTTGTCAGGGGGTAATATAGAGATTGTGTTTAGAGTTTGTTATATAGGGATAAGTGGATTATTCTGAGCACTTTGTAAAAGTCCTAGTGACTATGGGAGAATGCAAGCCTCTCGAATGCTTGTAAATTTCCAATTTTTAGTTCAATTCCAATATTCTCTTTTGATTCCTAGTTGTGTTCTTGTTGGTTCATATCAATTGGTATCCGAGCAGGTGATCCATGGAGAAAGAGATGTGTAAACAAAAATTGGAAACTATATTGGACATCATTGAAGCTAAGTTGTTCAATCTAAAACATTCGGTGGAAATGTTCTCATCAAAGTTGGACCAATTTCTGGAACGGTATGGGAAGTTGTTCAAAGTGGAGACACATCAGAGGTAGAGAAAGGGACAACCGCACTTATCCTCACACCGACAAAAGCGATGGACACTGGAATCCTAGTTTCTAATATAACGCTTGATCGGTCGCTATCATGTCCAATCCTTAAGCTGAGAAAGTCTCAAAGTACTCAAAAACCCGAAATGGATCATATGTTCCAATTCCATCAAAAGAGGGCAAGCGTGGTCTTCAAGATTCACCCAATCGCAAAGGCCATGCATGGATTCACACATTCAATTTTGGCAAGTGCGATGATTGTTCCAAAGGAGCGGTCGCTGTTTTCATCCACGATCTGGGATGCGGCTCTCCATTGATTTGTGTCATTTTACATCGCACTATCCAGTACAAACATCTAAAAAGGTTATTCCAAGCTACTAGTCCGTATTGTCTCCCACTTCAGGATATTTACAAGATTGGTGCTACCAAGGGTTTTGATCATGCGAAGGGCATTCAGTTTTATGGGGGATAGGGTATCATTAGAGCTCAAAAAGCCACTAGGTTGTGGATTAGCTATCACACAAAACGATATCAAGTAAGAGTCAAAGATGCTTGTTTCCATGAATGAAATTTCAAACATGGAATTTTTGAGCAAAGTTGAGACTGTGTTGGGTCAAGCTGTAGATTTGGCCCAACAATCAGAAAAGAAGTTGAGTCCAGTCTAAGTTTCTATAAAGGTATTAGGTCACCAATGGGGAATATCGTTCCACAAATCAAAAGGCCAGCACATCCTCATGAATCCCTTGTTGGTGGACACCAATGGGCAAGTAATCTGGAATTAAGAGTACCGATGTTATTCTTGAGATTGGTTCTTGTTGTGTATGACTCGTATATATAATAAGTTGATGGATACTGGAATGGAGTGTAACAATAGAGCACTAGTGAGGAGCGGAGTGACAGCATCAATCCCGGGGGGTTTCTTGGTTAATTATAAGGTTGTTGCCACTATGGTACGGTACAGGGGTTATTAAGTAAAATATATATATATTGTAACCCTAAGTTTTACAGATTAATAAGACAACCTAGCTGCTCAGCTCCCGATGACGTAGGCACATTGCCAAACCTTATTAAATCTCTATGTTCTTTAATTTTTTTTATTCTTCTTATTGTTTCATTATTTCTCAACAACTTGTATCAAGTAGTGCTGTTGAGACGGCTCTAAGCTCTAGTGCGAAATTCAAAGTAGGAAAGTTTGATGAAACTGGTAATTTCATATTGTGGCAAACACGAGTAAGAGATCTGTTGGCGCAGCAAGAAATCTTGAAGGCGTTGCACAAGAAGAAACCAGAAGAAATGGACAAAATTGTTTGGGAAGAATTGCAGCTGCAGGCAACATGAACAATACAGTTATGTCTAGCAGACGAGATTATGCACCAAGTCATGGATTTGAAGTCTCCAAGAGAGGTATGGAAGAAATTTGTGGATCGGTATATGTCCAGATCATTCACGAACAAGTATCTAAAGCAAAGGCTATACGAGCTGAAGATGCAAGATGGTTTAGATTTGGCACAACACATCAATATCTTCAATCAGATAGTCACGGATTTGGTGAGGGTTGATGTGAAGATTGAGGACAAAGATAAAGCAATGACATTGTTGTATTTTTTACCATCTTTCTACGAACACATACTGACGACCCTTACATATGGGAAAGAAACAATTAATTTGAAAAAGATTACTGCAACATTGTTGGCACACAGCCAGCGAAAACATAATGCAGGTGATAGCTCTCAAGGTGAAGGTCCGTATGTGAAGGGAAATCAGGAACGTGGTAGGAAACAGAGTAAGGAAGGTTCTACAAAGAAAAAGTCCAGATCAAAATCAAAAGGTAGAAAATCAGTTTTGAGCTATAAGTGCAAGAAGTACAAAAATATTTAAAGGGATTGTCCAAACAAGAAGGCATAGAATGATGACAAGAGGAATGATGGCTTATCAAAGTCTACAAATGTGGCACAGAATGAAACTCAAACTGCAGTGACGAAAATATATTTTTTGTTTCATCAAGTCAGTTTGCAGATGCATGGATTCTTAATTCAAGGTGCTCCTATCACATTACACCCAACAATGAGTGGTTTACTTCATACAACAAAGGAAATTTGGTTGTGTTTATTTAGGTGATGACAAACCTTGTACTGTTGCTGGTATAGAGCAATCAAAATTTAAATGCATGATGGTATTGTTAGAAACTTATGTGATGTTAGGCATATTCTAGAATATAAAAAGAATCTAATCTCCTTAGGCACCTTATAGTGTAATGGTTACTTATAAAAGTGATGGAGATAGCACCATTAGACTAAGGATGCACTGACTGTGAGGAAAGGGATGAATATTGCAGGAAACATCTATAAACTGTTAGGGAATATAGTTATAGTTGGAGTTGCATCTGTTGAGTCAAATGATGATAGAATAAAATTGTGACACATGCGTTTAGGTCATTTTAGTGAACGTAGGATGACTGAATTACATACAAGAAGTCTGTTAAAGGGTGTTAAAAGTTGCAATTATGTAAGTTTGAGTGCTTGGAAAACAGTCTAAGAGTTAGATTCACGACCGGTAAGCACAAAACTGAGAAAATTCTTGATTATGTGCATTCTGATGTATGGAGGCCGATTAGAGAATTATCATTTGGTGGATCTCAATATTTTGTTACTTTTACTGACGATTTTTCTAGAAAAGTTTGGGCATATTTCTTGAAATAAAAATATGAAGTTTTTGGTCAGTTCAAGCAATGGAAAGCAGAGGTGGAAAACCAGGCAGGCAAAAAGATCAAATATTTGAAATCTAACAATTGTACACAGTAGATTCAAGGTATCAGAAATTTTGTGAGGAGCATGGTATTCAGAGGTATTTTTCAATTTTCAAAACGTCACAACAAAATCGTGTTGTAGAGAGGATGAACAGATCCATTATTGAAAGGGCAAGGTGCTTGAAGCTGAATTCAGGGCTTCCCAAGTGTTTCTGGGCAAAGGCTGAGTATGGCATGCTATCTCATCAATAGATCACCGTGAGCATCATTGGGAGGAAAAGTTGCAGATGAGGTACGGACAAGTAATCCAGTTAACTTAAAAAAATTGAAAATATTTGGTTGTCCTGCTTATGTTCACATATCCAATGATAAAAGATCTAAACTTGATCCAAAGTCAAACAAGTGTATTTTCATAGGCTATGTGAAAGGTGTAAAAGGATACAATTTCTGGGTTTCGGTGACAAAGAAGATGGTGATCAATAGGGATACAGTATTTAATGAGTAAACTGTGTTGTAGCATAATATTGACAAGGATGTGCCAACAGTAAAGGATAACTCTAGTTCAAAAGTGGTGCAGGTGCACTTAGAATAGCAAGTTCAAGACAATGAAGGGCTGAAAGTTCTAATTCAAGGCCTAGAAGTCCTAATCTAGGTGAAGAGTAGATTTACAGTGTAGCCAAAGACAGAAAGAGAGACACCATTAAATCTCCAAACAAGTTTGGGTTTGAAGACTTAACTTTTTTTGCTCTTCTCACGAGTACCTTTCAGGAGGCTATGACTAATCAGGAGAAAGATGTATAGGTGCTATGGTGGAGGAGATGACGTTTTGCATATAAGAATCAGACTCGGGAGCTTGCTCAACTTCCTGAAGGAAAGAAGGCTATATGATGCAAATGGGTGAACAAGAGGAAACCAACAGTATCAAAAAAAGAAAAGGAAAAGTTCAAAGCTCGATTAGTAGCAAAAAGGTATTCATAGCACAACAGATTGATTATGATGAAACTTTTTCTTCTATGATTAGACATACTTCCATCAGGGTATTGTTAGATTTGGTAGCCAGTTAGGATATGTACTTAGAGCATATGGATGTGAAGACTGCATTTTTTCATGATGATCTTGAGGAGCATATTTATATGGAGCAGAAGGGGATTGATTATAATGGATTTGTACTATTATCATTTGACTCGGTAAAGTTATGTTGAAAAGGTGTTAGACATATTTGGTATGAGCAATGCAAAGCCAGTGAATACTCGATTGGCAAATCATTTCAAGCTTTTATTAAATCAGTGCCCAAAGTCAGATATGGAAATTGAAGATATAATTAATATGCAAGTGCAATTGACTATTTAATGTTTGCAATAGTTTGTACCAGGCCTGATTTGGCTCATGCAATTAGCCAAATCAGCAAGTTTATGTCGAAACCAAGTAGGCAACATTGGGAAGCAATCAAATGGATTTTCAAGTATTTGAATGACACAATAGGCTATGGCATTATGTTTGGCAATCAATAGGGTGATTCTTCAGTTGTGGGGTATGCCGATTCAGACTATACCGGTGATTTGGACAACAAAATGTCTACAACGAGATATGTATTTACTCTTGCATGTGGGTCTATGTTGGAAATCATCAATTTAGTCTATGGTGGCATTATCTACAACTGAAGCTGAATATATGGCAGTAGTTGAAGTTGCTAAAGAGGCTTTGTGGCTTATAGGGCTAGTAAAGGAACTGGGTATTGAGCAAGGTGCAATTCAGTCATATTTTTATAGTCAAAGTGTCATCTATTTGGCAAAGAACCAGGTGTACCATGCTAGGACTAAGCATATTGACGTGAGATTTCATAAGATCAGAGAGTTGATTGCATCTGATCAGATATTATTACTCAAGATTCATACTTCTGAAAATGCAACTGATATATTGACCAAGCCAATTACTATTAACAAGCTCAAGCACTGGTTGGACATGTTAAATGTTTCTAGATGCTAGAAAAGCATGTTTAACCCCAACCCATTTGGTGTGTGAGAAACTTCAGGTTCATCTCTCAAGGGGTTTGATGATATTCGCCAAGGTGGAGATTGTAGGGTACAATATAGGAGTAATTATTTAAAATAGTGTCGTACAACTAATATATATATGTTATATGTATTGAATCCTAAGTCCTATAGATTAATAAAAAAAACCTAGTCACTCTATTCCCGAGGACGTAGGCACATTGCAAAACCTCATTAAATCTCTGTGTTTTGATTTCTTTTATTCTTCTTGCTGTTTTGTTATTTCTCAACAGTTCTGGTACCAGAAATCTCACCAAGCTTCTAGAAGCCGGAAACAAGGTTATTGTTGTTGAGCTTGATTCCTGCATGGTTTTCGAACTTTGGCATCATTCTTCCAATCGATTAAAAAGAGAATTGGTGATGAGACTTGCTACACAACCAGGTGAACATCGTATTGTCATCTATCTGTGGATACACAGCTCTACGCTAGAGTCTCCCACATTCTCAAAGTCAGAAAGAATAATTTCAGACCTCCACCAAAAGTGGATTCATCTGAAGTTGAGGCCAGGAATAAAGAATGGGATGGATTTATACAAATTGGTTTCATTTGAAAGAACATGACTATTGGGTCGATTTTTTGGATGAAAAGCATCTTATCGTTGCTGGAAACAAACTACAAGGATATTCAGGCGCTTTAGGCTTCTCAAAATGGTTCATCTGAAGATGTTGATACTGAAATGGATATTTTCGGATATGGAGATTATAAAGAAAATCAAAGCATGGACTTGGAGGATATAATAGACGATAAGCAGCCCGGTACTAGAGAACACAAGTACAAAGGATTTATTTGTGGTGAGGAAGCATTAAGAATATACCCTACAAATCCATATTGCTTGTGTTGTCCTATTCGCAGAGGACATTTGAACATTTCACAACAATGCCCCATCCACCAGGTGCTCAAAGACCTACAAGTGATATGGGATTGGATTTTGATAGAAAAACTGTGTATCCTTCTCTAAAAGAAACATGTATGTTGCCATCCTTGTTTTGCCAGAAACATTTGACAATCACGAAATAAAAGCAATGGTATCTAGAGTGCTACGAGATTTGCATTTTAGTTCAGCAGTAGTCAACCAGGAAGGGCTTGCTGCTGTTTTTGGGAATGGGTTACCAATAGCATGTCTTGTAAATATTGGTGCCCAAGTGACGACTCTACTTTGTGTTGAGAATGGAGTTGTTCTACCTAATACAAAAAAGACTTTGTCGTGGGGTAAAGAGGATATATCAAGATGCCTACTCTCGACCCAAAAGCATCATCAAACATGGCCCCAAATTCAAATTGACATTGTTTACTACAAACATAACATTAACAATGAAGATGTCAATGAAAGCATCACTATAGCATGAAAGTTACAGCCTACCATAACCATTAATGCAGCCACCACCACCATTACAATAATCTAAAACTACTTAACTGTAACCTAACACCAGCACATTATCACATCCAAAACAAAAATACGAATCGAAATTTGACATCATTTTTATTAAGCATAATAAATGCGGAGCACTCTGTACTTATCATGATTGGTCATTTTACCCCTCTGTACTCATTTTTGTACATATTGCCCCTTGTACTCTATTTTTTTAACAATCAGCCCACTAATAATTCCATTTTGGGTCCAATTAACCTTATTAATCTGATATGGTGAAGATTTGGTGATCATGCATGCTTCCGCCACATCAACATCATAACAGCATAATGTGACTAATTGAAACCGATATAAAAGGTATGAGCTAATTATAAGAAATAAAAAAATAAAAAAAATGAGTAAATGGGGCAATGTGTACCAAAAATGAGTGCAAAAGGCAAATTGACCAATTTTGACAAGCACAAGGGACTCCACATGTTTTAGGCCTTTTTCTTACTTATAACTTCGATGATTCAAAATATAATAGTCATCAAGCAGATCTGAAAGCTGATAGAGTATATTCAAAGATTATATTTTAGTTTCAAAATCAAATGGCAATCAGTGTAAAGGTCATTAACTAAATGTTCAATTAGCACTTAATTAGCCAAAATGTAAGTGAAGACATAGTACAACATAAATAACTTTTGACAGACAAACAAACTGCATCAGAATGCACATATACTTTTAAGAAAGATAGCAATCAGCAATATTTATATAATGTGAAGTTTGAATTATAGAACATCCGGTAATGTCACTTGAAAAATAGTACACCATGCAAAAATTAATATTCATTATAAAGTAAGAAAATAATTTTCAATAATGTAAGTGGAAAATATTAAGGTCAAACTGACACCAAGAAGATGCAGCGGCATTTAAAACCAGAATTCATGAAAAAAATGCAGTGAAATAGCAATCAGCGATGACTGCTTCAAAAGCTACATTTGATTGCGGATGAAAGGAATAGTACCAGAAATCCTCGAAAAGCTGTTTGGATGCGAATGGTGGCCCATTCTTCTCTCGAAATTTGTTGACCATGAGCAATATCCTGTACTTGATGTGAAGCAGCAGGGGATTCAGAAGCTTCTGAAACAGAATGGACATTAGCATCACCAATAGGGGCCGCATTGTTGTCATTAAACTCTCCTTGAAGTTTATCAGCATCAATCTCCACTGAATGCTTTCTCCTATGCCGGAATTTAGTAGTAACTGTCCACTGTGATGATTGAAGGAAAACTTTTAAATGATATGATCAATTGAATTGCATTTCAAAATAAATTTAATTCCAGCATGAGAACAAATTCAAAGAGCTAATAATATGGAAAAAAGTATTATTTGGCCCCTATACTTACACGAATTTTTTCTTAATTCAATCCTTAAAACTTTTATTTTATGCATTCAGCTATCAACTTCTTATTTTCACCCACATATAATTGCTATCTTATACATTGAAACTTTGTAAGTACCCCGATGACTCCAGATAATAAAATCAAAGGTGGGTCTTCTTGCTCTGCTGCTATTTGGGCCAATTGATGGACTTTTAACCCTAACCATGAAACGTCTTCTTATATAATCTTCATAATTTCTTTTTATTTTTTCCTTTTCAACAAATTATAGTTCACCAAATTATTTTCCATGATAAAAATATAATCCTTTTTATATTGATTTCTTACAACAACATTTATCATAGGGACTATATGTAGGTGAGAATAAGAGTTTGAGAGCTGAATGCACAAAATAAAAATTCCGTGATCAAATTAAGAAAAATTGCCAAGGACAAAGGCCAAAAAGTGCTTTTTTTTACCATTGATAATCATAAAATATATGGAACTTCATCTAGCCTTTCAAACAAGACACAGTCAGCTCTAATGAATCTTGTATAAGAAAGATGAGGATAGAAGATGTTGAAATCTTGATTAAGAGGCACCAAGCAGTAAATGATGATAATGTAATATTTGCAAAAACTTTTTAACTATGGATCAAAATATAGATAACAAAAATGCCAAGACTTAGTAACCATATTTGCCATACTAAACTGATCCTGAAATATGATATATATTTTAAAGGGAAGCACAACAATACCCAATTATCATCTTTCTCAGAAGACTCTGACTTTTCTGACTTCTTTAGACCAACCAATGCCCTAATCCATTTTCCTGAAACACCCATAGTGGCACTGTAGCTTAAACAAATGCAGACCTACAAGAGAACAGCTAGTGATAAATCGAACAAGCTTTGCTTACTGAAAATAATCTTTAAATTGCAGCCAAGGAACATAACAGAAAATATCTTTTAGTTGAGGGGAAAATAATATGGCTTCAGAAACTATTGTACCATCCTGAAGAAATATGTCATTAAGTATGGTTCTCCAAACTAAACATATACAAAGCTTAAAAACAAATATGGTATTTTTTTTTTAATTCTAGTCTAAACCTAGCAAACTTAGAAACCAGATGTATTATTTTACTCATTTACACAAAACAAAGAAGAAAAGATATGATATCATGAAGTGCCCTATACTAGACGCCCCATTCTAGCAATTTAGATTCTAGAGAAATAATAAATAATTATGACCTTAAATCAAAGAATAACTCAGCATATAATGAGATGACATATGTGCGGCCAATTTAACTATCAAAAACACTGCTAAAGTGGAATTCTTATGAAGAAAAGAAGGGCTTTATATTGAAATCAATAGGTTCATCAAAACCATCTTTGCCAATTAAAATTAGCAATAATAATGATAAAATTGTTTATAACACTACAAAAGTAAGAAAAATTCATCTCAGCCTTAAATTTGTAAGTTCATAGCATTTTAAGCAGTATAAATCACAGGGATAATTTGGAACATTCATTAGACTAAACTGCAGAAAAAGTGAGTTGGAAAGAAGCCAATAGTTGAAATCAAATCCTTAGCTTTCTCATTCCAAACCAGAGAATATGAAAGGCATGTTCTTCGCCTTTAACCTCAATCAGCTCCAGCTCTCAATGCTATAGAAACTTTGATAGGATTACTGCAAACAATTCTAAAACACGAGTGAAAATGGTAACCAAGGCCAAGGTGAATTCATTCCATTCTAAATCAAAGAACAAATAGCAATTTTAGAGATAGCAAACTAACACACTCCACACTCCTCCAAAATTCACAGAATCCCCACAATATTATTGGCTAACTATTTATAACAATTTCCCATCCTGTAACTAATTTTCCCTCCCATAAAACCCGGAACATTCCCTTCATCACCCCCCTTCTAGAAACTTTAGTTGTTAAATCCTTGTATCAGCTGACCCTGGACCAGCTGACCTGTTAACCAAGTTCTGACCTGTCACTCCAGCCATGGATTGGCTCTTTTGCTATCACGTCCATGCATCCCTTTCTTATGGCACCTCACATATGTAAAATGAACAGGGGGTCTATCAGTTCTTGCCTCCCAAAGATGCACCTTGTCCTCAAAGTGAAAATGAGGAAACTGTTGCTGGATCATGTTCAAGGGTTCCCAAGTGTTATATCATGATTAGGCAGTCCCTTCCACCGGATTAAAACCTCAGTGACTGCAGTCCTTGCTGTTCCGTGGTGCGGACATCAACTACCTCTTAAGGCTCCACCAACAATTCCATTTCAGAGGTAAGTCATTCAGGTATGTGTGAGGATACCGCCTTCACTCCAACTGCCCCGCTTCAGCTGAGATACATGAAAAACAGGGTGGATTTGAGTAGTGCGAGGTAAGTCCAATTGATAGGACACCTGCCCCACCTTCTTAGTGATGACATATGGTCCATAATACCTTGGAGCCAATTTCTCGTTGACCCATTTAGCCAAAGATTTATGGTGATAGGGCTGCAACTTAAGGTACATACTTTCTCCCACTTGAAATTGGACATCCCTCCTCTTTCTATTAGCTTGAGACTGCATTTTTTGTTGAGCTAGCTCCAAATTCTTTTTGAGCTCATCTAGCATTGCGTCTCTGTCCCTTAAGTGTTGATCTACCTCCACGACAACAGCACCAACTTCATGGAAAATCAACGGTGGAGGTTCCCACCCATACAACACTTGAAAGGGAGTGGTTTGTGGATTTATAGTAAGAAGTATTGTAGCTATATTCTGCCCATGCTAACCAATCCAGCCATCTATAAGGTTTATCTCCTGCTAAACACCTCAAATATGTTTCTAAACAACAGTTTACAACCTCAGTTTGTCCATTGATTTGGGAATGGAAAGTCATACTCATCCATAACTCAGTCCCTTGCAACTTGAATAGCTCCTTCCAAAAGTTGCTGAGGAAAATTTTGTCACGATCAGAAGTTACTGTCCAAGGGATTCCATGTAAACGGATGATCTCCTGCATAAATGCCTTAGCCGCGGACACTGTTGTATTGGGATGTTTTAGGGGAACAAAGCGGGCATACTTACTGAGCTAGTCGACTACTACCGAGATCACATCAATTCCACGAGATTTGGGTAGTCCTTCCACAAAATCTAAAGAAATATCTTCCCAAACTCGATTAGGAATAAGCCCAACTGGTGCCAAAGCCTAGTACTTGCTTCGCTGACAAACATTGCAAACCAACACAAAAATCTTGGGTAGCCCTCTTGAACCCTTTCCAAAAAAATTCCTTAGAGATCTGTTCGTATGTTTTAAGGATTCCCACATGCCCTCCAACAACACTTTAATGAAATGCAGCAATTAATTGATGTAGCGCAAGAGATGAAGATGAAAGAACCAACCTGCCTCAATGTTACAACTTGTTCTGAACCAAGGAATATCCGGGATGGACAATAGCATTGAGTTGCAAATGGTGTCTGATAGTTTGGAATGGATCGGCTTCTACTTGATGTAGAAATTTAGTGATATCTGTGAGCGGAACTCACAAGCTTAGCCACATTCAATTCTACCTGCGATAATGCATATCTCTACCCCAGGCTTATATTGAATATCAAAGTCATATGCTATCAGTTTAACCAACCACTTTTTATACTCCCCTTCAACTATCCGCTACTCCCAGAGAAATTTTAAGCTTTGTTGATCTGTGCACACCACAAATTGGCACCCCAAGAGATATGGACGCCGCTTCTGAATAGCAAACATGATAGCCATTAATTCCCTTTCTTACACTAATTTGAATCTATCTGGTTGGCTCAATTGTTGACTGTAGAATGCGATGGGTCTTTGGTCTTCCATGAGAACAGCCCCTAAACCATTTCCCGAAGCATCTGTCTCGATTGTAAAAGCCTTCTGAAAATCAGGTAAAGTTACGGTTGGTAGTTGAGTCATGGCCTACTTTAGTTGTTGAAAGGACTCCTCCGCTTCGGCATTCCATCCAAACGCGTCTTTTTTGAGCTACTATGCTAGGGGCCACACAATTTTACTATACTCAGCCACAAATTTGCGAAAGTACCTTGACAGCCCTCAAAACCACGCAACTCTTTTAAAGTTTTTGGGTGAAGGCCAATCTTTCACAACCTGTATTTTGGCAAGAACAGCAGCAACCCCTTTGGCAGAAACCACATACCCTAACTGCTCAACCTTATTTTGGGCAAAGCAACACTTCTTGGCATTGGTATAGAGTTTGTGTTCCCTCAATATTCTCAAGTGCTCTTCATGAGCTTTTAATAAATTGTTGTAGACAAGAATGTCATCGAAGAAAACTAAGATGAACTTGCAGAGGTGGGGCTTGAAGATCTTGTTCATTATGGCTTGAAAAGTGATGGGGCATTAGTAAGACCAAAAGGCATCACTAAGAACTTGTAGTAGCCTTCACAAGTCCGAAACGTAGTTTTGTTGATGTTTGCCATACATACTAGCATCTAATGGTATCTGGACTTAAGGTCGATTTTGGAAAAGATTATTGGCACTGCCCCATGAAGCTCATCTAGTAGTTCATCTATTACTGGGATTGGGAACTTGTCTGGTACTGTAGCTTAGTTTAGTACCCTATAGTCAACACAGAACCTCCAACTCTCATCCTTTTTCTTAACCAAGAGAATTAGGCTTGAAAATGGATTGTGGCTTGGTCGGATTATACCTGCAGCCAGCATTTCTGGACTTAAGGGTCGGATTATATCTGGACTTAAGGGTCTAACATTGATTGGTGATGACCTCTCCTTCAACACTTTGGCATGTTCCCTATCTCTCTGAGGAGGCAGTCCTTATGGCATATGAAAAAATCTTCATACTCTTGCAAGAGTGTTGCAATTTTTGTTGAGGCACCAGACTTGGACCCTTCTAAATCAATAGTTCCTCCACTATTAAGAACAATACTTCCCAATTCCAAAAAATGCCCTACCCTTCCTGTCCGATTGTTCTCAACATCGCTTTGAGGGATATGTGGGATTTGCTCAAGTGGGGTTGTCCTTATAGCTTAACTGGTACTCCATTCACGGCAAATTTCATTCTCAAGGTGCTCCAATTCATATGCAGATTCCCTAAAGTTGTTAAACACTGCACTCCCAAAATTAGCTCAAAACTTCCCAACTACATAGGAAAGAAGTCATCAATAATCTCAAAGTTCCCCAGAATGAGATGGACTTTTCTACAAATGTCAAAGCCAGTTACTTCCTCTCTTGTTCCTATCATTACTCCATAGTCTCAGGTTGCTCCTACAGGTAACCCTAACTCACACACCACCTCCATTGAAATGTAGTTATGAGACGCACCACTAACAATTAGAGTGATTACCTCCTGCTCACCTATCCAGCCTCTAATCTTCATTGTTTGAGCAAGAGTGAGCCCCACTAGAGAGTTGAGAGATAGCTCCACCACCTCCTTTTTGTCCTCTCCATCTGTATCGAGTTCCCCATTTTCAATTTCCTCCACCCCCATCTCCTCCTCTTCATCATGTATCCACAAGACTTGCAATTCTCGGTTTTGACAACGGCGATTGGTCATGTACTTTTCATCACAACGAAAACATAATCCCTTCACCCATTTGGTTTGCATTTCAGCATCAATTAAATGCCAGAACCTTTCCTAATGGCTTTTCTCTCCCGCACTGGTGACATATTCCCCTGACTGGGTATTCTAGCAAGTTGCCGATCGAAACCCAAAAGTGGCTCATGTGGGCATGGGAACATTTTTGGGTTGAGACATGATCAGTGCACCCTTGTTGTTCTTTTAGGCCAGATTTCTCTCTTCAATCCTCTTGGCCAGCTCCATCTTCCTTGTTAGCCCAATGGGCCACATCATCCTTAGCTCAACCCGTATCTTAGGTTTAATCTCATTCACAAAATTACTCTCCAATATCTTCACTGGAATGTCATGAAGGGGAGCATCTAGAATTTCAAACTGCTTTCTGTATTCCTTCACAGTCGTCGCCTGCTTCAAGGCTAAAAATTGCTTGTAGAAGGTGCCTTCCTGGGTGGGACAAAATCGTTCTAAGAGCATCCCTTTTAGTTCTTCGGAGTTGCAAATAGGTCTCCTCCCATCTTCCTATTGATACCACAATTAATCTAGCTCTTCTGGATTAGTCTCAATGCCCTAACAACCCACAGACTAAATATGTAATAGTTCAGTTCCCATCAACTGCAAAGTCTTGTCCAAGTTCTGGTACTTGGCTAAAATTAAAGGCATGTGCTGAGAAAAGCAAAATTTCAGCAAATATAAACCTGTATAAAAAAGGATAGGTAATAATTTAACATGAACTATTAGCACATCAGTATCCACTATGATCTGAGGACAAAGGCCTTTATGCGGCAATCCACTGTGATATGGAGACAGAAATCATGCAACCTGATTGTGTGAGTTGTCATAATAAAGAGAATATAGATCCACAGATATTTTCATTTGAGTTTGTTTACAACTAATCAACATCATAGGAAGAAGAGAGACTAGAACAGAAGCTAAGAAAAAAAAACTAAATTAGATTTTACAAACCAGAAGCACTAAATCATTTTTCTTTTCTGAGCGTGTGCGACATAAGAACAGAACATATATGTGCAGCAATATTGTACTGATAAATGAGAATGTCATATACTAAAATTTTTACTTAATTTCAGTTACTTCTCAACCGAAACTTAAGATTCTCTTGAAGATTAAAAGTTGTGTGTATTAAAGACCAGATCTCTTCTGTCAAAGCAATACTGCCATATGCCAAAAATTGCACAGTTCAGTATGAGCAAAATAGCGGTACTAACAATTAAGGAAACAAAAAATATGAGCAAGAATCATAGCTTGATCAACATCTCCTTCAATTTCAATTTCAAGGCGGTGAAATTACAGTTCGAAATTTGAAAACCTACCTTAGAGATTGCAAAAAATGGCGAACATACCTGGGTTCGTGCAAATAGATCTGGTGAAATTGACGAAGGTGCAGATTAGAGACAATGTGAGAGAGCTATCGCTAGCGAGGGCTTCTGGTATGGTGTCGGGAGCTTCTGCCTGCGCTGGCGTTGGAGTCTGGAGTTAGGGGTTAGAGTCTGGAGTGTGGCGTTGGTGAGTCTTCGACTCCTCAATATTCACCCAAATATGAAGATAGAAGAGAAGGAGACCGGCGTCGAGGCTGAGCCTAGTGGAAGTTGGGAAGGGAGAGGCGGCTGTTGAGTTTTGCGGTGGAGGGAGGGGCAGCGGCAGAGTAAGAAGATAAGTTCATGGTTTGAGTTTTTATTCAGTGAAGGATTAGGTTCGGATTCTCTAACTTAAAGAATGCCTAGTTTATCAGAACTGCCTAGTTTTTAAACAAAATTAAACAAAACAGCTGAATATATAGTTTTATTTGGGTACCATCATACACCATATCATCTATACAGTATAATAAAAGCCCGTACATGGCTTTACGGTAGAAAATATAGTGTTGTGCGGGTTCTGCCCCACGACAAACCCCAACTATTCACAGCAGAACCAAACTAAGTCATCCTAGTCGCTCCTTAGCACTTCCTAATCTAGCTTCCCTAGACCATCTCCCCCAAAAGAAAAGGTGTCATCCTGCCTGCAGTTCCTCTCTGTTACCGTCTATCAATGTCCCCATCCCAGAAACAAGTGTTGCCATCCCACTTGTTCATCATGCTCTCTCTCATGCAAAGCTCTATTGTTTTCCAACTTCTATTATAGTGCCAACAACTTTGCCCTCCAGTCGTTCCGAAAAAAACAAACATTGTTATAACTTTCAATTGTAGCTATCCATTCTTGTGCATCTAATGCATACCATTCTTGTGCATCTAATGCTAAACAATATTGTTTATGCATTAGATAAAAAATGGTACGATATATTTATTTGAAATAATACATTATTAAAATATATATATATATAAACATGAAAAATTTTTAATTAAAATAATATATTGCATTAATAAGAATAAATTTGCATCATCTCGTTATTCACATCTCTCGCACATAATTTGCAGAACGTGTTCATGCATTATAATTTTTTTAAATATTTAAATACATAAAACGAAATATGTAAAAATTATAATACAAAATTCACATTTGTGGGATGACTATCACTGCTGCAAGGCTCCATTGATAGGATTCATTAATTCTATTGATGACTTTTATATACGTACTTATTGTCATTTAACACTGATAAAATCTATGCGAGAGAAAATAAATTTACTCTTTAAGTATAAAATTCAGTGATGCAAAAATTTATAATGCAAGTTTTTATGAATATGAATAATAATTGAAAATTCATGTAAATTTCAAAAAAAATTCATAAATCAAAACCACTAATAAATTTTATACTGAAATAAATATAAAATTATTTCTAGTAAATTGATGTAATAATAATAATATTTTCGAAACCAAATCAATTATTGCACATAAAACTACACATATAATCAAAGAATAAAAATCACATCCATTACTAAATAAATTTTGTTCAACATATATATTAAGATGTCATAGACTTATTCCTAAAAAAATGAGGGGTATTGTCAATCGATGAAAATCTCTTAGTCCAAAATAATCACAGAACCAAAGTTCAAAGATAATCACATGACCCTAAATAAATATCATCTGATATAAAATAACCACAAAACTTGTATCGATCCAAAAAGGTAAATTGTTGAGAAATAACGAAAAATAGCAAGAAAATATAAGAAAACAGCAAGAAAATATAAGAAAACAGCAAGAACATAAGATTTAACAAGGTTCGACAATGTGCCTACGTCCACGGGAACATAGCGGCTAGATTTTCTTATTGATCGTACAAAAATCAGGGTTACAGTACAGATGTTATATATATATATAACATGTACAATATGATTTTACAAAATTATCCATGTACCGTAATTTAATCCATAACCTTTAAAATAATCAAAAAAATCTCCTACAATGACAGATGTCACTATGCTTCAACATCTGTTCACTTCTATGTATATAAGTCATTCACAACATAAATAAATAATATATATAGTACAAGATAATCATATGAGTTATACAAATACCTTTTATAACCAAGATAACCACATGTCATGTAATTCATGCCTTATTGGCATGTCAACAATTCATCAGCTCACTGTCTAGGCTAATATGTAGGTTTAAAATCATATATACAATATTAAATTATTTATTTTACCAATATAATTTTATACCAAAATGTTTTATTTTTTTATCATGAAATATATTTCCAACAATTTTTAAACATTTAGCATTTTCATAAATATTATATAAAACTATTTTCTAAATGGCAAATTCGTTTCATATACAAGAATATTTTATTATCATTATTACATTTCACAAATATTATAATAATCACTTTCTCATAAAATATTTCATGGAAAAAAATATATAAAATCAATTTAAAATATTAATAACTTATATTATAAGTTATTACACAAATCTTTACTGCAGCTTACTAGAAACTATCAGCTCATTTCCTTTTTCTACTTCTGATGTATTCATTGACAGTACACCTAAATAACCATTAAATTCCTAATTAATTACTTAACTAATAAAAATTATCAAATTTAAACAGAAATTAAACTATCCATTTAATTTTTTCAACTCTCACGTTTTATTACCATTCTCTATCAGTATTTATTTCTTGATATACACTCACTACATAAAATTCCTAAATATTTCATATATTCTAAATTAGTTAAATTTTTCTCTTATCTTCTAATTTTTCTCTTCAATTTATTTTTCTTTTTATTTTCTCTTTTTTACTTAATTTAACCAAAAATTCCAATTTCACCATGTAAAAATTCATCAAAAATTCCCTTCAATTTTTTTCCTTCAATCCAAAATTATTTTCTCATCATTAAACCTCACTACAACTCAAAAATCATCCAAAAATAAGCTAGAGTTCCAAAATTTCTCTTTCATATTTTTGGCCATAACCTAATTTAATTCTAAAAAATTCATAAAATTATTTCTTCTTAATTTCCATTATTATTACTCCTTTTATCTTCCAATTAACTCATTTCTTACTTTTATTCTATCAATTCTCATTTTTTCGTCAAACTTTATTTAATGTTAATTCCAAATCTCACAATTTTTTTTCCAAATTCTAGCAATATCATAAAAGAATTAAACTCAACAATATCTTGCCATGAAGAAAAATAAGAAATTGGAGGAATTTCTCACCTTCCTATAAAACCAGAAATTTGGCCAAATCTTCCCAAATTTCTAACAATTTGCTTCACCCCAATCAAATTTCTCTTGCTTTTTATGTTTGGATGATGATAATTTATGAGAAGAAAATGAAAAAAAAAAGAGATAAGGAGGTTATGGTGGTTCGGCCATAGAGGGTGAAAAGGAAGAATAAGATGTTCTTCTTTTTTTTGAATTTAGCTTATGAAAAAATGAAAAATAAAGTCAAAAGTTGTCTTTTTATAGCCCAATTAAAGACTAATTAATCTTGATTAAACTTAATCCAAGCTCCTATTGTCTCATTAAAATTTAATTAATTCTTCAAGTTGATAAGTGGCCCAATCACACACTAATCTCATTTGACTTAGACCAATTTCCACCAATCACAAATATTTTTTAAAATAATTCATGATTTAATTTATTTCTCCAAAATCCAACCTCCAAACAATTTAATATCGTTAAATTAAATATACCAAAAATTTTAAAATAATTTTCTCTTTGATTTTGCAAATCAACGTCTAGTGTGAAAATCACATTTTTTCAGTGTAATCATTTTTTTAATTTGGCCCGTAAAAATTTTTCTACCGTTCGATTTCTAATTTTTTATTTTTAAAAATTTAGAATTTAATTGCGATCACATCAGCACCATTACGATAGTGAACACATCTCTTTAACTTTCTATCATAAAATCATATTGTAAACCCGCACTTTGGACCGTATTTCCATAAGTTGAGTCTTTAATCTTAAAATCTCACCATATAACTCTATTTATGGCCTTAAAATCATATTTTTACCACCGAGTGAAAATCTTGTATTTCCAACTCAGTCTGTTGTCTCAATTTGCATGCATAGCACGAAATAGCAACAGTTCATCAATTCAATTAAATTTTCATATTAACCATATTATTATCATATTAAAATAGATTTCTCACATTTATTTATCTATATTTAGACTTTAATCGATACACATCTGTATTGGGATACAGATGACTGCAAGACATGTTTATGATTAGGGTCTAGATCGCAAACATGACAATTCTTTGATCCATCCTGCACATATCATGTCATGCCTCCTCTCATGTGGCCTCTACCTCTGCCCCTAGCAAGTATGGATCCCTGAGTCGATGCGGGTCTCACTCCAATAGACTTTGTGCTCTAACTCTAATACGAACAATCCCCCCTCAAATGACATGTCACTCCACACTGGTAAACTGACATCCAACACTCTCCAACATGGTGCTTGCCACACTACTGGCACAAGGGGTATGTGATAGATCTTCCCCCTATTGGAGTTGGACCACTAGTAGATAAAAGGTATTGTATCTACGGGCTGGCCCTGCCTACTAACTACACTCTGCCCTCGAATCCCAGTCTGAAATCTACTTCCAAAGGATTTGGCCCTCTTACTCATCGAGAATCCTGCTTATAGTAGGCAAAATGCCTTTTTCCATGACTCTGAACTGCTATCTTCATCTCTTTAGCCTTAACTTCTTCTACACTCTCTACAACTCTCACCAACCTCGTGAAAATCCTCAATCCAAGATGCAACTGCTTTACCTCTAATGGATGTCCTCAGCCTTCTTTCAAATCGTTGACACCTATCAATCTCATATTTAATCATCCCTTCGACATACTTACTCAGTTGGCTATAGTCCTTTTCATACTCATTTATTATCAAATTATTATGTCTCAGATCTAAGAATTCATGTTTCTTCTTGTCTGCATACTCTCTAGGAATATACTTGTCATATCTACTAATTTAGACTAAAGTCACGCGAGTTGTTAAATCGACTCGTCGGTTTGACCGAAATCTAAATTTGGACTTTTATCGAAAAATAATGAAAATAATGGTAATTAAGTATGGAAAATATCTAATAAAGTGTTCAAAATATTTAAAGATGTTAAATTTCGGTAAATGACTAAATTGCAAATTTTGAAAAGTTTAGGGGTCAATTTGCAATTTATCGATAATTGGAGGATTTAAAGGGGATAATCATAAATTAAATGCATGAATTGGGACATAAAATGCATATGGAGGCCAGCCACACCAAGTGTCACATTTTAAGAAGATAATTGACATACATGAATTTAACATTAATTAAAGTTTCTAGAATTTGGCTTAGGTGTCCCATAATTATATATCTTGTCTTTATTCTCTTCATTATTCTTTCATCTCTTCATATCTAGAATTTGCTATCTTTCAATTGTCTCCCACGTTTCTTGAAGCCCAATACACCAAATGGCAAAGTTTAATAAGCTAATGAAGATACATGCATATGACATTAATTAAGGTTTCTAGAATGTGGCTTATGTGTTTCCCATTTTAATGACTTTTGTCACTTTGTTCTTGATTGCTTCTTTTTCTTCCTTATCCATTTTTCATTGAGGAAAATTATGTTCTCTCAAACCAGCCACGTTTTCCCTTCTTCCTCCATAGCTAAACCTTGATTCTAGTAAAAGAAAGTGAGAAAAAGAGAGAAAAAACATGGAAAATTCCATTTTCATGCTCAAGGTAGCTTAAGAGAGTAAGGAGAAAGAGAGATTAGAGTTTATGAAGTGTTAATAATCTGTTTATGAACTTTAGGAACTCAAAGTGACAAGGATCTAGCTCGAAGGAGCAAAGGAAAGGAGAAAGAAAAGTAAAGAGAAAGAAAAGAGAAAAAGAGAGGTTTGTGCATAATCTAAGGCAATAGCCTATTTTAATTTTGTTTAAGTTGCATAATTTAATTATTGGGCATGTTGATGATTTTGAATTAATATTATTTGTGATGAAAAATCTTGGGGATGCATTTTTGCTAGACTTAGGATTTAATTTGGTAAAATTTGAATGTGATTGGTTGGTATGTTCTTTGCTGGAAATTGATGAGCAGTGTGCACTTAAACTATTATAACTTAATTTATGGAACTCAGTTTTCCATGTTCTTTGTTGGGTTTGAAATATAAGACATAGAGCTATAACTTTCATTTAGATCATAAAACCTGAATATGTCTGTAATTTTCCATACAATTTCATAAATTTCGAACATAGAATCTATCCAGAAAATTCTGAGCAGAATTATCAGTGACCAGTTAGTGTTAATATTATCATATCTTTTTCTACAGAAATCATAATTACGTGTTTCAAGTTTAATATTAAAGCTAAGATCCATATCTAAAATATGTAGGAAGATTATGTAGCTAAATTCATAACGGAACAAGACCAAAATTAAGGTCCAAGACAGAGGACAGAATCTGCTAGTGACAGGGCAGCATGTGAATTGAGGAATGAAATGAGTAAAATGATGAGAACTTTGTTATATTATGTAAATATTATTTTAATTGAGTGATTATGTGATTAATATGATATATTACATGCATGAAAAATATGAATTTTAATGAAATTATATAAGCCCTAGAACACCTAATTAGAACTAACTTAGGATAGTTTGGCATGCCAAATAGGGGAGGGTATGATGAAAATGATTAAATCCATTAATGGTATGATTATCTACGCCGGGTTTGGCAATGTTATCTACACCGGGTTTGGCAATGTTATCTACGCCGGGTTTGACACTGTTATTTATGCCGGGTATGACATTATTATCTACGCCGGGTATGACATTATTATCTACGCCGAGTTTGGCACGGTTATCTACACCGAGTTTGGCACGGTTATCTACGCCGGGTTTGGCACTTATATGCGCACATCATATTACCCGGGTGGCACTCCTAAGTGCCTGGATGGCAACTCCGTTATCATATTCAGTGGTTCATAGGTGTCCTAGGCATAAATGAAAACATAAATAAAGAAGTTAGGGGACATAAAAGAATTATTGAAAGTAAAACGGGAATTATGATTTGTGAGATGGATAATAAAAATGGAATTATGAATTGTGGCATGGATAAAAAGAAGGTTTAGTGTTATGCAATAAGGTGGTAATAAAATAAATTAGTATGAGATAATATAATATAATTTGATATCTATACATGCTAGAATACCATGATTTGCATGAGAATGATGATTTGATTATGTTAAACAAAATGAGATACAATAAATTGATGTTATGCATACTAGAATATTATGAAATGTATGTTTGCATGATTTGATCATAAATTTTTATATGACAATGCATGTGACATAAAAAAAATAGTTTATTGCCTTATTTATATGCACCACTAAGCCAAGAGCTTAGCGTGGGAGTTTCTCTCGCGCAGGTATAGCAAAGAATAAGTAGACAGTAGTAGATAAAGCTAACGGTGACCTGACCCAGTAAAGCAGCGTATATCAACCATCGTGGGTCACACATCAGTTGTATTTATGTTTTAAATTTTATTTTATAGTACTTGTAAAATAAACGGTACACTTTGTAAAGAAGATGTTAATAAAGAAAATGTATTTTTATCTTTGATGTTATGACTTTTCTTTTATGCTGCAAAGTAAATAAATGGTAAACTAAAAAAAATGAATATATTCAAAATTTAATAAAGATATTTTAAACGATGAAGTCAGAGGTAGCACTCCCTCATCCGGGCACGAGCTGCTGGGTGAGGGGGTGTTACAATACTTCTCTCTGAATTGCTCCAAGAAAATCCCAGATGAGAGGAATAAGAGTCTGGGGCCTCTTCTTCACTATTTTCTACCAATCATATGCCCTTTTTTGCAATAACGATATCGTATATCTGTACTTCTACTCTAGTGTGCAATCCATATCTTTAAAAACTCGTTATGTCCTCTTGAGCCAATACTTTACTGCCTCGACATCATCTATTTACGACCATAAACATCAATGGTTCCTAGCTTATAGAGTTTATCAAACCTCAGCTCTATAATAGCAGACCTGATGGATCTCTGCATAATCTCAGCCATGTCCTCAATAATATTTTCCTCTCTCATCCCACATGTGAAACCGGCCTATCTTTCCCACCAGACGATGTACTACCATTGGCTGTTCGCTAACTTGGGAGATGTTGAACCTTGAGGGGTATTTTCGATATTTTGATGATCACAAATAATTAGGCAATAAAGAATTTAACCACATTTTATGTTCTAAGTGTATTACATAGATTACATATTCCTAAGACCATGAAGCAAGTTGATTGAAGTTGTTTGAAGTTCAAAAGAATGGAAATCATCAAAGGTTCATATCCGTGAAACATATATTAACGCTAGTGAACATTGTCACGCCCGTGGTGAAGAATTGTCACAACCGTAAAAAGTAAAATTTATGCCCGTGACTAATGGGTAACGCCCATGAAATAGTTAGCACCAAAGACTGTTCATTCAAATATTCATGGCAATGAAGCATTAGACTACCCGTGAAGCTTGATTAAGTCACGCTTGTGAAAGACTTCTCATTTCTGGACAGAACCATTTACGACCGACTTCACTATTTCATTCACGGCTATGAAGAACAGTGACACTCGTGAAGATTAAGTCACGCTTATAAACCTAGAAAGAGAAAGTTGTCAAGCATAAATGGAAAAGTTGTTGAATGAGCATTTTTGCATTAAATGCATCCCAAACGACTATTTTTGTTAGAAAAAGTAAAAAATACAATATATTTATTACTTCCAAAGGTTAGAAAATAAGAGAAAAAAAAGTGAAAAATGTGTATTCAATTTTCTAATATTATATAGCTTTGTGCATTTAATTCATTTCACCATACTTATTATAAGAACCATAATTGTAACACCCTTCCATACATCTAAGACAAACCTTATTATACATACGGATGCCACAACTAGATCTGTATCTGCCTATCTGAATTGAAAATTTTCTAACTTATTTTTGTATTAACAATATCATATATGAATCAATCTCATATAAATAAACATAAAATATCTTTCTGTATCTATATCACATACATAAATCATCTCAAAACTATCTTAGGATTTAAAATCCCTTATTACAAAAATCAATACTTTTTGTACCTATTAAAATCTATTATATGCATTTATTTAAACAATGAAATAATTATATGTCACTATCCCATAGTATGCAGAATACCAAATGAAATGAATGAAATAAAAGAAAAGACCCAACACAAGTCAACTCTGACTACTTTGACTAACTATGTTTTCTCTTTAAGTCAACTCAACAATCTACTGACTCCAAACCCACGTGCTAAACTACTGAAAGTTTAATGATATATATAAATATTTAAATTCTAAAATGCATTCAGATATTAATATAACATTCATAATCAGAACATACTTGTGTACTTGACCATATCATCATATATATATATATATATATATATATATATATATATCACATCTTAACTTACTTTACTCATGCTGACTTATCTATATTTTTCAGTACCATCATAATATTCAAATCATGTACATACTTGTATACTCATCCATGTCATATATACATCGATAAGAAATATACATATTAAATATCTAGGTGTAAGTACATTCGTGGCATAAATATCATAGGTGAACCCATATCATATAGACATACTGCATATCGATCATAATGTCTCCATATCATTATAATCATAATGAATTTCATTATATATTGAAATAATAAGCTTTTAATCTCAAATATCTAATTACTGGTTTCCACAATTCTTTTTCAAGATATGATTGTATTCTAATTCAATGATTTCTATATACCTTTTGTTACAATGTTCTGCATTACAATTTTCTTATATTGTATTACCAAATTCCAGTTTCTTAGCCCAATACTCTAAACCCAGACTACTCGGATGCGGGTTGTGAAATATGAACACTCTTACCTGAGCTTAAGTCACTTTGCTCATTATTTGTATTTGTCTATATTGCAAATGCCGCATATAAAATCAGTAGGGCTCTTACCCGAGTTTAATCCACCCTAATGAGTAATATAATAACTGCATACATATGTGCAAATTCTGCATCTCAAATCAGGAGCACTCTTACCCGAGCTTAAACCACTCTGATGAGTAAGAAACTGCATGCATAAATATTCTACGGTACTGTAACTCCCTCAATGACATGCCACATATCCTAGCTAGTCCTCGAATAGAGAATGTGCATATTTAATTATATTCCAAGTACCATTATCATTTAGATCACAATTCATATCCTTATATAGTCGTCACATATTACTTTGTATTTATAAGCACCTAGTGCATATTCATAGTTCTCAATCATGTTATCACATTGTATATAATCTCATTTAATCATATCAAATGTGTATGTAAATCATCTTCATGTAACTCAATCATATCATTCAATTAATCATTTTTGGATACAGGAACTCACAAGCATGAATGGTATACTAACGAACATGAAGCCTTCTATCATAGGTTGTCTGCCCGTGACAGGCTCATGATCATTCACGAGCATGAACAATGGTTCATAGGTGTGAAGCTTGGCTTCACAGGCATGATACATCAAATAGAAACAATATGCCAACATCGATTCAAGGCAATTCCACACACAATCATGCAAGGTACTAAAGCTAACCAATGTTAGCCACACCTATCAATACTTTACAATAATTCTGACATTCAAACAACTATAATATGCATTTAATCATACTTTAATCAATCAATCTAGGCTCAATGCGTCATTCATCAATGCCATATCATAAAAACACATTCATTTGTCAATATATCAATTCCATCATATTTTCCAGAATTAACAATTTAATTAACTTGATTCTAGTAATACCAATTCATCAATTTCATGTCATTTCACATATCAGAACCACAATACACATTACACACATATCAAATCGAATAAAAATTCATATATGTGCAAAACTCCATAAATAGAGCCCTAAAACTCAATTCTCTCACGTCAACTGCCTCTATTAGGTGTGTCCCGCTTTAACCTTGGTCCCTAATACAAAATCAGAGAAAATATTACATTTTGTATCTGCCATAATATCTATTTCTACCATGAACTAACAAAAACTTTAATTTTCTATTGGTTTAAAACCTATAACCCTTAATCCTCGTTAACACGAATTGAACCATATCAAAGAACAATAAGGAACATGATTTCTTACCTTTGCTTCATGGAAACAAACTGATATCAGAGTTTAAAATTGTCTTTTAAACCTCTTTGACTCTAACTTCAATCACCTTAGCGAAATCCTTATTTTTAGTCACTTTTAATCTCATTTTAAGGGTTTTTACATATAATCAAAGCTAAAACTCAATGGGAATGAAGGAGAATTGGTTTTGGGGTTTCAGAGAATTAGTAGCTAGGGTTTCAGGTTATTTTTCATGAGTTTTTTTGCCAAAACACGAAACTGGCATGGCTTCACGGGCATGAATTATAGTGTCACAGCTGTGAAGATTTTCAGCATCAGATTTTGGATTTCATGTCATCATGGCTATGATTAACGTTGTCACGGGTGAGAATGCTGTAAACTTTATTTTTTCTTATCTTTTTCATTAACTTCATATTATCAAAACCCTTAACCACTATATAACTCTCATATACTCTAAATATACCTTTGTTAATATGTTATTTTCTAAGCACTATCTTACGGGTTGTTGCCCAGATATTGAGCCAAGAAGGGGGGTTGAATTGAAGTTTAAAAATTTAACTTTAAAGTGCAGAAATAAAAAAGTTAAGTTTAGGAGGGATAGAGAAATTTGACACAAGGATTTTTATAGAGGTTCAAGTGTTAACAAACCCTACTATTCTCCCCAATCGCAATTGGGAGTTTCACTAACACACTAAGTGTTACAATGAAGTTTTACAAGCTCATTCCCAACTATGGTGTTTCTCACAATGGCTCACACCTAACCCAGAAATATCTTGTATTTTGATGGCTCACACAATAACCAATTCCTTGTGTTTTACAGGCTCACACAAATAACTTTTACCTTGTGTTTTACAGGCTCACACAAACAACCTTTCTTTGTGTTTTAGAGGCTCACATAACTAACTCTTACAAGTATTTTACTCTTAACCAAAAAATACCCAAAACTCACTTGAGTAAATGATTACAAAGAGACACACTTACAAATCTTTATTACTCAATAAATGATGAGCAAAAAGGCTTTTTACAAAGAATAAAAATCAAATGCACAAAATGGCTTACAATAAGGTTTTGATTCAAAATATTTTCAATTCACTTGTTCTTTTATTCTCCTTGTTCACTCTCTTGTTCTCTTCTTATTCTGGATGCATAAATGACTTTCATTTATACTTCCATAACAAATTATAGCCGTTAGAGTGCATTTATTATGAAACTAGTCATTACACCAACCCTAATAATTGCGCCTGATATTTTTCACTTTCATCGTTCACGGTCGTGACTCTGTGTGTCCAAGTGGTGACTTTGGTCGTGAAACTCTCTGGAAGAATTTGTCATATTTGTTCACGGGCGTGACTGAAAAGTTCATTCACGATTTCTATCTTCCTTCATGGCCATGAACTTTAAATGTTGGTTTGTTGGTGGTTAGCTTCATCACGGGCATGACACATAGGGTCACGGGCATGAACATGCCACTTCTTCAATTTTTATCTTTAGAAGATTAATCTTCTATTCTCCATTCTTGCTAACATATTTCATACCATGTTCAATAGACTTAGAAAACAAGTATGTTAAATACAATATTGCTATTTTATTTGTTATCATCAAAATAATGGAAATACCCCTCAAGGTTCAACAATATCTCCCTTTTTGATGGTGACAAATAATCTAGCAATATATGCTTTTGAGAAGTCTCCCCCTCAAAAGATGCTTAGGATAAAAAATGATGAAGTGCAAGAATTGTAGAGAATGATGAAGTGTAGCATTAAAATAAAATTTCTAGTTTTAAGTATATGTAAGTTATATGCAAAGTATATCCAATATATACCAAAATTCTCTTTAAATCATGAAGTATATGTAAGGTATATTTAGAGTATATCAAGTGCATATTCATTTATATAACTTGCATCAAAGTATATGCAAAGTATACTTAAGATATATGTAAGGTGTATAAAGCTCATTTGCATACTTGCATATTCATTTTGAATCAAATTTTAAGTATTGCACTTTACTTTGCACTTAACTTAATATATTGCTAGTTTCTCCATTGATTCAAAATTAAGTATTGTTTGCACTTATCTTAATATATTTCTAGTTTCTCCCCCTTTTGTCATCAACAAAAAGAATAAAGATAAACCATAATGGAAAAACAAAGCAATTATATTAACTATAAAAGGGAAGTACAAACAAAAGTAATTAAAATTCAGAAAGGAAATTTAGAATTTCCTACAAACAAACAAACAAACAAACAAGCAAGACACAAACATGGCAAGGCTAACATAAAGCCTAACATCTATTCGGACATGTTATCCCGAAGACGAGCAACTTTTGCCTCGGGGCTGTCCATCCTAAATTTAATGAAGTCCTTGAGGTTCTCTAACCTCTCATCCATGGAAGCATGCAACTACTCAAATCGTGGTGCTAGGAGGTCAACCACCTGCTGAGCCAAATTTGGTGTGGGAGCAGAGGATTGTCTAATGTCCTGCTCAACCTCAGGAGGTGTCATCTCAACTCGAGCCCTTTTCTTCTACTGGATACCTTGGAGGCCAGGTTTGAAGTCCTCCGAGTCATTATCTTCCCAAATGATCTCGCCAGCAGTGTCGATGAAGCAGTAGTAGATGTTGTTCTCAAAGACAATTCGAACAGCTGCTCTCATCTTGATGAAAGACTCGACATCCAGTCGGTCTCGAGGATGCCCTAGGATGAGATTGTAGTGATGTGCCTCCAGCTTCAGATATCCAAGATTCAAAGCAATGTGGGTCACATACCCACCAATAAGTATGTCTCCAGAGGGCTTAGTGGCAATGGACAGGAGATGGTTTGCAAACCATCGAGATAGTGCCACTGTGAGGCCTTTTTGGGCTATCTCTAGAAGAAAAAACTCAGACTTTCTAATGGTTCCATTGTTGTCTCCTTGGGCAAATATGCTATAGGTTAGAAACCTATGCATATATTTGTGCACTGGGGACCGGAGGTGAGTGCTCTTTGTCTTTTTTACGTCCAGTTGCAATCCAAACCAAAGTGAGTCCTTGCTTGAGTTGCATAGAACTCCACTTCGTTGTCGTTGAGGATGCCATCCGAAGAAAGATTGAATAAATCTCCGAATTATGTGGCAGATAGGGTGTTAGGATTCTTACACAATTGAAACTTTACTGTGCCAGTGGGAGACACTTGCAGAGTGCTCAAGAATTCCAAGGTGGGCTATTTTAAAGTGGACTGATGAATTTCAACAAATTCTTTCAAGTGACAGGCCTGAAGTTGCTTTGTCATCGCTGTCTCGAGCTCGAGAGTATGTATTGTCTGCCACTCAAAGGATCTTAAGGAAATAAGAGGCTTTTCTTAAGCACAGAGTACCTAGGATGACAATACTCTGGAATTATATTCATTAGGTAATCTGAATACCTTCTAGGAGCATGAGATTTCTTCCTAGTACCCTTTGATGATCCAGTTTCCATCTTGATTGAAGAAATGAACTTTTGAAGAGTTGAAAAAGTTTGACAGAATTTGTGAGGAAACCCTAAGGAAAGATGATTTTGTGATGATGGAATAAGTTTTTGATGGTATTTATAGAAGAAATTTGTGACTAGGGGGCCATAATCTTCTATGTGACATTCATTGTATGTAAATGAGAGCAGTTGCAAGAAGTTGTAGAGTTGAAATGTGAAAAATAACCTGCAGAAATGTTATATAGCCGACCTTTTCACGGGCGTGAAACACGTAGTCATGGGCGTGAAGTGTCATGTTCACGGTTTGCTGAAAGGGTGCTCTACCCATAAAGAAAGGCATGAAATTGGTCACGGTTGTGACATTTGAAGCTCACGGGCGTGAATGATGAACTTTCACGGTGGTGAAAAATAGGTCACGGGTGTGAAGTGTTGAATTTCACTACTTACGACCGTGAAACAAAGTGTGAACGCTTCTGTAAGTTTTTGTGTAGAAATGTTCACGGGCATGAAAATGCGTCACGGGCATGAACTAAGCACTTCACGGGGGTGAATGAAGTCGTAAACATAGGCTTCACTACTGTAAGTCGTGAACCAAGTCGTGAAACAAGTTGTGAAAGCTACTGGTTCTTTTGGCGACTTAGTTCACGGGCGTGAACATATGTCACTATCATGAACTATCTAAAATTTTCATGAAATAAAATTAAGTCCTAAAACAAGACTAGAGCATTTCTATGAAGATTCTATCCCTTATAACATAAATTTCCATCAAATTTACTGCCTTATATCTAGTAAGTTGATACAAAAACACAATTATCACTTAAGGTTTGACAATTTGGCAATCACAAAGTTAATCCATCAATCATACCAAGTTCTCTTCTTATGAAATTAAATCTTTCCTCATTTAGAGACTTGGTGAATATATCTGCCAATTGATTTTTTGTGCTTATAAATTCCAATGCAACATCTCCATATTGAACATGATCTCTAATGAAATGTTGTCTAATGTCAATATGCTTACTTCTAGAATGTTAAATGGGATTCTTAAAGAGATTTATAGCACTCGTATTGTCACATCTAATAGGTATATGGTTCATACTATGACCATAATCCTTAAGTTGTTGTTTCATCTAAAGGATTTGTGTACAACAACATCCTGCTGCTACATACTCTGCTTCAGCAGTAGAAAGAGCAACTGAAACTTGTTTCTTGCTAAACCAAGAAACTAAGAACTCTCCAATAAAGTGACAAGTACCTGATGTACTTTTTCTATCTAAAAGATTACCAGCATAATCTGCATCTGAATATCCTATAATAAAAAAGGATGAATTTCTAGGATACCACAAACCTAGATGCAATGAGCCATGTAAATATCTTAGAATTATTTATACTACATGTAAATGAGACTCTTTTGGACATGATTGAAATCGTGCACATAAGCATACACTATACATTATGTCAGGTCTAGAAGCAGTAAGGTACAAAAGTGATCCGATCATACCTCTATAGAGTTTTTCATTAATGCTCTTACCCTTTTCATCCTTGTCCAAATTTGTTGATGTGCTCATTAGAGTCTTGGCATTCTTGCATCCTTCCATTCCAAATTTTTTAATTAATTCTTTGGCATATTTGGATTCGTTGATGAATATGCCCTCATTGTCTTGTTTTATTTGTAGACCAAGGAAATATTTAAGCTCACCCATCATGTTCATTTCGAATTCCCTAGTCATATACTTAGCAAACTCTTGACGAAACAATTCATTAGTAGAACCAAATATGATATCATCAACATAAATTTGAACAATTAGAATATCATGCTTATGTTTTTTAATGAATAATGTAGTGTCAACATTCCCTTTTGTAAAGTTATTTTCTAAGAGAAAAGAACTTAGTCTTTCATACTAAGCTCTTGGCGCTTGTTTCAAACCATATAAGGCTTTTGAAAGTTTAAAAACATGATTGGGCAAATCATAGCTTTCAAAACCTGGTGGTTGTTCTACATACACTTCTTCTTCAATATAACCATTTAAGAATGCACTTTTCACATCCATTTGAAAGAGTTTGAAATTCATGTGACATGCATATGCTAAAAACTTCTAATCTAGCTACAGGAGCATAAGTCTCAGCATAATCTATTCCTTCTTCCTGATTATATCCTTTTGCAACTAATCTAGCCTTATTCCTAGTTATTGAACCTTGTTCATCTAGTTTATTTCTAAACACCCATTTACTGCCTATAATTTGATGATCCTTGGGTCTAGGTACTAAGGTCCATACCTTACTTCTCTCAAATTGGTTGAGTTCCTCTTGCATTGCAATCACCCAACTTTCATCATTAAGAGCCTCATCAATATTTTTAGGCTCAATTTGAGAAATAAAAGCAAGGTCAGTGGCTAAATGTTTGAAATGAGATCTAGTACTTACTCCCTTTGAAGGATCACCAATGATTTGCTCCTTGGGGTGATCTTTTGTCAATCTCCATTCCTTTGGGAGCTCTTGCCTGTTTTCCTCTTGAGCTTGAGGTAGAGAATCATCTTGATGTAAATCTTCTTGATCATTTTCTTCTTTTCCATTTCCAAGATCAAGTCTTTCCATAGTTCCTACAACATCATTAAGAACACTACCTTTAACAAGATCAAGTCTACTAGATTCATTAAAAACAACATGCATAGATTCTTAAGTGTTAATGACCTTTTATTAAATACTCTCTATACTTTGCTAGTTGTGGAGTATCCTAAAAAGATACCTTCATCAGATTTTGAGGCAAATTTTCCAAGGTTGTCATTGGTATTCAATATGAAGTACTTGCATCCAAATACTCTAAAGTATGATATCAAGAGCTTTCTTCCATTTCATAGCTCAAATGAGGTTTTGTTTAAAAGAGGTCTTTTGAAAACTCGATTTGAAATATAACAAGCAGTATTTATGGCTTCTACCCAAATGTAAGTTGGTAAACCATACTCATTGAGCATTGTTCTAGCCATTTCAATTAAAGTTCGATTTTTCCTTTCAACTACCCCATTTTGTTCAGGTGTCCTAGGAGATGAAAAATTCTGTGAAATGCGATGTTCAAGACAAAAACTTTCAAAGTTTTCATTTTCAAATTCGTTGCCATGGTCACTTCTTATTTTTTGAAATACAATATCCTTTATCATTTTGAACTCTTTTAGCAAAGTTTTTGAAAATGTCAAAAGCATCACTCTTTTGAGCTAAGAAAATTACCTAAGTAAATCTAGAGTACAATATCCTTTATCATTTTGAACTCTTTTGGCAGTCCCTTTACTAGTTCTCTTGTGCTAAGGCTTTGAATTAAGTCCATGTTAGCATGACCAAACCTTCTATGCCACAACCAAGATTCATCACTAGTGGACACAAGACACTTAGAGGAATGGTTAGATATTTCGTGTAAGTCTATTATGTATGTGTTGACATCTCTATTTCCTTTAAATATCTCTTGATCATCAATTGAGGTTACAAGACATTCATTAGAAGTAAAGGTTACTTTGTTTCCTTTGTCACATAATTGACTAACACTTAACGAGTTATGTTTCAAACCATCAACAAGTAAGACATTTTTTAATAAAAGTAGTACCATTTGTAGCAATAGATCCAATGCCAATTACCTTACCCTTAGCATTATTTCCAAAGGTAACTTTACCTCCATTAATACTTTTTATTTCATTGAAGAGTTTTTTGTCTCCTGTCATATGCCTTGAGCATCCACTGTCTACTAGCCAAGCATTTTTGTTTATTGTGGACTTGAGGCATACCTATAGAATCACAATTCAAGTATGATTTTTAGGTACCCAAATGAGCTTGGGTCCTTGGGGGTTAGCACATGAAGGTTCCCAATGAGCCTTCCTTATCCAGCAATGTTTATTTATGTGACCCATTTTCATACAATAATTACACTGTTTAGGTCTAAACTTGCTTTTTGGTCTAACAATGTATTTGAATGCCATAATTCTATTAGATTGAGTTTGAGAACAATGGCATGCACAATTATGATTAATTGGTGCTTTCCTAGATACATGCTTCTTATACATAAAGGCATGATTATTATTATTTTTTTTTATGTATAGAAGGTTTAGTATACTTATTCCTAGGTGTTGTTCCAGCAAGTGTGGAGATGTGAGGTTCACTTGACTTAACAAAAATGGTTTTGCGAGAAGATGATGATGTGTCCTTAAATCCTAGACCATGTCTAATTAATGGTGGTCTTTGAGACACAATGAGAGTATCTAAACTCTCTTTTCCTTTGTGGAATTTTGAAATGGAATTTCTAAGTTCCTCAACTTCATTTTTTAAAGTATTATTTTCTTTAAACAAGGAATTAGTTGAGGGTCTTGAAGAGTATTCATCTAATGACTTTTGAAGGGATTCATTAGATGATTTAAGCTTAAAGTTCTCCTTTTCTAAAGCATCTATTTTGATTTTTAAATTAGAAATATTGTTCTTATATGTACTGAATTTACTCCTATATTTTTCTAATTCTAGATTCAATTCTTCTATTAGGCTTTGTTCATCATCATCATCATCATCACTATCACTATTACTATCATTATCACTACTATTATTATTGAAAGAGTATGAGTTAGTGATCTTACCTTATCCGAGACGTGATCCTCAATAGCCATGAAGCATAGGTTGACCTCTTCGCTTTCATTGTCATCTTTTTTGTTTGAAGAGCTTTCGTCATTCCATGTGGCTTTGTGACCTTTCTCCCCATGGTCTCTTTGGTATTTGCTCTTATGCTTATTGAGCCTTAGACATTATAGTTTAATATGCCCTTTCTTTCCACATTCATAGCATTTTACCTCTTCCTTACTTCTTTGTGCATCATTAGAAGTCTGTTTGAGGTTTTTTTGCCTGAATTTTCTGGAGTTGCTCATTTTCTTCTCAATGCTTCTTTTCAGCCTTCTTGAGAGCATAACAATGTCCTCATTCTCATCATTACTCATTTCTTCATTATCTTCAATTTCTTCTTGAGATTTTGAAGTATAGGCTTTTAGTGCTAAAGACTTTCTTTTTTCTGGATCTGCTTCAAGCTCTCTATCTCTTTTCACGGCCATTTCATGCGTGAGAAGTTTGCCAATAAGCACATCAGTATTTATGATGCTCATGTCTTCATTTGCTTATTCTATACTAGTAACTCTTGAACCGTAATCTTTAAGAGGAAGACTTCTCAGGATTTTATTGTTTACATCTTCCAAGCTCAGATGCTTCCCAAGTTTCCTCATTCCATTTATGATAGCTAGAAGATGGTTGGTCATGTCAGTGATTGACTTATTGAATTTCATTTTGAAGAGCTCATATTTTGAAGTAAGAAGTTGAATCTTCTTGGATTTGACTTGCTTAGTTCCTTCATGATAATTTTCCAATGTCTTCCACATGCTGTAGGCTATTGGGCAGTATGGTATTCTGCCACATTCTTCAATGGATAATGAGCTTGAGAGGATTGTCATTGCCTTTTTGTTTTTGAAGTTTGCTCTTCTTTGAGGCTCTATCCAATCATCTCTTGATAAGATTTCTTCTTCACCATCAGCTCCTCTTCTGGTTGGTGGTGTCCATTCTTTTCGTACAGTATCCCAGACTTTAATTCCTTCACTATCCAGGTATGTCTCCATCCAAAACTTCCAATGAGCATAATTTGCTCCATCGAAGTAAGGCTTGAGACTTTGGAATCCTTCAGTGGCTATATCTTGATCTTTACTAGCGCTTTTTAGGCTTCGATGCTAGATAAAGCTCTAATACCAATTGTTGCCCAGATATTGAGCTAAGAAGGGGGTTGAATTGGAGTTTAAAAATTTAATTTTAAAGTGCAGAAATAAAAAGTTAAGTTTATAAGGGATAGAGAAATTTGACACAAGGATTTTTATAAAGGTTCGGGTGTTAACAAACCCTACTCCTCTCCCCAATCGCAATTGAGAGTTTCACTAACACACTAAGTGTTACAATGGAGTTTTACAAGCTCACTCCCAACTATGGTGTTTCTTACAATGGCTCACACCTAACCCAGAAATCCCTTGTGTTTTGATGGCTCACACAATAACCAATTCCTTGTATTTTACAGGCTCACACAAACAACCTTTACCTTGTGTTTTACAAACTCACACAAACAATATTTACCTTGTGTTTTACAGGCTCACACAAACAACCTTTCTTTGTATTTTAGAGGCTCACACAACTAACCCTTACAAGTATTCTACTCTTAAGCTAGAAATACCCAAAACTCACTTGAGTAAATGATTATAGAGAGACACATTTACAAATCTTTATTGCTCAATAAATGATAAGCAAAAAAACTTTTTACAGAGAATAAAAATCAAATGCACAAAATGGCTTACAACAAGGTTTTGATTCAAAATATTTTCAATTCACTTGTTCTTTTGTTCTCCTTGTTCACTCTCTTGTTCTCTTCTTATTTTGGATGCATAAATGACTTGCGTTTATACTGCCATAACAAATTATAGCCGTTAGAGTGCATTTACTATGAAACTAGCTGTTGCACTAACCCTAATAATCGCGTCTGACATTTTTCTCTTTCATCGTTTATAGTCATGACTCTGTGTGTCATGGTCGTGACTGTTCTTCCAAGTCGTGACTTAAGTGGTAACCTTGGCCGTGAAGCATTCTGGAAGGTTTTGGAAATGTTTGTTCATGGGCGTGACATATATCTTCATGGGCATGATAACCTTCCAAGTCGTGGTCCAAGTGGTGACTTTGGTCATGAAACTCTCTGGAAGAATTTGTTATGTTTATTCACGGACATGACTGAAAAGTTCATTTACGGTTGCTATCTTCCTTCATGGCCGTGAACTTTAAATGTTGGTTTGTTGGCAGTTAGCTTCATCACGGGCGTGACACATAGGGTCACGGGCGTGAACATGCCACTTCTTCAATTTTTATCTTTAGAAGATTAATCTTCTATTCTCCATTCTTGCTAACTTATTTCATACCCTGTTCAATAGACTTAGAAAACAAGTATGTTAAATACAATATTGCTATTTTATTTGTTATCATCAAAATGACAGAAATACCCTCAAGGTTCAACACGGGTGTTACATTTCTCTCCCCCTTAAAGAATTTTATCCTCGAAATTACCTAATGTACTGTCTCTGAACAGTTGTGGATACTGGACTTTCATCACCTCTTCACTTTCCCATGTAGCATCTTCTATTGCATGATTTCTCTATGATACTTTGACTAATGGTACTTATTTATTCTTAAGTTCTATGATTTCTTTGGCGAGAATATGAACTGATTCTTCCTCATATGTCAAATTCGGTCTTCTTAACTAGAACAATACAATAAGGATCTGATTTATATCTCTTCAATATAGAGACATGAAACACATCACGAATCTTGCTTAACTCTAGTGGTAGAGGAAGCCTGTAAGCAGCCGGTCCCACTGTCACTAATATCTTATAAGGCCTAATGAATCTTGAGCTCAGTTTACCTTTCTTCCCAAATTTTAAGACCTTATTCCAATGAGAAACTTTAAGGAAAACCTTTGTCTCCCACTGCATACCCTATATCTCTTTTTTAAAGATCTGCATATGACTGTTGTCTATTAGAAGCTACCTTCAATTTGTCCTAGATAATCTGAACCTTTTTCTCTGCTTTTCGTACCAAGTCTGGCCCTACTAATTTTTCTCGCTAAGCTCTATCCAACACAAAGGTGTTCAACACTTTCTGCCATATAGTGCCTTATAAAGAGTCATCTCGATACTAGATGATAGCTGTTATTATTAGTAAATTCCATCAATTGATTATATTTATTCCAGCTACCTTCGAATTCAATCACACAACTCCATGTCATATCCTTTAGAATTTATATGATCCTTTCTGACTGCTCATCTGTCTAGGGGTGAAAAATTGTATTGAAACTGAGTTTGGTACCCACAGTTCTCTAAAGACTATCCCAACACTGAGAAGTAAATCTGGAGTCCCTATTTGAAACAATGGAGTTTGACACTCTATGTAGTCGCACTATCTCATTACTAGTCTATTCAAAGGGAAATCCCTCCTGATAGGCAAGAAGTGAGCTAACTTCATAAACCTATCCACTATAACCCATACAACATCATATTTTCTTGAAGTTACTGGCAACCCAATTACAAAGTCTTTGACACCTATCCATATAGTAGGATAAACCACACTCATTTGGACGGATGCCACATGACTAGAATTACATCTACCTGGACTTTTCATGTGATGCCATATTTATATATTAGGAATAATCACATATATATAAATAGGATGCCATAATATTTACTAAATAAATTTGTTCAAATTAAAACTTTTTCATTTTAAATAACCTAATCCATTTATTTATATTGGTTTAGGCAAGTCATTTTAATTAACAATATATATTTATCATTATGTTGTATACACATATGACACTCGATTATATTACATAATTACATACATATACAATATTAACATATGAGATATGTCTACCACGAACCGTATACATGGTCAAACTAAAAAAAAACATAATAGGTAACCAACTCTCTAACTACATCTTTTGTGCCTCCGATGATATGGGCTTGGATTTCTTCTTGATCGACTTCACTATTTACTAGCTACAGTTCCAATTCCTGCGTGAGAAGAACCCACTCTAATCTATCTCTAGGTTAGTGATACATATAAGCATTAAAGTTTTTCCCAAGCAGTCATACAAATGCATGTCTCAAATAAAATCACGACACATCAAATTTTATTACATTTTTGTCATATAAATACATAACATAAAAGGATAACACAATAATCTTATTCAATAATTAAATTTGCACCAACTCATGTAAGCATTTATACTTTGTTACTTACATCAATTAATAAAATTTCATATTCATTCTATGATTTATTAGCCCAAAATCTCGTTCTCGGGCTGTCCAGATATGGGGTATGAAATAGGGGCACTTGCGGAGCTTAAGCCATCCTACTCACTATAATCTCAAGTCAAGGGCGCTCATGGAGCTTTATCCACCTTGACCTAATATAGTCATTTATCTGTATGTAATTAGTATCAGAGGCACTCTCGGAGCTATAACCACCCTGTTCTTAAATCATATCAATATTGGTACCGAAACTTCCTCCTAATGGTGCACCATCTATCCTATATCAGTCCTTAGGTAGAGAAATGGGTAGTTAAAAACTATTAATTACTTATTTCTATAACCAATACTCATTTCATGTTAACATAATAATATACTCAAAATTTATTTCAAAATCATATAATAGTATGATATTTTATCAAATATTAACATAATATTAAGTTCATAGTTAATAACATTTCTGTAATTTTAAAACATGTCATAATATATAATTTTATCACTGTGACATATAATTTATATATCATACACACACATTCATGCATAAAGGGCAAACCAGAATATATATATGTACAAACCTCGATAGTGTTTTTCTTTTTCAAAATATAAGCTCAGAGCTTGTTTACTTTTGTTATTCTTCTTCTTGTTGAGATCCTAATTTAAAAATATAAATAATTAATACCTTGATAAAATATTTATTCTTAATATAATTTAAATAAATAACTACAATTTCTTTTAAGCGGGAATAGGACGTCTTAGGACTATTGCATCTATAACTTTTTATACACTTATCCAATTTATATGATTCGTGATCCTAATTAAATTTAGAATGAAGACTAAAACATACTAAAATTTTTGAATTTTGAATTATTACATAATTTTTAGTGCAATGTTAAATATTTCTTTGTTTGCTGCCCCTTAGGCAATTTCGGGGTGCCATATTGAAAAAGTCATATCATTCAATGTGTAGCTTTGTTCATTGATAAAATTTTTAAAAATTTAAAACAAGTAATTTGGAACATTTTTCATGTTTACCAATTTTCCAGATTCTTTTTCTAAGAGCCTCAAACACTAGATAATCTATAACTGGTTCAACAAAGAGTCTCAACCCGACCAGTTCAATTGTTTAGCTCATAACTCACAAAATAGATGACATTTTAAGGTGAGACTTTCATAGAACTTAGATAGGACATAGAAATAAAACTGTCATGTTTTTAACTTTGGCTAATTCGACATTTAAGAAGCTCAAAAAGAAACACGAATTTACTAGAGCTACACCAGTACAAGGAAACAACTCAATCAAGGAATAGTCATAGTTAATTTTACTATAACACAACCTACACAAAGAGATATTGAAACAAAATTTGGTAGAGACCTAAATAACATATATATGTACAACTTTTATGTTTTACAAAACCTCATATTCAGCCATTAAGATGATCAATTTAAGCAAATATTGTAAGTTATTCTGTTGAGACATCTCCCTGAACCAGTCTCACTCAAACAAGTTTATCTCTTTATAAACCCAAAATAATTTTATAACATTTGATAGACATATAAACAACACATATATTAACAACTTTTATGTTTGATACTTCTCCAAATTTTGTTCATAGGATAATAAAAAATAAAGTGAAATACACTACAGAAACACAATCCTAAAAGCTCCAATAACATAATAACTATAGAAAAGAGATTACTTACCAAAAACAGATTTATTTGGAGTGATTTTCTTATAAATCATGAAGGAGATGATGAAGAATTTGGAGCTATTATTTGGGAGGAAGGAAATGGATGATGATGATAAGAATGAGAGTATAGAAGTTAGAATGAAACGAGGCAAAGTCATAATTGACTTTCCCCTCCTCCTCCCTTCTCCTGTTTTAATCTTTTTTTTTTCTGTGTCCATTTTTTTACTGTTCACTTTTCAGTTTTTTTTTTTATAAATTTTTTTAATTTTATTATTTATTTATTTTTACATATTTACTTATATCTAGTCCCTTTAATTTTTACCAACAGTACAATTTAATTATGTGGTCTAATTTAATCAAATTTATCATATCAATCAATTTAATTTATTTTAATTTCTAATTTAATAAACTATTCCATCTATTTTAATCTCTATTTTCTGTCAGATTTTTCCTATTTATACCACATACTTATTCTAATTAAACTCTAATTAGTGGGCGTTACAATTTTCTCTCCTTTAAAATGTTTCATCCTTGAAACATACCTAATGCATCGTCACTGAACAAGTAAGGGTATTGAGCTTTCATCACCTCCTCGCTTTCCCATGTTGCTTCTTCAATTGCATGATTCCTCCATAGTACTTTCACTAATGGTACTCACTTGTTCTTCAGCTCCTTAATTTCTCTTGCTAAAATTTGGACCGGTTCTTCTTCATATGTCAAATCTTGTCTTACTTGAATGCTCTTAGTAGGTATGATGTGATTAGGATATGATCTATATCGTCTTAACATTGAGACATGGAAAACATTATGTATCAGACTCAACTCCGGTGATAGAGCGAGTCTATAAGCAACATGTCCAACTCTTTCTAATATTTCATAAAGTCCGATGAATCTTGGACTTAACTTGCCTTTCTTTCCAAATCTCATATTTTTTTTGCCACAGAGAAACTTTAAGAAAAACTTTATCACCCACTGCATAATCAATGTCTCATCTCTTAAGATCAGCATACGATTTCTGCCTATCTGTAGCTGCCTTAAGTCTTTCGCGAATGACTCTCCCTTTTTCTTCCGTCTCTTACATTAGGTTTGGTCCCACAGGCTTCCTCTCACTGAGTTTTGTCCAACATAGAGGTATTCGACACTTACTGCCATAAAGTGCCTCATATGGATCTATCTGAATACTAGACTGATAACTATTATTATAAACGAATTCCATTAAAAAAAGATATTTGTCCCATCTACCTTCAAATTCGATGACACAACTTTTTATCATATATTCTAGAATCTGAATGACTCTTTCTGATTGTCCATTTGTTACGGATGAAAAGTCATACTGAAATTGAGCTCAGTGCTTAGAGCTCACTGTAGACTACCCCAAAATTGAGATGTAAAACGGAGATCTCTGTCGGACACAATAGAAATAGTCACTCCATGAAGTTGTACTACTTCATTCATATAAATTTCTGCCAATTTATTCAGTGGGTAGTCCTTCCTAATAGGTAAAAAATGTACTGACTTTCTATATCTATCCATTATTACCCATACAATATCATGTTTCTTTGGAGTCAAAGGCAATCCAGTCACAAAATCCATAGTGATCCATTCCCATTTCCACTCTGGAATAGAAATTGGATGTAGCAACCTTAAAGGTACTTGATGTTCAGCCTTGACTTGCTGACAAGTCAAACATTTTGAAGTGTATTCTGTAACGTCCTTTTTCATACCTGCCCACTAGTATCTGCTCTTTAACTCTTGATACATCTTGTTACTCCCTAGGTGCATAACATATTAGCTTTCATAGGCCTCTCTAAGAATCCTCTGTCTAAGATCTTTCTACATCAGACACATAATTTGTCTTGATAAAACAATCCACCATCTAAGTCCATAGTGAATCCAGGTCTCTCCCTCTTAGAGATCAACTCAGCTAATTCAATTAGCTTTCTATCCTGTCTTTGTGCATCCTTGATTTCCTGCATAAAAGTGGGTTGAAAGTGCAACTCTGCCACAATCTTTCTGCTTAAAGTATCTTCTACTACATTAGCTTTGCCTGGATGATAGTCAATCACACAATTATAATCCTTTATTGCCTCTAGCCATCTTCTTTGCCCCAAATTCATTTTTTTTTGTGAGGGAAGATATTTCAAACTCTTGCGATCTGTGTAAATGAAACACTTCTCCCCATATAAATAATGGTGTCAAATCTTCAATGTGAAAACTATAACTGCCAACTCCAGATCATAGGTAGGATAATTCTTCTCATGTGGCTTTAACTGCCTAGAAGCATAAGCAACCACCTTTCCATCTTGCATCAATACACAACCCAATCCATTATGAGAAATATCACTATAAATGACATACTCCTTATTAGGAATCAGTTGTGTCAAAACAGGGGCCTTAGAGAGCATACTTTTGAGCTTATCAAAACTAGCTTGACACTTATCTGTCCATTCAAATTTAACATCCTTTCTCAATAGTCTTATTAAAGAAGAAGCAATCATTGATAAACTCTTGACAAATCTCCGATAATATCTAACTAAACCCAAGAAACTTTTGACTTCAGTCACATTCCGTGGAGGCTTCTAACTCATAATTGCCTCAACCTTACTAGAATCCACTTTAATGCCTTATGTAAAGATAATATGTCCTAGAAATGTCACCTCCTTCAACTAAAACTCACATTTTGAGAGTTTGGCATAGATCTTATATTCTCTAAGAGTCTACAATGCTATTCTCAAATGCTTTTCATGTTGTTTTGAATCTTTAGAATATACCAAAATATCATCAATGAAAACGACCACAAATTGATCAAGATGTGGCCTGAAGATCCTATTCATAAGATCCATAAATGATGTTGGAGTATTGGTCAACCCAAATGGCTTAACCAAAAACTCATGATGACCATATCTGGTTTTGAATGCGGTTTTAGCTATATCCTCCTTAATTGATGATAACCAGATCTCAAGTCTATCTTGAAAAATTCTCTTGCACCTTTCAGTTGGTCAAAGAGATCATTAATTCGTAGTAATGGGTACTTGTTCTTGATGGTTGCCTTATTCAACTGTCAATAATCAATACATAGCCTCAAAAATCCTTTCTTTTTTTTTCACAAACAATACCGGTGCACCCCATGGGGATGTACTTGGTTTAATGAAACCTTTATCAAAGAGTTCTTGCAATTGTGTCTTAAGTTCTTTCATCTCTAATGGGGTCATTCTTGTCTTTGATATATGCATAGTTCCTAGAACAAGATCAATAGCAAACTCTACCTCTCTCTCCAGAGGCAACCCAGGTAAGTCATCAGGAAACACATCTAGGAACTCATTTACCACTGGAATATCTTGAAGATTTGAACCTCCCTTTCTGGTGTCAATCACATGGGCCAAATAAGCTTCACACCCTTTTCTCATCAATCTCCAAGCTTTCATCATGGATATGATTCGAGGATGTGAGAATAATTCACCTTTCACAATAATTTCTTCTTGAGTTTCTGTCTTAAGTACCACAAATTTAAACTTGTGACGTGAGAGCCAATCCATGCCTAAAATGGCATCATACTTATAGAAAGGAAACTCAATCAAATCTGCGCAAAACTCCTTCCCATGTATAACTAAAGGACAATTCTTAAATACTTTATTAATTATTACACTGTGACCCAAAGGATTCCTAACTTCAATTTCATATTATAGGTTTTCTTTAATCATATTATGTTGGCTAGGTGTACTAGTGAAAATATAGGAATAGGTGGAACCCGGATCTATGAGTGCACAAATGTCAAAATCATATAATGAAAACATACCAGCAATAATATTTGTTGCCGCCTGATCTTCCTTAGCTTTCTTGGCATAGGCTCTGGCTGGAGCTCTACTGGATCTAGGTCTATTCACAGTCTCTAAACAACCTGCGTCGGTCAGCCTGGTCCTCCTCTGAACTAAACTTCAGGCTGAGTTGGAGCTGATCTAGCTGTATGAGTAGGAGTACTACCTGCCAAGAGTGGGCAATCCTTCTGTATGTGCTCCTTGGACCCACATCTAAAGCAAACACCTATGACACACCAACATTCCCCATGGTGGCTCCTATTGCAAATGCTACATGCTGGTATAGCTTCCTTGCCAACATAAGGTTGTGAACTTGTTGTAGCAGAAGGTGCCTTAGAGGGCGGTCCCCTCCTAATAGACCCTGTTTGTGAATAGCTAGGACCCTTTCTCGTCCTCTATTTTGTGAATGACTAGTAAAAAAATGACTCTTCTTTCCGGTGAATTGAGTCTCAAGAGTAGTTGACTTTTTAAAAGATTCTTCTATTTTTCTCTTTTTTGTTTTTTCAAGGTTGAGTCCTGCAGAAACTAACTGAGAAAAATTGGTATGCTAGAGAATAGTCACAATATCTCCAACCTCTTCATTAAGGCCATCTTCAAATCTTCTGCATTTATCTATTTCATTTGCAACTAATTCAGGGGCATACTTGCTCAGTCTGGTAAAATCCTGCTGATACTCAGTCACTGACATTTTACATTACTTGAGATTCATGAACTCTTTCTTTTTCTCATCAATATAGATCAACAAAATATATTGCTCTTTGAATTTAGAGAAAAAGGAATCCCATGAGATCGGTTCCACCACAACTGGCTTAGTAAGATATGATTTCTACCAATCATATGCCTCCTCTTGGAGTAGAGAAGTAGCAAATCTAGCTTTGTCATCTGCTTCCACTTGCAACTCTTTAAAAATTCTTTCAGTCTTTTCCAACCAATTCTCAGCTGCAGCTAGATCCTCATCTTTCTTATCATAAAAATCTGAAACCCCATACTTACGAAGCTTATCAATTGTTACTTTTGGTTTAGGTGGTGGTACTAGGTAGGCTAAGGAATGGCTCGTACCATCTGTTGGAATAATCCAGTCATCTGTTGCATAAATGGATTTTGACTAGGATCAATCTGTTCTGCTGCCTGCTGTGGGGGATTTGGAGTAGCATTTTGCCCTTGCACGCTCGCTGCACTAGGCTGATGAGGAGTCTCAGTATTAGGAGAGCCAGTACTCTCAGCCATATCCCTTTCATTCGAAGACATCTTCCTACAAATCCTACAAGTTGCTAAGAAGAAAACCTATATCAGAACTATATGAGGCACATGTATATTTATGCCTAATATCCTTTTTCCCACTAGGCCTAAAAACACATAAACTTGCTCTGATACTACTAAATGTGATGCCCTACTTATATATAAGGAATGATGTCATATGTATAAATAGGATGCCACAAGATTTACTAAATAAATTTGTTCAAATTAAAACTTTTTCATTTTAAATAATTTAATCCATTTATTTATATTGGTTTAGGCAAGTCAGTCTAATTAACAATATATATTTATCATTATGTTGTGTACACATATGATACCCAATTATATTGCATAATTACTTACATATATAATATTAACATATGAGATATATCTACCACAAACCATATAATTGGTCAAACTAAAAAAAACATAATAGGTAACCAACCCTCTAATTACGTCTTTTGTGCATCCGTTGATATGAGCTTAAATTTCTTCTTGATCAACTTCACTATTTACAAGCTACAGTTCCAATGAGAAGAACCCACGCTAAGCTATCTCTAGCTTAGTGGTACATATAAGTATTAAAGTTTTCCCCAGACAGTCATACAAATGCATGTCTCAAATAAAATCATGGCACATCAAATTTTATTACATTATTGTCATATAAAATAAATAAATACATAACATAAAAGGATAATACAATAACCTTATTCAATAATTAAATTTGCATCACCTCATGTAAGCATTTTATACTTTGTTACTTACATCAATTAATAAATTTTCATATTTCATTCTATGATTTATTAGCCCAAAATCTCATTAACAGACTGTCCGGATACGAGATGAGAAATCGGGGTGCTAGCAGTTAAGCCACCCTACTCATTATAATCTCAAGTCAAGGGTGCTCACAGAGCTTTAGCCACCTTGACCTAATATAATCATTTATCTGTATGTAATTAGGATTAGGGGCGCTATCGGAGCTATAACCACCATCGCAACGTCCCCCTAATGGTGTACCATCTATCCTATATTAGTCCTTAGGTAGAGAAATGGGCAATTAAAAACCATTAATTACTTGTTTCTATAACCAATACTCATTGCATGTTAACATAATAATATACTCACAATTTATTTCAAAACCATGTAATAACATGATATTTTATCAAATATTAACATAATATTAAGTTCATAGTTAATAACATTTCTATAATTTTAAAACATGCAATAATATATAATTTTATCACTGTGACATATAATTTATGTCAGGCACACACAATCATGCATAAAGGGCAAATCAGAATACGTATATGTACAAACATCGATAGTCTTTTTCTTTTCCAAAATATAAGCTTAGAGTTTGTTCACTTTTGTTGTTCTTCTTCTTATTGATATCCTAATTTAAAAATATAAATAATTAATACATTGATAAAATATTTATTCTTAATATAATTTAAATAAATAACTATAATTTCTTTTAAGCTTGAACAGGACCTCCTATTTGATCAATAACTTTTCTACACTTATCCAATTTATATGATTCTTAATCCTAATTAAATTTAACAAGACTAAAACATACTAAAATTTCAGATTTTTTTAATCATTACATACATTTTAGTGCAATTTTAAATACTACTCTATTTGCTACCCCTTAGGCTGTTTCGGGGTGCCATATTTAAAAAGTCATATCATTCAACATGTAGCTTTGTTTATTGCTAAAATTTTTAAAAATTTAAAAAAAGTAATTTGGAAAATTTTTCATGTTTACCAATTTTTCAGATTCTATTTCTAAGGTTCTCAAACATTAGATAATCTATAACTGGTTCAGCATAGAGTATCAATCCGACCGATTCAATTGTTCAGCTCATAACTCACAAAATACATGACATTTTGAGGTGAGCCTTTCATAGGAATTTAGATAAGACATATAAAAAAACTTTTATGTTTTGAACTTTGGCTAATTAGACCTTTAAGAAGCTCAAAATGGAACATGAATTTACTTGAGCTGCACAGGTACAAGGAAATAGCTCAATCAAGGAACAACCATACTTGATTTCACTATAACTCAACCTACACAAGAGCTATTTAAACTAAATTTGGTAGAGACCTAAATAACACATATATCTACAACTTTTATGTTTTACAAAACCTCATATTCAGCCATTAAGATGATCAATTTAAGAAAACACTGTAGGTTATTTTATTTACATGTCTCCCTGAACTAGTCTCACTCAAACAAGTTTATCTCTTTATATGCACAAAATAGTTTGATGAAATTTTACAGACATATAAACAACACATATATAAACAACTTTTATGCTTCGCTTCTCTAAATTCGGTTAGTAGGATATTTTTGAACCTTGAGGATATTTCCATCATTTTGATGATAACAAATAAAATAGCAATAATGTATTTAACATACTTGTTTTCTAAGTCTATTGAATAGGGTATGGAATATGATAGCAAGAATGGAGAATGAAAGATTAATCTTAAAAAGATAAAATTGAAGAAATAGCATGTTCATAACCGTGACCTTATGTGTCATGCCTATGATGAAGCTTAGCGCCAACAGTTATAATTCACCATGAAAGTATAAATGCAAGCCATTTATGAATCTAGAACAAGAGAATAGTTAATACTTCGAATCAAAATCTTGTTGTATACCATTTGTGCATTTAATACTTTCAAAACAAACATTTATTCTCTGTGAAAATCTTTTTGCTCATTATTCTCTGAGCATTAAAGATTTGTAAGTGTTTTCTCTCTGTAATCATCCACTCAAGTAAGTTTGGGTATTTTGGGGTTAAGAGTAGAATACTTGTAAGGGTTATTTGTGTGAGCCTTTAAAACACAAGGAATTGGTTATTTGTATGAGCCATTAAAACACAAGAGATTTTTGGGTTAGGTGTGATCCATTGTTAGAAACACCATAGTTGGGAGTGAGCTTGTAAAACTCCATTGTAGCACTTAGAGTGTTAGTGAAACTCCCAATTGAGATTGGGGAGAGAAGTAGGGTTTGTTAACACCCGAACCTCTATTAAATTTTTGTGTCTCATTTTTCTATCCCTACTAAACTTAACTTTTCTTTCTACACTTAAAAGTTAAATTTTTAATATCCAATTCAACCCCCCTTCTTGGTTCAATATCTGGGCAACAATTGGTATCAGAGCTAAGTTTAGTATCGAAGCCTAATCAACACTAGTAAAGATCAACATATGGCCAATGAAGGATTCCAAAGTCTCAAGCCTTACTTTGATGGAGCAAATTATGCTCATTGGAAGTTTTAGATGGAGACATATCTGGATAGTGAAGGAATTGAAGTTTGGAATAGTGTTCGAAAAGAATGGACACCATCAACTAGAAGAGGAGTTGATGGTGAAGAAGAAATCTTATCAATAGATGATTGGATAGAGTCTCAAAGAAGAGCAAACTTCAAAAAAAAAAAGTTAATGACAATTCTCTCAAGCTCATTATTCATTGAAGAATGTGGTAGAATACGACATTGCCCAACAACTTATAGCATGTGGAAAACATTGGAAAACTATTATGAATGAACTAAGAAAGTTAAATCCAAGAAGATTCAACTTTTTACTTCAGAGTATGAGCTCTTCAACATGAAATCGAATGAGTCAATTACTGACATGACCAACCGTCTTCTAGCCATCATAAATGGAATGAGAAAACTTTGGAAACACCTGAGCTTGGAAGATGTAAATAACAAAATCCTGAGAAGTCTTCCACTCAAAGATTATGGTTCAAGAGTTGCTGGTATAGAAGAGGCAAATGAAGACATGAGCACTATGAATACTGATGTGCTTATTGGCAAACTTCTCACTCATGAAATGACAGTAAAAAGAGATAGAGAGCTTGAAGCAGAGCTAGAAAAAAGAAAGCCTCTAGCACTAAAAGCCTCTACTTCAAAATCTCAAGAGGAAGTTGAAGATGATGAAGAAAAGAGTGATGATGCAAATGAGGATATTGTTATGCTCTCAAGAAGGCTGAAAAGAATCATTGAGAAAAGAATGAGCAACTCTAGAAAATTCAGGCAAAGAAACCTCTAACAGACCTTTAATGATACACAAAGAAGTAAATAAGAGGTAAATTGCTATGAATGTGGAAAGAAAGGGCATATTAAACCGAATTGTCCAAGGCTCAAGAAGCATAAGAGCAAATACCAAAAAGACAATGGGGAGAAAGGTCACAAAGCCACATGGGATGACGAAAGCTCTTCAAGTGAAAAAGATGACAATGAAAATGAGGAGGTCAATGTATGCTTCATGGCTATAGAGGATCACGTCTCGGATAAGGTAAGATCACTTCACTCATACTTTTTCAATAATGATAGTAGTGATAATGATAGTAATAGGAAAGATGATGATGATGAACAAAGCTTAATAGAAGTATTGAATTTAGAACTAGAAAAATATAGAAGTAAATTCAATACTTATAAGAATAACATTTCTGATTTGAAAATCAAAATAGATGCTTTAGAAAAGAAGAATTTTAAGCTTAAATCATCTAATGAATCTCTTCAAATGTCATTAGATGGATACTCTTCAAAACCCTCAACTAAATCCTTGCTTAAAGAAAACAATACTTTGAAGAATGAAGTTGAGGAACTTAGAAACTCCATTTCAAAATTCCACAAAGGAAAGGAGAGTTTAGATACTCTCATTGTGTCTCAAAGACCTAAGATTTAAGGGCACATCATCATCTTCTCACAAAACTATTTTTGTTAAGTCAAGTGAACCTCACATCTCCACACTTGTTGGAACAACACCAAGGAATAAGTACACTAAACCTTCTATACATAAAAGGAATAATCAAGGATTGGTAAGCCTAAGAAAGAAACCTTAAAAGGCTAATCATGCCTTTATGTATAAGAAGCATGCATCTAGAAAAACACCAATTAATCATGATTGTGCATGCCATTGTTCTCAAACTCAGTCTAATGGGAATATGGCATTCAAGAGCATTGTAAGACCAAAAAACATTTTTAGACCTAAACAGTGTAATTATTGTATGAAATTTGGTCACATAAATAAATGTTGCTGGATAAGGAAGGCTCATTAAGAACCTTCATGTGCTAACCCCCAAGGACCCAAGCTCATTTGGGTACTTAAACACCATACTTAAATTGTGAATCTATAGGTATGCCTCAAGTCCACAATAAAAAAAAATGCTTGGCTAGTAGACAGTGGATGCTCAAGGCATATGACAGGAGATAAAGAACTCTTCAATGAAATCAAAAGTATTGATGGAGGTAAAGTTAACTTTGGAAACAATGCTAAGGGTAAGGTAATTGGCATTGGCTCTATTGGTATTAATGATACTACTTTTATTAAAAATGTCTTACTTGTTGAGTATAAGTCAATTATGTGATAAAGGAAACAAAGTAACCTTCACTTCCAGCGAATGTCTTGTAACTTCTATTGATGGTCAAGAGATATTTAAAGAAAATATAGATGTTAACACCTACATAATAGAATTACACAAAATATCTAACCATTCCACTAAGTGTCTTGTGACTACTAGTGATGAATCTTGGTTGTGGCATAGAAGGCTTGGTCATGCAAATATGGACTTAATTCGAAGCCTCGGCATAGGAGAGCTGGTAAAGGGACTGCCAAAATTCAAATTTGAAAAAGACAAGACATGTTAACCTTGCCAAAGAGGGAAGCAACACAAGTCATTTTTCAAAGCCAAAAACATAGTAAGTACCTCAAAACCTTTACAACTCCTGCATCTAGATTTATTTGGACCTACAAGAATTGCAAGCTTAGGAGGTAAACATTATGCCTTTATCATCGTAGATGATTACTCTAAATTCACTTGGGTAATTTTCTTTGCTCAAAAGAGTGATGCTTTTGAAAATTTCAAAAATTTTGCTAAAATAGTTCAAAATGAAAAAGGATATTGCATTTCAAAAATAAGAACTGACCATGGCAAAGAATTTGAAAATGAAAACTTTGAAAGTTTTTGTGTTGAACATGGCATTTCGCAGAATTTTTCATCTCTTAGGACACCTTAACAAAATGGGGTAGTTGAAAGGAAAAATTGACTTTAATTGAAATGGCTAGAACAATGCTCAATGAGTTTGGTTTACCAACTTAATTTTGGGCAGAAGCCACAAATACTGCTTGTTATATTTCAAATCGAGTTTTGAAAAGACCTCTCCTAAATAAAACCTCATTTGAGCTATGGAATGGAAGAAAGCCCTTGATATCATACTTAAGAATATTTGGATGCAAGTGTTTTATATTGAACACCAAAGACAATCTTGGAAAATTTGCCTCTAAGTCTGCTGAAGGTATCATTTTAGGATACTCTACAACCAGCAAAGCATATATAGTATTTAATAAAAGATCCTTATCGGTTGAAGAATCCATGCATGTTGCTTTTAATGAATCTAGTAGACTTGATCTTGTGAAAGGTGGTGTTCTTGATGATGTTGTAGGTACCATGGAAAGACTTGATCTTGAAAATGGAAAAGAAGAAAATGATCAAGAAGATTCACATAAAGATGACTCTTTACCTCAAGCTCAAGAGGAAAACAGGCAAAAACTCCCAAATGAATGGAGATCGACAAAAGATCACCCAAAAGAGCAAATCATTGGTGATCCTTCTAGGGGAGTAAGTACTAGATCTCATTTCAAACATTTAGCTTCTGATCTTGCTTTTATTTCTCAAATTGAGCCTAAAAACATTGACGAGGCTCTTAATGATGAAAGTTGGGTGATTGCAATGCAAGAGGAACTCAACCAATTTGAGAGAAGTAAGGTATGGACCTTAGTACTTAGACCTAAGGATCATCAAATTATAGGTAGCAAATGGGTATTTAGAAACAAACTAGATGAACAAGGTTCAATAACTAGGAATATGGCTAGATGGTTGCAAAAGGGTATAATCAGGAAGAAGGAATAGATTATGATGAGACCTATGCTCCTATAGCTAGATTAGAAGCCATAAAAAATACTTTTAGCATATGCATGCCATATGAATTTCAAACTCTTTCAAATGGATGTGAAAAGTGCTTTTTTAAATGGTTTTATAGAAGAAGAAGTATATGTAGAAAAACCACTAGGTTTTGAAAGCCATGATTTGCCTAATAATGTATTTAAACTTTCAAAAGCTTTATATGGTTTAAAACAAGCCCTAAGAGCTTGGTACGAAAGACTAAGTTCATTTCTCTTAGAAAATAATTTTACAAAGGGGAATGTTGACACTACATTATTCATTAAAAAACATAAGCATGATTTTCTAATTGTTCAAATTTATGTTGATAATATCATATTTGGGTCTACTAATGAATTGATTTGTCAAGAATTTGCTAAGTGTAGGACTAGGGAATTCGAAATGAGCATGATGGGTGAGCTTAAATATTTCCTTGGTCTACAAATAAAACAAAGCAATGAGGGCATATTCATCAATCAATCCAAATATGCCAAAGACTTACTTAAGAAATTTGGAATGGAAGGATGCAAGAATGCCAAGACTCCAATGAGCACATATGCAAAATTGGACAAAGATGAAAAGGGTAAGAGAATTAATGAAAAGCTATATAAAGGTATGATTGGATCACTTTTATATCTTACTGCTTCTAGACTCGACATAATGTATAGTGTATGCTTATGTGCACGCTTTCAATCTTGTCCAAAAGAGTCTCATTTAAATGAAGTAAAAAGAATTCTAATATATTTACATGGCTCATTGCATCTAGGTTTGTGGTATCCTAGAAATTCATCATTTTACATTGTAGGATATTCAGATGCTGATTATACTAGTAGTCTTTTAGATAGAAACATTACTTCAGGTACTTGTCACTTTATTGGAGAGTACTTAGTTTCTTGGTTTAGCAAGAAACAAGTTTCAGTTGCTCTTTCCACCGCTGAAGCGAAGTATGTAGCAGCAGGATGTTGTTGTACACAAATTCTTTGGATGAAACAATAACTTAAGGATTATGGTCATTGTATGAACCATATACCTATTAGATGTGACAATACAAGTGCTATAAATCTATCTAAAAATCCCATTCAACATTCTAGAAGTAAGCATATTGACATAAGACATCATTTTATTAGAGATCATGTTCAATATGGAAATGTTGTATTGGAGTTTATAAGCACACAAAATCAATTGGCATATATCTTCACCAAGTCTCTAAATGAGGAAAGATTTAATTTCATAAGAAGAGAGCTCAGTATGATTGATGGATTAACTTTGAAATTGCCAAATTGTCAAACCTTGATTGATAATCTTGTTTTTATCTCATCTTACTAGAAATAAGGTAGCTAATTTGATGGAAATATATGTTATAGGGGATAAAAGCTCCTTAGAAATGTTTTAGTCTTGTTTTAGACTTAATTTTATTTAATGAGAATTTTAGGCAATTCACGCCCGTGACATATATTCACGACCGTAAACTAAATCGCCAAAAGAACCAGTAGCTTTCACGACTTGCTTCACGACATGATTCACGGCTTCAAGTAATGAAGACTATGTTTTACGACAATAACCTTTTTCATTCACCCCCGTGAAACCCTTTGTTCACGAGCGTGATGTCTTTTTTCATGACTGTGAACATTTCCACCAAAAACTTACAGAAGCATTCACACTTTGTGTTACGCTCTATGTCACGATCATAAGTAGTGAAGTTTAATACTTCACGCCTGTGACTCATTTGTCACCACCGTGATTGTTCATCATTCACACCCGTGACCTTTAAATATCACGATCGTGATCAATTTCACGCCTCTCTTCACGGGTATAGCATATCTTCAGCAAACCGTGAACACGACACTTCATGCCCGTGAAGATGTCGGCTATATAACGTTTCTCCCATTCCAATTCTCCAACTTCTCTCATTTATCACCATTGAACACCATTTTAAAGATTTCGGCCCTTTAGCCACTAATTCCATCTATAAATATCTTCAAAAAACTACTTCCATCATCAGAAATCATATCTTCTTAGGGTTTACTCAAAATTTCTGTCAAATTTATCACTCTTCAATCCCAGTGCACAAGTATTTGCATAGGTTTCTTCCCTATAGCATTTTTTCCAGAGGGGACAACAATGGCACAATCAGGAAGTCAGAGCTCTTTCTCCTGGAGATGGCCCGAAGAGGCCTCACAGTGGCTTTATCTCCATGGTTTGCAAACCATCTTTTGTCAATTGCCACCAAGCCCTTTGGAGACATTCTGATTGGTGGGTATGTTACTCAAATCGCCTTAAAGCTCGGATACTTGAAGCTAGATGAACAACACTTGAACCTCATCCCAGGGCATCCTCGAGACCGACTAGACATCGAGTCCTTCATCAAGATGGAATGGGCTGTTCGTATAGTATTTGAGAATAACATTTACTATCGCTTCACTAACACTGCTGGTGAAATCATTTGGGAGGCCAATGACTCGAATGACTTCAAAGTTTGCCTCCAAGGAATCCGGTAGAGGAAGAGGGCTCGAGTTGAGGTGGCACCTCTAGAGATTGGGCAAGAAATCAGCCAATCCTCTGCCTCCACACCAAACTTGGCTCAGCAAGTGGTTGACCTCTTGGCACCATGGTTTGAGCAATTGCAGGCTTCAATGGATGAGAGGTTAGAGTACCTCAAGGATTTCATGGAGTCTCGCATGGAGAGCCTCGAGGTGGAAGTTGCCCGCCTTAGAGATAGGATGTCTGGCTAGATTTTATGTTAGATGTTATATTTTCTAGCTTATTTGTTATAGGAAATTCTAATTTCCTTTCATAATTTTAATTACTTTTGTATTTGGTTTTCTTAAATTAATATATTTCCTTTTGTTTTCCATTATGTTTTATCTTTTTGATATTCTTTTTGTTGATGACAAAAGGGGGAGAACTTAGCAATATATTGGTAAAAGTTAAGAGTTATGTAAGTATGCAAATGAGAGTTATGCAAATGAGCTTCATATACCTTAAATATACCATAAGTAGACTTTGATGCAAGTTACATGAATGTGATATACTCTTCATATACCTTAACTATACCATAAGTATACTTTGATGCAAGTTACATGAATGTGATATACTCTTCATATACCTTAAATATACCATATGTATACTTTGATGCAAGTTACATGAATGTGATATACTCTTCATATACCTTAAATATACTTGGCATAACTATAACTTGTTTTAAAGAAAATTTTTGGTATACATTGGATATACTTTGCATATAACTTACATATACTTAAAACTAGGAAGCATATTTTGATGCTACACTTCATCATTCTTCACAATTCTTGCATTTCAGTATTTTTTTTATCCTAAGCATCTTTTGAGGGGGAGACTTCTCAAAGGCACATATTGCTAGATTATTTGTCACCATCAAAAAGGGGGAGATTGTTGAACCTTGAAGGGTATTTCCGTCATTTTGATAATAACATACTTGTTTTCTAAGTATAATGAACGAGGTATGGAATATGATAGCAAGAATGGAGAATGGAAGATTAATCTTAAAAAGATAAAATTGAAGAAATAGCATGTTCACGTCTGTGACCTTATGTGTCACGCCTGTGATGAAGCTTAGCGCCAACAATCCAACATTTAAAGTTCACGACCATGAAGAATGATAGCAACCGTGAATGATCATATCAGTCACGCCCGTGAAATAAAATCACGCCCGTGAAAAGACATGGAAAATTCTTCCAGAGAGCTTCACGGCCAGAGTCACCACTTGGACCACGGCTTGGAAGGATGTCAAGCCCGTGAAGATAATGGAAAATTATTCCATAATGCTTCACGGCCAAGGTCACCACTCAAGTCACGGCTTGGAAGAACAGTCACGACTGTGAAAGATGAAAGAGAAACGTGTCAGACGCGATTATAAGGGTTGGTGCAATAGCTATTTCCGCATTAAATGCAATCAAACGACTATAATTCGCCATGGAAGTATAAATGCAAAAAATCTTGTTGTATACCATTTGTGGGGAGACTTCTCAAAATCACATATTGCTAGATTATTTGTCACCATCAAAAAGGGAGAGATTCTTAAACCTTGAGGGGTATTTCCATCATTTTGATGATAACAAATAAAATAGCAATATTGTATTTAACATACTTGTCTTCTAAGTCTATTATATAGGACATGGATTAAAATACCAAGAATGGAGATTGTAAGAATAATCCTTGAAAGACAAAATTCAAGAAGTAGCATGTTCACTGCCGTGACTCTATGAGTCATGCCCGTGAAAGGAGCTAACCGTTACCAAAACCAACATTTGAAGTTCACGACCATGAAGGAAGAACAAACCATGAAGTGGGCATTTTAGTCACTCCGTGAATAAATATGTCACCCTCGTGAATGTTCATGCATTTTCATCCAGAGAGCTTCACGACCAAAGTCACCACTTGAATTACGGCTGGGAAGTTTGTCATGCCCGTGAATGAGTATGTCACGCCCGTGACTCATTGTGTCAAAACATTGTAGAGAGCTTCATGACTAAGGTCACCACATCAGTCATGGCTTGGGAAGAAATGTCACCCCCGTGACAAACATAGTCACGCCCGTGAACAATGAAAGAGAAAAATGTCAGGCGCGATTTTTTGGTTGGTACAACGACTAGTTTCGTATTTAATGCACCCCAACAGCTATGTTCAGCCATGGGAGTATAAATAGAAGTCATTTATGCATTCAGAAAATGAGAATGAAGAGAACAACAATAGAATAGCATATACTTTGAATTTAATTCTTATTACAAGCTATTTGTACTTTTATACTTTGAGAATAAAATATATTCTCTGTAAAAATATTTTTGCTCTTCATTTATTGAGCAATTAAGATTTGTAAGTGGTTCTCTTTGTAATCTTTACTCAAGTGAGCTTTGGGTATTTCTGGGTTAAGAGTAGAACACTTGTAAGGGTTAGTTGTGTGAGCCTCAAAACACAAATCAAAAGGTTATTGTGTGAGCCTGTGAAAACACAAAGTGAAGGTTGTTTGTGTGAGCCTGTTAAAATACAAAGTAAGGGTTGTTTGTGTGAGCCTGTAAAACACAAGGAATTGGTTATTGTGTGAGCCATTAAAACACAAGGGATTTATGGGTTAGGTGTGAGCCATTGTGAGAAACACCATAGTTGGGAGTGAGCTTGCAAAACTCCATTGTAACACTTATTGTGTTAGTGAAACTCCCAATTCCGATTGGGGAGAGAAGTAGGGTTTATTAACACCCGAACCTCTATAAAAATCATTGTGTCAAATTCTCTCTATCCCTCCTAAAATTAATTTTTTATTTCCGCACCTTATAGTTTAATTTTTGAAACTCCAATTCAACCCCCCCTTCTTGGTTTAATATCTGGGAAACAATTGGTATCAGAGCTTTGTCTAGCATCGAAGCCTAAAAAGCACTAGTAAAGATGAAGATATGGCCAGTGAAGGATTCCAAAGTCTCAAACCTTACTTTGATGGAGCAAATTGTGCCCATTGGAAGTTTCGGATGGAAATATTCTTGGATAGTGAAGGAATTGAAGTCTGGGATAGTGTACGAAAAGAATGGACACCACCAACCAGAAGAGGAGCTGATGGTGAAGAAGAAATCCTATCAAGAGATGATTGGGCAGAGCCTCAAAGAAGAGAAAATTTCAAAAACAAGAAGGCAATGACAATCCTATCAAGCTCATTATCTATTGAGGAATGTGGGACAATACAACACTGCTCAACAGCATACAGCATTTGGAAGACATTGGAGAATTATCATGAAGGAACTAAACAAGTCAAATCCAAGAATATTCAAATTCTGACTTCAAAATATGAGCTCTTTAAGATGAAATCCAATGAGTCAATCACTGACATGACCAACCGTTTTCTAGCCATTATAAATGGAATGAGGAAACTTGGGAAGCATCTGAGTTTGGAAGATGTAAACAATAAAATCCTGAGAAGTCTTCCTCTTAAAGACTATGGCTCAAGAGTTGCTGGCATAGAAGAAGCAAATGAAGATATGAGCATCATGAATACTGATGTGTTGATTGGCAAACTTCTCACACATGAGATAGCAGTGAAGAGAGATAAAGAGATTGAAGCAGATCCAGAGAAAAGAAAGCCCTTAGCACTTAAAGCCTCTACTTCAAAATCTCAAGAAGATAGTGAAGATAATGAAGAAATAAGTGATGATGAAAATGAGGACATTGTTATGCTTTCAAAGAGATAAAAAAGAATCATTGAGAAGAAAATGAGCAACTCCAGAAAATTCAGGTAAAGAAACCTCAAACAAACTTCTAATGACACACATAGAAGTAAGGAAGAGGTAAAGTGTTATGAGTGTGGAAAGAAAGGACATATCAAACCAGAATGTCCAAGGCTCAAGAAACATAAGAGCAAATACCAAAGAGACAATGGGGAGAAAGGTCATAAAGCCACATGGGATGACGAAAGCTCTTCAAGTGAAAAAGATTAAAATGAAAGTGAAGTGGTCAACCTATGTTTCATGGCTATTGAAGATCATGTCTCGAATAAGGTAAGATCACTACACTCATACTCCTTGAATAATGATAGTAGTGATAATGATGATAGTAGTGATGTTGATGATGAGCAAAACCTAATAGAAGAATTAAATATTGAATTAGAGAAATATAGAACTAAATTTAGTACTTATAGAAATAATATCTCTAATTTAAAAAATAAGATAGATGGTTTAGAAAAGGAAAACATAAAGCTTAAATCATCTAATGAATCTCTCCAAAAGTCATTAGATGAATACTCATCAAGACCCTCAACAACTTCATTGCTAAAAGAAAATAATACTTTGAAAAATGAAGTTGAGGAACTTAGAAATTCCATTTCTAAATTTCACAAAGGTAAAGAGAGATTAGATACTCTCATTGTGTCTCAAAGATCACCCTTAATTAGACATGGTCTAGGATTCAAGGACACATCATCATCTTCTCACAAAACTATATTTGTTAAGTCTAAAGAATCTCACATCTCCACACATGATAGAACAACACCAAAAAATAAGCATGTTAAACCTTCTATATATAAAAAGAATAATCATGCCTTTATATATAGGAAGCATGCATCAAGAAAAATGCAAATTAATCATGACTATGCATGCTATTGTTCTCAAAATCAGTCTAATAGAATTATGGCATTCAAATATATTGAAGGACCAGAAAATAAATTTAGACCAAAACAATGTAATTATTGTATGAAAATGGGTCACATAAATAAATATTACTGGATAAGGAAGACTCATTGGGAACCTTCATGTGCTAACCCCCAATGACCTAAATTCATTTGGGTACCTAAAAATCATTCTTGAATTGTGATTCTATAGGTATGCCTCAAGTCCTCAATAAACAAAAATGCTTGGCTAGTAGACAGTGGATGATCAAGGCATATGACAGGAGGCAAAGAACTCTTTAATGAAATCAAAAGTATTGATGGAGGTAAAGTTACCTTTGGAAACAATGCAAAGGGTAAGGTAATTGGCATTGGTTCTATTAGTATTAATGGTACTACTTTTATTAAAGATGTCTTACTTTTTGATGACTTGAAACATAACTTGTTAAGTGTAAGTCAATTATGTGATAGAGGAAACAAAGTAATCTTTACTTCAAATGAATGTCTTGTGATCTCTATCGATGGTCAAGAGATATTTAAAGGAAATAGAGATATCAATACATACATAATAAACTTACATGAACTATCTAACCATTCCTCTAAGTGTCTTGTGACTACTAGTGATGAATCTTGGTTGTGACATAGAAGACTTGGTCAAGCTAACATGGACTTAATACAAAGTCTCAGCACAGGAGAACTAGTAAAAGGACTACCAAGAGTTAAATATGAAAAAGGCAAGACATGTGATCATTGCCAAAGAGGAAAGCAACACAAGTCATCCTTCAAAGCCAAAAACATAGTAAGTACTTCAAAACCTCTTCAACTCCTGCATTTAGACTTATTTGGACCTACTAGAATTGCTAGCTTAGGAGGAAAACATTATGCATTTGTCATCATAGATGATTACTCTAGATTTACTTAGGTAATTTTCTTAGCTCAAAAGAGTGATGCTTTTGAAAATTTCAAAAACTTTGCTAAAAGAGTTCAAAATGAAAAAGGGTACTATATTTCAAAAATAAGAAGTGATCATGGGAAAGAATTTGAAAATGAAAACTTTGAAAGCTTTTGTCTTGAACATGACATTTCACATAAATTTTCATCTCCTAGGACACCTCAACAAAATGGGGTAGTTGAAAGGAAAAATCGAACTTTAATTGAAATGGCTAGAACAATGCTCAATGAATATGAATTACTAACTTATTTTTGGGCAGAAGCCACAAACACTGCTTGTTATATTTCAAATCGAGTTTTCAAAAGACCTCTTTTAAACAAAACCTCATTTGAGCTATGGAATGGAAGAAAGCCCTTGATATCATACTTTAGAATATTTGGATGCAAGTGTTTTATATTGAACACCAAAGACAATCTTGGAAAATTTGCCTCTAAGTCTGCTGAAGGTATCATTTTAGGATACTCTACAACCAGCAAAGCATATATAGTATTTAATAAAAGATCCTTAACGGTTGAAGAATCCATGCATGTTGCTTTTAATGAATCTAGTAGACTTGATCTTGTGAAAGGTAGTGTTCTTGATGATGTTGTAGGTAATATGGAAATACTTGATATCAAAAATGGAAAAGAAGAAAATGATCAAGAAAATTTACTGCAAAATGATTCTCTACCTCAAAATCAAGAACAAAATGATCAAGAACTTCCAAAAGAATGGAGAATGACGAAATATCATCCAAGAGAGCAAATAATTGGTGATTTATCAAGGGGAGTAAGTACTAGATCTCATTTCAAACATCTAGTCACTAATATTGCTTTTATTTCACACATTGAGCCTAAAAATATTGATGAGGCTCTTAATGATGAAAGTTGGGTAATTGCTATGCAAGAGGAACTCAATCAATTTGAGAGAAATAAAGTATGGACCCTAGTACCTAGACCCAAGAATCATCAAATCATAGGTAGCAAATGGGTATTTAGAAACAAATTAGATGAACATAGGTTAATAACCAAGAATAAGGCTAGACTAGTTGCAAAAGGATATAATCAGGAAGAAGGTATAGATTATGATGAAACATATGCACCTATAGCTAGATTTGAAGCCATAAGAATACTTTTAGCATATGCATGTCACATGAATTTAAAACTTTTTCAAATGGATGTGAAAAGTGCATTTCTAAACGGTTATATAGATGAAGAAGTGTATGCAGAACAACAACCAGGTTTCGAAAGCTATGATTTGCCAAATCATGTTTTTAAACTTTTAAAAGCGTTGTATGGTTTAAATCAGGCCCCAAAGAGCTTAGTATGAGAGGCTAAGTTCCTTTTTATTAGAAAATAGCTTTACAAAGGGAAATATTGACACAACACTATTCATTAAAAAGCATAAGCATAATATACTTATTGTTCAAATATATGTTGATGATATAATATTTGGTTCTACTAATGAATTGCTTTGTCAAGAATTTGCTAAATGTATGACTAGGGAATTTGAAATAAGCATGATGGGAGAACTTAAGTATTTCATTGGTCTACAAAGAAAGCAAAGCAATGAGGGCATATTCATCAACCAATCCAAATATGCCAAAGATTTAATTAAGAAATTTGGTATGGAAGGATGCAAAAATGCCAAGACTCCTATGAGCACATCAACTAAATTGGACAAAGATGAAAAGGGTAAGAGCATTAATGAAAAGCTTTATAGAGGTATGATCGGATCACTTTTATATCTCACTGCTTCTAGACCTGATATAATGTATAGTGTTTGCTTGTGTGCATGATTTCAATCATGTTCTAAAGAATCTTATTTAAATGCAGTAAAAAGAATATTAAGATATTTACATGGATCATTGCATCTAGGTTTATGGTATCCTAGGAATTCATCTTTTTATATTATAGGATATTCAGATGTAGACTATGTTGTTAGTCTTTTAGATAGGAAAAGTACTTCAGGTACTTGTCACTTCATTGGAGAATGTTTAGTTTTTTGGTTTAGCAAGAAACAAGTTTCAGTTGCTCTCTCAACTGCTGAAGCAGAATATGTAGCAGCTGGATGTTGTTGTATACAAATTCTTTGGATGAAACAACAACTTAAGGACTATGGTCATGAGATGAACCATATACGTATTAAATGTGACAATACAAGTGCTATAAATCTTTCAAAGAATCCTATTCAACACTCAAGAAGTAAGCATATTGACATTAGGCACCACTTTATTAGAGATCATGTTCAATGTGGAGATGTTGCATTAGAATTTATAAGCACAGAAAATCAATTAGCAGATATTTTCACTAAGTCTCTAAATGAGGAAAGCTTTAATTTCATTAGAAGAGTACTTGGTATGATTGATGGATTAACCTTGTGATTGCAAAAATATGAAATTTTAATTGTTGATCTTAAATCATATCATAAGATATAAGATAGAAATTTTGATGAAAATTCATGTTTTAAGGAATATAATCTTTGTTGGAATGATTTAGTCTTATTTTAGGACTTAATTTTATTTGATGAAAATTTTAGGGGAGTCATGCCCGTGGCACATGTTTACGCCCGTGAACCGTGACTTGGTTCACGACATGGTTCACGACTTTAAGTGGTGAAGCTTATTTTAACGGCTTCATTCACTCCTATGAAAAGAGACCTTCACGCCCGTAATGATTATTCACACCCATGAACCTTAACACCCCAAAACTCACAGAGGCTTTCACGCCTTGAGTCATTGCTTGCTTCATGGGCATAAGTGGTGAAATTCAACATTTTACGCCCGTGACAGGTTATTCACCCCTATGATGGATGATCATTCACGCCCGTGATATTCAAAGATCACGCCCATGAACCTATTCATGCCTTCATTCATGGGTGGAACACTCCTTCAACAAACCGTGAACACAACCATTCACGCCCGTGAACATTCACTTCATGCCCGTGAATGTATCGAGTATATAAAAGAATAGCCAGTTATATTTTTCATTTCAACTCTCCAACTCCCAAAACTGCTATCATTTACACACATTCATTGAGACATTGAAGATTCCATCCCCAAGACTAAAACTTTTCCTATAAATACCACCAAAAGTTCGAATCTTCATTAAATATAATCCATTTCTAGGGTTTTCATAAGGATTTTCTGTAAAAAAATTTTCCAACTCCATCACCAACCGAATTCTTCAAATCAAATGGAGTCTGCTTCATCCAAGGGAAAGATAAAGAAGTCCCATGCTCCTAGGAGGTATGCAGATTACCTCATGAACCGCATTTCGGAGCAATGCCATCTTCGGTATGCAACTTTGAAGAATAGACCTCTACTGTCATCAAGGTCCTTTGAATGGAAGACAGTCTGAAGTCTCGGACTCGAGACAGCTATGATAGAGCAACTCCAAGCCTATCATCTGAAAGATTTTGTGGAAATTCACCAGCTAACCCTGAGGGAGCCAACACTGGAATTCTTCAGCACCCTGCAGGTTTCACCTACTGGAGTGGTGAAATTCCAACTTTGCGACAATCCCAACACCCTCAGTGCCATCGAATTTGGGGAATTGTTCAGTCTACCATATGATGACATCCTGAATGATACTGAGGTAGAATTCTCTGCCCCTCGACCCTGGACACATATTGGTCATGATTGTAGCTGGGACGTTAAGATGACAAAGAGCACTCATCTCGTGGCCCCAGTATACAGGTATTTGCATAGGTTCCTAACTTATAGCATATTCGCTAGGGGAGAAAGAAACGAGACTATAAGGAAGTCGGAGCTTTTCCTCTTTAAGATGGCTCACAGAGGACACATAGTGGCACTTTCTAGATGGTTTGCTAACCATCTTCTCTTCATTGCCACTAAGCCTACTGGAGATATTTTGATTGGGGCATATGCCACCCATATAGCTGTAAAGCTTAATTATCTGAAGCTGGATGCGCATCACTTCAACCTCATCCCTAGACATCCTCGAGTTCGCTTGGATGTCGAGTCCTTCATCAAAATGGAAGCGGCTGTCAGAATCATTTTTCAGAATGATATCTTCTACCGCTTCACTGACACCACTGGGGAGATCATCTGGGAAGATGATGACACAGAGGATTTTAAATCAGGCCTCCAGGGAGTCCAGCAGAAGAAGAGAGCTCGGATTGAGAAAGCATCTCCAGCAGCTGAGCAGGATATCAGACAGTCCTCGACTTCCATACCGACCTTAGCGCAGCAGGTGGTTAACCTCTTGGCACCACGTTTTGAGCAGCTGCAGACTTCGATGGATGAGAGGTTGGAAAACCTCAAAGACTTCATGGAGTCTCGGATGGACAGCCTTGAGGCTAAAGTGGCTAGACTTCGTGATAGGATGTTCGGCTAGGAGTTAGGCTAGAGTGTAGCCTAAATTTGCTTGTTTTTGTTTATTTTGTTTGTTTATTTTGTTTATGTTTGTTGGTGTGTAGGAAATTTTCAATTTCCTTTTTGAACATTATTTAACTTTGTTTGTATCTTTTCCTTTATGCAATATATTTGCTTTTGATTACCTCATTGATATATCTTTATACCCTTTTTGATTGATGACAAAAGGGGGAGAAAACTAGCAATACGCAATACATTATAGGAAAAATGGTATCAAACTAGCAACATAAGAAGAAACTAGAAATATATATTAAGGTAAATGAATTTTGAATTTTGAATCAAAAATTAAAATTGAATTATGAATTGACATTGATATAGATTAAAAAGGATTAGAAACTTTGATTCAAGAATTCATATGCAAAGTATAAAATTGAGAAATTGAGCCTCATATATACATAAGATATACCTTAAGTATACTTTGCATATACCTTCATGCAAGTTACAAAAATAAATATGCCATAAGTATACCTTACATATACTTCATGCTTTAAAAAGGAATTATGGTATATATTGGATATACTTCTCATATAACTTGCATATACTTAAAATCTTGTAAGTTTATTTCAATGCTACATCATTCTTTACAATCCTTGCATTTTATAAACTCTTTATCCTAAGTATATTTTGAGGGGGAGACTTCTCAAAATCACATATTGCTAGATTATTTATCACCATCAAAAAGGGGGAGATTGTTAAACCTTGAGGGGTATTTCTATCATTTTGATGATAACAAATAAAATAGCAATGTTGTATTTAACATACTTGTCTTCTAAGTCTATTATACAGGACCTGGATTAAAATAGCAAGAATGGAGATTGGAAGAATAATCCTTGAAAGACAAAATTTAAGAAGTAGCATGTTCACTGCCGTGACTCTATGAGTCATGCCCGTGAAAAGAGCTAACTGTTACCAAAACCAACATTTGAAGTTCACGACCATAAAGCAAGAACAAACCATGAAGTGGGCATTTTAGTCAACCCCGTGAATGTTCATGCATTTTCATCCAGAGAACTTCACAACCAAAGTTACCACTTGAATCACGGCTGGGAAGTTTGTCACGCCCGTGAATGAGTATGTCACGCCCATGACTTATTATGTCAAAACAATCTAGAGAGCTTCACAACTAAGGTCACCACATCAGTCATGACTTGGGAAGAAATATCACCCCCGTGACAAACATAGTCATGCCTGTGAACAACGAAAGAGAAAAATGTCAGGCGCGATTTTTTGGTTGGTACAACGGTTAGTTTCGTATTTAATGCACCCCAACGGATATATTCAGCCATGAGAGTATAAATGGAAGTCATTTATGCATTCAGAAAATAAGAATGAAGAGAACAACAATAGAATAGCATATACTTTGAATTTAATTCTTATTACAAGCTATTTGTACTTTTATACTTTGAGAATAAAATATATTCTCTGTAAAAATATTTTTGCTCTTCATTTATTGAACAATTAAGATTTGTAAGTGGTTCTCTTTGTAATCTTTACTCAAGTGAGCTTTGGGTATTTCTGGGTTAAGAGTAGAACACTTGTAAGGGTTAGTTGTGTGAGCCTCAAAACACAAATCAAAAGGTTATTTTTAATGTCCATTTTTAATGTCCAAAATCTCTATAAAATTCTTGTGTCTCATTTTTCTATCCCTACTAAACTTAACTTTTCTTTTCGCACTTAAAAGTTAAATTTTTAATGTCCAATTCAATCCCCCTTCTTGGTTCAATATCTGGGCAACAGATGTAATAAAAAATAGAGTGAAATATATTGCAAAACACACAACCCTAAAAGCTCCAATAACACATTAACTATGGAAAAAAGATTACTTACTAAGAGCAGATTTATTTAGAGTGAATTTCTTGCAAATCATGAATGAGATGATGAAGAATTTGGGGCTATTATTTGGGAGGAAGGAAATGGATGATGATGATGATAAGAAGGAGTGTAGAGAAGTTAGAATGAAATGGGGAAAAGTCATAATTGACTTTCCCCTCTCACTCCCTTGTCCCATTTTAATCTTTTTTTTTCCTGCTGTGTCCACTTTTTTACTGTTCACTTTTTTTTAAATTTTTTCCTCTTTTTTTTTTAAATTTTATTATTTATTTATTTATTTTATTTATTTATTTTCACATATTTACTTATATTTAGTCCTTTTAATTTTTACCAAAAGTAAAATTTATTTATGTGGTCTAATTTAATCAAATTTATCATGTTAATCAATTTAATTTATTTTAATTTTAATTTAATAAACTATTTTATCTATTTTAATCTATATTATTTATCAGGTTTTTCCTATTTATACTACATATTTATTCTAATTAAACTCTAATTAGTGGGCATTACATTTCCACCCTCTGTTTTAGCCTCTAACAAAAGATCAGAAGCAAAGTGACATAAACTAACAAAACCTTAACTTTTCATTTATGTTGAGCCTATATTTATTATTCTCCCTTCAAACAGAATTAAAACCAATCCTAGAATGAAAGAGAACATGATATCTTACATCTATCGCGTGAAAACATATTGATATTAGGGTCAGAATGTGTTCTAACTCTTATATATTCTAATATTGATAAATATGGTGAAAACTCTCTCTTTCAATTCGTTTGTACTCTCTTTATGGTGGGGATTTTGTGTTTAAACAACTGGAATTGAAAAGGAATGAGGAAAAACTTGTTTTTGGGTTGCAAAGGGTCGACGACTAGGTTTTGGGACTATGTTTCGTGATTTTTCTGCCAAAACGTGAAACTGCCATATATAATTTGTAGGTCTTTAGGGCATGAAACATGGTGTCACAGTCGTGAAGATCTTCAGCTTACTTCCATTGTGGGTAATGTATTTGGGTTCAAAGCTCTACGCGCCCAATTTGAATTTTTTTTTTCAAATAAAAAAAAAACTTTGAGCCGTGCGAGATGAAAATCTCATGCACGGTTTTGAATGAGAGAAAGAAGTGAGGAATCCTCTTTTCGACTCTGACTCTCCCACTCAAAATTCATGATATTCAAGGTCGTGATTAATTCCTGCACGGGTGTGAACGTTGGAAACTTCACTTTTTCATATCTTTATAATTATTTTAAGGTTTCTAACACCTTTAACCACTATATACCTCTCATATACTCTTAATATACATTTTTTAACTCATTATTTCTGGGCCCTAACTTGTGGGTGTTACATTTCTTTTCTCTTAGAGAATTTTGTCCTCGAAATTACATGGACATAAAGCTCTACTAGCCTGTTCAAGGGATAATCCATCCTAATAGGCAAAAAGTGAGCTAATATCGTAAGCCTATCCACTATAACCCATACAACATCATACTTTCGATAAGTTACTGGTAACCTAATCACAAAGTCTATAGTAATCTGCTCCCATTTCCATTTTGGAACTGTGATAGGTTGCACTAATCCTAATGACATTTGATGTTCTGCCTTGATCTGCTGATAAGTCAGACATCTGTACTATACTCTTTGATATCTTTTTTCATACTTGTCCACCAGTACTTACTCTTCAAGTCGTTATACATCTTTGTACTTCCTGGGTGCATCATATATCTGGTCCCATGTGCTTCATGCAGTATCCTTTGTCTCAGCTCATCATCATTGGGCATGCATAAATGACCCTGGTGGTATAATCCATCATCAACATTAATTAAAAAATATGGTCTCTACCCCTTAGAGACCATATCAGCTATCTCAACAAGTTGACTATCCTACTTCTGAGCATCAATAATTTCCTAATTAAGGGTCAACCGACTATGCAACTCGACCACCATCTTTCTACTTAATGCATATGCCAATACATTAGCCTTGCTCAGGTGGTAGTCAATCACACAATTATAATCTTTTATCAATTTTAAATACTGTCTCTATCTCAAATTAAGATCTCTCTACATAGGAAAATACGTCAGACTCTTGTGGTCTGTGTAAATAAAGCATTTCTCTCCATAAATATAGTGACGTCATATCTTCAATGCAAAGACAATGGTTGCCAACTCTAAGTCATGTGTGGGGTAATTCTTCTCATGAATCTTAGCTACTTGGAGGCGTAAGCTACCACCTTATCCTCTTGCATCAATACACACCCAAGTCCACTATAAGAAGCATCACTGTAGATGACATACTTTTTATCAGGAGCTAGTTGTGTCAAAACCGGAGCGTCTATTACCATTTTCTTTAGATTGTCAAACTCACTTGGCATTTCTCAATCCACTCATATTTTACATCCTTTCTCAGTAGTCTGGTTAAAGAAGAAACAATCATTGAAAAACTCTTAACAAATCTCCTGTAATAACTAGCTAAACCAAGGAAACTCCTTATCTCTGTCACATTGGGAGAAGGCTTCCAACTCATAACAACTTCTATCGTGTTCAGATCAACCCGAATACCATTTGATGACATAATGTGTCCTAGAAAAGCTAACTCTTCAAGCCAAAATTCACACTTTGAGAACTTAGCATACAACATGTGCTCCTTAAATGTCTGTAACACTATTCTCAAGTGCTGATCATGCTCCTAAGGTGTCTTAGAATACACTAGAATATCATTGATTAAGACCACCACACACTGGTCTAGGTAAGGGCTGAATACCTTATTCATCAAGTCCATGAAAACTGTTGAAGCATTGGTTAACCCAAAAGGCATAACCACAAACTCATAATGCCTATACCTAGTTTTGAATGTCGTTTTGGCTATATCTTCTGCTCTAACTCTCAGTTGGTGATACACTGATCTCAAATCAATTTTTGAAAACACACATGCACTCTTCAATTGATCAAATAAGTCATCAATCCATGGTAACAAATATCTGTTCTTGATGGTCACCTTGTTTAGTTGTCTGTAGTCTATGCATAGCCTTATGGACCTTTTTTTTTTATAAATAATACTAGTGCACCCCATGGAGATACACTCGCCCTGATATAACCATTTTCTAACAACTTATGTAATTGAGCCTTAAGCTTTTCCAACTCGAATGGTGCCATTCTGTATGGTGCTATTAAAATGGGTGATGTGCTTGGGGTGAGCTCTATATAGAACTCAACCTCTCTGTTATGTGGTAATCCCTATATGTCCTCAGGGAGTACATCTGGGAACTCACTCACCGTAGGAATATCCTAAAGTTCTGGACCTCCCTTTCTAGTATCAATCACATGAGCTAAATACGCTTCACATGAGCCAAATACACTTCACATTCCTTCCTCATCATTTTCTTTGCCTTCATCATTGAGATCATTCATGGGAGTTGTGGAAACAACTCACTTTCCACTCTAACATTCCTCTCATCTGCTGTTTTAAGCATCACAAACTTCTCTTTGCAATTTACAACTGCCCCATGTTGTGCAAGCCAATCCATGCCTAAAATAGCATTAAACTCTCGAAAAGGCAATTCTATCAAATATGTCAGGAACTCTCTGCCATGAATAATTAAAGAACACCCTCTATGAACCCAATTCACTATCATATTGTTCCCTAAGAGGTTTGTAACCTCAATATCATACTCAAGATTCTCACTAACCATATTGTCTTGCCCAGGACTGCTCGTGCATATCTAAGAATGTGTTGAACTCATATCAATTAATGCATAAATATCAGAGTCATGTAAAAATAACATATCCACTATCACATTCGTAGCCTTCTGGTCCTTTCTTATCTTACTGGCATAAGCTCTAGTTGGTGCTCGACCTAGCCCCGGCCTGTTGACAGTCTTAGAAATTGCCTAGGTAGGTCTGGTATGACCTCTAGTCTATTGCTTAGTCTGGGCTAGAGCTAATCGTGTACTCTGTGCAGGTGCACTGTCTGTCATCAGAGGACAATCCCTCCTTATATGATCCTTTGACCCACACCTGTAACAAGCACCTATACTCCTCTAGAACTTTCCTCTGTGACTCTTATGGCAGGTGCCACAAACTGGAATGGTCTGACTGGTAGCCTATGTCTGAGTACTACCCACTGTCGATGTAGCTCTAGAGGGTTGCCCCCTTCTGTATGAACTGCCTTGGGCATAACCCCTATTTTCCCCTTGACTCTATCCATAAGACTGCTCTGGGTGGAAACAACCCTTTTTTACTTGAAGACTGGCCCACTAAAGTCATTGTCTATCTAGCTTCTTCTTCAACTCTCTTTTTTTGTTCCACACTAGCAATGGCTGCAATCAATTTGGTGAAACTGTCATGTCTATCTCTACATTGAGGCCATAGTCAAACCTCATGCATTTGTCTCTTTCAATAGTGATCATTTCTGAAGCATATTTACTCAGTCGAGTAAACTCTCTTTAGTAGTCTGTCACTGTCATTTTTCCCTGCTTAAGGCTCAGAAACTCTCTCTTCTTCTCATCCACGTAAATTGGAAGAACATAGTTCCTTGAACTCTATCATAAAGAAATCCCATGTCATAGGCTGTGAGACTTTTAGTTTCAACAAGACTACCTTCCACCAGTCATAGGCATCCTCATGTAGTAAAGAAACAACATAATTGGCCTTCTGATCATTGGCCACATCAAATTCATCACATACTTGCTTTATCTTCTTAATCCAATATCTGCAGCAGTAGGATCATCATCATTTGTTCCCATAAAATATGTAGCTCCAAACTTATGGACCTTATCCAACTGTACCCTCGTCCTCGGTGGTAGAGGTGGAGGAACTTATGCCGATGGTACTGATCTCAAGATTTGTTGCAGTAAACCTGCCATCTGCTACATAAAATAAGTATGGCCCTGATCAGCCTACTTCTGAGCCTATTGGTTTACGACTGGTACTGCATATGGACCCTGAATACTAGTAGCACTGGGCTGCTTCGATGTCCCAGTATGTGAAAAGTTATGGCTCTCAGCCTTATTATTCGATATAGACATCATCTCATTATATTCCTATAAGTTGGTAGATAAGTAGCCAATAGTCAGAGTCAAATGAGATACATGTATGTATGTATGTATGATAACCCTATATCCCACTCAGGTCTAGAACCACCAAACCGGAGCTCTAATACCAGTCACACCCATCCATATAGAAGGATAAACCCCGCTTATATGGACAATTGCCATATGACTAGAATTATATCAACCTATTTGAATTAAAAACTTTACTAACATATACTAACAAGATGACAATATCATAAACAACCTTATATTAAAACATAAATCTTTCTAGCTGTATTTGAAACAAATCCACAAGCATATAAAAATCCATCCCGTGTACAATCGTCCTTATTACAAAATTCAAACTTATTAAAAAATACAAGATGCAATTACATAACCTTATGAAAAACATCTCTCAACTACTCTATCTCTATCTTATGATATGCAAAAAACAAAACTGAATAAAAAAAATGAATTAATGAAACAGTCCAACATAGGTTAACTTTGACTGCTCTCACTAGCTCGATCTTCTCTTCTGGCCAACTCAACAATCTACTGGCTCCAAATCTTTGTGTAAGGAAATCCACATGTTAAGTTACTAAAAGCTTAGTGGAATGTATAAGCATTTAAATTCTAACATGCATTCACACAATTACACAACATCTCAATGTACCTAGGGTTTTGACCATCTTCATATACATAGATTATCATCTAACAGGTCATTCATACTGAATTGAATTGCATCTATTATTTTCATGGCATATATAACACACACTAAACATGTCATCGTAGTCAAACTCCATTTGTTCATAGCATTCATACATTATTATAATTATGGTATTTTTCATCATATGTTACCATTATACAATCTCTGTCTTTTCATAGCCAATATCATTCATCATTTTTTTTTCACCCAATACTCTAGACTCGAGCTACCCGGATACGAGTTATGAAATAGGAGCGCTTTTACCTGAGCTTAAGCTACCCTGATGAGTAAATAATATTTGTATGCATATGGGTACAAGGGCGCTCTTACTCGAGCTTAAGCCACATTATCCCTAAATAATCAAGAGCGCTCTTACCCGAGCTGAAGCCACCCTAACTACAACATAATAATATACTACGGTACCGTAACTCCCTCATTGGCATGCCACCTATCCCAGCTAGTCCTCGAATAGAGAATGGACTTATTTATCATATTTCACAAATCAGTTATTAATTTAGGTTCATCCATAGCTTCGTATAATCATCACAAAATGCTTTATAGTATAAAGCACCCAGTGTATTCTTATGTTCCATAATTCCATAATGTCATTACATAACATTCTGTGATGTAGCACACTGAGTGCATATTTAAGATCCATAATAATGTTATCATACTGTTGATAATCTCATTGCATCATACCTAAATATGTGTGCATAAGATACTTGTATAAATCCATCATAGAAACAATTAATCAAATTCTAGAAACAGGGCATTCACAGGCATGAATGGTATATTCATGGGCGTGAAGCCTTATGTCACAAATTATCTACCCGTGACTAGCCTTGTAATTATTCATGGGCAAGAACATTGGTTCACATGCATGATAAAACCTTTATAGGCATGAAGCTTTGCTTCATGTGGGTGACACATCATGCAATAACAAAATTCCAACACTATTTTCAATCTATTTAGCACCATCATGCATTCAACTAAGACTAACCAATGTTAGTCTCATCCTATCAACACTCTTCAATTTTCAGCAACTAAATACAATCAAAGAAAACATGCATTTTGTCATACTTCATCAATCAAATTAGGCTCAATGCGTTGAATATCATTACAATATCATATTTCATACTTAATTGTCATTACATCAATCTCATTATGCAAATCTAGTGTATATCATTCCTTTTATTCAATTGTCAGCAAATATAATATCCACATTTATCATCAAACATCATACCAGCAATGTCATTCATATCACAAACACAAATAGAATGAATAAGGATGAGCATATGTACAAACCTTATAAATAGTGCCTTAGCACACGACACTTTCACGTCTACTGCCTATGATTGACTTTTCCACCCTCTGTTTCAAGCCCTAACACTAGATCAAAAATTATATTAATATTCTAATACAACAATCATCTCATTGGTGGCATAAACTAATAAAACCTTAATTTTTTATTTATGTTAAGCCTATATTTATTATTCTCTCATCAAATCGAATTAAAACAAATCCTAGAATGAAAGAGAACATGATATCTTACCTCTATTATGTGAAAATAGGTTGATATTAGGGTTCAGAATGTGTTCTAACTCTTTTCTATTTCAATATTCATAACTATGGTGAAAACTCTCTCTTTTAATCCATTCTTACTATTTTTATGGTGGGAATTTATGTTTAAACAACTGGAATTGAAAGGGAATGAGGAAAAATTCATTTTCTGGGTTATAGAGGGTCGACAACTAGGTTTTGGGATTGTGTTTCATGAGTTTTCTGCCAAAATCAAAACTCTCATAGCATTTCTCAATCCACTCATATTTCACATATTTAATTAGTTGTTTGATTAAAGGAGAAGCAATCATAGAAAATCTTTTAACAAACCTCTTGTAGTAACCATCTAACCCAAGAAAAGTTTTTATCTTTGTCATATTGCGGGGAGACTTCTAACTCATAAAAACCTCTACCTTGTTAGGATCAACTCGTATACCATTTGACGACACAACGTGTCCTAGAAAAGATTCATCATCAAGGAAAAATTCACCTTTTGAGAACTTGACATACAATTTCTGCTTTCTAAGTGTCTGTAACATTATTCTTAGGTGCTTATCATACTTGTTAGGTGTTTTAGAATACACCAGAATGTCATCAATAAAGACTACAATACACTAGTTCAACTAGGGTCTGAACACTTTGTTTATCAAGTCCATAAAGACTATTGGAGCATTGGTTAACTCAAAAGGCATAAACAAAAATTCATAATGTCCATATCTGATTCTGAATAATGTCTTGGCTATATCTTCTGCCCTAACTCTTAGCTGGTGGTACCCTGATCTTAAATCAAATTTTGAAAATACACTTGCACCCTTCAACTGATCAAATAGGTCATCAATATGTGGTAACTGATATCTATTCTTGATTGTCACCTTATTCAACTATTTATAGTCTATGCATAACCTTATAGACTCAGGTTTTTTTTTTCACAAATAACACTGGTGCACCCTATGGGATACACTCAGTCTGATATACCATTTCTTTAACATTTCTTGTAGTTGAGATTTAAGTTCTTTCAATTCTGATGGTGCCATTCTATATGGCGCTATTGATATAGGTGTTATGCCTGAGGTAAGCATTATAGAGAATTCAACCTCTCTGTAAGATGGTAACCCCTGTATATCTTCAGAGAATACATCTGGGAATTCATTTACAATAGGGATATCTAGAAGTTCTGGACCTTCCTTTCTAGTGTCAATAATATGAGCCAAAAAAGCTTTGCATCCCTTTCTCATCATTTTCTTTACCTTTATCATTGAAATAACTCATGGAAGCTGTGGGAACAACTCATCTTCCACTTTCACATCTCCATGCTCTAGTGTTTTAAGCATTAGAAACTTCTCCTTGTAGTCTATAACTGCCCCATTCTATGGCATTAAATTCTTAAAAATTCAACTTTATTAAGTCTACCGGGAACTCTCTTTCATGTACAATCAAAGAACAACCTCTATATACCTGATTCACTATCATATTGTGCCCTAAAAGGTTTGTAGCCTCAATTTCACATTCAAGATTCTCACTAATCATATTGTGTTACCTAAGAGTGCTTGTGCATATATATGAGTGTGTTGAATCTAGATTAATTAATGTACAAATATCAGAGTCATAAAGAGAACATACCAACAATCACATTCGTGGCTTTTTGGTCCTCTCTAGCCCTCATAGCGTAGGCTCTGGTTAGTGTTTGGCTTGGTCCTGGCCTATTGATAGTCTCTAAGACTATCAATGTAGGTCATGTACGACCTCTGGTCTACTGTCTAATATGAGTTGGAGCTAACCGTGTAGTTTGGGCAAGTGTACTACCTGTCATCATAGGGCAATCCCTCTTCATATGATCCTTAGACCTGCATCTGTAGCAAGCACCTATATTTCTCCGGCACTATGCTCTATGACTCTTGTGGCTGGTGTCGCACACTGGAATGTGATCTCTGGTAGCTTGTGTCTGCATGCTACCAACTGTAGATGTAGCTCTAGAGGGTTATCCCCTCCTATGTGGTCCACCCTATGTGTAACCCCTACTCTGTCCCTTACTCATGCCATGAGACTGTCGTGAATAGAATTGACCCTTTTTGCATGAAGACTAGGTCACTAGAGTCACTGTCTATCAAGATGCTTTCTCAACTCACTTTCTCTTTCTTTTTTCCACACTAATTACGGCTGCAATTAGCTTGGTGAAGCCAACATGTTGAAGTGCAGTGACAAAATTGTCTATCTCTGCATTGAGGCCATATTCGAACCTCCAACACTTGTCTCTCTCACTAGTAATCATCTATGAGGCATATTTACTCAGTTGAGTAACCTCTCTCTAATACTCAGTCACTGTAATCTTGCCTTGCTTGAGGCTCAAAAACTTTATTTTCTTCTCATCTACATAAATTGGAGGAACATCTTGATCTTTGAACTCAATTATGAAGAAATCCCATGTAATCGATTGGGGAACCTCTGGTTTTAGCAACATTATTTTCCACCTGTCATAAGTATCTTCCTATGTAACATCCTTGACTTTCCCCACATGCATTTCATTAAACATAAACATCTTGCATACAATTCAATTGAACACGTGCATTTCATACGTATTTTTGTAGGAACAAGTTTATGACATGCACTAGCGACGTGTCCAAGTATTTGGCACTTGTATCGAGTCACACTTGTGTAATTATAACATAAATGAGGATAACAAAGTATTAGAAATGAATTAAATAAGGTGACTAAATTAAAGTAAGCAAAATGATTAGATTAAGATTAGTAAATATTTACATTGTTAATTTAGTTAAATCGGGCCAAATGATTAAGCTGTATTATTGTGTGAATTAGTGGAATTATAAATATATGTAAATAATAATAATAATAATAATAATAATATAGAAAAAATAAAATGCAAATGACACAAAAGAGAAAAAAAGAGAAGAGAAGAGAAAATAGAAGAGAGATGAGAAAAGAGATGAGAAAAAGATAAAAAGACAAAAAACAAAAAGTTAGGTTTATCTTCCCATTTCTGCCTTCTTCTCCAGCCCGACTTCTTCTTCAATTTCCTCCATTTCAGACTTCAATTCATCCTTGTTTCACTTATTTTTTGAAGCTAATTGATCCCTTGCAAGGTTGTTCTTGGTAAGTAATCAATTCTTATTGCTATAGGGTTGATTTAAGTTGCTTAGGTTCATCAATAGGCACTGATTTGCAACCCAATTTTGATGCACATAGAAATTGATTATGGAAAGTTTAAAACACAAAATTTTTTCCTTTATGTCTTCTATTTATGGATATGTAAACGGTTTTGCATGATTTGGTGTATAGGAAGAGAAAGCCTCTCTCTACGGAAACTGGTTAGGGTGTGAATCCTAACCAAGTTAGCTAAAGTGTTATTTGATTTCGAATATGTTAAAGCCATTATTTGAAGTATATCAAAACATAAAAATTGTAGATATATGTGTTTTTTATCTGTATACCAAATTTCCGATTCATAGGTCTTGTAAATTGTGAGTTATGGTGAATGTAACCATGATTGTTCCATGGTTTGAACTGCCTACTGAGTGCCCTGGGCAGATCCAGTAACTTGTTCGTCTAATTTGAGATTTTTAGAGCTAGATTCTATAAATGATCAAAACAACAACGTTATAGTTATATGTCTTAGCTAAATGGGGGTACTAATTTCAGCTTAATTGGTTATGTATAGACTAAGGTACGACGTTTGGAAGTCATACTGATCTGTAAGCCAATTCTATTCTGGACCAGTAAAATGTTTGTTATAATTTGAAGCCTTTAGAGATATAATTGATAAAAGTTGTAAACATGAAAAATGTTCCCTATGAACCCATATACGTTTCTGTAAAGTTTCATTAAAATAGAACTAATATATTATAAGTTATGATGATACCAAATGAGTACCCTGAAACTGCTTAAAGGCAGAAAACAAGGCAGAAAACATAACACACTTAGAAATTCCACAACATATTGTACAATGATCCAATTGGTATGAAATTTTAATATGTTCTATAATTATATGTTATTTTTAATTAGGAATAAGAATCGGATTAATTGGCCAAGTATAGAAAAAGTTATAGGCTAAACAGTCCCATAAGGTCACACTGCGTCATAGGAAAAATCTTAACTAATGACATGAACAATGCATATTAATTTGTTTAAGCCACATTAAGTCTCCCTAATCATGAGTTAATCAATTATGTTTTCATATTAGGCTCAAAAAATATTGGAGACCCAGAAGGAATGGATAGACAATAATTTAGGGGTCGGAATCAAAGGAGAAAGGTGAGTCTAATTATCAATTGAATTCTTTAGTGCAAATGAATGTTGCTTGCTATGTGATTCATATTATTGTCATGATTGGTCCTTGATAATGTAATGATGGATAATTTTTGACATTGTGATACATATAAATGGTATACTTTTGGTATATTTGAAGTATATGTTTGACATATGTGATATATATACATGGTATATGTATAGTATATGCAAGGTATATGCGTGATATATGAGGTATATATGGAATATATGTATGTTGTATATGACAAAGATGCAATGGTTGATGAATGCTTAAATACAAGTGCATATGCATATGGACTAAAAAGGTGTTGTGACTAGTTAATCGATATTGTAATGCAAAAGAAGAGGCCTATGGCCCAACAAATGTGCAAATGAAGCAAATGATCAAGCTAGCTAGAAAATGCAAATGTTCACAAGGAAAATGTTCACATGGAAACCCGGGGCAATGTCTATTTAACTTGGTCACAAAAAAATGAAATAAGCAAAGCATTTGCATACATAAAGAGTAATGATTATATGTTTCAACTTTATTGATACATATATGATACTGATGAATGGAATGGAATATATGGTATATAATTGATTTGTGATTTATTACTATGAGTTGTTTGGTACTTTAGAGCTCATTGGATGATTATTCTCACTGAGCTGCAACTCATCAATTTACATCATTTTTCAGGTAAAGAAAAGTGATAGCTCATTTTGAATAGTGTATAGAAGACATGGAGCACAGGTCATTGGCCGAGCCTCATCACTCTCTCTCTTTGCATTCCACACAAGCATGAAAACATGTCATCTGTATTTTGGACTTATATGTTTGAATATGTGTTATCACTCTAGATTAGTTTTGAAATGTATAAATGGAAGCAACCCGTAATCCTTCGGATGTGAAGTTTATGTTTTAATATATGTGATATATCGTATTGTGGTTTTTAATGTTTACTTGAAAAGTCATTGAGTGATATTATAGGATATGAGACCTGCAAAGTCATTGAATAGAATTACAGGATATAAGACTTGTAAAGTCATTAGTTGATTTTACAGGATATGATATGAAAAAAAAAATTTACTACCACTGTTATCAGGGTATTTTCTCTTTCCAACATGCAGTATGTGAGTATTTAATACAGAAATAGGTTATACTTAAATGCATATGATGTAGTGTTACATCCTATAATAAGGATATAACATACTTGGCCTTTGATTAGTGGCCACATCAAACTCATCACATCCCCTTTCTAACTTTTCAATCCAATACTCCATAGCAATAGGATCATCATCCTTCGCTCCAAGAAAATTAGTAGCTCCAAACTTACAGAGCTTATCTAACTGTACCCTTGGTCTTGGTGGTGGAGGTGGAGCTGGTGGTACAACTCTAGCTATTTATTACAGTAATCCTACCATTTGCTGCATTAATAGAGTCTAGTCCTGATTAGCTTATTCATGAGCATATTGCTTTGGGACTGGTATTGCACCTGGACCCTGAATACTAGTTGCACTGGGTTGGTTCGGTGCCGCATTATATGGAGAGTTTTGTCTCTTATCCATGTCATTCAATTGAAATGCCATCTTACTCTAGTCCTACAATTTGACAGAGAAGTAGCATAAGTCAGAGTCAGACAAGACACATGTATGTATGCATGATAACCTCATAATTCACTTAAGTCTAGAACCACCTAAACCTAATCTCTAATACCACCAAATGTAATACCCCTTCATACAGTCAAGGCAAACCTTACCGTAGTTATATATTTACCTAGTCAATATGGCTTAAGCTCAGAGAGTGCTATTGACTTGAGGAGCCTGGACTGGAACACATTATTACAGATGATATTACATGCAAAAGCTATATGTTTAGTCAGTCAATATGGCTAGCTTGGACTGGTGCAATTAACTTGAGGAGCTTGGACTAGCATATATTTACAAATAGTGGCATGGTAGCTTAAGCTTGGAGAGTGCCCCTGTCCGCAACCTTTATCTGAACAATTGGTGTTGAGAGTTGTTGGGCAATAATATCAAATATGTTAAAGTAAGTAAAGAATATAGTATCATGAAATGAATGCAAAAGCATAAGTATGCAAGTAAGTTTATGCACATAGTGAAATGTTACATGCTATAGTTATCATTATATATGTTCAATGAATTATACTTCCACAAGGTAAGATAGTCTATATGATATTATGATTCTATTGTCATGACATGATTTTCTTACATGATGCCATGAAATACGTATAATGTATAATTGCAAGTGAATTTATGTACCTATATGTACTACTAAACTTTCAGTAGCTTAACATGTGGGTGTTTTTCCCACGCAGGTCGAAGCCTTGTAGATAAGTAGAAGTTGAACAAGAGAAGTAGCCCAAACATTAGAGACATCATATCAGACCCTACGCGGGTCGGTGATAGTATATGTTGCACTTTTGTATTTTGTGTATATGTCATAATAAGTGGATTGTTTACTTGTATACATGTCAATTTTGAAGAATTATGTAATTCCTTGTTAAGGACATATATTTTTGTAAACCCCTGCTCAAAGGTTAACATGTTTTATGTATGAAATGGAATTTAAATATTTAGTCAAACATTTCTTTTATTTATATTTTATGCAAGTCATCATGGTCGTGATACAAAGAAAAGTTTTAAATTTTCACATGTTTTCCGCATAACTATTTTCGTAGTGTTAGCTTAATTAATCGGGTTTATCCTAGTTAGGTGAGATGACACTACACTTATCATATATGTTATATTATGTATTAGACTTGATGTATCATATGCTTTAAGTGTCCCGAGTAGACATCAATCAGATCCCAACAAAAGGCATTGGGTGGCTATCAAGAACATCCTTAAATATATGAGAAAAACAAAGGATGCATTCTTGGTTTATAGAGATAGTGAGCTTAAGGTATGCGGGTATACGGATGTCAGCTTCCAAACTAACAAGGATGACTACAAATTTCAGTCAGGCTATGTATTCACATTAAATGGTGGTGTAGTCAGTTGGAAGAGTTCCAAATACGAGATGACTGTAGATTCCACTACCAAAGCAAAGTACATAGCAGCTTCTGAGGCAGCTAACTAAGCAATTTGGTAAGGAAATTCATCACAAAGTTAGAAATGATTCCTAGCATTATTGATCTACGACCCTTGTATTATGATAATAATGGAGCCATTACAAAAGCAAAGGAGTCACGGTCTCATCAAAGATCTAAGCATGTACACAAATGTTATCATTTGATTCAGGAAATCATAGGTAGACGTGATGCAAACATAGAGAGAGTTTCCACTAATTTGAATATAGTTGATCCTTTATATATGAATTTGATTTAGATCTTAGACCATTTAATGAAGTCCTTGGTATATTACAAAACATGAAGGAAATCATGATGGTTAGATTTTTATCATGTGTAATTGTGTTTACACCTAAATTATCCCTAGTAATAGGATTAACAAGATGGAACATTGTTAATTTGGATAAACTAACATGTTATGACCTAGTAGCTGATCTTATAAGCTAAAAACATGATATGTTTAGAGTTAACATGTGAATGCTTGCTAGAGTATCCAATGTCAGTGATGGTCTGATCATAGCAATAGTGCAAGCATCCTTAGACTTGAGATACTCAAGGTTATCTTCGATACTGAATCTTATAATTTGACTTCATTCCTTATTTCCTCTCACAGGTCACCCATGGGGTGGTGATTGGGTATAACATGAAATATTTGATGGTAGTTAAGTAGTCAATAGATGATTCACCACTCCTCAAAGAAGGAGAGTATGCATATGGCCTCTTGTAGAAATCATTACTCAGAAATCCTTGGTAAAGGTGGACAAGTCTTGAAGAAGGTTTTAAGGACATGTCTAATAGAGAAACGAGTCTCATAGATAGGAACTAATATCATTTGGACTAAATGTGACATAGTCAATATGGTGGGAGTTGACGCACAGTCCATGCTCTGAACCAAATGAGGTATAGTATGGTGAAAGGGTGAATTGCACTATAATTGTCTATATAAGGGTTTATAGTTAGACCACTAACCTTCTGGCCAATTGAGGGTTATGATGTGTTGTTATATACCACTCATGATCTGCTCAAAATCAGGTGATGAATTGAGTTGTGAACATAGTCGGGAATCTAAAGGGTCATACATATAAAAGGAATGAAGGAAATGTGAAATAGGCCTTGCATTAGATCCAAGAAGTGAGAGAGAAATAATTTGACCAAGCATCATAGTCATGACAACATGGAAGTCACAACTATGACACATTAGTCACGGACATGAAAGCCCCGATATCAGCCTTTGTGATTTTAGGTTTTCTATTTCGAATAAAACTCCTATGCATGGGAAACTTATGTCTAATCATAATTTTGATTAGTGGACATATAAATAACCCTTTTAAGGGCCACTTTTGTGGATGCTGCTATGAGAAATAAAAGTTATTCTCTCATTTTCCTTTCTTTCATGTTGAAACACCATTGCTAGCACCTTAGTGTTTTTATGGTTGTTTTGTTCATTCCTTCAGGTGGAATACTGTTAGAGACAATCTAGCCTTAGATTGTTATGGTTTGCAATAACCCAACTTGAACGAAAGGCTCACAAACTTGGAAGATCAAAAGATACAAAAAAAAGTAATCAACTTCTCTCATTTGATGGTATGCAATCTAATTTTAAATTACATTAGGCATTCCAGTGGTTTTGGGTTCAATTAATTTTAAATTTCTACTGTGTCATGTATGAGATGCATGTTAAGAACCCAACACTCATTACTGCCATACCATCTTTTAGTAGAAGTCAATTCTTTAAAGAATTTGGCATAAAAAGGAATGTTCCTAATAACATCCAATAAAGGGAGATTAATTTCCATCTTAGAAAACATATTAAAAATTTCAAAAAATTCCTTATCCTTCTTGCTGTCCTCCAGTCTACTAGCGAAAGGAATAGGTGGTTTGTAAGGTTCCTTTTCTTTTTGCATCTTAATTTTTTCAAAGGATTTCTTTTTATTCTCTTGTACGCCATTCTCTTCTCCTTTTTGACTTTTTACATATGTCTTCTCTTTTGGATTATCCTTTTTTTCATTCACTACCAACGTCTTACCTAAAATAGAAGAATCACCTATTTTAGTATTTAAAGCAATATTGTTATCATATACCTTACTACTCCATAGTACTAAGATTGCTCTCACTTGTTCGGATTGCTTCAGAGGTTTTTCCTTCTTATTTTCATATATGTTTCAGCTTTATGCCCAATTTGGTTTCCAACCTTCTCAAAGTTGCTTCAATAGATTCTATCCTTTTTTAGTTAGTTTTGTTTTCTCTTGGGTAACTATTATGAAATTCTGAAGGCTTTCTTCTAAGGAAAGATTTTTATCTGTATTAAAAAATTTGATTAGCATTGGTTAGGGTATGAAAGTGGAGTTTTTTAGGAATTGAGGTTCTATTTTTTTATACGAATAGTGGTTATGATTTTGCCTAATTTGAGGAGGGTATTGACCATTGTTCTTCCATGAGAAACTAGGATTGTAATATCCGCTAATTTAGGCCCTGAGTCGCACGTGTCGCAAAGTTGACGCGTTTGACCAATCGGAGTCTAAATTCGGATTTTTACAAAAATTCATCAAGTAATGACTAAATTAAATGATATAAGCCTAATTAAGTGATTATAAAGTTTAAAGAAGTTGATTTATAGTAAATGTCTAAATTGCAAAATTTGATAAGTTTTAGGGTCAAATTGCAATTTACCAAAAATTGGAGGATTAATGAGATTAATTGCTAATTAACCTAGGAAATTTGGACACTTAAAATTTGGGTTGGCCGGTCATGACATTAAAGAAAGAGGATTAATATTGATTAAGTATAAAATTGGGAGAAGATGGTCAAATGATGGGTCCCTTATGAAGACTTTTTGGGTACCCTATTTAATGCCTTTTTTTCTTCTTCTTTTTCTCTTCATTTTCTGCCTTCTTCTCTCTCTTCTCTACCAGTCATGCCAGCCATTTCATCTCCTCCATAACCAATCTTGATTTCTAGAGAGAGAAAGGAAGGGAAGAGAAGGGAAAAAGCAAGACAAGGTGATCTTCATGGTCCATAACTCCTAAGGAAGCTGGAAAGAGCAAGAAAGAGGAAGAAAAATCAAGTTTGGTAGAGAGAAAATCTCCAAAGTGGTGATTTAGTGAAGAAAATAGTAAGGTAAGAAGTGATTCTTCTTCTTCTTCATCTTTTCTTGAAGGAAGTTCGAATTTTGAGCTCATCCAAGACTTATATGGACAGAGAGAGAAACTAGGGTTTTGAGAGAGAATAAGAGAGTTTAGGGTCTTGAGAAAATCATATGATAATAATGATTTATGATATTGTAGGAGTTCCAAGTAACAAGGAACAAGCTCTAAGGAGCAAAGGAAAAGAGAAAGCTACCTAGAAGAGTGAAGGAGAAAGATTAAGGTTTGTGCATAACTTAAGGCAATAGCCTATTTTTGTTTGAAATAATGCATGCTGAACATGATTTTAGATAAATGCATTTCAAGAATGATGACGATTATGGCATGAAACCATAAGTTTAGACATGTATGAATGAGATCCTTGTGTGACATTGAATTAATGATGCATGTTAGAAAATCTTGTATGATAAAGACATTTACATGTATTAGAAAGTAATAAGTTGAGTAAAGAACCTTAGAAATGCATGAAATAGAATTTGGTATGATTTGGATAATGTTAGAATGAATGAAAAGTGAATATACAGATTTCCTGCTGAAAGTCATGGGCATGACTATCGAGTCACGGACGTGAACTTGAGGGTTCACGGTTGTGACTTCTGTGTGGAAATGGTACTATTCATTCCAGAAGCGTTCACGGGTTGAAATCACGGATGTGAACTTATTCACAGGTGTGAATGAGTAATCATGACCGTGAATGCTTTTGGGTGATTCTGTAACATCCTTGACCTTCCCCACATGCATTTCATCGAACATAAGCATCTTGCATACAATTCAATTGAACACGTGCATTTCATACGTATTTTTGTACGAATAAGTTAATGGCATGCACTAGCTACGTGTCCTAGTATTTGGCAATTATATCGAGTCACACGTGTATCCTTATAACCTAAATGAGGATAACAAAGTATTAGAAATGAATTGAATAAGGTGTATAAATTAAAGTAAGCAAAGTGATTAGATTAAGATTAGTAAACAATTACATTGTTAATTTAGTTAAATCGGGTCAAATGATTAAGCTGTATCATTGTGTGAATTAGTGGAATTATAAATCTATGTAAATAATAATAATAACAATATAAAATAAAATGAAAATTAAAAAAAAGAGAAATAGAAGAGAAGAGAAATGAGAAATGATAAATGATAAGAGAAAAGAGAAAAAGAGAAAAAGAGAAAAAGAGAAAAGGACAAAAAACAAGTTGGCTTTATCTTCATCTTTCTTCCCCATTTCTGCCTCCTCACTTCAGCCCCGTTTTCTTCTTCAATTTCCTCCATTTCAGACTTCAATTCTTCCTTTTTTCACCTAGTTTTTTAAGCTAATTGATCCCTTTCAAGGTTGTTCTTGGTAAGTAATCAATTCTTATTGCTATAGGGTTGATTTGAGTTGCTTAGGTTCAATATTAGGCACTGAATTGCACCCCAATTTTGATATTAATAGAAATTGATTCTGGAAATGTGTAAAACACAAAAGTTGTTCCTTTATATCTTATATTTGTGTATATGTAAACATTTTTGCAAGAAGTTATTTATAGGGAGAGATATTCTCTTCGTACTGAAACTGGTCAGGGTGTAAACCCTAACCAAGTTAGCTACTGTGTGGTTTGATTTAGAATATGTTTAAGCCCTTATTTGAAGTCTCTAAAAAAATAAAAGTTGTATATATATGTGTTTTGTATCTTGATACCAAATTTCAGGTTCATAGGTCTTGTAAATGGTGAGTTATGGTGAATGGAACCATGACTGTTTCATGGTTTGAACTGCCTACTGAGTGCCCTGGGAAGATCCAGTAAATTGGTTGGCTAATTGGAGCTTGTTACAGCTCGATTCTGTAAATTTTCAAAACACAAAAGTTAGAGTTATATGTCTGAGATAAATTTGGGTACTAATTTCAGCTTAATTGGTTATCTATAGACTAAGTTATGGCCTTTGGAAATCATACTGGTCCGGAAGCCAATTCTATTCTGGAACAGTAATATGTTTGGTATAATTAGAAGACCTTAGAGACATAATTGGTAAAGGTTGTAAACATGAGACATGTTCCATATGAACCCATATAAGTTTCTGTAAAGTTTCATTAAAATAAGACTTATAGATTATAAGTTATGATGAACCCAAATGAGTACCCTGAAACTGTCTAAAGGGAGAAAACAAGGCAGAAAACAGAACACTCTTAGAAATTCCACTAAATATTGTACAATGATCAAATTGATCTAAAATTTTAATATGTGCTATAATTATATGTTATGTTTAATTAGGAATAAGAATCATATTAATTGGTCAATTATAGAAAAAGATATAGGCTAAACAGTCCCATAAGGTCACACTGCCTCATAGGAAAAATCTTAACTAATGACATGAACAATGCATATTAATTTGTTTAAGCCACATTAAGTCTCTCTAATAATGAGTTAATCGATTATGTTTTCATATTAGGCTCGCAACATATTGGAGACATACAAGGAGCAGATAGACAATAAGTTAGGGGTCGGAATCAAAGGAGAACGGGATGTCTAATTATCGATTGAATTCTTTAGTGCAAATGAATGTTACTTGCTATGTGATTCATGTGATTTTCATGATTGGTCCTTGATAATGTAATGATGGATAATTTGTGACATTGTGGTACACATAAATGGTATACTTGCGGTATATTTGAGGTATATGTTTGACATATGTGATATATATACATGGTATATGTATAGTATATGCAAGGTATGTGCTTGACATATGAGGTATATATGGAATATATGTATGTTGTATATGATAAAGATGCAATGGTTGATGAATGCTTAAATACAAGTGCATATGCATATGGGCTAAAAAGGCGTTGTGACTAGTTAATTGATATTGTAAAGCAAAAGAAGAGGCCTATGGCCCAACAAATGTGCAAATGAAACAAATGATCAAGCTAGCTAGCAAATGCAAATGTAAATGTTCACATGGCAAATATTCACATGGAAACCCGGAGCAATGTCTGTTTAACTTGGTCACAACAAAATTAAATAAGCAAAGCATTTTCATACATAAAGAGTAATGATTATATATTTCAACTTTATTGATACTTATATGATACTAATGAATGGAATGGAATACATGGTATATATTGGAATTGTGATTTATTACTATGAGTTGTTTGGTACTTTAGAGCTCATTGGATGGTTATTCTCGCTGAGCCACAACTCATCAATTTGCATCATTTTTCAGGTAAAGAAAAGTGATAGCTCATTTTGAGTAGCGTATAAAAGACATAGAGCACAGGTCACTGGCCGAGCCTCATATGTGTTTTGTATATCATATGTGTTTTGTATTTTCATGCTTGAATATGCATAGTCATTTTGGAATGAGTCTAAAAATGTATAAATGAAATCAACTCGAAAATACTTATGTATAAAGTTTATGTTTTGATATATGTGATATATTATATTGTGGTGAAAACCTCAGTGTTAACTTTGCAAAGTTAGTGAATTATATTACAGGATATGGAAAAAAAAATTTACTACTACTATTAACAGGGTATTTACATTTCCAGTATGTTATTTATGATTACTTGATACAGGGATAGGTTATACTCCAATGCATAAGATGTGGTGTTATATTTTTTGGTATTAGAGCAGGGATAGGTTCCATGGGAACATGCATATGCATAAGAGCATGATAACATATGCATCCTATGTGTTGAACATTATGTAGTGACATAATTCATTTATTTTAGGGACATCATAAAACATAATTCACCAAGAAGGGAGAGGCTGGCCGAAATGCATTCTCATGAGGCATCACCTCATTTAAATAGAGAGCAACCAGCAATAGGAGCTAGAGCTCCAGTACATGGATCACAGTCATCTCATGCAGAAGTACCCCATGAAAACCTAAAACAAGAAGTTTATGGTCCTGAAATGTACAAGGAAAGACATTATGACAAGCTGAGGAAACATGGTGCAACAGACCCAGCAGAAGTTGAGACATGGCTGAAAAGGACATAGAGGGTACTGAATATGATGAGATGTACCCCGGATGAGAAATTCGATTATGCAATATCCTTACTGCAAGGAAATGCTTATGAATGGTGGGAAATAGTCCCTGACAGTGATGCATAACCACCGGTGTTGACATGGAATGATTTTCTCCTGGAATTTCAGAACAATTACATGCCTGAAGCATATAAAGATGAGAAGAGGAAGGAATTCCTGAACCTGAAACAGGGGACTATGTCTATTGCGGAGTACGAAGTACAATTTAACAAATTTTCCCATTATGCCACCTTCATGGTCTCTACTGAAAGAGACAAATGCAGGAAGTTTGAAGAGGGCCTCAAATATGAGATCAGAAACAGAATCACGACTACTGATCTTGATAGATATGCTAGGCTCAGAGCTGCTGCAATTAGAGCTGAACGGTTAATGAAAGAAGCGGGGGAACAACAAATAAAACGACCATCACGTGAATTCTTTGGTGAGTCTAGCAGAAGGTTGGGGAAAATAGGTAGATATATGCCTGCACAATCTGGTAACAGAAGTGGGTACTCTAGTTCTAGAGGTCGAGGAATGACTTTCTCTCACCTAGGCAGAGGGCAGAGTCAATATGTTGAACAGAGGCCCATATGTAGTCATTGTGGCACACAACATACGAGCGAATGTAGAAGGCTCATAGGAGCATGTTATTTTTGTGGATCGATGGAGCACATGTATAGAGACTGTCCAAATAGGGCCAAACTAGCAGAGACCAGCAGAGGCAGAGGAGTATCTGAGACTACTGTTGAGGCACCGAGGGTCTACCCTACTAGTGGGACACAAGGCAGGGGCAGGACTGGTACACTGGGCAAAGGAGTGACCAGATCTGAAGGTCAGAGTTCTAGACCTCTTACTCAGGCTAGGGAGTTTGCTATGACTAGACAAGAGGCAGTGGATGCTCCCGAAGTAGTCACTGGTAATATTTATATTTCTGAAATGTTAGCATATGCATTGATTGACCCAGGCTCCACTCATTCATTTATATCATTGCATATGGCATCTGAATTGCATCAAATGCATGAGCCTTTGGAGATTGACATAAATGTGAGTACACCACTGGGAACCGTGGTAGTTGTGAAAAATGTTTGTCGTGATTGCCTGATATGCATTGATAGATCTGAGTTAATAGCTGATCTGATTTTATTGCCAATATATGAATTTGATGTGATACTGGGAATGGACTGGTTAACTAGACATCATGCAATAGTGAATTGCTTTACTAAGGAAGTAATTTTGGAATCACCAAACCAGCCAAGGGTAGTATTTCTAGGTGAAAGAAAACTTGTGCCTACATGTCTAGTTTCAGCTTTAAAGGCATTTCGATTGATCAAAGGGGGATGTGAAGCATATTTGGCATATGTGACTGATACTAGAACCACTGACAGCTTGCTTGAAAATATACTAGTGGTAAGGGAATTTGCTGATGTATTCCCAGATGATCTACCTGGTTTACCACCAGATAGAGAGATAGAATTTACTATTGAACTAGTATCAGGAACTGCACCAATATCAAGGTCACCCTATAAAATGGCCACAGTTGAGTTGAAAGAACTAATGGCCCAATTGCAGGAGTTACTTGACAAAGGGTATATTAGACCTAGCTATCACCTTGGGGAGCTCCAGTGTTATTTGTTAAAAAGAAAGATGGAACAATGAGATTGTGCATCGATTATAGGCAACTGAACAAAATGACGGTGAAGAACAAATATCCATTGCCTAGAATAGATGATTTGTTTGACCAGTTGCAAGGAGCCCAAATATTCTCAAAGATTGATCTGAAATCAGGTTATTACCAGCTGAAGGTAGCAGAAGCAGATGTTCCAAAGACTGCCTTTCGAACCAGGTATGGACATTATGAATTTTTAGTAATGCCATTTGGATTGACTAATGCTCCAGCTGCATTTATGGCTTTAATGAATAAGGTGTTTCAACCATATTTGGATAGGTTTGTGATAGTATTTATTGATGACATATTGGTGTACTCAAAGAATAGGGGAGAACATGAACAACATTTAAAAATTGTGTTGCAAACTTTGAGGGAGAAACAATTATATGCCAAATTGAGTAAATGTGAATTCTGGTTAGATCATTTGGTCTTTCTTGGACATGTGGTGTCGTGTAAGGGCATAGAGGTTGACCCAAAGAAAATTGAGGCTATGGTAAATTGGGAAGCTCCTAAAAATATTTCAGAAATGCGTAGTTTTCTGGGTTTAGCCGGATATTATAGTAGATTTGTTGATGGATTCTCCTTAATTGCTAGCCCTTTGACTAAATTGTTGAGAAAGAATGTGCCTTTCAAGTGGACTCCAGAATGTCAGAGGAGTTTCGATGAACTAAAACACAAGCTAACCTCAGCACCAGTGTTAACCATCCCTACAGGTATAGGTGGGTTTACAGTATATAGTGATGCTTCACACCAAGGCTTGGGATGTGTGTTGATGCAACATGGTAAGGTGATAGCTTATGCATCCAGACAACTGAGACCACATGAGATCTCATATCCAGTGCATGATTTAGAACTGGCTGCAGTCGTATTTGCATTGAAGATTTGGAGGCATTATCTGTATGGTGAGACATTCCAAATCTTCACAGACCATAAAAGCTTGGGTTATTTGCTGACACAGAAAGAATTAAACATGAGGCAGAGATGGTGGTTAGAGCTATTGAAAGATTATGACTGTACAATTGAATACCATCCAGGGAAAGTCAATGTGGTAGCAGATGCATTGAGTAGGAAGGCTAGTAGCAGTGTAGCTCACTTGCAAGTATCCTCTTTTCCATATTTGATTCAATTACGATCTATGAATGTTGAATTAAATATACATGATGAAGGATCACTAATTGCTACTCTTCAAGTCAGACCTATACTAAAGGAGAGGATCAAAGAAGCACAAAGCAAAGATCCTAAATTGTGTGAGAAAATTGAATCAGTAAGGCAGGGAAACAGTAAAGATTTTCAATTGCAGGATGATGTACTGATGTTAAAATCACGCATATGTGTTCCAGACACTGAGAACTTGCATTAGGAAATAATGGAAGAGGCACACAATGCACCATATGCAATGCACCCAGGGATGACAAAGATGTATCACAGTTTAAGGCCTCATTACTGGTGGCCAAGAATGAAGAAAGATATAGCAGAATATGTTTCCAAATGCTTGACATGTCAGCAGATTAAAATTGAACATCAAGCACCAGTTGGTAAACTACATCCATTGCCAGTGCCAGAATGGAAATGGGAAAGAATAACGATGGATTTTGTCTATGGATTGCCAAGAACTCCACGGAAAAATGATGCAGTATGGGTAATTATTGACAGATTAACCAAGTCAGCACATTTTCTACCTATCAAATGGGGTTGCACACTTGAGAGTTTGGCCAAATTATATGTGAATGAGATAGTCAGATTGCATGGCATTCCAGTGTCCATTGTTCTGATAGAGATCCACGGTTTACTTCACGTTTTTGGGTGAGTTTACAGAATGCATTGGGAACAAAATTGAACTTTAGCACTGCATTCTACCCACAGACTGATGGACAATCAGAAAGGACTATACAGACATTGGAAGAAATGCTTAGGGCATGTTCTATGGAATTCAGAGGTGCTTGGGATGAATATATAGCATTGATTGAATTTGCTTACAATAACCAGTATCATAGCAGTATCCAGATGGCACCATATGAGGCGTTGTATGGCAGAAAGTGCCGAAGCCCTATCATTTGTGATGAAGAAGGAGCACATGCATTAGAAGGGCCAGAGATAGTGCAAGACACAGTGGATAAGATCAAGGTTGTCAAGAACAAGCTAAAGGCAGCACAAGATAGGCAGAAAAGTTATGTTGATCAGCAGAGAAGGGAGATGGAATACGAGTTAGGTGAAAAGGTGTTTCTTCGTGTATCTCCATGGAAAGGGATAATTCGATTTGGCAAAAAGGGTAAATTGAGCCCAAGGTATATAGGGCCTTATGAAATTCTTGAGAAGATTGGTCCACTGGCATATAGATTGGCGTTACCACCCGAGATGGCTCATATTCATAATGTGTTTCATGTGAGCATTCTTAGAAGATACAGGTCAGATCCTGCACATGTACTTAAAGATCAAGCCATTGAGATTGCAGAGGACATGAGTTATGTTGAGGAACCAGTGCAAATCATTGGATACAAGACTAACAGCTAAGAAATCACGAAATACCTTTGGTTAAGGTATTATGGCGTAACCATTTACAAGAAGAGGCAACATGGGAAACAGAAAAAAATATAAAAAAGCAATATCCACACTTGTTTTCAGGTATTAATTTCGAGGACGAAATTTTTAAAAGGAGGGGAGAATTGTAACATCCTTGACCTTCCCCACATGCATTTCATCGAACATAAGCATCTTGCATACAATTCAATTGAACACGTGCATTTCATACGTATTTTTGTAGGAACAAGTTAATGGCATGCACTAGTTACGTGTCCTAGTATTTGGCAATTATATTGAGTCACACGTGTATCCTTATAACCTAAATGAGGATAACAAAGTATTAGAAATGAATTGAATAAGGTGTATAAATTAAAGTAAGCAAAGTGATTAGATTAAGATTAGTAAACAATTACATTGTTAATTTAGTTAAATCGGGTCAAATGATTAAGCTGTATCATTGTGTGAATTAGTGGAATTATAAATCTATGTAAATAATAATAATAACAATATAAAATAAAATGAAAATTAAACAAAAGAGAAATATAAGAGAAGAGAAATGAGAAATGAGAAGAGAAAAGAGAAAAAGAGAAAAGGAGAAAAGGAGAAAAAGAGAAAAGGACAAAAAACAAGTTGGCTTTATCTTCATCTTTCTTCCCCATTTCTGCCTCCTCACTTTAGCCCCGTTTTCTTCTTCAATTTCCTCCATTTCAGACTTCAATTATTTCTTGTTTCACCTAGTTTTTGAAGCTAATTGATCCCTTTCAAGGTTGTTCTTGGTAAGTAATCAATTCTTATTGCTATAGGGTTGATTTGAGTTGCTTAGGTTCAATATTAGGCACTGAATTGCACCCCGCTTTTGATATTAATAGAAATTGATTCTGGAAATGTGTAAAACACAAAAGTTGTTCCTTTATATCTTAGAGTTGTTGATATGTAAACATTTTTGCAAGAAGTTATGTATAGGGAGAGATATGCTCTTCGTACTGAAACTGGTCAGGGTGTAAACCCTAACCAAGTTAGCTACTGTGTGGTTTGATTTAGAATATGTTTAAGCCCTTATTTGAAGTCTCTCAAAACATAAAAGTTGTATATATATGTGTTTTGTATCTTTATATCAAATTTCAAGTTCATAGGTCTTGTAAATGGTGAGTTATGGTGAATGGAACCATGATTGTTCCATGGTTTGAACTGCCTACTGAGTGCCCTGGGCAGATCTAGCACATTGGTTGGCTAATTTGAGCATGTTAGAGCTCGATTATGTAAATTTGCAAAACATGAAAGTTAGAGTTATATGTCTGAGATAAATTGGGGTACTAATTTCAGCTTAATTGGTTATCTATAGACTAAGTTATGGCCTTTGGAAGTCATACTGGTCCGGAAGCCAATTATATTCTGGAACAGTAATATGTTTGGTATAATTAGAAGACCTTAGAGACATAATTCGTAAAAGTTGAAAACATGAGACATGTTCCATATGAACCCATATAAGTGTCTGTAAATTTTCATTAAAATAGGACTTATAGATTATAAGTTATAATGAACCCAAATGAGTACCCTGAAACTGTCTAAAGGCAGAAAACAAGGCAGAAAACAGAACACTCTTAGAAATTCCACCAAATAATGTACAATGATCAAATTGGTCTGAAATTTGAATATGTGCTATAATTATATGTTATGTGTAATTAGGAATAAGAATCATATTAATTTGTCAATTATAGAAAAATATGTAGGCTAAACAGTCCCATAAGGTCACACTGCCTCATAGGAAAAATCTTAACTATTGACATGAACAATGCATATTAATTTGTTTAAGCCACATTAAGTCTCTCTAATCATGAGTTAATCGATTATGTTTTCATATTAGGCTCGCAACATATTGGAGACCCACAACAAGCAGATAGACAATAAGTTAGGGGTCGGAATCAAAGGAGAACGGTGAGTCTAATTATCGATTGAATTCTTTAGTGCAAATGAATGTTACTTGCTATGTGATTCATGTGATTGTCATGATTGGTCCTTGATAATGTAATGATGGATAATTTGTGACATTGTGGTACACATAAATGGTATACTTACGGTATATTTGAGGTATATGTTTGACAAATGTGATATATATACATGGTATATGTATAGTATATGCAAGGTATATGCTTGACATATGAGGTATATATGGAATATATGTATGTTGTATATGATAAAGATGCAATGGTTGATGAATGCTTAAATACAAGTGCATATGCATATGGGCTAAAAAGGCATTGTGACTAGTTAATCGATATTGTAAAGCAAAAGAAGAGGCCTATGGCCCAACAAATGTGCAAATGAAACAAATGATCAAGCTAGCTAGCAAATGCAAATGCAAATGTTCACATGGAAAATATTCACATGGAAACCCGGGGCAATGTCTGTTTAACTTGGTCACAACAAAATTAAATAAGCAAAGCATTTTCATACATAAAGAGTAATGATTATATGTTTCAACTTTATTGATACTTATATGATACTAATGAATGGAATGGAATACATGGTATATATTGGAATTGTGATTTATTACTATGAGTTGTTTGGTACTTTAGAGCTCATTGGATGGTTATTCTCACTGAGCCGCAACTCATCAATTTGCATCATTTTTCAGGTAAAGAAAAGTGATAGCTCATTTTGAGTAGCGTATAAAAGACATGGAGCACAGGTCACTGGCCGAGCCTCATCACTCTCTCTCCTTGCATTCCATACAAGTATGAAAATATGTCATATGTGTTTTGTATTTTCGTGCTTGAATATGCATAGTCATTTTGGAATGAGTCTAAAAATGTATAAATGAAATCAACTCAAAAATACTTATGTATAAAGTTTATGTTTTGATATATGTGATATATTATATTGTGGTGAAAACCTCAGTGTTAACTTTGCAAAGTTAGTGAATTATATTACAGGATATGGAAAAAAAAATTTACTACTACTGTTAACAGGGTATTTACATTTCCAGTATGTTATTTATGATTACTTGATACAAGGATAGGTTATACTCCAATGCATAAGATGTGGTGTTATAGATTCATTCCAGTAGCGTTCACAGCTTTGAATTACGAGCGTGAACTAACTCACGGGCGTGAATTAGTAATCACGGGTGTGAATGCTCTGTATGGCAGTAAATGAAAGTCATTGTCTATCCAGTGAAATAAGAATGATTATATATATATATTGATGTGAGAATGTGTTATGTTGTGATATAGAAAAATGAATGTTGATATGGATGAAATATGTAAATTGACACGGATGATATATGAAATATGATACGGACGACATACGTGAACTAATACAGATAATAAACATGAGTATTTATATGGATGTGATTGGAAGTAAATAGAGATATATGAATTATATGATATTGAATAAGCCCTAGAACAACTACCTAGAACTATACTAGGGATATTTTGGCATGCCAAACAGGGGGAGAGTATGATGAAAACCATTAATGGAATGATTTTCTACGTCGGTAATGGCACGCATTATGAATACTACGCCAGTAATGGCATGATTTTCTACGCCGGTAATGGCACTTATATGTGCACATCATATTGCCGTGTGGCACTTCTAAATGCCTGGATGGCAACTCTGTTATCCAAGTCTAGAGTTCATAGGTGTTGTGGGCTAATATATATATAGAAATGATGAAAGTGGTATGTATACATATATAAATACATGATTGATGATGTAAAAGGGATGTTTATAATTAATGGAAATGAAAATGATATTTGTCCTGTATGCATGGAGTCATAATTGTATGAGAAAGGATCATAAGGAATAGAATTGCATGAAAGAATATTAATATGAAAAATGATACATGTTATTGTCGGTTGCATGACATAGTATATTGCCTTATTTATATGCACCACTAAGCTTAGAGCTTAGTGTGGGAGTTTCCTTCCGCGCGGATATAGAAAGGTAGCTGAAGATGAGAGATAAAGCAAGCGGTGATCCTATTCAAGTAAAGCAGTCGAACCTTGAGAAAGTGGGTTACAAGCTTTGAAATTTTTGTATTTGGCTTTTTTTTATATTAAAGAATTTTAGAATTTGTAAAACTTACTTTATAGTTTGTTAAGAATTAATTTGATGTTTAAAATTACTATCTTATGTAAATAAATTATACCCTGGTTTTTTGTATATATCTATATATACATGAATGTTGAGAAAATAAAGGTAAAATAATAATAATAGAGATTTGAAGAAGTAAAGAAGATAGGCATAAGCGTTCCCTTATCCGGGCACATGCGGTTCGGGTGAGGAGGTGCTAAATTTTTGGTATCAGAGCTATATGTCATGACCCTAGACTTTAACTAGCAATTGTGCGGCACTTAGCATGGTCCATTGCACTAAGACTGCCTTCCAAACCGATAAAACACTCCAAAGAGAATAGAAAGGAACTTAGAGATCGAGAAGATTCAATAGCAAAACAAGAACACAAGAGTTTGTGAAGAATGCTTTGTATTACTTGAAATGCTTCAATTGATTGAATGATTACAAATGAATTTACATAAGGTATATATAGGCCTCCACCTCCTCAATGGATGGCCGAGATCAATTCTCACCTACCAGATGGATAGTTACGATTAACTCCCACCTACCAAATGAATGGCTAGGATTGATTCCCTCCTACCAAATGGATGGTCAAGATCAACTCCCACCTACCAAAATGGATGGCTAGGATTGATTCCCACCTACCAAATGGAGGGCTAGGATTAATTCCTACCTATCGAAATGGACGACCACGATCCATTTAATTTAATGGTTTACATTGGCCTTCTAGAATATTACATATGTGCGGGAAAATGTAAATGTGCGGGAAATCCCGTATGAACCTTTGCGGGGTGTGACATTCTCCCCCACTCAAGTTCGCGATGCCCTCGTCGTGCCTTCAAGCTTGAACCTTTCTATGTCATCTTTGAACTGCCACAAAGTGTCTTCAGGTTCCCAGCTTGCCTCTATGTCCGGGGCATTCTTCCATTTGATCAAGTATTCCCGATAACTTGGTACACCTCTTCGCTGAATTAGGCGGTCTGCCAAAATGGAATCCACTCCTCTATCAAAGGAGGTTACTACCGCAGTGGGTGCCCTCTTCGACTCTCATCGACTTGCATCTTCCTCGTCTCCATGATAAGGTTTCAACATGCTTACATGAAAGACTGGATAGATCGTAAGCTTGGGAGGGAGTTGTAGCTTATATGACACCTTACCAACCTGCTTAAGGACAGGAAATGACCCTTCATATTTCCGCACCAACCCCTTGTGAACCTTCCGCAAGGACTTGAACTGTTGTGGTAATAGTTTGACAAGGACCAAATCTCCTTCTCGAAATTCGACCATCCTCCTTTTCTTGTCAGCCCACTTCTTCATCTTTTTGGATGCCTTATTCGAATAGGCTCAGGCCAACTCAGCTTGCTCATGCCATGCCTTAGCAAATTTGAAAGCTGCATGACTCTTCCCTTCATAGCTTATGGCTAAAACATAAAGGGTCATAGGTTGTTGTCCCGTAATGATCTCGAAGGGACTCTTGCCAGTGGATTCACTTTGTTGTAAGTTATAAGAGAATTGAGCTACGTCTAACAATTTAGCCCAATCATGTTGGTTGGCACTAACAAAGTGCCTAAGATACATCTCCAGTAATGCGTTGGCACGTTCCGTCTGCCCATCGCTTTGCGGATGAAAACTTGTGGAGAAGTTTAAGTCTGTCCCAACAGCTTGAACAACTCCGTCTAGAACTTCCCAGTAAATCATGGGTCTTGATCACTCATGATATTAGATGGAATTCCCCAATGCTTCACAATATGCTTGAGGAATAACCGTGCAGTCCCATCCGTAGTGCAATCCACTGAGGCAGGAATGAAGGTTGCATATTTGCTGAAGCGATCAATGACTACTATTATACTGCCAAAGCCTTCTGATTTTGGCAAGCAAGTGATGAAGTCCATCGAGACACTCTCACATGGTCTCTCCGGAATAGGCAGTGGTTCTAGCAAGCCACTAGGTGCACGCTGCTCTATTTTGTCTTGTTGGCAAACAAGACAAGTTCTCACATAGACTTCAACATCATCCCGTAGTTGAGGCCAATAGTAAATAGACTTGATCAAGGCAAGGGTGTGTTTCATGCCTGGGTGTCCAGCCCATAGTGAATCATGACATTCCTTGATCATCTCTTTTCTCCAGTTCCCCCACTTAGGAACGTAGATGCGATTTTTCTTGGCATAGAGTAGTTCGTCACTCTGCCAAAATTGCCTTGTCTTTCCTTCTTTGATGAGTACTATGAGGTTTTGAGCCAGGGCATCATGCTCCAACCCTTCTTTGATCTTTTCCAGCAAGGGACTGCTTGGTCTACTCAAAGCTGCTAACTCCGCTTTTTGACTTAGTGCATCAGTCACCACATTGGCCTTACTGGGCTTGTATTCAAGCTTATAGTCAAATTCTGCCAAAATGTCTTGCCACCGAGCTTATTTGGGACTCAACTTCTTCTGAGTCTGAAAGTAGCTAGTTGCTACATTGTCTGTCATGATCACAAAGTGAGAACCCAACAAGTAGTGTCGCCACACCCTTAGACAATGGATGATAGCAGTCATCTCTTTTTCCTGCACCGTGTAGCGGCATTCGGTGTCATTGAGCTTGCGGCTCTCATATGCTATCGGGTGCCCATATTGCATCAATACTCCACCAATGGCAAAGTCTGAGGCATCTGTATGCAACTCGTACATCTTACAGGGGTCTGGCAAGTAAAGCACTGGTTCTTCGGTAATGACCTTTTTCAAGTCATCAAACGAGGCTTGGCACTTGTTTGTCCACTCCCAAGTATTGTTCTTCTTGAGAAGGTCGGTTAGTGGAGCTGCTCTTGCTGAATATGACTTGATGAATCTCTGGTAGTAGTTCATAAGTCCAAGGAAAGACCTTAACTCGGGGACCTTAGTAAGAGGTTCCCATTCTTGGATGGCTTTCACCTTGTCTCCATCCATCATAAGCTTTCCATCCTTTATCCCATGACCCAAGAACATCACCTCATCTTGGGCAAAAAACATTTCTCCCTCTTAACATATAGCTCATTTTCTTTAAGGACCTCAAACGCCTTCTTCAAATGCTCAAGATGTTCTTCCATAGTTCGGCTATATATTACAATATCATCAAGATATACTACCACGAACCGATCGATGTAGGGATGGAAGAGTTTATTCATGAGAGTGAAAAAGGTAGTAGGTGCATTAGTGAGACCAAAGGGCATAACAAGGAACTCATAAGCACCGTACCTTGTTACACATGTAGTCTTTGGCTCATCCCCTTTTGCTATGCGCACCTGGTAGTATCCTGACCACAAGTCCAACTTGGAGAAGTATCTAGCATTCCCCAATTGATCAAACAAATCAGCAATGAGTGGGATAGGATACTTGTTCTTTACCGTGATTTTTTTTAGAGCACGATAGTCAATGCACATTCTCAGTGAACCATCCTTCTTTTTCTAGAAAAGCACCGGGGCACCAAATGGGGCTTTGGATGGTCTAATGAAACCAGCATCCAACAGCTCGTTGAGTTGCTTCTGCAATTCTGCCAACTCTGAGTTTTCCATCTGGTAAGGACTCATTGTTGGTGGTCTTGTGCCAGGCTCCAGCTCAATTTCATGGTCCACCTCCCTCCTTGGGGGTAATTGTTTTGGCAATGCCTCTGGCATCACATCCTGGAACTCATCCAAGACAACTTGCACATCTGTCGGCAAGCTTAGTTGTGGTGATGCTTCATCATCATCATACTCTTTTAGAATGGCCAAGTAACTCTCTTCCTCCCTCTTCAATCCCTTTTTGAATTGAAGTGTTGAGAGAGCTTGGGTAGTAGGCTTGGTGGTCCTTTCCGTCGGTACTAGACAAGCCTTTGGTCCATCCAGAATGCACATAGAGTTTGAACATAGAACAAGGAAAGCTCTAATCTGATCCAAGAACTCCATGCCGAATACCACCAAGAAATCATCCATGGGTGCCACAGATAAATCCACTTGGCCAGTCCATGCACCAAGACTGACCTTCACTCCGCGGGCAATTTCTTGGAGAGGTTGTGCCACCGAGTTAACTGCTTTAAGGGAGCCACCTCCATTGGCAACCTTGAGACCGAGTCTCTTGGCTTCCTCTAGTGAAACAAAGTTGTGAGATGCACCTGTGTCGACTAGGGCTTTGGCAACTTTCCCATTGATGGTTGCATCCACAAACATGAGTCCCTTGGGGGACGTCGGGGCACTTTGCAATGCACTAAGCAACCGCAAAGATCCCATCTTTGCACCTTCGTCTGCCTCACTTCTGTCTTGATCATGAGTGGAGGCAACTAAAGCATTCAATGTCTTTCTTTTGGGACATTCTCGTGCCCAATGCGGTCTGTTGCATATGAAGCACGTCACACGGGGCTTTGAGGTACCACGTTCTTCCCTTTCCTTCCCCTTGTCTCGCGGCTTGAATGAGGAGCTTTCTCTGTGATTTTTGTAGCTTTGACTCTTAGCATGGCCTCCCTCATTCCTTGCTCCAACAAAATTTCTATCAGTTGTCCTTGGACCTTCTTTGTTTGAAGAGTAATCAATAAGACTTTCAGCAACGACAATGGCTGAAGACAAGTCTTAGACACCACGTCATTTGAGCTCGAGGTTAGCCCATGATTGGAGACCATCCATGAACAAGAATAATGAGTCTTTGTCCGATGTGTCGGGGACTTCTAGTAACAAGGTTGTGAACTCCTTCACATATTCCCTTATGCTACCTATCTGCTTTAGTCGTTGAAGCTGGTCTCTCGCCTCTTCTTCAGCATTTACGGGGAAGAATTGGCTTTTGAACTCCCTTTTGAAGTCCTCAAAGGTGTCAATTGTGCACACTCCATGTTGCACATCTCCATGCCTTCATCTCCACCACAGCATAGCAGTGTCGGTCAAGTACATGACAGTAGTTCGGATTTTTCTGGCATGGTCCGTTATGCCAATAGCCTTAAAGTATTGATCTAGCCCCCATAGGAAGTTCTCAACTTTCCTAGCATTCCGAGCACCATTGAAAGTCTTTGGCTTGGGAACTTCCACTTTCTTGGCCTCAATGATGGTGGTTGTATTAGTTCCCGAGGCCATAGCCCGTTTTCATAGGGCTAGATCACCACCCATATCCTCAACTCTAAGCAACACATTGGAAAATTCTCTTTGGAAGAGATCATGTACCTTGACAAGTTCGGACTTCAGCCCATCAATCTCTTGCCTTAACCCACCATCTAGCTCGTTGAGGGACATCTTGACCGCTGCATGGATCTCCACATCCTCGGCCTCCAAGCCGCTGCAATGTTCCTCCAAGTTGTCCACTCGGTTGAACAACTCCATCAAGTTGTCCTGAGCACTCACAACACGTGCTTCCAAGCTAGAAATCATGTCTTTTGACTTGGCTCGAGATTCTTTAGATGGTTTCCGAACTTCCTCACGACCACGTTCCATTGATGGAACTTCCACGCTAGGTGTAGCTGGGGCAGTAGCCTTCATTATGCCAAAGGTAGTAAAGTTTCAAACCTTGTCTCTGATACCAACTGTAATGACCCAAACTTTAACTAGCAATCGTGCGGCACTTAGCATGGTCCGTTGCACTAAGCCTACCTTTCAAACCGATAAAACACTCCAAAGATAATAGAAAGGAACTTAGAGATCGAGAAGATTCAATAGCAAAACAAGAACACAAGAGTTTGTGAAGAATGCTTTGTATTACTTGAAATGCTTCAATTGATTGAATGATTACAAATGAATTTACATAAGGTATATATAGGCCTCCACCTCCTCAATGGATGGCCGAGATCAATTCTCACCTACCAGATGGATGGTTAGGATTAACTCCCACCTACCAAATGAATGGCTAGGATTGATTCCCACCTACCAAATGGATGGTCAAGATCAACTCCCACCTACCAAAATGGATGGCTAGGATTGATTCCCACCTACCAAATGGAGGGCTAGGATTAATTCCTACCTACCGAAATGGACGACCACAATCCATTTAATCTAACGGTTTACATTGGCCTTCTAGAATATTACATATGTGCGGGAAATCCCGTATGAACCTTTGCAGGGCGTGACATATAGGTTTAAACGGTTCTTACTTAGTGGGTATGGGAAGATAAATGCATGTTTTTAGCATTTAAATTGTTTTTAAGCTGCTATATTCTAATAAGGGACCCTTCTTCTGACAATATAGGTTTTAATAGACACGGAATCAAGACAAAGTCATGAAGAACAAGATGGTGATAATATAGCTAATTCGGCTACTCATAGGCAGTCAACATCAATTAGAGCTTCGGAGCTCAGTGTCATAGCTCCACAACATGCTGAAGAACAGGTTTACCAGGGAATTAAAAAGATTTGGGGTAGAATTAGAAAAAAATAAACTTAATGGCAATTTTTTGGGAAAAAGTGTGAATATGGAGGAAGATGTGGTAAAAATGGAATTTCTCAAAGTTTAAATGTTAATCACGATTAATAAACTTAATGAAATTCCATTTTTACCACATCTTCCTTCATATTCACACTTTTTCCCCAAATAATTTCCATAATACCGATTTTGTCAATAGGAAATTTTATTTTTTTCTAATTCTACCCCAAATCTTTTTAATTCCCAAATAATAATACCCTTAATTATTTTCTCTTATTATTAGTTATTTTTTTATGGGTTTAAATTTAGACTCCGATTGAACTAGTGGACCCCACTACGGTCACGCGCAATCGGGGCCTAAATCACTGAATGTTACAAGGATTGTTCCCCCAACTAGAGTGATGAAGAATGAAGTAACAGTTGTTCTGATATCTAGATTGGTCGGGTCATACCATAAGTGTGCTCCATCTCATTTCCTGAAAAGGATTGATTGAAAATAATCATTAGTGTCATATTTATAGAGATTATGATTTCCTCTTATCTTAGTTGTGCATTCACAACCGTGAACCCTATCTCACGGGCGTGAATTGGGAAAAGTTCATGGTAGAATACGAGCCAAAATAGAGTAACCCATACAAAACATTCAAAAGCTCCAAGATTGACCAATGTTAATCACTCCTATCAACATTTCAGCTCTTATAACATACCAACAATATATGTTAACAACATTTAATCCATTTACATCACAAATCATACCATAAATACCATTTTCACTCATTACTTTCATAATAAACATTATAACTCATTATAGCCCTGAAATCATATAACAATTATGCCATTCTCACATATATCATGCCTTAGCATCTTCATTGTGCATATACAACACATTTCACATGCCAAATGCAATGAAAATGAATTGAAATACCAATATGTACTAACCTCTACAAAAATGGAGCCTTAACTAACTTCAAGCTTCTTTTAGCTTTCTTCCCACTTTGTGATGCATTTTCTTACTCATAAGCAGATCCTAAGAATTTAAAAACATTCTTATTAGATCCATACAACATAAAACAACTCAAACTAACCCTAAAATCGAGTTCTACTTTAACATATCAAGAACTCTTCTCAAAACTCTTATCTTCCAAGCTTTCCAAGATTCTAACAATGAAAGATTAGGTTAAAAGAGGGTAACAAAGATGAAAACGAACTCTTGGTGTGTGTAGAGGAGGATTATAGGTGATGAGGAGCTGTTAAAGAAGAGACATGGCACAGCAAAGAAAGAAAAGTACAGCTACAACTTGGTCAACCAACATGCATTTATAGACATGACTAAAACTTTATAGGCGTGATGATTGCCATTCACAACGATGACTAAATCATTCATGGGTGTGAATGTCCTATATACTCAAAATGATCCTGCCATATTTAAAACTCTATCATTTTGAACCTTGACACAACTTTCACAGGTATGACACTATAGTCGTGAGTATGACAACACTAATAATGTAAAAACATAAACTTTTGAAAACACTCTACGCCCATCCTCTCTCTCTTTCTCACTAAACCAACATAACTTATAGGTGTTAACTTATAAACATTACAATTCTTTCCCTCTTAAAGAAATTTCATCCACAAAATTTACTTATTTGTTCGGGTTGAAACAACTGGGGGTACTGAGCTCTCATCACTTCATCACTTTCTTATGTTGCCACTTTTATAGCATGATTCTTCCATAATACCTTGACTAGTGGTACTTATTTGTTTCTCAACTCTTTCACTTTCTGAGTGAAGATCTCAACTAGTTCTTCCTCATATTAGAAGTATGGTCTCACCTCGAAGCTTTTAGCTAGAATGATATGAGAATGATGTGAGAAAGATATGATATGTACCTCCTCAATATCAGTATAAGAAAAACATTATGTATCTTGCTCAACTTTAGTGGCAACTTGCGTCTATAAACGACTAGTCCAATCCTTTCCAAGTTTCCTAAGGTTTAATGAACCTAGTGCTCAACTTGCCTTTCTTTATGAACTTGAGGACTTTGTTTCATAGAGAAACCTTAAGAAACACTTTGTCTCCCATTATGTATTATATATCGCTTATCTTTAGATCTGCATATAACATTTGCCTAACTGAGAATGCACTTAAATGATCATGAATGATATTCATTTTTTCTTCCATCTCTTGCACTGACTCTACTCCCACTAGCTTTCTTTCACTAAGCTTTGTCCAACATAACAGTGTCTGACACCTTCTGCCATAAAGTGCCTCATAAGGAACCATTTGAATTATTAACTGTTAACTATTGTTGTAGGCAAACTCCATCAATGGTAGATACTTTTTCTAGCTACCCTCAAATTCTATAATGCAACTCCTCATCATATCTTATAAGATTTGTATAACCCATTCCAACTAACCATCCATCTAAGGATAAAAATTTGTGTTGAAGTTGAGCTTCATACCTAAAGCTCAATGTAAACTTTCCCAAAACTGTGATGTGAACCTCGAATCTCTATCTGAAATGATAAAGACTAATACTTCATGAAGTCTTACCACTTATGACTTCTTCTAAGGATAATATATTCAAATGTCAATGATAGTTTCATCATAGCAATTGTGCAAGTATCCTTAGATTTGATGTACTCAAGGATATCTTGAATATTGATTCTGTATTTTGACACTATTCCTTGTTGCCTCAGAGAGGTTGTTTATAGGGTGGTGATTGGATTCATCTTGAGGTATTCAAAGGTAATTGGGTAACCAATAAAGGATTCACCACTCCTAATAGAAGGAACGTATACTCATGGCCTCTTGTCATGGTCATTACTCAGGAATCTCTGGCCGGAGTGAAAATATCATAAAGGTAGTCTTCAATGACATATCTAATAGTGTAATGAGCCTCAAGGACAAAAACTAATATTACTTGGACTAGACGTGATGTAGTCAATCTAATGGGAGTTGACACATGTCCATACTCTGAACCAACTGGGTTATAGAATGGTGAAAGGAATAATTGCACGGAAATTGTTTATGGAAAGGTTCGTAGTCAAACCACTAACTTTCCGCTCAATTGGGGGTCATGATGTGTTGCTAGATACCGCTTATGACTTACTTAAATTAATTGTTAATTTAAGTGGCCAACATAACCTAGAACCTAATGGGTCACACGCATTGAAGATATGAAGAATGAGTAAAATGGTCTTAGATAGGATCTAAAATATGAAAGAATTATTTCGGGATGGATCACGATGAGATCGCATGGAAAAAATTGTTTAGGAGGGTCACGGGACTGCGCGGGCCAGGCAGGCTACTGGCCCGTCTAACGAGCCAGCTGAGCTGCCCAGCAACAACCCGCAGCAGGCCCAGCACGTTGCTGCCTCCCTCCTGTTGGCCAACGGTAGAATTTGGCCTTAATTAGGCCAATTATGGCCAATTACTATTCATTCTTTTCCCTTTTTTCCATTTTTGACTTTTCATCTTTTCTTTGAATTTGATTCAAATAGAAAAGATATCAAATGGCAGAAAATAGACATGAAAATATTTTTTTGTGAAAAAAATATTTTTAGGACACACCAAAAATTTTCTCAAAAACACTTTCAAACCTAGCACTTTGAATTTGTTTAAACCATTTCTTTTGATAGTTTCTTCTTCATTATTTGTGTGGATTATCGTTAGAGACATCTTAATGTGGATTGTTGTGGTTCCTACAACTCAACAAAGTGAAGATTTGAAGAACAAATAAGAAATTACAAAGTATAATTTCTAAACTCTATATTTAAATAAATTAGTTTTAATGGCACAGGTATGATATTTTGTTTTGGATTTTGAAAATTTTATTTTTCCACTACATTTATGAATATGATTCATTCTTCAAAACCCAACATTGGTATAAGAGCCCCCTTGTGTCTATTAAAATTTAGTTTAATTGAAAGTTCAATGCGATTGCATTGTTTTGATGATTTTGGATCAATAGGTTTTGAAAAATTGAAATTAATTTCTAATCTAATCATCGAATGATTAAGGATGATTATTTTGATTGAAAAATGATTTGAATGTGATTCAAATAATTAATTTCAGATTTATTTAAAAAATGTATAAAATTACCTTGTTTATGAACATGTGTTGTTTGGCTTAATTGATGGAGCTGATTATATTTTTCTTGTAATTTGATTATAAAACATTATTTATACATATTGAGAATATGTTTATGTCTATGGAAGTTTCTAATAATTAATTAAAAATTATTTTAATTAATTTTTCAAACAAATACAAAAATGGGATTGTTTTAGCATACTTGGTGGGGCTATTTTGTTTGATTTTTTTCGTATGTATTTTTTTATTTTCAGCACCTTAAAATATTTTTTATGTGATTAAAAATATGTTATTTTAATGTTAGATGCATTAAAAATTATTTTTCAAGCATTTGAAATTTTAAAAAATTCTAGATGTCGAATTAGACATTTTGAGTGTCTAAGTGTGTTGGTTCGTTTGTTTTGGTAATTTTAGCTTATGCCAAAAATATTTTGATGAATTTGAGATGACCTAAAGATAAGTATAATGATAATTTAAAGTTTTAAAATTTTTAGAATTTTTGGAAATTAATTTTGAATTAATTTAAGTTGAGCAATTGTAATTCTAGTATGACTAGAAATTTGTATGTATATTAAAATTAAATTGTTTAATTTTAACATCATAATATTCTGATTTTAAAGAGAATTAATTTTGAATTATGTATGGAAATATAAAATTTAATTTAATTTGATTAAATATTAAATTTCACTTTAAAATGACATACAAAATTAAATTAATCGAAAGAACACATATAGACAATTTCGGTTCAATCGTTGAATCGATTTACAAATTAAAATCCAAAATTGTCATTTTTATTTTGTGCATTAGAGAATGGATGTTAGGGGTCTATGAAAAGGTATGATGGATATTTATGGACTTAGAACCAATGTGACTGAGCATACATGGAATTATTTTGTTTTATGGTAAATATGGTCTACGTGTCCCTACCTCTCTTTCTTTCTTATGTATTTCTCTTCTCATCTTACTCGCCTCAAATGTAAATTGAGGTTTTTTATAATTTGCAATATGTAATTAGATTACATAGGATTATGATAGAATGAAGATACAAAGGAGCAAAAAGAAAATGAGGTGGTACCATAAACAAGAAGACTTAGAAATAGGAATTTGATTTCTATTTTGGGTTGTAAATTCATACATATGCAATGGTAAGACCTAGTCAATTTCTCTTTGGCTCAAAAGATTGACTTTAGTATGTCCATAATCATGTTATATAGTTAATGTAACTATCTTTATATATCCATGTGATGAATGTATGATATATAAAAGCATGAAATAATAACTTGATGGGACTTAACAAAGAAATCCCTCGCTAAATAAACAATTAAGTCTTACCCCTTCTATTAATGTGGGGAGAACTAGAGTTCTTCTAGAGTTCGAGTTGTTGAGTTGCCTCAAGCTCACTCTATAAGAATATGTTCAAACCATTGAAATTAGATTTCATGATTAATGGGTTAGACTTAACTGATATTATTAACTTATTGGATTTGAGCCAAGGTTAATGAGTATTGGAGGCAATGTTGGGTTTGTATACATGAGATGTACACATATCAAGAGTTGATAGCCCAATGTATGTGCACACATCAATAAGTTGGTAGCACAAGATTCGATAGTTGAATGAATAATGCAATTGGTATGGATTAGATACCTATCAACCAAACTAAGGATAGCTTGTTAAGTTGCCTTAAGGTTATTCCTAGCTAGTTGGATATCAACGTACTAGGAGAACTTCTATATAAGTTCTCTCGGGTTCATAGTGAGGGCTATAGATTCGCAATAAAACAGTAGCAGTCATAATGCGATTTATTAAAGACCTAATAAACATGCATTTTATGTACATTCTAATATGTTGTATTTTACATCTAGGTTGCTAGAATCATCATCATGACAAGTGTGAATTTGCGATCGCTAATGGAATCAAATAAGTTATCTGGGCCCAATTTTTTGGATTGGCTAAGGAATCTGAAAATAGTTTTCAAATTCGAAAAGATTGGCTATGTCCTAGATGAGGCACTCCCAAATCCCCCTGCTGCTAATACTTCTGAAGATGTTCAGAAGGCATATCAAAAGCATCTTGATGATAGTGAGATGGCAAGCTGCATTATGCTTGCTACTATGTTAGCTAAGTTGCAAAAGCAGAATGAGGCTATGGATGCTAATTCCATAGTACACCATCTAAGAGAGCTTTTTGATGAGCAAACACGTTCTAAAAGATTTGAAACTTTGAGGTTGCTCTTTCGCACTAAGATGGTTGAGGGTAGATCTCCAGTGTAATATGCATTGAAGATGAATGGCTATATTGAGAGGTTGGCCACCTTGGGATCTGTGATGGACCATGAATTAAGTATTGACTTAATTCTAATCGGTTTGTCTGATAGTTATTCACATTTTGTGCTTAACTATAGGATGAACCAAATCTCTACCACTATTCCTGAGCTGATTAACTTGCTCAAAATAGCTGAGCCATATGTCAAGAAGGACAGTAAGACTGTGATACTGGTCGACTCTTCAAGTTCTAAAAATAAGAACCTTAAGAAGAAGAAGAAGTCCATAAAGCCTAAGGGAGGCATGGCCAAGAAGAAGGCCAATAAGATTGCTCCAAAGAGGACATGCTTCCATTGTGGCAAGGATGGCCATTGGAAGAGAAACTGCAAGGCTTACTTGGAGTCCTTGAAAAAGAAGGCATTTGATGCCCCATCTACTTCAGGTATTTTTGTCATTGAAATTAATACCATTTCTTATAATGATATATGAGTATTAGATACCGGTTATGGCTCACACATATCCACTGATATGCTAGACCTAAGGAACAGTAGACAGCCCGATAAGGGAGAGTTAGACCTACGCATTGGAAATAGAGTAAGGGTCGTTGCATTAGCTATAGAAACATATGTATTGACCCTCCCTAGTGGGCTTATATTTAATTTGGATAATTGCTATTATGTACCTGCTTTGACTAAAAACATTATTTCTGTTTCAAGTCTAAATAAAGATGGTTTCCTTTTAGCTTTTAGTAACAATTGTTGTTCTATTATGTTGAATGGAATTCTTTATGCTAGTGGTACATTATGCAATGGAATATACATATTAGATATGTCAAATCCAATTTGAAACAACAATGATAATAAAAGGCAAAAACAAGATATGTTGAAATCATCTTACTTATGGCATTGTCGTCTTGGTCATATAAGTGAGAAATGCATGACTAAGCTACACAAAAGTGGTAGTTTAGGGTCATTTGATTATGAGTCATATGACACATGTGAATCTTGCTTATTAGGCAAGATGACTAAATTACCCTTTAAGGGAAAGGGTGAACGTGCTAATGGACTTTTAGACTTAATACATTCAGATGTATGTTGTTCAATGTCTACACACACCAGAGGTGGTTTCATCTACTTTATTAATTTTATCGATAACTACTCACGATATGGGTACATGTATCTTATGAGATACAAATTTGAAGCTTTTGAAAAGTTTAAAGAATTCAAAAATGAAGTAGAGAAACAATTGGGCGAAAGTATTAAAACACTTCGATCAGATCGATGAGGTGAATACTTGAGCCAAGAGTTTCTAGATTATCTTAGGGATAATGGGATTTTATCTCAATGGACTCCACCTTAAAGGCCACAACACAATGATGTGACTGAAAGAAGAAACCGAACCTTGTTAGACATGGTAAGGTCTATGATGAGTTTTCCGGAACTGCTTAAATTCTTTTGGGGTTATGAACTAGAGACCACCATTTATATATTAAATGGAGTTCCTTCAAAGTCAGTTGATGTTACTCCATATGAGATATGATATAACAAAAGGCCCACATTTTTTTACAGGAGAATTTGGGGTTGTCCTGCTTCTGTGAAGCGGACAATGTCAGATAAGCTATAAGCTAAGTCTGACTGATGTCTGTTTGTGGGATATCCAAAAGCATCATATGGATATCAATTTTACCACCCCTTGGAACAAAAGGTTTTTGTTTCAATACATGCTATCTTTTTAGATAGAGAATTCCTTCTAAAAGGAGATAGTGGGAGCAAAATTGAATTTGAGGAAGTTCAAGATGCTCAAAAATATGCTGATCAACTGCCTGAACCTGAGCTTATTACTCATACAGATGATATAACAGCTCAACCTTCTGAAGCACAAGAGCTTCATATGCCAAGTAGGATACATATTGTTCCAGAGAGATATGGATTTCTCATTAGTGAACAAAAAGACGTATTGCTCATAGAAAACGATGAGCCTACACCCTATGAGGAAGTTCTACATAGTTCAGAATCTGACAAATGGCTTTAAGCCATGAAATCAGAAATGGATTCCATGTATGAAAACCAAGTATGGACTTTGGTTAACCCACCCGAAGGAATAAAGCCTATAGGGTGCAAGTGGGTTTTCAAAAAGAAAACTAACATGGACGACAATGTGATTACCTATAAAGCTAGACTTGTTGCTAAATGTTATCATCAAAGACAAGGAATTGACTATTATGAAACTTTTAGCCCTGTAGCTATGCTTAAATTAATAAGGATACTCCTAGTCATTGCTACTCATTATGATTATGAGATATGGAAAATGGATGTGAAGGTAGCTTTCCTTAATGGAAATCTGACTGAGGATGTGTACATGACAAAACCAGAAGGCTTCATATCCAAAGATGGAAAAAAGGTATGTAAGCTTCAAAGATCCATTTATGGATTAAAGCAAGCATCCAGGAGTTGGAATATTCGGTTTGATGAGACAATCAAATAGTTTCATTTCTTACAAAATCTGGATGAACTTTGTGTTTACAAGAAGGTTAGTGGGAGTGGAATCGTATTTCTTGTGTCATATGTAGATGACATATTATTAATGGAAAATGATGTCTCAGCCTTACAATCAGTCAAAATTTGGTTATCCAAAATTTTCTTTATGAAAGACCTTAGAGAAGTAGTCTATATTTTGGGGATAAAGATCTATGGAGATAGATATAAAAGATTGTTTGGTCTTTCACAGTCTACATACATAGATAAAGAAATTCAGCTTAGTTGGAAGAGTTCCAAACAGAAAATGAGTGCTAATTCCACAACCGAAGCAGAGTACATTGCAGCTTCTGAAGTAGCAGATGAAGCAGTTTGGATAAAGAAATTCATCACAAAACTTGGAGTGGTTCCCAGCATTATTGATCCAATACAATTGTATTGTGATAATAATGGAGCAATTGCGCAAGCAAAGGAGCCATGGTCTCATCAGAGATCCAAACATGTACTCAGAAGATACCATTTGATTAGAGAAATCATTATTAGGAATGATGTAAAGATAGAAAGAGTGCCCACTGATTAGAATATTGTTGATCCTTTAACTAAGCCACTTCCCCAAAAGAAATATGATTCTCGTGTACTCGCCTATAGAATTAAATACAAAGGTGATTGACTTTAGTGCAAGTGGGAGCTTGTTAAAGGAGTGCTCTAAAGGCTATCACCTTAGCACTTATTGTATAAATTTATTTGATTAATAAAAGGCTTTTTCATTAATTTGATGTTCATTTGATATATGAATTGATAAGTGATCTTAAATCAATTAATGAAGTCCTTGATACGTAACATAGCATGAAGGAAATCATGATGAGATCATCATATTGAGATTCTTATCATGTGTAATTATGTTAGTAGCAAAATTATCCCTAGTCATAGGATTAATGAGACGGGACATTATTAATCCAGAAAGACTAGCATATGTTACACTCATTGATTAGATCGAGTAGTAGATCTCATAATCTATAAACATGAGATGTTTAGAGTTAACATATGGATGCTTGCTAAGTGAAGCTAAGTACATTGGATGACCAACTATGAGACAATCATATGGATAATCTATTCAATTGTCAATGATAGTCTCATCATAGCAATGGTGCAAGTATTCTTAGACTTGAGGTACTCAAGGATATCTTGAATATTGATTCTGTATTTTGACACTATTCCTTATTGCCTCAGGGAGGTTACTCATAGGGTGGTGATTGGATACAACTTGAGGTATTCGAAGGTAATTGGATAACCAACAAATGATTCACCACTCCTGATAGAAGGAGTGTATACCCATGGCCTCTTGTCATGGTCATTACTTGGGAATCTCTAGCTGGAGGAGAAATGTCATAAAGATAGTCTTCAATGACATCTAATAGAGTAATGAGCCTCAAGGACAAGAACTAACATTACTTGGACTGGACATGACATAGTTAGTCTAGTGGAAGTTGACATATGTCCATACTCTGAACCAAGTGGGGTATAGAATGGTGAAAGGAATAATTACATAGAAATTGTCTATGGAAAGGTTCGTAGTCAAACCACTGACTTTCTGGTCAATTGGGGGTCATGATGTGTTGCTAGATACTGCTTATGACTTGCTTAAATTAATTGTTAATTTAAGTGCCCAACATAACCGGAAACCTAATGGGTCACACGCATTGAAGATATGGAGAATGAGTAAAATGGTCTTAGATAGGATCTAAAATATGAGAGAATTATTTCGGGATTGATCGCGATGAGATCCCACAAAAAAAAATCATTCGGGAGGGTCACGGGCCCACGTGGGCTTGGCAGGCTGCTGGCCTACCTAGCGGGCCAGCTGGGCTAGCCAGCAGCAGGCCCAGCCTGCTGCTGCCTCTCTCCCATGCCCAATGGAAGAATTTGGCCTTAATTAGGCCAATTATGGCCAATTACTATTCATTCATTTCTCTTTTCTCCATTTTTAACTTTTCATCTTTTCTTTGAATTTGATTCAAATAAAAAAGACATCAAATGGCAGAAAATAGACATGAAAATAGTTTTTTGTGAAAAAAATATTTTTAGGACAACAAAAATTCTTTCAAGAACACTTTCAAAGCTAGCACTTTGAATTTGTTTTAACCATTTTTTTTATAGTTTCTTCTTCATTCTTCGCATGGATTATCGTTATAGACATCCTAATGTAGATTGTTGTGGTTTGCTACAACCCAACAAAGTGAAGATTTGAGGAACAAATAAGAAATTACAAGGTATCATTTCTAACCTCAATATTTATATAAATTAGTTTTAATGGCACGAGTATGATCTTTTATTTTGGGTTTTGAAAATTTTATTTTTCCGCTGCATTTATGAATATGATTCATTCTTCAAAACCCAATACTGACTTCATTAATCTATCTATTATGGCCCATGTGGCATCATACTTTCTAGGTGTCAGAGGTAACCCAATCATAAAATCTATTGTAATCCTTTACCATTTCCATTTCAGAATCGTGATTGGTTGTAGCAATCCTGATGGTACTTGATGTTCTACCTTGACTTGCTGATTTGTTAGGCATCTCATCTTATACTCTATGATGTCTTTCTTCAATCTGGACTACTAGTACTTTATCTTTAAATCCTAATACATTTTGTTACTAACTAGATGCATCGCATATCTCATCTCATTAGCCTCTTTTAGGATCCTCTATCTCAAATCTACATCATTAGGTATAGATAAACAACCCTAATAGTATAACTCGCCATCTGACTCAATTGCATACTCAGGTTTCTCCCCTTTAGAGACCAGCTCGAATAATTCAACTAATCTAGCATCCTACCTTTGTACATCTCTGATCTCTTGATTTAAGGTAGGATGGATGTACAACTTTGCTATGACCTTTCTACTGAATGCATCAGCCACAACATTGGTCTTGCCTTACTTTGATGATAATCAATTACTCAATTACAATCCTTGATCAGCTCTAGCCATTGCCTCTATCTCAAGTTCAACTCTCTCTGTGTAGGAAAATACTTCAAACTCTTATGGTGGATGTAGATGAAACATTTTTTGCCATATAAGTAGTGACGCCAAATCTTCAAAGTAAAGACTGTAATAGTCAACTCTAGATCATGAGTTGAGTAATTCTTCTCGTGAGGTTTCAACTAAATAGAAATATAAGCAGTGACCTTTCTTTCTTGCATTAAGACACATTCCAATCCACTGTGACAAGCATTAATGTAGGCAACATACTCTATAATACCTTGCTAAATCTAGAAAACTTCTTATCTTCTATAATACCTCACTTAACATCTTTCCTCAACAATCCAATCAATGGAAAAGCTATCATAGAAAACCCCTTTAAGAATCTTTTATAATACCTTGCTAAATCTAGAAAACTTCTTATCTTTGTCACATTCTTAAAAGGCTTCCAAATCCAAGATTGCTTTAACTTTACTAGGATTCTCTCTAACCACATCTGCTGATACTACATGTCTAAGAAATGCCACCTTAACTAGCCAAAACTCATATTTGGAAAGCTTGACATACAACTTCTGATCCATGAGGATCTATATAACCGTACTAAATTGTTGATTGTGCTTCTCTTAGTTCCTAGAATACACCAAGATATTGTCGATAAAAACCATAATGAACTGATCTTGAATGACCTCCTCTAATCTATTGTCAACTATGCACCAGAGTCGATCCTATTATCTTTATAGGTGTTAAACTGCCCAATAATGAACAATCCCTCTTCAAATGATCTCTAGCCCCACATCTAAAGAAAACCCCGATAGTTATCCAACACTCGCTTATATGGCTCTTATGCAAATTTCCACATTCTAAAGTAGCTTCTCTAGAAGTCTGTGGTTGTGAACTAGCAGCAACAAATGTGGCCCCAAATAGTGATCCCCTTTTAAAGGAACTCAGCTATGAAAAGCACTGATTATGTCCCCTATACTATGAATGCTCAGAGAAAAAATGATCTTTCTTGCCCGAAGTCTGAACCATACTAGCTGATGGCTTCCAAAAAGACTCATCTCTCTTCTTCCTCTTTTTTCTCTCAACACGGATGCTGCAGATGCTAGCTTTAAAGAAATCATTCAATTCCAAAGACAAAGGTTGTAGTGAGCAATCGAAAAGATTCTAGGGAATATACACTTTGAATTTCAAAGAAAAGGTTCAAAAACATATTTATTCCGATTCAAAAGGGGAAATGCACTGGAGTAATGATGTATACCATGCATCAAAATTTAAATATAGTAATATCTAAATGATATTGGACACCATCATTTAGCTATTGCTATTCTTTTTCTGATAGCAGGTCACATGTATAGGACTAATTGGGGCATTGGTTATGGTATAAAAGATATAGGGGCTCATAAAGGTCCATTTATAGGTCAGGACCATAAAGGCCTATATGAGATCCTAACAATGTCATGGCAGGCTCAATTATCTCTTAACCTAGCAATGCTAGGCAGTGGGGAGAGAAGAACCTATGATTAGTTTTTTGGGAAATTTCCAAATGAACAATTTTAACGAAATCTTTCAATTTCTTATTTTACTATGTTCAACTCTAAGAACGTGAATATTGAATATGTATTGAATATATTGAGAAAAAAAATATACATATCCAATGAAGAAAACAAAAAAAATTAATTGAAATTGAATTCAATTTCAATTACTAATTCATGATCTAGAATGTACAGAATATTCTTACTACCGCTTAAAATATAACTATCAATACAGATTTGAGAGTGAAGATAATGGTCAATTCAACTATTGATGTATAATATATAATTTAAGAAAATTACATAATTTAATGGAAAATATAATTTAATATAATAATTAATGTAATATATATAAATTTTTCATGCTGAAGAGACATAACCTGATAGCCAATAACCTTTCTTAGACCATCCTCGAACCTACGGCACTGATCTGCCTCATCTTCAAGAATGTTGGTTGCATACTTACTCAATTAGATGAACTCTCTCTCGTAATAAGATTTTGTAAGGTTCCCCAGTCTTAAATTGAGGAAATCCCTCTTCTTATCATCCACATCCACATGTGGCATGTACTTTGTTTTGAAGTTTTCCACAAAAATACCCCAAGTCGATAGTTGTGTTGTTTATGGCTTCAATAGAACAATATATCTCGCTTTGTTCTTATTAATAAATTTCAGCTCTTCGAAGACTCTAAGTTTTCTCTAATCAAAACTCTGTAGATTATGGATCATCATCACTTTTGCTAGCAAAATTTGTAGCCCCATACTTTTGGAGTTGATCAATTTGTATTAGTGGCCTATATGATGAAAGTGGTATAGTTGGTGATGGTATTGGCTATGGTGCTACATGCAGAATAGCCTATACTAGTTGTTGTTGTTAGAGAAGTGCTCCAAATGTAATCACCTTTAGCACTTATTCTACAAATTTATTTGATTAATAAAAAGTTTTTTCATTAATTTGATGTTCATTTGATATATGAATAGATAATGATCTTAAATGAATTAATGAAGTCATTGATACATAACATAACATAAAAGAAATCATGATGTGATCATGATATTGAGATTCTTATCATGTATCATTATGTTAATATCTAAATTATCCTTAGTCATAGGATTAATGAGATGAAACATTGTTAATCTGAACAGACTAGCACATATTACACTCCTTGATTGGATCGAGTAGTAGATCTCATAATCTGTAAACATAAGATATTTAGAGTTAATATGTGGATGTTTGCTAAGTGTAGCTAAGTACATTGGATGACCTACTATGAGACAATCATATGAATAATCTATTCAAATGTCAATGATAGTCTCAATATAGCAATAGTTCAAGTATCCTTACACTTGAGATACTCAAGGATATCTTGGATATTGATTCTGTATTTTGACACTATTCCTTATTGCCTAAGGGAGGTTGCTCATAGGGTGGTGATTGGATACAACTTGAGGTATTCAAAGGTAATTGGGTAACCAACAAAGGATTCACCACTCCTGATAGAAGGACTGTATACTCATGCCCTCTTATCGGGGTCATCACTTGGGAATCTCTGACCATAGTGTAAATGTCATGAAGATAGTCTTTAATGATATGTCTAATAGAGTAATGAGCCTCAAGGATAAGAACTAATATCACTTAGACTAGATGTGATGTAGTCAGTCTAGTGGGAGTTGATACATATCCATACTTTGACCAAATGGGGTATAAAATGGTGAAAGGAAAAATTATACTTAAATTATCTATGAAAAGATTCGTAGTCAAACCACTGACGTTTCGATCAATTGGAGATCATAATTTGTTGCTAGATACCGCTCATGACTTGCTTAAATTAATTATTAATTTAAGTGGTAGCATAATCAGGAATCCAATGGGTCACACGCATTGAAGATATAGAGAATGAGTAAAACGGTATTGGATGGGATCCAAAAATATGAGAGAATTATTTCGGGATGGATTGCGATGAGATCGTATGAAAAATTCATTTGGGAGAGTAATGGGCCTGTGCAGGCTCGCACGAGCTAAGCAGGCTGCTGGCCTAGGCAGTGGTAGCCCACAGCAAGCCCAACGTACGCGCAACATAGCGGACAACAGTGGCCGTTGGCTTTCTTTGGCCTTAATTAGGCCATAATTGGCATTCATTATTCATCAAGTTTTATTTTCTCCATTTTTTATTTTTGATCTTTTCTTTGAATATGATTCAAATAGAAAAGATATCAAATGACAAAAAAGAGACATGAAAATATTTTTCTGTAAAAAAAATATTTTTGAGAAATAAGAAAAATTCTCTTAAGAACACTTTTAAAGCTAACACTTTGAATTTGTTCAAACCATTTTTTTGTTAGTTTCTTCTTTATTCTTCACGTGGATTATCTTTTGAGACATCCTAGTATGGATTGTTGTATTTTGCTACAACCCAACTAGATGAAGATTTGAATAACGAATCAAGAAATTACAAGATATAATTTCTAACCTCTATGTTTGATAAATTTGTTTTAATGGCACAAGCAAGATTCTTGTTTCGGGTTTTGAAATTTTTATTTTTCCACTGTATTTTATGTATGAGATTTTTCTTCAAAACCCAACAACTGTAGCAAACCCGCTACCTTTTGCATAAAAGGCATCTAGGCCTGATCGGCCTGACTTGTAGTGTGATATGAAGAGACTGGAGCAGCACTCGAACCTGTACACTAGTAATACTAGGTTGATCCTAAGCTTGTTTGTTGGAATGATTGTTGCTCTCAATAACATCATGAGGATCTATCTCCTCAATATCTATAACTCTCACCTAAACCTATAAGTTGACATAGAAATAGCTCATGTCAAAGCCAAATGAAGCACAATGAATGCATGATAAACCCCTTTAACCTATTTAGATTTAGAAATACCTAAACCTAAATACTAATACCAATAAATATAACATCCACCGATATAGACAGAAGACCCTAACTGTACCAGTGGATATTGTGAAACATTTTTGCGGAAACATGGTTAAATTAAAACTTTTTCCATATATAAAGCATGTTTAAGCATAAATATGCATTTGAATTATAAAACCACCATATAATTTAAAACTCGACCCAACCGATTGATATAGTAAAAATAAAACATGTTGGGACTTTTATTAGCATGGTGTTTGCAAAATACATCATAAAATAAAGTTACATATGCTTAAAGTAAAAAACATGTACAAATAGCCCACATCCCATGACATGTACTAAAATAATAATAAAATATCATGTATGAAAACCAACCTAAGATTGGGTTCACTCTGACTGATATCTAATTTGGGCTTGCAACTCATCGGATCAACTCTTGAATGCTTAATGGTATATATATGCATAAAAATTCTACATGCCATTATGTAATGTCATACTACAATATGTCATATCCATTCTATATGTTAGGCTTAGAGTCTTAGGCGAAATTAAAAAGAACTTATGGTTTATTTTTATGGTAAGTCTTGGGTAGGAATAGGAAAATAACAATGATATGGTAAGTTTTAGGTGGAAATGAAGTAAAGAGGATTTGGAAAACAATAACACTTGTATGGTTATCAAAGGTATATGGAATACAGATATGTATATGATATGCATGATTATATCTATTTTGTCTATGACATAAGTAAGCATATTTATATGATAAATAAGATATGTAACATATAGAATGCATGTTAGTATGTATGATTATGATGTCTATAGTATGACATGGATATAACATGATATTGGTATGACATGACATGATAGTATATAAAATTTGTATGTACATATGTACCACTAAGCATTATGTTACTTAGCATATGGGTTTTCTACATGTAAGTTTGGAGCTAGTAGATAGAAGTTGATCTGAAGAGTAGTAAGCCCAATTAGAGATCAGTTAGAGTGAACCCGGTTTCAAATTGGTTTTTATACATGACATTTCTATTATTCTTTTTGTATATATCATAGGATATGGGGTTGTTTGTACATGTCTTTATTTTAAGAACATGTAAAATATATTTTATAATGTATTTTGTAAATATCAGGCTAAGGGAAGCCCAAGCTGGTTTGTTTATGATATCGATCCTCTATATTAAGTTTAACGCATGGTGGTTTTATAGTTTGATTGAATGTTTATATTTTAATATGATTTTAATTTAAAAGATTTTAAATACGAAAAAATTTTAATTTAACCAAAGTATCCACTGGTACAGTTAGGGTTTTATGGTCATATCAATGGATGTTACACTCAAAGTGAAATGCGTACCTTCATAGTGACTTAATTCTCTTAACAAAATTCATTTCTCCACCATCAATTAATAGTTTGGCCGAGAGAAATTTAGTGTTTTTCTTTGTGGTAGCTTTGGCCATGAGATGGGAAAGATGATGAAAATGGGAAAAATGTAGAAGAATGAAGATGGGTTTAAGGCTTAATCTAAGGTGCTAATGGTGATGGATGACATGCATTGGCCGAATGGTGACGTGAATGGGATTAATTTGGCTTAATCAAGGAAAAATTCCCTTTTAATCTTTGTTTTTCTTCCTTTTCTTTAGTTTATCTCAATTTTTTTTTATTCTTTTCAATTAAGTCCAAAGGTGAATTTTCATTTTCTCATATTTATCACCAAACTTCATGGTTTTCATCAATCACACTTTCATTTATTTTTCCTTCATTATACTCTTTCCTCCTAGTTCTTAATTTACTTTAATTTAGTCCCAAATTAATTTCTTTTTCCTTTCAGATTTAATGATACAATTTTGATTCATTTCAATTTGCTACTAAATTGAAATTGCTTGTTTTTATTTTTTTTATCTTTCTTCAAATTCATGCTTTGGTAGACCCAACTCACCCTATATGGTGCATGTTCAACTTTGCGTCTAAATTGGTGGACGTTATAGACTTTGCATGAAAGTTTAATATACATTTTCTTACACATGTGTCACTTTCTCTTAAATAATTGTATTTTTATTTCCAATTGTTTTGCATAAAATAATTTGAAAATAGGACAAATGTGACAAATTCAAAAATATAAATCATAATTTTATTATCATCAAAATTTGGAAAACATAAACTATAGCATTTGAACCAATAGTAATTTTTGGATTTATTGCAAAAATAACTGAGCTACACCAACTACTATAGTCTATAATATTTTAGTCGGTTAATGTCACCCTTTGATTTGGTTAATTTTACTATTAATTCATATAAATTCGATTTTGAAAGAACGGATACTCATCTCTAGTGGATAGATTAAAGCACAATGTGGACGCTATAATTTTTTAGCAAGATTCACATTTGGGTTTTGGTTCAATCCTTAGAGATCACAAGGATCATTTTATTTCTAACATTTTTATTTAGTATGATGAAATTTTCTCTAGTAAAGAGATAAGGGTCTAGTTATTGAAGTTTTCTTCTTTGGCTTGTGTAGGATAATTATTCTCAGATAGACATTGAGATGAATAATTAGGACTTTGATTTTTTTTTAGTTTCTTACTTTCTGATAAAGAGAATTTAAAGGAGTTTGCTTTAATTATTAATGATTGCAAATATTTGAGTAGCCATATAAGAGGCCTCTTTTTTATTTAGATTAGTAGGAAATCTGATGTAAGAGCTCATTTTCTTACTAGAACCGTTATGTATGTTTGTCCTTATATTTAGATTTATACTTCAATTATTTGAAAGGCTACTGGACCTTAGGTTTCAAATGTGTAAAATAGCCATATCGACAATATGTATCTCATACATATGATAGAGAAAATTAAAATTTAATAAATCCAAAATCCATAAAATACCCTATGTAATTTAAAATCGGATTGAACCATTCAATTGGAGAAGTTGATTACCTTTGTTTGCAACTCTTGATATTTCAAGTTGTGTGATTTTCCTTCTTTATTGAATTGTAACAAACCACAATAATCCAAAAGTTAGATTGTCACTAACAGAAATCCATATGAAAGAATGAAGATGAAAACCATAATGGAGATGGGGTGACAATTAACATAAATCCTAGCTATGGTGAATTATCTTATGAGAGAGATGTGAGAAAGATAACTTTTATTTCTCTAAGTTGGCATCCACGAAATTAACTTCTAATGAGGCTATTTATATATCCTCTAATTTTCATTAAAGTAGAATTTCTCAAACCCTAAGTTTAAGCTTCCTATTCAAAATAGAATTGTTGAACCGATATGATTCGCGATCACAAACAACTTTCGCGACCGTGAATTGTGTTGATATCGCTATAGTCACACTCATAACATTAAATGGCATAATGGTTTATGGACTCATTAACAATAGCGAACTCAGTCTCGAATACCCTATCCACGACCGTGATACACTATCGCGACTAAGAGCCATTTGCTACCACAAATTTGTCTAGCCCAAATTTTCTCTCTCATTTTTTTCCAATCCAAAGACCATTTCAAATCTCTTTCATTCCTTCTATGCATGTGACCTATTAGGTTCCCAATTATGTGGGTAGCTCAAATTATTATATGCTTTCGAATTGATCATGAGTGATATCTAGCAATCATCAGGAGCATCAAAATAACCATAAAAGTTAGTGGTTTGATTGCAAACCCTTTCATAGACAATTACTATCACTAGGGGGGAGGAGCTAGCTTAATCCAAAAGCTGATACGTAGAATTGTTATACCAGAAGTACAAGGGTGCATTTAAACCCTCATTTGGGCTAGTAGCCCGCAACCTCATGTTTCCATCCTATATACCAGATAAGAATTAAACTAACTCACCATAAGAATGAATTTTACTAGAGAAGTCAGGAATCAAGAAACATGGTATGACTATCCTGAAGGCACACTTTTTGGCCACTGATAGAACTGTCCTCTTATGCATTCTCAACTTCTGATACCTCAGAGTAATCTTCATTGACTAATGGCTAGCTTGAACGATCGAAGAGACTGTGTATACTGACTACTAGTAGCTGACTAGCAGCTTAGAAGGAAGAGAGTTTAAGCAAACATATTGTTTATTGAAAACTTGGGTAATTCCATCCTACTCTTCCAACTGATCGAAGAGCTATTTATACTACTTGGGCAGTGGCATATGACATCACTACTTATATAAACAAAGATTCCTAAATAGTACTTTAATAATGCAAGCACTATTTTACAATGACATAAAGAAAAAGTAAACATGACTTAAAGTAAAGTGAATATTAACACACACTTATTAAAGTTACTATCACATCTACTTTATTACAAATAAACAAAGTAAGTGGAAGACATCCACCTAACATATTATTATTTTCGGATGGGTTCATGTGATGGAGATAGGTTCTGGTCTTCTAGATCTGGGCTTGGGCTTTTCATGGGCCAATCATCTAGAATGTCTTCTCCTGGTGGAATGGGTCTGCTATTTGGATATCTTCTAGGCTGAACAGGTTCTGGTGGAAGATCCCAACATCTTGCTTGATAAATTCCAATATTGTGCTTGAGTAAAGTCCACGTCTTCATTTGTGTGAAACATAGACCTTTCAGGGATTGGATTGGGCCTTGAGCTAGAACTTGCTTGTGATCTTGTGATGGAAACATCATCCTTATAGGGCCTATGGAAAGGATCATCTTGAGAATCCGAATCAAAGATATATTCTTCATCTTCCTCTCTGAACTTAGGCTTTATCACCGGGGGCCATGGAAACATTTTTATTCTATTACATGGATCTGGTCCAATTGCTGTAAAGCTTATTGGTGGAAGATGGTGAAAATTATTATCAATCCTTAATTCTCTAAGAAGAGATGCCTTTATGTCTTCTTGGTTTGCTGGGTCTTCAATGCAATGAACTTGCCATATTCTGCATCTGGTGAGAGTGACAATTCTGGAAGTTCCTACCACTGTAGTGTAAGATCTGTGAAAAATGAAGATACCTGCAATATATTCTGGGACATGATTTGGACTTGAGTTCTGAGGGATAAGTTCTTTAAAGTGTTGCTTCCAATATGAGAGAGGCTGGAACCATATGAGAAATTTGATCTGTGGGGTTTGCAAATTCTCCTTGTTGTCTATGAATGCGAGCATACAGATTAGTTCAATCTGTACTGCATGATAATATAGTGTCGACTGACACCATAGGTACCATAACTGCTCTGCAAACATATATGCAGGAGTAAGCCTATAGATCATCACCCAGGGATACTCAGCAGGACAATAGACAATTCTTCTTGGACTTCCAATCTTGTCTTAAAATAGAATCATGTAGGTAAATAACATGTTCTGTGCAAAGCTTCTTATTTTCTTGAGATCAGTTCTTGAGCATCCAGGAGGAGTGTCTCCAAGAAAATCATATGGAGGTGGAGTTGAAAGGATGAAAGGTGAGCTTGAGCTAGGCGAAGCCATATAGATTAGTGAAATTTCTGAAGAAGAGGATATGAGATCAATAGATGGAGGTGGTCTGGATAAGAAATCACGAATCAAATTCTTATCCCCTTGTTAACCTTGAGGGGTATTTCCATCATTTTGATGATAATAAATAATATAGCAATATTGTATTTAACATACTTGTTTTTGTAAGTATATTATACAGGACATGAATTAAAATAGCAAGAATAGAGAATTGGAAGGATAATCCTTGAGAAACAAAAAGCAAGAAGTAGCATGTTCACTGTTGTGACTCTATGAGTCACTCCCGTGAAGGAAGCTAACCGTTACCAAAACCAACATTTGAAGTTCACGGCCATGAAGGAAAAACAAATCGTGAAGTAAGCATTTTAGTCACCCCCGTGACTGAAGGTGTCACCCCCATGAAGAGTCATGTAATTTCATCCAGAGAGCTTCACGACCAGAGTCACCACTTGGGTCACGGCTGGGAAAATTGTCACCCCCGTAAATGAAGGTGTCACCCCCGTGAAGGCTTCATTCAATTTCATCCAGAGAGCTTCACGACCAGAGTCACCACTTGTCTCACGGCTGGGAAGAGTGTCACTCCCGTGACTGATTAATGTCACGCCCGTGACTGATTAATGTCACGCCCGTGACTGATTAATGTCACGCCCGTGACTCTATATGTCAAAACATACTAGAGAGCTTCACGACCAAGGTCACCACTTCAGTCATGGCTTGGGAAGAACCGCCACCCCAGTGACAAGCATATTCACGCTCGTGACCAATGAAAGAGAAAAATGTCAGGCGCGATTTTTTGGTTGGTACAACGACTAGTTTCTTATTTAATGTACCCCAACGGCTATATTCATCCATATGAGTATAAATGAAAGTCATTTATGCATTAAGAAACAAGAGAATGAGAAGAAAAACAAAAGATTAGCATATACTTCAAGTCACAAGCTATCTTGTACTTTTATACTTTGAGAAAAAATCTATTATTTGTAAAAATCTTATTGCTCCTCATATTTGAGCAATAAAGATTTATAAGTGGTTCTCTCTGTAATCTTTACTCAAGTGAGCATTGGGTAGTTCTGGGTTAAGAGAAGAACACTTATAAGGGTTAGTTGTGTGAACCTCCAAAACACAAATTAAAAGGTTGTTTGTGTGAGCCTGTAAAACACAAAGTATAGGTTGTTTGTGTGAGCCTGTAAAACACAAAATGTAGGTTGTTTGTGTGAGCCTATAAAACGCAAAGGAATTGGTTATTGTGTGAGCCATTAAAACACAAGGGATTTCTGGGTTAGGTGTGAGTCATTGTGAGAAACACCATAGTTGGGAGTGAGCTTGTAAAACTCCATTGTAACGCTTAATGTGTTAGTGAAACTCCCAATTGCGATTGGGGAGAGGAGTAGGGTTTGTTAATACCCAAACCTGTATAAATCTTTGTGTCTGATTTTTTCTATCCTTTCTAAAATTAACAATTTTATTTCCGCACTTTAAAGCTTAATTTTTGAAACTCCAATTCAACCCCCCTTCTTGGTCTAATATCTGGGCAACAATTGGTATCAGAGCCTTGTCTAGCATCGAAGCGTAAAAAGCGCTAGTAAAGAGTAAAATATGGCCAGTGAAGGATTCCAGAATCTCAAACCTTACTTTGATGGAGCAAATTATGCTCATTGGAAGTTTAGGATGGAGACATACTTGGATAGTGAAGGAATTGAAGTCTGGGATAGTGTAAGAAAAGAATGGACACCATACACTTTCAATAATAATAGTAGTGATAATGATAATGATAGTGATAGTGATGATGATGAGCAAAGCCTAATAGAAGAATTAAATATAGAATTAGAGAAATATAGAACTAAATTTAGTACCTATAGAAATAATATCTCTAATTTGAAAAATAAGATAGATGGCTTAGAAAAGGAGAACATAGAGCTTAAATCATCTAATGAATCTCTTCAAAAGTCATTAGATGAATACTCATCAAGACCCTCAACAGCTTCACTGTTAAAAGAAAATAATACTTTGAAAAATGAAGTTGAAGAACTCAGAAATTCCATTTTGAAATTTCACAAGGGTAAAGAGAGCTTAGATACTCTCATTGTATCTCAAAGACCACCTTTAGTTAGATATGGTCTAGGGTTTAAGGACACATCATCATCTTCTAACAAAACAGTATTTGTTAAGTCTAAAGAACATAACATCTCCACAGCTGTTAGAACTGCACCAAGAAATAAGAATGTTAAAACCTCTATACCGAAAAAGAATCATGCCTTTATATATAGGAAGAATGTATCTAGAAAAATGCAAATTAATCATGCTTGTGCATGCCATTGTTCTCAAAATCAGTCTAATCAAATTATGGCATTCAAATACATTGTAAGACCAAAAAGCAAGTTTACACCTAAACAATGTAATTATTGTATGAAAATGGGTCATATAAATAAAAATTGCTGGATAAGGAAGACTCATTAGGAACCTTCATGTGCTAACTCATTTGGGTACCTAAATATCATACTTGATTTGTAATTCTGTAGGTATGCCTCAAGTCCACAATAAACAAAAATGCATGGCTAGTAGACAGTGGATGCTCAAGGCATATGATAGGAGACAAAGAACTCTTCAATGAAATCAAAAGTATTGATGGAGGTAAAGTTACCTTTGGAAACAATGCAAAGGGTAAGGTAATTTGGCATTGGTTCTATTGGTGTTAATGGTACTACTTTTATTAAGGATATTTTACTTGTTGATGGCTTGAAACATAACTTGTTAAGTGTAAGTCAATTATGTGATAAAGGAAACAAAGTAATCTTCACTTCAAATGAATGTCTTGTAATCTCTATTGATGATCAAGAAATATTTAAAGGAAATAGAGATATCAATACGTACATAATAAACTTACATGAACTATCTAACCATTCATCTAAGTGTCTTGTGACTACTAGTGATGAATCTTGGTTGTGGCATAGAAAACTTGGTCATGCTAACATGGATTTAATACAAAGTCCCAACACAAGAGAGCTAGTAAAAGGATTACCAAGAGTTAAATATGAAAAAGGCAAGACATGTGATCCTTGTCAAAGAGGAAAGCAACACAAGTCATCTTTCAAAGCCAAAAACATAGTAAGTACTTCAAAACCTCTTCAACTCCCACATTTAGACTTATTTGGACCTACTAGGGTTGCTAGCTTAGGAGGAAAACATTATGCATTTGTCATCGTAGATGATTACTCTAGATTTACTTGGGTAATTTTCTTAGCTCAAAAGAGTGATGCTTTTGAAAATTTCAAAAACTTTGCTAAAAGAGTTCAAAATGAAAAAGGGTACTGCATTTCAAAAATAAGAAGTGATCATGGGAAAGAATTTGAAAATGAAAACTTTGAAAGTTTTTGTCTTGAACATGGCATTTCACATAATTTCTCATCTCCTAGAACACCTCAACAAAATGGAGTAGTTGAAAGGAAAAATCGAACATTAATTGAAATGGCAAGAACAATGCTTAATGAATATGAATTACCAACTGATTTTTGGGCAGAAGCCACAAACACTGCATGTTATATTTCAAATCGAGTTTTCAAAAGACCTCTTTTAAACAAAACCTCATTTGAGCTATGAAATGGAAGAAAGCCCCTGGTATCATACTTTAGAGTATTTGGATAAAAGTGTTTTATATTGAACACCAAGGACAATCTTAGAAAATTCACCTCTAAGTCTGATGATGGTATCTTTTTAGGATACTCTACAACCAGCAAAGCATATAGAGTATTTAATAAAAGATTATTAACAGTGGAAGAATCTATGCATGGTGTTTTTAATGAATCTAGTAGACTTGATATTGTGAAAGGTAGTGTTCTTGATGATGTTGTAGATAATATGGAAAACTTGTCATTGAAAATGGAAAAGAAGAAAACGATCAAGAAAATCTACTACCTCAAAATCAAGAACAAATTGAGCAAGAACTTCCAAAAGAATGGAGAATGAACAGAAATCATCCAAAAGAGCAAATAATTGGTGATCTATCAAGGGGAGTAAGTACTAGATCTCATTTCAAGCATTTAGTCACTGACATTGCTTTTATTTCACAAATTGAGCCTAAAAACATTGATGAGGCTCTTAATGATGAAAGTTGGGTAATTGCCATGCAAGAGGAACTCAACCAATTTGAGAGAAATAAGGTATGGAACCTAGTACCAAGACCCAAGAATCATCCAATCATAGGCAGCAAATGGGTATTTAGAAATAAGTTAGATGAACAAGGGTTAATAACCAGGAATAAAGCAAGACTAGTTGCAAAAGGATATAATCAGGAAGAAGGTATAGACTATGATGAAACATATGCACATGTAGCTAGATTAGAAGCTATAAGAATACTCTTAGCATATGCATGTCACATGAATCTCAAACGTTTTCAAATGGATGTGAAAAGTGCATTTCTAAATGGCTATATAGATGAAGAAGTGTATGTAGAACAACCACCAGGTTTTGAAAGCTATGATTTGCCAAATCATGTTTTTAAACTTTCAAAAGTTTTGTATGGTTTAAAACAAGCTCCAAGAGCTTGGTATGAGAGATTAAGTTCTTTTTTACTAGAAAATAGCTTCACAAAGGGAAATGTTGACACTACACTGTTCATCAAAAAGCATAAGCATGAGATACTAATTGTTCAAATTTATGTTGATGATATAATATTTGGTTCTACTAATGAGCTGCTTTGTCAAGAATTTGCTAAGTGCATGACTAGGGAATTTGAAATGAGCATGATGGGAGAACTTAAGTATTTCCTTGGTCTACAAATCAAACAAAGCAATGAGGGCATATTCATCAACCAATCCAAATATGCCAAAGACTTAATCAAAAAATTTGGTATGGAAGGATGCAAAAATGCCAAGACTCCTATAAGTACATCAACAAAATTGGACAAAGATGAAAAGGGTAAGAGCATTAATGAAAAGCTTTATAGAGGTATGATCGGATCACTTTTATATCTCACTGCTTCTAGACCCGATATTATGTATAGTGTTTGCTTATGTGCGCGATTTCAATCATGTCCTAAAGAATCTCATCTAAATGTTGTAAAAAGGATTTTAAGATATTTACATGGAACATTGCATCTAGGTTTATGGTATCCTAAGAATTCATCTTTTTATATTATAGGATATTCAGATGCAGACTATGCTGGTAGTCTTTTAGATAGAAAAAGTACTTCAGGTACTTGTCACTTCATTGGAGAATGTTTGGTTTCTTGGTTTAGCAAGAAACAAGTTTCAGTTGCTCTCTCAACTGCTGAAGCTGAATATGTAGCAGTTGGATGTTGTTGTACACAAATTCTTTGGATAAAACAACTTAAGGACTATGGTCATGAGATGAACCATATACCTATAAAATGTGACAACACCAGTGCTATAAATCTTTCAAAGAATCCTATTCAACACTCTAGAAGTAAACATATTGACATTAGACATCACTTTATTAGAGATCATGTTCAATATGGAGATGTTGAATTAGAATTTGTATGCACAGAAAAGCAATTAGCAGATATTTTCACTAAGTCTCTAAATGAGGAAAGATTTAATTTCATTAGAAGAGAACTAGGTATGATTGATGGATTAACCTTGTGATTACAAGAATATGAAATTTTAATTGTTGATCTTAAAACATATCATAAGTTATAAGATAAAATTTTTTGATGAGAATTCATGCTTTATGAAGTAAAATCTTTGTTGAAATGATTTAGTCTTGTTGCAGAACTTAATTTCAATCTGATGAAAATTATAGGGGAGTCACGCCCGTGACTTATACTCACGCCCGTGACTTAAGTGGCCCAAAGAGGCAGTATCGTTCATGACTTTGGTTCACGACATGCTTCACAGCTTGAGTCATGCCCGTGGATAAGAACATTCACGCCCATGACGTTTTTTCACTCCTGTGAACAATTACGCCTCAAAAACTCACAGAAGCTTTCACGCTTTGGGTCACGACATGATTCACGGCTTCAAGTGGTGAAACATAGTTTCTCAGCTTGAGTCACGCCCGTGGAAAAGAACCTTCATGCCCGTGACGCAGTTTCACGCCCGTGAATAATTACACCCAAAACTCACAGAAGCTTTCACGCCTTGTGTCACGACTTGCTTCACGGGTATAAGTAGTGAAATTCAACAGTTCATGCCCGTGACATTATATTCACCCTCGTGACCTATGATCATTCATGCCCATGATGTTCATCGATCGTGCCTGTGAACGCATTCACATTTTCATTCACAGGTGGAACACTGCTTCAGCAAACCGTGAACACGACTATTCACGCCCGTGAAACCCTAAGTCACGCCCGTGAATGTATCGAATATATAAGAAAATAGTCGGTTACAATCTTCATTTTAACTCTCCATCTCCCAAAACCGCTCTCATTTACTCTCATTCATTGAGACATTGAAGATTCAACCCCAAAGCCTTGATATTTCACTATAAATATCATCAAAAGTTCGAATCTTCAGCAGAAAACAAACATTTTTAGGGTCTTTCATCATATTTATCTGTCAAAAATCTTCTTCAACTCCATCAACAACTAAAATTCTTCAAATATGGAGTCTGCTTCATCAAAAGGGAAGAGAAAGAAGTCCCATGCACCGAAGAGGTATTCAGATTACCTCGTGAACATCATTCCAGAAAGTTGCCATCGTCGATATGCAACTTTGAAGAAGAGACCTATTTTATCATCAAGGTCCTTCGAATGGCAGACAGTCCGTAATCTCGGGCTTGAGATGGCTATGACAGAGCAACTTCAGGCCTGTCATCTAAAACAATTTGTTGAAATTCATCTGCCAACTCTACGGGAGCCAATGCTGGAATTTCTCAGCACCTTGCAAGTTTCACCAACTTGAGTGGTGAAATTCCAACTCTACAACAATGCAAACACCCTCAGCGCCATTGCATTTGGAGAATTGTTCAACCTACCATCTGATGGCATTCTAAATGAGACTGAGGTAGAATTCTCTGCCCCTGCAGCCTGGACACATTTTGGCACGGATTGCAGTTGGGATGTCAAGAAAACTAAGAGCACACATCTCAGGACCCCAGTCCACAGGTATTTGCACCTATAGCATTTTTGCTCGGGGAGAAAGCAATGGAACTATTAGGAAGTCAGAACTCTTCCTATTCAAGATGGCTCACTGGGGAGTCACAGTGGCACTTTCCAGATGGTTTGCAAACCGTCTTCTCTCCATCGCCACCAAGCCCATAGGAGATATCTTGATTGGGGCATATGTCACTCATATGGCAGTGAAGCTCAATTACTTGAAGCTAGATAACCATCACTTCAACATCATTCCTGCACACCCACGAGATAGGCTGGATGTAGAGTCATTCATCAAGATGGGAGCAGCTGTCAGAATCGTTTTTCAGAACAATATCTTCTATCGCTTCACTGATACTGCTGGAGAGATTATCTGGGAAGATCATGACACGGAGGATTTTAAAGCAGGCCTCCAGGGAGTCCAGCAGAAAAAGAGGGCTCGGATTGAGGAAGCAACTCCAGCCATCGAGTAGGACATTGGACAGTCCTCAGCCTCCACACCATCTTCAGGGCAGCAGGTGGTCGACCTCTTGGCACCACGTTTCGAGCAGCTGCAGACTTCCATGGATGAGAGGTTGGAAAACCTCAAGGACTTCATGGAGTCTCGGATAGACAGCCTTGAGGCTGAAGTAGCTAGGCTTCATGATAGGATGTCTGGCTAGGATATAGACTAGAGAATAGCCTAAATTTGTTATGTTTGATCTTTTTTTTTTGTTATTTGTTATGTTTGCTTATGTAGGAAATCTTAAATTTCCTTTCTCAGTTTGTATCCTTTCCTTTATAATATATATTTGCTTTTGTTTACTTCAATCTACATATTCTTTTTGATTGATGACAAAAGGGGGAGAAAATTAGCAATATATGATAGGTAATAAATGATAAGGGAAAGAAGTATCAAACTAGCAATACAAGAATTGTGAATCAAAAAGTGAACAGACTTTGAATTGATATAAAATTCTTGATTCAACTTTTCAGATGCAAAGTAGATAATTGAAAAACTGAGATTTTATATACTTTAAATATACCCTAAGTATACTTTGCATACACCTTAAAAGCAAGTTACAAATAAAAACATGCCATGATATATCTTAAATATACCTTACATATACTTTGTCTTGAAAAGGAATTATGGTATGTATTGGATATACTTCTCATATAACTTGCATATACTTAAAATCTAGTTTAATGCTACATCTCTATTTACTATTCTTGCACATTATAATTTTTTATTCTAAGTATATTTTGAGGGGGAGACTTCTCAAAATCACATATTGCTAGATTATTTGTCACCATCAAAAAGGGGGAGATTGTTAACCTTGAGGGGTATTTCCGTCATTTTGATGATAATAAATAATATAGCAATATTGTATTTAACATACTTGTTTTTGTAAGTATATTATACAGGACATGAATTAAAATAGCAAGAATAGAGAATTGGAAGGATAATCCTTGAGAAACAAAAAGTAAGAAGTAGCATGTTCACTGTCGTGACTCTAGGAGTCACTCCCGTGAAGGAAGCTAACCATTACCAAAACCAACATTTGAAGTTCACGGCCATGAAGGAAAAACAAATCGTGAAGTAAGCATTTCAGTCACCCCCGTGACTGAAGTTGTCACCCCCGTGAAGAGTCATGTAATTTCATCCAGAGAGCTCACGACCAGAGTCACCACTTGGGTCACGGCTGGGAAAATTGTCACCCTCGTGAATGAAGGTGTCACCCCCATGAATGCTTCATTCAATTTAATCTATTCTCTGTAAAAGCCTTTTTGCTCCTCATATTTGAGCAATAAAGATTTATAAGTGGTTCTCTCTGTAATCTTTACTCAAGTGAGCATTGGGTAGTTCTGGGTTAAGAGAAGAACACTTGTAAGGGTTAGTTGTGTGAACCTCCAAAACACAAATTAAAAGGTTGTTTGTGTGAGCCTGTAAAACACAAAGTATAGGTTGTTTGTGTGAGCCTGTAAAACACAAAGGAATTGGTTATTGTGTGAGCCATTAAAACACAAGCGATTTCTGGGTTAGGTGTGAGCCATTGTGAGAAACACCATAGTTGGGAGTGAGCTTGTAAAACTCCATTGTAACACTTAGTGTGTTAGTGAAACTCCCAATTGCGATTGGGGAGAGGAATAGGGTTTGTTAATACCCGAACCTCTATAAATCTTTGTGTCTGATTTTCTCTATCCTTTCTAAAATTAACAATTTTATTTCCGCACTTTAAAGCTTAATTTTTGAAACTCCAATTCAACCCCCCTTTTTGGTCTAATATCTGGGCAACACCCCTTTTATATGTTGAACTTCAAAACTGCATTTGCTAAACCATTCTGTCCAATGTAGCAGCTGTGGGTGTGAAATGGTCTTTTGTCTAAATTCTAACATCTTCGGAAAAGACGAACAGTCCATAACAACTGTAAAGTGATGTCCTATTAGATGAAATTCAAAATTTTTGATTCCATACTTTACTGCTAAGATTTCTTTGAACGTAGAATGGTAGTGCAACTCAATGTCTTTGAAATGACCACTAGCATATCCACATACTTCTTTCTTGTCCGCAATAATCTCAAACAACACTGCTCCCCAATGTTCATCAGACGCATCAGTCTGAAGTAACCTTTTCCCTGTGGAGGGAATCTGTCAGTAGGGTAGTGTCTGAGTCACTGATTTAATCTTCTGGACTGCTTTTGTATGTATGGCTGACCAAGGTGGTGCTTTTTTCTTCAATAATTGATAAAGAGGCTTTACCAACTTACTGTAGTGAACAATGAATTGCCTGATATAGTTTGTTATTCCCAGAAACTGTTGAATCTGCTTTATCGTGAGATTTTCATCCGAGAATTTCAAAAGTTCTTGGGCCAAGTGCAGTTGAGGCTTGTAGGTTCCATTGGAAAATGGCATTCCAAGGAAATCTATTGTTGTTTGGGCCAGCTGCATCTTTGATGGGCTCAACATAACTCCATGGGCTCTTGTGAGCTTAATAAACTTCTTGACTATTTCATTATGGGTTTGAATGTCTGGGCTAAACAACAATATGTCATCAATGTAGATTAAAGTCGTGTGAAGCAACGGCTCATAAATTCTTATCATTACCTTTTGAAACAATGAAGGAGCTACTTTTAATCCAAATGGCATTACCGTCCATTCGTAGTGATGGTTCGGTATGCAGAAAGCTATCTTATACATGTCTTCAGGTATTATACCAAGTTGCCAAAAACTTGCCTTGAGATCAAACTTTGAAAATATTTTTGCAGAGGCCATAAATGGAAACATAGAATCTATCCTTGGAAGAGGATACTTATCATCTTTGAGAAAATGGTTCAAAGGCTTGTAATCAATTACTAGCCTTTTCTTTCCTCTGACTTGTTCTGATCTCTTATTAACATAAAATGCTTGACATGCCCAATTTGACTTAGTCAACTGAATCAATCCTTGCTCCATTAATTGAGAACATTCAACTACTGCAAGCTTCATATGTTCTAGTGATATACCAGGATGAGAAGCTTTGGTGGGATTGATGTCTTCTGAATTTTTGAATGGAAGAGTTATAAAAAACTCTGGATGAGTCCATAGAGGAGATGGATGTCTTTGAGCAAACTCTGTATGAGATAGAGCATAATAAAATTCTTGTAACTCCTTTACCATATCAGAGGATAAGGTAGGGTAAGTTTAGGAAGGTTGTAAATTGAAAAGAGAAGGTATGGTTGTGAATGGGATAATCTGGTTTTTGAATCTTACTCCATTAGGTAAAATGGATAATTTGTTCAGCTTCAAATATAAATGAAATCCGAGCACCAAATCCTTATCAGGGAGAATTGATCCTAGGACATGAGTCCATACTTTAAGTTCTGGGAAGACTTGTAGCTTAATAGGATTCCTTGTTCTAAGAGTTATGGTAAATATCTTTCCATCAACAGCTTGAAAGTGCTGATCATAATGTGTCCAATACTGTTCTGGAAGAATGGCTGGATTCATCATTGATCTATAGGCTCCAGTATCAATAAGTGCAATAAGCTTAATCGGCTTTGCATATTTATAAGGAAAGCTGGTAATAGGAATTAAAGGAATAGGGTGTATAGTCTGATTAGAACACACTGATGGTAGGGTGGACAAGGTCAAATTTGTTGAAAGTGGTGAATCTGGTTGAAGTGGGAATGGTTCAATAGTCAAAACAGGGGGTATGAAATGATCTGGAAAGATAGAGTACTGAGAGGGAATCTCATCAAGATACTCATCCTCATTTTCTTCTGATTCAGAATCAGTGAATTCTGCTGCGAACAACGCTCTTGAATCAGCTTCATCATCTAATGATAACAAAGATTCTACATTCGCATCATCTAGATCCACTTGTGTAACCTGATGGATCTTCTGAATGATCTTGGCGGCTTTCTTTGGTTTGTTTGGACAATTCTTTGCAAAATGTCCCTTTTTGCCAAATACATAGCATCTGTCACCTTTCTTGAATCTGCCCTTTCTTCTTTTAAAGATTTTGTATTTCTTTTGCCGATGTCTCCTTAATTTGAGAGAATCAGGAGGTCGCCGCTTGTGAAACTTTTTGGATTTTTTAGAGGAACAAGTGCACTTCTTATCCTTGCACTTGATATGAAGATCTGATCTTTTGCACACTTTCTTCCACGAAGAATCTTGGTCAAATGTCATAAGCTCTTTGACCATTTTCTATTGTGCACAGATCTTATCCACTGCGAGTAGAATTCTTTGATAGATTTCTCCAAGTGTAAGAGAGTTTAAATCAACATTCTTCTCTCTTAATTGAAACTGGATATGGTTGGAAATGCTATCTGGAAATGACATCAGGAATGCTTGTTTCAAATTTGCATCATTTGCTCCTCCAAGAAGATAAAATCTTCTGGTCATTCTCTGATAGTGTTTTTCAAGGTCTTTTCTTTGCAGTGAACAGCATTTCATCTTGAAATATTCATCCCTTGTCATATCATCATATTCAGTTGTGCTGCTAACAAACTCTTGATGAAGAGTTGTTAATATTTCAGCTATTGTCTGAGCATGGTAAAACCTTAGCATTGCAGCTTGAGGTAGTCTTACAAACCAATCACGTAGAGTGCCTATGAATCTGGATGTAAATTCTAAAATAATAGCTGGAAATCTGGCATTGGGATGTCTCTGTTGTAATTCTATCCAATAATAGAATTCTTGGATTCGATCTCTCCATTTGTGAGGAGGAATATCATCAAATGTGAACCATGGACCATTAGAAGGCATTTGTGGAACTTGTAGATTAGTTTCAGGTGGAAAATTTGTATCTCCCATCTCTTCTTCAGGTTTTTCAGTTGTATACTCAGGCTGTTGGCGGGTTGTACCACTCTGTTGTGAAAAAGCTGGATCTACCATGAATTGAATATGTGGCATGTATTTTGGATCTGGATCATCATCTGATAGTTCAACTTCAGACTCTGAACTTTCAGATGTGATACATGGAACTTCTGGGCTTTCCACTTGAGGTAAAGCATGGAGTGCTTGTTGCTCCAGAAAAGAAGTAATAACATTAGGCTTGGATTCTTGGGCCATATGAGAATGGGCTCTCTTTCTGTTTTTGAGAAGTTTCAACAAGAATAGATTCTGTTGCAATAGGAAGAGTAGTTTCTTTAATAATCAAAGGCTTTTGAACAGGAATAGTACTGGGCTGAGTAGGAACAGTACTGGGCCTTAATGTTGGTTTAGGTTTCAAAGTAGGCTTTGGGCCAAGATTAAGATCTTGCATCAATTGTCTGTGAAACAATTCTGAAGCTAGGCCAAATCTTTCAAGTTCTGTCTAAGAAGGTGTATGAACAGGTGGTGGTGTATACAGTGGTTGATGAGAAGTAAGTGGATACAGAGATGTGAATAGACCCAGAGGATCTGAAGATGAGGTAGATTTGAGATAATCTTGCCTAAGATCTTGCTTTAAAGATTCAATCTCCTTTTCTAGCTTCTGCAATTTAACTGCCTTGGCATTGAAACTTGCATCATACATTCTTGTAGAGATCATTGCCATAAGCTCTTTATTTAAATCTGCTTGCTGCTGTTCAAGCTTTCTCAAAAGTCCATACAGTGCCTCATACTGCGATGTTTGTATTTGATCCAGAACAGAAACTTTGTTAGCAACTCTATCAACTTTAGTTTCTATCCTGTGAAGGACTGTATTTTGAGCTTGTGCATTCTGTGTTTGCCAATTAAGAATTGCTTCACCAACAGTGATTGGCTTTGTTGTTCCTTTAGGTGTCACCGTTGTAGATTTTACATACGGTGTCATCCTAGCCTGTGAAACAGGATCTACATGATCTTGTAAAGAAGGAAATTCAGCCTCATAGGATGATGGAGAAGAAGTAGGTTGATACATAGCAATCATAGGGATTGGATTTGGTGTAGGAGGTTCTGGTCTGGAAACCAGTTTATAACATGGAAGTAGTTTAGATTTTGGTGGTTTTGGAGGCATGGGATCAGGTGGTAAATCCCATGATGGAGGTGATGGTGGTAATGGATTTTTATAGTGAGAAGGAGGAGAGTAGAAGACCACATAATCATACTTGCCTATTGGTTCTCCTAGTAATCCTACAGAAGGATCACCCTCGTCATATTTGTCTTGGAATTGTTCCTCAGAACATTTGTTTTTCTTTTTCTGCTTCCTTTGCTTTCTGTTGTTTCTGTCTTTAGCTTCCTCTACTATGCGATCTGCATAACAGTCATCACAATCACAAATATTAAAATAATTGTGATTCCCATTGTGAGATTTATAGATTGGTTGAGCTGAGCTTGAGAAAGCATGAATAGGAATGTTTTCCCTTGGGTAGAAAGGATGCATCATGAACTGAGTTGAAAACTCCACTGGCGCTCCAAGTTGAGCTTCATTCTCCTCTGGAGAGAAGAACTGTGTTTCAACTGTACCATCCTTGTGCTTAATAAATAGATGTTTGGTAGAACTCACTGGCTGGTTCTTCTGATGAAGAAATTCATAGTTCGTAAGCCAAGAGTGAGGAAAGATCTGAAGAAGATCTTCTTTGTTCAACTGCTTTGGGATATGAACAACCTTTGGAACTTGAGTAGAGTCAACTGTGATACTCAAAGCATCAGAAGATGCTGGAATACAGAAATCCATTGCATGGTTCTGTACTCTGTAAATCATTTGGTAGTGTAAAGTAGCAATATCTATAGTTGTTATGTTTTTTACTCCAGTAATCTATACTTGTACCTTTAACATTGAAAATGTATGAGGATCCTGCAACCTCATATTAAAGTTGGGGTAAAAAGTACATAATACAGTTCCTGCATTCAAGTAGTCTGAATAGTTTCAATTACAACATGTTTGTACTCCAAGAATCTGGTATCCAGGAGTGCTATACGAGCCACTACTGATAACCCTTTTCTGCCATGATAGGTAAGAGCAAGTCTGATTGCTCCAAAATGGATATGAGAATACCCATGATGTCTCCACTAAGCATAAAACTCAGGAGGGATTTCCAAGGTGATAAACTGTTCTTCTCCAGTTCCTTGAATAGGACATCAGTTAAAGGAGGAAGACTGTACATACATCTAATCCAAATGATATTAGTTCTTGTCTATGAGACTCATTACTTTATTAGACATGTCTTTGAAGACTTTCTTCAAGACTTGTCCTCCTCTGCCAATAATTTCTGAGTAATAATCTCTACAATAGGTCATAGGTATACTTTCCTTCTATCAGGAGTGGTGAATCCTTTGTTGACTACTCAATTACCTTCAAATACCTTATGATATACCCAATTACCACCTTATGAGCATGGAGTCAAAGTATAAGATTTATTATCCAAGATAACTTTGAGTATCTCAAGTTTAATGATACTTGCATCATTGTTATGATGAGACTATCACTGACATTGAATAGATATTAATGTGATTGTCTCATAATAGGTCATCCAATGTACTTGGCTACTCTAGCAAGCATCCACATGTTAGCTCTAAACATCTCATATCTTCAGCTAATGAGATCAGTTGTTTGACCAAGTCAAGGAGTACAACATGTGCTAGTTTTTCCGGATCAATAATATCATATCTTGTTAATTCTATGACTAAGGATTATTTAGGCATAAACACAGTTGCACAACATAAAAATTTTACCATCATAATCTCTGTAACATCTAGTGATTTAAGCCCCAATTGTGCGTGACCATAGTGGAGTGCACTGGTTCAATCGAAGTCTAAATTTGAACCCATGAAAAAAATAACTAATAATAAGAGAAAATAATTAATAGTATTATTATTTGGAAATTAAAAATATTAGTGTTAGAATTGGAAAAAAATAAAACTTTCTATGGACAAAATCGGTATTATGGCAATTGTTGGGGGAATAAGTGTGAATATGTGGCAAATAATAAATTTCTCAAAGTTTAAATGTTAATCAAGATTAATTAAGTTAATGAACCAATAAAGATTATGATTAATTTTAATTAGTGTGACATTCTCTTTAATCATAGTATAAAAGTAAAAAATGGGAGGAATACATTCTTCCACCTAAAAATCTAACTCATCTTCATCTTCTTTTCTTTCACTATTGGTCGTCCACCATAGCTCACCAAAACCTCCATTTTTGCTTCAATCCAAGCTTGAAAAAGAGAAAAAAATTATTTTTGAATGAGGAAAATTCAGAATTTAAGAGTTATTGCCATAAAGGGGGTAAATGAGCAAGAAGGAAGAAAGAAAGAAGAAAAGGAAAGGGAGCAACTCGGGACAGATTCGGTCCACCTTGGAGAACCATTAAGGTGAGTTTATTCTTCTTAAATTCAACACTTTCTTTTCCATTTGAAACCCATAAGGATGATAGATATGATTAGATTTGATATATTGAGGTTATGTTGCAAGATTGGAACTAGAAATTAAAGTTTGCAACTAGTTGAAGAAAGTGTAGTTAAACTTTGAATTAATGATAATTGATGTTAGTTAATTATTTTATGACTTAAAATCTAGAGAAAGACAACCCTAATGGAGGAATGAGGGGTTGCCTTGGTTAAGTTAATTTGGGAAAAATTGAAATTAACCTAGGCGTAACATAATTGGTGATAAATGAAGTGTGATTAGAGTGTTGATTTGAAGAAAATAAATTGGGACCTATGATAAGATTTTTGGGAAGCCATAACATATCAAGAAGGGAGTTTAATCTTAGTACAGTTTGGCTAAATTAAAGTATAAAACATATTATGAGCATTAAAATTTTATTTAGGCATGAAAAGTTTTGAAAATGGATGATAGAAATGAGATATGGTATGGTTGTGTAGGAAAATCAAGTGAACAAATGAGATGCCCTCAAGAGGGTGACAAAGGCAATGAGAAAGCAAATTAGTAAGGGGAGGAAAAGAAGGATAAAGGGAAGATCCAAGGCTAATTAGTTATGTACTTCATTGATAAAAATCTTACATGTTAACTAAATGTGTGAAATTATGTGCTAATACTTTATATGAATGTGGTTTGCCATGAAATATGTTTGATAGTTACTTTTGATTTTTTTTATGGTAATTGGACTAAATCGTGTGAAAATATTAAGACATTTGAATGTAATTGTGATCTGGAGATTTTGGTATAAAAATGAATGCATATGATGGATGTATTTAAAAGGTAAATTTGTGTCAATTGATGACTCTGTTACAGAATTCCAGGAGCAGACATGCCATTTTTGATAATAACTTAAGTTATGGAATTCCAATTTATGTGTTCTTTATTGGAACTGAAAGCTAATACATAGGACTTTAAATTTTATTTAGACTATAAAATCTAAATATATCTGAATTTTCCCAAATAAATACATAACGTATAGACCTAGAATCTATTCAGAAAATTATGATCAAAACTTTTTAGTGACGAATTAGTATTCATTTAGCCATAACTTTTGATAGAAAATATGGATGTGAGTGATTTGTAATGCATATAAAATCTGAGACAATAACCTACAAAATGTTATAAGACCATAACTTCAAATTCAAATTATAAATAGGCTAAAAATGAAGTTCAAAATCAGGGCTGAAATCTGATATAGATAAAAACTTGAAATATTGGGCTTTTGCATATGGTGTGACGTGTTTATATAGTAATTAATGTGAATTTTGTCTTTAATAGTAATTATAAATATTTAATAAATTATTTATGTATGAGATTCTAATGCAATAATAATGAGAACAAATAATAGAAATAAATAAGCATATAAGTGAAAAATTAGTAAAATTATCATTTTTGAAAATATTGTGAATAAATATAAAAATAGTTAAACCCTAAGACACCTAATCTAGAACTAGAATATAGAATAGTTTGACATGCCAATCAGGGAATTTAAGGCACTCGGAGCCAAATATAAATGCCAATAATGACAAATTTATAAATGCGTGCAACGCAAAATTATTAAGCTAGTAATGACAATATTACAAAAGTCAGTAATGACACTAGTGCAATATTATGAAAACCAGTAATAAAAACCCCGTTATTCTTATTAATTAGTTCGGTTATAGGTGTTATGGGCACAAAAAAAATGAATAACAATAATAATATATGTTAAACCTTGAGGGATATTTCAGTCATTTTGATGATAACAAATAATATAGCAATATTGTATTTAACATACTTGTTTTTGTAAGTATAACAGGACATGAATTAAAATAGCAAGAATGGATAATTGGAAGTATAATCCTTGAGAAACAAAATTCAAGTAGTAGCATGTTCACTGCCGTGACTATAGGAGTCACTCCCGTGAAGGAAGCTAACCGTTACCAAAACTAATATTTGAAGTTCACAGCCATGAAGGATAAAGCAAACCGTGAAGTAAGCATTTCAGTCACCCCCGTGAATAAAGGTGTCACCCCCGTGAAGATTCATGCAATTTCATCCAGAGAGCTTCACGACCAGAGTCACAACTTGGATCACGGCTGGGAAGTTTGTCACGCCCGTGACTTAATATGTCAAAACATTCCAGAGAGCTTCACGACCAAGGTCACCACTTTAGTGACGGCCTGGGAAGAACTGTCACCCCCGTGACAAGCATAGTCACGCCCGTGAACAATGAAAAAGAAAAATGTCAGGAGCAATATTTTGTTGGTACAACGGCTAGTTTCTTATTTAATGCACCCCAACGGCTATATTTAGCCGTGGGAGTATAAATGAAAGTCATTTATGCATTAAGGAACAAGAGAATGAGAAGAATAATAAAAGATTAGCATATACTTTAAATCACAAGCTATCTTGTACTTTCATACTTTGAGAACAAATCTATTCTCTGTAAAAATCTTTTTGCTCCTCATATTTGAGCAATAAAGATTTATAAATGGTTCTCTCTGTAATCTTTACTCAAGTGAGCTTTGGGTAGTTCTGGGTTAAGAGTAGAACACTTGTAAGGGTTAGTGTGTGAACCTCCAAAACACAAATTAAAAGGTTGTTTGTGTGAGCCTGCAAAACATAAATTAAAAGGTTATTTGTGTGAGCCTGCAAAACACAAATTAAAAGGTTGTTTGTGTGAGCCTGTAAAACATAAAGTGTAGGTTGTTTGTGTGAGCCTGTAAAACACAAGGAATTGGTTATTGTGTGAGCCATTAAAACACAAGTGATTTCTGGGTTAGGTGTGAGCCATTGTGAGAAACACCATAGTTGGGAGTGAGCTTGTAAAACTCCATTGTAACACTTAGTGTGTTAGTGAAACTCCCAATTGCGATTGGGGAGAGGAGTAGGGTTTGTTAACACCCGAACCTCTATAAATCTATGTGTCAAATTTTCTCTATCCTTCCTAATTCTTGGCTTAATATCTGGGCAACAATTGGTATCAGAGCCTTGTCTAGCATCGAAGCCTAAAAAGCGCTAGTAAAGAGTAAGATATGGCCAATGAAGGATTCCAGAGTCTCAAACCTTACTTCGATGGAGCAAATTATGCCCATTGGAAGTTTAGGATGGAGACATATTTGGATAGTGAAGGAATTTAAGTCTAGGATAGTGTACGAAAAGAATGGACACCACCAACCAGAAGAGGAGCTTGTGGTGAAGAGGAAATCCTATCAAGAGATGGTTGGACAGAGCCTCAAAGAAGAGCAAACTTCAAAAACAAGAAGGCAATGACAATCCTATCAAGCTCATTATCTATTGAGGAATGTGGGAGAATACAACACTGCTCAACAGCATATAGCATATGGAAGACATTGGAGAACTATCACGAGGGAACTAAGCAAGTCAAATCTAAGAAGATTCAACTTCTAACCTCAGAATATGAGCTCTTCAAGATGAAATCCAATGAGTCAATCACTGACATGACCAATCGTCTTCTATCCATTATAAATGGAATGAGGAAACATGGGAAGCATCTGAGTTTGGAAGATGTAAACAATAAAATCCTGAGAAGTCTTCCTCTTAAAGACTATGGTTCAAGAGTTGCTGGCATAGAAGAAGCAAATGAAGATATGAGCATCATGAATACTGATGTGCTGATTGGCAAGCTTCTCACACATGAGATGGCAGTAAAGAGAGATATAGAGCTTGAAGCAGAGCCAGAAAAAAGAAAACCCTTAGCACTCAAAGCCTCTACCTCAAAATCTCAAGAAGAAAGTGAAGATGATGAAGAAATGAGTAATGATGAAAATGAGGACATCGCTATGCTTTCAAGGAGATTAAAAAGAATCATTGAGAAGAAAATGAGCAATTTCAGAAAATTCAGGCCAAGAAACCTCAAACAAACTTCTAATGATACACATAGAAGTAAGGAAGAAGTAAAATGCTATGAATGTGGAAAGAAAGGACATATCAAACCAGAATGTCCAAGGCTCAAGAAGCATAAGAGCAAATACCAAAGAGACAATGGGGAGAAAGGTCATAAAGCTACATGGGATGACAAAAGCTCTTCAAGTGAAAAATTTGATAATGAAAGTGAAGAGGTCAACCTATGCTTCATCGATATTGAGGATCATGTCTCGGACAAACTAAGATCACTACACTCATATTCTTTCAATAATGATAGTAGGGATAATGATAGTAATAGTGATAGTGATGATGATGATGATGAGCAAAGCCTAATAGAAGAATTAAATATAGAATTAGAGAAATATAGAACTAAATTTAGTACCTATAGAAATAATATCTCTAATTTGAAAAATAAGGTAGATGGTTTAGAAAAAGAGAACATAAAGCTTAAATCATCTAATGAATCTCTTCAAAAGTCATTAGATGAATACTCATCAAGACCCTCAACAGCTTCATTGTTAAAAGAAAATAATACTTTGAAAAATGAAGTTGAGGAACTTAGAAATTCCATTTCTAAATTTCATAAAGGTAAAGAAAGCTCAGATATTCTCATTGTGTCTTAAAGACCACCTTTAGTTAGACATGGTCTTGGATTTAAAGGCACATCATCATCTTCTAACAAAACTATATTTGTTAAGTCAAGAGAACCTAACATCTCCACAACTATTAAGAAAGCACCACAAAATAAGAATGTTAAACCTTCTATACAGAAAAAGAATAATCATGCCTTTATGTATAGGAAGCATGCATCTAGAAAAATGCAAATTAATCATGATTGTGCATGCCATTGCTCTCAAAATCAGTCTAATAGAATTATGGCATTTAAATACAATGTAAGACCAAAAAACAAGTTTAGACCTAAAAAATTCAATTATTGTATGAAAATGGGTCACATAAATAAACATTGCTGGATAAGGAAGGCTCATTGGGAACCTTCATGTACTAACCCCCAAGGACCCAAACTCATTTGGGTACCTAAATATCATACTTGATTTGTAATTCTGTAGGTATGCCTCAAGTCCACAATAAACAAAAATGCATGGCTAGTAGACAGTGGATGCTCAAGGCATATGATAGGAGACAAAGAACTCTTCAATGAAATCAAAAGTATTGATGGAGGTAAAGTTACCTTTGGAAACAATGCAAAGGGTAAGGTAATTGACATTGGTTCTATTGGTGTTAATGGTACTACTTTTATTAAGGATGTTTTACTTGTCGATGGCTTGAAACATAACTTGTTAAGTGTAAGTCAATTATGTGATAAAGGAAACAAAGTAATCTTCACTTCAAATGAATGTCTTGTAATCTCTGTTGATGGTCAAGAAATATTTAAAGGAAATAGAGATATCAATACGTACATAATAAACTTACATGAACTATCTAACCATTCCTCTAAGTGTCTTATGACTACTAGTGATGAATCTTGGTTGTGGCATAGAAAACTTGGTCATGCTAATATGGATTTAATACAAAGTCTCAGCACAGGAGAGCTAGTAAAAGGATTACCAAGAGTTAAATATGAAAAAGGCAAGACATGTGATCCTTGTCAAAGAGGAAAGCAACACAAGTCATCTTTCAAAACCAAAAACATAGTAAGTACTTCAAAACTTCTTCAACTCCTACATTTAGACTTATTTGGACCTACTGGGGTTGCTAGCTTACAAGGAAAACATTATGCATTTGTCATCGTAGATGATTACTCTAGATTTACTTGGGTAATTTTCTTAGCTCAAAAGAGTGATGCTTTTGAAAATTTCAAAAACTTTGCTAAAAGAGTTCAAAATGAAAAATGGTACTGCATTTCAAAAATAAGAAGTGATCATGGGAAAGAATTTGAAAATGAAAAATTTGAAAGTTTTTGTCTTGAACGTGGCATTTCACATAATTTCTTATCTCCTAGGACACCTCAACAAAATGGGGTAGTTGAAAGGAAAAATTGAACTTTAATTGAAATGGCTAGAACAATGCTTAATGAATATGAATTACCAACTTATTTTTGGGCAGAAGCCACAAACATTGCATGCTATATTTCAAATCGAGTTTTCAAAAGACCTCTTTTAAACAAAACCTCATTTGAGCTATGGAATGGAAGAAAGCCCTTGATATCATACTTTAGAGTATTTGGATGCAAGTATTTTATATTGAACACCAAGGACAATCTTGGAAAATTTGCCTCTAACTCTAATGAAGGTATCTTCTTAGGATACTCTGCAACCAGCAAAGCATACAGAGTATTTAATAAAAGATCATTAACAGTTGAAGAATCCATGCATGTTGTTTTTAATGAATCTAGTAGACTTGATCTTGTGAAAGGTAGTGCTCTTGATGATGTTGTAGGTAACATGGAAAATCTTGTCATTGAAAATGGAAAAGAAGAAAACGATCAAGAAAATTTACTACCTCAAAATCAAGAACAAATGGAGCAAGAACTTCCAAAAGAATGGAGAATGACGAAAGATCATCCAATTTGAGAGAAATAAGGTATTTCCGTCATTTTGATGATAACAAATAATATAGCAATATTGTATTTAACATACTTGTTTTTGTAAGTATAACAAGACATGAATTAAAATAGCAAGAATGGAGAATTGGAAGTATAATCCTTGAGAAACAAAATTCAAGTAGTAGCATGTTCACTGCCGTGACTATAGGAGTCACTCCCGTGAAGGAAGCTAACCGTTTCCAAAACTAACATTTGAAGTTCACGGCCATGAAGGATAAAGCAAACCGTGAAGTAAGCATTTCAGTCACCCCCGTGAATATAGGTGTCACCCCCGTGAAGATTCATGCAATTTCATCCAGAGAGCTTCACGACCAGAGTCACCACTTAGATCACGGCTGGGAAACTTGTCACGCCCATGAATGAGTATGTCATGCCCGTGACTTAATATGTCAAAACATTCCAGAGAGCTTCACGACCAAGGTCACCATTTCAGTGACGGCCTGGGAAAAACTGTCACCCCCATGACAAGCATAGTCATGCCCGTGAACAATGAAAGAGAAAAATGTCAGGGCGATTTTTTGTTGGTACAACGGCTAGTTTCTTATTTAATGCACTCCAACGGCTATATTCAGCCATGGGAGTATAAATGAAAGTCATTTATGCATTAAGGAACAAGAGAATGAGAAGAATAACAAAATATTAGCATATACTTCAAATCACAAGCTATCTTGTACTTTCATACTTTGAGAACAAATCTATTCTCTGTAAAAATCTTTTTGCTCCTCATATTTGAGCAATAAATATTTATAAGTGGTTCTCTCTGTAATCTTTACTCAAATGAGCTTTGGGTAGTTCTGGGTTAAGAGTAGAACACTTGTAAGGGTTAGTTGTGTGAACCTCCAAAACACAAATTAAAAGGTTGTTTATGTGAGCCTGCAAAACACAAATTAAAAGGTTGTTTGTGTGAGCCTGTAAAACACAAAGTGGAGGTTGTTTGTGTGAGCCTGTAAATCAAAAAGTGTAGGTTGTTTGTGTGAGCCTGTAAAACACAAGGAATTGGTTATTGTGTGAGCCATTAAAACACAAGCGATTTCTGGGTTAAGTGTAAGCCATTGTGAGAAACACCATAGTTAGGAGTGAGCTTGTAAAACTCCATTGTAACACTTAGTGTGTTAGTGAAACTCCCAATTGCAATTGGGGAGAGGAGTAGGGTTTGTTAACACCCGAACCTCTATAAATTTGTATGTCAAATTTTCTCTATCCTTCCTAAAATTAATTGTTTATTTTCGCATCTTAAAGTTTAATTTTTTAAAACTCCAATTCAACCTCCCCTTCTTGGCTTAATATCTGGGCAACAATATAAAAGTATGATATTTTGAAAATGTTATGTTAAATTAAAATTGTTAAATATGAAATATTTGATGAAATTTATTAGTTTTCATATAATTTTTTATCTTATGCCTTATTTATGAAATGATTAATTGACATGTAAGAAAATACATGTATGTAAAATTTTTATCCTTGAAGCATCACTAAACTAGTAGCTTAGCACAGGTGGTTTCCTATCACGCAGGTTTTAAAAGGGTAGCCGTAGATAGTAAAATTTGTGAGAAGAAGAAGAGTACCCGGACAAAAGCAACTAAAATATTTGGATTTATTTTTGGTATATTTTATCAAAAGTTTTATAAATTAAATTATAATTCTATTTCATCTAATGTATATTATAGATATGACTCATAATATAAAAGACATAGTTTGAATGTAAATTAATATATTTTTTAAATAAATAAAATTTTGAATATTATTACTTGTAATCAATTTATTTTAGTATCTGTAATATTTTCAAAAAAAATTTACTTCATCTAGCTAAGCTTATAAGATAGTTAGTCTGGTAATGTTCACTTACCTTGCTGAAATGAAGTGGGGTAAGGGATGTTACAATCTCATTATGATCCTTCATGTTATGGTACATACCGAAGATTTTATTAAACGATCTAATATCTAAATGAAATTCTTATATGAATGAACACCAATATCATGAAAAATTCTTTTATTAATTGCAAATGAGAACATCAACTACCTATGATAATCATCTTTAAGGCACCTCTCTAAAAAGTTAGTATTCTACAGTACTTTTATTATACATTGGCACATCCATTAATTTATGCTCCAAGTAGTGTGTGTTATTAAAATCAACACATTGAACCAACCGAGGTCTAAATTCAAAATTTAATAAAAATTAGTAAATAATAATAAAATGATTAATGGGAATGATAAAAACAATGTCTAATGTGGGATAAATGACGAAGTATGGTAAGGGATTTAAATGCAAAAGCTGGAGAGTTTTGGAGTATAAAATTGACAAAATTGAAGGCCAAAATGGATATTTGCCAATTAATCAAAATGAGAAAAAAACAAATTAACCCTCATATGTCACCACATTAGGAGGAAATATCCTCCCATATTTATCCAATAATCATGCCAAATAAGGTACATATTTAAGATCAAATATGGGACCAACTTCCTTAACTATAGAATTTTCACCATTTCTCTTCATTTTATCACCATTTCTTCCCCATAATTTCCAGGAACCATGTTCTCATCTTCTTTCCATGCTAACCCCCATTTCTACCACCTTTTAGAAAGAGAAACTTGAGAGAAGTAAGATAAAGTGCAAAAAGAAGGAATTTTATGCCTAAAAATATCAAGGTAGCTAAGAAAGAAGGAAAATGAGTGAAAAATAGCCAAGAGAGAGAGGGAGAGAGAGAGAGAGAGAGAGGGAGAGAGAAAGAGAACTCTTATGGTGGCCAACTATGAAAGGAAACTAAAAGAGGGTAAGTTAGTTTTCATCTCCTATTTGTTCCTTTTTTGAAAATAGGTTAAGTTTGAGTTTCTTTTAGGGTTTAGAACAATGGAAAGATAGTTAAGGAGGAAGAGGTGAGAGAAGGGTGTAAGTAGGAAGAGAGAGTATGGAGGTATTTAAAACCCTAAGAAGAAAGAACTTAAGCTTAAAATTAGATAGAATGCTCTCATGACATAGAAAGAAATAGGAACTAGGATTTCTAGGTAGATGTATAAGAGAGAGAGAGTAGGCATAACATGGATTAATTGATGAGTCCTTGATCTATTTTATACATTATGGGTACAATCTTGGAAAAGAAAACCACCCAAAAAGGAGAAAATCAAGGAAGGAGAATAGAAGGCCCAGAGGCCTATGAAGAGAAATATGAGAAAATAAAGAGCTTAATAAAGTATGTGCATGCTTATTGGCAATAAGCCATAAATAGTTTTTTAAAATTATTGAAATTTGTTTTTTATGTGAAAAATTGCTTATTGTGATCTAAAATGAGCTAAATATTATGTTTGTTGCTAATATTAATCAAAAGTGAATAACTTGGTACATTACTTGTTTAAAATTAACTCTAGTGATAATAATTAATTTAATAATTATTATGATATTATTGAACATATTTATGAGGTACATATACTAAAGAATGTGTAAGTAATGTGAAATGAATGGTAGATTGATGAAGAGAATTATTTGTCAATATGGAAATGTGGTATAATGTTGACTTTTGTGACAAATAAAGATTGGTTGGGCCTATGAGTGCCTATTTGTATATTTTGAATGTTGGAAACACTTGTAAACAGGTTTGTGTTTGATATATTTTGATTATGGGAAAATATAGAGATATAAAAAGTACTATTTTTGCATATGACTTGTAAATCGCGACCTCACCTGTAACACTCTTATTACAATTACTTTATACATATGTTATGTTGCCTTAAACGATTATCATAATTGTTTAGTATTATCTATAATATGATTATAATATATGAAAGTGAATTTTTTTTATTTGTCATAATGTTAATAACATATAATGTGAACATAGATTTCATCATTTACTTACCTATTTTTAAATTCTTATATACATTCTATTGCTCATTTAATATATTTATTACTTTTCCGATTGATCTCTAACTGTCCCATTTTACCATCTATGTAACCAAAATTTTGGCAAGATAACGACTATAAATTTAAACTACCCTTCCTGCACAACAAATAATTCCCCACATAAGGCACAACAATTCAAAAATAAAAATGTACATTCACTATCTGTCTAATATCCAATATTTCACTCATTTAGCATAACAGTCCATAAAAGTTTTTTTTTATATACCAAAATACATATTTCAATTTTATTATAAAGTGTCTTACATATACATGTAATTAAATTTATTATATAAAATTCTTTTTTGGACTACTCCCAAAACAAGGTATACTTGCTCTAGCGACTTCCTAGTTACTACCTACATGCAGTCAAAATAAACAATGTGTTGAGCATTACAAATCTAAAATTTTCCACTAGCCTAAATTTATATCTACACATTCATAGTTTCATACATTATTTATATTAACATAATGATTCCAATTTAACTCAAATTTACACTTAAATATATTATTTAAAAATACACTCTAAACATTATATTTATTTTATATTTATAATTATCTTTTTAATCATTATTTTTTTTTATTATTATTGTTATCATTGATTACCATTAATTTACCTTTAATACCTCTATTAAATCAACAATTACACTTAGTACTCATCTAATAACTTAATTTTTATTGGGTTTTGAAGAATGAATCATATTCATAAACGCAACGAAAAATAAAATTTTTCAAAACCCAAAACAAAATATCATACTTGTACCATTAAAACTAATTCATATAAATGTAAATGTTAAAAATTATACCTTGTAATTTTTATTTGTTCTTCAAATTTTCACTTTGTTGGGTTGTAGCAAACCACAACAATCCACACTAGGATGTCTCTAATGATAATCCACGCGAAGAATGAAGAAGAAACTATCAAGAGAAATGGTTTGAACAAATTCAAAGTGCTAGCTTTGAAAGTGTTCTTAAGAGAATTTTTGTTTTGTCTTAAAAATATTTTTTTCACAAAACTATTTTCATGTCTATTTTCTTTCATTTGATGTCTTTTCTATTTGAATCAAATTCAAAAATAAGATGAAAAGTAAAAAATGGAGAAAATGGAAACAAAAAATAGTAATTGGCCATAATTGGCCTAATTAAGGCCAAAAGCAGTCGTTGGCCAACGGATGGGAAGCTGCAGGCGAGCTGGGCCTACTGCGGGCTGTTGCTGGGCAGTCCAGCTAGCCCGCCTTTCTAGCCCGCATGGGCCCGAATGATGTTTCCGTGCGATCTCATCACGATCCATCCTAAAATAATTCTCTCATATTTTGGATCCTATCCAAAACCATTTTACTCATTCTCCATATCTTCAATGCGTGTGACCCATTAGGTTCCCGGTTATGTTGGCCACTTAAATTAATAATTAATTTAAGCAAGTCATGAGCTGTATCTAGCAACACATCATGACCCCCAATTGACCGAAAAAGTCAGTGGTTTGACTACGAACCTTTCCATAGATAATTTCTGTGCAATTATTCCTTTCACCATTCTATACCCCACTTGGTTTAGAGTATGGACATATGTCAACTCCCACTAAACTGACTACGTCACGTCTAGTCCAAGTAATATTAGTTATTGTCCTTGAGGCTCATTACTCTATTAGATATGTCATTGAAGACTATCTTTATGACATTTCCACTCCTGCCAGAGATTCCTGAGTAATGACCACGACAAGAGGCCATGGGTATACACTCTTTCTATCAAGAGTGGTGAATCCTTTGTTGGTTACCCAATTACCTTCGAATACCTCAAGCTGTATCCAATCACCACCCTATGAGCTACCTCTCTAAGGCAACAAGGAATAGTGTCAAAATACAGAATCAATATTCAAGATAACCTTGAGTACCTCAAGTCTAAGGATACTTGTACCATTGCTATGATGAGACTATCATTGACATTTGAATAGATTATCCATATGATTGTCTCATAATTGGTCATCCAATGTACTCAGTTACACTTAACAAGTATCCACATGTTAACTCTAAACATCTCATATTTATAGATTATGAGATCTACTACACGATCGAATCAAGGAGTGTAACATGAGCTAGTCTGTCTGGATTAATAATGTCCCGTCTCATTAATCCTATGACTAGGGATAATTTTGATACTAATATAATTACACATGATAAGAATCTCAATATCATGATCTCATCATGATTTCCTTCATGCTATGTTATGTATCAAGGACTTCATTAATTGATTTAAGATCACTTATCAATTCATATATCAAATGAACATCAAATTAATGAAAAGCTTTTTTATTAATCAAATAAATTTGTACAATAAGTGCTAAAGGTGATTGCCTTTAGAGCACTCCTCTAACAAGCTCCCACTTGCACTAAAGTCAATCGTCTTTGTATTTAATTCCATAAGCGAGTACATGAGAATCATATTTCTTTTGGGGAAGTGACTTAGTTAAAAGATCAACAATATTCTGATCAGTTAGCACTCTTTCTATCTTTACATCATTCCTACCAATGATTTCTCTAATCAAATGGTATCTTCTGAGTACATATTTGGATCTCTGATGATATAGTGGCTCCTTTGTTTGCGCAATGGCTCCATTATTATCACAATACAATTGTATTAGATCAATAATACTGGGAACCACTCCAAGTTCTATGATGAATTTCCTTATCCAAACTACTTCCTTTACTGCTTCAGAAGCTGCATTGTACTCTGCTTCGGTTGTGGAATCAGCAGTCCTTTCCTGTTTCGAACTCTTCCAACTAACTGCTCCACCATTTAGTGTGAATATATAACCTGACTGAGATTTTGAGTCATCCTTGTCAGATTGGAAGCTGGCATCGGTATACCCGCTCACACTAAGATCTCCATCTCCATATACCAAGAATACATCCTTAGTTCTTCTTAAGTACTTAAAGATATTCTTGACAGTCACCCAATGACCCTCACCAAGGTCCAATTGGTATCTACTCGTGACACTTAGAGCATATGATACATAGGGTCTTGTACATATCATAGCATACATGATTGATCCTATAGCTGAAGCATATGGAATCAAACTCATGTGTGTCCTCTCATCTTGTGTCTTTGGACACAAAGACTTTAAGATAGTAATCCCATGGGTCATGGGAATATATCCCCTCTTGGACTGCTCCATGCTAAACCTCTTTAGCATCTTATGTATGTATGTAGACTGTGAAAGACCAAACAATCTTTTAGATCTATCTCTATAGATCTTTATCCCTAAAATATAGACTGCTTCTCCAAGGTCTTTCATAGAGAATTCTTGGATAACCAAATTTTGACTGATTGTAAGGTTGAGACATCATTTCCCATTAATAATATGTCATCTACATATAACACAAGAAATACGATTGCACTCCCACTAACCTTCTTGTAAACACAAGATTCATCCGAATTTTGTAAGAAACCAAACTATTTGATTGTCTCATCAAATCGAATATTCCAACTCCTGGATGCTTGCATTAATCCATAAATGGATCTTTGAAGCTTACATACCTTTTTTGCCATCTCTGGATATGAAACCTTCTGGTTGTGTCATGTACACATCCTCAGTCAGATTTCCATTAAGGAAAGCTATTTTCACATCCATTTGCCATATCTCATAATCATAATGAGTAGCAATGGCTAGGAGTATCCTTATGGATTTAAGCATAGCTATTAGGCTAAAAGTTTCATCATAGTCAATTCCTTGTCTTTGACGATAACCTTTAGCAACAAGTCTAGCTTTATAGGTAATCACATTACCATCCATGTCAGTTTTCTTTTTGAAAACCCACTTGCACCCTATAAGCTTTATTCCTTCGGGTGGGTCAACCAAAGTCCATACTTGGTTTTCATACATGGAATCCATTTCTAACTACATGGCTTGAAGCCATTTTTCAGATTCTAAACTATTCAGAACCTCTTCATAGGTTGTAGGCTCATCATTTTCTATAAGCAATACGTTGTTCTGTTCACTAATGAGAAATCCATATCTCTCTGGAACAGTACGTATCCTACTTGACCTACGAAGCTCTTGTGCTTCAGAAGGTTGAACTGTTATATCATCTATATGAGTAACAAGCTCGGGTTCAGGCAGTTGATCAGCATCTGTTTGAGCATCTTGAACTTCCTCAAGTTCAATTTTGCTCCCACTATCTCCTTTTAGAAGGAATTCTCTCTCTAAAAAGAGCATGTCTTGAAACAAAAACATTTTGTTCCAAGGGGTAGTAAAATTGATATCCATATGATGCTTTTGGATATCCCACAAACAGACATCAGTCAGATTTAGCTTCTAGCTTATCTGACATTGTCCGCTTCACATAAGCAGGACAACCCCAAATTCTCATGTAAGAAAATATGGGCCTCTTGTTATACCATATCTCATATGGAGTAACATCAACTGACTTTGAAGGAACTCCATTTAATATATAAATGGCGGTCTCTAGTGCATAACCCCAAAAGGATTTAGGCAATTCCGCAAAACTCATCATAGACCTTACCATGTCTAATAAGGTTCGGTTTCTTCTTTCAGCCACACCATTGTGTTGTGGCGTCTAAGGCGGAGTCCATTGAGATAAAATCCCATTATCCCTAAGATAATCTAGAAACTTTTGGTTTAAGTATTCACCTCATCGATCTGATCGAAGTGTTTTAATACTTTTGCCAAGTTGTTTCTCTACTTCATTTTTGAATTCTTTGAACTTTTCAAAAGCTTCAGATTTGTATCTCATAAGATACACGTATCCATATCGTGAGTAGTCATCGATAAAAGTAATTAAGTAGATGAAACCACCTCTAGAGTGTGTAGACATTGGACCACATACATCTGAATGTATTAAGTCTAAAAGTCCATTAGCACGTTCACCCTTTCCCTTAAAGGGTAATTTAGTCATCTTGCCTAGTAAACAAGATTCACATGTGTCATATGATTCATAATCAAATGACCCCAAACTACCACTTTTGTGTAGCTTAGCCATGCATTTCTCACTTATATGACCAAGACGACAATGCCATAAATAATATGATTTCAACATATCTTGTTTTTTGCCTTTTATTATCATTGATGTTTAAAATTGGATTTGACATATGTAATATGTATATTCCATTGCATAATGTACCATTAGCATAAAGAATTCCATTCAACATAATAGAACAACAATTGTTACTAAAAGCTAAAAAGAAACCATTTTTATTTAGACTTGAAACAGAAATAATATTTTTAGTCAAAACAGGTACATAATAACAATTATCCAAATTTAATATAAGCCCACTAGGAAGGGTCAATACATATGTTCCTATAGCTAATGCAGTAATTCTTACTTCATTTCCAACACATAGGACTAACTCTCCCTCATTGAGCTATATACTGTTCCTTAGGCCCTACATATCAGTGCATATGTGTGAGCCACAACCGGTATCTAATACTCATATATTATTATTGGAAACAGTATTAATTTCAATGACAAAAATACCTGAAGTAGATGGGGCATCAGATGCCTTCTTCTTCAAGGACTCCAAGTAAGCCTTGCAGTTTCTCTTCCAATGGTCATCCTTGTCACAATGGAAGCATATCCCTTTTGGAGCAATCTCCTATGCCTTCTTCTTGGCCACACATCCCTTAGGCTTCATAGACTTCTTCTTCTTCTCAAGATTCTTCCTTTTAGAACTTGAAGAGTCCACCAGCATCACAGCCTTACTGTCCTTCTTGACAGATGGCTCAGCTATTTTAAGCAAGTTAATCAGCTCAGGAATAGTGGTAGAGATTTGGTTCATCCTATAGTTAAGCACAAAATATGAATAACTATCAGACAAACCGGTTAGAATTAAGTCAATACTTAATTCATGGTCCATCATAAATCCCAAGGTGGCCAACTTCTCAATATAGCCATTCATCTTCAATGCATATTGCACTGAAGATGTCCCCTCAACCATCTTAGTGCGGAAGAGCAATCTTGAAGTTTTGAACCTTTCGGAACATGCTGGATCATCAAAAAGCTCTCTTACATGGTATACTATGGAATTAGCATCCATAGCCTCATGTTGCTTTTGCAACTCAGCTGACATAATAGCAAACATAATGCAGCTTGCCATCTCACTATCATCAAGATGCTTTTGATATGCCTTCTGAACATCTTCAGAAGCATTAGCAGCAGGGGGATTAGGGAGTGCCTCATCTAGGACATTGCCAATCTTTTTGGATTTGAGAACTATTCTCAGATTCCTTAGCCAATCCAAAAAATTGGGCCCAGTCAACTTATTTGATTCCATTAACGATCGCAAATTCACACTTTTCAAGATGATGATTCTAGCAACCTAGATGTAAAATAGAACATGTTAGAATGTACATAAAATGCATGTTTATTAGGTCTTTAATAAATCGCATTATGGCTCCCACTAATAAATCACTAAATCCATAGCCCTCACTATGAAACCGAGAGAACTTATATGGAAGTTCTCCTAGTGGGTCGATATCCAACTAGCTAAGAATTACCTTGAGGCAACTCAACAAACGATCCTTAGTTTAGTTGGTAGGTATCTAATTCATACCAATTGCATTATTCATGCAACTATCGAATCTTGTGCTATCAACTTATTGATGTGTGCACATACATTGGGCTATCGACTTTTGATATGTGTACATCTCATATATACAAACCCAACTTTACCTCCAATACATATTAACCTTGGCGCAAATCCAACAAGTTAATAATATCGGTTAAGTCTAACCCATTAATTGTGAAATCTAATTTCAATGGATTGAACATATTCTTATAGAGTGAGCTTGAGGAAACTCAACAACCCTAACTCTAGAAGAACTCTGGTTCTCTCCATATTAACGGAATGTGTAAGACTTAATTGTTTATTTAGTGAGGGATTTCTTTGTTAAGTCTCATCAAGTTATTATTTCACGCTTTTATATATCATACATTCATCACATTGATATATAAAGATAGTTACATTAACTATATGGCATGATTATGGACATACTAAAGTCAATCTCTTGAGCCAAAGAGAAATTGACTAAGTCTTACCTAGGTATATGCATGAATTTACAACCCAAAATAAAAATCAAATTCCTATTTATGGTACCATCTCCTTTGCTTCTTGCTCCTTTGTATCTTCATTCTATCCTAATCCTATGTAATCTAATTACATATTTCAAATTATAGAGAACTTTAATTTACATTTGAGGGGAGTAAGATGAGAAATGAAATACATAAGAAAGAAAAAGAGGTAGGGACACGTAGGCCCTATTTACCATAAAATAAAATAATTTCATGCATGCTCAATCACATTAGGCCTAAATCCATAATCATCGATCATGCCTTTTCATACACCCCTAACATGCATTCTCTAATGCACAAAATAAAAATGACAATTTTGAATTTCAATTTGTAAATCGATTCAACAATTGAATCGAAATTTCCTATATGTGTTCTTTCGGTTAATTTAATTTTGTATGTCATTTTAAAGTGGAATTTAATATTTAATCAAATTAAATTCTATATTTCCATAAATAATTCAAAATTAATTCTCCTTAAAATCAGAATATTATGATGTTAAAATTAAACAATTTAATTTTAATAAACATACCAATTTCTAGCCATACTAGAATTACAACTGCACAACTTAAATTTTAATTTCCAAAAATTTTAAAAATTTCAAGAACATCAAATCACCATTCTAATTATCTTTAGGTCAGCTCAATTTCATCAAAATATTTTTCACATAAGCCAAAATTACTAAGACAAACGAACCAACACACTTAGATGCTCAAAATGACTAATTCGATATCTAGACTTTTTAAAATTTCAAATGCTTGGAAAATATTTTTGGCATGCATCTAACATCAAAATAACATATTTTTAATCATATAAAAATTATTTCAATGTGCTGAAAATAAAATAAACACATACAAAAAAATCAAACAAAACAGCCCCACCGGGTTTGCTTAAATAGTCCCGTTTTTGTACTTGTTTGAAAAATTAATTCAAATAATTTTTTATTAATTATTGGACACTTAAAGAGGCATAAAAATATTCCAATATTTCTAAATAATTTTTTCATAATTAAATTACAAGAAAAATGTAATCAGCCCCATCAATTAAGCCAAACAACAACACATGTTCATAAACAAGGCAATTTTAGGCATTTTTGAAATAAATCCAAAATTAATTATTTGAATCACATTCAAATCATTTTTCAATCAAAATAATCATTCTCAATTATCCCATGATCAGACTAAAGAAAAAAAATGTGTAAATTATATTTTACAAATTAATTTCAATTTTTCAAAGCCTATTGATCCAAAATCATCAAAAACATGCAATCCCATTGCACTTTCAATTAAAATTAATTTTAATAGATACAAGGAGGCTCTAATACCAATGTTGGATTTTGAAGAATGAATTATATTTATAAATGCAGCGAAAAATAAAATTTCTCAAAACCCAAAATAAAATATCATACTTGTACCATTAAAACTAATTTATATAAATGTAAATGTTAAAAATTATACTTTCTAATTTTTATTTGTTCTTCAAATTTTCACTTTGTTGGGTTGTAACATGTTAAACCTTGAGGGGTATTTCTGTCATTTTAATGATAACAAATAAAATAGCAATATTATATTTAACATACTTGTTTTCTAAGTCTATTAAATAGGACATGGAATAAAATAGCAAGAATGGAGATTGGAAGAATAATCCTTAAAAGACAAAATTAAGGAAGTAGCATGTTCACGCCCGTGACTCTATGTGTCACGCCCGTGAAAGAGCTAACCATTACTAAAACCAACATTTGAAGTTCACGACCATGAAGGAAGAACAAACCGTGAAATGGACATTTAGGTCACGCCCGTGAATTAAAATGTCACGCCCGTGAAGGTTCATGGCATTTTCATCCAGAGAGCTTCACGACCAAAGTCACCACTTGGATCACGGCTGGAAAGTTTGTCATGCCCGTGAAGATGCATGTCACGCCCGTGACCCAATGTTTCACCACTTCAGTCACGGTTTGGGAAGAAATGTCACGCCCGTGAATGATGAAAAAGAAAAATGTCAGGCGCGATTATTTGGTTGGTACAACGGCTAGTTTCATATTTAATGCACCCCAACGGCTATAATCAGCCATGAGAGTATAAATGGAAGTCATTTATGCATTTAGTACAAGAGAATAGCAAATACTTTGAATCAAAATCTTATTACAATCAATTTGTACATTCAATACTTTGAGAACCAAATTCTATTCTCTATAAAAATCTTTTTTCTCTTCATTTATTGAGCAATTAAGATTTGTGAGTGTTTCTCTCTGTAATCATTACTCAAGTAGGCTTTGGGTATTTCTGGGTTAAGAGTAGAACACTTGTAAGGGTTAGTTGTGTGAGCCTCCAAAACACAAAGTTAAAGGTGTTTGTGTGAGCCTATAAAAAATAAAGAAAAGGTTGTTTGTGTGAGCCTGTAAAACACAAGGAATTGATTATTGTGTGAGCCATTAAAACACAAGGAATTTCTGGGTTAGGTGTGAGCCATTGTGAGAAACACCATAGTTGGGAGTGAGCTTGTAAAACTCCATTGTAACACTTAGTGTGTTAGTGAAACTCCCAATTACGATTGGGAAGAGGAGTAGGGTTTGTTAACATCCGAACCTCTATAAAAATCCTTGTGTCAAATTTCTCTATCCCTCCTAAATTTAATTTATTGTTTACGCACTTTAAAGTTTAATTTTTGAAACTCAAATTTAACCCCCTTTCTTGGCTTAATATATGGGCAACAATTGGTATCTGAGCTAAGTCTAGCATCGAAGCCTAAAACGTGCTAATAAAGATTAAGATATAACCGGTGAAGGATTCCAAAGTCTCAAACCTTACTTTGATGGAACAAATTATGCCCATTGGATGTTTCGGATGGAGACATATCTGGATAGTGAAGGAAGGAATTGAAGTCTGGGATAGTGTACGAAAAGAATGGACACCACCAACCAGAAGAGGAGCTAATGGTGAAGAAGAAATCCTATCAAGAGATGATTGAACAGAGCCTCAAAGAAGAGCAAATTTCACAAACAAGAAGGCAATGACAATCCTATCAAGCTCATTATCTATTGAAGAATGTGGAAGAATACAACATTGTCCAACAACATACAGCATGTGGAAGACATTGGAAAACTATCATGAAGGAACTAAGCAAGTCAAATCCAAGAAGATTCAACTTCTTACATCAGAACATGAACTTTTCATGATGAAATCCAATGAGTCAATCACTGACATGACCAACCGTCATCTAGCCATTATAAATGGAATGAGGAAACTTGGGAAGCATCTGAGTTTGGAGGATGTAAACAATAAAATCCTAAGAAGTCTTCCTCTTAAAGACTATAGCTCAAGAGTTGCTAGCATAGAAGAAGCAAATGAAGATATGAGCATCATGAATACTGATGTGCTGATTGGCAAACTTCTCACACAGGAAATGGCAGTGAAAAGAGATAGAGAGCTCGAAGCAGAGCCAGAGAAAAGAAAGCCTTTAGAACTAAAAGCCTCTACTTCAAAATCTCAAGAAGAAAGTGAAGATGATGAAGAAATGAGTGATGATGAAAATGAGGACATTGTTATGCTTTCAAGAAGATTAAAAAAAAATCATTGAGAAGAAAATGAGCAACTCTAAAAAATTCAGGCAAAGAAACCTCAAACAAACTTCTAATGATGCACAAAGAAGTAAGGAAGAGGTGAAGTGCTATGAGTGTGGAAAGAAAGGACATATCAAACCAGAATGTCCAAGGCTCAAGAAGCATAAGAGCAAATACCAAAGAGACAATGGGGAGAAAGGTCACAAAGCCACATGGGATGATGAAAGCTCTTTAAGTGAAAAAGATGATAATGAAAGCGAAGAGGTCAACCTATGCTTCATGGCTATTGAAGATCATGTCTCAAATAAGGTAAGATCACTACACCCATACTCTTTGAACAATGATAGTAGTGATAATGATGATGATAGTGATGATGATGATGATGATGATGATGATGATGATGATGATGATGATGATGATGATGAGCAAAGCCTAATAGAAGAATTAAATCTAGAATTAGAGAAATATAGAAGTAAATTTAGTACTTATAGAAATAACATCTCTAATTTGAAAAATAAGATAAATAGTTTAGAAAAGGAAAACATAAAGCTTAAATCATCTAATGAATCTCTCCAAAACTCATTAGATGAATACTCATCAAGACCCTCAACTGCTTCCTTACTAAAAGAAAATAATTCTTTGAAAAATGAAGTTGAGGAACTTAGAAATTCCATTTCTAAATTTCACAAAGGTAAAGAGAGCTTAGATACTCTCATTGTATCTCAAAGATCACCCTTAATTAGACATGGTCTAGGATTTAAGGACACATCATCATCTTCTCACAAAACCATCTTTGTTAAGTCTAGAGAACCTCACATCTCCACACCTGTTAGAACAGCACCAAGAAATAAGCATATTAAACCCTCTGTACATAAACAGAATAATCATGCCTTTATATATAGGAAGCATGCATCTAGAAAATCTACAATTAATCATAACTGTGCATGTCATCATTCTCAAAATAAGTTTGATAGAAAAGTGATATTCAAAAATATTGTAAGACCAGAAAACCAATTTAGACCAAAACAATGTAATTATTGTATGAAAATGGGTCACATAAATAAATATTGCTGGACAAGGAAGGCTCATTGGGAACCTTCATGTGCTAACCCCCAAGGACCCAAACTCATTTGGGTACCTAAAAATCATATTTTAATTGTGATTCTATAGGTATGCCTCAAGTCCACAATAAACAAAAATGCTTGGCTAGTAGACAGTAGATGCTCAAGGCATATGACAAGAGACAAAGAACTCTTCAATGAAATCAAAAGTATTGATGAAGGTAAAGTTACCTTTGGAAACAATGCAAAGGGTAAGGTAATTGGCATTGGTTCTATTGGTATTAATGGTACTACTTTTATTAAAGATGTCGTACTTGTTGATGGCTTGTAACATAACCTATTAAGTGTAAATCAATTATGTGATAAAGGAAATAAAGTAATATTTACTTCAAATTAATGTCTTGTGATCTCTATCGATGGTCAGGAGATATTTAAAGGAAATAGAGATATCAATACATACATAATAAACTTACATGAACTATCTAATCATTCCTTTAAGTGTCTTGTGACTACTAGTGATGAATCTTGGTTGTGGCATAGAAGGCTTGGTCATGCTAACATGGACTTAATACAAAGTCTCAGCACAGGAGAACTAGTAAAAGGACTAGCATGACTTAAATATGAACAAGGCAAGACATGTGAACCTTGCCAAAGAGGAAAGCAACACAAGTCATCCTTCAAAGCCAAAAACATAGTAAGTACCTCAAAACATCTTCAACTCCTGCATTTAGACTTGTTTGGACCTACTAGAATTGCTAGCTTAGGAGGAAAACATTATGCATTTGTCGTCGTAGATAATTACTATAGATTCACTTGGGTAATTTTCTTAGCTCAAAAGAGTGATGCTTTTGATAATTTCAAAAACTTTGCTAAAAGAGTTCAAAATGAAACAGGGTATTGTATTTCAAAGATAAGAAGTGATCATGGGAAAGAATTTGAAAATGAAAACTTTGAAAGCTTTTTTCTTGAACATGGCATTTCACATAATTTCTCATCTCCTAGGACACCTTAACAAAATAGGGTAGTTGAAAGGAGAAATCGAACTTTAATTGAAATGGCTAGAACAATGCTCAATGAATATGATTTACCAACTTATTTTTGGGCAGAAGCCACAAACACTGCATGTTATATTTCAAATCGAGTTTTCAAAAGACCTCTTTTAAACAAAATCTCATTTGAGCTATGGAATGGAAGAAAGCCCTTGATATCATACTTTAGAGTATTTGGATGCAAGTGTTTTATATTGAACACCAAGGACAATCTTGAAAATTTTGCCTCTAAATCCGATGAAGGTATCTTTTTAGGATACTCTACAACCAACAAAGCATATAAAGTATTTAATAAAAGATCATTAACTGTTGAAGAATCCATGCATGTTGTCTTTAATGAGTCTAGTAGACTTGATCTTATGAAAGGTAGTGTTCTTGATGATGTTGTAAGTAATATGGAAAGACTTGATCTTGGAAATGGGAAAGAAGAAAATGATCAAGAAGATTCACCACAAAATGATTCTCTACCTCAAACTCAAGAAGAAAACGAACAAGAACTCCCAAAAGAATGAAGAATGATGAAAGATCATCCAAAAGAGCAAATCATTGGTGATCTCTCAAGGGGAGTAAGTACTAGATCTCATTTCAAACCGTTAGTCACTGAAATTGCTTTTATTTCTCAAATTGAGCCTAAAAATATTGATGAGGCTCTTAATGATGAAAGTTGGGTAATTTCCATGCAAGAGGAACTCAACCAATTTGAGAGAAATAAGGTATGGACCCTAGTACCTAGACCCAAGGATCATCAAATTATAGGTAGCAAATGGGTATTTAGAAATAAACTAGATGAACAAGGTTCAATAACTAGGAATAAGGCTAGATTAGTTGCAAAAGGATATAATCAGGAAGAAGGTATAGATTATGATGAAACATATGCACCTTTAACTAGATTAGAAGCCATAAGAATACTTTTAGCATATGCATGTCAGATGAATTTCAAAATTTTTCAAATGGATGTGAAAAGTGCATTTCTAAATGGTTATATAGAAGAAGAAGTGTATGTAGAACAACCACCAGGCTTTGAAAGCTATGATTTGTCAAATCATGTTTTTAAACTCTCAGAAGCTTTGTATGGTTTGAAACAAGCCCCAAGAGCTTGGTATGAGAGGCTAAGTTCTTTTCTATTAGAAAATAGCTTTACAAAGGGAAATGTTGACACCACATTATTCATTAAAAAACATAAGCATGATATACTAATTGTTCAAATTTATATTGATGATATAATATTTGGTTCTACTAATGAGTTGCTTTGTCAAGAATTTGCTAAGTGTATGACTAGGGAATTTGAAATGAGCATGATGGAGAGCTTAAGTATTTCCTTGGTCTACAAATAAAGCAAAGCAATGAGGGCGGGCATATTCATCAACCAATCCAAATATGCCAGAGATTTAACTAAGAAATTTGGTATGGAAGGATGCAAGAATGCCAAAACTCCTATGAGCACATCAACAAAATCAGACAAGGATGAAAAGGGTAAGAGCATTAATGAAAAGCTTTATAGAGGTATGATTGGATCACTTTTATATCTTACTGCTTCTAGACCCGATTTAATGTATAGTGTTTGCTTGTGTGCACGATTTCAATCATGTCCTAAAGAATCTCATTTAAATACAGTAAAAAGAATTCTAAAATATTTACATGGATCTTTGCATTTAGGTTTATGGTATCCTAGAAATTCATCCTTTTATATTATAGGATACTCAAATGCAGACTATGCTGGTAGTCTTTTTGATAGAAAAATTACTTCAGGTACTTGTCACTTTATTGGAGAATGCTTAGTTTCTTGGTTTGGCAAGAAACAAGTTTCAGTTGCTCTCTCAACTGCTGAAGCAGAGTATGTAGCAGCTGGATGTTGTTGTACTCAAATTCTTTGGATGAAACAACTTAAGGACTATGGTCATGAAATGAATCATATACCTATTAAATGTGACAATACAAGTGTTATAAATCTTTCAAATAATCCTATACAACACTCAAGAAGTAAGCATATTGACATTAGACACCATTTTATTAGAGATCATGTTCAATATGGAAATGTTGCATTAGAATTTATAAGCACAGAAAATCAATTAGCAGATATTTTCACTAAGTCTCTAAATGAGGAAAGATTTAATTTCATTAGAAGAGAACTTGGTATGATTGATGGATTAACCTTGTGATTGCTAAATTATGAAATTTTAATTGATGATCTTAATTTTGCATCATATCACGAGATATAAGGTAGAAATTTTGATGAAAATTTATGTTTTAAGGGATAAAATCTTTATTGAAATAATTTAGTCTTGTTTTTAGGACTTAATTTTATTTGTTGAAAATTTTAGGGGAGTCACGCCCGTGACTTAAATAGCCAAAAGAGGCAGTGTTGTTCATGACTTGATTCACGACATGGTTCATGGCTTCAAGTGGTGAAGCTTATTTTTCCGGCTTCATTCACTCTCATGAAAAGACCTTTTCACGCCTGTGACGCATTTTCACGCCCGTGAACCTTTACACCCCCAAAACTCACAGAGGCATTCACGCCTTGAGTCACAGCTCGCTTCACGGGCATAAGTAGTGAAATTCAACCATTCACGCTCGTGACTAGTTATTCACCCCGTGACAGTTCATCATTCATGCCCGTGATATTCAAAGGTCACAACTGTGAATATATTCATGCTTTCATTCATGGGTGGAACATTCCTTCAGCAAACCGTGAACACGACCATTCACGCCCGTGAACACACGTTTCACGCCCGTGAATGTATCGAGTATATAAAAGAACAGCCGGTTATTTTCTCATTTCAACTCTTCAACTCTCTAAAACCACTCTCATTTACACACATTCAATGAAACATTGAAGATTATGGACCCCAAGTCACAAACTTTACCTATAAAAACCATCAAAAGTTCAATTCTTCATCAAAAGTTCAATTCTTCATCAAAAATCATACATTCTTAGGGTTTCCTGAAAAAAAAAATTTCTGTCAAAATTTTCTCAAATCCCTCACAAGTTTACTTATTTACTTCAAATGGAGACTGCCTCATCAAAGGGAAAGAGAAAGAAGTCTCATGCTCCTAGGAGGTATGCATATTACCTCATGAACTGAATTCCGGAGCAATGCCATCCCCGGTACTCGACTTTGAAGAAAAGGCCTCTACTGTCATTGAGGTCATTTGAATGGCAAACGGTCTGAAGTTTCGGGCTCAAAACGGCTATGATAGAGCAACTCTAGGCCTGTCATTTAAAAGAATTTGTGGAGATTCACCAACCGACTTTGAGGGAGCCAACACTGGAATTCCTTAGCACTCTGCAAGTGTCACCTGCTGGAGTGGTGAAATTCCAACTTTGTGATAATCCCAACACCATCAGTGACATTGAATTTGGAGAATTGTTCAATCTACCATCAGATGGCATACTAAATGACAGTGAAGTAGAATTCTTCGCCCCTTGAGCTTGGACTCATTTTGGCTATGATTGTAGCTGGGATGTTAAGAAGACAAAGAGCACTCATCTCTTGTCCCTAGTGCACAAGTATTTGCATAGGTTCCTGACCTATAGCATATTCGCTAGGGGAAAAAGCAATGGGACCATCAGGAAATCGGAGCTCTTCCTACTTGAGATGGCTCGAAGAGGACTCACCATGGCACTCTCTAGATCTTTTATCCATTGCCACCAAACCTACATGAGATATACTGATCGGTGGATATGTCACCCATATAGCCGTGAAGCTTGGCTATTTGAAGCTGGATGAGCATCATTTCAATCTCATCCCTGGGCATCCTTGAGATCGCTTAGATGTCGAGTCCTTCATAAAGATGGGAGAGGCTGTCAGAATCATTTACGAGAATGATATTTTCTACCGCTTCACCGACATTGCTGGGGAGATCATTTGGGAAGACAATGACACGGAGGACTTTAAAGTAGGCCTCCAAGGAATCTAGCAGAAGAAAAGGGCTCGGGTTGAGGAAGCACCTCCAGTGGCTGAGCAGGACATCAGACAATCCTCGGCTTCCACACTGAATTTAACGCACCAGGTGGTTGACCTCTTGGCACCATGTTTTGAATAGCTGCAGGCTTCGATGGATGAGAGGTTGGAGAACCTCAAAGACTTCATGGAGTCTCGGATGGACAACCTTGAGGCAGAAGTTGTTAGACTTCGAGATAGGATGTTCGGCTAGGTGTTAGGCTAGATTGTAGCCTTGTTTTGCTTCTTTATTTACTTGTTTTTCTGTTATGTGTAGGAAATTTTAAATTTCCTTTCTTCACTTTATTTAACTTTGTTTGTATTTTCCTTTAATTAATATATTTGCTTGTGTTTGTCTTTTTGATATCTTTATATCCTTTTTGATTGATGACAAAAGGAGGAGAAACTAGCAATATAGGAAATACTAACAATATATCAAGATAAATGAATTTTGAATCAAAAATTAGAAATGAATTATCAATTGACATTGAAATAGGTTAAAATGGATTAGAAACTATGATTCAAAATTAATATGCAAAGTATAAAATTGAGAAATTGAGCTTTATACACATTAGATATACCTTAAGTATATTTTGCATATACCATCATGCAAGTTACAAAATAAATATGCCATCATATACCTTAGGTATACCTTACATATACTTCATGTCTTAAAAAGGAATTATGGTATATATTGGATATACTTCACATATAACTTACATATACTTAAAAACTAGTAAGTTTATTTCAATGCTACATCATTCTTTACAATTCTTGCATTTTATAAATTTTTTATCCTAAGTATCTTTTGAGGGGGAGACTTCTCAAAAGCACATATTGCTATATTATTTGTCACCATCAAAAAGAGAGAGATTGTTAAACCTTGAGGGGTATTTCCGTCATTTTGATGATAACAAAAAAAATAGCAATATTATATTTAACATACTTGTTTTCTAAGTCTATTAAACAGGACATGGAATAAAATAGCAAGAATGGATATTTGAAGAATAATCCTTAAAAGAAAAAATTAAGAAAGTAGCATGTTCACGCCCGTGACTCTATATGTCACGCCCGTGAAAGAGCTAACCGTTACCAAAACCAACATTTGAAGTTCACGACCATGAAGGAAGAAGAAACCGTGAAATGGACATTTAGGTCAAACCCGTGAATTAAAATGTCACGCCCGTGAAGGTTCATGACATTTTCATCCAGAGAGCTTCACGACCAAAGTCACCACTTGGATCACGGCTGGGAAGTTTGTCACGCCCGTGAGGATGTATGTCACACCCGTGACCCAATGTTTCAAAACATTCCAGAGAGCTTCACGACCAAGGTCACCACTTCAGTCACGGCTTGGGAAGAAATGTCACGCCCGTGACAAACATAGTCACGCACGTGAATGATGAAAGAGAAAACTGTCAGGTGCAATTATTTGGTTGGTACAACGGCTAATTTCATATTTAATGCACCCCAACGACTATAATCAGCCATAGGAGTACAAATGGAAGTCATTTATGCATTCAGTACAAGAAAATAGCAAATACTTTGAATCAAAATCTTATTACTATCAATTTGTACATTCAATACTTTGAGAACCAAATTCTATTCTGTGTAAAAATCTTTTTGCTCTTCATTTATTGAGCAATTAAGATTTGTGAGTGTTTCTCTTTGTAATCATTACTCAAGTGAGTTTTTGGTATTTCTAGGTTAAGAGTAGAACACTTGGAAAGGTTAGTTGTGTGAGCCTCCAAAACACAAAGTTAAAGGTTGTTTGTGTGACGCCCCACTTATATATTAGGAATAATCCCATATATATAAGAAGAATGTCACAAGCTTAACTCGATAATCTGCTCAAATTGAATTTTTTTTTTCATTTTAAATAACTTAATATATTTATTTATTTTGGTTTAGGCAAATTATTCTAATTAAAAATATATAAATATATATATATATATATATATATATATATATATATATATATATATATATATATATATATCCTTATATTGTATACACATATGGCACCCGATTATGTTACATAATTATTTACATACATAATATTAATATATGAGATTTGTCTACCACACCAAATACATAGTCAAACTAAAAAAAATATAATAATACATAACCAACCCTCTAACTATGCTTCTTGTGTCTCTGCTGATATGGGCTTGGATTTCCTTCTTGAATATTTCACCTCCTACCGTCTATAGTTCCAATTCCTGCGTGAGAAGAACTCACGCTAAGCTAACTCTAGCTTAGTGGTACATATAGGTATTAAGTTTTTTTTTCCAAGCAGTCACACAAATGCATGTCTCAAATAATTCATGATACACTGAATTTTTATTTCATATAAAAGAAATAACTACATCACATAACAATATAAACATAAAAATTATATTCAATAACTAAATTCTCATTACCTCTTGTAAGCATTTCATGTTTTGTCACTTATGTCAATAATAAATTTTTGTCACATTTCATTTCATAGTCTTTAATTAATATCAGCCCAAATCTCATTCCCAGACTGTCCGGATATGGGGTGTGAAATAGGGGCGCTCGGGAGCTTAAGCCACCCTAGTCACCATAATCTCAAGTCAAGGGCGTTCACGGAGTTTAAGCCACCTTGACTAAATATAATTATGTCATCTGTGTATAATCAAGATCAGGGGCGCTCCCAGAGCTTAAGCCACCCTGTCCCTAAATAATATCCATATCGGTACCGTAATTCCCTCCTTAATGATGCACCATCTATCCTATGTTAGTCCTCAGGTAGAGAAATGGGCAATTAACACAATTACTTACTTGTTTCTATAACCAATACTCATTTCATATTAACACAATCATATATTCACAATTTATTTTAAAACCATGTAATAGCATAATATTTTATCAAATGTTAACACAATATTAAGTTCATAGTTAATAACATTATTACAACCTTAAAGATGCCATAATATATAATTTCATCATTGTGACATGTAATTTATGTCATACACACAATCATGCATAAAGGCAAAACAAAATACATATATGTACAAACCTCGATAGTATTTTCCTTTTTCCAAAATATAAGTTCAGATCTTGTTCACTTTTGTTGGTCTTCTTCTTGTTGAAATCCTAATTTAAAAATATAATTAATTAATAGCTTGATAAAATATTTATTCTTAATATAACTTAAATAAATAATTTCTATTTCTATTAAGCTAGAATAAGACCTCTAAGGACTGTTGGATTAATAAATTTTCCTACACTTATCCAATTTGTATGATTCTTAATTCTGATTAACTATAACATGTAAAACTAAAATATACTAAAATTTTAGAATTTTTGAACCTTTACATAATTTTTGGTATAATTTTAAATATTGACATGTTTTATGCCCTTAGGCAGTTTCAAGGTACCCAATTCAAAACTTCATAACTTTCAATGTATAGCTTAAATTATTCTGAAACTTTTTATAAAGTTATATACATTAATTAGGAACATATTTCATGTTTAACGCATTTCCTGATTCAGTCTCTAAGGGTCTCAAATATGGGAGGATATATAACTGGTTCAACATAGAGTATCAATCCGACCAGTTTACTTGTTCAGCTCATAACTCACAAAATACATGACATTTTAAGATGAAACTTTAACATAAATTTATATAATACATAGGAGTAAAACTGTTATGTTTTGAAATTTGTCCAATTCGATCTAAAACTATGTGAAATATAAGGACGAAGTTACTGGAACTGCACAGGTATATGAAACCAGTTCAATCAAGGAACAATCATGGTTAATTTCCGACTAACTCAACCTACACAAGAGAAATTCATACGAAATTTTTCAGAGACCTCAATAACATATATACCTACAACTTTCATGTTTTACACAAACTTCGAATAAGCCAATAAGATAGTCAAGTTTTACAAAAATTGTAGGTTATTTGGTTGATACGTCTTCCAGAACCAGTTTTACCCCAATAACCATATCTCTTCATATACGCAACATCGTTCAATAAAATTTGGCAGAGAGATACAAAAGACATAGATGAACAACTTTTATGTTTAACACATCTCCAAATTCGAGTCACAAGATAATCAAAAACAGAGTGCAATATTCTGTCAAAATATAACCTAAACAGTTCTAATAACACAATAATCATGGGGAAAATATTTCTTACCAAGATCAGATTTAATTGGATTGATTTTTGATGCCATTCTTGAAGAAGATGATAAGTAATTTGATCTGATATATGGAGGAAGAAAATTGGATGAAGAAGAAAAAGAGATGAAGGAGAAAAGAGAATTTGGGAGAAATAGTTCAGCCCCTTTTTCCCTTTTTTTGTATTCTGCCCTTTTTTTTTTTTGCTGCTGTTCATTTTACTGTTCACTTTAATTTTTATTATTATTATTATTATTATTATTATTATTATTATTATTATTATTATTATTATTATTATTATTATTATTATTATCTTCACATAATTGTTTATAGCTAATATTTTTAATTTTATTTAATCAAAAACACAATTTAATTATATGGTCTAAATTATTCAAATTAATCTCTAATTAGTGGGTGTTATAATAATTGGTAGTCTCTTACTGAGGCTAAAGGGAGGTCAAGGGTTCGACTCTTGCCTTCAACAACCTACTATGGCAAACACCTTGAGTGCAATTCCAGTGATGGGTTGGAGCTATTGGGCCATGGACCCCGGCAGCCCGTTGGTCTCAGTGAGACGGCGGGTGGGCCTACTGTGGCAATGGGCTGAGACCCGAATTCCTGTGGGACCCAGCCGTTACATAAAAAGTGGTACAATTGGTAGTCTCTTACTAAGGCTAAAGGGAGGTTGAGGGTTCGATCCCTACCTCCAACAACCTATTGTGGCAAACACCTTGAGTGCGATTCCAGTGATGGGTTGGAGGTATTGGGCCATAGACCCCTGCAGCCCGTTGGTCTCAGTGAGACGGCGGGTGGGCCTACTGTGGCAAACGGCAGAGACCGCGATTCCAGTGGGACCCAGCCGTTACAGTTTGTGTGAACCTGTAAAAACACAAAGAAAAGGTTGTGTGTGTGAGCCTGTAAAAACACAAAGAAAATGTTGTTTGTGTGAGCCTGTAAAACACAAGGAATTGGTTGTTGTGTGAGCCATTAAAACACAAGGGATTCCTGGATTAGGTGTGAGCCATTGTGAGAAACACCATAGTTGGGAGTGAACTTGTAAAACTCCATTGTAACACTTAGTGTGTTAGTGAAACTCCCAATTGCGATTGGGGAGAGGAATAGGGTTTGTTAACACCCGAACCTCTATAAAAATCCTTGTGTCAAATTTCTCTATCCCTCTTAAATTTTATTTATTGTTTCCGCACTTTAAAGTTTAATTTTTGAAACTCCAATTCAACCCCCCTTCTTGGCTTAATATCTGGGCAACATAACAAACCACAACAATCCACACTATGATGTCTCTAATGATAATCCACATGAAAAATGAAGAAGTAACTATCAAGAGAAATGGTTTAAAAAAATTCAAAGTGTTAGCTTTGAAAGTGTTCTTGAGAGAATTTTTGTTATGCCTTAAAAATATTTTTTTTCACAAAAATATTTTCATGTCTATTTTCTGCCATTTGATGTCTTTTCTATTTGAATCAAATTCAAAAATAAGATAAAAAGTCAAAAATGGAGAAAATAGAAATTAAAAAAATAGTAATTGGCCATAATTGGCCTAATTAAGGCCAAAAACAGTCATTGGCCAACGGATGGGAAGCTGCAGGCGCGCTGGGCCTACTACAAGTTGTTGCTAGGCAGGCCAGCAGCCTGTCAAGCCTGCGTGGGCCCGTACGGGCCCGAACGATTTTTCCATGCGATCTCATCGCGATCCTTCCTAAAATAATTCTTTCATATTTATTTTACTCATTCTCCATATCTTTAATGCGTGTGACCCATTAGGTTCCCAGTTATGTTGGCTACTTAAATTAATAATTAATTTAAGCAGGTCATGAGCGGTATCTAGCAACACATCATGACCTCCAATTGACCGAAAAGTCAGTGGTTTGACTACGAACCTTTCCATAGACAATTTCTGTGCAATTATTCCTTTCACCATTCTATACCCCACTTGGTTCAGAGTATGGACATGTGTCAACTCCCACTAGATTGACTACGTCACGTCTAGTCCAAGTAATGTTAGTTCTTGTCCTTGAGGCCCATTACTTTATTAGATATGTCATTGAAGACTATCTTTATGATATTTCCACTCTGGTTAGAGATTCCTGAGTAATGACCACGACAAGAGACCATAGGTATACACTCCTTCTATCAAGAGTGGTGAATCCTTTGTTGGTTACCCAATTACCTTCGAATACCTCAAGTTGTATCCAATCACTACCCTATGAGCTACCTCTCTGAGGAAACAGGGAATAGTGTCAAAATACAGAATCAATGTTTAAGATATCCTTGAGTACCTCAAGTCTAAGGATACTTGCACCATTGCTATGATGAGACTATCAATGACATTTGAATAGATTATCCATATGATTGTCTCATAGTTGGTCATCCAATGTACTTAGCTACACTTAGCAAGCATCCACATGTTAACTCTAAACATCTAATGTTTATAGATTATGAGATCTACTACTCGATCCAATCAAGGAGTGTAACATGTGCTAGTTTGTCTGGATTAATAATGTCCCTCTCATTAATCCTATGACTAGGGATAATTTTGATAATAACATGATTACACATGATAAGAATCTCACTATCATGATATCATCATGATTTCCTTGATGCTATGTTATGTATCAAGGACTTCATTAATTGATTTAAGATCACTTATCAATTCATATATCAAATGAACATCAAATTAATGAAAAAACTTTTTATTAATCAAATAAATTTGTATAATAAGTGCTAAACGTGATTGCCTTTAGAGCACTCCCCTAACAATTTTCATTTTAATCCTCCATTTATTTTTTCTTTAACGGCAAATTACATTTAGGCTTCTAAACTTCCATTTATTTACAATTATATCATTACTTTACACTTATTTACACTTTTGTCATTAGTTAATTTTTATTTCTCATTCATTCTTTTATTAAATACATAAAATTACCATTTAACCCTTATATTACCAATTTACTCCTTAACTTTTTATTTTCTTTCAATTAAGTCTATTTTTATTCTATTTCTTTAATTAACTCCTTTTTACTCATTTTTATTCCATTTTGCCATTTTGCCATTTTGTCAATCTGATAGAAAATTTCTAGTTAGGATACATTAGACGTGGATCCTACAGGTCCACTACACTGAAAAGTGATCTTAAAGGACCACTCAAATACTACACTGCACATTGATCACTGAATTATTATCACTGAAGTAGACCGCTATTGGCCTACCAAAGCGAGTTGCTATGACTTACGCCATGGCAATGCGTTCCTATGACTAGTCAACTATATCCTTAATTAGATTTAACCACTAGACTATAACTAAGGGCAATAAAATTATTCTTTTTACTTAATTCTCGTTAAATTCCTAAATTTTATTTATTTAAATTATTAATTACTTAGAATTTCATTTAGCCATAACCAAGTTCTACCTTTAAAATATTATTTTCCCACAATTTTCAATCCAATGCACTAAATATTCAATATTATCATCAATTAAGCCATAAAACTCAATTAAATATACCTCATTCATTATGTTCCATTTTATATATAATGTAATCATTAACTAGAAAATATTCAAATAAATTTTAATATTTCTCAATTAATTCATATTGCAACACCCCCTCACCCAAACCGCACGTGTCTGGATGCGGGGGCGCTACTGCCTGTCTTCTTTACTTCTTTAAATTGCTATATATATTTTTTTCTATTTAATAAATAATGTACATTTTATTTATATAACATAGTATTTATAAATACCAATTTACTATTTAATAAACTTTGAAAACTAATTTACAATTTATAAGTATATATAATACGGAAAATAAATTACAAGAGTTCAAAAGTTTGTGACCCACTATTTCGAGATCGACTGCTTTAATTTGAATAGGATCACCGCTTGCTTTATCTACCACCTTCAGCTACCTTTCTATATCTACGCGGAAGGAAACTTTCACGTTAAGCTCTAAGCTTAGTGGTGCATATAAATAAGGCAATATACTATATCATGCAACAAGCATTAACATGTATCATTTTATGCATTAAAATGTTTGCATACTATTTCTATCAACATATTCCTATTTCATACAAGTATAAATATCATGCTCACATGTACAACGTTATTTTCATTTACCTTTGATGGTAAGTTACTCTGTTAATCTCTTTATTATTATATCCCAATCTCATATCATCATCATTTTCTTCTTCTTTTCTTTTCTTATTTTCTGACATATCTTCACTATCTTACCCACATCACTCTAAATTTGGACTGATTGGATACGGGTTATGGATCATGAGCGCTCCTAGAGCTATAGCCACCCTGTCCACTATCTGGCTCAGCAGAGCTTCTCAAATCAATAGCGCTCTCCGAGCTTAAGCCACATTGATTGAGTATAATTTCATCATAGATGGATAATCGGACCAAGGGCGCTCTCCGAGCTTAAGCCACCTTGTCCTCAATTTATATGTGCTCATCAGAGATTCTCAAGTCAATGGCGCTCTCTGAGCTTAAGCCACATTAACCGAGCATCTCAGATCAATGGTGCTCTCCGAGCTTAAGCCACATTGATCGAGGAATATCTCATATAGTACGGTATCGTTCGCCTTCTTAATGACATGTCATCTATCCTGATTCTAGTCCGCAGGTAGAGTAATGGGCATCTTCATATTTTCACATCAATCATATATCTTTATTAAATTTTTGTTTTACATCCATTTCATCATCCTCATATTATACATCACATTATCATCATTCTCAATGTTGATACATCAATATTCTCAATTTTCTTGTTTTGCAAACATTTTATCATGCTCATAAATACTGGATAACATCTTTTTCATTTGTGTAACTAAATACATCAGTAGATAATCATATTCATAAATTATTTGAAAACAGAGCATTCACGGCCGTGACTACCAATTCATGACCGTGAACTAGTTCAGGCCCGTAGTCAAAAGCCGTGAACACTACTGCAATGAATCATGCCAAAAGCATTCACGGTCGTGAATACTCATTCGTGCCCGTGAATGAGTTCACGCCCGTGATTCCCAATTGTGAACACTTCTGGAATGAATAGTACCATTTCCACACCAAAGTCACAACCGTGATACAAATCAGTCACAACCGTGAACCATGAAGTTCACGCCCGTGACCCGATAGTCACGCCCATGACTTTCAGCAGGAAATCTGCATATTCACTTTTCATTCATTCTAATATCATCCAAATCATACCAAATTTCTATTTCATGCATTTCTAAGGTTCTTTACTCAACTTATTACTTTCTAATACATGTAAATGTCTTTATCATATAAGATTTTCTAACATGAATCATTAATTCAATGTCTCACAAGGATCTTATTCAAACATGTCTAAACCTATGGTTTCATGCCATAATCATCATTCTTGAAATTCATTTATCTAAAATCATGTTCAGCATGCATTATTTCAAACAAAGATAGGCTATTGCCTTATATTATGCATAAACCTTAATCTTTCTCCTTCACTCTTCTAGGTAGCTTTCTCTTTTCCTTTGCTCCTTAGTGTTTGTTCCTTGTCATTTGGAACTCCTACAACATCATAAATCATTATTATCATCTGATTTTCTCAATACCCTAAACTCTCTCATTCTATCTCAAAACCCTAATTTCTCTCTCTTTCCATATGAGTCTTGGATGAGCTCAAAATTCAAACTTCTTTAAGAAAAGATGAAGAAGAAGAAGAATCACTTCTTACCTTACTCTTTTCTTCACTAAATCACACTTTGGAGATTTTCTCTCTCCACCAAACTTGATTTTTCTTCCTCTTTCTTGCTTTTTCCAGCTTCCTTAGGAGTTATAGACCATGAAGATCATTTGTTCTTGCTTTTTCCTCTCTCTTCTCTTCCTTTCTCTCTCTAAATTTCTGGTTTGGCTATGGAGGGAATGGGGCTGGCGTGACTAGTAGGAAAGAGAGAGAAGAAAGTAGAAAATGAAGAGAAAAAGAAAAAAAAAGAAAGAATTAAATAGGGTACCCAAAAGTCTTCATGTGGGACCCACCATCTTGACCATCTTCTTCCCATTTTACTTAATCAACACTAATCTTACTCCTCCTCATTGAGTAGACAGCCAACCTATTAAAATGTCCCCAAAATTAATATGTTGATTAGTAATTAATCTCATAAATCTTCAAATTTTTGGTAATTGCAATTTGACCCCAAAACTTATCAAAATTTGCAATCTAATCCTTTATCATAAATCAACTTCTTTAAACTTTATAATCACTTAATTAGGCATATATCATTTAATTTTTTCATTACTTGATTAATTCCGATCAAAAATCCAAATTTAAACTCTGATCGGTCATACACGTAAATTTCGCGACACGTGCGACTCGGTGTCTAAATTAGCGGATATTACATTCTCTCCCCCTTAAATAAATTTCGTACTCGAAATTTACCTGTTCATTCTGGGTTAAACAACTGGGGATACTGCTTCTTCATCACTTCTTCACTTTCCCACGTGGCATCTTCAATTGTATGATTCCGCCACCAAACTTTAACTAGAGGGACTCTCTTGTTCCTGAGAACTTTCTCTTCATATGCTATTATAGCCACTGGTTCTTCCTCATAAGACATGTCTATCTGTACCTCTATTTCTTCAATCGGTATAATGTGGGTCGGGTCTGAACGGTATCTTCTTAACATTGAAATATGGAACACGTTATGAATTCTGTCTAGCTTCGAAGGAAGAGCTAGTCGGTAAGCCACTGGTCCTATTCTTTCCAGAATCTCATAAGGACCAATAAACCTTGGACTTAACTTTCCTTTTCTACCGAACCTCAATCCATTTTCCAAGGCAAAACTTTAAGGAATACTTTGTCTCCTACTGCATATTCTATGTTTCGTCTCTTTAAATCAGCATATGATTTCTGTCGATCTTGTGCTGCCTTTAGCCTTTCTTTGATCACTTTAACTTTTTCCCTGGTCTATTGAATTATCTCTGGCCCAATCAACTTTTTCTCATTTAACTCGGTCCAACATACTAGTGTCTTACATTTTCTTTCGTATAAGGCCCCATAAGGAGCCATGCCAATACTCGTTTGATGACTGTTGTTATAGGCAAACTCCATAAGAGGTAGATGTGAATCCCAACTTCCCTCAAATTCAAGTACACAACATCTCATCATATCCTCTACCAACTGAAGAACTCGCTCTGATTGCCCATTCATTTGCGGATGAAATGTCGTACTGAATCTGAGTCGAGTTCCCAAAGCCTGTTGTAAACGTTTCCAGAACTGCGACGTAAACCTGGGATCTCTGTCAGAGATAATAGACACAGGTATTCCATGAAGTCTCACTATCTTATTTCACATAAATCTCATCCAGCTTGTTCAAAGTATAGTCCATCCGCACTGGTAGGAAATGTGCTGACTTCGTCAATCGATCCATTATCACCCACACTGTATCATGCTTTCTCTGAGTTACCGGTAAGCCGGACACAAAATCCATCGTGATTCTCTCCCACTTCCATTCTGGTATGGGAATCAGTTGTAGTAATCATGTGGGTAATTGATGCTCAGCTTTCACTTGTTGACAGATTAGACATTTAGCAACATATTCAGTGATATCCTTCTTCATCCCTGACCACCAATATTGTGCTTTCAAATCTTGGTACATCTTGTTCCCACCTGGGTGCATAGTATAAACCATTTCATGAGATTCTTTTAAAATCTCTGACCTCAACTCTTCTATACTTGATACACAAATATGGTTCTTGAAATACACAATACCATCTGCTGTTTAAAGAAAATTCTGATTTTTCTCCATTTTTCAAGGCTTCGACCATCTTTACTAGTTTCTCATCTTGTTTTTGGACATCTTTAATTCTTTGCATTAATATGGATTCCACTTGCATCTCAGCCAAAATTTTTTGGCTTAGCGCATCAGCTACCACATTAGCTTTGCCTGGCTGGTAGTGGCTGGTAGTCGATCATACAATCATAATCTTTAATCAATTCCAGCCATCTTCGTTGCCTCAGGTTCAACTCTTTTGGTGAAGGAAGATACTTCAGACTCTTATGGTCCATATAAATGTAGCATCTTTCTCCATACAAATAATGTCTCCAAATCTTCAGAGCAAAAACTATCGCTGCAAGCTCTAAATCATGTGTCGGATAGTTAAGTTCGTGAGGCTTAAGCTGTTTGGAGGCATATACAATCACTTTTCCCTCTTGCATAAGAACACAACCTAGCCCATTATGACTTGCATCACTGTACATAACATAATCTTTTCCTGGAGTAGGTTGAGTCAAAACTGGTGCTTCAGTTAACATTGCCTTCAACCGATCAAAGCTTGCTTGACATTTATCTGTCCATTCGAAACGGACCTCTTTTCACAGCAGTCGTGTCAAAGGATTCGCTATAGATGAAAATCCTTTCACAAATCTCCTATAATATCCGGCTAATCCAAGGAAACTCTTCATCTCAATCACATTGCAAGGTTGTCTCCAATTAAGAATAGCCTCGATTTTACTAGGATCAACTCGAATACCTTTCGCTGAAATTACATGACCCAGAAAAATAACTGCTTCCAACCAAAACTCACACTTAGATAGCTTTGCATACAATTGTTTCTCCCTCAAGGTCTGCAATACTTTTCTGAGATGTTGGTCATGCTCTACTCGATCTCTAGAATAAACAAGAATGTCATCAATGAATACAACTACAAATTGATCAATATATGGCCTGAACATTTGGTTCATCAGGTCCATAAAAACTGCCGGTGCATTCGTCAATCCCAATGGCATTACCAAGAACACATAATAACCATAATGAGTCCTGAATGTTGTCTTAGATACATCTGACCCTTTAATCTTCATCTCTCTTTTTCTGCAATCTACTATCACTTTGTGTCGAGCTAGCCAATCCATTCCTAAGATCACATCGAACTTATGGAATGGTAGCTCTACTAAATCCACTGGGAATTATTTATCTTGAATTTCGATTGGGCAACCCCGAAAGATTTTACTATCCCTCACATAGTGCCCTAATGGGTTAGTCACCAGAATCTCATATTTTAGAGTCTTTAGTTTTAAACCCTCTCAATCAGATGATGGTGTGTGTAGTGCTCCCTTACCCTACTAAACGTTAATAGGATATGGAAATGCTAATAAGCTATTTTTTTTTTTTACAAACAATGTACAAATCATTGTAATAATTTTTTTTTCGAGTTTATTATTAGTGAAATATTTATTACTATTTTTTTCATTTAAATATATAACTAGTGATGGAAATAGTTTGATTTAATTGAACTCATGCAATTAAACCATAATATTTAGAAACAATACTAGATTTATAAAATTACAAAATTCATTCCTTATAAATCAACATGCCACAAACTCACATAAAAAAAGATTCTTAGAATTTAATTTTTACAACATAATTTTCAAAACATACAAAAAGAACTAGACTGCTGCAATCTGATCTTGGGGGTTCCCTCTTCTTCGGTCGCCCTATCGGAATAGCTACTTCTATTTATCTGCGCGCGAAACACACGCGCTAAGCTTCTAGCTTAGTGGTACGTTTGGCAATTATCCAATAATTACATAAATAATTCTAAAATAAAATTTTTGAAACTACAATTAATTTATTAAGCATGCCAAATATTCAATTAATAATAAAACCATTTTCTTCATGCAAAAATATTTAATTCATCAATTATGACATTTCATTCATTAAGCATACTTGAAATTTCTTAACAAATCAAGATATAAAATTCACAATATCAATTTCATAATTCACATTTTTTTTTGTTATTTATTTAGTAGCCCACGACATTTTAGACCAGAACTAAACACTGGATATAGGGTTTCTGCTATTTGGCAATATACTCGGTACCTACATAATTATTTTATAACTCGGCATTTAACGCCTACATTTCCAATAACAACTCAACACCTTTTTGGTGCCTACGTAATTTTTGAACTCAACACTATTTCTTAGTGCCTACGTAATTTCAACTCAGCACTATTTCTTAGTGCCTACTTAAATTAAATCTCAGCACTATTATTTTTAGTGCCTACATTTCTACCCTTTTATTGGCATGCCAACTTATCCTAATTTCTAGTTCTCGACTAGATATTATAGGGCTTAAATTACATTTTTTACCTTTATTAATATTTACATAAATTATGTAGGAAACATTAATATAAACTCCATATAAATGCAATAAATTCTCATTCAATATTTTACAACCTGATACTAGCTCATTCAATCATTATAATTATAAGAAAAATTCAATTAATACATTTTATGTCACATAAATTCACAATCAACACATTTCTTCCAGTTGTCCTATTCTGGACAGCATTTCTTCCTTATGATACTCTGTATTTTTTGTCTATTGTTAGACAGATTCTGAACATATGATCAACTAACAAAATATAGGTACATGTCTTATCTTTAATTTCCAACTATAATCACATTAAAAGGCAATTGGTAGCAAAAGTTATAAATTTTCTCCTAAGCTACATTCAATATAATCTACCCAGTATTTTACTGGACAGAATTATGCCTTATTTTTCTCTGTCATTTTAATTTATGTTTTATATGGAATTGGAACAAGTGATCAACTAGAAATATTTAGATACACGTCTTATCTTTAATATACAACTAGAATCATATTAAAATGAATCTTGTAGCAAACGCTATAAATTTTCTCCTAAGCTACGTTCACTACAATCTGCCCAGTATTTTACTGGACAGAATTCTACCTTATATTGGTCTATATTTTTAGCCCCTTTTTTCAATGGAAATTGCACAAGTGATAAACTAACAAAATATAGGTACATGGCATATATTTACTTTCCAACTAGAATTACATTAAAAAGCACTTTGTAGTAAAAGTTATGAATTTTCTTCTAAGATGCATTCATTGCAAATTTGTCCACTTTTGTTTTTTGAACAGATTTCTAAGTCAACTGTGAGTCACTTTTTCACCTAATTTCAGGCATATTCATGTCTAATGGTCTGAATAAAAGTTTAAAAACTATGTCTTAACTTTCCAACCCAATAAGAATCACTCAGAAATGATTTCTAGAACTCAAGTTATGATCACAACACTATACACTGTTCATAAGACGAATTTTTCAGCACATCAATTAAATCATACAATTTCCATTTTTGCATCAACCTCATATTCTAGTTTTTATTTTCATATTCATTGCATCATTTAATCACCACTTAATTTCTCAATCAATTATTCAGAATTTCATACACATCACAAAATTAAAATCAACATTTTTATATATTGAAGTTTTTCCAAATATACATACCTCAAAATTCTACTTCTCTTTGATGATTTTGCCTTAATCCCCTTTTTTTTCTTCTAATCTTAGCTTGAATTGAAGAAAGAAAAAGAAGAGTAATTGGGGGAGGAGAGTCACGGCCAAAGAAGAAGAAAAGGGAGTGAAATGGGTTTGGTCAAGATGAAAAAGAAGAATGATAAAAAAAATGGAAATGTGACTTTTTATAGTTGGATTAGGTGGGTGGTTAGGATTAGTTGTTAATCTTGCTTCCCATTGGTCCCTTAATTTTAATCACTCTTAATTTATCTTAATTAAAAGAATATTCCTTTCCTTAGATAAAGAATATTCTATTTTTATGCCTTCTTATAATTTATATGCTAAAAACACTGCAATTTCTAATTTCGTTCAGCGAAAAACTATTTTTTTACCAATTTTAATTCCAAACTTCCAAATTCTCAATTAATAATATCCAAAATATTTTCTCCCATATTATTATTATTTTAATTTGTTTCTTTCATGTCTGAATTTAGACCTGATCGGTTCAGCGTGTCGGATTTCACTTAACCGCGCCCATGGCCTAAATTATTGGGCATTACAATTTTCCCCTCCTTAAAAAAAATTTCGTCTTCGAAATTTACCTTTTTAACTGGAGTGGAATAATTGTGGATACTGGGCCTTCATCACCTTTTCATTTTCCCAAGTCGTTTCTTTTGAATTATGATTTTTCCACATAACCTTTACCAATGGTACCTTCTTGTTCCGTAACTCCTTCATTTCTCGAGCTAGAATTTCCACTGGCTCTTCTTCATAAGTTAGATCTGGTCGTATCTCTATAGGTTCTACTGATATGATATGAAATGGATCTGATCGATATCTTTTCAACATGGACACATGGAATACATTATGAATCTTGTCTAATTCTGGTGGTAAAGCTAATTTGTACGCCACAGGACCTATGCGTTCAAGTACCTCATAAGGTCCAATGAACCTAGGACTCAACTTTTCCTTCTTTCCAACTCGGAAAATCCTTTTTCCGAGGTGAGATTTTTAAGAATACCTTGTCATCAATTGTATACTCAATATCCCTCCTTTTCAAATCTGCATATGATTTCTGTCTATCAATAGCAGCTTTCAGCCTATCTCTTATTACTCTCACTTTTTCCTCTGTCTGTTGTACTAGATCTGGACCCACTACTTTTATTTCACTAAGCTCAGTCCAACATAGAGGTGTTCTACATTTCCTCCCATACAAGGCTTCATATGGTGTCATGCCGATACTGGCTTGGTGACTATTATTGTAGGCAAATTCTATCAATGGAAGATGTTTGTCCAAACTGCCTTCAAATTCTATCACACAACTCCTCAACATATCTTCCAATATCTGTATGACCCTTTCTGATTGTCCATCTGTTTATGGGTGGAAAGTTGTGCTGAAATTGAGTCGAGTTTCCATGGCTTGATGCAAACTTTTCCAGAATTTTGAAGTAAACCTCGGGTCTCGATCTAAAATGATTGAAATTGGCACACCATGTAAATGGATTATCTCATTAACATAGATCTCTGCCAAACGGTTAAGTGGATAATCCATCTTGATTGGTAGAAAATGAGTTGATTTAGTGAGCCGGTCCACCACTACCCATATTGAATCATGCCTCTTTTGTGTCAAAGGCAAACCAGAAATAAAATTCATTGTAACTCTTTCCCATTTCCACTCCGGAATTGAAATTGACTGCAATAATCCACTTGGTACTTTATGCTCAGCCTTCACTTGCTGACAAGTTAAACATCTGGTAGTATACTCGGTGATATCTCTTTTCATTCCTGGCCACCAGTATTATGCCTTCAATTCATGATACATTTTGTTGCTTCCTGGGTGCATTGCATAAATAACATTGTGAGCTTCCTTCAAAATATCTTGTTTCAATTCTGGTATGTCTGGCACACATAACCTGCCCTTTTGCCTTAAACTCCCATCTGAATCAATAGTAAATTTTGGTTTTTCACCTTTTTTCACCATTTCAAAGATTTCCTTTAATTTCGTGTCCTGCTTCTGATTGTTCTTTACTTGTTGGATCAATGTGGGTTGAATCCACAATTCTGCCCAAATAATATATAAATGAATTATTATTTCATTTTTTTTCATGTTCACTTAATAAATTTAAGTTTTAACATTTACCTGCAAGAGTTTTTCTACTTAGAGCGTCTACTACCACATTGGCCTTACCCGGCTGATAATCAATGATACAATTATAGTCTCTGATTAATTCTAGCCATCGCCTCTGTCTCAAATTGAGTTCCTTTTGTGAAGGCAAATATTTCAGACTTTTATGGTCCGTATAGATATAACATTGCTCACCATACAGGTAGTGTCGCCATATTTTCAATGCAAACACAATGGCTACTAGTTCCAGATCATGTGTTGGATAATTTCTCTCATGAGGCTTCAGTTGTCTGGAAGCATAAGCGATCACTTTACCTTATTGCATTAATACACAACCCGAACCATTAAGGGAAGCATCATTGTACACCACAAAATCTTTTTCTGCAGTAGGTTGTGTCAACACTGGTGCTTCTGTCAACATTTTCTTCAACTTATCAAAGCTAGTCTGGCATCAGTTTGTCCACTTAAATTTGGTCTCCTTTCTAAGTAATTTTGTCAGTGGTGAGGCTATCATTGAGAATCCTTTCACAAATCTCCGATAATAACCAGCCAAACTAAGAAAACTTCTCACCTCTGTCACATTCTGAGGCGGTTTCCAGTTGAGGATTGCCTCTACCTTACTGGTGTCAACTCTGATCCCATCGGCTGAGACAATATGCCCTAGAAAGGCCACTTCATCTAACCAGAATGCACATTTCAAAAACTTCACATACAATCGATTCTCTCTCAAGGTATGAAAGACAATACGAAGATGTTGATTATGCTCTTCTCTGCTTCTGGAGTACACCAAGATATCATCTATGAACACCACCACAAACTGGTCCAAATAAGGCTTAAAAATTTTATTCATTAGATCCATAAATGATGTTGGGGCATTTGTCAGGCCAAAAGGCATTACTAAGAATTCATAATGACCATACCGAGTTCTAAATGTTGTTTTTGAAATGTCTGATTCTTTAATTCTCAATTGGTGATAAACTGATCTGAGGTCAATTTTAGAAAATACCCCTGCTCCTTTCAACTGATCAAACAAGTCATCTATTCTCGGCAAGGGATATCTATTCTTAATTGTCATCTTGTTCAATTGACGATAATCAATGCACAAACGAAAGGTGTCATCCTTCTTTTTCACAAATAGAACTGGAGCACCCTAAGGTGAGACACTAGGCCTGATAAACCCTTTCTCTAACAACTCTTACAACTGCACTTTTAATTCTTTTAGTTCAGCAGGTGTCATTCTGTAAGGAGTGATCGATATCGGACATGTGCCTGGCAAAACATCAATGGCAAACTCTATCTCCCTGACAGGTGGTAACCCTGGCAAGTCCTCAGGGGAGATATCTGGATATTCACATACTGTAGGAATCTCCATGAGATCTAGACTTTCTTTCTTGGTATCTACAATATGTGCCAAAAACGCTTCACATCCCTTTTTGATAAGCTTACTTGCCTTCATCACAGAAATGACATTAGTCAAGTATGGTCGGTTCTCGCCCAGGACAATCACGTCATCCTGCCCTAAATTCTTGAAAGTCACTCTCCTATATTGACAATCCACCACTGCCTTATGCTGAGTTAACCAATCCATCCCCAAGATTGCATCAAACTCACGAAATGGCAACTCTATTAGGTCAGCTGGAAATTCTACATTTTGAGCTTTGATTGGACTGTTTTTATATACTCGACTAACTTTCACTCCATGACCCAAAGGATTTGTCACTAATATATCACAATCTAATTCCTCTGCTACCATATTCCCCTGACTAGGTGGTGACATGCATAAATATGAATGTGTAGAACCCGGATCTATCAGTGCAAATAAATCAGTATCATAAAGAGAAAATTTACCGATAATGACATCCGGGGCATCCTGCTCCTCACGAGCTCTCATGGCATATGCTCGGGTTGGGGCTCGACTACCTTCTACTCTATTCACTGATTCTGATACACTCTACCCAATCTTGTCGCTTCTAGACTGTCCATGTCCCCTACCTCTGCCTTGAGTGACATTCTGAACCTGCACTGATACTACACCACCTGTACCTCTTCCTCTGGGGCAATCTTTCAGTTTGTGCTCTGTAGATCTGCAATGTAAGCATGCTCCAGTAATCAACCAGCAATCACCTACATGTAATCTCCCATAAGGTTGACATATGACAGATACGAATCTCTTGTTACCAGAAGCTGGTGCACTAGCTGTAGACCCCTTTAGCCTCAACTGTTGGCTTTGTCTAGCTAAAAAATTTGATCTAGCACCCCGTGACTGGAAAAACCTAGGCACTGTTCATCCCTTTTTTCTTGATGTCTGGGCCATGCTAATTGTCGGCCTCCGTGGTGGCTCTTCTATCCTCTTTCTCTTTGACCTCTTTTCTACACTGATGGCTAAGGATACTAGTGTAGCAAAATCCTCAAGCTGAAGGGTGGTCACCATATTCCCAATATCATCATTAAGCCCATCCTCAAATCTACGATATATGTCTGCCTCACCTGCAGTGATTCCAGTCGCATATTTACTTAGTCGGGTGAACTCCATCTCATATTGAGCGACTGACATGTTTTCTTGCTTCAAGTCTTGAAACTCCATTTTCTTTTCATTCACATAAACTCTAGGCACATACTTCTTATTAAATTCTGCCTTGAAGAAATTCCAAAAAGGTGGTTTCGGTGTCTGGGGCTTTGATAAAATTGATTTCCACCAGTCATAGGCATGATCTTTTAAAAGGGATACTGTATATCTGACATTTTGTTCCTCTATACACTCAAGTTCCTCAAACACCCTTTCTGTGGACTCCATCCAAAACTCTGAAGCTGTTGGGTCATCATCCCTCCTTCCCATAAAATCTGTGGCAATATATTTTCTTAGCTTATACATCCGAAGTTTTGGCTGAGGTGGAGAAGGAGGTGGAGTTGGTTGTGTAATTGCTTGTACTATCCGTTGCAACAGGTTTGTTATCTGTTCCATAAAAGGCTCCTGTCCCAAATTAGCCTGTCCCTCTGCTCTCGGAGGAGCTACTACACTCGGCTCGGAATCTCTTACTGATTGAGGTTGTCTGAGATTGGCTGAGTCTGAAAGGTTATTACTTAGTTCGTCTTCTGAGAAATCTTGTTCCGATTCGGAATCCATATCTACCTATAAACCAGAAGAAGGGACCCAAGTCAGATAATTGCAGCATTTTATACATATGCATGAGACACATATTCTATTTTACACCCACTGATTAAGAATTAATTAGCCTGGGCTCTGATACCACTAAATGTAGCGCTCCCTTACCCTACTAAACGTTAATAGGATATGGAAATGCTAATAAGTTTTTTTTTTTACAAACAATGTACAAATCATTGTAATAATTTTTTTTTCGAGTTTATTATTAGTGAAATATTTATTACTATTTTTTTCATTTAAATATATAACTAGTGATGGAAATAGTTTGATTTAATTGAACTCATGCAATTAAACCATAATATTTAGAAACAATACTAGATTTATAAAATTACAAAATTCATTCCTTATAAATCCTACATGCCACAAACTCACATTAAAAAAAAAGATTCTTAGAATTTAATTTTTACAACATAATTTTCAAAACATACAAAAAGAACTAGACTGCTGCAATCTAATCTTGGGGGTTCCCTCTTCTTCGGTCGCCCTATCGGAACAGCTACTTCTATTTATCTACGCGTGAAACACACACACTAAGCTTCTAGCTTAGTGGTATGTTTGGCAACTATCCAATAATTATATAAGTAATTCTAAAATAAAATTTTTGAAACTACAATTAATTTATTAAGCATGTCAAATATTCAATTAATAAAAAAACCATTTTTTTCATGCAAAAATATTTAATTCATCAATTATGACATTTCATTCATTAAGCATGCTTGAAATTTCTTAACAATTCAAGATATAAAATTCACAATATCAATTTCATAATTCACATTTTTTTTGTTATTTATTTAATAGCCCACGACATTTTAGACAGGAACTAAAAACTGGATACACAGGGTTTCTGCTCTCCGGCAGTATACTCAGTGCCTACATAATTATTTTATAACTCGACGTTTAACGCCTACATTTCCAATAACAACTCAGCACCTTTTTGGTGCCGACGTAATTTTTGAACTCAGCACTATTTCTTAGTGCCTACGTAATTTCAACTCAACACTATTTCTTAGTGCCTACTTAAATTAAATCTCAACACTATTATTTTTAGTGCCTACATTTCTACCCTTTTATTGGCATGCCAACTTATCCTAATTTCTAGTTCTCGACTAGATATTATAGGGCTTAAATTACATTTGTTACCTTTATTAATATTTACATAAATTATGTAGGGAACATTAATATAAACTCCATATAAATGCAATAATTCTCATTCAATATTTTACAACCTCATACTAGCTCATTTAATCATTATAATTATAAGAAAAATTCAATTAATACATTTTATGTCACATAAACTCACAATCAACACATTTCTTCCAGCTGTCCTATTCTGGAAAGCATTTCTTCCTTATGATGCTCTGTATTTTTCGTCTATTGTTAGACAGATTCTGAACATATGATCAACTAACAAAATATAGGTACATGTCTTATATTTAATTTCCAACTAAAATCACATTAAAAGGCAATTGGTAGCAAAAGTTATAAATTTTCTCCTAAACTACGTTCAATATAATCTACCCAGTATTTCACTAGACAGAATTATGCCTTATTTTTCTCTGTCATTTTAATCCATGTGTTATATGGAATTGGAACAAGTGATCAACTAGAAATATTTAGATATACGTCATATCTTTAATATACAACTGGAATCATATTAAAAGGAATTTGGTAGCAAAAGCTATAAATTTTTACGTTCACTACAATCTGCCCAGTATTTTACTGGACAGAATTCTGCCTTATATTGGTCTATATTTTTAGCCCCTTTTTTCGATGGCAATTTCACAAGTGATAAACTAAAAAAATATAGGTACATGTCATATTTGTAATTTCCAACTAGAATTATATTAAAAAGAATTTGGTAGTAAAAGTTATGAATTTTCTCCTAAGATGCGTTCATTGCAAATCTGCCCAGTTTTTGTTTTTTGAACAGATTTTTAGGTCAACTTTGAGTCACTCTTTCACCTAATTGCAGGCATATTCATGTCTAATGGTCTGAATAAAAGTTCAAGAACTATGCCTTAAATTTCCAATCCAACAAGAATCACTCAGAAATGATGTCCATAACTCAAGTTATGATCACAACACTATACATTGTTCATAAGACGAATTTTTCAGCACATCAATTAAATCATACAATTTCCATTTTTGCATCAACCTCATATTCTAGTTTTTATTTTCATATTCATTGCATCATTTAATCACCACTTAATTTCTCAATCAATTATTCAGAATTTCATACACATCACAAAATTAAAATCAACATTTTTATATATTGAATTTTTGCCAAATATACATACCTCAAAATTCTACTTCTTTTTGATGATTTTGCCTTATTCCCCTTTTTTTCATCTAATCTTAGCTTGAATTGAAGAAAGAAAAAGAAGAGTAATTGGGGGAGGAGAGTCACGGCCAAAGAAGAAGAAAAGGGAGAGAAATGGGTTTGGTCAAGATGAAAAAGAAGAATGATAAAAAAAAATTGGAAATTTGACTTTTTATAGTTGGATTAGATGGGTGGTTAGGATTAGTTATTAATCTTGCTTCCCATTAGTCCATTAATTTTAATCACTCTTAATTTATCTTAACTAAAAGAATATTTCTTTTCTTAGATAAAGAATATTCTATTTTTATGCCTTCTTATAATTTCTATGCTAAAAACACTGCAATTTCTAATTTCGTTCAATGAAAAATTATTTTTTTCCCAATTTTAATTCCAAACTTCAAAATTCTCAATTAATAATATCCAAAATATTTTCTCCCATATTATTATTATTTTAATTTATTTCTTTCATGTCCGAATTTAGACCTGATCGGTTCGGAGTGCCGGATTTCGCTCAACCGCGCCCGTGGCCTAAATTATCGTGCATTACAGTGTGCATATGTATGAGTGTGTCGACCCAGGGTCTATCAATGCATGTATATAAGAGCCAAAGAGAAGGAATTTACCCATTATGATGTCAGGTGCATCCTGGTCCTCTCGGCATCGCATGGCATAAGCTCTTGATGAAGCAACTCTACTACCTTCCGGCCTCTCCACTGTGTCTAACCTAAACTGACTTGGCCCTGCACGACCTCCTCTTCATTGTCCTCAGCCTCAACCTCTGTCTTGTCCCATAGTCTGTATCAGTACCGACTCAATACTCCCTGAACCTCTGCCAAACTGTAGCAGTGGACAATCTCTTCTTATATGGTCCTTGGCGATGCATCTCATGCATGCTCCTGTCATCCACCAACACTCTTCTGGGTGAGGACGACCACAATGTTGACACATTGGTAGAGTTGTAGATCTACGGGATGCCTGTGTCGATGAACTAGCTGTTGATGAAGTAAACTTTGCGGTTTGTCCCCACCTATAAGACTGAGGTCTGCTAGAACCTCTAACTTAAATTCAGCCACTAAAAGATCTGGCTCTCTTGCCGCTCGACTGAACTCCACTTGGTTGTGGTGCGGGTCTAATAACCCCACTAATCTGCACAGTATGCTGTGCCGCCAAGACTCTTTCAACTGTTCTAGCAGATGCTAGTAAACTGGGAAAGCTCATTATACGTAGGGCTAAAACTTGTAACTTGATCGTATCCCTCAATCCATCTTCAAAATGTCGACATTTATCAATTTCTTTAGATACAATGCCCTCAGCATACTTAGATAAATGTGTGAATTCCCTCTCGTATTCTGTTACTGACATATTTCCTTGTTTCAGAGTCAGAAATTCTCTTTTCTTGTCATCTGTGTATATAGGAGGGATATATTGTTCCTTAAATTTCTCCAGAAAGAATTCTCATGTCATAGGGTCAGGTACCTCTGTGCTTTGTGACTCAGATCACTACCAATCATATGCATGTTCCTGTAACAGCGATATTGCATACTCATATTTTTGCTCATATGTACAGTGTAGTTGATCGAAAACTCGCTCTATCCGTTCCAATAAGAATTCTGCTGCAGAAGGATCAACCTCTCTTTTTCCATAGAAATTAGGTGCCCCTAGCTTCGTTAATCTCTCAAATTGTAATCCAGACTCTCTGTAGCAATTCTATCATATTTCTCATGAGCTCCGTCTGACCCGTATAAGTAGTGACTGCTCACAAGATGAATTAGCACCAGATCTCGGTGTTGCAGTTCAGCGATGACTTGGTCGCGATGAAACTCTTATCTCTGAGGGCTCATTACTCTCGGCTTCATCCACTACTATTCATCTTGATCCAGAAGCCATACCTTACCTAAAACATAAAGGTAACGACCCTACTCATTAAAGTAGTGATTCCAAAAATTCAATTGTGGGTACTCTTCAAGAAATAAACATTTTCAAAATTCACTTTTTAAAAACCCAAAACCGCCCAAATCGGGCTCTAATACCAAAACTACTGTAACACCCCCTCACCCAAATCGCAAGTGTCCGGATGCGGGGGCGCTACTACCTGTCTTCTTTACTTCTTTAAATCGCTATATTTTTTTTCTAATTAATAAATAATGTACATTTTATTTACATATCATAGTATTTATAAATACCAATTTACTATTTAACAAACTTTGAAAACTAATTTACAATTTATAAGTTTATATAATGTGGAAAACAAATTACAAGAGTTCAAAGGTTTGTGACCCACTATTTCGAGATCGGCTACTTTAATTTGAATAGGATCACCGCTTGCTTTATCTACCACCTTCAGCTACCTTTCTATATCTGCGCGGAAGGAAATACACTAAGCTCTAAGCTTAGTGATACATATAAATAAGGCAATATACTATATCATGCAACAAGCATTAACATGTATCATTTTATGCATTAAAATGTTTGCATGTTATTTCTATCAACATGTTCCTATTTCATACAAGTATAAATATCATGCTCACATGTACAATGTTATTTTCATTTACCTTTGATGGTAAGTTACTCTGTTAATCTCTTTATTATTATATCCCAATCTCATATCATCATCATTTTCTTCTTCTTTTCTTTTCTTATTTTCCGACATATCTTCATTATCTTACCCACATCACTCTAAATTTGGACTGACTGGATATGGGTTATGGATCAGGAGCACTCCCAGTGCTATAGTCACCCTGTCCACTATCTGGCTCAACAGAGCTTCTCAAATCAATGATGCTCTCCGAGCTTAAGCCATATTGATTGAGTATAATTCATCATAGATGAATAAACGGACCAAGAGCGCTCTCCGAGCTTAAGCCACCTTGTCCTCAATTTATATGTGCTCATCAGAGCTTCTCAAGTCAATGGCGTTCTCCGAGCTTAAGCCATATTGACCGAGCATCTCAGATCAATGGCGCTCTCCGAGCTTAAGCCACATTGATCAAGAAATATCTCATATAGTACGGTACTGTTCGCCCCCTTAATGACATGTCATCTATTCTGATTCTAGTCCGCAAGTAGAGTAATGAGCATCTTTATATTTTCACATCAATCATATATCTTTATTAAATTTTTATTTTACATCCATTTCATCATCCTCATATTATACATCACATCACCATCATTCTCAATTTTGATACATCAATATTCTCAATTTTCTTGATTTGCAAACATTTTATCATGCTCATACATACTGGATAACATCTTTTTCATTTGTGTAACTAAATACATCAGTAGATAATCATATTTATAAATTATTTAAAAACAGAGCATTCACGGCTGTGACTACCAATTCATGACCGTGAACTAGTTCAAGCCCGTAGTCAAAAGCCGTGAACGTTACTGTAATGAATCATGCCAAAAGCATTCACGGTCGTGAATACTCATTCGTGCCTGTGAATGAGTTCACGCCCGTGATTCCCAATTGTGAACACTTCTGGAATGAATAATACCATTTCCACACCAAAGTCACAACCGTGATACAAATCAGTCACAACCGTGAACCATCAGGTTCACACCCGTGACCCGATAGTCATGCCTATGACTTTCAGCAGAAAATTTGCATATTCATTTTTCATTCATTCTAATATCATCCAAATCATACCAAATTTATATTTCATGCATTTCTAAGGTTCTTTACTCAACTTATTACTTTCTAATACATGTAAATGTCTTTATCATACAAGATTTTCTAACATGCATCATTAATTCAATGTCTCACAAGGATCTCATTCATACATGTCTAATCCTATGGTGTCATGCCATAATCATCATTCTTGAAATTCATTTCTCTGAAATCATGTTCAGTATGCATTATTTCAAACAAAGATAGGCTATTGCCTTAAATTATGCACAAACCTTAATCTTTCTCCTTCACTCTTCTAGGTAGCTTTCTCTTTTCTTTTGCTCCTTAGTGTTTGTTCCTTGTCACTTGGAACTCCTACAATATTATAAATCATTATTATCATATGATTTTCTCAAGACCCTAAACTCTCTCATTCTATCTCAAAACCCTAATTTCTCTCTCTTTCCATATGAGTCTTGGATGAGCTCAAAATTCAAACTTCTTTAAGAAAAGATGAAGAAGAAGAAGAATCACTTCTTACCTTACTATTTTCTTCACTAAATCACACTTTGGAGATTTTCTCTCTCCACCAAACTTGATTTTTCTTCCTCTTTCTTGCTCTTTCCAGCTTCCTTAGGAGTTATGGACCATGAAGATCACTTGTTCTTGCTCTTTCCCCTCTCTTCTCTTCCTTTCTCTCTCTAAATTTCTAGTTTGGCTATGGAGGGAATGGGGCTGGCGTGACTGGTAGGAAAAAGAGAGAAGAAAGCAGAAAATGAAGAGAAGAAGAAGTAGAAAAGAAAGAATTAAATAGGGTACCCAAAAGTCTTTATATGGGACCCACCATCTTGACCATCTTCTTCCCATTTTACTTAATCAACACTAATCTTACTCCTCCTCATTGAGTAGCCGGCCAACCTATTAAAATGTCCCCAAAATTAATATGTTGATTAGTAATTAATCTCATAAATCCTCAAATTTTTGGTAATAGCAATTTGACCCCAAAACTTATCAAAATTTACAATCTAGTCCTTTACTGTAAATCAACTTCTTTAAACTTTATAATCACTTAATTAGGCATATATCATTTAATTTAGTCATTACTTGATTAATTTCGATCAAAAATCCAAATTTAAATTTTGATCGGTCATACGCATAAATTTTGCGACATGTGCGACTCGGTGTCTAAATTAGCGGATATTACACATATACATCAAATTTCATATCTAAGAGCATGTAACCCTAACTTCATGTTAGGATTAATTGTGTATAATTATAAATACTGAATAGCTGATTAATTTGGCATACATATTATATAAAGTGTAATGAAGGGGCAGTCAAAGAAGATGTAAAAAATTGAAGATTGAATCATGGTAAATGACATATTTTTATGAGAATAATAATAAATAAAATTTGAATAATTACATACAATGGTAAAAAAAACTCAATACCTTTAAGGGTGGTGTAGACTGAATATCACATGCAAAATAAGACATTCTTAGTTCTAGTACAACATATAAAGATCAAGAAGCGAAATTCGAACAACATACATTTAAGATAAATACAATATAAATAAAAGAATTAGTAAATCATTTACTTACATGAGTAAAGTCAGTATAAACTACAAAATTAGAGCTATTTTTTTATTTGCTAAAAACTAGTCAACCTTTTTTCTACTACTAAAATAAAAAAAAAACTAAACAATCTAGGAAGAGAGTAGCAATAAACAAATAAAGTACCTTAAAGTGATGAGGATAAATTCAAATCAATAAAAAGTATAAAAGAGTTTAAATAAATTTGCATAAAAGAGTTGAGAATGAAACAAGTTTGGAGGTGCAAAAAATGGGCATAAGACTTTCTATTTATATAAGACAAATATTAGACAGAAGGTTTAAAAAGTAAATCATGTTAAAAGTTAGATGCAGTTAAGGAATGTCAATTAATTTTCTAATATATTAAAATCTATGAAGATTTTAGGAAAATCTAATTGTCTACATAATTTTTTTTAACTCTCTCTTTTTCTTTCTCTCCTCACTCTCTCTACCATTCATTTTTCTTTTACTTGATTTGGGATGCCCTTTGTTGCTGCCTATTCTTTTCTATACATATAATTCCCTATTTATAGGAAGGGAAGGTTATAAATAAGTGGCCAAAATTGATTCCACGTAATTGTTATCCTAACTATGTAAAATTTACGGCTCCATTTTAATTACATGAAAGAAATATAATTTCTATTATGGGCTTGTATTAGATTTACATAAAGAAATGCATTTTTTTTATTGGTTTGGGTTAAATTTGTCTTTTAACATATGTTTGAAAATTTTTCACAAAAATAATATTATTTTTAAAAAATTAATTATTTAAAATATTTACTAACATATTCATTAACTTGCAAATCCTTTCGTGATAGTCCAGAAGACTTTTTCATTTTCATTTGTATTTTTTTTTTGTGGGGAGAATTTTCATTTTATTAAGTTTTCAGTTAGACATACTTATTGTTTAAGATCCACTTATTGTGAAAATTTTGGATTAAATACAACAAAGTCACAGCTAATAATTTTTTAAAAAATAAGAATAATATGGAACACATAGATTTTACGTAAAAAATCTTCCAAAAAATCAGGATAAAAACTACGGGTAAGGATAAAAAAAAATTAATATGAAATAAAAAGAGATTACAACATCTCTCCAAATTTAAGGAAAAAACAATTAAATTTTCTCTCAAAAATTAGGAGAATAACTATTTATTATTTTATTTTTCTAATCTTTCTTTTCTCTCACAGTTGAAATACCTTTCACTTTTGCTCTCTCACTTGCTATGCTATATTGCATCAATTGAATGCATATTATAAGCACAAATCTTTGTTTCCAAGTAAACCATATTTGGCCATATTTGTGGCAATTTTTGGCCTCACAAAGTCTTTCAATAATTGATGGTGGGTCAAAAAAATCTTTTAATAAATGAGTAAATCTTTCACGTCAACCAATTTATGGCCCTATTTTGATCACATGAAAGAAATGCCATATTTGTGGCAATTTTTGGCCTCACAAAGTCTTTCAATAATTAGTGGTGAGCCAAGAAAATCTTTCAATAAATGATGAAGGAGGGCACAAAGGTAATTATGGTATATTAGGGTAGCATACATTACAAAGTCTTTCAATAATTGGTGGTGGGCTAAGAACATATTTCAATAAAGAATGGAGGAGGGCACAAAGAAAATTTTAGCATATTAGGGTAATACACAACACCATTTTAATAGTGGTTAATAGATTAAGGATGACATAAAAGGTAATTTTGGTTGAAACTGTTGATTGGATAGTGATAGATGAAATGACTTTAATGTATAAAAATAAATGTATTTTATGGCTTAATTCCTATTAAATTAACAAATATTATATTAAAATTTTCATATATTTTGTAATGGTCCAAATACTGGGTTAGTTGTAAACTGTAGTTTCCGCAATTAATTAGCATGCCCGAAAGTCAAAAATACACCCGGAGATAAAAAAAAATAATTTATTTGATCATCAAAAAATATAGGTTATAACTAGTCTAAAGATAAAATTTTGAGTGAAAATAACGTCAAATAAGCCCTCAAAAGTCAAAATTAAGAAACAAAATGATACATTTTAATTAAATAATTGATTGACCATCTTTGAACTAGCTATGAAAAATAGCAAACGATATCCAATAATTTATTTTAAGACATGAATAGATTCTGAATAATATTTGGGATAATTTGACAGTGAAAAAAGAATTTTAGTATAATACCGAAAATTGAATTATCAGTCCAGTTTGAGTGAGTTAGATAGAACATAGACTCTGATTAAGTTAAAAAAATTTGGTAGACATATAAATATATTTTATGAATTATAAAATCAAATTTGGATTAAATTGAGTTTGGAAAGTGAGAGAAATAATTTATAATGCTTAATTGGACCTAAATTGGTTGGATTTTGTGTGGCCCAAGCCCAACAATCTTGAGACACTATATAAAGGCTCAATTACTAGAATTTTCTACATAGAATTCTGCTCCATGATCTTCTTCCTCTCCTCCCTCTTGGTTGAACCACATCTTTCCATTTTCTTCTCCAAATTTCTTCCAATTTCTTTTTTTTACTCCAAAACCAACTACTCTAAAATAATTTCAGTCTCTCTAGTAGCTAGTATAAGTCTTTAATCTTCATTTGGAGGGTTAGAGTAGAAGAAAATCAAAAGAAATAAGTTATGATACAAAATTGAGGTAAGTGAAATTTATAGTTTTAAATTAGTTTAATGGTTCAAATAGGTAGTTTAAGGTATGTAGATAAAAATTATGAAGTTAGATTGAGTTAGAAAAGCAAAATATTGGTAGATTAATGATGAATGAATTTCGGTTATGGTAGGTTCAAAACAAAGTAAAGGTGCTTCTAAGGAAAAGGAAGCCTAGGAAGGCTAAAATAAGAAAATAAAGTTAATGATTTCAAATTCTACTTATTTCCACTGATTAAGCATGATTTGGGTTCACGTCCCATGTATCTAGTCCGAATATTTTTTATCTGATTGAAACTAGTGGCAAATGTGAATAAAAGTAGTAAAAATGAATAAAATGATAAAAATGATTTAAGAAAATAATAGTAAAATATGATAAAAATAAAATAAGTGAAAAATATGAGAAAAATGAAATATGTGAAAAATGTGAAAAAAATGAGATAAGTGATAAATAAGATAAATATGATAAAAGTAATAAAAATGATAAAAATGATTTAAGAAAATAATAATAAAATATGATAAAAATAAAATAAGTGAAAAATATGAGAAAAATGAAATATGTGAAAAATGTGAAAAAAATGAGATAAGTGATAAATAAGATAAATATGATAAAAGTAATAAAGATGATAAAAATGGTATAATAATAATAATGATAAATGTGACAAAAATAGTAAAATTGAAAAAAGAAATATAAGTGGAGAAAAATGTTAAAATTATGTAATAAAAAATAAAAATATATATATATAGTTAGTGGGAAAAGTGTAAATAAATGTAAAGTAGTGACATAATTATAAATAAATAGAAATTCAGAAATTAAAGTGAAATTTATAGCTAATTAAATGAAAGATTGAAAAGAAGAAAGGAAAAAAGAGTTAATTAAAGAAGTAAAGTGAAAAATAATTAAATTGAAATGAATTGAAAGTTTAGAAAAAAAAACTATAAGATTAATTGAGAAATATTGTTAATTGAATAAATATATTAAATAATAAAATAACAGTAAAGAATAATAAATCCGTGTTAAAAAGATTAATAAATATATTAAAGATAAAATTTGAATAATATATTAGAAATGTTATTACATGTATGAATTTATGAAAAAATAAGTCAATGCAAATTTTTAAATTGGTAATCACCACTGGGCATATTAATGTTCAGCATGTAGTTATTTGACTGCGTGCGAGTAGTAGCGAAAAAGGTAAGAGTAAGTGTACAAATTTTTGGACCTGACTAAAGATCAAAATAATAGTAGGTTTTTATATAGAATGACATGTATATATATGTATGGATATAAAGTTGTAGGAATAAAATGTTGTACATATTCTGATATAAAGTATTTATAAATTATTATATATGTAAAAAATGAAATGTTACCTTGTGTTTGAATGGATAATATACTGCATTATATTGGTATTGTTGTGCCCAAAAATGTGTTGTGAATTGTTTGTATTGCAGATAGGGTAGTTAATTTATATTTGTTATGCTGCTAAAATTTTTGGATAATAAAACAGATTAATTAAATGTTAATAATACTATGGTTATTAAATTAAATTAAGAAATTTTTTTGGCACATATTTACTATAATCATATTAACCCACGTAACGTATATATATAATAATTGTTATAAGAGTGTCACATTTTCAATTCGGCCTAACATGCATTCTCACCATTAAAATTTTTCTTTCACTTACTAACCACTCATTTCACTAATTTATACCTTCAATAACATGTATATACTATAATATACAAACATACATCACTTAGCCACTATAAAGGTTCCACCATCCAAAATTATTTTATTTTAATTTAAGCACCATAATCCATATTTTTAATGTCATTAATCATATTTTTAAGGTTACTTTCAATTTATCATACAAAATACACATATATACTTTAATTCCATAATCTAAATTTATAAAATTCAATGGAAATTATTAGATTTTATAACCACTAATTTTATTTTTTTGTTTTGACCTTCCTAAACTTCATTTTTCTTGGCATTTTCCTTTGAAATTCCTCTTCCTCCTTCATTTTCTACCATAGGCCGAATACATACATAAATAAAATCATTTTTAGTTTACTTCCATAATTCAATATAACTTTATAAATATAACTTACATATCTTAAACTTCCTATTAGAACCCTCAAAAAAATTTTAAACCTCCAATTTCTCTTATCTAAATTTGATGTCCTAATTTGAATAATTTAATTTCTCACTTCTAACCTTTCAATTGAAGATTGGAGACCTCAATTAGCTAATAGATAGACTGAAATAACAATAGAATGTTTAAATTTGGTATAAGAATTAGAGAGAAGTGATAAATTTGATAAAGAAAAATAGGAAGACCCATTTGGCCAAGATAAGAGCAAGGGAGAGTTGGAGAAAGATGAAAAGTTATCTAAAGAATTATGTTATTTTTGGTTTTATATAGATAGTTGAAATGAGTTGGATCTTGGTTAAGTCAAGTGGTTCAATCTAATTAGGCTCATTTGTAAAATTAAAACTAATTTGGTAATTTAAATTATTTCTCTCACTTTCCAAACCCAATTTCTTCCAAATTTAGTTTCATAATTCATAAAATATATAAATTAACCTACATAATTTTTTTTAACTCAATTGAAGTCTGTTTTTCAGTCCGGTTCACTCAAATCAGTATGATTAATCAAATTTAAGTGATACCGTAAATTTTTTTACTGTTAAATAATTTTAAATATTATTTATATTTTATCCATACCTTAAAATAAATATTTAGAGGTTGTTTGCTATTTTTAACAACCCGATCAAAGTATAGTAAAACCAAATTTACTATTTAAACAGTATATTGACTTTTTCTTATTTTTTAACTTTTGAAGATCTATTTGACATCGTTTTCACTCTAAATTTTACCTTTGAACTAGTTGGGACCTATAATTAAATAAAATATTTTTTATCCACAGTGTATTTTTAATCTTGGATACACTGATCAATATTGAAAACTACAGATTACGACTAACCCGATATTTTATCCATTATAGCCCTCTTCTGTCACAACTGTAAATGAGCCCAAATACAAAATAAAATGGTTCATAGGAAGAGGCGAGACCGTAATTTATCCCACAACATGCATTTCGCAACCATGATTACTTTTTTGCGACCACACCCATGGTACATTAAATTTCATATTAGTTTGCGGAGAGAGTTGTGACTACAAAAAGCATCACAAAAGCAAAGTGTGGCTCTAGTTTAGGGTTAGCAGTTACGATTTCCTTTAAAATATAATTTGTAAAATAGTATTTGAAATTATCACTTAAATGCATCAAATAAGTTAAAATAAATATCGTATTAATATGAAACAATGAAAATGAGATTTCTGAGCCCACAAAACATGTCTAACCTAGACTAGAGTAGGATAGACAGGTTGGTGTTACCAATTAGGTTTATTAGCCCGTAGGTTATTACTGCCTATAAATAGGAAACTACTCAGTTTTTTAGGATGTTTGACATTCCATTTCATAAGTGGCCATTCATATAAGTCGTATGACTCGATACTTAGGCCAAAAGACCCATTTATACCTCTTGTGTCTCCCTAAGTGTAATAACTCAAATATCAGGTTAGTCGTAAACTGTAGTTTTCGAAATTGATTAGCATACTCGGGTTCGAAAATTATATCTAGATGTGAAAAATATTTTATTTGATCATCGAAAAATATAGGTTATGACTAGTTAAAGAGTAAAATTTGGAGTAAAAATGAAATTAAATAAGTTTTCAAAAGTCAAAACTAAGAAAAAATGGGACCTGATTTAATTAATAAAGTAGTTGACTCTACTTTGATTGAGCTATGAAAAATAGCAAATGACATCTAAAAAATTTATTTTTAGACATGTATAGATTCTAAATAATATTTAAGATTATTTGATAGTAAAAAATGAATTTTACGGTAACATTGATTAATCAGTCCAGTTTGAGTGAGCCGGACAGAAAATAGACTCCGATTGAGTTAAAAAATTTTATGTATATATATATATGAGTTATGAAATTATATTTGGGATAAATTGAGATTGAAAAGTAAGAAAAATAATTTAGAATTGCTAAATGGGCCTTAATTCACAAATGAGTCTAATATGAATGGATCACTTGTCTTGCCCAAAGCCCAGTCCATTCCAGCCACCAATATAAGATCAAAATATCAGAATTCTCTAGAAAATTATGGACTAAGTTTGGTCTAGGCATTTTTTGTTATCTAGTTAAGAGAAAAATGTGAGTTGATCAATCAAACAAAATATTATGTAAGGAATAAGAATGTAACAAGTAATGTATTATGCATGATGATAGTGCTTGTGTGGGTGTATACATTAATATTTTATATAAATATTGATGTTGGGCTTTGGTTTGTCACATGATTACTTTGTATGTTTATTAATTGTTGATAAATATAAGTACTTATTAAATTATTTATTGTTTTATTGTCCATATGCATGCACTACTAAGTATTTTGTTTAGCATCAGAGATTTTTTGTTTTATATCACATAGATTTAAGTAACTATTAATGTAAAGAGAAAATAGGTTGTAAATAAAGTGGTTAGAGCTAGTGAAATTCTACTTTAGTGAAGTAGCTAAGAGCCCAATTTATGGATTGACTTATTTTTGCATCTTTTTTATTTTTATTTTGCATTTTATATGTACATATCAAAGGTGATCATACAAATATTTTTTTGGACAAAACATCTTTGTAAATCATTTTTCATGTAAATAAAATGTCAATAGTTTTTATGGAAACAAGTATTGGATTTGAGCAATGATTTTGATTATATAGAAAAAAAAGGGTTCATTATTCATATTAAATAGGAAAACAAAGAAGTAGTTTTATAGTATTGTCTTGTTTGACTAATAGTTTAGTAGGGTAAATGAATGAGTATTACATGCGTTATATTTTTTTAAATGATTTTATCATCTTTGAAGAAAAATAAGTTTGTTCTTTTTTTAAATTTTTTTTATCAACTTTAGTGCTCATAAGGAGTTTAAAATGTGAAAATTAATATTTGAAATAAGGGTGTCACAGGTTGTGAATTGGTTGGTTCTACTTCTGAACTTCTAGTTCATGATTCTTGGCTAGATTGAACCAATTCTGAACTGTCTGTAGAGCGATTCCTAATTCAAAATGAGTCAGTTCAGTATATATATATATATATATATATATATATATATATATATATAATTGATTTAATGCATACAACTCAAAAACTATTGATTTTGAGGGACCTTTTTGCTGCTTAAATGTTATTAATATACAAAACACAAACTCAATAAAAATGAACTTATATTAAGTAGCATTTGTCACATAAGCAATATTAAAAAATGAGTATTCCCTTTTTTTTATAGGAAATCATAGCATAATTCTTTTGCATTTAAACAATACGAGATAAAATACATATTTTTATATTTTTATGCATTTTATCATAAATTACTTAATATAAAAGAGTTGTACTTCCTTACTTATAAAATAGATAATACTACCCATTTGGTGGCGCTCATTTGTTAAATATTACTTAACATGAGCTATTTTTATTGGATTGAGTGTATATGGGTTAAATATTTGTTTATATATATATATATGTCCGGTTCACCATAACTGGTAAAAGAATTTCCTCTTCCCATTTGCAGCAGAAAATGGCCAAAACGATATCTTGTACTAGGTTAACAATTTTCACTGTTGCTGCGGTTATCATCCAAATGATCGGTCTCTCTCTCTTCGTCTTCGGCTTCTTCCCCGTCAAACCAGCTCTCTCCGGCTTCAGGTTTCAATTGTCTCCTTTTCTTGGTTCCTTTTTCATTTGGTTCCCGGCCTGAAAAAGGAAAAATCAATTACAATGCAACTAAAATTCTAAACTTGAATTAATTAATGGCAGCGGTGTGGAGAGCTACTATGCACTGGGTTCCGACTCCGTCCAGAATCGGAGTGAGACAGTGACGGCATTGACTCCTCATGAGCTTAAATCGTTATATCAGGTATCTTTCGTTCTCTCTTATGATGCTAATTATTTCTTTCATATGTTTTTAATATTAATTGCCAGAATTACTACTATGTGTACATTATGCAGGAGCTCTCTGGGATCCCTCCCTTATTTGACCGGCTAATTTTAATGGTATGTAATCATTTTCTATTGGTCGCCATTGATATGAGCAAGTTTCAATTTATAATGTTCAACCCTGTCAGTTCAGGTTATTGATGGTCTTCCAGCAGAATTCGTGCTTGGCAAGGATGGCCAGCCTCCGCGCAAGGATTTGATGGAAGCCATGCCTTATACTCAGTCATTACTATCCAATGGAATGGCAGTTGGATACCATGCAAAGGCGGCTCCTCCAACTGTTACAATGCCTTGTTTGAAGGTGGATTGTAATTGTCATGTTTCAGTCCAAGTGAAGTAGTTTTGCATGTTCACTAACCTTCGCCATCTTTGATTGTAGGCTATGGTTTCTGGGGCAATAGGGGGTTTCTTGGATGTGGCTTTTAATTTTAACACGCAGGCTATGTTGGATGATAATCTTCTTGGTAAGTGAAGTGAATGACATTTTGGAATTTGAATCAGTGCTAGGATGCTAATCACCATGTTCAAAATTTGTGTCACAGATGAGCTTTTTAGAATTGGTTGGAAAATGGTCATGCTTGGTGATGAAACATGGCTTAAGTTGTTTCCAGGATTATTTGTGAGACATGATGGAGTTAGCAGTTTTTTTGTAAGTGTATATTCGTAAATTCTCCCCTGCTAGTTTGCATTTTCTATCTCTCTCCAGATATTCCATCATTAGTATGGCTTTAACAGACACTTAACTCCATTTGTCGAAATTGCAAGAAAGATTTCTATGGTTCCATGTTTGTTAAGCCCACACATACCCTAGCGTAACACATATGGCCTTGGGTAGGTGGAACTGTTGAAATCTCATGTCAATTAATAAAATATTGTTTGCTGTTTGAATTTGGTGTATGTATTGGCCTCCGCACTTATTGCATTTTTTAATAACACTATGTTCACTTCTATTTAAAATTTCTTTTCATTACAGGTTAAAGACACTGTACAAGTAGATCATAATGTTTCTCGGCATTTGAGAAATGAGCTTAGCAGGGATGATTGGAATCTTTTGGTTAGTGGTTTTGTTTGTTGTCAATAGTTCAGTTTGAATCTAGCAATTGAATATATAACCCTTACTGACTTGTAAGAATTATAACAGTGCGATGTTAAGTAAAATCCATTATAAGAAATTGAAAGGACAACTGACCACTACTCGAATAATATTTCTTTTTTTTTTTTTGAAGTTTTTAACTTTAAGCTTTCAGTTTGTCTTGTTGACATGTTACTTCTATTCTACTTTTGTTTTGATCTCTCTTGCCAGAGGAGGAGGATAGAGGTGGCTTTTGGAGTTTTCTGGTCATGAACTTTTTATTCTGATAATTTTTTTTTTATCCGAGTTAAAAGATTGATGCCTTCTTAAGAGCTTCCTATTGTTTATATCCTATATATTTGATATTATTTTTGTCTATGAATTCTTCCTCATCCTCTTTGAAGTAGTGTTAGTACATCTCAAGGCTTGAAGTCATCTTAACTTAATTTTTTCTTATGCTTCACATTACGGCTGTGAGTTAGGAGATGGTTCTTAGAGAAAGTGTTGGAAAGTTGAGGATGATCAATTTTAAATATCATGACGAAAATTTAATATCAAAGGCCATGTTGCTATTTATGATATTGATTAAGCAGAATCCTTTGCCATTTATTTTTTCTCAATTATGTTGTATCTAGTCTATTTCCAATGCCCTCCTGTACTCTTTAATTGTCCTTTTTTCATCTTTGTTCTCTTTTAGCTTCTCTTTAAAATAAAGGGAATGCAGAGGATTGACTATGATATAGATGGTGTAATATTTCACTGGATGGTGTTAATCACGAGGCCAATGAAAAGCAAAAGAGAATGTGGGTAACAAGGGTACAAGAGAAAAAGATCATGGTGGTGTAAAAAGATATGTGCAAAATATGTCCATTTGTCAAACAGAAAAACAAAAACTTCTCTCTCTCCTGACCTCACTAGTTCCTCACCCTTAATTTTGTCCTTTGTAAGATCATAAAAAATTATTTTCCTTTAGGTTTGAGCACCAAACTTGGTAGTAATTGTTCTATTTCTATTCCTTGTGTTTCCACTTCTGACTTGATTATTGACAATTAATTCAATTTATATCAACTTAATTTCTTGTGACATGGAAAAGATTTGGCACATTTTTATTTTTGTTAGACATATATGTGCTTTTCATATTTGAATTTTATTAAATTATAGATTCCATTTCTTTTAGGCATGCACAATTTTCTATCATCATTTGATTTTTTGCCTCATCTTTATCTCCAGATTCTTCATTACCTAGGTTTGGACCATGTCGGACATATTGGTGGGCGCAGGAGGTATTGCCTTCTACCTATTGCAATGGTTATTCTATTATTGTGAGTTTCTAGATTTCATTTCCTGAGCTTCACTTGGATGTTTGTTCAAGTACTTCAGTTTCTTGATGGGCCCAAAATTATTGGAGATGGATGAAGTTGTGAAGATGATTCATATGAGTACTATTAAGACTCATGATTGTGATCGAGGACGGATACTTCTGGTTGGTACCACCTCATTTCTGTTCCCTGTTAACTCTCAGGAGTTTAGACTAGCATTAAGGACACTGGATCCATATCATTTTTGAACATGCAAATTCAGCATTGCTAATAAATGAAGGTCCATTGATCTTTGTGGGATTCTCACTATTTCCTTAAGGATGTTAGCTAGAGCAATTGATTGAAAAGTTTGATTGTCAGATGATAAATCAGTGTCAGAATACCCTAGTAACACTGGCAGTAAGTATGTATATTAAGATAACTGGATTACTGTTGATAATACAACTCCCAATTTGACCACAGATGCTATAATGACTTATTAGACCTTATATTTCTTGGAGATGCATGATAAACTAAAATGCAATATACCTATTAGTTGAGGTTTATGATGGTTATTTGACATTTCCCACTCTAGGCTTTGCTTGCTTCGTGGCTGATGTCGAACCTTTCATTGCTCTAGGTCCACATGTTATGTCTCTTTGTCATATGTATTTCATTCTGATAGGTGGTTGTAAGTGATCATGGCATGACTGAGAGTGGTAATCATGGGGGCTCTTCATATGAAGAAACAGACTCTTTAGTTCTTTTCATTGGCCTGAAAAATGATGTCTCTGATCATGCGTCAGCTATCTATAACTCTGTTTTCCAGGTAATTAAATAAAAATCTTTTTGGCTGGTTTTTATTCCATTTACTCACTGTACCAAGAAATTTCCTAATTTATTGGATAAATTGCATCCGCTTCTGGCAAAAGATTTAATTGATAATTCTTGTAACTAAAATTTTAGATGTAATGTCTTATGTAATAAAATAAAAATATATGATTCTCATTCTTCAATCTTCCAATTGGATGCCCATTACTATGCTATATAAAATGCCTCAATAAACTTAATTTTTTTCTTGTTTCTTTCTTTCTTTTTTTGAGAAGTAATTCTTTTATCCTCTTCCAAACTTCTCCTATTTCTTTCTTCCTTTAGTTTGGAGTTCTTCGTTGTCTGTTGACATAATTCTTCTAGGTGTAAATGTCAACTGATTGTTGATATAACTTGTTCATTTAAAGGAAAAACATAATATGTGCTTTACCCAAATTTTTATCTACCTTTCCCTTTTTGGGCATGCCATAATATTTATTTAGCTAAAACGAAAAAAAAACAAGTATAGCATGATTGTTATAAAGAAGCCTTCTTATCATACACTGTTCGCGAAATGAATGGGAATTTCTTCCCTTTTGCTGTCACCGGAATTCTTCCCCTTTTTCAAAAGCAGCAGAAGTTTGATGTCTTTATATTACTAAAAGCCAAAATTTCGTTTTTGGTTTGGATATCAATGAAGGTGCTAATCAATGTCAATACTCACCAATGTGAATAAGTAGTTGCAAATGGATACCAAATATAATTTTCTGCTTTCTGAAGATGAGGGGTTTCTTGTTAATTTTCTCCTGACAAACTCAGATTACATCCTATTAGATGATAGCTAAGCTGATTCTTACTATTCCATTGACCCTTAAAGATAATGAAGTTTTTTGATTTAAAAAAGGGCTCATTTCTCAAATTGCTTTAATTGTGTTTTTGTACCTGTACTGTACTCCATCTCCTATTTTAAAATTTATTGTTTTTGCTTTATTAATGTGCAACTAATATTTTAATTGGTAGCAAATGCATTCAATTGGGCCAGGTGGATATTGCTCCAACGTTAGCTCTTCTATTTGGTGTGCCAATTCCAAAGAACAATGTTGGTTCCCTCATTTCAGGAACTCTTGATTTTTTGCCAGGTTATCAATCTCTGTATTTGCAAGTATGTTATGCTATTGTGAAAATTTTTTGAAATTTGAAAGAAAAAAAGAAATATATAGAGAAAAGTATTTTTGACATCCAATCTTATCCACCATAATTCTCTACGAAATAACACTGAATTTATTCTATGAGAATACATAAGAAGACAAAAATTTTAAGACCTTCTGAAAGCGCTTGTGTTTCAATAAGCTTTACTCTTTGAACTACATGTTTGTGATGGTAATTGTTGTTTTCTTTCTATGAATAATTCCTTGTTAGCCTCATGTTTGTTTATAACATGGATAAATATCTAGGTTAATCCTGGCCTTTTATTTGAATACTTAATCATCTAGTTATATCCACAAAGTAAAGGGGCTACAGTGGTGCAGGGTGATTCTGTCACCTGTTTAAAGAAAACAGTAAGACAGCAATAAGGAATAATTGAGTGCATGGATGCTAGATAGAACAGAAAGCACTCTCCCTAAGACAAAAGTTAAAGTTTGTGGCTACCTGTAATCATTACTTCTGGGTAAATAAATATGCAAACTTGTTTCAAAAAGGTGAAAGTATCTAAATTTGTAACACATACTTTATTTTTCTCAGGATTCTGCAAATTGTTGACTTGTGCACTATGTTGCTTGGACTCGGGTATGGTATCCGACACGGGTACATATCTAGAAGTCCGACTTCTTGTTTTTTAAAATTTAAGATATGTGGGTACGGTTAAAAAATATCCTAAATTAAGATATGAATATGGGATACGTCTATATATATAAAAATATAAGTATTTTAATTTTTATATATAATAATTTAAGTTAAAAGATAGATTAAATTATAACATTTAAATTGCTAAATAAAATAAAATTGCAATACTCTATTTCATTTTAAAATAAAATATTTCAAACTACAAACTTAAAAGTCCAAAGCATAGAGACAAACAACAAAATTATATTACATAATTTAAAAATTAAACAAATTAGCATTAGACAAACTAGTAATGACTCATTTTTAAAGTTCAAGTAACATGTTTTTATGCCAGGAAGTATCCACTCTTAAAGTGAAGGATCCGGTAAGGATCCCATATTCATACCCATGTCGTAAGTATCCAACATGGATACTTCTTCATTTTTGAAGTATCCGAGTTACATAGTTTGTGCATTATCAGTTGGGAAACTTGAGAACGAGATTTTGAGTGGTTGGAGTGATAAGTGTGTTTAGCATTTAACTAGTATGCCCCTCCACTCTTGCAAGTTTAAGATCAAAGTTTGTTACTTTGTAGATTAGTTAGTTCTCCCTCTCTCTCTCTCTCTCTTGATTTTCACTCTTTAGTGGTGTTTAATCTCTCTTTATCACAACACTGTTACTGTTGTTGGTATGATGAATTCGTAACTGATGGAACATTCAATTCTCTATAATTATTTCAATTTGCATTTTAAATTCTTTGACTGATCGATGGTTTCGTCATTTGGAAACTCTTTTTGGTCCTTTGGAGGAGAATTTGGCATTTATAGAATTTTAAGGATTTTGTTTGCTGATAGAAATCATGTAAAAGTACTGTGGAACTGTCCTTTTAATCTAGGTTTTATGGATTATTTGGATGGAAGATGAATGCATGCTTTTGTTTAACGTTTTCTTCTTTAATTTGTTGTGGATTGTCTCAGCTCCTTTTAGGCATGTGCTTTAAGGGCTTTTGCTGAATCACAACTTCTTATATTGTTTTTTTTCAGGTACTAATAAAAATGGAGGTTCAGGCACTTGAATATACATTGCTAAAATGTTTACACTCATTATATTATTATCCTTAGTTTATGTCCTCATAGAAGGATTAATTCAACTTAGTATTGGTTAAATCAGTGATCAATACAAGGCAGGCTAGCTTTGTGGAATGCATATGCATTTGCTTGCACTCTTAGTTTTGGTCATTTATCAGGTGCTTGGCTTAGAAATAGTAGTCTATTCTAAATAAGACATGATGTAGTTGCTTTTTTGATTATATAAATGACTATGAACTTTTTATAATTATGACTGGCAAACCTATTGCTAGTTTTTTATTTTGTCAAACCATGGAGTTCCTTACATCAAGTAAAGCAGCATCTGAATCTAGTTTGATGCTTGTGTGCTGCCTCAAATTCTGAATTTTACATCATTTTTTGCTTTATTCTTGTTGAATTCAGATGATCAAAAACTGAGGGCACTTGAGTTGAATTCCTGGCAGTTACTCAGATTAGTGGAAGCACAATTACCAGGTTTATCATGTGGAAATTTCCCATTTAATGGTTTCAATAATAGTCTGGGGTCTGCAAGTATGGAATGCAGCAGTATACAGAAGAGACTTTGTTGCTTATATATGAATGCTGCAAATCTTCATTATTCCTGGAAGTCTAAGAAAGAAGTGGGGTAGGTTTCTTTCATTCGGATGCTATCTGTTATCATTATCATGAAACAAATTCTGTTGGTTATATTTCTGATATCAGCATTCTTTCTGTATAATTTAAGTAGGTAGTGATATTGCTTTTACTTTGTCGTAATTGTTCTAAATAGGTCTGAAAGTGGGGATGATTTTAGCAGCACTGTTGCAGCATATTATGTGTTTCTGAAAACTGCAAGTGATTGGTTATCTCGCAGAGTCACTGATGTATGTATATTCTTTCTCAGTAGTTGTTGATTTTGCAATATATCTTCTCTTGCAAAAGCAAATAACAAATGTTACATTTTTATTTAAAGGTTGTGCAGATTATAAATTCTTGTCCTGTTTCTTTGTTGTTTGGCAGAAACCTGTTTCCTTACTTTCTTTTGGTGTTGTGGCACTGGCCTTATCATGCCTGATATTCTTGCACCTCATAATTTGCATAAACAGGGAAGTTTATCCTAGGGAGAAGCAGTACCTTTCCAACTTAATTAAAAGCGAGCACTGGTGGTGTTTAGATGAGGCTTTCACTTTAGGTGTTGTTTTAATTCTTGTTATGAGTATGGGTTCGAGTTCTTTGGTTGAGGAAGAGCAATATATTTGGAATTTTGTCGTATCCACCTTGTTGCTTTTATTAATTCGGAAAATGGTGCAGTTTCTTCCTGAGAGAAGTGGAAGTGCATTAGGTTTGAAGGGGCAGAATGAAAGAAGTAATTTTCAAGTTTATTCCATCTTTTTGCTCCTTATTTCTGGACGAATTTTGAGGGGTTGGCATCAAGGTGGCATAAACTGGACTCATCTTCCAGACATTTCAAAGTGGCTTGAACAGGCTGGGAGTGATAATATGAGATCAATTCAGCTAGTCTCTGGCCTCCTAGTGATCAGTTTAGGCTTTATCACTTTGTATTTGTTTAGATCTGAGAAAAAAGTTGTTCAAGCAGTGAGATTTTGCTTTTTGATTTCTGGTTTGTTGGTTTTACTGCATATTTTGGAGTTCCAAGAAAATTCAGTTGTGTCATCTGTTCACCATGCGACAATGTTAACTCAGATAATATACATGATTCTTAGTGTTGTCACTATCGGCACTGTTTTAGCCTTGCCATGGATTATTCCCATTTGGGTTTCTGCTACATGTTCTAGACATAATATCAACTCATCAACTTTAGTTTCCACTGACATTCAATACAATTTTCCATTATTGGAGTTCAGAGATTCTTCTTATTTAATTGGGTTGACCTACATTTTATCTTGGTGTCTACTGCAACTGTTGCTCCAACAACCAATCAATTCAATGCCTGTCTTTTTGCTTCTCATGCAAATCTTGAGCAGCATGCTCTATCATTCCCACGGCAGGCCACAAAATAAGGAATGGCTTGAGGCAAGTTTCTATAACTTGTCAAGATTAACATTTGAAAGTGTTTGCATGAATTCTTCTGATTAAAGCTGATCAAATTTGTCTTTGTCAAGGCTAACATTAAAATATTTTAGCATGAATTCGCACTAGAATATATGATTAAAATAGCTTAATTGTTTAACCAGTTGCGAAAAGAGCGAGTCCGTAGCTGTAAAATATGTTAGCATGATTGTCACTAGAATATCTGAAACTTGAGCTTTTTATAAGCCTTAAACATAAGTTGTTAAGGTAAGAGATAATATGTTTTTTTTTTCTGACTGAACTTTCTGACTGAAGTAGGAATAGGATAAGTATCCCCAATAGGATGTGACTCAGTCTTATATTGTTGTATTCTTCTGTATTCAATGATGTTCTGTTGGGTAAAACGTTGTAAATTGGTTTCTGTTTCCATTTACCAAAGGGCTGACTGCATTTCAAGTACTGATATTGGGGAAATCTTTTCTTCTCTCTCTCTCTCCTTTTTTTTATTTTTGGCAATCTTAGGTTTCTCTATTGTACTATACGGGAATGGCAGGACATTTTGCTCTTGGGAACAGTAATGGTTTGGCCACGATCGATGTTGCTGGTGCTTTTATTGTACAGACTCTTACTTTCCTATTATAGTTTGTGATCCTTCTTCAACACTCACTATAGTATGCAGTTGGTCTGCTCTGTACTATATTTTTCGATTTGAGCTGCAGGTCATATAATTTATACTTTGTCTTTGCTCATTGCCAGGGCCTTTCAAGTCACTCCACATTACTGTCTGGCATTTTGATGTTCCTTATCACCTATGCATCCCCCATGCTGTTTCTTCTCAGCCTGGTGATGTACATATCTGTGAAGGAGATTAGCTATATTGTTACTCCTCAATGCGGACATTCAGGGCACTTTCTAAAAACGATGATTAGCTATCCTTGCCTAGTTCCACTAGGCTTGAATTCCATTCTGTTGACTGCATACACCATTGTGTTGCTATTAATGAGGAACCATTTGTTTGTGTGGAGCGTTTTCTCTCCCAAGTAAGTCTTTTCAGAACTTGTTGGCCATTAATTATCAGTAGCTTATAAAATTTAGAGATATATCAGGATTGCCATTCAACATCAGAAAAGTACCAGCACTACTTATTATTCCAGAAAAACTAAAATCCTCGAGGATTCGCAATGCATTTAGTAAAATTTAACACGAGTTTAGCAATTGCTGAGATGCCATCTGTATTGAAGATATGTCATTTACAGTAAACTGATGGTATGTGTTTTTACTCCAGGTACTTGTATGTGTGCGCGACAACTGTTTGTGTCTATGTAGGGGTTTTTGTGGTGGCTTCAACTGAGACTTACATATATTTTGTGCTAGCCTTTCGGAGAAAGATTAAGGTGGCAATCAATAATGTCACCACTATATAGAGTTCCACATACCAAGAGACCCAGTTTTTATCTCTTCATTTCTTGAAAGTCACTGGTCATTTTTTGGCCCATCAATTTCTTCATTTCTTTTTGACTATGGAGAAAAATATAACATATAACATACTACATAGACATTGTAGTGGACATACAGGAAGTTGCTCTGTTATATTTGTCTAACTGTTCTATATATGCGGTCAAACGGAGAGAATATCTTCTGTTCTTCTGCAATGCCATTTATTGTATACTTAATTTTATGGTTATGAAACTTGGGAACTTTTCTGTTTTATTGACAACGTAATGTAATCAGATCTCTTACAGCCTCTAAATTGTAAGCACTATTTAAATACAAAACTGCTTCTGTAATTTAAAAAATAATAACAAAATATTATTTGTAGCTTTGCTTTCTTCCCATTAATATTTTTGGGCTAATAATTAAGAGATATATCTTCTTCAAGTTCGTCAGAACAATCCTAAGAGCTCCATGTTTGGGTTGCGCGCTTTTGTCAGTTCTTTGCCTCTATCAGCAGCTAGTGGGTGATTAAATTAAGTTGAGTTGAGTTGATACAGTGTCAGCTTCAAATTCGGTTTGATTGAAAAACTCAATGTTTCAATTCGATCAATCTTTTTTTTAATTGTTCGAAGTTGGATTTGAAAAATATTCGAGTTCAATTTGATAAAGTTTGAATCAATCAAAAAATAAATAGAATATTCAGTTCTAACTCGATTTAAAATCGAATGAAGTTAACTCGATTCGATTAAGTTCAAATATATTTAAATACTGAGAGTATAAAAGTAATTTAATAAATAATAAAAAAATAATTACTCGATTAAATTTATAAATTTTATGAATCGGGCATAGTGAGACTCAATAAACTATTCGAGTTCGAGCTCGACTTAATTAATTTCAAGTTAAACTCGAATATTTTACAACTCGAGGTCAAGTAGTTTACAAGTAACTTGATTCGTTTATATCTCTATCAGCAACAACTCACCATCATTACTGTAAACTAATATAATTTTTTAATTTTTTAAAATTAACTAATTAAATTAATAATTAAATTTTAATAAAAACACTATGATATAACTTTATCTATATTCAATTTGTTCTAGCAATGCCTTCATATATAACATTAACATTAATTACCTATGAAATTAGGACTGCCATTATTTAATATATAAATGGAATTTGTTTTCGTTTATTAGTGTGATGACAATTTATTTTTTCAAAAATTGGGAATGATTTATTAAAGATTTTCTTATTCAATCTCATGATATATATTTGATGTATAGCCAATATGTGTTATTTTAAATTGGTCTCAAATTGGACTGGGTTTTGAATAGAATAGCAACCAATAACTGATATAAAATGCAATAATCAATGGTTATTTTTTAGCAATTTTTATCATGTTAATTATAATTTGAAATAATTATATACTTAGAAAAATGGGTTCTCAAGAGGATTGGAGATGGAAATTAGTATTTTGTGAAACTTGCTATAAGATTTGTATACTTTATCTTCTATTTAATTAAAAAAAACATTTTAAACTATTTTTCAAAGTACAAAGAAGGATAACTATTTATTATTTTAATTTACTATATTTATTATCTTATTAATGAAGATTATTTAAAAAAAATATTTATTTAAAAAATAAATAATTATTTATCTTTTATGTCAATCAGAATTAATTTTTCCTCACTTAAACAAACATCAGAGAATTTAATTTTAAACTGAATTTATTATTAGTGAAGGTCCATAAATCAAATGTCATTTGAACGTTGTGGAAAATTTCACCTTCCCTCTAATTTGTACTTTGTTTCTTTAAGTATTTTTTTTCCCTTATGAGGATGATTATTTGCAAAATATTTTTGTTTTTCAATTATCTGGATTGATGGATTTCCTTCTCAGATGTCTTGATTTCATTGATATAATGATATTCATTGTATTTATTTTAAGAATTACTGAATTTTTAAATTTGAAGAAATATTCTTAACGGAAGTATTACAATTAAATGGGAAAAAAATTATATAAATATTTTGTGAAATTGTTCTTGTGAGATTTGGATGAAGCAGCACCCTTCAGCCTTGGTCCTATTGGAAGCGGTTGCGAGTAAAAATAGTGTTTTGGCCGTTCACAATTCACACCAGCTTGCGCTGCAAGCAATTCAAACTCTTTTCTCTTTTGTTGAGGAAGAAAAAAATTGAATCCGAAACCGACACCGACACCGATACCGAAACCTTTATTGGACTCTCCTATCAGTCTCACCTCCATCGTTTCGTCTCCGCATAAGCAGATGCCCATCTAATCCAACTGTTCTATTGCTATCAAGTCTCTGTTTCACTCTTTTCAAATCATCTCCTCTAATCACTTCCATTCTCTGCTTGATTTCGGTCTCTAAAGAAACTCAGTAAAGGCAGTTCCTTTTCTTCCAAGATGCATTCATCTGACACACATAAGAAACCCCAACAAGCCTGTGGGCTCAAAAACTCCAGTTATGAACCAAAACAGAAAATAAAGGATGTCGAGAGCGATAATGGGACTATTTGGACTTTGTGCCCCTACTGTTACTACTTATATGAGTATGATGGAGTTTACGAGGACTGTTGCTTGATGTGTCAAAACTGTAGGAGACCGACGCCGGCTGAGGAGGTAATGGTGGAAGGGAAGGAGCAGTACTATTGTGGGATTGGGTGTTTTCCATTGAACTACAATTTGGGAAGTTTCTTGGGTGACAAGAAAGGGTAAAACTTGAATGGTGATTCTTTTTTGAATGAAAAGAAAGTGGATAATGAGGAATTGAAAACGAATTCGGAAAATGTGGTTGTAATTTCTGATGATAGTGATGATGATTATGGCAGTGGGGAGAGAGGAGAAGACAAAAAGGGGGAAAATCATGATGTGGGCATGGGAGGAGAAATTGAAAAGGATAAGATGAGAACATGAATATGAAAGTAAGAGTTGATGAAACAGGGCCTGTGGTGCAGGGGAGTGAGAGACCTGAGGTAAAAAACGATGGGATGAAGATGAAGAAGAAGGTGAAGTCGGCGGCAAGGAACACGAAGAAGGTGATGGAGAGAGGGAAGAAATATGTGAAAGCGGTGCATACTAATTCTGAATCTGAAGAGGACGCTGTAGAATCTCAGCCGGAAAATGGAAGCAGAAATGGAACTGGGGAGAGATCTTGTGAGGATGATTTGGTGTTTTTTCTGGGAGAGGATGATATCTATGTTGGTCTTAGGAGTATATAGCCAGGAAAAGAAATTTCTGATAATTGTTCTTCACTTGGTGGTTCTTATGATTTTGTGTGGCTAAATCAGGCCAGTGTTCTATGGTATGGCGATACCAGTTAGATCAGTCTTCACTCTTTGCATGGAGATGATTATCTATTAAGCAGTCTTTTGATTACATTCCCGACCTGAGCATTTTATATGATATATCCTTGATAATTTGTTTTACCATAGAGTTGGAAGGAAATATTCAAAAGTTCTATCATGAGGAAATTTTTGTGTGTTCAACACTGCTGAACCTACACTTTTTAATACTATGAATTTATTATTATATGTGCACCAATACATCATAAATAATTCTGTCTTTACTATTGTCCTTTTGGAAATTATAAAGAAAATGTCTGCTAATGAAATGTTGATAATATGATTTTGTTCCTTTGATAGTACTGACTGTCTCTATTCAATAGTATTCATTGTTTTTTTTTTTATTTAATTATGTATGGTAATCGCTCAGATGATATTCTGCACTTATAATTCTGATATTGAGTGTGGTCTTGAAGACATATTTTAAATTCTGCAGCTCGGATGCTTATTGATAACAATAGGTTGTTACAATTATTTAAGGAGCAAAACCATAAGACAAGCATGATAACGTTGAAGAAACTGAATGTTGTGTAATTAATAGGATGTGCTTATTGTAAAGTTATGTGATTCATATAGCTTATCATGAAAAATAATCATTTTGTCTATATAGTTTGTTATGCAACAGAAAGTATGTTCCTGTTGCACTGAACCTGCTAATCTAGCTAGCATTAATTTCAATAAGGTTCCAAATGTTCATTTACTGGCCAAATGCCTTATCAAATATTAATCAGAAGACTCAGAATCATTAAGTTTATGCTCATTGTCCTTAAAAATAGCTCTATATACTTACAAAACAATTCCCACATTTTCATTGGTTCCTCATGAAATATGGTTCTTGATACATGTTAAAAATTAGTTGTAGGACTTAAACAGTTGTATTGCTGCATAAAGTAGATGTAAGAAAATGTGAGGTACATAACATTACAGGATCTTAGATTTTGATGATTTGATGCACGCGAGATAAGATTTTGATTGCGTTATTTATTAAATTTGATTTGTAATAATCGTCATTACAACATGTATCTTAAATATCATCCTATCTTATTGATCTGATTTAGAGAGCCACAAAATTGCAATAATTTCACATTAATTAGCTTGCGTCTACCCCTCTCTTTATATGCAGAAAACTTGCTACGTTCTTTTTACTGCAACAGATATCAGTTTTTTTCCTTAAGATATTTTATGAGAATTTATTTTATATTTATGGTTTCATTGCAACAGGTATCCCTTTCTTGTTCTTTGTGTAATTTATTTCTTTACCATTTTTCGAAAAGTATGCTTCTTTAATAGATATATGATTAGCAACTGTTGGAGTTGGTGAGATTTTTCTTAGAAAGTTAAATTGATTTCTTGTCAATGTTAAAATGTTAGGTGAAAAAGAAATAGTAGTGCTTAACTTAAGGGTACTTGATATGACTAAGCAAAAGTTTTGGTGGGCAAGAAAAGCCATACTTTGGCTATAAAATGGGGCTATCGTATGTGCTTGTGTGTGGGTTGATTTTGTGTGTTGAGAGAGATATTTGTAAGAAATTTATGCAAGGAAATGAAAAAGAGAGAAAGAATTGTGTTTTTTATACTCTGTTTGCTGTCTATGGTTGCTGTAATATTTTACAGAAATTGTGCTTATTTCTTTTGTTTCCTTTTCTCTGTTTTCTTCCTCTCTCAAATCTTTAACAGCAACCCATATCAAGATGCTAGAATTCAGGGAACGTTTAAAGCAAATTAATTTTCATTCAGCGGCAAACTTGATGGATGGAGGAAATTATAGAAGTTCACTGGCCAAATCCATATCGAAGGAAGAGGCCAAAGTAATTTTTGCCCTGAAACACAGGGAGGCTGAAAGGCAACGGCGAATTCGAATCAATGGTCAGTATGCCAACTTGTGCACCATCCTTCCCAACTTGATAAAAGTAAGTAATTCAACTCAATAAAAACATACAAATTATCTGTTAATTACTTTAGATACTTGCTGTTGTGATACATAGTTGCTGTATGCCTCAGAGGAACAAAGCAACAGTGCTTGCAAAGACGATTCAGCATCTAAAAGAACTGCATAAGACTGTATCGAAATTGAAAGAAATATATGGGATTTGCAGGTTGAGTAGTGTAATTCCTGATGGAACAGAAGTGTTGAGAATAGAGTACAGTAATGAGCAGGAGCAAATTAGGCTTGTGAAGGTGATGTTCAGCTGCGAAGATAAATGGAATCTAATGTCAGATGTTGCAAAAGCAGTGAGATCACTGAAAGGGAAGACAGTGAAGGCGGAGATGGGGATGATATGCGGGTGGGTTGAATGTGCCCTTTTGGTGGAAGGCATAAATGGCAATCAACAGTTAGAGATGCTGAAAACATCATTGGATGCTATTATAGAGCGTAGAATTCCAAATAACAGGCCACTTACTAGGTGATATATTATCATTTGAAGTCATCAGTCATTAGTGTTCTATGAGGATTTTTTCTTTAATAATCTCAAATCCATGTTTGATAGATAAGAGAAGTATATTTTACCCTTTTTCTTATTATAACCAGAGTCAAAGATGTTATCAAAATTCTATTTATTTAGGAATGGAGTGAAATTTAAATTACAGGGAAAGTCATATGCTAAAATTTCCAAATATGTTTGTCAACTAGAGGCTGAGTCACTCATTTAATCAACAACCTTTTGTCACTCAATTGAGAAATCTATGGATAAATATTGGCAGTCAAGTGCTATTCAATTGAAAAATTACTGGATGGAATTTTGAGAGAAGTTACTGTCTATAAATGATAGCATTTATATCAGTCAAAACATATATTCAAGTCTCTAAAGTTTAAATGTTTTTCAAATTAAATCTTTAAACATTTATTTGTCTTTAATTCCAATCCAAATTCTTTACGAGACAATTTTTTTAATATTTATATGTCTCGTTCTGCTCTGCTGGTTCTCTATCTCGAATTTATTCCGATATATATATATATATAATTCTAAAAATAATAAAATAAAAATATAATATTTATTTAAAACTAAAAAATATTTTTAATATTAAAATAAAGTAAAATTTTCTAATAAAATCAAATATCATATCGGAATCGGAATTTCCGGCTATATAGTGCGAAAATAGAGACCTGAAGCAGGATGAGATAAAATTTTTGGGGAACGGGATGGTGGAATCCACTCCAAACCTATCGGTCCCACTCCAAAGTTATCCCACATTGAGAAGCTTTCGAAAATATAAATTGTTTAGATGGGTATGCTGGCACAAGCTGCACGGACTTAGTCCGTTATAGATACAAATCCACGTATTTAAGGCCCAACCATTTGGAAAAAACTAACACCCTCAATTTCAACTTTTATACAACGTTACGCCCCTGAACTATAATTTATCAACATTAATTTAATGACAATGAGTGCATATTAGGTTTGTCATACTTTTATTTATTTTTGCTTTATTATGTCATATATCTGATATTTGGAAGTCCAAGGAAAGAGATAAGATTGAGAAGCAGGCAAGAAGACTGAATTTTTGATTAATTTACAGTAACTTAAGCATATACACAATTACAATAATAAATCATGACTGAAAATTAGTGACTCTAATATTCTTAAAATCAAGTAAAACTGAGGCCTCTGCCCCAATTTCAAGATTACAGTCCTGTGGGATTTTTGGTCTCAAATTCTTCGCCAATACTGCAAAAAGTAATCTTTTCACCACTCCGAATGGAACTCTTCCCGCCACAAGTTTCCACAGAATCAGCCCGAAACTATGCACATCCACCTTTTTCCCACACAATTTCTTCTTCAAAATCTTCTGTGCCATCAACCGATAAGTCCCTTCACACTCTGATGATTCCTCTTTACAACATAACCCAAAATCAGCAATCTTTATATTAAAATCTTCATCCATCAGGAGATTCTCAGGTTTCAAATCTCCTGAGAGTGAACATATTCCATGCCGCGAACAGCATCCAGGGCGATTGCCCCCACTTTCTTTAAAGAAAGAGACTGATAATCTTTCTCGGCCTTGTTTAGGTATGATTGAAAACAACCATTGGGTAAATACTCTGTCAAGTTTAAATAAGGCTGAGGCTGCTATCAACTTTATTACATTAAGATGGTGAATCCGAGATAAAACGCCTAAATCTCAATCGTATTGATTCCTTAATTAATCTTGCTGCTACGACACCGACTTCTTCGCTGTCAGGTGGCCAAAGAATTTTGACAGCGACAGCTTCGCTGTTATATACACCATGATAAATCTTACTGAAGCATCCACAAGCGAATCTCTGACCTAATAACAGCTTGGACATGTCCAGGTTGCTTTTCGTGTTCTTCATCTTCTTCAGGTTTTACTCTGCCTCTTCCATTGTGAAATATCTTCTTCAACAACATCATCTACTTGTTGGACACACATTTGTTGATTTGTGATCCCAAAATATTGCCCATTCTCTTATCAGATTGAGCAAAAATTGATGATCATACTGATATAAAACCCTAGCACAATACTACGTAGTACGTACTCCTAAAATTATATTAATTAAGATGGGAATTAGTTAAGTAAAAGAGTTAAACTATAGTGAAAAAAAAATAGGCCTACACAAGTGAAGAGTGTTGTGGCCAAAATTTGTGACTAATTATAGGAGAAAAAGAACCAAAAGTTTGACAAGAGACTAAAATATTAAGAGGGACCAAGACATGCAAACCGTGAATTTAATTTATCAAATAATTTCTTTAGTGCATATTCACATTGCTTTCTATGTGAAATGAATTATCAAATGATTTTTTAGTGCACATTGACATCGCTTACTATGTAAAATGTGAATTGACTTTACTGCTAAAAAACATCAATTTAGCAACAGATTTTATCGACAGACATAATCAAAATCAATTTTCTGATACAAATTAAAATTCAGATACCTGTATCTTGGCCTAATTCATCCTGCACAAACTCCCTCTTTATTTTCGGCCTAGTTCATCCAACATAAGTCTCATCTTAACTTCAATCAACCAAGAGAAAATGAAGAACGATAAAGAGATTATAATTCAATTCAACGTAAAGAAAAATGAAAGAATTTTATAAAAAGAGTAAGAGAGGTCACGGTTTCAAGTGTTAGAAATAAACTCACCTTCAAAAATTTCAACTCAAACCTGTAACTAAAACTTCTCTTTCCTCCTTTTGCCTCAATCTTTACATGCAAGACCATTTTCTCCTTTTTCTAGCCTTAAGCTTCACATGCATGACCAAATCTGTCTCTTTCTAGCCAAGGCCGAGATCTCCTTCACTCTCCTTTTCCCTGTTTAAGTTACGGCCACTCTTGATTTAATTGGAAGATGGCTTGGTTCTTCAAATTTACAATTCCTTAACTCTCATGATCATTTAGGTATGAAAGAAAAAGAAAAAAAGAAGAAGATAGCAAGAATTTGATTCGGTTACGAAGAAGAAAGGTGTACGCTGGAGACAAAGATGGAAGACAACATTTTTACATCGAAAAAATATATATTTTTTACCCATCTTTTAATTACTGACAAATAATATATATATATATATATATATATATATTCCACTTGGTGCACATGCAAGGCATCATTAGTTTTTAGTTAATTTTCGATTAACTTAATTAATCTTACTCAATGTTAATTGTATTCAAATTTTCAATTCACTCCTCAATCTCCTCTTTTCAATTTAAACCATACTCTATAGCTAATTTTAATTTCTTCAATTTTAAACTCTAAACTAATTAATTTTCTATAATTACTTACACCGGTATTCACATTATAATTTATTGTATGCAACAGTACCCTCAATTTTGCAATTTGCGCATTGGTCCGAAAAATTGCATTTTTGACAATTTAGTCTTGTTTTTTATTTTACCCGATTAATTAATGTTGAATATTCATATTCTCATTTCTCACTCTTATTAAGTCCGAATTTAGACTCCAATTGTATATTGGCGCTATTTCGACTATAAACATGTTCAGTTTTCAGTCAGTTCGATGCATCCGGTTTCAAAATACATATATCAGTTAGGGTCTAACTACTATAAATTGTTGTAATTGACTTGTTCCTTGTCCATTAAAAGGGATACTAATGAGAAAAATTCTCAAAAGAGATTATCTTGAGGAATGAAATAGGCAAATGAAAGTTGAACTACTAAAAATCATTGTGTATTTCTTGTGGTTGCTTCTTTGCTTTCTATTCTCTTTATTTCTACAAGTTAAGATCTGGTTCATCAACTTAAAAAAGTTGCGTGCTTCATAAAGCTGAGCTATAAACCTTGATAAATCAAAAGATAAGCAAAAATAATTTTTACTTGAAAGAAAAAAAAACTTATTATTCAATAATATTGCATCAAATATATTTTTGAGTGTTCATTACACATCTGACAAAAAATTTTTATTTTGAGATTTAAAGTTACAAGCAGAAGTCAATAGTAGAAAACTGTCAAATTCTACTAAATAAAAATGTGTATTATACCTAGTAGAAGTAAAAAAACAGCAAGAGAATTTTTTGAGAAAATTTTTTAAGGCTCAATTCACCTCCCCTTTTCAACGCTTTGAGATCTACAATGTTAAGCCCATATGTAATGGTGAATTATAAAATTCATTTTACCAACACCCAATTATGGGCTACATGGATGAACTCGGTCAAATTTGGCTTAGAAAAGACTTTTGTTTTGGTAGATTCTCATCCAATTATGAGGATGCTTGGGTACCAAATATTAGTGGACTACCAAAGAGTGGAGAGCCAAAGATGAAAAAAAATTTCATCTACATATCAAGGTATAAAGTTACTAATAATCCTTTCGTACAAAGCCGAGTTTAAAGAGAAGCATTGGTTTCATCAAAATGCCAAGAAGACGACGAAGAAAGTTGCATCACAGTTCATTAGATGTGCAGCTGATATTGGGTGTATTTGAAATTAATGATAGTTGTCTAAAAAGCATGTTTATAATTTTTTAATTTAACTAATTTTTTTTTAATTTTTTATAAATTGCTTTTCTTAAACTTAATTCTGAAAAAAAAAACATCTATTTACATGTTTTTCTCTGAAATTAATTTTCAAAACTCAAAAAATTTAAAAATAATTTTTTTTTTCTAAAAGTACTTTTATATGTCAAACGAACCCTATATGCTAATTTGATTTATTTAGAAGTATCAACTATAATACTGCTATGGTAAAAACAACTCAGCTAGAGGTATAATAATCGGCAAAGTCATTTTCGGTAGATACAATCTTGGAATTTTTGCAGAAGATTAGGTACAATCCTTCAATTTCCAATCGGTTTATCAATTAAAAAATTCAATTTGATCCACGAAAAATAGTTAGATTTTGGACCAAGCCATTAGGCTTTGACTCGTTTAGAACTTGCGCCTGGTTATTGAGCTTCAGCCATTTAACCTCAATGCAGCTTTAATTATTCGCTTTGAAAATAAAAATAAAAAAAATAATAAATAAATTATGTATATTAAAATACGTCTTCTTATCCTCCTTTTAATTCAAGTTTACAAGTATACCAAAAAAGTACGCAGAAAATTTATAAAAAAACTAATTTTAAAAAATATATATTTAATAAAAAATAGGTATCTACAATATGAACTAGACCAAAAATAGATATCTACTTCAATAATTTTTATCCCATTACAAAATAAAAATAATCAACTTGAAATCGGACAAAACGCAATTAATTAATTTAATATTGTGAGAAATTTGCAAGGCAGATAGATTAAGATTACTTGAAATAAATTCATACATCCAACCACCACAACCCCCACAATCTCTACCAAATGAGAGAGAGAGAGAAGGAAAAGGTTTGGCTTCTATTAACTGTAGCATTTTATAACAATAACATGATGCTAAGGGAAACAATGAAATGTTAGCACAACAAATTTTAGCTATGAAGCACCTAACTGTGTGATATAGATATTCTGGGACTATTGCCTACGCAAACCCAAGGCAAAAATTGCCACCAAAATGTGAACTTTCAATACAAAACAGAACTACTTCATATTTGATGTTAACATCAAACGGGATGAATAATTCATGTTAAGTGTAAACTACCAGGTAAGAAATAATAATGGCGCGTGTGATGGCAACAAAAGACTAACCCTGTCGATTCGCATAGCTGCATGTAATTTCTTCTCCTTGTATTAGTCTTTCCACTGCATCAAAAGGAAGTCCAATCATCTCTAGTGTCTTCTCCCACAATCTGTGTGATGTCTCAATGTTGTGTGCTTCTTCCGAAGGATTTGTAGGTCGGCAGTCTTGAGAGATGAATGCACATACCGGCCAGTCATCTGCCTTTAACAATTCACAGTATTCTGGCATCTGAGGATCCGTGGCTGCAAAAAGTGAACTCCTTGAACCTGCATTATTAGCTAACTCTGAGTATGAGAGACTTGAAAGAATTTGATGATCTATCATTGATACAAAAAGGGCATACATCCCTAAAGAATACAAACTAAAAAGTAAATCAAACTAATTAAACTGATTACAACTAATTAGGGATACTTAGAGATATTTACACCTAATTAGGAATATTACAATTAATTAGTATCTTACAATACTTCCTCTCAAGTTAGAGCATAGATATTGATCATACCCAACTTGTTACAAATGTCAAAGACTTAGCTCTAATAAGAGTTTTTGTAAAAACATCTCTAAGTTATTCTCCAGTTTTGAAGTACCTTGTAGAAATAAAATTCTGTTATATCTTTTTACGAACAAAATGACTCAGTCTCTATATGTTTAGTCCGCTCATGAAAGACTAGATTAGAAGCAATTTGGATTGCAATTTAATTATTGCACCTCAACATTGCTGATCTTAAAACCAACTTCCCTTAAGAGATGAGAAATCCATATTATCTCACAAGAGGATTGGGTCATTGCTCTACACTCTAATTTAACACTAGACCGAAACACAACATTCTACTTATTGTTCTTCTATAAAATCAAATAGTCTTTCACAAATATACAATAATCAGTAGTAGATTTTCGATTAATCTTAAAACCTGCCCAATTTGCATTAAAAAAACGCTCAATTTGAGTGTGACTATAGTTCTTATACAATAAACCTCATCCCAATGCCTTTTTCAAATAGCACAAAATTTGTTCTAGAACTATCCAATAATGAACTGTTGGAACAAACATAAACAGGCTTTGTAACATTGAATACATAAGCTATATCAGGTCGAGTAACTATAACATAATTAAATTTTCTAACCAACTTTATATACCTTTTTAGCACTTCAAATGAGTCTACATCCTTTGTGAGTTGAAGGTTAGGAGTCAATAGACTACAACATGGCTTAGCCCTCAGTTTTCCCATCTTAGTTATTAAATCTAGAACATACTTCCTCTAAGACAAAATAATGCCTTTTTTGCTTCTTAAAATCTCAATTTCTAGAAAATACTTTAACAATCCTAAATCTTTTGTACTAAATTGATTCTAAAGAAACTCCTTGAGCATCACTCCCACTAATCATAATATCATCTACATACACAACTAAGAGTATAATTTCAGAAGCATAATGTTTATAAAAGACTGCATGATCAAATGCCTCCACAACTTGACTAAACTTTCTAAACCAAGCACGAGAATTTTGTTTCAAATCATACAAAGATTTCTGAAGTCGATAAACCTTCATACACCTTTTCATAGAGACCACCATGCAAGAATGCATTTTTGATGTTGAGTTAATATAGGGGCCAATCACAAGCAATTGCCAGAGAGATGAACAAAGATTAATTTGGCAACAGAAAAAAAGCGTCAGAATAATCTACCCCATATGTCTGTGCATGGTCTTTGGCAACAAGGCAGGCTTTGAGCCGAGCAACAGAACCACTTGAATAGAATTTTATTGCAAATATCCATTTACATCCTACTGCTCTTTTGTCAGGTAGTAGAGCTACCAATTCCCAAGTTCCATTATTAACTAAAGCATCCATTGCGCCAACCAAGATATAATAGTCTCTTTTACAGTTTTAAGAATTCCTACAAAATCAAGTGAATCAACAAAAGAAAACGAGGAAGAAGACAAATGATCATAAGTAACAAAGGAAGAGATTGGAAGAATACATTGCCATTTACCTTTCCAGAGGGCAATAGGCAAATCAAAGTCACTCGATGGAGGATCCAAAGACAAAAAAGATATTGGTACAAGATTCGTCTCAAGAGGAGAGAACTCAGAAGGTTTTGGTAGTTTAGAGTAAACCTGAGTAACAGGTGGTTTAACTATTGGAGCAGAGCTAGGACCAGACCTCTAGCAGGTGACATAATAGAGTAACAAATCATCTTTTGAAGGACCTACAGGTGAAGAAGGAAAAGAAAAGAAAAGTATATGCTCATGAAAAGTGACATCTGCAGATATTAAATATTTGTCAAGACTAAGACAATAACATCAATACCTTTTTTGCAAATGAGAATAACCGAGAAAAACACACTTTAGTGATTTTGGATCCAATTTACTGATATGAGGACGGACATCCTGAACAAAACAATCCCGAACAAAACAATCCCGAACAAAACAAGTACTGCCAAATATGTGAGAGGTTCAATAGGGAACACATTTTGGAAAGAAAAGAGTGTATCATAAAATGTCTGATCATGAAGAATTGAATAAGGCATTCAATTGATAAAAAAAATACGCGATGGACACAACATCGGCCCAAAACTGTTTGGGAACATTATTTTGAAAGAGAAAAGTCATGGCCGTTTCAAGAAGGTGCATATTCTTTCATTCTGCAACTCCACTTTGTGGAGTGTCAACACAATATGATTGATGAAGTATACCATTACTGTTCTTGAAAATCTAAAAAAGGATGAGAAAAATATTCTTTAGCATTATCACTTTGCAATATTTAGACTGAAATATTAAACTGTGTTTTAACCTCAATACAAAAGGCAAGAAAATGCAAAAATATCTCATAACGACTTTTTATCATATAAAGCTAAGTCATATGAGAAAAGTCATCAATAAAAATAACAAAATATTTGAACCATGTTTTAGACATAACAAAATATTTACCCCAACATCATAATGCACTAACTCAAATTTGGTACTAGCCCTTTTTATTAACAAGAGAGACAGACGACATACAATGGTATTTAGCAAACCGACACACTTTACAAGGTAAAGACGACACATGCTCGAACTAGGGACAATTTTTTCAACAAAGGTGAGGAAGGATGACCCAATGAATAATGTGCTTCAACAGGAGACAAGATAGTGACTGTTTGTTCAAACCCAGATTTGAAAAGTAGAAGAATATTAGGATTACCTGTCATATGATCTGACACCTGAATCAATCACTCACTGGTTGGAAAAAAAACACGTATTTGGTTTACCTGACTCGACAATAAAAAATATAAACTGACATGGATGTTTGAGCGCTTCTTAGGACTAGATTAATTTGGCATACTCATCAGCATAAATAGTGAATGTTTGTTCAAACCCAGATTTGAGAATTGCATTTGTAACATTTGCATATTGTGATCTCAGATTTTTCTTCTAGAGCTTCCGACAAGCTCGTTTAGTATGCCCAGGATGACAATAATAGCAAACAACTTCTTTTGATTCCCGATTCCTAGTATCAGGGCAAATGTTCCCTCCTACTTTATTCATCCAAGAGATAGAACAATCAGTTTCATGAATACGACTAACAAGGACACTGGGTTGTATCAAAATGATCATATTGGTATCAGTATGAAACACTCTTGTAAAGGCTTCATGTAATGAATAAATTTCAGCATTAGCAAGAATTTGAAATTTTGTTCCTTCAAATGAGAATCTAAGACTAGCCAAAAAACTCATCTATCATTTGCTCACGTTGGGTTTGTTGGATTTTTACATCATAACTAAAAGACAATAAAACATTTATTTCTTCATAAATTCATTTAAAGTTCATAAAATAGGTCAGCAGTAATTGGCCATGTTGATGCAGGAGCATCCAAATCTGATTTAGTTTAGGAATCCTATTCAGCCTAGGATTATAGTTCAGATTCAGATTATTATTTAGTTCTCCTTAATACTTTAGGCTTTATGTTTTTGTGTAGGAATTTGCTTTTATTAGTTTTTTATTCTATTACATTTTTAGTTTAGGACTAGGATTTACTCAACTAGTATAAATAAGGGTAAAGTACACCAACAGTACTCTAACTTTCTCCTACGAAACAACTCAATACCTCAACTTCAATTTGTAATAGAAAACCCCTTTATCTTTGATTTTGAAACAAAAAACTCCCCGATTCAATTTTCATTAATTGAGTTAACAGTGAATTAATAGATTGTTGAAGTGTCATCTCCTTCTCAACAAAAAAAATTTACACGTGTATTCCACATAAGCAAAGTCAAAATGAAAAAATAAATAAATAAAAAAAATTACTACCACCAAAACACATTTTCTTTCACTTTCTCAACAACTAAACACATTACTCAGCTGATGGAAATTGAGTCGGAGTTTTGTATTACAAAATCAAAGATAAATGGGTTTTTTTTGTTACAAATTAACGTTGGAGTACTATGTTGTTACGTGGTAGAAAGTTGGAGTACCATCAATGTAATTTATCCTATAAATAGGGACATTGGCAAAGAGTTCTATTCATTGTGTTTTTTCTGATTTCTACTTCATTAATAAATTAGTGGTTGTAAACCCTAATTATTTTCTTTGTTCCAACCTAGAGTCATCTACTCTATTCTTCCGTTGCATCAACTTGGTATCAAAGCGAAAAAAATCAAATTCCTTCGGATTTTTCTTACTCTAACCAATGGTTCGTCAAGGTAGAAGACGAGGTAGAGGCAATCAACCCCAGCAAACTAAGTTGGTTGAATTGCAAAGGAGTGTAGGGGATTTGACCCAGGCTATAAAAGCCTTACGGCATCGAGAACGTGTGGAAGCCCCTATGGAGAACCTGAAAAGTGACCATGAAGAATTTGAGGTAAACCCTTTTCATGACGCTGGACTTGCTAACCAAGCAGCACGCGGTGGATTGGAACGGTCAATACACATTCTTGATTTAAATGGTCGAGGAATCAAGGTTGAAGTAGTTGATTTCCATGGTAAATTATATGCAGAGGATTATTTAGATTGGGAAGCAAATTTAGATAATTATTTTGAATGGAAACACACGGAAGAAAATCGAAAAGTGTTATTTGTGAAGCTTAAATTAAAGGGTATTGCACTTCAATGGTGGAAGAGAGTTGAAGAGCAGCATGCTCGGCAAGGTAAGCCTAAAATCAACACTTGGAAGAACATGAAGGCTAAGCTATGAAAGCAATTTCTGTCTGTTGATTATATGGACTTGTATGAGAAATTCCATTGTTTAAAGCAAAATAATATATTCGTTTAGTATGTTGCAAAGTTCAATAACCTATCCATTCGAGTAGGCTTATCCGAGAGCAACAAACAAATTACTTCTCGTTTCCTCTCAGGTTTAAACAACTCCATAAGAAATGAGATGAGAATGATTCATTTGTTTAATCTTGAAGATGCTCGGCAAGGTAAGCCTAAAATCAACACTTGGAAGAACATGAAGGCTAAGCTATGAAAGCAATTTCTGTCCGTTGATTATATGGACTTGTATGAGAAATTCCATTGTTTAAAGCAAAATAATATATTCGTTTAGTATGTTGCAAAGTTCAATAACCTATCCATTCGGGTAGGCTTATCTGAGAGCAACAAACAAATTACTTCTCGTTTCCTCTCAGGTTTAAACAACTCCATAAGAAATGAGATGAGAATGATTCATTTGTTTAATCTTGAAGATGCTCGGCAAGGTAAGCCTAAAATCAACACTTGGAAGAACATGAAGGCTAAGCTATGAAAGCAATTCTGTCTGTTGATTATATGGACTTGTATGAGAAATTCCATTGTTTAAAGCAAAATAATATATTCGTTTAGTATGTTGCAAAGTTCAATAACCTATCCATTCGGGTAGGCTTATCCGAGAGCAACAAACAAATTACTTCTCGTTTCCTCTCAGGTTTAAACAACTCCATAAGAAATGAGATGAGAATGATTCATTTGTTTAATCTTGAAGATGCTCGGCAAGGTAAGCCTAAAATCAACACTTGGAAGAACATGAAGGCTAAGCTATGAAAGCAATTTCTGTCTGTTGATTATATGGACTTGTATGAGAAATTCCATTGTTTAAAGAAAAATAATATATTCGTTTAGTATGTTGCAAAGTTCAATAACCTATCCATTCGGGTAGGCTTATCTGAGAGCAACAAACAAATTACTTCTCGTTTCCTCTCAGGTTTAAACAACTCCATAAGAAATGAGATGAGAATGATTCATTTGTTTAATCTTGAAGATGCTCGGCAAGGTAAGCCTAAAATCAACACTTGGAAGAACATGAAGGCTAAGCTATGAAAGCAATTCTGTCTGTTGATTATATGGACTTGTATGAGAAATTCCATTGTTTAAAGCAAAATAATATATTCGTTTAGTATGTTGCAAAGTTCAATAACCTATCCATTCGGGTAGGCTTATCCGAGAGCAACAAACAAATTACTTCTCGTTTCCTCTCAGGTTTAAACAACTCCATAAGAAATGAGATGAGAATGATTCATTTGTTTAATCTTGAAGATGCATGTCAATATGCTTTATCCACTGAAAAACGAGTTGCATGGAAATGTTTATATAGTAGCAATTGGAAAAACAATGCAGGCGTTGAACATGGTTATCAAGCAATGTAGCACAAAGGTATAGTGCCTTATGGCAGACAATAATTCTAGTTCATCATCAACTAAAGGAGGCAACAACTCCCTAGTTCAATGTTTTACTTGTGGAGAGAGGACACACTTCGATTGCTTGTCCACAACGGCGTGTGAACCTATCTAAATTTGAGGAAGAGTTGGAACCAATTTTTGATAATTATAAGGAAATAGAAGAAGTTGATCTTCAACTAGCACAAGGTGAGTCTTTGGTGATACGAAAAGTAATGACAACAAATGAGAAGTATGTGATCTTGTTATTGATGCAAGGTAGTCAAAGATGCAAGGCACACTCAAGGCAATAGTCTTTTATCGTTTGAGGCACAAGGTACCAAAAAAAGTGATCGTTTGATTGAAATAAGACACAAATTTCTAAAAAAATGTTATATATATATATATATATGAGAAAATGATAGCATAAAATCCTAAATATAACAGGTTTCAAGTTTCAACAAAAAACTAATAGGTTTGTATGATAAAATCTTAAATCTTATGGTAGGAAAAAAATAATAGTTTTCAACAAAAAAACTATCTTAAAACTTATCATTAATCATTCATAAGATCCTAAAACTCATCACTAGAATATCCATTCAAATCTTCATCACTTTCAGTTGCACCACCACTTTCATATCCTTCAATTTCATCCACACCTAAGTCCACTTCCATGTACATTCTTTTAGAATAAAAAAAGGAACGTTGTTGTTACTGGTAGAAGGAAAAGAGGCTGAGAGTCGTTTATGTCTTTTGTTTTAAATATAAAAAAAACCCTAAAATAGTCATAATATAACTTAAAATATAATCCTTAGAAGCTTAAAGTCTGACTTTTGACTATAATGCCTTCACTTTTTTTTTTTAAAAAAAAAAGTTTGTTGGGACAATCAAAACGTGAAACATCATATTAGGATTAGAAGACTTTCATTAGGCGCACAAGAAAAGAGGGATGAAAGGTGTAGGCCTGAGTAAAGGCGTCCCACTTGGCATGTCCAAAGGCACTGGGGGTTGTCATCGCCTTGCTTGTGTGCCTAGACAAGCACCCTTTGCACCTTTCACAACACTATATTGATGGAGGAAGCATGGTTAAATATCATATCAAAAGAGGCAGTGAACCAATTGAAGCTTCCTACAACAATACATCCTCGACCTTACAAAGTGGGATGGTTAAATAAAGGACATGAGATACCAGTTACTTCTCAATGTTTGGTGAAATTCACTATTGGAGATAATTCGGAGGATGAAGCCTTATGTGATGTTGTTCCTATGGATGTTGGTCATATTCTTGTTTGGAGACCTTGGCTGTTTGATCATGACATGGATCATAAGACAAGACCAAACACTTATTCTTTCTACAACCATGCATCCTCTCAAGGAAGAGTCAAAGCACATAGTAAATAGAAGTTCAACAACCAACAAATCTAACAAAATTATTGGATATTTGTGTGCTATTAAGATTGAAGCTCAGGTCCCAATTTCAAAGGCTGATGCAATTTAAGAAGTTTTAGATGTTAAAGAGGTTCGATCTAGATGGGGCAATTCCCATAGGCGAATCTTGGTGAAATGGCTAGACAAACCATCAAATGAAAGCACATGGATTTACTGAGGATGAACTGAAACGAGTCTACCCAGCCACCTATGAGGAATTTGTTAAGGCTTGCTCGTCGAAGCAGTCTTTTTTAGACCCGAGGAGATTGATGCAGGAGCATCCAAATCCTATTTAGTCTAGGAATCCTATTCAGCCTACGATTATAGTTCAAATTCAGGTTATAATTTAATTCTCCCTAATACTTTAGGCTTTATGTTTTCTTGTTTAGGAATTTGTTTTTATTAGTCTTTTATTCTATTACCTTTTTAGTTTCGGACTATGATTTACTCAACTAATATAAATAAGGACACTAGCAAAGAGTTTTATTCATTGTGTTTTTTTCTGATTTCTACTTCATTAATAAATTAGTGGTTGTAAACCCTAATTATTTGCTGTCCCAACCTTTGGTCATCTACTCTATTCTTCCGTTGCATCACATGTTACTCAACATGATAAAATCTCTTCCAGACATCATAAATACGAGAAAGATTTCCCTTGCCAAAATATAAAAAATCCAAGTACTCCATCAATTCTTTTATAGTTCCATAGTGACTGACTAAACTGATTATTTCAGCATCAATAGAATTTTTTATTTGCAAAAACAAACGTGAATCATTTCTATTCCATTCTAGACGAGTATTTTTAGAGAGTAGTTAGTAAGATGATCATCCAGATATATATACTCAACAAATAAAGTTTCACAGTCTTAGACCAATCATGAAAATTAGATCTGGACAACTTGTGATCTGTAATTTTGGATAACATCGGAACAACATCAATCACAACCATATTTTTCATATCCTCAACCATTATAATACATACAAACAACTTCTAGTGGCAATTGAAAAATAGTTTCAGCAAGAAACCCAATAGAAACATGCAAGAATAACAATTTGTGAGAGAGTGGAGAACTACTTCCATGATCAACACAGATCACAGTTGGGATGTCAAGGGAAAAGAGACGACTAGGAGAAAATTGACCGGAGACGAAATGGACAGCCCATGCACCTACATGCGCTGGCATGTGAAGACAGAACATAAACTTCAAGTGGTGTGTAAGATGCACTTGTCGGGAGTCAGATGACCGGACTTTCTAGACCAACCGATCGGAGGGTAGCACAGAAAATGGTCAAGGCAGTGAAACTCAATGTTCACTCAAAAAAGGTGACCCAAAACCTTCAACTTGTTTGCTCTTCTAAGGCAGATCGTCAACGAAATTAAAACAAGAAACTGGGGCTGGAAATTCTTAAAATCTACTCTGATACCATGTGAGTTACAGAGATTTAAGAGAATTTGATGATCTATCATTAATACATAAGGGTGATTTATATACAGCGCTAAAGAATACAAACTAGGAAGTAAATCACACTAATTAAGCTAATTACAACTAATAAGGGATACTCAGAGATATTTATACCTAATTAGGAATATCACAACTAATTAGTATCTTACAACAAACTCACAATAAGGTTTTGTCCAACTTCCCCTCTTCTATACATTTTTAAACCCCTTCCTTCAATGTGAAGTTTCTCAAGTAGCTTATTTCATTTCTTCCTTTTGATTAAGTCAAACAGTTTCCACCACCTAATCAATGATGCAGCATCATAGGTTCCACTTTTAGAGTTCATTATAGATTTTCTCTATGCTACTGTAGAATTTTGAAGTTGCTTACTATTCATTTATCCATGCATATATTCCCAGGAGGTTCGTTGTAGCATACTTTAAGAGAAATGTAATCACTTCAAGCTTCGAAATCTTGACCTCTAGGTGCTGATCGCAAAAAAATTTGTATAGTTTGCTAGTATCAATCATTATGAACATGTAGGGATTCTCTTCTTAGAAGTTAACTAACAACTTTTGACTAGTTTGCAATTGATGTTGGCTATTCACATTTACAAATCCATTTTACAATAGAAATGAATCAATTGTCCATGTACCATCCCAAACTATAGGCCAAACAACTAGATGCTTTACGAATAAACCTTTCCCTTTTAATAAAATTCAATACCATGGACATATCATCCATGACATGATGCCTCATATCCAATTTGGGGATTTAGCTTCTTTTTAATAGAATTTTCATACTTAGTTGTGATTCAAGTAAAATGTAAAAGGTTTTCCTCACACTACAAGGAGTTATCCCAAGAGCTCTACAAAAAATACTAATATCAAGAGTTTGATAGCATTTGCTCAAAAAGCAGAAAAAATTGGAGAGTAATAGACATTTAACATATAAACTTTAGGATTCATATTTGTAACTGCCAAAGTATATTAGTGATTTGTAAATGCTCTGGTCTCTTGCAATCAAGGCAAACTTGCATAAAGAGAGTTTTCTCTCTAAGGTGTATAAAGTATTGTGATTTGGGTTCACAAGCAACACTTGAAACATTATGATAGTTTTGTTGGCAATGGATTTTGCCGTTGACCCAGAGAAAAATGGCAAACAACTTTAAATATCATTTCTCTTATTGTTAATTTCATTATTTGTTGTTTTCCTGCTGCCTTCTACTCTTACAGGTATGCTTAGAGATAAGAGTATAAAATGCTTTGGGACACATTTAGATGTCTACCTATAGACGCTCTTGTGGTGGGAAAATATCTAATAATTTATTGAATTTCAGGTTTTAGATTAAACGAAGAAAAACTCCTTAAGGGCAGGATCAGGGATGAGTAGAAAAAAGAGAAAAGAATACAAAGGTAATAGATGAGGACTTGGAGTTTATTTAAGAGTCAGTCTCAAAAGAGGAGTGACGTAGGACAACTGTGAAGAAAATTATGATATAAAGATAAATTTGATTTTCATTTTTCATTTTTTTCTTTTTTCTTTTCTGAAATTGCTTTAACTTCAAAACAAAGAAACATAAAATATTTTAAGAATCATACTGAAAATTACAGTAGGAATGAAACCAGGGTAGAATTGCATTAAACACCGTTATTCTATGGAGCATAATAACGAAGCATTACAAGCAAGACATAAACCAGAAGTGGTTCTAAGCCTATACATACTTTACCTTGCTCTAATAGGTCTAGGCCTCCAAAATAAATACAATGTCCTGTTATATTTGTTAAATATATAAGACCTAATCATAAAGTAGTCCGAACCAATCAGCAAAGCCTCATGTATTTATTGGAGCAACGGATTTTGGATGGCAAGCATACTAAATGGCTCTACAAATTGATGGGGTATGACTTTGAGATACACTATAAGCTGGGCACTTTCAACTCGTAATGGATGCCTTATCTCGTCTGCCGGAAAACATTACACTTTCTCAACTTTCAACACCTGTGCTATTGGATTTCAAGTACTTACCTACACAAGTGGCTGCCCTTCGGCAGGATCTTGCTTCCTATCCCCATTTTCAAATAGAAGGCGGTCAATTGCGTTATAAAGGTCGACTAGCATTACCTTCAAATTCTCTTTACCTTCCATTGTTGTTGCATGAGTTTCATGGTAGTCTGATGGGGGGGCATGCAAGAATCCATCGTACTTATAACTACCTAGCTAGTGAGTTCTATTGGAAAGGACTTAAGAAACCCATCCAAGACTTTGTGACAGCCTATGGAGTGTGCCAAAGAAGTAAGCATGAAGCTATGGCCCTAGCCGGGTTACTACAACCTTTACCTCTTCCCAATAAAGTATGAGAGGACATTACCATGGACTTTGTTGAAGGATTACCTAAGTCCCATGGGTTTGACTCCATTATGGTGGTGGTGGATCATCTTTCAAAGTATGCCCACTTTGTTGCTCTCAAACACCCCCTTTACTGCTCCATCGTTGGCTCTTAATTTTGAAAGAGGTAGTTTGCCTTCATGGGGTACTACACAACATCATTTCAAACCGTGACAAGGTTTTCATGAGTTTATTATGGAAGCAGAGCACCGCTTATCACCCCTAAACAGATGGACAATCTGAAGTGGCCAATCATTGCTTGAAAATTTATCTTCGTTGCTTTGCTATGGACAAGCCGTCTAAGTGGTTTCCCTAGCTCACTTGGGCCGAATACCATTACAATACTGCCTCCCATTCCTCTATTGGGTTGTCACCCTTTCAAGCTCTCTATGGCAGCCTTCCACCTCCGGTTCAATATGAATGGGGTTCAGCAACTAATAATGAAGTTGACAGTTACCTTTTCTCAATAGAGATGCTATTCTCTCGAATCTTAAATCCCAAATGCAGCAGGCTCAACAGAAAATGCAACACTACACAAATCAAAAGCGTCGAGCAGTCACTTTTGATGAGGGAGACAAGGTCTATGTCAAACTCCAACCATATATACAGTCCACATTAGCTAGTCAAACGAATGAGAAGCTTCTATGGACCATTCCCCATTATGAAGAGAAATGCCCAGGTTGCTTATGCCCTTTCCCTTCCAGACACTACATGCATTCATAACTTTTTTCATGTGTCCCAATTGAAGAGAGCCACCAGTAACAATCCAGCTTCTCCTACTATTCCTGCCACACTCACAGCTGATATAGAACTTATAATGGAACCACTAGAAGTACACAGGGTAAGCCTTGCTATGGGAGCTACTAGAACAGAGGTTTTAATCCACTAAAAGGAATTGCCCTCATTTGAAGATTCTTAGGAACTTTCAGACACCATTGCAACTCAATTCCCTTCTTTCAACCTTGAGGGCAAGGTTGCTCTTTAGGCGGCGGATAATGTTAGGCCTCCCATCCAGATTACTTATTCTTGCATGAAGGGCAGAAAGGGAAAAGAAGTGTCAGATGGCACAAGTTAGCTATTCTGAGTTTTTTTCCGAGGAAATATAGGCTTTTAGGGGGGCAATTATTTCATTTTCTTTTTATTATTAATTTATCTTAATTATTTTCCTTTTTAATCCCTTCACTACATGACCAATTCCTTTCCCACAATCACTTTTTCCATTAATATATGATATGCAACATTTTAATGATTGCACTATAATTCTAATTACATTTCAATTTTCTATGCCAGCATTGCTGATACTTCTTCCAACATTATGCTTTTCTATTTACGGTAATTTGATCTTCAATGGTTTCTCGTTAAAACAGTTTTATAAAAGTCATGCTCTTTTTATCTTATACGCTTGCATGTATAAACAGTTTATCAATTAATTGAAAATCAACTTACCTCCTAAACTTATCAGCTAAGTCCAAATTAAACAAAATCAACTTTCTGGCCACATTAGTCTACAACTTTTATTTTAAAACCAATATAGCACTATTGTCTAAATTATCTGAGAACAAAAAATTGAATAACAGTTAGGAAACTCACCCTCTTGAGGACTAAAAATAAAATATGGTATTAGGTGATAAGCTGCTTGAACAACTTTTGGAAGATCCCTTGCCTGCATTCAAATAAAGATGAAACACAAGGTAAGACAATGATATAAACTTGCAAGTATTTATAGTTAAATAATCCAAAGTCAAAACCAGTCAAATCAACAAAAACATTTAACTTAACCCCCCATAACTTCATGACCAAGTCTTATAATGTGTACGTAGAAAAGGACTAAAAATCAATTTGCAAACTGAACTTAAGAAAATCCAATTTAGAGAAAAGTTAACTTTCAGACAATATTTCAAGCCCCAACTTTGATTTTGTATCCAATTTTTTGACCATTTAATGAAATTGGTCTCATTGTAAATGACTAATATAACTAAAAATTAACTCCTATTAAGTATTTGAAATATTTTTCACAAATTTTATGGTAAATTTAGTTTTTTTATTTTCAATATTATCATTGGTTTGCTATAAATCCGCCTGAACTGATCATAAAATCAAAGTAGGGTCCTAATATGGTCATCAACTTTATTTTTTTCCTAAATTAGACTTCGCTGACACATTCAAGGGACAAAGAGCATTTAGGGATTGTTTAGTTCAGTGGTTCAAGATAACTGATAGTGATTGTTGATAGCTGGTAGCTGAAAAATTCTAAGTGTGGGGTAAAAATTTGCTAGCAGATGTTTATACAGTCTAAATAAGAAATTAAATCAAATAAGCTACCAGCTAAAGAGAAAAAAACTCCAAAATGGAGCTGATGGAATCAGCTACTGATTGATATTAGAATCTGCTACCAACTGTTACCAAACAAGTTTGTGGCAATAATTGAGTGTGAAATAGCTCCCTCTGAATCAACTGTCCACTTAATCTAATTGAAAAGATGATTTACATAGTAAAAATAGTGCTGACACATCACGAAGATGAATTTTGACTTTATATGTTCCCAAACAACTACGAAGTTTAGTTAGTTTTATTTCTCATACTGTAGCCTTCTACATATCAGGTCAATGTCAAAATTTCCAGCTGCACAACTCACAAGAAGATATATGAACAGTTTACCTCTTCAAACAATGGATCAAAAAAAGGCACAAACAAAGAACTGAAGGACTTCTATGGTCCAAGGATGTACTAAAAAGACACAATATCAGCTACTTATCTCAACATGTTTTGAACTTTAGATACAGCTATTATAGAGGAAAAGGAAAATATTTCTAACTTGAAATATAAAAGATCACGAAACCAAAAATTCAATTAAAACCTATATAACTTTGCTGCTTTTTCATACATCCCAAAAGCATAAACCAGATATTGATATCCCAGAAGCATATCAATATCTTTGCTACTTACAACATTTGTATGAACAACTCCAGGTGATACACAAACTACACTAATGCCAACTTCAGTAGGAAGACGCCTGTGAAGAAAACTGCTAAACATGACCTGCAAACCATAGCCATCATTAAAATTTATTCAATAATGTTTAAAAATACTTAAGATCTGAGTTGATTTTACATCCCAGTATGGACTGTATGGTTCACCTTGGTATGGAATATGAATCTGCATTCAGGAATAAAACTTTAATGTGTCTTCTTATATACAAAGAATTCAAGTTTTCATTGTAGCTGTTGTTTGACTCACTTTAAGCTCATAGAAAATTATATATTTTTTAGGATGATTTTCAAAGTTATTGTGAGGCAATGTTTATTTATTACAAAAAATTAGAATAGGGAAATTGAAATTTGTTTCATGGACTGGACCTTTATGTAATTGTGCAAGCTTGCAAGTATACTTCGTTATCTGAAAGTTGATAGGAAGTCACAGCAAATACGGGGTCGGTCTGTGTATGAGAACAGCGAGTTAATATCAAGAATTTAATTGGCAAACAAACAATGAAAATGCCTTATTGTCAAAAAAGAGAAATGGAAGAAAAACTTTTAATGTTCTTGCGGGCGTGAGAGACCAGGTAAAGTAAGTTGGAGTGGTGGGGAGGAACAGGGAAAAGGGTGAATAAAGTCTAATAGACAATCCTCGACAATGCAAAAAAGTAATACTGAATTTACAGAAACTAAGTCAAAGCAATTTCATAAAATGCAAAAGGAATTATTGGAGAAAACTATCAAAGGCAATAATATATCAACTGCTAACTGCACCTGTGCCAACTTGCTGCTAGTGTATCCTATTAAGCTTGAATACTTTCGCTTCCCAGAAACAACATTCATGTCTTCTGTGTCAACAAAGCCAACATAATGCATCTGCACAAGAGAATATGTTAAAGCCACTCCTGGACATGTTAGGGCAAGCATGTGATAGTAACAGTATTAGAATTTAGATGTCATTCGAGGAAATATTCATGAACCAGTTACAGTATCTGATCAAGGAAACATCTTTCGAATAAAAATATGAGCAGATTGGCTTTTTTTTAAAAGGAGAGCAGCACATACAAAAAAATTTCCTCGAAGAAAAAGCCTAATTGCATTCAGATATAGAAATTGTAAAAATATACATATACATATATATATATATATATATAACTTGAACTGACCTGCAACCCTCACCAAACCCCAAACTTGCCAAGTAATAAATTATCAAATTAAAAAACAAAATCCACAATTATTTTCAAGAAAATGTATGAAAACCTCACAAAATTTTAATTTTTATATTAAAATCCCAGAATAATTTTAAAAAATACAAAAAATAATAATAATAAAATTCATCCAAAACATTCTTGTGCTATGGGGAATCCAAAACTGCCCTAAGAAGACAGCACCAAAAATTGCCCTAAAACTGCTCTCAACTTTCACCGCTATGAAGAGTTCACCTAGCTGTCCAATCCAGTGAATGAATTCTTTCTTTAATTAATATTTTAAGACTTACAACATTAATTGTTGAACAAAATAATAGCAAACTATAAATGGCACATTCGAAAAATTGCATTACCATGCACAGGTATCTACCAATCAGCAACTGATGGTTAATAATTCCCAAAGATGCTCATAAAATCTTTTGTTGAAGGGTAAAGCACAACAAAAAATACGTACAATATATTTTTATTGATCTTTGTACTTACAACTGAATTCACATTGATAATTCGGCTGGGAGAGCCTCTAATTAGGGATGGCAAAAGCAATATTGAAAGCAATGCTGGAGCAAGATGATTCACTTGCATATGTTCTTCATATCCATCCTTTGAAAACTTTTGGGGTTCTACATACATTAATTAAAGCCAAGCATCAATAAGGGTACACTAATTGTCTAAATGGATATGATAATCAAATTAAACTATAATGGCAGGTAAGACTCATAAATAGAAACACACAACAGTCCTCATAACAAGTAGTAGATAATAGGAACGACAATAACAGTAATAAACCAGTATTTATCCAATCAAGAAAGCATTCAAATAGAAGAAACCTAAACAACACTGGAAAAAGAAATAGCAATTATATTTCACATTAAATAAAAAGGTGAAACCTGATCCTTGAAAATCCTAGAATTCATTTTCTAACCAATACACCAAATTAAATGATTGACAACTGAAAAGGTAGCACATCTCATAACTTTTTGGCCTTCATTACCCCAATACTAGATTTTCCAAATTTAATGAGCAAACACAAAATATCAAGAGGCTTACTCCAAGGGTCAATAAATAGAATAATGCAAGACAAATGAAAATGGCACTGATTGTTGTATATAACATAAAACACACATCAAGAAACATTGACTAATTAGGAATCATTTGCATAAGTTTTTTAAGGCAACTTAATGAACAGAAGCTCCATGTATGAAGCATATCTTAGCCTCCAAAGTATGTCCCAAAAAATTAAAGTAATCTCCTCACAGAAAAAGCTTGTTCTTTACCAATGAAACCTTTTGGTCATGTTTAATATGTTCAATGGTACAAACAAGGTAATAAGAGTGAGGCAGCCACTGGAGGTACTGACTAGCATCAAGACATGATGAAGTGACATAGAAATTGTATAAGAAGTTCACGTGTTGGTAGGATTATGTGGTGAGGAAACCACTTAAAGATACAGTAATCAGTATTTTGGCTAGGAAACTTGAGCAAGTGATACTTCATTTTCTCATTTCCTCCATTCTCTCTTTTTATTTAGACACACAAACTTTGAGAAAGGAAGAAAACAAATCACATGAAGGAAATAGGCATAGTTACCCATCATAAAAGATAATTCCCACTTCAAAAGAGCAGATAATTAATATATATTCCAAAGGACACACAAATTTCACAGTAGGATAGTAACTACCTTTATTCTAAGTTACTTGGAGGCTACCTTAATTTCAAGATTATAATTGTATCAAAAGATAGATTGTACTTGACAATACATGTCATAGTTATCATTAGAAAAATTGCATGAACCTTATTATTGGTCGGTATATTGCATCTATTCATAAACTCACAGTTGAAAGGGTTTGATTGTCCATCTATTTGTCTCACAACAGATACTCCAACCCTCCATGACTGACTAAATTTTGCAAAAAGAGAGCAAATGGATTGAACTTGAAAGCACATTTATTTCAATTAAAAGACTTCAAAGTTGTCAAAAGTTACTAGTTCGCAATTTACATAACACACCTAAAGATTATAAACATATCTACAAACTGAACGTACAAAAACACCTTTAAATAAAAAGCATAGTCATGAGAGGGGAAACAATGCATGTAGCATTCAAGTAAATGATTAAAAAAGACTGACCTCCAATGGAAAATATTCCAGCATTATTAATAAAAACATGCAAAGGTCCAGAACGTGCATTCCATGTTTCAGCAAACCTTACAACTGATCCCAAGGAGAGAAGATCAAGTTCCATCACCTTAACAAGAACAAACCACACATATCAACCATCAAATTGCAAGGCATAAAAGCAGACCTTTTGTTTCTGGGCCCCATTATATAACAGTCAAATTCTCATTCAAACATTACATTTTATCCCAAGAATCAACTAGAATACAGTTATAGTTATATCATGCATTGGCAGTTCAAATTACCAGATTACCTCAACATTGAGTGGGAGGCCTACACCAGACCATTCATTCTGCCACTTATGGATTAGTTCATGAGCCTTATTTGTATTCCTTACAGCCATAACAACATGGGCTCCTGCCTCTGCTAATTGCCTATAAAATAGAAGGAAACGCTTCACTAATCCAAAAAATTAAAAAGAGATTGTACTTCAATCATGAAACATGTTAGTATAGTAAGATAACAATTTTCTTTATTTTAGGTTTCCCCAGTTAGAAGGCCGAGTAATGAATTCAATGCCTTCCGATTAAGTCAAAAACACAATTGAGCATATGTGCAATGCTAAAAATGTTATAGTTTGAATAGAAAAATCAATATGAAAATTAAAGAAATTTTATTTCTTCTAGCAGCAGTTGGGTTGTAGATGCAATTCCAGCTCTAGTTGTGATTAATGGGAACTTGGTATGGAAGAAAAAAAAAAGGCAATAGCTCCATTACTTCAAATTATGCACATCAAGTAGAAAAAATGAAAAAATAAAGCCATATAAAATTGAATTAAAAAAATGAGGAATAAGGATGATATAAAGCTGAACCTGGCAATTTCGGAGCCAATACCACTAGTGGAACCAGTGATAATGCAAGTGAGATGGTTAACAGTAGGCAACGGATGAGGGTTTTGTAAGTGACTAGCCATAATTCTCTGGAAAAGCATCTCATGAATCACATACGTCCATCCTCTTAACCATTCAATCCAACCTAATCCCTCCTTCCTTTTCAAAGTTGAGCTTGTTGTTGCCATTGATTGAGGAGTTCAGATCACAATCTTTCTTTTTCTGTTCACTGTACCTAAGCTGCTGGATACTGGGTGGCGAACAAAGTCACAAATGACAAAAATTAATATAATATTCTTAACGTTTAGGTTCAAAAATAATATTCTTCAGGTTTTTGTTCAAAAATAACACAGATTATTTTTCTCGAGAAAAGAAAAATATTCATATTCTGTTGTTGCTGTCCCATTTTTAAGAGTTGATATCATTCCACTAACCAGATAAAAAAGGAGAAAAATGCAACCGACCCTTTAATCCAACTTAAAATTCGAAAATCAAATTTCTCCTACAACTTGAGAACAACTAGAACAAGCTCTAATTCAGCTCTAATTCAACTCTAATTCTGAAAAACCTTGCCTTCAAAAGTTGATTTACTTAGTTAATAATTCAGAAACAAGTTAGTTAACTATTTTTACAAAATTGAGATGCTGTCTAAAAAAAATCCTCTGATTCTATTTGAGACCCTTAATTTTTCTAAGCAACTAAACTAACCAATTGGAAAGGTGAAAAACCCTAACGAAGTTGAGGATCGAATTGAGAAGATAACAAAAACAAGTCAAAATAAAGTCATAACTTTCCCAAGCCTTTCACGAAACATTTTCTAACTAGATTCTAAATAACCTAGGAAAACCAAAACAAAGCAATATCGACAAAAAGAAACTTATTCTAATCCATATGCATTATCCATGTTAAATTTGTTGGGATTCAATCCAGCACCCAAATCCAATTCAAATTGAAAGTACTAAAGTTGCTATCAATAGATGAGCAATACCTTTCAGGATTTCATTTTTCAATAGCTGGTAATCTAAAAAGCAAATGCTTGAATCGCAATATTGAAGAAGGGACTCAAGGAGAGAGGTTGGTGTTTAGGGGTGTGGATCTAGTGGTGACTGGTTTACAAATCTGGATTAAGATCGAGATCGGGATCGAAGTGAGAGAGGAGGAGAAGCAGAGGTCGAATGGAGATAGAAAGGGGAATGTCCAGGTCTGGCTAGTTGCAGCGTGAGGAAGAAAAGACGGAGAAGAGCGGCAACCTGTGGCTGGCGAGTGGCTAGGGGAGGACCTGATGGTGGCTGCCTAGCAGCGGCGTGAAGGTGGATGCTGAATGTCGCCGTGCGGCCTGAGACAAAACTCAGCCCGAAGCCCCTCAGGTATTTGGCTTTTTTATCGGAAAAAGGAGACCGCATGCCCATTTTCTTTTTCTTTTAAATCCCAAAATAACTTCGTTTTTTTATTTTTGGCCGAAATACCTTTTCTACTTTTTTTTTCCACTTTCACCTTTTGGATGAAATTAAAACAAACACAAATAAACCAAGAGAAACCTCGCCTTGAATGGAGGTTTTCTATGGGCAACTTTAGAATTAACAGAAGCAATGGATCGACGGAAAAAAAACGTAGCTGTGGAATTTTAACAGTGGAAGGGAGAGCAAAGAAGCAACAGGAAGCAGCAGTTGCAGTTATGCATCTCTTCATAATCTCTATCATTTTTTTTGAACAGCCATCTCTTCATTATCTTAACCCCCTAGTTCAAAACCAATTGTCCATTTATTATCATGTTAACTCAATTAAAGTTAATAAGGTTAATTAGCAAAAATATATTTGGATTCAAAAAATAGAGAATGCTTTATCCTCTTATAACGCTAAGTCGTTGGAAGAGAATGATAAGATTGAATGAAACATGAAGAAGATTAAGCATAGAGGCATGGATGATTCTTTTGTTTAAGGAGTGATCTAGTGGTGATGGAAGGTGTTGTAGAGGGGATGGATAATGGTGTTATCAGTTCTCTTCTATGGTCTCATTCAAGGATAAGTTGTTGAGTTCAAGTGTACCCGAGACTATTATGGATGAGGATTTCTCATCCTATGATGATGAAGAGTTGGAGAGTTGCCCTTTGATTAGAGTTTCAAAAGAAGAAAAGAAGAGACTTCATATGCCATGGAAAAAAGCTCTTATCATCAAGCTATTAGATAAGACTATTGGGTTTAATTTGATGTAAAGGAAACTGAGGGAATTATGGAAATCTGATTCACCATTTTCTCTTATTATTACGGAGAATGACTTCTTCCTAGTTCGTTGTAACTCTATGGATGACTTTGAATATGCTTTTTTTGGGGGTCTATGGATGATTTCTTATCATTATCTTACTGTTAGACAATGGGTTCCTTATTTTGATCCAATGAATACAAAGATTGACAGAATTTCAGTTTGGGTTAGAATTTCATGGTTTTTATTGGTAGGCCTATTGAGATTGATGATGCTATGAGTGATGTTTCTTGGGGATGTTTTTCTCATATTTATATAGAAGTTGATTTGAGTAAGCCTTTTGTAACACTTTTTAATATAATTAAAAATAATCTCAATTATACAAAAAAATATATATTATGATGCACATGAATTAAAATACACAAATTTAAAATTTTTATACACTATGACTATAATTATTTAAATAAAATAAAATATCATTAAAAACGTGATGAAAATAAAGTTAAATACATAAATTAAATGGACAATATTAATCCAAAATTTATACAAAACGAATAGTTACAAAACTACATGCTTTTGACATAAAAGCAAGTAAATCTATAACTACCCAACAAAATAGCCCAAAAATACAACAGTGTATCACCCACCTCGAATATATATCATTGGTTTTGATCATTGGATATCATCTCCTAAGCTCCAAACCTGAGCATGAAAAGTCTATACACTAAGCAGCTTATGCTTAGTGGTACATAACAACGTGCAAGACAAACAATAAAACATATATAATATGCATGATATACTCATCGAGCTACTACAACTTATCTCAAAACTCGCACATGTACTAGCTCATATACTACATTGTCTACCATCAAAATTATATATATATATATATATATATATATATATATATATATATATATATATATATATATATATGTGCACACTACGAATATGGTATGTCAAACCATCATTCAGTGTCATACAAGTACATACCCACATGATATAATTAATGAATTATCTTACTTTTGCCCAACTTACTCATAATTAGACTAAAATGGATACGAGTACTCTACAGCTCTTACTAGAGCCAAAAATCACCCACCGAGGAAGCTCTCACTGTTTACCTCTGGGCCTTCAAGTATCTCAACATAAATCAACCGAAGAAAAATGAGTACACGGAACAGCTATGAGGGAAGTCCACCTGGCTAGACCTCAAGTCTTCTAAACATCTTGTTAATCTTCAAAATATCTCAATCATTACTAATATATGTCATTCAATACCGATGTAATGCCTATAATTAGCGCTTATAAGTTATGCTATTGGTTAGTGGGAATTGGGGGTTAAGTGGAGTTTTGGGAAATCTGAAAGTGGCTGAAATCAGATATTTCACATTCGTGATAATGAGTGTCATGACCGTGAATATTGGATTTTAGTACACAACCGTGATAAAATTCTTCACAACCGTGAAAAAGTTGCTTCATGACTGTGAAGGAGAGGCTCATGCCAGAAGAGCCATGAGCATGAAGCCTGAGCAGAGAGAGCAAGTGAGGCAGTCATATTTTTATCTCTGTCATTCCCTTTAAATCCGCTTTCATACCCTTCAAACCGATCTAATACACCATATCTTCATCTCTTTCACCTTCAGAAACTCTCTTCCTCCATAGGTGAAGCTGGAAAGGCTAAGTTTTAAGGGACTTAAGTGAGAGAGGAGATTAAGAAATGAAGTTTATGAGCTTATGGATTAAGAGAAGATTTTTGTATTTCTGGATGTTGGTCATTTTCTAGAAACTAAGAAGACATTTCTTCATCTTGTTAGGACTTGAAGGGAGTGCTAGAAGTCTATCTCAAGGGAGAGGACAAGCTTAAAGGGATCAAGCTTTAGCCAATCTCATCCTAGGAGTAAGGTTTGAACATTACTTTTGTGTTTTATGTGTTCATTGCTTTAAAGGCATGTTTTAGATAATAAATAAGTAAATAAATGGTGAAATGTGGATTAATAAGCATGATCGGGAAATCTTATGAACATGGTTAAATTAACATATTTGAGGAATAATTATGATTATTATTGATGATTAGGGATGATATAGTCATGATAGTTAGCTTGAATACATGATGGAATGTTGATAGGGTAACTGACATTGGTCAACTGTAGTGAGTATTGCATATGGAATTGGCATGATTTGTGATGCTCTGTTTTCCTGGAAAAATTTCCAGATTCACGGTTGTGAAATGTGGGTTCACGAGCGTGAATTTCGTGAGATGCATTTTTGTTGCTGAAGCAGATACGTTCACGGGTAGCTTCATAGTTGGGTTTCACGCCTATGAAGGGGTGATCGCTGCTGTGAATGTGTGCGGATTCACGGGTTGAATCATGGCTTGTGTTACGGGGGGAACTACCCTTGAAGAGGTATTTCATGACTGTGAATGGTTATTTATGGGCATAAATCTGTTTATAATGAAAATTTTATATGTTTGGTTTTAAATCGAATTTGATTCGTTGAGAGGCAATATGCCTCGAATGCATGCTTATGGCATGACATGGAAATATATGATTGTGGGAATCATGAGATTTATATAAAATATGGTAATGGATAATATGAATATGCGTATGATAACATTGTAAGCCCAATACTCTAACTAGGGCTAGAGCTAGGATAGATGACATGCCATTGAGGGGAGAGTTCAGTATCGAGTGACCTATATTGGTCATATATATTTGAAGGCCAAGAAGTTAGCGGACTAGAGAGACTCAGTGGGTTATATATTTGAAGACATAGAGATTAGTGGACTAGAGTGACTCAGTGGGTTATATATTTGAAGATATAGAGATTAGCGGATTAAAGTACCTCGGTGGGTTATATATATTTGAAGGCCCAAAGGTTAGCGGACTAGAACACCTCAGTTGGTTATATATTTTACAACCCAGAGGTTAACAGACTAGAGCACCTCGGTGGGCTGAGTTACCCATATCTATTTTAGTCTAGTTATGAGTAGGCGGGCAAAGTTAAAATAAATAAATAAATTGTTGTGTGTGATAAATATGTGTATGACACTGAGAGATTGCTGGATATGTCATATAGTGATGTGCATCATATATATAATTCAGATGACATGTCATGTAGTATACGAGCTAGTGCATGTGCAGACTTTGAGGTAAGTTGTCATAGTAGCTCAGTGTACTTATCACGCATATTATTTATATGTTGTTGTATGTCTTGCACGTTGAAATGTACCACTAGGCACGAGTTGCTTAGCGTATGGAATTTCCATGTGCAAGTTTAGAGCTTAGAGGAGGACTGACAAAGGAGAATGCCTAGTGATTAGAGTTGAAGGTATTCATTCGAGGTGGGTGGTACACTGTTGTATCTTATTTTGTTGGTTGTCTTGCCATGGGTTGGGTAGTTATAACTCTACATGCTGTATTTCAAAGATATGTAGTTTTATAACTACTTATTTTGTAAAACTTTGGGCTTATGTATGCCCTTATGATTTGTATTAAATTTTATTTTATTGAGATCAGTTTCATGATTTTAAGAATTTTTTTTTATTTTGTTAAGTCATTATGGTCATGGTGTGTGAAAGTTTTAAAATTTATGACATTTTAACTCATATGCATCGTAGCATATGTTAGTATAATTGAGATTATTCTTAATTATATCGAGGGGTGTTACAACTGATCTCCTCCCTTAATGGCATGCTATCTATCCTAGATCTACTTGTAGTTAGATTATTGGGCTTACAATGTCACTATGCGTACCATGCATATATTCATATTATCCATTTTCTATATTTTTATATAATTACCATGATTTCTACAATCATTTTCACAACATATATTTCCATACCATGCTATAAGCATACAACCGAGGCCTAACACCTCACAATGAATCAATCTCGATTCATAAGCAAACATATAAGTTTTTCAACATAAGCACTACTTCACGATTAGTTCCCATTAACCAAGTTATGACTCAACCTGTGAATCAGCACACGTTCACGACCATGATCACCCCTTCAAGGGCGTGAACCCACCCGTGAAGTTGTCCATGAACAGGTATACTTTAGCAACAAAAATACATTTTCACTACCTTCACGCTCATGAACCCACCCTTCATGGTCATGAATCAGGAAATTTTTCCAGAAAATAGAGCATCACAACTTCATGTCATTCTCACATGCAATATTCTCTACAGTTGACCAATGTCAACCACCCTATCAACATTCAAGCATGTATTTTAACCATTTATCACAATCGTAAACTTTCTAATAATCAAATCTAACTAGGATAACTCATCAAACATCTCAATCTAACTGTAGTGCGCAACCCCCTCACCCGAACCGCACGTGCCCAAATGAAGGGAGCGCTAATGCCTGTCTTTTTTACTTCTTCAAATCGCTATTATTATTTTACCTTTATTTTCTCAGCACTCATGTATATATAGATATATATACAAAAACCAGAGTACAATTTATTTACATAAGATAGTAATTTTAAACATCAAATTAATTCTTAAACAAACTTTAAAAGTAAGTTTTACAAACTCTAAAACTCTTTAATATAAAAAGCCAAATACAAAAATTTCAAAGCTTGTAACCCACTTTCTCAAGGTCCGGCTGCTTTACTTGAGTAGGATCACCACTTGCTTTATCTAACGCCTTCAGCTACATTTCTATATCTGTGTAGAAAGAAAACTCCAGGCTAAACTCTAAGCTTAGTGGTGCATATAAATAAGACAATATACTATGTCATGCATCAGGCAAAAATCATGTATCATTTTTCATATTAATGTTCTTTTATGCAATTCTATTCCTTATGATCCTTTCTCATACAATTATGATTGCATGCATACAGGAAAAATATCATTTTCATTTCTAGCATTAATTATAAATATCTCTTTTATATCATCAATCATGTAATTATATATGTATACCACTTTCCATTGTTTATATATATATATATATATATATATATTAGCCCACAACACCTACGAACTCTAGACTAGGATAACGGAGTTGCCATCCAGGCACTTAGGAGTGCCACACGACAATATGATGTGTGCATATAAGTGCCATTACCGGCATAGTATTCATAATCCTTGCCATTACCGGCGTAGTATTCATAATCTGTGCCATTACCGGCATAGTATTCATAATCTGTGTCATTACCCGCGTAGTATTCATAATCCGTGCCATTACCGGCGTAGAAAATCATTCTATTAATGGTTTTCATCATACTCCCCCCTGCTTGGCATGCCAAACTATCCTTAGTATAGTTCTAGGTAGTTGCTCTAGGGCTTATTCAATATCATATAATTCATATATCTTTATTTACTTCCAATCACAACCATATCAATACTCATGTTTATTATCCGCATTGGATCACGTATTTCTTCCGTATCATTTTTTTTCATATATCATTCGTGTCAATTCACATATTTCATCTGTATCATATTTCATATATCATTCGTGTCAACTCATATATTTTATCCGTATCAACATTCGTTTATATATATATATATATATGGATAGACAATAACTTTCATTTATTTACCTGAATTTCTCATTTAATAACCACATTCATAATTACAGATACAGAGCATTCACGACCGTGATTACTAATTTCACGCCCGTGAATTAGTTCACGCCCGTAATCCCAAGCCATGAACGCTACTGGAATGAATTTTCCAAAAGCATTCACAATCATGATTACTCATTCACGCCCGTGAATAAGTTCACTTTCGTGATTCCAACCCGTGAACGCTTCTGGAATGAATAGTACCATTTCCACACAGAAGTCACAACCTGGTACAATCAGTCACAACTGTGAACCCTCAAGTTCACGCCCGTGACTCAATAATCACACTTGTGACTTTCAGCAGGAAATCTGCATATTCACTTTTCATTCATTCTAACATCATCCAAATCATACCAAATTCTATTTCATACATTTCTAAGGTTCTTTACTCAACTTTTTACTTTCTAATACATGTAAATGGCTTGATCATACAAGATTTTCTAGCATGCATCATTAATTCAATGTCACACAAGGATGTCATTCATACATGTCTAAACCTATGGTTTCATGCCATAATCATCATCATTCTTGAAATGCATTTATCTAAAATCATGTTCAGCATGCATTATTTCAAACAAGAATAGGTTATTGCCTTAAGTTATGCACAAACCTTAATCTTTCTCCTTCACTTTTCTAGGTAGCTTTTTCTTTTCCTTTGCTCCTTAGAGCTTGTTCCTTGTCACTTGGAACTCCTACAACATCATAAATCATTATTATCATCTGATTTCTTTAAGACCCTAACTCTCTTTTTCTCTCTTAAACCCTAGTTTCTCTCTCTCTTTCCATATGAGTCTTGGATGAGCTCAAAATTCAAACTTCCTTTAAGAAAAGATGAAGAAGAAGAAGAAATGCTTCTTACCTTACACTTTTCTTCACTTGATCACAACTTTGGACATTTTGTCTCGACCAAACTTGATTTTTCTTCCTCTTTATTGTTCTTTCCAGCTTCCTTAAGAGTTATGGGCCATGAAGATCACCTTGTCTTGCTCTTTCCTTTCTCTTCCCTTCCTTTCTCTCTCTAGAATTCAAGATTGGCTATGGAGGAGTTGGGGCTGGCGTGACTGGTATAAAAGAGAGAAAAGAAGACAGAAAATGAAGAGAAAAAGAAGAAGAAAAGAAGGCATTAAATAGGGTACCTAAAAAGTCTTCATAAGGGACCCACCATTTGACCATCTTCTCCCAATTTTATACTTAATCAATATTAATCCTCTTTCTTTAATATCATGGCCGGCCAACCCAATTTTAAGTGTCCAAATTTCCTAGGTTAATTAGCAATTAATCTCATTAATCCTCCAATTTTTGGTAAATTGCAATTTGACCCCAAAACTTATCAAATTTTACAATTTAGTCCTCTACCGTAAATCAACTTCTTTAAACTTTACAATCACTTAATTAGGCATTTATCATTTAATTTAGCCATTACTTGATCAATTTTTGTAAAAATCTGAATTTAGACTCCGATCGGTCAAACACGTCAACTTCTCGACACGTGCGACTCGGGGCCTAAATTAGCGGATATTACATTCTCTCCCCCTTAAAATAATTTTGTCGTCGAAATTTACCTGTTCCTTCGGGGTTAAATAAATGGGGATACTGCTTCTTTATCACTTCTTCAGTTTCCCACGTGGCTTCTTCAACTGTATGATTCCGCCACCAAACTTTAACTAGAGGAACTCTCTTATTTCGGAGAACTTTCTCTTCATATGCTATTATAGCCACTGGTTCTTCCTCATAAGACATGTCTATCTGTACCTCTATTTCCTCAATCGGTATAATGTGGGTCGGGTCTGAATGGTATTTTCTTAACATTGAAACGTGGAACACATTATGAATTCGGTCTAGCTTCGGAGGAAGAGCTAATCGGTAAGCCACTGGTCTTATTCTTTCCAGAATTTCATAAGGACCAATAAATCTTGGGCTTAACTTTCCCTTTTTACCGAACCTCAATATCTTTTTCCACGGTGAAACTTTAAGAAATACTTTGTCACCTACAACATATTCTCTATCTCGCCTCTTTAAATCGACATATGATTTCTGTCGATCTTGTGCTATCTTTAGCCTTTCCTTAATCACTTTAACTTTCTCCGCGGTCTATTGAATTATCTCTGGCCCAATCAACTTTTTCTCATTCAACTTGGTCCAACATACTGGTGTCCTACATTTTCTTCCATATAAAGCCTCATAAGGAGCCATGCCTATACTCGTTTGATGACTGTTGTTATAGGCAAACTCCATAAGAGGTAGATATCGATCCCAACTTCCCTCAAATTCAAGCACACAACACCTCATCATATCCTCTAGCAACTGTATAACTCGCTCTGATTGTCCATCCGTTTGCGGATGAAATGCCATGCTAAAATTTAGTCGAATTCCCAAAGCCTGCTGTAAACTTCTCCAGAACTGCGATGTAAACCTGGGATCCCTGTCAGAGATAATAGATACAGGTACTCCATGAAGTCTCACTATCTCATTCACATAAATCTCAGTCAGCTTGTTCAAAGTATAGTCCATTCGCACTGGTAGGAAATGTGCTGACTTCGTCAATCGATCCATTATCACCCACACTACATCATGCTTTCTCTGAGTTATCGGTAAACCGAAACAAAATCCATCGTGATCCTCTCCCACTTCCATTTTGGTATGGGAATCAGTTGTAGTAATCCTATGGGTAATTGATGCTCAGCTTTCACTTGTTGACAGATTAGACATTTAGCAACATATTCAGTGATATCCTTCTTCATCCCCGACCACCAGTATTGTGCTTTCAAATCTTGGTACAACTTGTTCCCACCTGGGTGCATAGTATAAACCATTTCATGAGCTTCTTTTAAAATCTCTGACCTCAACTCTTTCATACTTGGTACACAAATCCGGTTCTTGAAATACATAGTACCATCTTCTGTTAAAGAAAATTCTGATTTTTCTCCATTTTTCAAGGCTTCGACCTTCTTTACTAGCTTCTCATCTTGTTTTTGGACATCTTTAATTCTCTGCATTAATGTGGATTCCACTCGCATCTCGGCTAAAATCTTCCTGCTTAGTGCATCCGCAACCACGTTAGCTTTTCCTGGATGATAGTCTATCACATAATTATAGTCTTTAATCAATTCCAACCATCTTCGTTGCCTCAGGTTCAACTCTTTCTGTGAAGGAAGATACTTAAGACTCTTGTGGTTCGTATAAATGTAGCATCTTTCTCCATACAGATAATGTCTCCAAATCTTAAGAGCAAAAACTATCACTGCAAGCTCTAAATCATGCGTCAGATAGTTAAGTTCGTGAGACTTAAGCTGTCTAGAGGCATATGCAATCACTCTTTCTTCTTGCATAGGAACACATCCTAGCCCATTGTGACTTGCATCACTGTACACAACATAGTCTTTTCCTGGAGTAGGCTGAGTCAAAACTGGTGTTTTAGTCAACATTGCCTTCAATCGATCAAAACTTGCTTGACACTTATCTGTCCATTCAAAATGGACTTCATCAAATGATTCGCTATAGATGAAAATCCTTTCACAAATCTCTTATAGTATCTAGCTAATCCTAAAAAACTTCTCACTTCTGTCACATTTCGAGGTGGTTTCCAATTAAGAATAGCCTCAATTTTACTAGGATCAACTCGAATACCTTCCGCTGAAATTACATGACCTAAGAAACTAACTGCTTCCAACCAAAACTTACACTTAGATAGCTTTGCATACAATTGTTTCTCCCTCAAAGTTTGCAATACTTTTCTAAGATGTTGGTCATGCTCTACTCGATCTCTAGAATAGACAAGAATGTCATTAATGAATACAACTACAAATTGATCAATATATGGCCTGAACACTTGGTTCATCAGGTCCATAAAAACTGCCAGCGCATTCATCAATCCAAATGGCATCACCAAAAACTCATAATGACCATAACGAGTCCTGAATGCCGTCTTAGATACATCTGACTCTTTGATCTTCAGTTGATGATACCCCTATCGCAGATCTATCTTTGAAAATACACTTGCACCTTTCAACTGATCAAATAAATCATCAATCCTAGGCAGTGGGTATTTATCCTTAACAGTAACCCTATTAAGCTGCCTGTAGTCAATGCAAAGACGTAAAGTACCATCTTTCTTCTTCACAAATAGTACTGGAGCACCCCATGGTCATACACTAGGTCATATGAATCCTTTATCTAACATTTCTTGTAATTGTATCTTCAGCTCTTTCAATTCTATGGGTGCCATCCTATATGGTGTAATAGATATAGGAGCGGTGCCAGGTACTAATTCGATAGCAAACTCTATCTCTCGGTCAAATGGTAGTCCTGGTAACTCCTCAGGGAATACATCAGAAAATTCACTAACAGTTGGGATGTCAGCCAACTTTGGACTTTTCTTTTGGGTATCAATCACATACGCTAGGTAAATCTCACATCCCTTATTGATGAGTTTTCGAGCTTTCAATGCTAATATCACATTATCTGGATATCCTCTATCCTCGCCCATCACTATTATCTCTTTTTGTTCTGAAACTTTAATTCTCATCTGCCTCTTTCCACAATCTATTATCACCCCATGGCGAGCTAGCCAATCCATTCCCAAGATCACATTGAACTCGCAGAATGGTAGCTCTATTAGATCTACTGGAAATTGCCTGCCTTGAATTTCGACTGGGTAACCCCTAAACACTTTACTAACCCACACACTGTGTCCTAACGGATTAGTCACACGAATCTCATATTCTAGAGTCTCTGGTTTTAGACCCTCTCGACCCGATGGTGGTGTGCATATGTATGAGTGTATTGAGCCAGGGTCTATCAATGCATTTATACAAGAGCCAAAGAGAAGGAATTTACCCGCTATGACGTCAGGTGCATCCTACTCCTCTCAGCCTCGATGGCATAAGCTCTTGCTGGAGCAGCTCTACTGCCTTCAGGTCTCTTTACTGTGACCGATCTGAACTGGCTTGGCCCTGCACAACCTCTTCTTCCTTGCCTTTGGCCTCGTCCTCTGCCTTATCGCATAGTTTGTATTGGTATTGACTCAACAGTCCCTAGACCTTTGCCAAACTGTAGCAATGGACAATCTCTTTTTTGATGGTTCTTGGAGCCGCATCTCATGCACGCTCCTGTCATCCACCAACACTGCTGACCACAATGCTGACACACCGGTAGAGGTGTAGACCTATGGGATGCCTGTGTCAATGCACTGGCTGCCGATGAAATAGATCTTACGGGTTGTCCCCGTCTATAAGAATGAAGTCTGCTGGAACTCCCAGCCTGGAATCGGCCACCAAAAGATCTGGCTCTCTTGCCACTAGATTGTCCCCCACTTGGCTGTGGTGCTGGTCTACTAACCCCACTAACCTGTACTGGCTGTTGTGTCGCCAAGACTCTTTCAACCGTTCTAGCAGATGCTAGTAAACTGGGAAAGCTCATCAGATGTAGGGTTGAAACTTGTAACTTGATCGTATCTCTCAACCCATCTTCAAATCGTCGACATTTATCAGCCTCTGTAGACACAATACCACTAGCATATTTGCAAAGATGAGTGAATTCTCTCTCATATTCTGTTACAGACATATTTCTCTATTTTAGCATCAGAAACTCTCTCTTTTTGTCATCTGTGTAAATATGAGGAATATACTGCTCCTTAAACTTCTTTAGAAAGAATTCCCATGTCATAGGGTTAGGAGCCTCTGTGCTCTGTGATTCAGATCGCCACCAATCATATGCATGCTCCTGCAGCAGAGATACTGCATATTCATATTTCTGCTCATCTATGCAGTGCAATTGATCAAGTATTTGCTTTACTCGTTCCAACCAAAATTCAGCCACTGAGGGGTCATCTTCTTGTTTACCATAGAAATCAGATGCCCCTAATTTCCTCAGTCTCTCAAACTGTAATCCAAATGGATCTGATCGTGATGCTATCTGTAACAAATCTATCATATTTCTCATGAGCTCAGACTGACCCATATTAATAGCTGAATGCTCACGAAGTGAGCTGGCACTAGATTTCGGTGCGGCAGATTGACAACGACTTGGTTGCGATGAAGCTCTTGCCTCTGAGGGCTCATTACTCTCAGCTTCTTATACAACTATTCGTCTTGATCCTAAAGCCATATCCTACCTATAACATAAAGGCAACGACCCTAATCAATAAAGCAGCAACTCCAAAAAAGCAATTGTGGGTACATTTCAAGAAATAAACATTTTCAAAATTCATTTTAAAAAACCCAAAACCGCCCAACCAGGCTTTAATATCAAAATCCAGAAACACCAACTTGGTGCTCTGATACCAAAATTGTAGCGCAACCCCCTCACCCGAACTGCACGTGCCCACATGAAGGGAACGCTAATGTCTGTCTTCTTTACTTCTTCAAATCACTATTATTATTTTACCTTTATTTTCTCAGCACTCATGTATATATAGATATATATACAAAAACCAGAGTACAATTTATTTACATAAGATAGTAATTTTAAACATCAAATTAATTCTTAAACAAACTTTAAAAGTAAGTTTTACAAACTCTAAAACTCTTTAATATAAAAAGCCAAATACAAAAATTTCAAAGCTTGTAACCCACTTTCTCAAGGTTCGGCTGCTTTACTTGAGTAGGATCACCACTTGCTTTATCTAACGCCTTCAGCTACCTTTCTATATCTGCGTGGAAAGAAAACTCCACACTAAGCTCTAAGCTTAGTGGTGCATATAAATAAGGCAATATACTATGTGATGCATCAGGCAAAAATCATGTATCATTTTTCCTATTAATGGTCTTTCATGCAATTCTATTCCTTATGATCCTTTCTCATACAATTATGACTGCATGCATACAGGACAAATATCATTTTCATTTCTAGCATTAATTATAAATATCTCTTTTATATCATCAATCATGTAATTATATATGTATACCACTTTCCATTGTTTCTCTCTCTCTCTCTCTCTCTCTCTATATATATATATATATATATATATATATGTTTATTTATTAGCCCACAACACCTATGAACTCCAGACTAGGATAACGGAGTTTCCATCCAGGCACTTAGAAGTGCCACACGGCAATATGATATGCGCATATAAGTGTCATTACCGGCGTAGAAAATCATGCCATTACCGGCGTAGTATTCATAATCTGTGCCATTACCGGCGTAGTATTCATAATCCGTGCCATTACCGGTGTAGAAAATCATTCCATTAATAGTTTTCATCATACTCCCCCCTGCTTGGCATGCCAAACTATCATTAGTATAGTTCTAGGTAGTTGCTCTAAGGCTTATTCAATATCACGCCCGTGAATTAGTTCACGCCCGTAATCCCAAGCCGTGAACATTACAGGAATGAATCGCCCAAAAGCATTCACGGTCGTGATTACTCATTCACGCCTGTGAATAAGTTCACTTTCGTGATTCCAACCCGTTAACGCTTCTGAAATGAATAGTATCATTTCCACACAGAAGTCACAACCATGATACAATCAGTCACAACCGTGAACCCTTAAGTTCACGCCCGTGACTCAATAATCACGCCCGTGACTTTCAGCAGGAAATCTGCATATTCACTTTTCATTCATTCTAACATTATCCAAATCATACCAAATTCTATTTCATACATTTCTAAGGTTCTTTACTCAACTTATTACTTTCTAATACATGTAAATGGCTTGATCATACAAGATTTTCTAGCATGCATCATTAATTCAATGTCACACAAGGATCTCATTCATACATGTCTAAACCTATAGTTTCATTCCATAATCATCATCATTCTTGAAATGCATTTATCTAAAATCATGTTCAACATGCATTATTTTAAACAAGAATAGGCTATTGCCTTAAGTTATGCACAAACCTTAATCTTTCTCCTTCACTATTCTAGGTAGTTTTTTCTTTTCCTTTGCTCCTTAGAGTTGTTCCTTGTCACTTAGAACTCCTACAACATCATAAATCATTATTATCATCTGATTTCCTTAAGACCCTAACTCTCTTTTTCTCTCTCAAACCCTAGTTTCTCTCTTTCCACATGAGTCTTGGATGAGCTCAAAATTTGAACTTCCTTTAAGAAAAGATGAAAAAGAAGAAAAAATGCTTATTACCTTACACTTTTCTTCACTTGATCACAAATTTGGAGATTTTGTCTCTCTACCAAACTTGATTTTTCTTCCTATTTCTTGTTCTTTCCAGCTTCCTTAAGAGTTATGGGCTATGAAGATCGCCTTGTCTTGCTCTTTCATTTCTCTCTCTAGAATTCAAGATTGGCTATGGAGGAGTTGGGGCTGGCATGACTGGTATAAAAGAGAGAAAAGAAGACAAAAAATGAAGAGAAGAGGAAGAAGAAAAGAAGGCATTAAATATGGTACCCAAAAAGTCTTCATAAGGGACCCATCATTTGACCATCTTCTCCCAATTTTATACTTATTCAATATTAATCCTCTTTCTTTAATATCATGGCCGGCCAACCCAATTTTAAGTGTCCAAATTTCCTAGGTTAATTAGCAATTAATCTCATTAATCCTCCAATTTTTGGTAAATTGCAATTTGACCCCAAAACTTATCAAATTTTGCAATTTAGTCCTTTACCGTAAATCAACTTCTTTAAACTTTAAAATCACTTAATTAGGCATTTATCATTTAATTTATCCATTACTTGATCAATTTTTGTAAAAATCTGAATTTAGACTCCGATCGGTCAAACGCGTCAACTTCTCGACACGTGCGACTCAAGGCCTAAATTAGCGGATATTACACTAACCATGTTTATAGAAATTTCTCTCATCCATATCAACCCTACATTTCTTCATTAGACAACTCACTGATCATGTAAATCATGTATTTAAAGTAGATAACATAGAAACATAAATTAATTGCCTTAAGTGTTGTTATGTATAACCTTATACCTAGGATGGAGATTAGCTAAAGCTTGAACTCTTCAAGCTTGTCCTCTCCTTTAAGATGGACTTCCAGCATTTCTCCCAAATCCTAATAAGATGAAAAATGTCCTTTTAGCCTTTGGAACTTGAACCAAAATCCAAAAATGTGAAAATCAAGCTTTTCTCTCAAACTCACAAACTCCCTCTCTCACTTTACTCTCAAAAACCTTGATCTTCAAAGCTTCCACAAAACGGAGTTTGGAGGAAAAAGAAGATGTAAATAACGTGTTTGGTTGGTTAATAGGGAGTGGGGAGCGGATTTAAAGGAATGACAGGGAGGAAAATGTGACTGTCTCACTTACTCTGCCTACCTAGGCTTTATGACCATGACTCGTCTTTCATGGGCGTGAGCCTTTCCTTCACGATCGTGAAGAAACTCTTCATAATTGCGAAGAACCTTATCACAGCTGTTAACTAAAACCCAATATTTACAGTCATGATATCCATTGCCACGGGCGTGAAACAACAGATTTTAGCAACCCTCAACTTCCAAAACTTCACTTAATCCCTAAATGTCTCATTAACTAAGAACATAACTTACAGGCCCTAATTATGAGCATTACACCTTTGGTGTCTAAATTGAAATTGCAGAAACATGTGAGAAGGGTGGAGTATAAATGTATTCATTTGGCATGCTTCTTGTGTTGTAAATATGGTAATAAGTCAAAAGAGTGTTCTATTTTGAAGAATATGGAAATAGAGGTTATGCATGAGGCTGTGGTACTTGGTAACAGAGGTGAGGCAATGAAGGAGCGGGAAGGGAATGATAGTTTTGGCCCTTAGATGTTGGTCTAGAAAAATTCACGAGGGGGTGATGTGTGAAATTATCTTAATTCAATTAGATTTGGGGATCTAAGACATCGTGAGAATAATGGAGAGAATCTTATAGGGAAAGGTAAATTTGATTTACTTGAAGAGCCTACTGAGGTTGTTATGGGTAACGGTTTGGCGGGTGATGTGTTTTAGAAAGAGGATCCATTTCTAAAGAATTTTGGTTTTTCTAAACATGACGAGCATGTGGGCTTATTAAGGAGTAAAAGAAGAAGGCCTAATGTTCAGGCCCATAATTAACTTCTCAAAGACCAAAATATGGATCCAAAATTGAGGGCCAATGTGGATACTTCTCTTATTCATGTCTTACTAAAGCCCAAACATAAGAAAAGAAAATAGCCTAATTGTGTTGCTACCTCTTTGGAGCATATGGTGGTAAAAGGGGGAAATAAGGGTTCCTCATTGTGCAAGATAATGATCAGTGGTGAGGGCTCAATGAGACTCAATCACTTGTTTTGGGAAGGTAAAGGCTCCTTAGGTACTAGTTACATTAAGGATCCTGCAAATCCACATTCAAACAGTCCTCATTATGTTGTTGAGAATGATTTTTTAGTGGGTGACTTGGATTTGGATGGGTATGCAGATGGAGACGATGAGCAGATGGAAACTAATATTCATAAGAAAGGTAAGGAAGAGTGTGTATCTCTGGATTGTGCTTGATTTTGTGGTCATGTTAGTTTTCTTTTGTTATGTTCTTTTCTTCTAATGTTGGAGAGGAAGCTCCCCCTTTAAGAGAAAAAATAACTTAAAGGAGGCTTGAGATGCATTTTTGAAGCTCTCTTTTAATTAAGGTTTATATATAACCACATATAAAGTCAAAATAATATGACTTGTTATAAGATTATATGTCCTTTCAAAAATCATAAAAGTATATACACATGTAACTAATATCATCCTAAAAACAAAAGAATAAAAAGTAGTGTATCACCAACCCTTCAATAGTTTTTTCCTCTACTCTTAACTTGGACGTCTTCTGTTTTTGACACTGTACTTGACTCTAGACTACATGTGAGAGAAAAAACATCCACACTCTAAGTATACCTCGCTTAATGGTACATAACAACATTTAAAGTATAATATAATGTGCATTGATGACCCATAATACACATGCCAAAATATGTATGCATGAACATGTAAGTTTCATATCATACTTTATAACATGCCATGTTATATAGTTTATGCCTCAAACATAAAATATTCTCAATCTCAATCTCATGCATATCACAACATACCATTACATCATATTATGACCATACAAGCTTTGTCATAAGTTAAACTATTAAAAACAGCCTTGCTTAATAACTCTATACTGGACTAAAATGGATACAGGTAATACAAATCTTCAGCTCCCACTCAAACCACTCAGGAGACTTGCCTGAGAAAAGCAATAATATGGATACATTTCATCTCTATAAGAGCTCACTTGAGTTTTAACCCCTAAAATAAGAATCTTGTCTCTATATTGGCCAACTATGCCTTTTGGTATTGAATCTCCTTAATGGCATGCCTGTTTATCCTAACTTTAGTCTTAGTAAGAGTGTTGGACATAATTAATCTCACATTTTGTTTAAAACATCATGATTCTCAAATCAATAATCAATCATACATGTTTATAATAACAAAAATCAACAAACAGTTGATTCACAGCCATGAAATACTCTTGTCAAGCTCGTAATATAGGGTGTTGATGTTAATACAGTTATGGAGTTTTTCATTAACAAATAAGTGAGCTTAGGGGATTGATATATTAGGGAGATAAAGCTAGAAAATAAAAGAGAAAAAGAGACAATAGGTGATTCACGCTCGTGAATTACGGGTCATATGAAAGAGATAAAATATAGAAGGTGATTCATGCCCATGAATCACAAGTCATGACTATGAATCACAGGATATTTAAGGAAAATGTCATTCATCTTCTCCAATCTTGACAAAATAAACCCTAATATTTTTCACTCCTTAAGAGACTAGACACCCTTCTACCCATCCTTTCACTCAAAACCCACAAAACTAAGTGAAAATCAACTAATCTTGTGAGAAAATCAAAGATAAGAGAGGATAATCTAAGAGTATAGCTGGAAGAGGAAGTAGAATGGAGTTTAGAGCTAGAATTTTAAGACCCCAACTACCATAACTCGTAGGTTCGAGTAAGTAGCTCTTTTTCTCCCTCTTAATCTTCAATTTATGGTTTCTTTTTCGTGGGTTTGAGATTGGGTATGGTTAACCTAGGGTTTGGATTTCAAAAATCCCTCTTTTGTTGGATGTTAAATAGAGAGAGGAGGAACAATTAGGAAATCCTTGTTTTAATATTGTTTTTGATTGTTATTGTGTGAAAGAAACCAATGTTGGTGAGAAAGCTTCCCCCTTAAAAGAGGGAAATAGCTTGAAGGAGGCTTAGAAGGTGTCTATGAAGCTCTTTTTTAATTGAGGTTTATACATAACCACATATAAAGTCAAAATAATATGACTTGTTATAAGATTATATGTCCTTTCAAAAATCATAAAAGTATGTACACATGTAACTAATTTCATCCCCAAAATCAAATAATAAAAGTGGTGTATCACCAACCCCTCAATAATTTTGTCCTTCACTCTTAACTTGGATGTCTTCTCTTTTCGGCATTATACTCGACTCAAGACTGCATGTGAGAGACAAAACATTGACACTTCAAGTATACCTTGTTTAGTGGTACATAACAATATGCAAAGTATAATATAATGTGCATTCATAACCCATAATACACATGCCAAAATATGTATGCATGAACATGTAAGTTTCATCTCATACTTTATAATATACCATGTTATATAGTTTATGCCTCAAACATAAAATATTCTCAATCTCAATCTCATGCTTATCACAACATAGCATTACATCATATATGACCATACAAGGTTTGTCATAAGTTAAACTATTAAAAACAACCTTTCTTAATAACTCTAAACAGGACTAAAATGGATACATGTAAAAAAGATCTTCGGCTCCCTCTCAAGTCACTCAAGAAATCTGCTTGAGAAAAGTAATAGTATACATACATTTCATCTCTAGAAGAGCTCACTTAAGTTTTAACCCCTAAAATAAGAATCTTGCTTCTATATTGGCCAACCTAGGCCTCCCGGTACCCAATCCACTTAATGACATGTTGTTTATCTTAACTTTAGTCCTAATAAGAGTGCTGTACATAATTAATCTCACATTTCATTTAAAACATTATGATTCTCAAATCAATCATCATTAATATGTGTTTATAATTAGAAAAATCATTCATTGCGCCATTTAAGCTCAATTATATTCTATCCTCATTCAAATCACCCAAGCTTCATTTGAGCAAAAATTCTAAAAATCAATATACAGGTGATTCACGACCGCGAAATACTCTTATCACTCCCGCAACATAAGGTCAAGATATTAATACAGTTATGGAGTTTTTAATTAACAAGTAAGTGAGCTTAGGGGATTGATAAATTATGGAGATAAAGCTAAAAAATAAAAGAGAAAAAGTGAAAGTAAGTGATTCAAGCCTATGAAAAGGTGAGTCACAACCATGAATCATGGGTCATATGAAAGGGCAAAATGTTATAGGTGGTTCATGCCCATGAATCACAAGTTACGACCATGAATCATAGGATATTGAAGGAAAATGTCATTCATCTTCTCCTTTTTTGACAAAACAAGCACTAATCTTTTTAACTTCTTAAGAGACTATACATTTTTCTACCCATCCCATTATTTAAAACCCACCAAAAATTTTTGAAAATAAAAAAAATATAACGCAATACAAGTTTTGTCCTATATGACTCTAAAGTGGGTTTTTCTCTATCAGTGTGCAAGTATAGGTAAGGAATATGGAAGGTGTCCCTTATGATCAAGATGGTAGTAATAGTCCTATAGACAATGAGGCTTAAAATCATCTAAGCCAGGGTAGTGTTTAGGAGGCAGAAGTTGCTCTTCTTCCATCATCACTAACGACAAGGTTGGCGGGTTAGTTTTTGGATCTAGTGATGTAATAGCTGGTTACACTTATACAGAGGATAACATAAGCTGTGTCGCAAGCTCTACCACCACCTCCACCCCTACCTCCTCTTTCTCCACAAAAGCCTAGAGTGCATAAGGACAAAATGAGGTAATTTGGAGCTCTAAATTTCCTGGGCAAGAGTGAGGATGATCCCATTGCTATGGAATATTGGTTGGAGAAAAAAAAAAAGAGTATTTGAGGAGCTCTAGTGTCTAGAAGAGCTTAAGGCTAGATATGTCATCTTTTTATTTCAGGAGGATGCATATGATTAATAGAAATTGGTATCAATGAACCTACATACACCACAACTAACCACTTGGGACTTCTTTGTGGTAGCGTTTAATAAAAAGTATATGCCATGTATCTATGTTGATGGGAAAAAGCGAGAATTTCTCAATTTGAGGCAGAGTGGTAGAATTGTGACTGAGTATGAAGTAGAATTTACTAGGCTAATATGCAACTAGACTGATTGTTGATAAGGTGGATAAATATCGTCGATTCGAGGTTGGGCTTGACTCAGAGATCAAATTCCATATGGTATCCCACTTTTATCAGGATTTTTCCAAGTTGGTGTCTTCAGTAATTAGTGTTGAGAAAATGAAAAGCATGAAGAGACCTAGTGAACCATCAGGAGGCATTATAAGAAGTTCTCTTTTAATGCCATGCAAACTTTGTGCAAGAAGGCTGGTTCAAGGCATTTTTAGCCCAAATAATCGATTTGGGATCGAAGTTAGTTATCACCCACTACACAGGTGCAACCTTTTAGAGCCACCTTTACTACCGTTAGTAGCCAGACTCAAACTCAGAGAGTGTCTACACTACAATTTTCATCTTATGGTAGAAAGCATAGAGAGGAGTGCTAGGGTCCTTCAGGGGTTTGCTATAGGTGTGGTTCTAGAGATCACTACAGGAGAGATTGCTCTCTCCAGACTAGTGAGGCCTCTAAATAGACAGACATTAACATCGACTTATGGTAGGAGCAAAGGGTAGGCTTGGAGTGGTAGAGTTGGACATAGGCTAACACTTTCTGAGATCATGAATAGGTTAGAGCCCAATCGAACACCAACAAAGTCATACGCTATGAGGACCCGAGAGAATCAGGGTGATACCGATGTGATTATTGGTACTTTTCTACTTTTTGACTTAGATTTATTTTCTTTGATAGATCCATGTTCCACCAACTCTTTTATTTGTACCAGTTTAGTTAAACATTATGGTATGCTAGTAGAGAAACTAGGTTATAAAATAGTGCAGTGGTAAACTGGGTACATAGAGATTTTCCTATTGTGGTTTAAGAAAAAAAGTTTTCAGCAAACTTGATTGAATTACCTTTTCATGAGTACGATGTCATCCTGGGTATGGATTGATTCTCTTAACATAGTGCAGTAGTTGACTACAAAAAGAAGATGGTTAGTTTAAAAACTTAGTAGGGGAGACAGTAGTAGTTCAGGGTGAGGGTTTCTCACCATAGTTGAGACTAATTTCCATGATGAAGGCACAAAGAATAATTCATAAAAGATGTGAAGCTTATCTAGTTCACATGATGGATATGAGAAATGAAAATCCGAACTTAGAAGGCATTCTGATAATGAATGAATACCCAGATGTATTTCTGAAGGATAAACTAGGGTTTCCACTAAAAAGAGAGTTAGAGTTCTCCATAGAACTCATACCAACTATTGCTTCCATTTCAGCAACACCATATAGGATGACACATGTAGAGATGAGAGAATTGAAAAAATAAATGTATGAATTTTTGGAAAAAAGTTTCATCAAACCAAATGTTTCTCCTTAAGGTGTGTTAGTCCTTTTTGTTAAGGAGATAGATGGATCTATGAGATTATGCATAGACTACTGGTAATTGAATAAAGTGACTATAAAGAACAAGTACTCGTTACCACATATAGATGATCTTTTCAACCAATTGAAAGAAGTTGACATGTTTTCCAAAATTGATCTGAGGTTAATGTATCATCAAATGAGAATCAAGTGAGAGGATGTTGCCAAGACTACTTTTAAAACCAGATATGGCCATTATGAGTTTTTGATTATACCTTTCGGGCTAACCAATGCTCCTGCATCATTCATGAACTTAGTAAATCGTATTTTTCAGGCTGTATTTGGATCAATTTATGATGGTTTTGATTGATGACATAATGGTATATTCCAAGAATAGAAAGGAACATAACCAACACTTGAAGATTGTTTTATAGACCTTTTGGGAGCACAAATTATATGTTAAACTCTCCAAATGTGAGTTTTAGCTCGAGAATGTTGCTTTTGTTGGACATTGTGTCGATAGAGGGTATTAGAGTGGATCCCAGTAAGATAGAGGCAATCATGAATTGGAAGCCATCTCAGAATGTAACAGGGATTCTGAGTTTTCTGGGTCTAGCAAGGTATTACAAGAGATTTATGAAAGGTTTCTCCATTATTGCTTCTTCATTAACATGGTTGTTAAGAAAGGATGTGAAATTTGAATGGGATTAAAAATGTCAAGTTAGTTTTGATTGACTTAAGCATATGTTGACATAGGCTGCAGTTCTACCAATACCTAATACAGATTATGTCATTTTTAGTGATGCCTCTCACAATGGGTTGGGTTGTACTTTGATGCAAGAAAGAAAGGTTATGATATATGCTTTTAGGTAGCTTAAACTATAACATCACACCTTATACCTTTAGATACTATATATCCATGTATCCAGTTATCGTATATGGCACATGAGTAAGACAAAGTTCTTGTTTGGAGCGAGAGTAATTCTTTTTTATTATCACACCTCATAACATCATTCAACAATCAATATGAAGGCTTTAACCATATACATAATATATCACATATATTAATAATTTAAACATTATGTTTGAAGGCTTTTAAGATTATGGTTTTAAGACTATTTTCATATATTAGTACAATCTTATAGTAACTATGCATGTTCAAACATTCAAGCCTAAAGTGTAGATGGTATGATTTTATGCTTATGTGGAATGCAAGAAGAAAGAATGTGTGTGGTGAGGCTCAGTTGATAACCTTTAATCCATGTATTCCATATACACCTCAAAATGAACTATTACTCTTCTCTACTTGCAAAATAATTACATTTTTATGAGATATTATTCAGCAAGTACAATGCACAATTGAAATCTAAAGTACAACACAATATATAAAATAAGCATTGCCATATATATGTAAATATTTACAAGGCATAACAAGCTCATCATGTGTAATTCAATACTTAGACATATACACATATAAAATAAGCATTCACATATGCATATAAGATTTCCATTTTTATTTAGTTGTGGCTGAGTTAGCATGGATTGCCCCAGGTTTCATTTGTCATGTAATTGTAATGCCATGGACATAAGGATGCCATTTTTTTGGCATTTTCTTGTAAATCATGTGAATATTGCTAGTTAGCTTTTGTATTGGCAATCGCCCATGTAACATATGAAAATGTGAGCCATTTGGGCTTTTTTTTGTTTACCATGTAATTATGACTACTTTTTTTTTTTTGCCATGTACATGTGAATATCATTTGCCACGTGGACTTCATTTTTCATGTAATGTGTGATTTGAAATCATGTGTAACTAGTCATAACTTCCTTTTTAATTGGAGTGAAATACAATCATACTTATAATACCTTTGCACATTTTAGCATGTGGTCAATATTCTATTCCCATATACATATGAATATCACATTTCTCATGTACAACCTTGTATATATGCATACAAATATAATAAGAGCCATTCAACAACAACCACACATATATGTATCACATGGATCACTAACATCATTTCCTCATATCAAGATAGCATCATAAGTTCGTACACCCAAATAGCACTTCAATAGGCATATATCCAAGCCAATCATCATAAAATCATGTTAAAGCTTCAAACATTCACTAATAATTAATAAAACATATAACAATCACGTATCTTAACATTTTAATAAAAGTTCTCAATTGTATGTTATACTTACCTCTTGAAATACTTAACCACACTTTACCCTTCTTCTTCCCTTTGTTCTTCCATCAATGGAGGTCCTAAATATATATGAATTTATTTTACATACATCAAGACCTGATATGTAATGATAAAACATCATACAACTCTTGTATAAATTTATATGTATGTATGGAATGAGCTCTAATTACTAATTATAAAGAGCTATAGGCATAACTTCTTAGAATACATATTATTAGTTTTAAAACTCCTTATGGATGTCCATTCACATTTCAAATACATTTCATAACCATAAGTCATTTTATATTTCACATAGTAAACAACATTTGTGATACTAAGAAAATCATTTGATAATTATATTCACCTTTTTCCTCTGAAATCCAACCCTTATTATTTACCTTCTCTTTGTCTATCACCAATTTATTGTGAGCCTATTTTGGAAATTTAATTGATCAATATATAACTAGAGAAACTTAATCTTAATATGATATAAGCAAATAACTAATATTTTTCTTATATGGTAGTGTGATATTTCCAATCTGACCAGCCTATAACTTTTTCTATACTTACCAATTTTATATGATTCTTATTTTAATTAAATCTAACATATAAAGTTATGACATATTTGAATTTCAAAATTTTTGGAGTATCACACTAACTTTAGTGGAATTTCAAAATGAGCTATATTTCTTGTCCTTAGGCAGTTTTGAGATAACATATTTAATAATTCATATCTTACAATGTCTATGCTTAATTATTGTGAAATTTTTCAGACACTTATCCAAGACAAAATAAACATGTTCCATGTTTACAATATTTTCCAGTTGCTTATCTAAGGCTTTCAAATAATAGAAAACATGTGATTGATATTGTATAGGGGTGACATCTGGACCAATTTTTTTAATAAAATAACTTACAAAATACACTGCATATGAAGGTAAAACTTTCACTAAACTTTAGATAACACATTATCCTAAAATTTAATGTTTGAACTTTTATGAATTCTATCTATAAGTGACTCAAAAATTAGAATAAACTTTTTGGAGCTGCACAGGTGTAGAAGAAGCAACTCTAATTAAAGAAGCAATCATGATTCATTCATATTTGTCTCTTAATATATATTGAAATTTACTACAGAATTTTATATACATATAGATGACATATACATCTACAACTTTCATATTTTATGTTTTATTAAATTAGAACTCATGGTTAAAATAAACAAAAATAGTAGGGTAATTTGCTAGAAATCGAATCAGAACTAGTTTTAGTAAAAGAACAATTTTTCTTCAAATACATCAAATATTGCAAAACTATTAAAGGAATATGTATAAGACATAGATCTACAAGTTTTATGTTTTGAACATTTCCAAAATCATCCTCTATGGTTACCTGAACTGTGGTGCAAATTGTTGTTTGTTTACAGACCTTAAACAACTTTAATCAAGATTAGCAAGATTGAGAGATAATTAGTCACCAATAATCACCTTGGCTAAGCTAAAATTGCCGCTAGAATTCTTGAAACAAATTAGAAAATAAGGAGATGAAGGTTATTGTGGTTATAAAAGAAGATGGAACACTTAAAAGGCAGAGAATTAATATGCATAATTGTAATAAGAAGAAATGAAGCATATAAGATAAGTACCACCACAACCCTTTTTTTTTCTTCCCTTTTTTATATAATTTTCATCATCATCATCATTATCATTATTACTATTCTTGTCCTTAACATTATTATTATTATTATTATTATTATTATTATTATTATTATTATTATTATTATTATTATTATTATTATTATTATTATCATCATCATCATCATCATCATCATCATCATCATCATACATATATCTAACCCTATTAGTCAATACAAAAATACAATTTAATCATTTACTTCAATTCAATTAAATTAAATATATCAATTTTTTATTCAATCTGGTTTTTTTATTCACTATATTCTTAAATTTTTGTCATCCTTATTTAAATTATAAAATAGACATGTACAACTCGATACAATTGAAAAATATTTGGACACAAAAAAATGTATGTCATGGACTTGTTCGAACTAAAAATTGCATATGGAATGCATGTGTTTAAGTGAATTACATGCAAAATTTGCATGTTCAAATGAAATAGATGTGGAAATGCATGTGGGGAAGGTTGAAGATGTTACATAAACCACATGAGAAAAATTATCCTACCTATGATTCAGAGCTAATAGCTATTGTGTGTACCTTGAAAATATGGCATCACTACCTTTAAGGGGAAAAGTATTACATCTTCACTGATCACAAGAGTTTGAAATATCTCCATATATAAACAGAGTTGAATCTCAAACAAAGGAAATTGCTAGAATTGATCAAAGATTATAATTGCATCATTTATTATCATCCAAGCAAACTAATGTGGTAACAAATGCATTGAGTAGAAAGTCTTTGGTAGAGTTTCAAATTTGGCCTATGTTAAATCAAGAGGTGAAGGATGTTTAAAAGTAGGATCCGAAACTAATAGAGACAGTAAAATCGGTTTCTAAGGGAGAGAGATTGAATTTTTGAGATGAGAAAGATGGAAGCTTGTACTTCAACGATATGTTATGTGGGCCTAATATGGAAGAGTTAAAACAGAGAATCATGAGAGAGGCCTATGACTCTAAATGTGTCTTACATCCCAAAAGTAACAAGATGTATTAAAATTTGAGGGAGAGTTACTAATGGCCAGGAATAAAAAGGGACATCACAAAGTTCACTACTTGGTGCCTAACTAGTCAACAAGTTAAGGCATTGCATCAGGTACCATTGAGTTAACTACAATCGACTACCATTCAAGAGTGAAAATGGGAGAGAATTATAATGAACTTTGTAATCGGATTACTTTTGACTCCCAGGAAATGTGATGCAGCGTGGGTCATTATGGACCAGTTAACCAAATTAGCTCACTTTCTAACCATCCGGAGAGATTATTCTTTGAGCAAGTTGGAAAAATTGTACATGAGTGAGATAGTTAAGTTGCATGGGGTGCCCTTTTCTATCATATTGGACAGGGATCCCAGGTTTACATTGCAATTTTATGGGAGCTTGTAAAAGGCCACGGGTACCAAACTTAATTTTAGTATATGGCCTTCCATCTTCATTTAGATGGTCAATCAAAGAAAGTTATTCAGATTCTAGAGGACATGATAAAATGTTGCACTATTGTGTTTAAGGAAAGTTAGAAGAAGTACTTACCCCTTATGGAGTTTGCTTATAATAATAGTCATCAGTGCAACATCGGTATGACACTATACGAGACACTTTATAGTAGGAAGTATCAGACAGCTCTCTATAAGATGGAACTCAGTGAGAGAAAACTTATGGGACCTGAGTTTGTAGAAGATATAGAGGAAAAGGTCAGAATTATCAAATATAGGTTGAAGGTTGCATCGAATTGATGAAAGTCTTATGCAGATCTGAAGAGAAGAGATATCAAGTACAATATGGGTGATAAGGTTTTCCTTAAGGTATCTCCATGGAAGAAAGCTCTTTGCTTTGGCAAAATAGGAAAGTTAAGTCTTTAGTTTATTAGATCATATGAGATTTTAAAGAGGATTGGGCCAGTTGTATATAGGCTTTTCTTACCAATAGAGTTGCCAAAAATTATCAATATTTTTCACGTCTCGATGCTTTGGAGGTATAAGTCAGACTCCACACATATGATTCTAGAGGAATCCATTGAAGTGTAACCTTATTTGACTTATGAGGAAGAACCTATTGAAATTTTGGCACGAGAAGTGAAATAGTAGAGAAATAAGAGAGTACCCTTAGTAAAAGTGCTATGGAGGAACTACACAATGGAGGAAACCACTTGGGAGAGTGAAAAAATAATGTGGACATAATATCAACAGTTTTTTTTTATCAGACAATCAGATAAACTTTCAAAGAAAAAACTTTTCCTAAGAAGGAAGAACTGTTACTTCGTAACATGAGGTTTAGATGTTAATACGGTTTAGAGGTTTTTAATTAACAAGTAAGTGAGCTTAGGAGGTTGATACATTAGGGAGATAGAGCAGCAAAATAAAAGAGAAAAAGAGGCAACAGGTGATTCATGCCTGTGATTGCCTGTGAAAGGTGAGTCACAGCTGTGAATCACGGGTTAGATGACAGGAAAAATTGTGGCTTATCACGACCATGAATCATGGGGTGTTTAAGGAAAATATCCTTTGTCTTCTCCATTTTTGATAGAAAAAACCCAATTTTTTTTCACCCCTTAAGAGGCCAAACACCTTTCTACCTATCCCTTCACTCAAAACCCACCAAAAATTAGTGATAATCAACTAATCTAGTGAGAAAATCAAAGAAAAGAGAGGATTATCTAAGAGTATAACTTGTGAGGTAGTTAGAGCTAGAATTTCAAGACCCCAGCCTCTATAACTCGTATATTCGAGTAAGTAGCTCCATTCCTCCCTCTTAATCTTCAATTTATGGTTTATTTTTCATAAGTTTGAGGTTCGGTATGGTTAACCTAGGGTTTGGGTTAGAAAAAACCATTTTTTATTGAATGTTAAGTAAGGAGAGGAGGAGCCATTAAGAAATCTTTGATTTAGTATTGTTTTTGGTTGTTATTGTATGACAAGAACCATTGTTGGTGAGGAAGCTCCCCCTCAAGAGAGGGAAAAAAATTGAAGAAGGCTTGAGAGGTGTTTTTAAAGCTCCCTTTTGATTGAAGTTTGTACATAACCACATATAAAGTGTAATTGTTGCATTTGTATGCTTAACTTGTTAAATGTATGATTGATGAGATGAGTTAATGCATGAATGTATGAAGGATGGCATGTTGTGGTATTAAATGATACATTAATGGGTTTAAGTATGTCACAAATGTTAAGTAATGCATTTAATGCTATTTTGGTAAGTATTAAACGAATTTTGGTATGTTAAAATATTGACGATGTGCTTAGGATGATAAATGCACTTATAGACAATGATTCCTATGAATTATTGCATAATGATGTGAAAATAGATTAAGAGATATTTATGGCATAATTAAGGGATTTAATATACTTTGTGCATGATTTTGATTGATTAGTAAGTTGAATGGTAGATTTCATGCATGAATGAGTGTTGATAGTGTGATTTACATTGGTAAACCTTAGGATTTTGCATGTAGTATGTTGGAAGCATAATCTATTGAAATTCTAGGTTTCACAGCCATGAAGAGTTGTTCATGGGTGTGAAACTTGTCTTGCTTGTAGACAGATTCATTCACGGAATGAATCACCACTTGGTTCACGGTCAAACAAGCTATGAATGAGTGATTTAGGAGCATAAAAAGTCTTTCACATTCGTGAATCACCTATATGTTGTTTTAGCATATTCATTCACATGATGTATCACGACATGGTTCATGGCCAAACAAATCGTTAATGAGGGTTCATGGATGTGAATCACTTATAAGTTGATTTTTTATATTTTTGGTTGAATGAATTATGGTTGATTTTAATATATCTGAAACACATATGATGTTTAATTGTAAAGAGAATAAATTGTGATTATAAACATATATGATGAGAGAATGATTTGAAAATCTTAATGTTCAAAATGACAATTTGAGATTAATTGTGTCCAACACTTTGACTTTTGATTCACAGCCATGAATCATCTACAACACTTTTCTCGTTCATCTAACTTGTGATTCACAGCCATGACTCACTTTTCACGAGCGTGAATCACCTGCTATCTCATTTTCTTTTATTTTTTTTGTTTCACCTCATAATACATCAACCTCTAAGCCTATTCAGTTGTTAATTAACAAGCACATAACCATATGAACTTATTAATTAACAGTCATGTAACCATATTAGCATTTAGACCCTATGTTACAAGTGTGACACCCTTTATTCTCTCTATTTCACCTTTAAAAATGAAGTTCAATAAAAATATGTGTTGCCCAGATATTGAACCAAGAAGGGGGGTTGAACTGGATATTAAAAATTTTAACTTTGAAGTGCAGAAAGAAAAGTTAAGATGAGTAGGGATAGAAAGATAAGACACAAGAATTTTTATAGAGGTTCAGGTGTTAACAAACCCTACTTCTTTCTCCAATCTCAATTGGGAGTTTCACTAACACTCTAAGTGTTACAATGGAGTTTTACAAGCTCACTCCCAACTATGGTGTTTCTAACAATGGATCACACCTAACCCAGAAATCCCTTGTGTTTTAATGGCTCACACAATAAACCAATTCCTTGTGTTTTAAAGGCTCACACAAATAACCCTTACAAGTATTTTACTCTTAACCCCAAAATATCCAAACTCACTTGAGTAGATGATTATAGAGAGAGATACTTACAAATCTTTAATGCTCAAAGAATGATGAGCAAAAAGATTTTCACAGAGAATAAATGTTTGTTTTGAAAATATCAAATGCACAAATGGCTTACAACAAGATTTTGATTCGAAGTATTAGCTATTCTCTTGTTCTGGATTCATAAATGACTCACATTTATACTTCCATGGCGAATTATAGCCGTTTGATTGCATTTAATGCTGAAATAGCTGTTGCACCAACTCTTATATTCTTGCCTGACATGTTTCTCTTTCCTCTTTCACGGTCGTGATTATGGTTGTCACAGTCGTGACTGTTCTTCCAAGCCGTGACTTGAGTGGTAACTTTGGCCGTGAAGCATTCTGGAAGGATTTGAAGTGTTTGATCACGGGCGTGACATTATATCTTCACAGGCGTGAACAACCTTCCTAACCGTGGTTCAAGTGGTGACTCTGGCCGTGAAGCTCTCTAAAAGAATTTGTCATGTCTTCTCAGGGGCATGACTTTCTTTCACGGTTGTGACTGATATGACTTTTCATGGTTGCTATCATTCTTCGTAGCCGTGAACTTTAAATATTGGATAGTTGGCGCTAAGCTTCATCAAGGGCGTGACATATAAGGTCACGGACGTGAACATGCTATTTCTTCATTTTTTGTCTTTTTAAGATTAGTCTTCCATTCTCCATTCTTGCTATCATATTCCATACCCTATTCAATAAACTTAGAAAACAAGTATGCCAAAAACATTATTGCTATTTTATTTGTTAGCATCAAAATGACAGAGATATCCCTCAAGATTCAACAATCTCCCCCTTTTTGATGGTGACAAATAATCTAGCAATATGTGCTTTTGAGAAGTCTCCCCCTCAAAAGATGCTTAGGATAAAAAATGCTGAAGTGCAAGAATTGTAAACAATGATGAAGTGTAGCATCAAAATATGCTTCCTAGTTTTGAGTATATGCAAGGTATATCCAATGTATACCAAAATTTTTCCTTAAAGCAAGTTATATTTATGCTAAGTATATTTAAGGTATATGAAGAGTATATCAAGTGCATATTCATTCATGTAACTTGCATCAAGATATATGCAAAGTATACTTAAGGTATATTTAAGGTATATGAAGCTCATTTGCATACTTGCATATTCATTTGATTCAAAATAAGTATTGCTCTTAACTTTAAACAATATATTGCTAGGTTCTCCCCTTTTTGTCATTAACAAAAAGAATAACAAAAAGATAAAACATAATGGAAAACAAAAGCAAATATATTAATATAAAAAGAAAAACAAATACAAGAGTAATTGAAATTCTGAAAGGAAATGGAAATTCCTATAACAAACAAGCTAGAAAATAACCTCTCCATAAAGTCTAGTCGGACATCCTATCTCTAAGGTGAGCTATTTCCACCTCAATACTCTCCATACGAGACTCCATGAAATCCTTGAGGTTTTCTAACCTCTCATCCATCGAAGCCTGCAATTGCTCAAACCGTGGTGCTAAGAGGTCAGCCACTTACTGAGCCAAGTTTGGTGTGGAGGTAGAGGATTGTCCAATTTCTTGCTTAACCTCTGAAGGCACCACCTCAACTCGAACTCTCTTCCTCTGTTGGATTCCTTGGAGGCCAGCTTTGAAGTCATATGAATCATTGTCCTCCCAAATGATCTCACCAGCAGTGTTGGTGAAGCAGTAGTAGATGTTGTTCTCAAATACTATACAAGAACAAATACTATACGAACAACCGCTCCCATTTTGATGAAGGACTCGACGTCTAGTCGGTCTCGAGGATGTGCTGGTATGAGGTTGAAGTGGTGTTCCTCTAGCTTCAAGTATCCTAGCTTGATGGTGATGTGAGTCACGTACCCACCAATCAGAATGTCTCTGGAGGACTTGGTGGCAATTGACAAAAGATAGTTTGCAAACCATTGAGATAAAGCCACTGTTAGGCCTTTTCAGGCCATCTCCAGGAGAAAGAGCTTTGACTTCCTGATCGATCCATTGCTGTCTCCTTTGGCGAAAATGTTATAGGTTAGAAACCTATACAAGTACTTGTGCACTGGGGATTGAAGTTGGGTGTTATTAGTCTTTTTGACGTCCCAGCTGTAATCAAGCCCGAAGTAAGTCCATGCTTGAGTAGCATAGAACTCCACTTCACTCTCATTTAGGATACCTTCAGAGGGAAGGTTTAACATGTCTCCAAACTCTATGGCAGAGAGGGTGTTTGAATGCTTGCAAATTTGGAATTTCACCGTGCCGGTAGGAGAGACTTGCAGGGTGCTCAGGAATTCTAGAGTTGGTTCCCTCAGTGTTGGTTGATGGATATCAATGAAGTCTTTCAGATGACAAGGCTGTAGTTATTCCATCATGCTTGTCTTGAGGTCGAGTGTACAGATGGTTTGCCACTTAAATGATCGAGAGGAAAGGAGTGGCCTTTTCTTGAAATCTGAATATCTAGGATGACAATGCTCCGGAATAATGTTTAGAAGGTAATCTGTGTACCTTCTTAGAGCATGAGACTTCTTTCTTGTACCCTTGGAGGAGTCAGTTTCCATTTTGATTGAAAAAATGAACTTTTGAAGAGTGAAAAATCTGATGGAATTTTTTGGAGTAAAACTTAAGATGTTTGATTTCTGATGATGGAAATGGTTTTTGAAGATATTTATAGATGGAATGAGTTGCTAGGGGGCCAGAATCTTCAAAACAATATTCAATGGTGATAAATGAGAGAAGTTGAGAGAAGTTAGAGAGTTGGAATGAGATAAATAGCAGCAGAAACGTTTTATAGCTAACATCTTCATGGGCGTGAAATGTCGTATTCACGGTTTGCTGAAGAGACACTCTACCCGTGAAGAGAGAGGTGAAATTATTCACGATCGTGAAAATTAAAGGTAACGGGCGTGAATGATGAACTATAACAGTGGTGACAGACGAGTCACGGACGTGAAGCATAAATTTCACTACTTGTGATCATGAAACAGAGCGTGACACAAAGCATGAATGCTTCTGTAAGTTTTTGGTGGAAATGTTCACGGTCGTAAAAAAATGTCATGGGCGTGAACAAAGGGTTTCACGGAAGTGACTAAAAAAGGTTATGGTCGTGAAACATACTCTTCACTACCTTCAGCCGTGAAGCATGTCGTGAAGCAAGTAGTGAAAGCTACTGGTTCGTTTGGTGATTTAGTTCACAGTCGTGAATATATGTCACGGGCGTGAATTGCCTAAAAATCTCATCAAATAAAATTAAGTGTAAAATAAGACTAAAGCATTTCTAAGGAGCTTTTATCCTCTATAACATGTATTTCCATCAAATTAGCTACTTTATATCTAGTAAGATGAGACAAAAAACACAAGATTATTAATCAAGGTTTGACAATTTTGGCAATCACAAAGTTAATCTATCAATCATACCAAACTCTCTTCTTATGAAATTAAACCTTTCCTCATTTAGAGACTTAGTGAAGATATCTGCCAATTGATTGTCTGTGCTTATAAATTCCAATACAACATCTCCATATTAAACATGATCTCTAATAAAATGGTGTCTAATGTCAATATGCTTACTTCTAAAATGTTGAATGAGATTCTTAGATAAATTTATAGCACTTGTATTGTCACATCTAATAGGTATATGGTTCATACTATGACCATAATCCTTAAGTTTTTGTTTCATCCAAAGGATTTGTGTACAACAACATCCTGTTGCCACATACTCCGCTTCAGCGGTAGAAAGAGCAACTGAAACTTGTTTCTTGCTAAACCAAGAAACTAAGCATTCTCCAATAAAGTGACAAGTACCTGAAGTATTTTTTCTATCTAAAAGACTTTTAGCATAATCAGCATCTGAATATCCTATAATGTAAAAGGATGAATTTCTAGGATACCATAAACCTAGATGCAATGAGCCATGTAAATATTTTAGAATTCTTTTTACTGCATTTAAATGAGACTCTTTTGGACACGATTGAAAGCGAGCACATAAGCACACACTATACATTATGTCGGGTCTAGAGGCAGTAAGATATAAAAGTGATCCAATCATACCTCTATAGAGCTTTTCATTATTGCTCTTACCCTTTTCATCCTTGTCCAATTTTGTTGATGTGCTCATTGGAGTCTTGACATTCTTGCATCCTTCCATTCCAAATTTCTTAAGTAAGTCTTTGGCATATTTGGATTGGTTGATGAATATGCCATCATTGCCTTGTTTTATTTGTAGACCGGGAAAATATTTTAGCTCACCCATCATGCTCATTTCGAATTCCCTAGTCATACACTTAGCAAATTCTTGACAAAGCAAATCATTAGTAGACCCAAATATGATATCATCAACATAAATTTGAACAATTAGAATATCATGCTTATACTTTTTAATAAATAATGTAGTGTCAATATTCCCTTTTGTAAAGTTATTTTCTAAAAGAAAAGAACGTAGTCTTTCATACCAAGCTCTTGGGGCTTGTTTCAAACCATGCATGACTAGGCAAATTATAGCTCTCAAAACCTAGTGGTTGTTCTACATAAACTTCTTCTTCTATAAAACCATTTAAAAAGACACTTTTCATATCCATTTGAAAGAGTTTGAAATTCATATTGCATGCATATGCTAAAAGTATTCTTATGGCTTCTAATCTAGCTACAGGAGCATAGGTCTCATCATAATCTATTCCTTCTTCCTTATTATACCTTTTTGCAATCAATCTAGCCTTATTCCTAGTTATTGAACCTTGTTCATCTAGTTTATTTCTAAACACCCATTTGCTACCTATAATTTGATGCTCATTGGGTCTAGGTACTAAGGTCCATACCTTACTTCTCTCAAATTGGTTGGGTTCTTCTTTTATGGCAATCACCCAACTTTCATCATTAAGTGTCTCATCAATATTTTTAGGCTCAATTTGAGAAACAAAAGCAAGGTCAGAAACTAAATGTTTAAGATGAGATCTAGTATTTACTCCCCTTGTAGGATCACCAATGATTTGCACTTTGGGGTGATCTTTTGTCAATCTCCATTCCTTTGGGAGCTCTTGCCTGTTTTCCTCTTGAGTTTGAGGAAGAGAATCATCTTGATGTGAATCTTCTTGATCTTTTTCTTCTCTTCCATTTTCAAGATCAAGTCTTTCCATGGTACCTACTACATCATCAAGAACACTACCTTTCACAAGATCAAGTCTACTAGATTCATCAAAAATAACATGCATAGATTCTTCAACAGTTAATGACTTTTTATTAAATAACCTATATGCTTTCCTAGTTGTAGAGTATCCTAAAAAGATGCCTTCATCAGATTTAGAGGCAAAATTTCCAAGGTTGTCCTTGGTATTCAATATGAAGCACTTACATCCAAATACTCTAAAGTATGATATCAAGGGCTTTCTTCCATTCCATAGCTCAAATGAAGTTATGTTTAGGAGAGGTCTTTTGAAAACTTGATTTGAAATATAACAAGCAGTATTTGTGGCTTCTACCCAAAAGTAAGTTGGTAAACTATACTCATTGAGCATTGTTCAAGCCATTTCAATTAAATTTCAATTTTTCCTTTCGATTACCCCATTTTGTTGAGGTGTCCTAGGAGATGAAAAGTTCTGCGAAATGCCATGTTCAAGACAAAAGCTTTCAAAGTTTTCATTTTCAAATTCTTTGCCATGGTCACTTCTTATTCTTGAAATGCAATATCCTTTTTCATTTTGAACTCTTTTAGCAAAAATTTTGAAAGTTTCAAAAGCATCACTCTTTTGAGCTAAGAAAATTACCCAAGTTAATCTAGAGTAATCATCTACGATGACAAAGGCATAATGTTTACCTCCTAAGCTTGCAATTCTAATAGGTCCAAATAAATCTAGATGCATGAGTTGTTGAGGTTTTGAGGTACTTACTATGTTTTTGGATTTGAAGGATGACTTGTGTTGCTTCCCTCTTTGGCAAGGTTCATATGTCTTGTCTTTTTCAAATTTGACTTTTGGCAGTCCCTTTACCAGCTCTCTTGTGCTGAGACTTTGAATTAAGTCCATGTTCGCATGACCAAGCCTTCTATGCCACAACCAAGATTCATCACTAGTAGTCACAAGACACTTAGATGAATGGTTAAATATTTTGTGTAAGTCTATTATCTAGGTATTGACATCTCTATTTCCTTTAAATATTTCTTGACCATCAATAGAGGTTACAAGACATTCTTTGGAAGTAAAGGTTACTTTATTTCCTTTATCACATAATTCATTTACACTCAACAAGTTATGTTTCAAGCCATCAACAAGTAAGACATCTTTAATAAAAGTAGTACCATTCATACCAATAGAGCCAATGCCAATTACCTTACCCTTAGCATTGTTTCCAAAGGTAACTTTACCTCCATCAATACTTTTGATTTCATTGAAAAGTTCTTTGTCTCTTGTCATATGCCTTGAGCATCCACTGTCTACTAGCCAAACATTTTTGTTTATTGTGGACTTAAGGCATACCTATAGAATCACAATTCAAGTATGGTTTTTAGGTACCCAAATGAGTTTGGGTCCTTGGGGGTTAGCACATGAAGGTTCCCAATGAGCCTTCCTTATCCAGCAATATTTATTTATGTGACCAAATTTCATACAATAATTACACTGTTTAGGTCAAAAAATGCTTTTTGGTCTTACAATGCTTTTGAATGCCATATTTCTATTAAACTGATTTTGAGAATAATGGCATGCACAATCATGATTAATTGGTGCTTTTCTAGATGCATGCTTTTTATACATAAAGGCATGATTAGCCTTTTGAGGTTTCTTTCTTAGGCTTACCAATCCTTGATTATTCCTCTTATGTATAGAAGATTTAGTGTATTTTGTGCATTTATTCCTTGGTGCTGTTCCAGTAAATGTGGAGATGTGAGGTTCACTTGACTTAACAAAAGTAGTCTTATGAGAAGATGATGATGTACCCTTAAATCCTAGACCATGTCTAATTAAGGGTGGTCTTTGAGACACAATGAGAGTATCTAAGCTCTCCTTTCCTTTGTGAAATTTTGAAATGGAGTTTCTAAGTTCCTCAACTTCATTTTTCAAAGTATTGTTTTCTTTAAGCAAGGATTTAGTTGAGAGTCTTGAAGAATATTCATCTAATGACTTTTAAAGAGATTCATTCGATGATTTAAGCTTAAAGTTCTCATTTTCTAAAGCATCCATTTTGATTTTCAAATTAGAAACGTTATTCTTATAAGTATTGAATTTACTTCTATATTTTTGTAGTTCTAGATTCAATACTTCTATTAGGATTTGCTCATCATCATCATCTTCACTATTACTATCATTATCACTACTATCATTATTGAAAGAGTATGAGTGAAGTGATCTTACCTTATCCGAGATGTGATCCTCTATAGCCATGAAGCATAGGTTGACCTCTTCATTTTCATTGTCATCTTTTTCACTTGAAGAGCTTTCGTCATCCCATGTGGCTTTGTGACCTTTATCCCCATTGTCTCTTTAGTATTTGCTATTGTGCTTCTTGAGCCTTGGACATTCCGGTTTAATATTCCCTTTATTTCCACATTCATAGCACTTTACCTCTTCTTTACTTCTTTGTGTATCATTAGAAGTCTGTTTGAGGTTTCTTTGCCTGAATTTTCTAGAGTTGCTCATTCTTTTCTCAATGATTCTTTTCTCAATGATTCTTTTCAGCCTTCTTGAGAGCATAACAATGTCTTCATTTGCATCATCACTCTTTTCTTCATCATCTTGAACTTCCTCTAGAGATTTTGAAGTATAGGCTTTTAGTGCTAGAGGCTTTCTTTTTTCTAGCTCTGCTTCAAGCTCTCTATCTCTTTTCACTGCCATTTCATGTGTGAGAAGTTTGCCAATAAGCACATCAGCATTCATGATGCTCATGTCTTCATTTGCCTCTTATATACCGGCAACTCTTGAATCGTAACCTTTGAGAGGAAGACTTCTGAGGATTTTGTTATTTACATCTTCCAAGCTCAGGTGTTTCCCAAGTTTTCTTATGCCATTTATGATGGCTAGAAGACGGTTGGTCATGTCAGTAATTGACTCTTTGGATTTCATCTTGAAGAGCTCATACTCTGAAGTAAGAAGTTGAATCTTCTTGGATTTAACTTGCTTAGTTCCTTCATGAAAGTTTTCCAATGTTTTCCACATGCTGTAAGCTGTTGGACAGTGTTGTATTCTACCACATTCCTCAATGGATAATGAGCTTAAGAGAATTGTCATTGCCTTCTTGTTTTTGAAGTTTGCTCTTCTTTGAGACTTTGTCCAATCATCTCTTGATAAGATTTCTTCTTCACCATCAACTCCTCTTCTAGTTGGTGGTGTCCATTCTTTTCGAACACTATCTCAAACTTCAATTCCTTCACTATCCAAATATATCTCCATCCAAAACTTCCAATGAGAATAATTTGCTCCATCAAAGTAAGGCTTGAGACTTTAGAATCCTTCATTGGCCATATCTTGATCTTTACTAGCGCTAATTAGGCTTTGATGCTAGACTTAGCTCTGATACCAATTGTTGCCCAGATATTGAACCAAGAAGGGGGGTTGAATTGGATATTAAAAATTTTAACTTTTAAGTGCGGGAAGAAAAGTTAAGATGAGTAAGGATAGAAAGATAAGACACAAGAATTTTTATAGAGGTTCGGGTGTTAACAAACCCTACTTCTCTCCCCAATCTCAATTGGGAGTTTCACTAACACTCTAAGTGTTACAATGGAGTTGTACAAGCTCACTCCTAACTATAGTGTTTTTAACAATGGATCACACCTAACCCAAAAATCCCTTGTGTTTTAATGGCTCACACAATAAACCAATTCCTTGTGTTTTAAAGGCTCACATAAATGACCCTTACAAGTGTTTTACTCTTAACCCCAAAATACTCAAACCCACTTGAGTAGATGATTACAGAGAGAAACACTTACAAATCTTTAATGCTAAGAGAATGATGAGAAAAAAGATTTTCACAGAGAATAAATGTTTGTTTTGAAAATATCAAATGCACAAATGACTTACAACAAGATTTTGATTCGAAGTATTAGCTATTCTCTTGTTCTGGATTCATAAATGACTCGCATTTATACTTCCATGGAAAATTATAGCTGTTTGATTGCATTTAATGCAGAAATAGCCATTGCACCAACTCTTATTTTAGCGCCTGACATGTTTCTCTTTCCTCTTTCACGGTCGTGATTATGGTTGTCACGGTCGTGACTATTCTTCCAAGCCGTGACTTGAGTGGTGACTTTGGCCGTGAAGCATTCTGGAAGGATTTGAAGTGTTGATCACGGGGGTGACATTATATATTCACGGGTATGAACAACCTTCATAGCCGTGGTTTAAGTAGTGACTCTGGCCGTGAAGCTCTCTAGAAGAATTTGTCATGTCTTCTCACGGGCGTGACTGATATGATCATTCATGGTTGCTATCATTCTTCATGGCCGTGAACTTTAAATGTTGGATAGTTGGCGCTAAGCTTCATCACGTGCGTGACATATAAGGTCACGGGCGTGAACATGCTATTTCTTCATTTTTGTCTTTTTAAGATTAATCTTCCATTCTCTATTCTTGCTATCATATTCCATACCTTGTTCAATAAACTTAGAAAACAAGTATGTTAAATACATTATTGCTATTTTATTTGTTAGCATCAAAATGATGGAAATACCCCTCAAAGTTCAACAATATGGTTGTTCATTTTCCAATCATGGCCCTCTAATCTATTTAGGTTAAATCTCAACTAAATGAGCGAGTGCGACATATATATATTACTGAAAACCTGTGAAAATTTAAAAATTTTCATTTCCTTAAAAACACTTAATGACAAATGCTCTTTGTTATATAAAAATTATTGATTCATCACATGATCAAAACATACATAAAAAAAGCTTCTTTTATCCAATGATCCATATCATGTATAAAAATATAATTTTTGGGCTCAATCAGCCTAATGTTTACAAAAATACATGATTTTAGCAAAATTACATGTTTTTTTGAATTAAAAAACATTTATAATAGTAAATAACCCATATCCGTATGTCATGTACAAAATGCAAAATGATGACATAATATCATCGACCTAAGTCGAGTATGCTCTACTGTCTTTGAATGGGCTGGCTCCTCTGATCAACCTCTATTTCTATCTACTAGAATCTAAGACCTGTATGCAAAAATACCGATGCGCTAAACTACTGAAAGCTTAGTGGTACATATAGGCATAAAAATTTATACACGTATTCACATAAGATATATCAATATTATTCATATTCATGTTAAACCATATACACCAAGACATGCCAATGAAAGAAATCATTTGTATATCATACTTTATCTCATAAAAGCTATTAGAACATCATATTCTTAAACCATGCATAAGTGAAGAATTATAGTATGCATGACAAATAACATATCAACCATATATCATTGTATACCTATGTCATTAAACCTTTTTTTTATTGTACTGTATTTATTAATTACTTTCACCCAAAAACTCTTTACATTGATTATTCGAATACAAATTGTGAACAGAGGCACTATCCAAGCTTAAGTCACCTTGCCACTATCTATGATCATGTGTGCTCATCCGAACTCCTCAAATCAAGAGCGCTCTCTGAGTGTAAGCACTTTGACTGAGTAAAACATATAATTTGTATGCAATATAGGATTAAGAGCACTTTTTGAGCTTAAACCACCTTGTCCTTTGAAGAAATGTGTATATCTTATTACTATAGTACTGTAAACCATTTTAATGGCATGACATCCATCCTACTTCTAGTTCTAGTATTGAACATGAGCAACTTGATCATATTCCTTTTTGTTATACGTTTATAATGTATTCATCTTATAACATATATTGTAACATCCTTGACCTTCCCCATATGCATTTCATTGAACATAAGCATCTTGCATACAATTCTATTGAACACGTGCATTTCACTCATATTTTCTTAGAAACAAGTTCATGGCACGCACTAGCTACGTGTCCTAGTATTTGGCAATTATATCGAGTCACACGTGTATCCTTATAACCTAAATAAGGATAACAAAGTATTAGAAATGAATTGAATAAGGTGACTAAATTAAAGTAAGCAAAATGATTAGATTAAGATTAGTAAACATTTACATTGCTAATTTAGTTAAATTGGGCCAAATGATTAAGCTATATTATTGTGTGAATTAGTGGAATTATTAATACATGTAAATAATAATAATAATAATATAGACAAAATAAAATGAAAATGACACAAAAGAGAAATAAAAGAGAAGAGAAGAGAAAGGAGAAGAGAAAGGAGAAAAGAGATGAGAAAAAGATAAAAAGACAAAAACTAAAAGTTAGCTTTATCTTCCCATTTCTGCCTTCTTCTCCAGCCCGACTTCTTCTTCATTTTCCTCCATTTTAGAATTCAATTATTCCTTGTTTCACTTGGTTTTTGAAGCTAATTGATCCTTTACAAGGTTGTTCTTGGTAAGTAATCAATTCTTATTGTTATAGGGTTGATTTGAGTTGCTTAGGTTCAATATTAGGCACTGAATTGCACCCCGATTTTGATATTAATAGAAATTGATTCTGGAAAAGTGTCTAACACAAAATGTGTTCCTTTATATCTTATATTTGTGGATATGTAAACAGGTTTGCAATATTTTATGTATAGGAAGAGATATTCTCTCTCTACATAAACTAGTCAGGGTGTGAACCCTAACCAAGTTAGCTACTGTGTGCTTTGATTTCAAATATTTTAAAGCCATTATTTGAAGTATCTCAAAACATAAAAGTTGTAGATATATGAGTTTTGTATCTTTATACCAAATTTTAGGTTTATAGGTCTTATAAATTTGGAGTTATGGGAAATGGAACCATGACTGTTCCATGGTTTGAACTGCCTACTGAGTGTCATGGGCAGATCTAGTAACTTGTTTGGCTAATTTGAGCTTGTTAGAGCTAGATTATATAAGTGATAAAAACATCAAAGTTATAGGTATATGTATTAGCTAAATTTTGGTACTATGTTCAGTTAATGGGTTATGTATAGACTAAGTTATGGCCTCTAGAAGCCACACTGGTCCAAAAGCCAATTCTATTATGGACTAGTAAAATATTTGTTATAATTTGAAGACCTTAGAGACATAATTGATAAAAGTTGTAAACATTAAAAATGTTCCATATGAACCCATATAATTGTCTGTAAATATCGATTAAAATAGGACTTATAGATTATAAGTTATGATGAACCAAAATGAGTACCCTGAAACTGCCTAAAGGCAGAAAACAGAACACACTTAGAAATTACACAAAATATTGTACAATGATCCAATTGGCCTGAAATTTTAATATGTTCTATACTATATGTTAGTTTTAATTAGGAACAAGAATCAGATTAATTGGTCAAGTATAGAAAACGTTATAGGCTAAACAGTACCATAAGGTCACTTACATAGGAAAAATCTTAACTATTGACATGAACAATGCATATTAATTTGTTTAAGCTACATTAAGTCTCCCTAATCATGAGTTAATCGATTATGTTTTCATATTAGGCTCGTAACATATTGGAGACCCACAAGGAGTGGATAAACAATAAGTTAGGGGTCGGAATCAAAGGAGAACGGTGAGTCTAATTATCGATTGAATTCTTTAGTGCAAATGAATGTTGCTTGCTATGTGATTCATATGATTGTCATGATTGGTCCTTGATAATGTAATGATAGATAATTTGTGACATTGTGGTATATATAAATGGTATACTTGTGGTATATTTGAAGTATATATTTGACATATGTGATATATATACATGGTATACGTATAGTATATGCAAGGTATATGTGTGGCATATGAGGCATATATGTGGTATATGTATATTATATGTGATAAGATACAATGGTTGATGAATGCTTAAATACAAGTGCATATGCATATGGACTAAAAAGGCGTTGTGACTAGTTAATCGATATTGTAAAGAAAAAGAAGAGGCCTATGGCCCAATAAATGTGCAAATGAAACAAATGATCAAGCTAGCTAGCAAATGCAAATGCAAATGTTCACATGGAAACCTGGGGCAATGTCTATTTAACTTAATCACAACAAAATGAAATAAGCAAAGCATTTGCATACATAAAGAGTAATGATTATATGTTTCAACTTTATTGATACATATATGATACTGATGAATGGAATGGAATATATGGTATATATTGGATTTGTGATTTATTACTATGAGTTGTTTGGTACTTTAGAGCTCATTGGATGATTATTCTCACTGAGCCGCAACTCATCAATTTGCATCATTTTTCAGGTAAAGAAAAGTGATAGCTCATTTTGAGTAGTGTATAGAAGACATAAAGCACAGGTCATTGGCCGAGCCTCATCACTTTCTCTCATTGCATTCCACACAATCATGAAAATATGTCATTTGTATTTGGGACTTATATGCTTGAATATGTATTATCACTCTAGATTAGTTTTGAAATGTATAAATGGAAACAACCCGTAATCCTTCGGATGGGAAGTTTATGTTTTAATATATGTGATATATCGTATTGTGGTTTTTAATGTTGACTTGAAAAGTCATTGAGTGATATTACAGGATATGAGACTTGCAAAGTCATTGAATAGAATTATAGGATATAAGACTTGTAAAGGCATTAGTTGATTTTACAGGATATGATATGAAAAAAAAATTACTACCACTGTTATCAGGGTATTTTCTTTTTCCAACATGCAGTATGTGATTATTTGATACAGAAATAGGTTAAACTTAAATGCATATGATGTGGTGTTACATATATGCTTTAATCATACAGAATGTCAACATAGGTCATTCATGTGTTGCATTCATAAAACATATGTTTCTTATCTATTGCATATCATTGAGCACACATATGCATGGCCATTATATGGCATCATTAAAGAAAACAAAATATTTCATTTTAAATAGGCTTCGCGGGCGTGAACTATATTTTCCAAGCCATGAAGTTTCAATTATAGGTACCCTTACCCGTAAACCAAACCATGAACTTCATCTTGAATGCTTCTATCCATTTAGTGCACATTCTTCATAAGCCTGAAGAAAGAATCACAAGTGTGACTATATTGGTGAGATCAAGATTCACGGTTATGAGCTCCTAGTCACAAGCATGAATCTAAGTTTTTCAATAGTTAATATCATCAAACAAGATATTTATTACAAGTCACATACAAAGGCTTTAATGGTTGTTCAATAGCAACTTCTTCCTATCAATACTTTTAATAAAACATACATTAAAACATGTTATAACATTAATTAAACATGAAAGAGTACATATACATCACAATTGAATTCTTCCAAACTCATTAATTACCATATCATGCATTTATGATTTAACAAACCTTTATAACTTCATTAACATTACCTCTTTCAACTACTATAACCATCATCATTCAATATTCTCATAATTGCTCCTTTGGCATATTTAACATAAGTCTCATATCATTATATCTCAATTACTCATCTTAAATATCTTCAACATTTATAACACTTTTCATTAACTAATCATATTTTCATGATATTTAATTACAATCTTCAATTTCATTATGATAAACCACTAACATTTATGACATACAAATCATTTATCTCACATTTAACATATGACATACTACAATTTGGAATTTAAATGTATATATGTACATACCTCTAATAGAGCATCAAAACCAAGCTTTAACTAAAAGCTTGCTTATACTCTTGGTGGGTTTCACCACCTCATCTTCTAACTCCTAACCCATATAACACATTTATAACCATAAATGTTAGCCTTAAGGTAATTGATCTCTATTTTTATCCTAACAATAAAATTAAATGTTATTAATATTTTTATCTAGTGTTGTTTTGATAACAAATAAAGTTTCAAGCCTATTGGAAGTCAAACATTTCGTGAAATTTTGAAGAAAATTTTATGTCATATAACTTGTGACCGCGACACATAGATACTAAGAACTCATAACCACATCGATGAGGTGTTAGCAAAAACTTCCAAAGAGAATTACAGTGTCATTCACCATGCGTGAAGACTTTCATGACTACAACGATCATTTTGCGACTACAAAGTTCAAATGAAAGTTTGTTTTGCTTTTCGGTCCAATGAGATGCTGACGTGTCCTAGGTTGAGATGAAAAATTGGAGGGATTCTATCCGTGGCATGTTTTTCAAGACAACAAAACTATCATTAGCAAAATACTATTCATTCCATAGAGGTTCACGAAAGGAGTCCTGTGATCGTGAGATTTAAGCGAAGATTACCATTACACAAGTAGCCAATTAGAATCTGCCACGTGTCATATAAGCATAAATTATTTAAAAATCGGGACCAAAAATTGAGCACAAAAATATTTTTTTCAATTCAAATGTTTTAAAATGTTAAGATTGATAATTATCACTATTTATAATGGCTATTGGTGAGAAAATTCTATAAATACCTCACAAAATAGCCATTGAAAGAAGAACAACTCTCTCTAAGTGGAAATACTTTTTTAGTTTCATTTCTTAACAATTTTTGTATTGAAATGTGGTTAAGGTTATTGTGTGAGCCATCAAAACATAAGAATTTGGTTTTTGTGTTAGCCAATTGAAACACAAGGGAAATTTGATTCGGTGTGATCCGAGAGTGAAACACCTAGTTTGGAGTGAGTTAGCAAAACTTTGGTGTATCTTATTAAGTGAGATAGTAAAAATACCCCAATTGCGATTAGGAAGAGGAGTAGTGATTGTTAACACCCGAACTTCTATAAATCACGTGTTCAATCTCTCTTCCCTTACTCCTTTATATTTTTTTATTTGCCTTTGTGAGAATTTTTTTTATTATCCACTAGTTCAGCCTCCTTCTTGGTTATTTTCTGGGCATCAATTAGTGTCAAAGTTATGTATAACATCAAAGCCTAATTAGTGCTAGTGAAGATCAAGAAATGGCCAACAAAGGATTTCAAAATCTCAAGCCTTACTTTGATAGGTCTAATTATGCCTATTGGAAGTTCAGAATGGAAACATATTTTGATAGAGAGGGGATCGATGTTTAGGATAGCGTGCAAAAAGAATGGACACCATTGATCAAGAAAGGAGCAGAAGATGAAGATGAACTCATTCCAAGAGACTACTAGACGAAGCCAAAAAAAAAAGCAAATGGTAAAAACAAAAGAGCATTGACAATTCTTGCAAGCTCTATATCTATTGAAGAGTGTGGTAGAATTCAACACTATCTCACTGCATATAGCATATGGAAAACATTACAAATTTTCCATGAAGGAACCAAGCAAGTAAAATATAAGAAGATCCAACTCCTTATGTCAAAATTTGAAATTTTCAAGATGAAATGCAACAAGTCCATCACCGGCATGACAAACCGTTTTCTTGCTATCATCAATGGCATGAGGAAGCTCAAAAGACATATGAGGTTGGAAGATGTCAGCAGTAAGATCCTAAAAATTCTTTCATTTAAAGACTACGACTCAAGGGTCGTCAGTATAGAGGAGCCAATGAGGATGTAAGCACCATTCCTACCGATGTGCCCATTGGTAAGCTTCTAACATATGAGATGACTGTAAAAAAAGATAGAGAACTAGAAGTAAAGTAAAAAAAAAAAAAGCTCTCTTTCTCATCGCCTCAACTTCCAAATCTCAAGAAGTAACTCAAAATTATGAAGAGAAGAGTAAAGATGAAAATGAGGAGATCGCCATTTTCTTGAGAAGAATAAAAAGGATGATTGATAAAAATTTTAACAACTCCCAAAACTTCAAGAAAAAAGCTTCAAAACATTCTTCAAATGACTCATCACAGAAGTGCAAAGATGAGGTAAGTGTTATGAATGTGGAAAGAAAGGGCACATCAAATCAAATTGTCTAATGCTCAAGAAGCATAAAAAAAAGTCTTACAAGGAAGATGGGGACAAAGGTCATAAAGATATATGGGATGATGATAGCTCCTCAAATGAAAATGAGGACAATGAAGAAGAGGTGACCAACCTGTGATTCATGGCTTTAGAGGATCACTTCACGGACAAGTTAAGTCTTTCTTGCTTTCACACTTATGATGATATTGATAATATTCATGATGTTGATGAGCATAACATTATAGAAGTTTTGAACCTTGAATTAGAAAAATATAAAAATTAAATTAAATTTCATAAGAATGATAATTCTAAGTTAAAAACATATTTAGAAGTTTTGCAAAAAGAAAAATTTGAACTTAAAACCTCTAATGATACTCTTAAAAAAAAATCATTAAATGAATTTTCATAAAAAAAAACTCAACTAAGTCCTTACTTTAAAACAAAAATCATATTTTGAAAAATGAAGTTTAGGAACATAAAAACTTTATTTCAAAATTTCACAAAGGAAAGGTTTACTTAGATTCTCTTATTATTTAACAAGACCTCCTTTAGTAAGATATGGACACAGTTTTAATGGAGCATCAACATCATTTGCACCTAGTATTATATTTGTTAAATCAAGTACACCACAAACCTTTTCCATTAAGGTAATAACTTCACAAGCTAAGCATAAGATATTGTTCCCAGATTATGAACCAAGAAGGGGAGTTGAATTGGATATTAAAAAATTCTTAACTTTTAAGTGCAGAATAAAAAGTTGAATAGAGTAGGGATAGGAAGATATCACACAAGAAATTTATAGAGGTTCGGGTATTAACAAACCCTACTTAATTCGGAGTTTCACTAACACACTAAGTGTTACAATGGAGTTTTACAAGTTTACTTCCAACTATGGTGTTTCTATCAATGGATCACACCTAACCCAGAAATCCCTTGTATTTTAATGGCTCACACAGCAAACCAATTCCTTATGTTTTAAAGGCTTACACAAATAACCCTTACAAGAGTTTTACTCTTAACCCCAAAATATCCAAACTCACTTGAGTAGATGATTACAGAGAGAGACTTACAAATCTTTAATGCTCAGAGAATGATGAGCAAAAAGATTTTCACAGAGAATAAATGTTTGTTTTGAAAATATCAAATGCACAAATGGCTTACAACAAGATTTTGATTCGAAGTAATTGCTATTCTCTTGTTCTGGATTCATAAATGACTTGCATTTATACTTCTTTGGTGAATTATAGTTGTTTGGTTGCATTTAATGTGAAAATAGCCGTTGCACCAATTTTTAATTTCCCGTCTGACATGTTTCTCTTTCCTCATTCACGGTCGTGAATATGTGTGTCATGGTCGTGAATGTTCTTCAAAGTCGTGGTCCAAGTGGTGACTCTTACCCTGAAGCATTCTGGAAGGAATTGAAATGTTTGATCACAGGCATGACTTTATTCTTTCACGGGCATGAACATTCTTCCAAGCCGTGGTCCTAGTGGTGACTCTGGTCGTGAAGCTATCTAGAGGAATTTGACATGTTATATCGTGGGTGTGACTATCTTTCACGGGTGTGACTGATATGATCATTCATGGTTGCTATGATTCTTCATGGCCGTGAACTTTAAATATTGGAGAGTTGGCACTAAGCTACATTACGGGCGTGACATAAATAGTCACGGGCGTGAACATGTTATTTCTTCATTTTTTGACTTTCAAAGTTAGTCTTCCATTCTTGCATCATATTTCATACATTGTTCAATAAACTTAAAACACAAGTATTGTTAAATACATTATTGTTATTTTATTTGTTAGCATCAAAATGATGGAAATACCCCTCAAGGTTTAACAGGTACATACAAAACCCTATATTCAAGGAAAGAATATTGGAAGGCCATATGGCTAAAGAGGTAAACCTTAAAAATCCAATTATACCTTTATGTATAAAAGAAATGCATATAGGAACTCACATACTACACATGCATGCTTTTGTTTTCATACATGTTATGCACCTTTAAAAGTACGAAGGCCTCACAAGAACTTCTTAAGACTAAATAATATCATTATTGTACGAACATGGTCATATTAATTTACATTGTTCGATAAGGAAGGAACATTAAAAACCATCGAAAGCTAACCCCTAAAGACCGAAGTATGTTTAGGTACCTATAAGTAAGATGTAATTTATTTTCTTATATGTGTGTCTAAAATCCACAATAAAAAAATGTATGGCTTATCGATAGTGGATGCTCAGGACATATGATTGGTAAGGTTGCTTTTGGAAACAATGCTAAGGGTAAAGTAATTTGTATTTTTTAATTCAGAATGTGTTGCTTGTTGATGGTTTGAAACATAATCTTTTAAGTGTTAGTCAATTATGTGATAAATAAAACTAGGTCACATTTAATTCTAATGCATGTCTCATTACCACCTTAAATGGCCAAAAGATATTCAATGGAGATAGAATTGAAAATACTTACATAATTGATTTACACAAGTTATCTAATTTATCCTTTAAGTGTCTTATGTCTATTATCGATGAATTTTGGCTATGACATAGAGGGCTTGGACATGCAAGCATTTAGTTAATTCAAAGCCTTAGAGGAAAAAAACTAGTAGATGGACTACCAAAAATAATATTCATCAAAGATATAACATATGAACCATATCAAAATGGAAAACAACACAAGACATCTTTCAATTCAAAGAATGTTGTAAGTACTTCTAGACCTTTATAACTTTTGCATATGGATTTATTTGGTCATAATAGAACTACTAGTTTATAAGGTAAATAATATGCATTTATAATTATTGATGATTACTCAAGGTTTATATGGGCAGTGTTCATAAATCATAAGAATAAAGCATTTAATTATTCAAAAAAATTTGTTAAGAAAATATAAAATGAAAAAAGATATTGTATTTCAAAAATAAGAAGTGATTATGGTACAAAATTTGAAGATGAACTTTTTGAAAACTTTTGTTTGGAAAATGGTATTTGACATGATTTTTCAACTCTTATAACACATCAATAAAATGGGGTTACTGAAAGAAAAAATAGAACTCTAATTGAAATGACTAGAACAATTATCAATAAATATGATTTATCAACCTACTTTTGGGCAAACGTCATTAATACTGCTTTCTATATTTCAAAATAAGTTTTCAAAAGACCTACTGAACCTTGAGGGGTATTTCCATCATTTTGATGCTAACAAATAAAATAGCAATAATGTACTTAACATACTTGTTTTCTAAGTTTATTGAACAGGTTATGGAATATGATAGCAAGAATGGAGAATGGAAGACTAATCTTAAAAAGATAAAAAAATGAAGAAATAGTATGTTCACACCCGTGACCTTATATATCACGCTCGTGATGAAGCTTAGTGCCAACTATCCAACAATTAAAGTTCACGATCATAAAGAATGATAGCAACCGTGAATGATCATATCAGTCACAACCGTGAAAGAAAGTCACACCCGTGAAAAGACATGACAAATTCTTCCAGAAAGCTTCACGGCCAGAGTCACCACTTAGACCACGGCTAGGAATGATGTTCACGCCTGTGAAGATATAATGTCACGCCCATGATCAAACACTTCAAATCCTTCCAGAATGCTTCACGACCAAAGTCACCACTCAAGTCACGGCTTGGAAGAAAAGTCACGACCGTGACAATCATACTCACGATTGTGAAAGAGGAAAGAGAAACATGTCAGGCGCAAAAATAAGAGTTGGTGCAACGACTATTTTCACATTAAATGCAATCAAAAGGCTATAATTCACCATGGAAGTATAAATGCAAGTCATTTATGAATCAAGAACTAGAGAATAGCTAATACTTCGAATCAAAATCTTGTTGTAAGCCATTTGTGCATTTGATATTTTCAAAACAAACATTTATTCTTTGTGAAAATCTTTTTGCTCATCATTCTCTGAGCATTATAGATTTGTAAGTGTCTTTCTCTATAATCATCTACTCCAGTGAGTTTGGGTATTTTGGGGTTAAGAGTAGAACACTTGTAAGGGTTATTTGTAGGGTTAAGTGTAGAACACTTGCAAGGGTTATTTGTGTGAGCCTTTAAAACACAAGGATTGGTTTATTGTGTGAGCCATTAAAACACAAGGGATTTCTGGGTTAGGTGTGATCCATTGTTAGAAACACCATAGTTGGGAGTGAGTTTGTAAAACTCCATTGTAACACTTAGAGTGTTAATGAAACTCCCAATTGAGATTGGGGAGAGGAGTAGGGTTTGTTAACACCCGAACCTCTATAAAAATTCTTGTGTCATATCTTTCTATCCCAACTCAACTTAACTTTTCTTTCCACACTTAAAAGTTAAATTTTTAATATCCAATTCAACCCCCCTTCTTGGTTCAATATCTGGGCAACAATTGGTATCAGAGCTAAGCCTCGCATCGAAGCCTAAACAGCGCTAGTAAATATCAAGATATGGCCAATGAAGGATTCCAAACTCCCAAGCCTTAGTTTGATGGAGCAAATTATGCTCATTCGAAGTTTCGGATGGAGATATACCTGGATAGTGAAGGAATTGAAGTCTGGGATAGTGTTCGAAAAGAATGGACACCCAACTAGAAGAGGATTTGATGGTGAAGAAGAAATCTTATCAAGAAATGATTGGACAGAGCCTCAAAGAAGAGCAAACTTCAAAAGCAAGAAGGCAATGACAATTCTCTCAAGCTCATTATCCATTGAAGAATGTGGTAGAATACAACACTGCCCAACAGCTTACAGCTTGTGGAAAACATTGGAAAACTATCATGAAGGAACTAAGCAAGTTAAATCCAAGAAGATTCAACTTCTTACTTCAGAGTATGAGCTCTTTAAGATGAAATCCAATGAGTCAATTACTGACATGACCAATCGTCTTCTAGCCATCATAAATGGTATGAGAAAACTTGGGAAACACCTGAGCTTTGAATATATAAATAACAAAATCCTGATAAGTGTTCCTCTCAAAGATTACGGTTCAAGAGTTACCGGTATATAAGAGGCAAATGAAGACATGAGCATCATGAATACTGATGTTCTTATGGGCAAACTTCTCACACATGAAATGGCAGTGAAAAGAGATAGAGAGCTTGAAGCAGAGCCAGAAAAAAGAAAGCCTCTAACACTAAAAACCTCTACTTCAAAATCTGAAGAGGAAGTTGAAGATGATGAAGAAAAGAGTGATGATGCAAATGAGGACATTGCTATGCTCTCAAGAAGGCTGAAAAGAATCATTGAGAAAAGAATGAGCAACTCTAGAAAATTCAGGCAAAGAAACCTCAAACAGACTGCTAATGATACACAAAGAAGTAAAGAAGAGGTAAAGTACTATGAATGTGGAAAGAAAGGGCATATTAAACTGAAATGTCCAAGGCTCAAGAAGCACAAGAGCAAATACCAAAGAGACAATGGGGAGAAAGGTCACAAAGCCACATGGGATGACGAATGCTCTTCAAGTGAAAAATATGACAATGAAAGTGAAGAGGTCAACCTATGCTTTATGGCTATAGAGGATAACGTCTCGGAAAAGGTAAGATCATTTCACTCATACTCTTTCAATAATGATAGTAGTGATAATGATAGTAACAGTGAAGATCATGATGATGAGCAAAGCCTAATAGAAGTATTGAATCTATAACTAGAAAAATATAGAAGTAAATTCAATACTTATAAGAATAACATTTCTAATTTGAAAATCAAAATGGATGCTTTAGAAAAGGAGAACTTTAAGCTTAAATCATCTAATGAATCTCTTCAAAAGTCATTAGATGAATACTTTTCAAGACCCTCAACTAAATCCTTACTTAAATAAAACAATACTTTGAAAAATGATGATGAGGAACTTAGAAACTCCATTTCGAAATTTCACAAAGGAAATGAGAGCTTAGATACTCTCATTGTGTCTCAAAGACAACCCTTAATCAGACATGGTCTAGGATTCAAGGGTACATCATCATCTTCTCACAAGACTACTTTTGTTAAGTCAAGTGAACCTCATATCTCCACATTTGCTGGAACATCACCAAGGGATAAATGCACAAAATACACTAAACCTTCTATACATAAGAGGGATGTTCAAGGATTGATAAGCCTAAGAAAGAAACCTCAAAAGGCTAATCATGCCTTTATGTATAAGAAGTATGCATCTAGAAATGCACCAATTAATCATGATTATGCATACCATTGTTCTCAAACTCAGTTTAATAGAAATATGGCATTTAAAAGCATTGTAAGACCAGAAAGAATTTTTAGACCTAAACAGTGTAATTATTGTATGAAATTTGGTCACATAAATAAACATTGCTGGATAAGGAAGGCTCATTGGGAACCTTCATGTGCTAACCCCCAAGGACCCAAGCTCATTTGGGTACCTAAAAACCATACTTGAATTGTGATTCTATAAGTGTGCCTCAAGTCCACAATAAAAAAAATGCTTGGCTAGTAGACAGTGGATGCTCAAGGCATATGATAGGAGACAAAGAACTTTTCAATGAAATCAAACGTATTGATGGAGGTAAAGTTACCTTTGGAAACAATGCTAAGGGTAAGGTAATTAGCATTGGCTCTATTGGTATTAATGGTACTACTTTTATTAAAGATGTCTTACTTGTTGATGGTTTGAAAAATAACTTGTTGAGTGTAAGTCAATTATATTATAAAGGAAGCAAAGTAACCTTTTCTTCCAACGAATGTCTTGTAACCTGTAGCACCTCCTCACCCGAAACCACACGTGCCCGGATAAGGAAGCACTGCCGCCTGTCTTTCTCATACTTCATATATAAATATATATATATATATATATATATATATATATATATATATATATATATATATATATATATATATATATATATATATTTACTCATATATATATGGATGTAAATAAAAATCATAGTACAATTTATTTACATAAAATGGAAATTTTTAACATCAGAGTAATTTTTAATAAACTTTAAAAGTAAGTTTTACAAACTCAAACATTTCTTTAATATAAAAGTCAAATACAAAAGTTTCAAAACTTGTAACCAACTTTCTCAAGAATCGGCTGATTTACTTGAATGGGATCACCGCTTGCTTTATCTTGCACCTTTCAGCTGATCAAATAAATCATCAATCCTAGGCAGTGGGTATTTATTCTTAACAGTAACCCTATTAAGCTGCCTGTAGTCAATACAAAGATGTAAGGTATTGTCTTTCATCTTCACAAATAGTACTGGAGCACCCCATGGAGATACACTAGGTAGTATAAATCCTTTATCTAACATTTCTTGTAACTGTATCTTCAATTCTTTCAATTCTATGGGTGTCATCCTATATGGTGTAATAGATATAGGAGCGGTGCCAGGTACTAATTCAATAGCAAACTCTATCTCTCGATCAGGTGGTAGTCCTGGTAACTCTTCAGGAAATACATCAGAAAACTCACTAACAGTTGGGATGTCGGTAAACTTTGGACTTTTCTTTCGGGTGTCAATCACATACGCTAGGTAAGTCTCACATCCCTTATTGATGAGTTTTCGAGCTTTCAACGCTGATATCACATTATCTGGATATCCTCTATACTCACCTTCTTGTTCTGAAACTTTAATTCTCATCTGCCTCTTTCCACAATCTATTATCACCCCATGGCAAGCTCGCCAATCCATTCCCAAGATCACATCGAACTCGCGGAATGGTAGCTCTATTAGATCTGCTGGAAATTGCTTGCCTTGAATTTCGACTGGGCAACCTCTAAACACTTTACTAACCCGCACACTATGTCCTAATGGGTTAGTCACACAAATCTCATATTCTAGAGTCTCTGGTTTTAGACCCTCTCGACCCGATGGTGGTGTGCATATGTATGAGTGTGTCGACTCAGGGTCTATCAATGCATGTATACAAGAGCCAAAGAGAAGGTATTTACCCGCTATGACGTCAGGTGCATCCTGCTCCTCTCGGCCTCGCATGACATAAGCTCTTGCTGGAGCAGCTCTACTGCCTTCAGGTCTCTCTACTGTATCTGATTTGAATTGGCTTGGCCCTGCAAAGCCTCCTCTTCCTTATCCTCGGCCTTGTCCTCTGCCTTGTCTCATAGTCTGTATTGGCACTGACTTAATACTCCCTGAACCTCTGCCAAACGGTAGCAATGGACAATCTCTTTTAATATGGTTCTTGGAGCCACATCTCATGCACGCTCCTGTCATCGACCAACACTCTCCTTGATGCGAATGACCACAATGCTGACACACCGGTAGAGTGGTAAACCTATGGGAAATAGAAATTTTTAACATCAGAGTAATTTTTAATAAACTTTAAAAGTAAGTTTTACAAACTCAAACATTTCATTAATATAAAAGTCAAATACAAAAGTTTCAAAACTTGTAACCCACTTTCTCAAGATTCGACTGCTTTACTTGAATGGGATCACCGCTTGCTTTATCTAGCGTCTTCAGCTACCTTTCTATATGTGCGTGGAAATTAAACTCCACACTAAGCTCTAAGCTTAGTGGTGCATATAAAAAAGGCAATATACTATATCATGCAACAAACATTAACAATTATCATTTTGTGCATTAAAATGTTTGCATGCATGACTATCAACATATTCCTATTTCATAAAAGTATAAATGTCATGCTCATATAGACATTGTTATTTTCATTTATCTTTAATAGCAAATTATTCTGTAAATCTCTTTATCATTACATTTCAATCTTATATCATCATCATTTTCTTATTCTTTCCTTTTCTTATTTTTCCGACATATCCTCATTATCTTGCCCACATCACTCTAAATTTTGGACTGACTGAATACGGGTTATGGATCAAGAGTGCTCACACAAGCTTATGCCACCCTGTCCACTATCTGGCTCATAAGAGCTTCTCAAATCAATGGCGCTCACACAAGCTTATGCCACATTGATTGAGTATAATTTCATCATAGATGAATAACCGGATCAAGGCCACTCACACAAGCTTATGACACCTTGTCCTCATTTATATGTGCTCTTCGGAGCTTTCTCAAGTTAGTAGCGCTCACACAAGCTTTAGCCACACTGATTGAGCATCCCAGACCAATGGGGCTCACACAAGCTTTAGCCACATTGGTTGAGGTATAGTACGGTACCGTTCGCCCCCTTACTGACATGTCATCTATCCTGATTCTAGTCTGCAAGTAGAGTAATGGGCTTCTTTATATTTTCACATCAATCATTATTCTCAAATTTCAACACATCCATTTTTCTCATATTTATCAACATCTCAATTTTCTTGTTTTACAAGCATATAGTCATACTCATACATCTTTTCATTCATTTACTAGATTCATCAATATTCTCATGTTTATCATCTGCATCAGATTTCATATATTATCCATGACAATTTATTTTTCTACATCAATTCATTTTTCTATATCACAACATATCACATTCTCACATCGATATATATATATATATATATATATATATATATATATATATATATATATATCCATATCCATATCATTCTTATTTTGCTTGGATAGACAATAACTTTCATTTACTTACCTGAATTCCTCATTTAATAACCACATTCATAATTTCAAATGCAGAGCATTCACGGTCGTGATTACTACTTTCATGCTCGTTAATTAGTTCACGCCCGTAATCCCAAGCCGTGAACGCTACTGGAATGAATTGCCCAAAAGCATTCACGATCGGGATTACTCATTCACGCCCGTGAATAAGTTCACTTCCGTGATTCCAACCCGTGAACGCTTCTGGAATGAATAGTACCATTTCCACCCAAAACTTCACAACCGTGACACAATCAGTCACAACCGTGAACCTTTAAGTTCACGCCCGTGACTCAGTAGTCACACCCGTGACTTTCAGCAGGAAATCTGCATATTCACTTTTCATTCATTCTAACATCATCCAAATCATACCAAATTCTATTTCATGCATTTCTAAGGCTCTTTACTCAACTTATCACTTTTCAATACATGTAAATGTTTTGATCATACAAGATTCTCTAGCATGCATCATTAATTCAATGTCACACAAGGATCTCATTCATACATGTCTAATCTTATGGTTTCATGCCATAATTATCATCATTCTTGAAATTGCATTTATCTCAAATCATATTCAGCATGCATTATTTCAAACAAAAATAAGTTATTGCCTTAAATTATGCACAAACCTTAATCTTTCTCCTTCACTCTTTTAGGTAGCTTTCTCTTTTCCTTTGCTCCTTAAAGCTTGTTCCTTGTCATTTGGAACTCCTACAACATCATAGATCATTTTCATCATCATCTAATTTCATTAAGACCCTAAACTCTCTTTTTCTCTCTCAAAACCCTAGTTTCTCTCTCATTCCATATAAGTCTTAGATGAGCTCAAAATTCGAACTTCCTTTAGAAAAGATGAAGAAGAAGAAGAAATACTTCTTATCTTACACTTTTCTTCACTTGATCACCACTTTGGAGATTTTCTCTCTCTACCAAACTTGATTTTTCTTCCTCTTTCTTGTTCTTTCCAGCTTCCGTATGAGTTATGGAACATGAAAATCACCTTGTCTTGCTCTTTCCCTTCTCTTCTCTTCCTTTCTCTCTCTAGAATCAATGTGAGCTATAGAGGAAAACTGTGGCTGGCGTGACTGGTAAAGAAAAGAGAGAAGAAAGCAGAAAATGAAGAGAAGAAGAAGAAGAAAAGAAAGCCTTAAATAGGGTACCCAAAAAGTCTTCATGTGGGACCCACCATTTGACCATTTTCTCCCAATTTTACACTTAATCAATATTAATCATCTTTCTTTAATATCATGGCCGGCCAACCCAATTTTAAATGTCCAAATTTCTTAAGTTAATTAGCCATTAATCTCATTAATCCTCCATTTTTTGGTAAATTGCAATTTGACCCCAAAACTTATCAAATTTTGCAAATTAGTCCTTTACCGTAAATCAACTTCTTTAAACTCTATAATCACTTATTTAGACATTTATTATTTAATTTAACCATTTCTTAATCAATTTTTTTAAAAATCTGAATTTAGACTCCGATCGGTCACACACGTCAATTTTGCAACACGTGCGACTCGAAACTTAAATTAGCGGATATTACATTCTCTCCCCCTTAAAATAATTTCGTCCTCGAAATTTACCTGTTCATTCGGGGTTGAACAACTAGGGATACTGCTTCTTCTTCACTTCTTCACTTTCCCACGTGGCTTCTTCAACTGTATGATTCCGCCACCAAACTTTAACTCGAGGAACTTTCTTGTTCCGGAGAACTTTCTCTTCATTTGCTATTATAGCCACTGGTTCTTCCTCATAAGACATATCTGTCTGCACCTCTATTTCCTCAATCGGTATGTTATGGGTTGGGTCTGAACGATATCTTCTTAACATTGAAACGTGGAACACGTTATGAATTCGGTCTAGCTCCGGAGGAAGAGCTAATCGGTAAGCCACTGGTCCTATCCTTTCTAAAATTTCATAAGGACCAATAAATCTTGGGCTTAACGTTCCCTTTTTACCGAACCTCAATACCTTTTTCCACGGTGAAACCTTAAGAAATACTTTGTCACCTATAGCATATTTTATATCTCGCCTCTTTAAATCAGCATATGATTTCTGTCGATCTTATGCTACTTTTAGCCTTTCCTTGATTACTTTAACTTTCTTCTTAGTCTGTTGAACTATTTCTGGCCCAATCAACTTTTTCTCATTCAACTCGGTCCAACATATCGGTGTCCTACACTTTCTTCCATATAAAGCTTCATAAGGTGCCATGCATATGCTCGTTTGATGACTGTTGTTATAGGCAAACTCCATAAGAGGTAGATGTCGATCCCAACTTCCCTCAAATTCAAGCACACAACATCTCATCATATCCTCTAGCAACTGTATAACTCGCTCTGATTGTCCATCCGTTTGCGGATGAAATGTCGTGCTAAACTTTATTCGAGTTCCCAAAGCCTGCTGTAGACTCTTTTAGAACTGCGACGTAAACCTGAGATCTCTGTCAGAAATGATAGATACAGGTACTCCATGAAGTCTCACTATCTCATTCATATAAATCTCAGCCAGCTTGTTCAAATTATAGTCCATTCGGACTGGTAGAAAATGTGCTGACTTCGTCAATCGATCCACTATCACCCACACTGCATCATGCTTTCTCTGAGTTACCGGTAAACTAGACACAAAATCCATCGTGATCCTCTCCCACTTCCATTCTGGTATGGGAATCGGTTGTAGTAATCCTGTGGGTAATTGATGCTCAACTTTCACTTGTTGACAGATTAGACATTTAGCAACATATTCAGCAATATCATTTTTCATCCCCGACCACCAATATTGTCCTTTCAAATCTTGGTACATCTTGTTCCCACCTGGGTGCATAGTATAGACCGTTTCATGAGCTTCTCTTAAAATCTCTGTCCTCAACTCTTTCATACTTGGCACACAAATCCGGTTCTTGAAATACACAGTACCATCTTCTGTTAAAGAAAATTCTGACTTTTCTCCATTTTTCAAGGCTTCGACCATCTTTATTAACTTCTCATCTTGTTTTTGGACATCTTTAATTCTTTGCATCAATGTGGATTCCACTCGCATTTCAGCTAAAATCTTCCTGCTTAATGCATCTGTAACCACGTTAGCCTTTCCTGGATGGTAGTCTATCACACAATCACAGTCTTTAATCAATTCCAACCATCTCCGTTTCCTCAGATTCAACTCTTTCTGTGAAAGAAGATACTTAAGACTCTTGTGGTCTGTATAAATGTAGCATCTTTCTCCATACAAATAATGTCTCCATTTCTTAAGAGCAAAAACTATCGCTGCAAGCTCTAAATCATGCGTCGGATAGTTAAGTTCATAAGGCTTAAGTTGTCTGGAGGCATATGCAATCACTTTTCCCTCTTGCATCAAAACACATCCTAGCCCATTGTGACTTGCATCACTGTACACAACATAATCTTTTCCTGGAGTAGGCTGAGTCAAAACTGGTGCTTCAGTCAACATTGTTTTTAATCGATCAAAGCTTTCTTGACATTTATCTGTCCATTCAAAACAGACCTCTTTTCGCAGTAGTCGTGTCAAAGGATTCGCTATAGATGAAAATCCTTTCACAAATCTCCTATAGTATCCGGCTAATCCAAGAAAACTTCTCACTTCTGCCACATTTCGAGGTGGTTTCCAATTAAGAATAACCTCTATTTTACTAGGATCAACTCGAATACCTTCTGCTGAAATTACATGACCCAGAAAACTAACTGCTTCTAACCAAAATTCACACTTAGATAGCTTTGCATACAATTGTTTCTCCCTCAAGGTCTGCAATACTTTTCTAAGATGTTGGTCATGTTCTACTTGATCTCTTGAATAGACAAGAATGTCATTAATGAATACAACTACAAATTGATCAATATATGGCCTGAACACTCAGTTCATCAGGTCCATAAAAACTGTCGACGCATTCATCAATCCAAATGGCATCACCAAGAATTCATAATGACCATAACGAGTCCTAAATGTCGTCTTAGATACATCTGACTCTTTGATCTTCAGTTGACGATACCCCGATCGAAGATCTATCTTTGAAAATATACTTGCACCTTTCAGCTGATCAAATAAATCATTAATCCTAGGCAGTGGGTATTTATTCTTAACAGTAACCCTATTAAGCTGTCTGTAGTCAATACAAAGACGTAAGGTACCGTCTTTCTTCTTCACAAATAGTACTGGAGCACCCCATGGAGATACACTAGGTCGTATAAATCCTTTATCTAACATTTCTTGTAACTGTATCTTCAATTCTTTCAATTCTATGGGTGCCATCCTATATGGTGTAATAGATATAGGAGCGGTGCCATGTACTAATTCAATAGCAAACTCTATCTCTCGATCAGGTGGTAGTCCTGGTAACTCTTCAGGAAATACATCAGAAAACTCACTAACAGTTGGGATGTCGGTCAACTTTGGACTTTTCTTTCGGGTGTCAATCACATACGCTAGGTAAGTCTCACATCCCTTATTGATGAGTTTTTGAGCTTTCAACGCTGATATCACATTATCTGGATATCCTCTATACTCACCCATCACTACTATCTCTTTTTGTTCTGAATCTTTAATTCTCATCTGCCTCTTTCCATAATCTATTATCACCCCATGGCAAGCTAGCCAATCCATTCCCAAGATCACATCAAACTCGCGGAATGGTAGCTCTATTAGATCTGCTGGAAATTGCTTGCCTTGAATTTCGACTGGGCAACCTCTAAACATTTTACTAACCCGCACACTGTGTCCTAATGGGTTAGTCACACAAATCTCATATTTTAGAGTCTCTGGTTTTAGACCCTCTCGACCCGATGGTGGTGTGCATATGTATGAGTGTGTTGACTCAGGGTCTATCAATGCATGTATACAAGAGCCAAAGAGAAGGAATTTACCCACTATGACGTTAGATGCATCCTGCTCCTCTCGGCCTCACATGGCATAAGCTCTTGCTGGAGCAGCTCTATTGCCTTCAGGTCTCTCTACTGTATCTGATCTGAATTGTCTTGGCCTTGCACAGCCTCCTCTTCCTTGTCCTCGGCCTTGTCCTCTGCCTTGTCCCATAGTCTGTATTGGCACTGACTCAATACTCCCTGAACCTCTGCCAAACTGTAGCAATGGACAATCTCTTTCAATATGGTTCTTGGAGCCACATCTCATGCACGCTCCTTTCATCGACCAACACTCTCCTTGATGCGAACGACCACAATGCTGACACACCGGTAGAGTGGTAAACCTACGGGATGCCTGTGTTGGTGCACTGGCTGCGGATGAAATAGATTTTACGGGTTGTCCCCGTCTATAAGAATGAAATCTGTTGGAACTCCCAGCCTGGAATCGGCCACCAAAAGATCTGGCTCTCTTGCCACTAGACTGTACTCCACTTGGTTGTGGTGCTGGTCTACTAACCCCACTAATCTGTACTGGCTGTTGTGTTGCCAGGACTCTTTCAACTGTTCTAGCAGATGCTAGTAAATTTGGGAAACTCATCAGTCGTAGGGCTGAAACTTGTAACTTGATAGTATACCACCAGTATACTATACCACCAGTATACTTGCAAAGATGAGTGAATTCTCTCTCATATTCTATTACAGACATATCCCTCTATTTTAACATCAGAAACTCTCTCTTTTTGTCGTCTGTGTAAATAGAAGGAATATACTGCTCCTTAAACTTCTCTAGAAAGAATTCTCATGTCATAGGGTTAGGAGCCTCTGTACTCTATGATACAGATCGCCACCAATCATATGCATGCTCCTATAGCAGAGATACTGCATATTCATATTTTTGTTCATCTATGCAGTGCAATTGATTAAATACTCTCTCTGCTCGTTCCAACCAAAATTCTGCCACTGAGGGGTCATCTTCCCGTTTACCATAGAAATCAGATGCCTCTAATTTCCTCAGTCTTTCAAATTGTAATCCAGACGAATCTGATCGTGATGCTCTCTGTAGCAAATCTATCATATTTCTCATGAGCTCAGTCTGACCCATATTAATAGCTGAATGTTCACGAAGTGAGCTGGCACTAGATCTCGGTGCCGCAGCTCGACGACGACTTGGTTGCGACGAAGCTCTTGCCTCGGAAGGCTCATTACTCTCAGCTTCTTCTATTACTATTCGTCTTGATCCTGAGGCCATATCCTACCTATAACATAAAGACAACGACCCTAATCAATAAAGCAGCAATTCCAAAAATGCAATTGTGGGCACATTTAAGAAAAACATTTTCAAACTTCACTTTAAAATCCAAACCGGCTTTAATATCAATATCTAGAAACACCAAACCTGGTGCTCTGATACCAAAAACTGTAGCCCCTCCTCAATCGAAACCACACGTGCCCGGATAAGGAAGCGCTGCCGCCTGTCTTTCTCATACTTCATATATATATATATATTTTTTTACTCATATATATATGGATATAAATAAAAATCAGAGTACAATTTATTTACATAAAATAGAAAATTTTAACATCAGAGTAATTTTTAATAAACTTTAAAAGTAAGTTTTACAAACTCAAACATTTCTTTAATATAAAAGTCAAATACAAAAGTTTCAAAACTTGTAACCCACTTTCTCAAGATTCGGCTGCTTTACTTGAATGGGATCACCGCTTGCTTTATCTAGCGTCTTCAGCTACCTTTCTATATCTGCATGGAAATTAAACTCCACACTAAGCTCTAAGCTTAGTGGTGCATATAAAAAAGGCAATATACTATATCATGCAACAAGCATTAACAATTATCATTTTGTGCATTAAAATGTTTGCATGCATGACTATCAACATATTCCTATTTCATAAAAGTATAAATGTCATGCTCATATAGACATTGTTATTTTCATTTATCTTTAATAGCAAATTATTCTATAAATCTCTTTATCATTACATTTCAATCTCATATCATCATCATTTTCTTATTCTTTCCTTTTCTTATTTTTCCGACATATCCTCATTATCTTTCCCACATCACTCTAAATTTTGGACTGACTGGATACGAGTTATGGATCAGGAGCGCTCACACAAGCTTATGCCACCCTGTCCACTATTTGGCTCATAAGAGCTTCTCAAATCAATGGCGCTCACACAAGCTTATGCCACATTGATTGAGTATAATTTCATCATAGATGAATAACCGGATCAAGGCCGCTCACACAAGCTTATGACACTTTGTCCTCATTTATATGTGCTCTTCGGAGCTTTCTCAAGTTAGTAGCGCTCACACAAGCTTTAGCCACACTGATTGAGCATCCCAGACCAATGACACTCACACAAGATTTAGCCACATTGGTTGAGGTATAGTACGGTACCGTTCGCCCCCTTAATGACATGTCATCTATCCTGATTCTAGTCCGCAAGTAGAGTAATGGGCTTCTTTATATTTTCACATCAATCATTATTCTCAAATTTCAACACATCCATTTTTCTCATATTTATCAACATCTCAATTTTCTTGTTTTAGAAGCATATAGTCATACTCATACATCTTTTCATTCATTTACTAGATTCATCAATATTCTCATGTTTATCATCTGCATCAGATTTCATATATTATCCATGACAATTCATTTTTCTACATCAATTCATTTTTCTATATCACAACATATCACATTCTCACATCAATATATATATACATATATCCATATCCATATCATTCTTATTTTGCTTGGATAGACAATAACTTTCATTTACTTACCTGAATTCCTCATTTAATAACCACATTCATAATTTCAAATGCAGAGCATTCACGGCCGTGATTACTACTTTCATGCCCGTGAATTAGTTCACGCCCGTAATCCCAAGCCGTGAACGCTACTGGAATGAATTACACAAAAGCATTCACGATCGGTATTACTCATTCACGCCCGTGAATAAGTTCACTTCCGTGATTCCAATCCGTGAATGCTTCTGGAATGAATAGTACCATTTCCACCCAAAACTTCACAACCGTGACACAATCAGTCACAACCGTGAACCCTTAAGTTCACGCCCGTGACTCAATAGTCACACCCGTGACTTTCAGCAAAAAATCTGCATATTCACTTTTCATTCATTCTAACATCATCCAAATCATACCAAATTCTATTTCATGCATTTCTAAGGCTCTTTACTCAACTTATCACTTTTCAATACATGTAAATGTTTTGATCATACAAGATTCTCTAGCATGCATCATTAATTCAATGTCACACAAGGATCTCATTCATACATGTCTAATCTTATGGTTTCATGCCATAATTATCATCATTCTTGAAATTGCATTTATCTCAAATCATATTCAGCATGCATTATTTCAAACAAAAATAAGTTATTGCCTTAAATTATGCACAAACCTTAATCTTTCTCCTTCACTCTTTTAGGTAGCTTTCTCTTTTCCTTTGCTCCTTAGTGCTTGTTCCTTGTCATTTGGAACTCCTACAACATCATTGATCATTTTGATCATCATCTAATTTCATTAAGACCCTAAACTCTCTTTTTCTCTCTCAAAACCCTAGTTTCTCTCTCATTCCATATAAGTCTTTGATGAGCTCAAAATTCGAACTTTATTTAGAAAAGATGATGAAGAAGAAGAAATACTTCTTACCTTACACTTTTCTTCACTTGATCACCACTTTGGAGATTTTCTCTCTCTACCAAACTTGATTTTTCTTCCTCTTTCTTGTTCTTTCCAGCTTCCTTATGAGTTATGGAACATGAAAATCACCTTGTCTTGCTCTTTCCCTTCTTTTCTCTTCCTTTCTCTCTCTAGAATCAAGGTGAGCTATGGAGGAAAATTGTGGATGGCGTGACTGGTAAAGAAAAGAGAGAAGAAAGCAGAAAATGAAGAGCAGAAGAAGAAGAAAAGAAAGCCTTAAATAGGGTACCCCAAAAAGTCTTCATGTGGGACCCACCATTTGACCATTTTCTCCCAATTTTACACTTAATCAATATTAATCATCTTTCTTTAATATCATGGCCGGCCAACCCAATTTTAAATGTCCAAATTTCTTATGTTAATTAGCCATTAATCTCATTAATCCTCCAATTTTTGGTAAATTGCAATTTGACCCCAAAACTTATCAAATTTTGTAAATTAGTCATTTACCGTAAATCAACTTCTTTAAACTCTATAATCACTTATTTAGACATTTATTATTTAGTTTAACCATTTCTTAATCAATTTTTGTAAAAATCCAAATTTAGACTCTAATTGGTCACACGCGTCAATTTTGCAACACGTGCGACTCGAAACCTAAATTAGCGGATATTACATAACCTCTATTGATGGTCAAGAGATATATAAAGAAAATAGAGATGTCAATACCTATAAGTAAGATGTAATTTATTTTGGGTACCTATAAGTAAGATGTAATTTATTTTCTTATATGTGTGTCTAAAATCCACATTAAAAAAATATATGGCTTATCGATAGTGGATGCTCAGGACATATGATTGGCAATAGAAACCTATTCACCGAATTGTTTTTGGAAACAATGCTAAGGGTAAAGTAATTTTTATTTTTTAATTGAGAATGTGTTGCTTGTTGATGGTTTGAGACATAATCTTTTAAGTGTTAGTCAATTATGTGATAAATAAAACTAGGTCACATTTAATTCTAATGCATGTCTCATTACCACCATAAATGGCCAAAAGATATTCAATGGAGATAGAATTGACAATACTTACATAATTGATTTACACAAGTTATCTAATCTATCCTTTAAGTGTCTTATGTCTATTATCAATGAATTTTGGTTATGACATAGAGGGCTTGGACATGCAAGCATTTAGTTAATTCAAAGCCTTAGAGGAAAAAAGCTAGTAGATGGACTACCAAAAGTAATATTCATCAAAGATATAACATATGAACCATGTCAAAACGGAAACAACACAAGACATCTTTCAATTCAAAGAATGTTGTAAGTAATGCTAGACCTTTATAACTTTTGAATATGGATTTATTTGGTCATAATAGAACTGCTAGTTTATAAGGTAAATAATATGCATTTATAATTAGTGATGATTACTCAAGGTTTATCTGGGTAGTGTTCATAAATCATAAGAATAAAGCGTTTAATTATTTAAAAAAATTTGTTAGGAAAATATAAAATGAAAAAAGATATTGTATTTCAAAAATAAGAAGTGATTATGGTACAAAATTTGAAGATGAACTTTTTGAAAACTTTTGTTTGGAAAATGGTATTTGACATTATTTTTCAACTTCTATAACACATCAATAAAATGGGGTTGCTGAACGAAAAAATAGAACTCTAATTGAAATGACTAGAACAATTATCAATAAATATGATTTATCAACCTACTTTTGGCCAAAAGTCATTAATACTACTTTCTATATTTCAAAATAAGTTTTCAAAAGACCTATTCTAGATAAAATTTCTTATGAGCTATGGAATGGAAGAAAATTCAAAATTTTATACCTTAGAGTATTTGGATGCAAGTGCTTAAGTTCTTAAAAAAGAACATTAGTTGTAGAAGATTCTATGCATGTTAATTTCAATGAAACAAGTAAACTTAATCTTGTTGAAGGTAGTTCTCTTAATGTTGTTGCAGGTGAAATGAAAAAGCTCAATCTTGATCATGAGAAGAAGCACATCAATAAAATTGGACAAGGACAAGGATAAGAAGAGTAAGCCTATTGATGAAAAGCTTTATAGAGGTATGATTGGGTCACTTTTATATCTGCAACTTCTAGATCTGATATCATGTATTGTATATGCTTATGTGCTAGGTTTCAATCTATTCCTAAAGAGTCACATCGATTGGATCCATCTCATATCATATTAGCAGAACCTATAAAGATATGACTAGATCTAACTTATGAAGAGGAGCCAGTGGAAATTTTAGCTCGAGAAATGAAAGAGCTACGGAACAAAAAGGTACCATTGGTAAAGGTTATGTGGAAAAATCATAATTCAGAAGAGATAATTTAGGAAAATGAAGAGCTAATGAAGGCTCAGTATCTACAATTATTCCACTCTAGTTAAAAAGGTAAATTTCGAGAACAAATTTTTTTTAAGGAGGGAAAAATTGTAATAGCTGATAATTTAGGCCATAGTCGTGTTTGACCCAAATCCAGCACGCCGAACCGATTGGGGTCTAAATTCGGACAAAAAAGAAAAAATATTAAAATAATAATAAAATATAAGAAAAATATTTTGGATATTTTTAATTGAAAATTTTGAAGTTCAGAATTAAAATTTAGAAAAAAAATAATTTTTCACTGAACGAAATTGGAACTTACAGTATTTTTGACACAAATATTTTAAGAAGGTATAAAAATAGAATATTCTCTATCGAAGGAAAGGAATATTCTTTGGATTAAAATAAAGTAAAAGTGATTTGAATTAATGAACCAATGAGGGACAAAATTACCTAATTAATCCTAACCACTCACCTAATCCAACAATAAAAATCAAATTTCACTTTTTGCCTTTATTCTTCCTCTTCCCCATCTTAAACAAACCAAAAACTCTCTCTTCTTCTCCTTTTTTGTCGTGACATACATCCCTTTGTTCTTTTTTTTTTTCAATCAAAGCTAAGGTTAGAAAAAAAGTTGGATTAAAGCAAGATCAACAAGAAAGTGAAGTTAAGTGAGCAAAAACAATAGAAGTGGAAAAAAGAAAAGAAGATAAAAAGAGAAGAAAGATTTTGGTCATTTTGAAGATCTACAAAGGTGAGGTTAGATTTTTCATCTTCTCACTTTTCTTCTTCTATTTTCTTTGATTTTGGGGTTAGTTACCATTAAGATTGGTAATTTAGGGTTATTAGTATGTTAATGGTGATTAAGGGTTGATTAGTGTGTTTAGTACTTGATTAGTGTGAAATTTGTTGTTAGGCCAAGGAGGTGAACAATCTTTGAACCATAATAAAAAAGGAAGCAAGGGCAAGGAGAAAGATAATTAAGAGGAAGAGAAGAGTGAAGAGAAGTAGACTTTTTGAGGTATGTATATTTGACAAAAATTCAATATGAAAAATGTTGATTTTTTATTTTGTGATATTATTTTTAATTATGTATGTAATTCTTGATATTTTGATTGAGTGATGAATTTGTGATTAAATGATTCCATGAATGTGAAAATAAAAATTTGAATTTGATGTTGATGCATGAAGATGGAAATTGTAGGAATAACTGAAGTGCTGGAAAATTTGTTTTATGAACAGTATCTGTATTATTTTCATAACTTGAGTTCTGGAAATGATTTTTGAGTATTTCTTTTTGGTTTGAAAATTAAGACATGGTTCTTAAACTTTTATATATACCATTAGACCTGAATATGCTTGAAATTAGGTGTAAAATGGATTCAAATTTCGAACTAGAAATATGTCCAGTAAAATATTAAGCAAAATAGAATAAATGTAGCTTAGTGAAAAATTTATAACTTTTGCTATGAAATTCAGTTTAAGGGATTCCAATTGGAAATTAAAGATAAGACATATATCTACATTTTGTTAGTTGATCACTTGTCCAAATTCCATTTAAAAATGGATGCAAAATGTAGGGTAATATGAGATATAAATGCAGTCCAGAATAGGGCAGCTTGTATATATGTGTTGGTTGTTGAATTTTGTGATATAAATATATTATTTGATTTTTCTTATAGTTATAATGATTAAATGAGCAAGTATGATGTGAAATATTTAATGGAGATTATTGCATTTATATGAAATTATATTAGTATTACATTCATAATTTAGGTAAATAATAAAAAATGTAACAAATATAATTAAGTTCTATAACATCTAGTTGAGAACTAGAAATTAGGATAAGTTGATATGCAAATAAAAGGGTGTAGGCACTAAAAAATAGTACATAGATTTAATTTATGTATATACTAAGAAATAGTGCTGAGTTTGAAATTACGTAGACATTAAGAAATAGTGCTGAGTTTGAAATTATGTAGGCACCAAAAAGGTGTTGATTTATTATAGAAAGTGTAGACGTTAAACGCCAAGTTATAAAATAATTAAGTAGGTGCCGAGTATACTACCAATGAGCAGAAACATTGTATCTAGTGTTTAGTTCCGGTTTAAGATGTCGTGGGCTATCAAATAACTAAAAAAAATATGTGAATCATTAAATTGATATTTTAAATAGCAAGTCTTGTATTGTTAAAGAATTTCAAACATGTTTAATGAATGAAATGTTATAATTGATGAATTGTATATTTTTGCATGATGTAAATAGTTTTGAATAATATTCGACCCTTCATGACATAAATTGCATGATTCCTTTATAGGACTTTGACTAATGGTACTGGCTTATTCTTGAGCTCATTGACTTGTCACGCTAATATCGTAATCGACCCTTTTTCATATGTAAGGTCTAGTCTCAACTTTATGCTTTCAGTTGTGATGATGTGCGAATGATCTAACATATTCCTCCTCAACATAGAGACATGAAGAATATTATGAATCGTACTCAACTTTGGTAGTAAGGAAAGTCTATGGGTAACTAGACCAATCCACTCTAAAATCTCATACAGTCCAATGAACCTATGGCTCAACTTGCCCTTCTTTCTGAACTTGAGGAAATTCTTCCATAAGGTAACTTTAAAAAACACTTTGTCTCCCACTTCATGCTCTATATCTATTCTCTTGAGATCTGTATACGATTTATGTCTGTCTAAAGTTGCCTTTAACCTTTCCTATATGATCTTCACCTTTTCCTATGTCTCTTACACTAATTTTGGCCCCAATAACTTCCGCTCATTAAGCTCTATCCAACATAATGGTTTCTGACACTTTTTACCATATATTTAATGGGTTTTAAATCATGTATCTCATACATGTTATACAGAAGATTAAAATTTATTTAACCCAAAACCTACAGATCAAGCCTATATAATTCAAAATTACACAAAAACCGTCAAATAGATGAAAAGATTACCCTTGAAGAATCAACTCTTGATTTATGAACTTTCTTTCTTGTTGGGTTATAGCAAACATAACAATCCAAAGCTAGGATTGTCTCTAAGATTATCCACATAAAGATGAAGAAGAAAACCTCTAAGGCAATAGGTGGTTGATGATCCAAAGTGTTAGTTATGGAAGATCAACAATGTGAGAGAGATAGAGAGTTTGGGAGGGATAATTCTTATCTATCTTTATGGAGGCTAATGCAAAAATGCCCTACAGGGAGATATTTAAATATCCCTTGATCCCATTTAGGATTAAGGACAATCAATCCCTCGACCATGTTTGTTAAACAAAAGTAGGTATTGTTGTGTTGCCATTATTCATGACTGTGAGTTGTCCATATTACATAACACTTATGTCAGGTTAGGCATTTAGTGACCATTACAACATCTTTCGAGAGTGCAATAGACAACAACAAAAGCAATACATTATTGCGATGGAGACAATTTGTGATCGCAAAATAGCTTTCACGACCGCGACTTTGCCATCTCAAAGTTTTCTCTCTCTTCTCTTTTGGATCCAATCCAAATCCCATTTCACATGTTTTTTAAAAAACAATATGTGTGTGGCCTACTAGGTTCTCAGCTATGTTGGTAAGTCAAATCATCATATGATTCTCAACAAATCATAAGCGGTATCTAGAAGCACATCACGACTATCCAATTAACTAGAAAGTCAATGGCTTGACTATAAACCCTTTCATAGATAATTACTATACAATTCATCCTTCCACCACAGTATACCTCATTTCATTTAGAGTATAAACTATGTGTCAACTCTCAATAGAATGACTATGTCATATCTAGTCTAAATGATTTAGTTATTGTTTATGAGATTCATCACTCTATTAGATATGCATCAAAGACTATTTTCAAGACATGTCCACCTTGACCAAAGATTTTTGAGTAATGATCTCCACAAGAGGCCATAGGTATATTCTCCTTCTATCAGGTGTGGTGAATACTCTGTTGACTAATCAACTATCTTCGAATATTGCACGTTATACCTAATTACCACCCTATGAGCGATCTCTCAGAAGCAATAAGGAATGAAGTCAAAGTATATGATTCAGTCTAAAGATACTTACATGATTGCCATAATGAGACTATCACTGACATTGAATATATAATCCATGTAATTGTCTCATAGCTAGGGCGTCCACTCTACTTGACTACTCTAGCAAACATCCAAATGTCAACTCTAAACATTTCATGTCTATAATTTATGAGATTAACTGCTTGACCCAGTCAACAAGTAAAATATGTGCTAGTCTATCCAGATTAATAATATCCTATCTTGTTAATCCTATAACTAGAGATCATTTAGTTGTAAACACAATTACACATGATAAGATCTCATAATCATAATTTCTCTCATGTAGTGATAAATACAAGGGACTTATTAAATATTTTAAGAACTATATCAATTCATAATAATGAATACCATATAATAAAAATGCATTTATTAAATAATAAATGTGTACATCAAGTGTCCAATGTGATTAACTCTCTAAAAACTCCCACTTGTAATAAAGCTAATTGCCTATATACATTAAACTATAAGTGAATATATCACTATCATATTTCTTTTGGACAAGTGGCTTAATGAGTGGACCAACTATATTATGATCAGTGGGAACTTTTTCTATTTCGACATCATATCTACCAATGATATTTTTAATCAAATGGTAATGTCTGAGTACATATTTGGATTTTTAATGAGACTGTAGTTCCTTTGCTTATGCAATGGCTCTATTATTATCATAATATGATGGTATTAGATCAATAATGCTAGGAACAACTCCAAATTTTGTGATAAATTTATTAACCAAGCTGTTTTTTTAGCTGCCTCATAAGTGCAATGTACTCTACTTTGGTTGTAGAATCTACAGTCATCTGTTGTTTGGAACTCTTCCTATTGATTACACCACTATTTAATATGAATATATAACCTGATTGTGATTTTGAGTCATCCATATCAAATTGGAAGCTAGCATTCGTATACTCGTTTACCTTCAGTTAATGTTCTCTATACACTAATAATACATCCTTAGTCATTTTCAAGTACTTAAGGATGTTCTTGATAGCCATCCATTACCCCTCTCCGGAATCTGATTGATATTTTTTTGTGACACTCAGAGCGTATGATACATCAGGTCTAGTACATAACATAGCATAAATGATAGATCCAATAGCAAATGCATATGGAATTCTACTCATATGTGTTCGTTCATCCTGTGTCTTTGGACACATGAACTTAGACAACATTATTCCTTGAGTCATCGAAATGTATCCTCTTTTATACTGATCCATGCTAAATCTCTTTAGCATTTTGTTCATGTATGTAGACTAAGAAAGACCAAACAACCATTTAATTTTATCATTATAGATCTTAATCCCTAAAATATAGGTCACTTATCCAAGGTCTTTTATGGAGAAATTTTTTGAGAGCCATATTTTGTCTGATTGAAGAACTGAGACATAATTTCCTATAAGAAATATGTCATCTATATACAATGCTAGAAAAATGACTACACTTCCACTAACCTTCTTGTAAACACAATGTTCATCCATATATGGTGAGAAACCAAACTCTTTGATTGTCTCATCATATCAGATGCTTCAACTCCTAGATGTTTGCTTTAATCCATAAATAGACCTTTGCAATTTAGATGCCTTATGGCCATTATTAGATGTGAACCCCTAAGGTTGTGTCATGTACACATCCTCAGTCATATTTCCATTTAGAAAAGTTATATTCACATCCATTAACCAAATCTTGTAACCGTAATGAACAACAATACCAAACAATATTCTGATGGATTTAAGCATAACAATTGGAGAAAAGGTTTTGTCATTGTCAATTTCTTTTCTTTGATGACATTCTTTAGCTACCAGCCTAGCTTTATAGGTAACAATATTATCTTCCATCTCAGTATTATTTTTGAAGACTCATTTGTACCCTATGGTTTTTATCCCTTCGTGTGAGTCAGCAAAGTTTATACTTAGTTTTCATACATAGAATACATTTATGGCATTTAACCACTTATCAAATTCCAAATTGTTCAGAACTTCTTCATATGTAATAGGCTCATCATCTTTTATGAGCAATACATCATTCTGTTCACTTATGAGAAATTCATATCTTTCAAGAATAGTGCGTATCCTACTCAACCTATGAATTTACTGCATTTCAAAAGGTGTAACAGTTACTTCATCACTATAAGTAACATATGTTGGTTCCGTTAGTTGATCTATGTCTTTCTGAGCATCTTAAACTTCATCAAGTTCAATTTTGCTCCCACTATCTTCTTTTAGAAGAAACTATTTCTCTAAGAAAATAACATGTTTTGAAACATCTTTTTTTCCAAATGGTGGTAAAACTAATATCCAAATGACTCTTTTGGATATCCCATAAATAAACATTTTTTAGACTTTGCTTACAGCTTGTCTAATATTATCTCATCACATAAGCAAGACAACCCTATATTTTTATGTGAGAAAGGATATATTTCTTATTATTTTGTATCTCATATGGTGTAATATCAATTGAATTTGGTGGAACTCTGTTTAGAATATAAACAGTAGTTTCAAGTGCATGTGCCCAAAAGGATTTAGGTAATTCTACAAAACTCATCATTGACCTCACCATATCCAATAGAGTTCAGTTTCTCCTTTCATCCACATCATTATATTGTGGTGTGTAAGGTGGAATCCACTGAGAAAAATCTCATTATCTCTTAGATAACCTTTAAACTTTTGGCTTAACTATTTTCCATATCGATATGATCTTAATGTTTTAATACTTTTGCGAAGTTGTTTCTCTACTTTATTTTTGAACTCTTTGAACTTTTCAAAAGCTTCAAATTTCTACCTCATCAGATACATATACCTAAATTATAAATAATCATCAATAAACATAATGATATAGAAAAAACCACCTATGACATGCACTGATATTGATCCACATACATCTATATGTACTAGGTCCAATAGACTATTGGCACATTCACCCTTTCCACTAAAAGGTGATTTTGTCATCTTACCTAATAAATATGATTCACATGTGTCATATGATTTATAATCAAATGACCCTAAGTTACCATTCTTGTACAACTTAGTCATGCATTTCCCATTTATATGGTTAAAGCGAAAATTCCATAAATTAGATAATTTTAGGTTATCCAATCTTTGCCTTTTATTATTGATATTGAGGATAGGATTAGATATATCAAGAATATAAATTCTATTACATAACGAACCAGTTGCATAAAGAATATTATTCAACCAAATAGAAAAATTATTGCTTTTTATGGTCAAATTAAAATCTTTTCTATTTAAACAGGAAACAAAAATTATATTTTTAGTTAAAACTAAAACAAAATAACAATTGTCTAATTCCATTACAAGTCCATTAGGAAGTGTCAATAAATAATTTTCTACAGCTAATGCAACAACTTTTGTTCCATTGCCAATCTATAGGTTTGACTCTCTCCTTTTGAGTTATTTACTTTTCCTTAGGCCCTGCATATCAATACATATGTGTGAGCCACATTTGACATCCAATACCCATATGTTATTATTAGACAAAAATATCTAAAGTAAAAGTTGCATTTAATGTCTTATCCTTCTCCTTTTTCAAAGACTTTAGATAGGTCTTGCAATTTTCCTTCCAATTTCCATTTTGCCATAATGGAAATAGGTCCCTTTTGAGGCAGACTCTTTGTCCTTTTTCCTTACACCTAATTAGGTCTTTGTGGACTTCTTCCTTTTCTTGGAATAACTAGTACAGTCAACTAGTATCACAACTTTTTGTTCCTTCTTGATGAAAAACTCAACTGTTTTGAGCGTGTTGATCAACTCTAGGATCAAAGTGGATAACTTTTTCATTTTATAGTTTAACACAAAATGTGAATAACTATGAGGAAAAATTTGGAGAATTAAGTTTATACTTAATTCATGATCCATAATGAAACCCAAAGAAGCTAATCGCTCAATGTATTCATTCATCTTCAATGCATGATGCACTGGAAATGTCCCTTCTACCATCTTAGAGTAGAATAGCTATTTAGATATCTCATATCGCTCAAAACGAGCTTACTCATCAAATAGCTCCTTTAAATGATACACTGTGGTATTAGCATCCATATTTTCATGCTGCTTTTGAAGCTCTAGTGACATAGAGGCAAGCATAATATAGCTCGCTAGCTCACTATCATTTAGGTGCTTCTGATATGCCACCTATTCCTCAATAGATGCATTTTCAGTAAGAGGGGAAGGAAGCACCTCATCCAAGACATAGGTTATTTTCTCAACTTCGAGAACTATTCTCAAATTTCTAAGTTAGTCAAAGAAGTTAGGTATGCACCTCATCCATTCATGCAACTATTGAATCATTGGGCTCTCAACTTTTGATACATGCACATCTCATATATATTGGCCTAATCTCACATCTAATTCATAATGACCTTAGGTATGCCTAACAAGCAAATACAGCTAGTTAAAACCGATCCATTAATTAGGAAATATCATTTTCATAGTTTGAACATATTCTTGTAGAGCAGACTTAAGTGTGCCTCACAACCAAAACTCTAAAGGAACTCTAGTTTTTTCCATATTAATGGAAAGCATTGGCCTTAATATAATTTATAAGAGATTATTATTTATTTAAGTCTTATCATGTTGGCATACATTATATATTCATTCATCACTTATAAACATATAAGATAATTACATTAATTATATGGTCATGATTATGGATATATCTACATCAATCCTTCAAGCCATGAAAGAATTGACTAAGTCTTACCTAGGTAGATACATAAAATTACATTATTAAATAGGAAAAAAATTTCTAGTCTAATGCTCTTTGTCTTTGGCACCTTGTCCTTTACATTTTAATTCTATCTTAATCCTATGTAATCTAATTACATATATTCTTTATAAAAAAATCTCAAGTTACATTTGAGAGGAGTGACATGAAAAGTGAAATACAATAAAATATAAGAGAAGACGAAGACTTGCAGGCCCTATTTACCAAAAACAAAATTTCATGCATGATGAATCACATTGGTCAAGTCCACAATCATACCATCATGTCATTCCATCCACCCCTAACATGCATTCTCTAATGCATTAAAATTAGATAATGTAAAAAACATGTAATGCTCGTAATTAGGGCTTGTAAGTTGTGTTATTGATTAGTGAGAAGTTGGTGTTTAAGTGGAGTTTTGGGAAGCTGAGAGTTGCTGGAATCTGATGTTTCACGCCCGTGACAATGGGTATCATGACCGTGAATATCATGTTTAGTTAATAGCCGTGATAGGATTCTTCACAGTTGTGAAGAGTTGCTTCATGACTGTGAAGGAGAGGCTCATGCCTGTGAGAGAGGAATCACCGCCGTGAAGCCTGGGCAGACAGAGTAGGTGAGGCAGTCACATTTTTCTCTCTGCCATTTCCTTTAAATCTGCTCCCCACTCCTTATTAACCAACCAAACATGCAAATTGTATCTTCTTCTTCCTAAAGACTCCATCTTTTTCCTTTGGGGAAGCTTGAAAGATCATATTTTCTTGAGGGAAAATTGAGAAAGAAGAGTGATAGATGGAGTTATGAGTTTTAGAGAAAAGCTCAATTTTCATATTTCTAGGCTTTCGAAATCAAAAGGCTAAAGGGACATTTTTCTTTTTGCTAGGACCCGGAGATAGAGCTAGAAGTCCATCTCAAGGAAGAGAACAAGCTTGAAGAGATAGAGTTTTGGCTCACTCCATCCTAGGTGTAAGGTTTGTACATAACAACACTTAAAGCAATTACCTTGTGTTTTCAATGTTATTTGCTTTAAATGCATGATTTAAATGATAATTGAGTAGATAAATGGTGAAATGTGGGGTTGATATGTATGATGGAAAATCTTATGAACATGGTTAGATTGAGATGTTTAATGAATAATTATGGTTAGTGTTGATAGTTTGTGATATATGTCTTAAATACATGTTAGAATGTTGATAAAGTGGTTGACATTGGTCAAATGTAGAGTATATTGCATATGAGAATGACATGAAGTTGTATTACTCTATTTTCTGGAAAAATCTCCTAATTCACGACCGTGAAGGGTGAGTTCACAAGTGTGAAAGTTGTGAAATAGAATTTTGTTACTGAAACAGACTCGTTCATGGGCAGTTTCATGGTTTGGTTCACGCTTATGAAAGGGTGATCACGACTGTGAACATGTGTTGATTCCCGGGATGAATCACAACTTGGTTCACAGGTAAATTACCCATGAAGTAGTGTTTCACGACCATGAAAGGTTATTCATGGGCATGAAATTGATTAATTTGAAAAATCTTATATGCTTGCATGTGGTGAATGTGATTGTGAGATATCACAGTAGATTTATATAAAATACGAAAAAATGGAAAATATGGAAACTTATGTGGTATATGTTGTGAAACGGTCAAGCCCATACTCTAACTACGATTAGAGTTAGGATAGATGACATGCCATGGTCATATGTTTGAAGGCCTAGAGGTTAGCGGGTAAAGCGCCTCGATGGGTTATATATATTTGAAGGCCCAGAGGTTAGTGGATAGAACGCCTCGGTGGATTATATATTTGAAGGCCTAGAGGTTAGCCGGTAGAGCTTCCTCAATGGGTTAAGTTACCCATATCAATTTTAGTCTAGTTATGAGTAAAGCAGTCAAGAAGGTAATAAGGTAAGATATATGATTATGTCATGTGTGATATATATATATATATATATATATATATATATATATATATATATATATATATATATATATATATATATATATATATATATATATATATTCGGTTTTGTATGCCATTTACGATGTATGTTGAATGCATGAGAGCATGATGATACGTCATATAGAGTATGATATGTTGCATGTGTAGGCTTAAGGTAAGTCGATATGGTAGATTGGTAAGTATGTCATACATATTATATATTTTTTTTGTATGCCTTGCACGTTGTTATGTACCACTAGGCAGAGTTGCTTAGCATATGAACTTTCCATACACAGGGTTGGAGCTAAGGCATGGAGTGACAAAGGACGACGCCCAATGATCAGAGTCTAAGGAATATGCTCGGGGTAGGTGATACAATCATTGTATATGTTTTTGGTTATTTTTTTTGGGTTGGATAGTTATAGATTTACATGTTTTTACGTCAGAGACATGTAATTTTGTAACTACTTATTTTGTAAAACCTTGGGCTTGTGTATGCCATATGAGGTTATATTTAAAATTTTTTTTATATCGAGCTTTATTTCAAGACATTGAGAATGTGTTTTAAGTTTTAAATTTATGATATGTTTAACTCATTTTCATTGTAGCATCTTTTGGTTTAATTAGAATTATTCCTAATTTCATCAAAGGGTGTTACATTTAGTGGTATCAGAGCCTAGGTTTAGGCAATTATGAACTTAGGTGGGATAGGTGTATCATGTGTGTGAGTGTATATATTGTATGACTCTAATGTGGGCTGTTCTCTATCGATGTGTAGGCTAATGAGCGAGTATGGAGATTGAGCCGCATGACGCTGTCGAGAGTAACACTCATTCCGATATAAAGGCTCAGAATCAACTAAGGTAAAATAGTGTTCAAGGGTCGGCTGGCACACCTCCTTTATCGTAGTCGATGGCTAGTCAAAAGGATCAGGCTCAGAACCCTCTTATGCCAAGCCTAGCTGATATGTTACAGCGGTTAGTACAGGCTATGCTGCCCACACCTTCTCATCCACCACCACCACCTCTTTCTTCACCACTGAGGCAGAGATCATAGATTGACAGGCTTCATAAGTATGGGGCCATTGATTTCACAGGTAAGAGAGATGATGACCCTGAGGCCGCAAAGTACTAGTTGGAAAGGACTGAAAAGGTCTTAAGGAGCTTGAGTGTACTGAGGAGCACAAGGTTAGGTATGTTATTTCACTTCTCCAGGAGCATGCCTACGATTGGTGGAAGTCTGTTCTATAGAAGCCTCAAACTCCAGAGCCACCTACATGGGTTTTCTTGGTGGCTAACTTTAAGAAATAGTATGTATTGAGAGTGTACATTGATGAGAAGAAGAAAGAGTTTGTGAATCTATAACAAAAGAACATGACTATAGCGGTGTACGAGAATAGTTCATTAGATTGAGTAGCTATGCATCTAGCATTGTAGGGATGAGGCAGACAAATACCATCGATTAGAGGATGGCCTGAGAGATGAGATTGTTGTTCTTGTTCTTTCACTGCAATTGGAAGACTTTTCGAAGCCAGTATATATTGCCATTGGTATTGAGAAAAGGATGAAGCTGAAGAGATCGAATGAGTCTTTTATGAGAGACTTTAGAGGGTTATCCTACAATGCTACTCAAATATGGAGCATGAAGGCTCGTACTAGTTCCAGATCCTTCCAATCTAGAGGACAGGGACAAAGTCGGGGTCAGGCTGGGTATACTAGGCAAGCACCATCATTAGGCATAGTCTCAACAATTGTTAGTAGTCGATCCCAATCATAGAGGGAGGCAGCACCGGAGTGTGCATCATGTGGTACGAGACACAGAAGAGAGTGCTGGGAAAACAGAAGAGCTTATTACGGGTGTGGGGCTTGTGACCACTATAAGAGAGATTGTCCTTTATAGATAGTAGAGGCTCCCACTCAGACTCAAGGTTCAGTGCCAACACAGACCAGGGGTGTAACATCCTCGACTTTCCACATATATATTTTTACATGCATTTCAATTGGACATAAGCATTTGCATATATTTCACATGAACACATGCACTTTATATGTATTTTTATAGGGACAATTTCACGACACGAACTAGCTATGTGTGAGTATTTTGCAATTGTGTTGAATTGCACGTGTCCATTTTATAATTTAGTTAAGGGTGACATGAAATTGAAATTTATGTGAATAAAATTCTTGGATTGAATTAATAAAGTGAAAATGAAAAGAAACAAAGGAAAAAGAAAAAGAAAAGAAAGGAAGAAACAAAATGGGAAAAGGACAAAAGTGAGGAGGTGGGAGGTGGACCTTATCTTTCTCATCACCATTCTGCCTCCCTCACTTTAGGTTCATTTCTTCTCCTTCTTCCAACATTCCAGCCTTCTTTTCTTCCTTATTTCACTTAAATTTTGCAGCAAATTGATCCCTTTCAAGTTCGTTCTTGGTAAGTAACATTCTCTCCATTGTTCTAGTATTGTTAGAGCTGTTAGGGTAAAGTTGAATCAGTATATTGCACCCCATTTTTTATACCAATAAAAACTTATTCTCAAAAAGTTTAAAACATGAAATTTGTTTCTTTATGTCTTATGTTTATAGATATATAAATATGTTTGCAAAATTTTGTGTGTATGAAAATATATTGGCATCTTATTGGAACTGGTTTGGGTGTGAATTCTAACTGAGTTAGCTACTATGTTCTTTAGTTTTGAATATGATAGGGCCAGTATTGTAGCCCGGTCTAAGCATAAAAGTTATAGATATATGTGTTATATATATTTATACCCAATTTCAAGTTTATATATCTTGTGTATGTTGAGTTATGGTAAATGAAACCCTAATTGTTCTATAGTTTAAGCTGTCTGCTTAGTGCCCTGGGCAGATCCAACATTTGTTTGGCTATTTTAAGCTCTTTAGATATCGATTTTGTACATTACAAAAACATGAAATTTTATTTTTATGTCTTAGCTAAATTTTGATATAATTATCACCATAATATGTTATGTATAGAGTGAGATAGGGCCTTCAAAAGTCATACTGGTCTGAAAGCCAACTCTGTTTTGGACCAGTAAAATTTTTCTTATAATTTGAGGATCTTAGAGACATAATTGATAAAAGTTCAAAAAATATAAAATGTTCCGTTTTAACCTATCTAGGTGTATACCAAGTTTAATTTTAATATGATTTACAAATTGTAAGATGTGAAGGACCAAATTTGGTACCCTAAAACTGTCGAATGGCAGAAATAGGGTAGAAAAAAGAACAAAATTGGAAATTCCCCCAAAAATATTACAATTCTCCAATTTCTCTGAAATTTGAGTATGTTATATAATTATATATTTATTTTAATCAAGAACAAGAATCACATAAATTGGACAATTCTAGAAAACGTCATTTGTTAATCAGTCTCATAAGGTCACACTGCCCCATAGAAAAAACCCTAACTATATATATGAACTATGCACATTAATTTGTTTAAGCCACATTAAGTTTCTCTAGTCATAAATTAATCAATTATATTTTCATATTAGGCTCAAAACATATTGAAGACCCACAAGAAGGGGATAGACAATAAGTTAAGGGTCGAAAGGAAAGGGCAAAGGTGAGTATAGTTATCATACGATTTCTTTAGTGCATATGAATATTGCTGACTATGTGATGTGTGAAATGATTTATGATTATGTGATTCATATGATTTTCATGATTTGACTTTGTTAATGAGACGATGGATATTTTGTGATATATAAGTGGTAAATTTATGGTATATTTGAGATATATGTTTGGTATACGTGATATATACATGGTTTATGTATAGTATATGTAAAGTATATGCATGGCATATGTGGTATATATGTGATATATGTCTAGTATATGTGAGAAAGATGCAATAGTTGATGAATGCTTAGTTACAAATGCATATGCATATGGACTAAAAAGACATTGTGACTAATTAATCGATATTATAAAGAAAAAGAAGAGGCCTATGGCCTAACAAATGTTCAAATAAAATAAATGATCAAGCTAGTTAGAAAATACAAATGTTCACATGAAAACCTGGGAAAATGTCTGTTTAACTTGATCACAAAAAAATGAAATAAGCAAAGCATTTGCATATGTAAAGAGTTATGATTATATGCTTCAATTTTATGGATATCTATATGATAATGGTGAATGGAATGGAATACATAATATGCAATAGATGGTGATTTATTACTGAATTGTTTGGTACTTTAGAGCTCATTTGATGATTATTCTCACTAAGCCACAACTCATAAATTTGCATCATTTTTCAGGTAAAGGAAAGCGATAGCTTATTTTGAGTGGCATATAGAAGACATGGAACACAGGTCACTGGTCGAGCCTCATCACTCTCTCTCTTTGCATTCCGCATGAGCATAAAAGCATGTCATCTGTGTTTTGGACTTCTACGTTTGAACATGTATAGTCACTCTAGATTAGTTTTGAAATGTATAAATAGAAGAAACATGTAATCCTTCAGATGTAAAGTTTAAGTTTTAATATATGTGATATATTATATTGTGGTGAAAACCTTAATGTTGACTTGAAAAGTCATTGAATGATATTACAGGATATGGAAAAAAAATTTACTATCACTGTTAACAGGACCTTATGTCTTATTAGTATGCCATATGTGATTAATTGACATAGGGATAGGTTTTACTGAAATGTATAAGGTATGATGTTACAAGGGTTTAGGGATAGGTCAGTTCAGGTAGAGGTGGATCTAGACTAGCCATATCAGAGACAGTGAACAAGGCAAGACCGAGTAGAACACCAGCGAGGGCCTATGCTATGAGGGCTAGAGATGACCTAAATGCATCAAATGTGGTTGTTGGTATATTTCTTCTATTTGACTAAATTTTAATTGCTTTGATAGATCCAAGTTCTACACATTCTTATATATGCACAAATATAGTTGAGCGGTATAACATGTTAACAGAGAGATTAGATTATGAGATAGAGGTGACTAGCCCATTGGGGAATAGCACAATGGTAAATCAGGTGTATAAGAATTGTTCAATAATAGTTCAAGGGAAAGAGTTCACAGCAGACTTGATTGAGTTGCCCTTTCATGAGTATGATGCTATCTTAGGTATGGATTGACTCTTTCGACAAGGTGCAGTAGTGGACTGCACGATGAAAATAGTTGCATTGATAATGTCAAAAAATGAGGTAGTGGTTGTTCAGGGGGAGAGATCCTCAAAGCAAATGAGGATCATCTCCATGATGAAAGCACAGAAGATGATCAGAAATGGGTGTGAGGCCTATTTGTCTCACTTGATTGAGTTGGAGGGAGAGCCCAAATCTTAGGGATATTCAGATGATAGAAGAATTCCTAGATGTGTTTTCAAACAAGTTACCACGGCTACCTTCGGGAAGAGAGATAAAGTTCTCAATTAAGCTTACTCTGAGTATATCTTTTATATCAACGGTACCTTATCAGATGGCTCCATCCGAGATAAAAGATTTAAAGGCACAGTTACAAGAACTATTAGATAAGGGCTTCATTAGACTGAGTGTATCTCTTTGGGGTGCACCAGTGCCATTTGTCAATAAGAAAGATGGGTTTATAAGGTTGTGTATAGACCACAGGCAATGGAACAGGGTGACCATTAAGAATAGGTATCTATTACCACGTATCGATGATTTCTATCAGTTGAGAGGTGTTGGGGTATTCTTTAAGATGATTTGACATTGGGATATCATCAGTTGAGAATCAATACAGTTGATGTGGAGAAGACCGTTTTCCGAACCAGTTATGGTCACTACGAGTTTCTGGTTATGCGCTTTGGGTGACCAACGCTCCGGCAGCTTTTGTGGATCTAATGAACTGGATCTTCAGACCTTTTTTGGACTAGTTTTTCATGATGTTCATAGACGACATCTTGATGTATTTGAGAAATAAGAATGAGCATGAGCAGCACTTAAGAATAGTCTTGTAAACTCTTACGGTGGATAAGTTATATGCTAAGCTTTCTAAGTATGAGTTTTGGCTAGATAAGGTTGCCTTTCTCAGGCATGTGATATCGGCCGATGGGATTAGAGTGGATTTAGGAAAGATCGAGGTGATCTTGGATTGGAAACTGCCACGGAATGTTATCAAAATTATGAGTTTTCTTAGCTTAGCAGGATACTACAGAAGGTTCGTCAAGGGGTTTTCTATGATTGCTTCTCCAATGACTAGGTTATTGCGGAAAGATATCAAGTTTGAATGGACAGATAGGTGACAAAATAGTTTCGATCAACTTAAGAGCTTGTTGACAGAAGCTCCAATGTTGACACAGTCGACTCCATATCGGGAATATATGGTTTACAACAATGCTTCTCAAAATGGATTGGGTTGCATTCTGATGCAAGAAGGGAAAGTTATCACTTATGCATCCAGCCAGTTGAAGTCTCATGAAAAGAATTATCCGATGCACAATTTAAAGTTGGCAACCATTATTTTTGCATTAAAGATTTAGCATCATTATATATACGAAGAGAAGTGCCACATCTTAACAGATCACAAGAGTTTGAAGTATCTACCTACATAGCGGGAATTGAATTTATGGCAAATAAGATGGTTGGAATTGATAAAGGATTATGACTGTGTGATTGATTATCATCTAAGAAAGGCCAATATGGTGGTCAATGCGCTTAGTACGAAGACTTTGGTAGAGTTGCAAATGCAACCAACCTTGAGTCAAAAGATTAGAGATGCATAGAAGCTTGATGGCAAGCTACTGGAATTGGTCATTTTGGTCTCCAAGGGGAAGAGACTGAGTTTTTCAGTTTAGCTAGATTGTTGTTTACAATACTAAGACAAGTTATATGTAACAGAGGTTTTAGAATTGAGACAAAGGATTGTGAAGAAGGCCCATGAGATGAGATTCGTAATGCACCTAGGGAGTAACAAGATTTATCAAAATCTAAAAGAGTTGTATTGGTGGTCAAGGATGAAGAAAGACATCACAAAGTTCACAATTAGATGTCTTGCATGTCAGCAGGTAAAAGCTAAACATTAGGTTCCTTCAGGTTTGTTGTATCCAATCACGATTCTAGAATGGAAATGGTAGAGAATCACTATGGATTTTGTGATTGGATTGCCGTTGACGTTGAGCAAGTACGATGTCATATGGGTGATTGTAGATAGATTAACAAAGTCAGCTCACTTCTTACCTATTCAGAGAGACTATCCTTTGAACCGGTTGGCAGAGTCGAATGTGAATGAGATAGTACATCTTCATGGAGTTTCAGTCTCCATCATTTTAGATAGAGATTCATAATTCACATCTCAGTTTGGGGATAGTCTACAGTGAGCTTTAGTTACCAATCTCAACTTCAGCACGACTTTTCATCCCCAAATAGATTGTCAATCGAAGAGAGTTATTCAAATCTTAGAAGACGTGATAAGGTGTTGTGTGATCGATTTAAAAGAAGTTGGGATAGATATCTATCGTTAATGGAGTTTGCCTACAACAACAGTTACCAATCCAGTATTCAGATGGCTCCGTATGAGGCACTTTGCGGTAGAAAGTGTTGAATAGCATTGTGTTGGGCTGAGCTCAATGAGAGAAAGTTAGTGGGGCTAGATTTGGTACAATAGATATAAGAAAAAGTGAAGATCACTAGAGATCGACTAAAAGTAGCTTCCGATAGACAGAAATCCTATGTGGACCTCAAGAGAAAGGATGTGGAGTACTTAGTGGGAGATAAGGTGTTTCTCAAGGTATCTCAGTGGAAGAAGGTTCTCAGATTTGGGGAAAATGGCAAGTTGAGCCCTAGATTCATCAGACCTTATGAGATTCTAGAGTGGATCAAATCAGTTGTGTATAGACTTGCCTTGCCACCATAGTTAAATAAGATACACAATATCTTTCATGTATCCATGCTGAGAAGGTATCAGTCAGATCCTTCTCACATAATCACAACTGAGAGCAATTGACATCGAATTTGATTTATGAAGAGCAAGCAATCGAGATCTTATCTTATGAAGTAAAGGAGCTCAGGAACAAGCGAGTTCCACTAGTGAAAGTTTTATGGAAGAGCCATACCATTAAAGAAGCAACATGGGAAAGTGAGGAAGTGATAAGGGCACAATACCCTCAGTTGTTTCGAGACATCATGAAAGGTAATTTCGGGCATGAAATATCCTAAGGGGGAGAGAAATGTAATGCCCATAATTAGGACTTATAAGTTATGTTATTGATTAGTGAGAAGTTGGTGTTTAAGTGGAGTTTTAGGAAGATGAGAGTTGTTGGAATCTGATGTTTCTCGGCTTTTAGTTAACAGTCATGATAGGGTTTTTCACGGTCGTGAAGAGTTGCTTCATGACCATGAAGAAGAGGCTCACGCCCATGAGAAAGGATTCACGGCCATGAAGCCTGGGTAGACAGAGTAGATGAGGCAGTCATATTTTTCTATTTTCCATTTTCTTTGAATCTGTTCCCTACTCCCTGTTAACCAACCAAACACGTAAATTGTATCTTTTTCTTCCTCCAAACTTCATCTTCTTCCTTTGAGGAAGCTTGAAAGATCAGATTTTCTTGAAGGAAAACTGAGAAAGAAAAGTGAGAGAGGGAGTTGTGAGTTTTAGAGAAAAGATCAATTTTCATATATTTGGACTTTGGTTCGAATTTCAAGGTCTAAGAGGACATTTTTCTTCTTGCTATGACCTAGAGATAAAGCTAGAAGTCTATCTCAAGGGAGAGGACAAGCTTGAAAGCTAGAGTTTTGGCTCACTCCATCCTAGGTGTAAGGTTTGTACATAACAATACTTAAGGCAATTACCTTGTGGTTTCTGCGTTATTTGCTTTAAATGCATGTTTTGGATGATAAATGAGTAGATAAATGGTGAAATGTGGAATTGATATGTATGATGGAAAATCTTATAATCATGGTTAGATTGGGATGTTTAATGAATAATTTTGTTTAATGTTGAAAGTTATAAAGTATATGGTTACGATAGATGTCTTTAATGCATGTTGGAATGTTGATAGGGTGGCTGACATTGGTCAACTGTAGAGTATATTACATGTGAAGTGATGTTCTATTTTCTGGAAAAATATCCAAATTCACAGCTGTGAAGGGTGAGTTCACGGGCATGAAAGTCGTGAAATTAAATGTTATTGTTGAAGTAAACCCATTCATAGGCAACTTCGCAGTTTGGTTCATGTCCGTGAAATGGTGATCACAGCCATGAACGTGTGTTGATTCACGAGATGAATCACAGCTTGGTTTACTGGTAAATTACACTTGAAGTGGTGCTTCACAGCCGTGAAAGGTTATTCATCGGCGTGAAGCTGATTAATTTGAAAATCGTATATGCTTGCATGTGAATCATGATTGATTCGTTATGAGGTGAAGTACCTCTATTGTATAATAATACATAGTATGTTAATTTATGATATTTTTAACTCATTTGCATCGTAGTATCTTTTAGTTTAATTAGAATTATTCCTAATTATATCGAAATGTGTTATAAAACAACATTTCAGATTCCCTTTCCACAATTTGGTTTCAACTTTTATACCATGCCATGGACATTTTGGCCTTTAATGAAATTCATCATTTAATCTCGTTAAATTCTCATATAAATATTTAGAAACACTTGCTAAAAGGAAATTATACATGTTAAGGCAACCATTTGATCTCATCAAACTGTTCTTAAAATTGTCTACTCAGCTAGTTAGTTTACTTTCTATTTGATACATGTAAATTCCAAATTTGAATATAATCATTTAATCTCATTAACATTAAATCCAAATATGACCAACATTTAATCCCATTAAATTACCTCAATTATTTTTGATGTTATAAGAATTAAACAATCCAAATGCAATTTCATGATTAATTCTAGTCATGCTAGCATTAGAAAACTCTTTTCCAATCCAATTCAAAACTAAATTCAAAATATACAAAAAAAAATCTAAATTTCATTCTCATAAAAATACACATCTTAAAATCGGTTATAGCTAGTTAAATCAATTCATTAGATATTCAAAATCAAGAAGAATTTAACTACCAAACTCATTTGCTTAAAGTTGCCCAAATTAAATTAAACATGAAATAGAATTTTCAACAAATTTTATATACAAATTTAATTTAATTTTATCATGCGTTATACATCAAAATAAATTCATGTTTATATCATAAACATTTAATCAAGGTTCTGAAAATGAAAATATATCATATCAAATCATTCAAACAGAAATGGCCCTATCACTTTGAGGATTTGTATTATATGTTTCAAGTTTATTTAGATAATGACAAAAAATGATTTTTATATCATGTTGGGGTAGTCTTGATCTTAAAACATGTTCCAAATATGTCAAAAACATGTTTGATTAATCATATTGATAAATAAAATTCAGACAAACCCTTGAAACAACTAATATAGCCATCCTAGTGTTCATATAACTAGGGCTGGCCATGGACTGGTTGGGCTCGTGGAACCTATCCAATCCAATCCGGACCGAATCGTGGCCCACGAAAAGGGTATAATCCGGGCACTTCCCCCAGAAATCGGGCACTGGCTGTTCCCAGTTCTAATCCAGAAAAAAAAATGATTTTTTTTTTAAAAATAGGCAACACAGTCTTGCGTGCACTACCTACACCACACACAAATGCACATTTTTTTAATAATTAAATATATTAAAATATTAATATAATGAAAAGACAAAAATACCCCTTATAGTTAAAAAATAACAATTATATTTTAGGGTTATTTTTAAAATTTAAATTTTCAAATTTTTCTCTATAAATACCAAATTCATTTCAATTTTTTTCATTTCCTACACAATCGCATTCTCAATCAATTCTCAATTTCTCTCAATTTCTCTATAATTCAATATTAATTCTCTCTACATATATTCATAATTTTTTTATAATTACACTCTCAATTATTTTCTCTCTCTAATTTTTGTGACACCCTATCTATATAATAGGAATAATCTCATTACATAAGCAGAAAAACACGAACAATCTAAACAAAACTAGTATAAGCTAAAACTTTTCATTTAATAAACTTAATTGATTTTTTCATATCCAAATATATATATATATGAATTCAATTATCAAAACATATTATCGTGTTTTATAAGCATATTATACTTTATATAACAATCCAAAATTAATTAGCTTCTGACTTACCAAATCTCACATTCAACTATTTATATACATATATAATATCACATGTAAAACATATTTTTAACTATATACAAAACATGTCTATCAAATTCATATGCATGATCGTGAACAAAAATGCAAAAATAACTTGTATCTGACCATCAAACTGGTCTGGCGCATCTCCTCTAGTATGAGTTTGTACTTTCTCTATTAACTTTATAATCTACTATCTACAAGCTCTGGTTCCTATGCGAAAAAAAATTCACGCTAAGTCATTTCTAATTTAGTAGTATATATGTACATTTAAATTTTTTCATGCAATCGCACAAATATATATAAAAAATATCATGACATAATTTAAGTAAATCATTGCACAAAATTTAGAAAATGTTATAAAAGAAATTAAATTCATGTTCCATTATATTGGTGTCAAGCCATGAATTGCATATATTAAATCATATAAAATATATAATATTAAACATACTTTCTCATCTCATGCTATCATATTTTATTATCTTTCTTACCTTGTTCTTTAGATCATTTATTAAATTTTCACATATAGTCTTAATTTAAATAAATTTTTACCTATTATTTTAATTTAATTAGTTTTTTTAAAATTATTTTAATTTAGTTAACTCACATTTCATTCCATATAAGTGTTAAGGTTTTAACATACATTTGCAATAATGCATGATAGATATTTCACAATAATATTCACAATATTCCAATATATATTATACAAGAATAACATAAGGTTTTAACATACATTTGCAATAATGCATGATAGATATTTCACAATAATATTCACAATATTCCAATATATATTATACAAGAATAACAGATGACTATGCAATATTACCAAATTCAATGATAATCTATAAACAAGTCATATAAATACTTACAATTCATCTCATCTCAAAACTCATATAAACAGGTCATGTTATCTCTTAATGTATACATTTATGTCTTTTAATTAATTTCTATATAATATTTTAATATAAGTAGCCCAAATCTCATTTTCGGACTGTCCAGATATTGGGCGTGTAGTAGGGTCACTCGTAGAGTTTTAGTACCCTATTCACCATAGTCTCAAGTCAAGAGCGCTCGCAGAGCTTTAACCCTTTGATTGAGTATAATCACATCATTTGTGTGTATAATTATGATCAATGGCGCTCTCAAAGCTATCGCTATCCTGTTCCAAAATCATATCAATATCAGTATCGTGTTGCCCCCGCAATTGTGTACCATCTATCCTTAATTAGTCCACAGGTTGAGAATTGAAAATTTAAAGTTATTACTTATTTATTTCCTTTATATATGAATTTTCCAAAATCGATGTTCATTTTACATTTATAATAAAAATATGATAAATATACTATGATAGATATTTCATATTCACAAACATTACAACTTTAAAATAAATTTTTATATATTTATTAATCAATTATTAATATATATTTCTAAACATACTATAATATGTAATTTTATTATTTTAAACACTCAATGAATTCCATTTAATGATTAACCTCGGTCACATATTATGACAATCACACAATATTTTAGCAATAATTCAAAGTTCACTAACACGCTTCACAAACGTTCTATCACAACAACCATATATGTATTCTTTAACATCTTATTTATTATATTTTATATGTCATATATATTTTCCACTCATTTATATTTTCTAGCATATCATCTTATCCCTTGACAACTATTTCACCTTTACACATTTTAATACCTCATTCAAATATAGAATTTATTCAATTAACATACAAGTATGCAATAAAGGTAAACTAAAATATATATATGTACAAACCTTAATGAAGCTTTTTCAAAATATAAAATTTGTAGCTTGTCTATGTTTGTTGCTCTTCCTATTGTCAATGATCTAATTTAAAAATATAATTAATCAATACATTGTTAAAACATTTATTCTAAATATAGTTTAAATAAATAATTAAAATTTCTCCTAAGTGGTATTATGACCTTTTAGGACTATTGGCTCTATAACTTTAATTACACTTATCCAATTTATGTGATTTTTATGTATAATTAAATTTAACATATAAGACTATAACATATTAAAATTTTAGAATTTTTGGACTATTACACAATATTTAGTAAAATTTAACTCTAGCTCTATTTTCTGCCATTAGGAAGTTTTGGGATATAATATTTAAAAATTTATACCATTCAACGTGTACATTTAATTATTATAAAAAAAATTTATACCCTTAAATAAGATAATTTGGAACATTTTTTATGTTTACCACTTTTTCAAATTATGTCTCTAAGGTCCTCAAATACTAGAGAATTTATAACTAGTATAACATAGAGTGACAATAGGATAATAACATTTTTAGGTAAAAATTTTACAGAAACTCAGCTAAGACATAGACCTAAATCTTTTATGTTTTTAATTTGATTAATTCAGTATATAAAGAGCTCAAAAATAAGGATGAATTCACTAAATTTGCATAAGGAAGTAGCTCAATCAAGAAACAACTATAGTTCATTTTACTATAACTCAACCTAAAAAAGCGAGATTTATATAAAATTTGGTAGATAACTAGAAAACATATAGGTCTAGAACTTTTATGTTTTGAGTTTCCCTAAAGTTGACACTTAAGATGATCAAAATAAGTAAAAACTGTATGGTAGTTTGTTGATACTCCTCCACGAATTAGTCTCACTCAAAAGCATTTATCTCTTTATATACTTAAAATCATTCGATACCATTTGATATACATATAAAAAAGACATAAACAAACAATTTTTATATGACACTTCTCCAAATTCGGTTCATAAGGTCATCAAAATTAGAGTGAAAAATACTACTACAATACAGTTCTATTAACTTTGAATAACACAAAAACAATGAAAAGATGATTACTTAACAAGAATATATTTATTTGGAATGATCTTGATGAAAATCTTGAGTGAAATGATGTAGAAATAGAGGTTGTTGTTAAGAGAAAAGAAATAAATGAAAATGATAGATAGATAGAAGTGTGTAGTAACTAGACTAAAATGAGGCAAAGAAAGTCTTAACCGACTTTCAATCCCTCTTCTCCCTTTTTTTTTGCTATGCCAACATTTATTATTATTATTATTATTATTATTATTATTATTATTATTATTATTATTATTATTATTATTATTATTATTATTATTATTATTATTATTATTATTATTATTATTATTATTATTATTTCTATTTTATTTCCATTATTTCTTCTTCTTTCTTTCTTTTTTCTATTTTTATCTTTTTATTTTTTTATTTTTTTTACATATACCTAATTAAACTTATCTTTATTAAATTGTAATTTAATTATGGGATCTATCTAACCAAACAATTTAATTCATTTTAATTTCTAATTTAGTCATTTATTCAATTTATTTTAATTTACCATGTCTATTATGTGGTTTTTGTATATATCACACACTTGTCCTAACTAAACTCTAATTAGTGGGTGTTACAATTTCTTTCTAATTATACTTCTAAATAATCTTAATTTTTTCTTAAATTCTTAAATTCTCTCTAATTCTCAATTTTTTCTTAATCCTATAATTCTTTTTCATTATCTTTCTCTACAATTCTTTTAATATTCTCTAATTTTTTTAACAAAATTTAATCATAAATAATGGCAAGCCATAGTGGAAAGAGCAATTTTTTTGGTGAAAATATTGTTGATTTGAAAAATTTTATTGAAAATTTGAATAAGGAGGGGGAGTTTGAAATTTCAACTGAAGAAATCCAAATAAATAGGGGTGATAATCAACCGGGTCAGAGTCTAGATCCAGTGGTGGCAACATCATCTGAAGCAAAAATTTGAACATCCGACATTTTTTAAATTCATTTCAAGAAAATTCAAAAAAACAATGGGTCATTTGATGTTGTGTGCAATTATTGTGCACAACTATACAAATTAAAAGTTGGAGGTAGTTATAGCACATTTCAAAGGTACTTGCAAAATAAACATGTTGTTTAAATTGGAATAGAGAAAAGGAAAAATTAAATTTTTAGATATGCAACATGTTCTTCTACTTCTCAATTATTTCAATATATTGATGAAAAAATTAAAAAAATTGGAAAAAATGATAAGAATAAAACATTTATCTTTTAGATTTGGTGAAAAAGTATGTTTGTTAATTATTGCCAAAATGCATTAAATATATCTACTAAAAGTGTATTTAGAAATAGCTTTAAACGTATTTTATATAATTTATATAAAAAATAAAAAAAAGAATTGCTCAAAATATTTTCTTCTTTTAATGGACGTGTCTGTATTTTTAGTGATAATTGACAAATGTATTTTTATATAGGCCTTATATGTAATTGGATTGATAGTGAATGACAATTACAAAAATAATTACTTACATTTAAAGTTTTAAATAATCGGCATACCGCCGATAATATTTTTAAAATGATAAAAATATATATTTGGAAGAATATGGATTAATTCATAAAAAAAATTTTATTTCTTTTGATAATGCAGTAACAAATGTTGCCTCAATTTAAGACTTTCAAGTATTATGTCAACCTAACATTAGAGGTAGATTTTTTCATGTTACATGTGCATGTCATGAGTTAAATTTTATGTTCAAGATCGTTTGTTATTTTTGAGTGGTATAATTGCTCTAATTAAAGTGACAATTTTTTTTATGATCCTATCCACAAACAATGAAATTATGAGCTTGATTTTGTTGTAAAAATGACAAAAAAAACCTAAAAAATTTATAAAGGATGTTCTTACTTGTTGGAATTCAATTTATGAATTACACGAGTCATATAGATATAAATAATTATTGTGCACATTTATTTTCAATAATGCACCACAAATTAATTTACATTCACAATATTGAGATGTTTGTCAATAATTTTTAGATATTTTAAAATTTTTTAATGATACACCATATATTTTAAGTTGTATTTATTATCCAACATATTATTTATTAGTGTGAATATATTAATATTGTAGATGCATTTCAAGATTATATTAATGATCCAATTTTGTATGGTTCTATTTGTATGATGAAAAAAATAGTTAAATTATTTTAAATTTATTCATTTGATTAATTTTGTATGTTGTATAATTTTATCTTAGACATAAAATAAATGTTTATATGATTATTTGAGCCTTTATTACTCATTGTTAGATTTAAGTAATAATATTAACATTTATTCTATTATTAATTATGTAAAAAAAAATAACTTGTGTTTTTATATAAAATTTAGTTTGATTTATAATATTCCTACAACTATTACTAATAGTGACACTACTAGTCAAACTTCGGGTGAATTGATAAAAATTAGAAAGGGTGATCGTTTGATAATACAAAAACATAAAAAACCAAGATCATCCGTTAATTAACTTGACATTTATCTAACAACTACATTTAAATTTGGTGATAGTAAGATAGGTAAAAATTTTACATTCTTTGATTGGTGAAATCAATATCAAAATACTTATCCAATACTCTCTCAAATTGTAAAATAATTTTTTTCAGGTCCAATATCAACTGTTGCAGTTGAATAAATTTTTAATGCGATAAGTAATATTTTGGATGAAACACGATCTAGCTTAACTCTCGAATCACTAGGAGCTCAAGTATGTATTGATAATTAGACCAAAATAGCATTAATTGTAATGCTCGATAATTTATGCCATGCTCGCAGGTGACTGAAATCCGGCGCGCCGAACCAATCGAAATCTAAATTCAGACATGAAAGGAAAAAATTAATATGATAATAAAATATGAGATAAATATTTTGAATATTATTAATTGGGAATTTAAAAGTTCGGAACTAAAATTTAGAAAAAAATAATAATTTTTCACTGAACGAAATTGGAATTTACAGCGTTTTTGACACAAATATTCTAAGAATGTATAAAAATGGAATATTCTTTATCTAAGAAAAGGAATATTCTTTGGATTAAAATAAAGTAAGAGTGATTTAAATTAATAGACCAATGAGAGACAAGATTATCTCTTAATCTTAACCACCCACCTAATCCAACTATAAAAGTCAAATTTAACTTTTTGGTCATTAATTCTTCTTCTTCCTCATCTTAACCAAAGAAAATCTCTTCTTCTCTCCTTGTAGTCATGACCTCTCTCCCCATTGTTCTTTTTTTTCTTCAGTTAAAGCTAAGGTTAGGTGGAAAAAAATTGAATTAAGGCAATATCAACAAGAAAGTGAAGCAAAGTGAGAAAAACAAAGGAAGAGGAAGGAAGAAAAAAAGAGAAAAAAAGAAGGAGGATTTTAGACATTTTGAAGATCTACAAAGGTGAAGTTAGATTTTTCATCTTCTCACTTTTCTTCTTCTCTTTTCCTTGATTTTTGGGTTAGTTACCACTAAGGTTGGTAATTTAGGGTTATTATTATGTTAATGGTAATGGAGGGTTGATTAGTGTGTTTAGAGCTTGAATAGAGTAAAAATTATTGTTAGGCCTAGGAGGTGAACAATTTTTGGGTCATAATCAAAGAGAAAGTAAGGGCAAGGAGAAAGCTAATTAGGAAGAAGAGAAGAGCGAAGAGAAGTAGACTTTTTGAGGTATGTACAATTGACAAAAATTCAATATGAAAAATGTTGATTTTTGATTTCATGATATAATGTGTAATTGTGTATGTAGTTCTTGATATTTTGATTGAGTGATGAATTGGTGATTAAATGATGCCATGAATGTGAAAATAAAAATCTGAATATGATATTGATGCATGAAGATAGAAATTGTAGGAATTAATTGAAGTGCTAGAAAATTTGTCTTATGAACAGTGTCCATTTTTCTAGTCATAACTTGAGTTCTGGAAATTATTTTTGAGTATTTATTATTGAGTTGGAAAGTTAAGACATAGGGCTTCAACTTTTATATAAACTATTAGACCTGAATATGCTTGAAATTAGGTGTAAAATAGACCCAAAATTAGAACTATAAATCTATCCAGTAAAATACTAGGCAGAATGGAATGAACATAGTTTAGTAAAAAATTCATAATTTTTTCTACCAATTTCGGTTTAATGTGATTCTAGTTGAAAATTAAAGATAAGATATGTACCTACATTTTGTTAGGGATCACTTGTCCAAATTCCATTTAAAAATGGACGTAAAATGCAATAAAATATGAGATATAAATACTATCCAAAATAGGGCTGCTTGTATATATGTGTTGGTTGTTGAATTTTGTGATGAAAAAATACATTATTTGACTTTTTTTATAGTTATAATGATTAAATGAGCAAGTATGATATCATAAAATATTTAATGGAGATTGTTGCATTTATTTGAAATTATATTAGTATTACATACATAATTTATGTAAATAATAATAAAAGTAACAAATATAATTAAGTCCTATAACATCTAATCGAGAACTAGAATTTAAGATAAGTTGGCATGCCAATAAAAAGGGTAAAAATGTAGGCCCTAGAAAATAGTGCTGAAATTTAATTTATGCAGACACTAAAAAATAATACTGAGTTTGAAATTACATAGGCATTAAGAAATAATGTTGAGTTCGAATTTATGTAGGCAGCAAAAATGTAGGCGTTAAATGTCGAGTTATAAAATAATTAAGTACGTCGAGTATACCACCGAAGAGTAGAAACTTTATATCCAGTATTTAGTTTCAGTTTAAGATTTCATGGGCTATCAAGTAAATAGAAAAAAATGTAGATTATTGAAATAATATTATAAAATGTTATAATTGATAAATTTTATATTTTTGCATGATGTAGATAGTTTTGATATTATTTGAATGTTTTGGCATGATTAGAAAATTAATTGTAGTTTCTAAAATTATATTTTAGAAATAATTATATAATTGTTGGATACTTGCCAAATGTACCACTAAGCTAGTACACGCACAGATTAGTAGACGTAGTTGTTGCATTAGAATGACTGAAGAAAGGGGAATCCCAATATTAAATTGCAGTAGTTTATTTTCTTTTTGTATATTTTGGGTATTTTACTGTATAATTAAATTTTAACAATTTCTTTTGATGTAAATTTGTGGCATGTAAGATTTATAAAATAGTGAATTTTGTAATTAATATATTTGGTATTATTTGTAAATGTATTTTTTAATATTATGGTTTAATGAATGAGTACTTTTAAATCAAAGTATTTACATCACTAATTACATATTTAAATGATAAAAAAAGAGAAATATAGTAATAAATATTCCACTAATAACTCAAAAATTGAAAAAAAAATATTTATACGATATTTTGAGCATTGATTTTTACAGTAATGAGCTTGGTAGCACTTTCATACACTATTAACGACTAGTAGGGTAAGAGAGTGATACATTTAGTGGTATCAGAGTCCAGGCTAATTGATTCTTAAACAGTGGGTGTAAAATAGAAAGTGTGTCTCATGTATATGCATAAAATGCTGCAATTATATGATTTTGGTCCCTTATTTTGGTTTATAAGTAGATATGGATTGGGATCGGAATAAAATTTCTCAAAAGATGAACTGAGTAACAGTCTTTCAAACTTAGCCAATCTTGGATAACCTCCATCAGTAAGAGATTCCGGGCCGAGTATAGTAGCTCCGCCTAAAGCAAAGGGACATACTAATTTAGGATAGGAACCTCTTATGAAGCAGATAGCAAATTTGTTGCAATGGATAGTACAAGCAGTTCCACAACCAACTCCACCTCCTCCTCCACCTCAGCCAAAACTCCGGATTGATAAACTGAGAAAATATGGGGCCACGGATTTTATAGGAAGGAGAGAGGATGACCCAACAATAAAAGAGTTTTGGATGGAATCGATAGAACGGGTGTTTGAGGAGCTCGAGTGTCCAGAGGAACAAAAATTCAGGTATGCAGTGTCCCTTCTAAAAAATCATGCTTTAAGCCCCAGACTCCGACACCACCTTCATGGAATTTCTTCAAGGTAGAATTTAGCAAGAAATAAGTGCCTAGAGTTTATGTTAATGAAAAGAAGGAGTTTCAAGAACTGAAGTAAGGAAGCATGTCAGTGGCAGAATACAAGATAAAGTTCACCAGACTTAGTAAATATGCAACTAGAATCATCGCTGATGAAGCATATAGGTGTCGGAGATTTGAGGATGGGCTTAATGATGATATTGGAAATATGGTTACCGCCCTTTAGCTTGAGGATTTTGCTACACTAATATCCTTGGCTATCAGTGTGGAAAAAAGGTGAAAGAGAAAAAGGATAGAAGAGTCGCCCCGGAGATCAACAATTAGCATGGTCCAAATATCAGGTAAAATGGGGTGGATAACGCCTGGGTTTTTCAAGTCACAGGGTTTTGGACCAAACTTTTCAGCTAGGCAAAGCCAACAGTCGAGGCCAGAAAGGTCTACAGCTAGTGCACCAGCTTTAGGTAACAGGAGATTTATATATGCCACATGTTAGCATTATGGAAGATCACATGCAAGTGATTGTTGGTGGATTACTGAAGCATGTTTACGATGCAGATCTACTGAGCACAAATAGAAGGATTGCCCTAGAGGAAAAGGTACAGGTGGTGTAGTATCAGTTCAGGTTCAGAATTTCACTTGAGGTAGAGGCAGGGGATAGAGACAGTCTAGAAGTGGCAAAATTGGTTAGAGTGTATCAGAATCAATGAATAGAGTAGAAGTTAGTCGAGCTTCAGTCCGAGCATATGCCATGAGAGCTCGTGAGGAGCAGGATGCCTCGGATGTCATTATCGGTAAATTTTCTCTTTATGATACTGATTTATTTGCACTGATAGATCTGGGTTCCACATATTCATATTTATACATGTCACCACGTAGTCAAGGTAATATGGTAATAGAGGAATTAGATTATGATATATTAGTGATAAATCATTTGGGTCACGAAGTGAAAGTTAGTCGAGTCTATAACAACAGTCCAGTCAAAGCTCAGAGTGTAGAATTCTCAGCTGGCCCGAAAAAGTAGTCATTTCATGAGTTTGATTCAATCTTGGGGATGGATTGATTAACTCAGCATAAAGTAATGGTGGATTGTCAGTATAAAAGAGTGACTTTCAAAAATTCAGGGCAAGATGACGTGATTGTCTTGAGCAAGAATCGACCATATTTGACTAATGTCATTTCTATTACAAAGACATGTAAGCTTATCAAAAAGGGATATGAAACATTTTTGGCACATATTGTAGATACCAATAAAGAGAGTCTAGATCTCAGAGAGATTACAACAGTATGTGAATATCTAGATATCTTTCCTAAGGACGTGCTAGGGTTACCACCTGTTAGAGAGATAGAGTTTGCCATAGATATTTTTCCAGGCACAACCCCGATATCGACCACTCCCAACAGAATGACACCTATTGAACTAAAGGAATTAAAAGTGTAGTTGCAAGAGTAGTTAGAGAAAGGGTTTATCAGATCCAGTGTCTCACCTTGGAATGCTCCAATTCTATTTTTGAAAAAGAATGATGGCACCTTTCATTTATGTATTGATTATCGTCAATTAAAAATGATGAAAATTAAGAACAAATATCCATTACTGAGAATAAATGACTTGTTTGATCAGTTGAAAGTAGCAAAAGTATTTTCTAAAATTGACCTCAGATCAGGTTATCAACAATTGAGGATTAGAGAATCATACATTTCAAAAATAGCATTTAGGACTTGGTATGGTCATTATGAGTTCTTAGTAATGCCTTTAGGCCTGACGAATGTCCCAGCAACATTTCTGGATCTAATGAATAAAATCTTTATATAACATCCAGTGATTTAGGCCCTAATTACATGTGACCGTAATGGGATGCATAGGTTCAATCGGAGTCTAAATTTGAACCCATAAAAAATGACTAATAATAAGAAAAAATAATTAAGGTTATTATTGTTTAGGAATTAAAAAGATTAGTGATAGAATTAGAAAAAAAAATTATGGGCAAAATCGGTATTATGGCAATTATTGGGGGAAAAAAGTGAATATGGAGGACGATGTGGCAAATAAGGAATTTCTTAAAGTTTAAAATTTAATCAAGATTAATTTATATTTTAGACCAATGGAATAAAGGCTTATTGTAGTCATGGAACCATCAAATAGTTTCCTTGAAAAAAAAGGTAAATATTTTCATTTTCTCCACCAATTAAAAACCAACTTCTCTCATCTTCTTCTTCTTTTTTCCGGCCCTCTCCTTACCCAAAAACCTCCATTTTTATTCAATTTTCTAGCATGATAAGAATGGAAAATTTGAGTTTTGAGAGAGAAGATTCAACAAATTAAAGAGTTCTTTCCATAATGAGAGCTAAAGAGCAAGAAGGTAGGAAGAAAGAAGAAGAAAAAGGGAGAATATTTTGGATAGATTTCGGTCCATTTGGAGAACCCTTAAGGTGAGCTTATTCTTCTTAACTTCAACCTTTTTCCTTCCATTTGAGACCCATAAGGATGATAGATATGATTTGGTTTGATAGATTTAGGTTATGTTGCAAGATTAGAACTAGAAATTTAAAGTTGTCATTAGTTGAAGAAAATTGTAGTTAAACTTTGAATTAATGATAATTGATGTTAATTAATTGTTTTATTACTTAAAAACTAAATAAAGATGATGTTAATGGATGAAGAAGGGGCTGACATGGTTAAATTAATTCGGGAGAAACTGAAATTAACATAGAAATAACACAATTGATGATAGATAAAGTGTGAATTGAGTGTTGATTTGAAGAAAATGAATTGGGAACTATGATAAGATTTTTGGGAAGTCATGACATATTAAGAAGGAAGTCTAACTTAGGTACATTTTGGTAAAATTAAAGTATAAAATATATTAAGAGCAATAGAATATGATGTAGACATGAAAAGTTTTGAAAATGGATGATAGGATTGACATATGGTGTTGGTTGTGTAGGAAAACCAAATGAATCAATAAGAGACCCTCAAGAGGATGACAAAGGCAAGAAGAAAGCTAACTAGTAAGAGGAGAAAAATAAGGATTAAGGGAAGATCCAAGGCTGATTAGGTATGTGCTTCATTGATAAAAATCTTACATAAGTATGTAATTATGTAGTAAGGTTTGATATGATTGTGTTTTTGATATGGAATGTGATTAGTTGTTTCTTTTGATATTTTATATGGCAATGAGCAAAATGGTGTGAAATAATTGAGACATATGAATGTAATTGTGATCTGAAAATTTTGGTATAAAAATGAATGCAAATAATGAATGTAGTTGAAAGGTAGATTGATGACAATTGATGACTTTGTTACAGAATTTCAGAAGCAGTCTTGACATTTTTGGTTATAACTTAGGTTATGGAATTCCGTTTTATATGTTATTTATTGGAACTGAAAGCTAAGACATAGGGTTTTAATTTTTATTTAGATCAAAAAATTTAAATATATCTGAATTGGCCTAGAAAAATACATAAAGTTCAGACCTAAAATATATCCAGAAAATTCTGGGCAGAAATTGTAATGACGATTCAATATTCATTCGGCCATAACTTTTGATAGAAAATGGGATTTGAGTGATTTTGATGCATCTGAAAGATGAGACAATAAGATTCAAATTGTTAGAAGACCATAACTTCAAATTTGAATTATAAATGGCTAAAATTGAAGCCCAAAATCAAGGTTGAAATCTGTTATAGATAAAAAAAATTGAAATATTAGGTTTTTGCATGTGGTGTGTTAAGTATATGTAAAAATTAATGTGAATTTTTACTTTAATGGTAATTATAAATGTTCAATAAATTATTTGTGTGAGATTCTGATGCAATAACAATGAGAACAAAGAACAAAAATAAATAAATTTATTGGTGAAATTTAGTAAAATTACCAAATTTTAAAAATAATGTGAATTAATATAAAAATAGTTAAGCCCTATGACACCTAATCTAGAACTAGAATAGATAATAGTTTAGCATGACAATCAGGAGATTTAAGGCACTCGCTGCTAAATATAAAAGCCGAAAATGACAAATTTATAAATGGGCTCGGCACAAAATTATTAAGCTGGTAATGACAATATTATGAAAGTCGGTAATGACATTATTATGAAAAACTCGGCGCAATATTATGAAAGCCGGTAATGACAATCCCGTTATTCCTATTAGTTAGTTTGGTTATAAGTGTTATGGGCACAAGAAAAGTGAATAATAATAATAATATTAAAGTATATCATTTTGGTAATGTTATATTAATTCAAATTGTTAAATATTACATGTTTGATGAAATTTGTTTGATTTTACATAATTTTTATTTTATGCCTTATTTGTTAAATATATAAATGACACGCAAGAAAATATATGTATGTAAAATTTTTATCATTGAATCACCACTAAGCTAGTAGCTTAGCGTGGGTGGTTTCCTCTCGCACAGGTTTTAGAAGGGTAGCCATAAATATTATAGTTGTCAGAAGAAGAAGGGTACCTGGATGGAATCAGATAAAAGCTTTGTATTTCTTTTTGGTATATTTTATCAAAAACCTTGTAAATTAGATTATAGTTTTATTTCATATAGTGTGTATTATAGATGTAAATTATAATGTAAGAGACATAGTTTAAATGTAAATTAATATATTTTATAAATAAATAAAATTTTGAATATTTGCATTTGTAATAATTTTATTTTCGGTATCTGTAATATTTTAGTAAAAAAAAAAATTTATACTTCATTTCATTAATTTTATAAAACAGTTAAGCGGGTAATACTCACTTACCTTGCTGAACAAAAGTAAGGTAAGAGGGTGTTACACTTGAAGCCTTATTTGGACCAATTCGTGATGGTGTTCATAAATGATATTCTGGTGTACTCCAGAAGCAAAGAAGAGCATAATTAATATCTTTGTATTGTCTTCCTTACCTTGAGAGGGAATCAATTATATGTGAAGTTATCAAAATGTGCATTCTGGTTGGATGAAGTGGCCTTTCTAAGACATATTGTCTCAGCTGATGGGATCAGAGTCGACTCCAGCAAGGTAGAGGCAATCCCCAACTGGAAACCGCTTCGGAATGTGATAGATGTGAGAATTTTTCTTGGTTTGGCTGTTGACTATCAGAGGTTTGTGAAATGATTTTTAATGATAGCCTCACCACTGAAAAAATTGCTTAGAAAGAAGACCAGATTTGAATGGATAGACTAGTGCTAGACTAGTTTTGATAAGTTAAAGAAAATGTTGACAGAGGCACCAGTGTTAACAAAGCTTACTGCAAAAAAGATAATGTGGTGTACAGTGATGCTTCCCTTAATGGTTTGGGCTACGTACTAATGCAAGAAGGCACAGTGATCGCTTATGCTTCCAAAAAACTGAAGTCTCATAAGAGAAATTATCCGACACATGATCTGGAACTAGCAGCCATTGTATTTGCATTGAAAATATGACGACACTACCTGTATGGCGAGCAATGTTATATCTATACAGACCATAAAAGTTTGAAATATTTGCCTTCACAAAAGGAATTTAATTTGAGACAAAGGTGATGGCTAGAATTGATCAAAGACTACAATTTTATCATTGATTATCAGATGGGCAAGGCCAATGAGGTAGTTTATGCTCTGAGTAGAAAAACTCAGGCAGGTAAATGTTAAAACTTAAATTTATTAAGTGAACAAGATTAAATAACTAAAAACAAATTAATAAGTAATTTATATATTATTTTGGTAAAATTGCAGATTCAACCCACATTGATCCAACAAGTAATGGACAATCAGAAGCAAGACAAGAAATTAAAGGAAATATTTGAAATGGTGAAAAAGGGTGAAAAACTAGAATTTACTATTGAAGCAAACGGGAGTTTAAGGCATAAGGGCAGGTTATGTGTGCCAAATATGCCAGAAAATGAGAGATTTTGAAAGAGGCTCACAATGTTATTTATGCAATGCACCCGGGGAGCAAAAAAATGAATCATGATTTGAAGGCATATTACTAATGGCCAGAAATGAAGAGAGCTCCATTGTAACACTTAGTATTTTAGTGAAACACTCAATTGAGATTGGGGAGATGAGTAGGGTTTGTTAATACCCGAATCTCTATAAATCTTGTGTGTGATATCTCTATTTCCTTACTCTATTTAATTTATTTCACACTTTCAAGTTAAATAATTTTTAGTTGCTAACCAATTCAATCCCCTTCTTGGTTCATTGTCCGGGCAACAGATTTTAGATCATGTATCTCATACATGTTGCAGCGAAAGATTAAAATTTATTTAATCCAAAACCCATGGATCAAGTCTAAGTAATTCAAAATTGGATATAAACCATCAAATGGAGGAAGATATTATCCTTGAAGAATCAACTCTTGATTTGTGAGTTTTCCTTTTTGTTGGATTGTAAACCACAACAATCCAAGGCTAGGATTATTTCTAAGGATATCTACATGGAGGATGAAGAACAAAAGCTTTGAGTCAATGGATGATTGATGATCCAAAGTACTAACTATGGAAGATCAACAATGCGAGAGAGATAGAGAGTCTGTGAGAGATAACTTTTATCTCTCTTGATGGAGGTTGATGCAAAAATGCCCAAAAGGGAGGTATTTATGTTATTTGATCCCATTTATGGTTAAGGACAATAAATCCTTGAGCCATGCTTTTCAAACAAAAGCAGGTATGGATGCACTGCAATGATTCACAACTATGAATCGCCATTCACGATTGCGAGTTGTCCTGATTACAAAACTCTGCCTTGTCCAAGTTTTTTCTCTCTTCTCTTTTGGATCTAATCCAAAGTCCATTTCACATGTTCTTCAAACTTTTTATGTGTGTGACCTATGAAGTTTCTAATTATGTTGGCAGCTCAAATCATTACATCATTCTGAGTAGTTCATGAGTGGTATTTAGCAATACATCACGACCACCCAATTAACTAGAAAGTCAGTGACTTGACTATAAATGTAATACCTTTATTACAATCATTTTATACATACGTTACATTATCTTATGTGATTACCATAATTGTTTAGTTTTTTCTATAATATGATTATAGCATATATGAATAATGTTTTTTGTCATAATGTCAATAACATACCATATGAACATAAATTCATTATTCATTTACATATTCTCAAATTTTTAAATACATTCCATCACTTATTTAACATATTTATTACTTTGCCGATTAACCTATAACTGTTAAATTTTAAAAAAATTTGACAGCATAACGGCTATAATTCTAAACTATCATTCCTGCATAACAAACAATTTCATAGCCTACATAGGGCACAACAGTTCAAAAATAAAAATATATATTCACCATCTGTCTAATACCCAACATTTTATACATTAAGCGTAATAGTCCATTAACATAATACACAATTCATAAAAGTCCTTTTTACATATCAAAATACATATTCCAAATCAATTATAAAGCGTCCTACATATACATGTCATTAAGTTTATCATATAAATTTCTTCATCAGGCTGCTCCCAAAACGAGGTATGCTTGCTCCAGCGACTCCCTAGCTATTACCTACACGCAGTCAAAATAAAATAGATGTTGAGCATTAAAATGCTCAGTAATAGTTACAAATCTAAAAATTTCCACTGGCTTAAATTTATGCATACACATTTATGTAAATTTTATACATTATTCATATCAATATAACAATTCTAATTTAACTCAAATTTAGACTTTAACTTATTATTCAAAAATATGCTTTAAACATTATACTTATTTTATAATTATAATTATCCTTTTAATCATTATTTTTGTTGTTATTATTATTATTTACCATTAATTTACCTTTAATTTCTTTATTAAATTAACAATTACATTTAGTTATCATTTTATAACTTAATTTTTATTTCAATCGTATATTTAATTTTTCTTTAGTCGAAAATTATGTTTTGGTTTCTAAACTTCTATTTATTTACAATTATTCTATTATTTTACACTTATTTACACTTTTGCAACTAGTTAATTTTTTTTATTTCTCATTTATTTTCTTATTAAATACATAAATTAACATTTAACCTTTATATTACCAATTTACCTCTGAACTTTTTATTTTCTTTCAATTAAGTCCATTTCCATTTCCATTTTATTTCTTTAATTAACTTATTTTTACTCACTTTCATTCCATTTTACTATTTTTGCTCATAGTGTCAATCCAGTAGAAAATCTCTAGACTGGATACATAGGACGTGGACCCCAAGGTCCACTACACTGAAGAGTGGCCTTGAAGGACTACCCAAATAATGTACTGCATACTAATTATTGAATCACTGTAACTAAAGTAAATCGCCATTAGCCTACCTAAGCGAGTTGTCATGACTCGTGCCACATATATGGTATCCATATGGCTAGCTATTTATATCCTAAACTAGATTTAACTACCATACTACAATTAAGAGCAACAAAATTATTCTTTTAACTTAATTCTCATTAAATTCTTAGATTTTATTTATTTTACATTATTAATAACTTAGAATTCTATTCAGTCATAACCAAATTTCCACTTTTAAAATATTATTTTCCATAATTTTCCAATCCAATGCACTAAATATTCAACATTATCATTAATTAAACATACCTCATTCATTGTATTCTATTTCATACATAATGTAATCACTAACTAGAAAATATTCAGATAAATTCTAATAATTTTTAATTAATTCATATACACCAAATTTCATGTCTATATGCATTTTATGGCTTAATTCTCATTAAATTAACAAAGAATACATTAAATTTTTCATGTCTTCAATTCGGCCTAACATGCATTCTCACCATTAAATATTTCTATCACCTACTAACCGTTTATTTTACTAATTCATACCTTCAATAACATGTATATACCATAATATTGCACTAAACAATAAATACACCTATATATACAAACATACATCATTTGGCCACTATAAAGGTTCCACCATCCAAAATTATTTTTTATATATTTAAGCATTCTAGTCCACATTTTTAATGTCCTTAATCATATTTCTAAGCTTACTTTCACTTTAACATGCAAAATATAAATATATACCCTAATTCCATAACCTAAATTCATACAAATTCAATGGAAATAATTAGATTTTGTAACCACTAACCTTAATTTTTTGCTTTAGCCTTCCTAAACTTCATTTTTCTTGGCTTTTTTTTGAAGTTCCTCCTCCTCTTTTGTTTTCTACCATAGGCCAAATACATGCATAGGTAAAACCACCTTTATTTTGCTTTCATATTTCAATACAACTTCATAAATATAACCTACATACCTTAAACTTCCTACTATAACCCTTAAATAAATTTTATACCCCCAATTTATCTTACCTCAATTTTATTCTCTAACTTGAATCTTTTAATTTCTCCCACTTCTAATCCTTTAATTGCTCTAACTTGAACTAACATTATAATGCTTGAATTTGGTGTAAGAATTAGAGAGAAGTGAGAAATTTGATGGAGAATAATGGGAAAACCCATTCAGCCAAGATGAGAGCATGGGAGAGTTGGAGAAAGATGAAGAGTTGTTTGGAGAATTATGATATTTTGGATTTATATAGGTGACTAGAATGGGTTGGCCATTGGTCAAGTCAAGTGATCCAATCTAATTAGGCCAATTTGTGAAATTAAGGCCCATTTAACAATTCTAAATTATTTCTCTCACTTTCCAAGCCCAATTTCTCCCAAATTTGATTCCATAATTCATAAAATATATAAATTAGCCTACATAAAAAAAATTTAACTCAATTGGAGTCCATTTTTGGATTCAATTCACTCAAACCGATCTGATTAATCAAATTTCTATACTACCGTAAAATTACTTTTTCACTGTCAAATAATTTTAAATATTATTTAGAGTTTGTTCATGCTTTAAAATAAATTTTTAGAAGTTGTTTACTATTTTTAACAACACAATTAAAGTCCAGTCAAACCAAATTTACTATTTTAACTTTTTCTTATTTTTGACTTTTGGGGACCTATTTAATCTCGTTTTCACTCCAAATTTTATCCTCGAACTATTCACGACCTATATTTTTCAATTATCAAATAAAATATTTCACCCACAGTGTATTGGTTTGACACCAATCTCAAAAACTACAATTTACAACTAACCCGATATTTTGATCATTACAATTCTCGCCTATCAATAAAAATTTCATCCTCAAAATTTTACTTGTATTGAATAGTTGTCAATATTTTTGTCTCATTGTAGCTTCAAGTTTCCACGAGGCTTTTTCTACATTGTGGTGGTTCCAGAACAACTTCACTAGTGAAATTTGCTTGTTGTTGAGCTATCTAACTTCTTGGCTAAAATCTTTACTGATTTCTCTTCATAAGTCAAATTAGGTTGTATCAGAATTTCTTTTAGCTTAATCAAGTGTCTAGGTTCTGACCTGTACCTCCATAACATTGACACATGAATCATATCGTGAATCCTTTCTAACTCTTGATGCAACTTCAATCGATAGGCTACGTGTCTCACTCGCTATATAATCTCATAAGGGTCTATGAATCTTGGACTTTATTTGCCCTTCTTACCAAATCTCATAATTTTCTTCCAGAAAGATACTTTTAGAAATACTTTGTCTTCAACCTACAACTATATATCTTTTCTTTTTAAATATGCATTGGATTTTTGTCAGTCCATGGCTTCTTTTCAACTTGTCTTTGATCATTCGTACTTTTTTTTTTCAGTTTCAACCAAATCAGACTCCACTAGTTTCTTTTCTCTGAGCTATATCCTGCATAAGGGAGTTTTACATTTTTTTAAAAAAATGCTTCATATGGCACCATTTTGATGTTGGACTGATAATTGTTGTTGTAAGCAAACTTGGCTAGTGGCAAATACTTTTTTCAACTGCTTTCAAACTAAAGGACTCAACTTCTCAACATGTCCTTAAGTATCTAAATCACCCACTCTGTTTTCTCATAAGTTAATGGATGAAAATTGTACTAAAATGGAGTTTTGTCCCTAATGCTTCCTGCAACTTTTTCCAAATTTGGGAAGTAAATCTTGGATTTTTGTCTGAAATAATGGAGGATGGTACTCCATGGCGCCTCACTATCTCATTAATGTAGTTTTTTGCTAATATGGTCAATAGATAATCCATCCGCACTGGTAAGAAATGGGTTGATTTTGTGAGTCTATCAATGATGACCCAGATAGCATCATGCTTCCTTTTAATCAATAGCAGTCCTGCCATAAAATTCATAGTTACCTGGTCCTATTTCCACTCTAGTATTGCGATAGGTTGAACCAAACCTACTGGAACCTAGTGCTCTGCTTTCACCTGCTGGCATATTAAATACTTGCTCACGAATTATGTCACATCACATTTCATTCCTGACCACCAATAGTGTACTTCAAGTCTGGTACATCTTGTTACCATTGGGATGCATCACATAGCTACTCTGATGAGCTTCTGTGAGAATGTTCTTCTTCAATTCATCTTGATCTGGTACACATAACCTTTATTTATAATAAAGGTTGCCACCTACACCCAAAGAGTGGTCACCACCATTGCCCTATTTTACTCAATTCACTACGGCAATCAAATGATCATCTAGCTTTTATGCCGCTTTTACTTATTGAAGAAAGTCTGGTTTTACTTGCATTTTAGTTATAATCACTCCATCTCGTGTCATACTCAATCTCAAGGCTTTCATGTCATTTATCTGTCTATTCAAATCTGACATACTTTTGTAACAGTCGAGTGAGAGGCACTGCAATGGTGAAGGAAAGGTATTTCATTCAACCAAAAGTCACACTTGTTGAACTTTGCATATAGTAATTTCTCTCTCAATATCTACAAGATAATCCGTTGTGTTTGTCATGTTCTTCTGGAGTCTTTGAATACACTAGAATATCATCAATAAATACCACCATGAACTGGCCTAGATAAGAATGGAAGATCATGTTCATCAAATCCATGAATGCTACTAGGGTATTTGTAAGCCCAAATGGCATGACCAAGTGGTCATATCTAGTGTGAAAAGCAGTCTTGGGCACATCTTGTAACACCCTTCCATATAGTCAGGGAAAAATCTCGCTATACAGATAGATGTCGCACAAATGTATCTGTCTAAACTGTTCAAAATTAAAACCTTTCTACATCTTCTAAAATCGAGATTTTTACATCATGAGCTTTGCAATTTAGACAACCATATAACATAATGAATCATTTAATGTAACTGGATATCAATCATTCTCAAATTATAACTATCTGGACATCACCGACCCTTATTATAGAATCCATACTAATTTCAATTTCATAATTCCAAATACATGCCTCTATTAAAAACGTGAATTAACTGTCTCTATCCTAAGATATGCGGAAAGAAAATAAATAAAATGCATGAACTAATCAACATACCCAACTTGGGTCAACTCTGACTAGCTTTGTCTTTCCTTCACATCACTTTATAGTCTAAAGCTCCAAACCTGCATGCAAGGAAACTCACATGCTAAGCTACTGAAAGCTTAGTGGTACATATAAGCATTTAAATTCTAATATACATTCACATATTAATATAGCATTTATAATTTGAACATACCTGTATGCCTAACCACATTGTCATATGCATAACTATTCATAAATGAACTCATTCATACTAAATTGAACTAATTACAATACATACAATGCGTATTTTGCACAAATGAAGCTATTTCATCATATTCATAGTACTTTCCATTCATAGTATTTCTATATCATTATAAGCATAATAAACTTCATTATGTATAGCACATTTTCAAATTATTGGTTACTTATATAAATCTAATTTTTGGTTTTCACATCCCTTGTCTAGGACGTACCTGTATTCTAATTCATTGCTTTCTGTATACTGTATAAACAATTGTTGTATTACCAATTCCTTATACTATATTGCCAATTTCTAAATTCTAGTTGCCATTTTCGTATACCATATTACTAAATTCTAGTTTCTTAGCCAAATACTTTAGACCTGAACTACCCGAATGCGATTTGTGAAATCAAAACACTCTTACCCAAGTTTAAGTCACCCCACTTACTATATGTGTCTGTCTGTATTGCAAATTATGCATCTCAAATCAAGAGCGCTCTTACCTGAGCTTACGCCACCCTGATGAGCAACATAATAACTGCATGCATATAATCAGGAGCGCTCTTATTCGAGCTTAAGCCACCCTGATGAGTAAAAAACTGCATGCATAAATATTCTATGATATCGTAACCCCTTCAAGGACATGCCACCTATCCTAGTTAGTCCTCGAATAGAGAATGGACATATTTAATTATATTACGAGTATCATTAACATTTAGGCCAAATTTCATATCCTTCCCAAGTCGTCACATATTACTTTGTATTTATAACACCTAATGCATACTCACGGTTCTCAATCATATTATCAGATTGCATATCAGCTCATCTAACCATATCAAGTGTGTATGTAAATAATCTTCATGTAACTCAATCATATCATTCAATTATTAATTTTTGGATATAGGGCATTCACAGGAGTGAATGGTAAGCCTTCTATCATGGGTTGCTACCCATGACTGGCTCTTGAACCTTTATAGACATGAACATTTATTCACAGACATGAAATTCATACTTTCATAGAGGTGAAGCTTGGCTTCACAAGCATGAAATCCTGTCATGGGCATGAAGCTTAGCTTCATGGGCATGATACATCATGCTAAAACATAATTCTAGTACTGTTTTCAACTAATTTCACACATAATCATGCAAAATTCTAAAGCTAACCAATGTTATGTTGGGTTATTAACATGCATCACATACATGGAACGATGGAAAATTAAAATTAATTGAACCCAAAAAGCATGGAATACCCTATGAACATTAAAATCGGATCATACCATCAATATGGGAGAAATTGAATACCTTGTTTGTTTCTTTTCAATCTTTCAAGTTTGTGAGACTTTCCTTCAAGTTGAGTTATTGCAAACTACAATAATCCAAGGCTAGATTGTCTCTAACGATAATCCACATGAAGGAATGGGAGAAATAATCTAATGGGGAATGGGGTGTCAAAGCACCAAAATGCTAGTTATGGTGTTTCAACTTGAAAGAGAAGAAGAAAAGAGAATAACTTTTATTCCTCAAGGTAGCAGCTACAAAATTTCCCCTTAAAGGGGTTATTTATAGGTCCTCTAATCATATTAGGATTGGACATATGTCATGCATAGGAGTTCCATTCGAAATAGAAAAATCTAAATCGCAAAAGCTGATATCGGGGCTTTCACGACCGTGAATAGTAGTGTCACGGCTGTGACTCTTCTTTGTCATAACTGTAACACATGGTGCATGGACAAATCATTTCTCTCTCTTATGTCTTGGATCCAATCCAAAACCCATTTCACATTTCCTTCATTCCATCTATACGTGTGACCCATTAAGTTCCTAGTTATGTTGGCAACTCAAATCATCATATGATTTCAAGCAGATCATGAGTGTTATCTAGCAACACATCATGACCCCCAATTAACTGAAAAGTCAGTGGTATGACTGTAAATGCTTCTATAGACAATTACCATGCAATTTGTCATTTCACCAAACTATACCTTATTTGGTTCAGAGCATGGTTTGTGTGTTAGCTCCCACTAGACTGACTACATCACATCTAGTCCAAATAATATTAGTTCTTATCTATGAGACTCATTACCCTGATTAGATATGTCCTTGAAGACCTTCTTCAAGACATGTCCACCTTGGATTTCTGAGTAATGATCTCTACAATAGGCCATAGGTATATTCTCCTTCTATCAGGAGTGGTGAATCCTTTATTGACTACTCAACTATGTTTGAATACCTCATGCTATACCCAATCACCACCCTATGAGTGGCCTCTTCAAAGGAAACAAGAAATGGAGTCAAAATATAGGATTCAGTATCCAAGATAATCTTGAGTATCTCAAGTCTAAGGATACTTGCACCATTGCTATGATGAAACTGTCACTGATATAAAATAGATATCCATGTGATTGTCTCATAGTAGGTCATCCAATGTACTTGCTTCTCTTAGCAAGCATCCAAATGTTAACTCTAAACATCTCATGTTTTCAGCTTATGAGATCAGCTATTTGACCTAGTCAAGGAGTATAACATCTAGTCTATCTGGATTAATAATGTCATGTCTTGTTAATCCTATAAGTAGGAATTATTTCGTATAAACACAATTACACATGATAGGAATCTCATTATCATGATCTCATCATGAATTTCTTCATGTTATGTTACATACCAAGGACTTCATTAAAATGTTTAAGATCTACATCAATTCATATGCAATGAATACCGTATAATGAAAATAGTTTTTATTAATAATAAATGAGTACATCAAGTGCCTAAGGTGATTGTCATTAGGGCACCTCTCTAACAATTTCCCACTTGCACTAAAGCCAATCGCCTTTATACATTATACCATAGGCAAGCACATGACTATCATGTTTCTTTTGGGGAAACGGCTTAGTGAGAGGATCAACTATATTCTGATCAGTGAGAACTCTCTTTATCTTTACATCATGTCTACCTATGATTTTTCGAATCAAATGGTAATGTCTAAGTATATGCTTAGTTCTTTGATGAGATCGTGACTCTTTTGCTTATGTAATGGCTCCATTGTTATCACAATATAAGGATATTGGATTGCCAATGCTAGGAACCACTTATAACTCTGTGATTAATTTTCTTATACAAAATGCTTCCTTAGCTGCCTCAAAAGCTACAATGTACTATACTTCGATTATAGAATCTGCAGTCGTCTCTTATTTGGAACTCTTCCAACTGATTTCTCCATCATTTGATGAAAAAATATAACCTAATTGGGATTTGGAGTCATCCTTGTCAGTTTGAAAGTTGGCATATGTATTCCTACTAACTTTAAGCTCACCCTCTCCATAAACTAAGAATGCATCCTTAGTTCTTCTCAAGTACTTATGGATATTCTTGACAGCCACCCAATGCCCCTCACCGGGATCTAACTGATATCTGCTCGTGACACTCAGAGCATATGATACATCAAATCTAGTACATAACATAGCATACATAATGGATCCAATAACCAAAGCATATGGAATCCTACTCATACGTGTCTATTCGTCTTGTGTCTTTGGACACAGACTTAAATAGGGTAATCCCATGAGTCATTGGAATTAATTCTCTCTTGGACTATTCCATGCTAAACCTCTTTAGCATCTTATCTATGTATGCAGACTGAGAAAGACCAAACAACCTTTTAGATCTATCTCCATAGATCTTAATCCCCAGTATATAGGTTGCTTCTCCAAGGTCTTTCATGGAGAAATTCTTAGAAAGCCAAATTTTAATTGATTGGAGAACTGAGACGTCATTTTCTATAAGAAATATGTCATCTACATACAATACTAGGAATAGGATTACACTCCCACTAACCTTCTTATAAACACAAGATTCATCCACATTTTATGAGAAACTAAACTCTTTGATTGTCCTATCAAATTGGATGTTCCAATTCCTGGATGCTTGCTTTAATCAATAAATGGATTTCTGTAATTTACATACATTTTTTCCATCACTTGATGTGAAACCCTGAGGTTGTGTCATATGCACATCCTTAGTCAGATTTCTATTAAGGAAAACTGTTTTCACATCCATTTGCCAAATCTCATAATCATAATGAGTAGCAATGGCTAGGAGTATCCTAATGGATTTAGCATAGCAACTGGAGAAAAAGTTTCATTATAGTCAATACCTTATCTTTAATGATATCTTTTAGCTACCAGCCTAACTTTATAGGTAACTACATTACCTTCCATGTCGATTTTCTTCTTAAAGACCCATTTGCACCTAATGGGTTTAATCCCTTCAGGTGAGTTAACCAAAGTGAATACTTGGTTTTCATACATGAAATTCATTTCTGACTTCATGGATTTTAGCCATTTGTCAGATTCTAAACTATTCGGAACTTCTTCATAGATATGAGGCTCATCATCCTTTATGAGCAATACGTCATTCTGTTTGCTTATAAGAAATCCATATCTCTCAGGAACAATGCGTATCCTACTTGATCTATGAAGTTCTTATGTTTCAGAAGGTGTAGTTGTTATTTCATCTCTATAAGTAATAGATTCGGGTTTTGTTAATTGATCTGCATCTATTTGAGCATCTTGAACTTCATCAAGTTCAATCTTGCTCCCACTATCTTCTTTTAGAAGAAACTTTTTCTTTAAGAAGACAATATGCTTTGACATAAAAAAAACCTTTTATTCTAAAGTGTGGTAGAATTGATATCCAAATGACTCTTTTGGATATCCCACAAACAGACACTTATCAGACTTAGCCTCTAGCTTATCTGACATAGTCTGCATCACATAAGCAGGACAACCCCATACTTTTAAGTGAGAAAGAATAGGTCTCTTGTTAGTCCATATCTCATATGGAGTAACCTTAATTGACTTAGAAAGGACTCTATTTAATATATAAATAGAAGTCTTTAGTGCATGACCCCAAAAGGACTTAAGCAGTTCTGCAAAGCTCATCATTGATTTCACCATATCTAACAAGGTTTGGTTTCTCCTTTCAGGCACACCATTATATTACAGTGTGTAAGGCGGAGTCTATTGAGATAAAATTCCATTATCTCTTAGATAACCTTGAAACTCTTAGCTTAAGTATTCTTCACTTCGATCTGATCTAAGTGCTTTAATACTTTTACCAAGTTGTTTCTCTACTTTATTTCTGAATTCTTTGAACTTTTTAAAAACTTCAGATTTGTATCTCATCAAATACAAATACCCAAATCGCGAATAATCATCAATGAAAGTAATAAAGTAGATAAAACCACTTCTTGCGTGCACTGACATTAGTCTACATACATCTATATGTATAAGGTCCAATAGCCCAGTGGCACGTTCACTCTTTCCATTAAAAGTTGATTTTGTCATCTTTCCTAACAAACAAGATTCACATGTGTCATATGATTCATAATCAAATGACCTTAAGCCACAATTCTTGTATAACTTAGTCATGCGCTTCTCATTTATATGGCTAAGACAACAATACCATAAATATGATGGTTTTAGGTTATCCATCTTTTTTCTTTTATTATTGATATTGAGGATTGAATTAGACATGTCAAGAATGTAAATTCCATTACATAATGTGCCAGTTCTATAAAGAATATCATTCAACCATATAGAGCAACCATTGCCATTAATAGTTAAATGAAAACATTTTCTATTTAAAAAAGAAACATAAATAATATTCTTTGTTAAAACTGAAACTTAATAAAAATTGCCTAATTCTAAAACAAACTCGCTTGGGAGTGTCAATACATAAGTTCCTATAGCTAATGTAGCAACTCTTGCTCCATTGCCAACACATAGGTCTGACTCTCCTTTCTTGAGTTGTCTACTGTTTTCTAGGCCCTGCATATCAGTATATATGTGTGAGCCACAATACCCATGCATTATTAATTGAAATAGTACTAACCCTCAAATTATTTCCTTAATTGGTAATTATCTCACTTAGTCCTAAAATTTCAATAAATTACGAATTTATCTCAAAAAATTTCAAATTTTGCATTTAGGTATTCTACCATAATTTAACATATTTACACCCATTATATACTTAATTAAGAATTTTCTATAATTATTTATCATTATTTTAATTTTTCTTCGGTTAAAATTTCAATTTAGACTTCAATCAGGTTGACTCATCGATTTCACAATACGTACAATTTGGGGCCTAATTTAGCGGATATAACATAAATATATGAAAAAGAGAAACATATGAATCTTTAAAACTCATTGTTAAAGCATTCTTAGGGTTATAATGGGGTTTTCTAGTCAACACCTGCCAAATTTTATTAACATTAAAATTGTCAAACATTTTCATAACTCCTTCAATAAAAAACTAAAAAATTCTCAGCATAGTTTTGTGAGTCACTAAACACCATCTACCTAATAATCTAAATTTCATTTGAGTGTATGCCTTATTAATAAGTATAGTGTTGTAGAATTCTAAAACTAGCTCAATAAAACTTGGATCTGTCATGGAAATGAACTTAGTCTAACCTAAGTGCCTAGCATATGCCTTAAAATCATCTAAACTATTTAACTGCTTTAAAGTATCAAAATCAAATAATATGCATGCAGTAATAGTTTTAGACATATAATGTTCATATATCTGTCTTTCTTCAACATAATAAATAGGAAAAAAAGCATTATACCTGAAGGAAATATCTATTTCTGGAAGTTCCGAAGCTTCCTCGCCACTAGCATGTGAAACATTTTCATCCTCAGGATCTTGATGTGATGATGTTGATTCGTGCATGCATGATGACTTTCCATACCTCTATGATGAGCTTCTGGTCTTTGACATCCTTAATTTTGCTGAAAAATGGACCAGGGGCTAAAAATTCTATGGGTCTATGAAATTTCATGTTAATTTGGACTAAAAATGATAAATTAAGCGGTAATTAGGAGTTAGGGTTTAGAAATGGTTGAGAGAAAAATGAAGAAGAAGAAGAAGAAAAAAATTTAGGAATGAAAGGCACAATCGTGAGGGAAAAAGAGCATCTGCACGTATATATTTATCACATGAGCAATTTAAAGACAAAAAATGAGGTGTCACACATGTGAGGCATGCCTCACATCCATGACACCATTTATTATCTTTAGAGTGTCATGGATGTGAGGCACTTGTCACATGTGTGACACCATTTTTCCTTCTAATCATGTCTTTAATTTCCATTTTGATCATTCCAGAATACCTTATCTTCTATAAATGCATTCCTAAACACAATGTAGAGTTAGAATTCGAATAGAAACTTAAAAATAGAATAATAAACTAGAATTAAAGCTAATAAACTAAAAATAACATAAAAAACTTGGGTTGCCTCCCAAGAAGCACCACATTTATTGACTAGGCAAGACATTGTTGATTGTGGTCCTTTTAAGTGAAAATCATTTGAAGTTGCTCATTCACTGCTGCATTTCTCACAATTGCACTATACTCATTAATACATGAGTTTCCTTCATAAACAAACTTATTAACTATAAACAAGAAAAAATAGTGATTTCTAATAGGTAGAGTTGAAAAGTCACGTCTCATCTAATTTTGTCATGATTAGTTTTTGATGCTTAATATCAATGTATATGTTGTGGCCATAAAAGGTCTACTAATAAGTATTACAGAACTTTCTTTTAAGTTTGCATTCTCAATCTCCATGACCACAAAATCAACAAGTATTGTTAACTTATCAATTTGAACCATGAGGTTTTCTATTATACATAAGGGATATTTTACTGAACCATCAGCTAGCTAAAGGCCTATGTTGGTTGACTTTATTGTTCCTAAATCTAGATGCTTATAAATTGAGTAGGTCATTATATTCACATTAACACCTAAATCTAACATAGCCTTTGTTTTTATTCCTTCTCCCAAGGTAATGTCAACAGTAAAACTACCAAGAGCTTTCTTCTTTTCAAGTAATGGTAAAGTTACTATAGGTTTTTCCATTATCCATTTTATGTCTTTAGACTCCTCTTTCACAACTTTTGTTGGTGAAGATATTGTCTTTTCAAAATGAATCAAAGCTAAGTCATTCTCATATTGAGAAGATGTCTTACACTTTTTATGTTCCCTTTGTTTGAGAAATGGTGACTTCCTTTTTGTTTCCATCTCTTGAAACATGACTTCGTTGGTCTGTAATTTACATGTACCTACAAAAGAACAATACTCTATGTTAGTTTCAGAATTTGCTTCATCACTACAGGGGCTCTATTTGGCTTAGTAGCTTCTCTTTTTTTATTTTCTTATATTGCCTCTACTATTTTGCCTAATTTGAAATTCCAACCTTTTGAATGAAGCTTCTATTGAATCAAGCATCTTATCCGTTCTTTTCTGCTTGTCATGAGTTGCTAGTATGAAACAATTTAATGTTTCTTCTAGAAATGGTTTTCTAGATTTACAAACAGGTTAAATTTGGTTTTGATGTGGGTATGAGAGTTGATTTAGATATTCTTGGTAATGGTACTGTGAATTTGGATTTTGATTTATGAGGATTTGAGGTGAGTTTTTATCAGAATTTCTCCAAATGATTTCTCCGGCCAAGGTTGTAGGTGTTTAAGTAAAGATTATTTTGTTGCCTCAACTAGAAGGAGTTTAAGGCATTAGCTTGCTTTACTTCAGTCCCTAACAAAAAATCAAAAGAGGAACACATATTAGCTCTGTGTCCATAGATATAGTAAACTCCCTATACCTCATTCACAGATAGGGGAGAGCAATCGGTCAATTCTGTTCTGAACAAAACTAGAGTGAAACAACTACTAATCTCTATTATAAAAAAATGAACCAATTTACAACCTATCAAAAATGAATTGAACCAAAACGATATAAATCAATTTGATTATTTTCAATTTTGCATGTGATTGTTAATTTTTTGGATGATTCAACATTAATTAGTTTGATTTTTGGGCTAATATTCAATACATATATATTCTCTGCCTACAATTTTAACATAAAAGGGAATAACTAAATGAATGCAATTTGATAATAATAGATAATTTTATGATTGATATAAAGAAGTGGTCACCATATTAATATGTATAGATTTTTAATAAATATGGCTCTTGCATGTGTGTGTTTGATCTATAATTTATTATTTATTGTCTATTTACATGCAGCATGAAACACTTGCTTAGTGTAGGAAATGTTTGTTTCTCTCGTGCAATGTTAGAAATTGTCACCAATAACAGATATTAGCTTGAAGATAAAGATAGAAGCTAGTGGTATCCAGAGCCGGTGAAGTAGCCAAGAATCCGATTGTGGGTGATCATACTTTTATACCTTTTAGTTTATCATATTGCATTTTAGATGCAATATACCTGAGGAATTTATGCAAAAGAATTGTAGTACATTTTGTGTATTTTATCTTTTGTACATAAAATATAAATGGTGTTATAAAAATTGATAATGTTATAAATGGTATTTTAGCTTTGAAGATGTTTGAAAAAAAATTTTAAGTTTTTGTATTTTATCGTAACATGTATTTTGATAAGAAAGAAGTTATGTAATATCATCTTGTTTGGCAGTCAATTCAATAGAATAAAAGGGTGTTACAATAATAAAATTAGGAATATACTCCCAGATATGAGTTCTTTAGAGTTTAATATAAAATACACTTCTAATTTGTTTAAAAGTATCTATTATATGCTTAAACATTAAAAACCAGTCTGAAGTTATAAAAAATGTAACATTCGACAACTTTGTAGGACATATAGCCACAGTAGAAAGTAAAAAAAACAATTATAGGTTTTTGAACTATTCTTCTTCATACTCTATTCCAGATGTCGCCATAAGAATAAAAATACTACATTTTTTTATAATTTGATGCGTAAAAGATGACTTCTGTGCAAACAATATTTTTATGAAATAATATTTATATATTTTGTCTTTTTTAATCATTATAATTATTGAAAAACAGAAATTTGTGACTTTAAATTTCGACTAATATTTGAAGGTCATAATATAAGTGAAATAAACCGTTCAAAATAATTTTTTTTACTTAGCAATTCAATTCTATGCATCTAAAGAATTTTCCTTTTCGGAAGAATAATATTAATTACTATATGCTCTCCAAGTTTGGTCAAAAATTCTACTGAATTTCTTCTATTTTTATTTTCTTTTACTGTTTAAATTTTTTCATGGATTTAATTTTTATTTTCAGTTAGTTAAATTCAAATCCCAAGAATGTAAAAATTTAATTTTTTAAGTTTATTAAAAGACCTTTTTAATACTTACAACCAATTCTTTCTTCTTCTTTTTTCAAAGAAAGATGCGTTCAATAAAGAGTAAAACAAGCATCCGAAACAACCAAGGAAGAGGCCACAGGAGGAACTTCTTCCATAAGGATTTGAGCTTCCTTGAGCGACAAAGCCCAATGCACTATGACATGTGCTTCTTTATTACAACTACGCTTGATAAAAGAAAAAGAAATTGAATTAAAACCTCTACTTTTGTCTAGAATATCTCCATGATGACCCTAATGGAGCTGCATGTGGACTTAGGGTAGGAAATAGTATTAATCAGTTCTTGAGGGATATATTGGCTTCGTTTGGTTTGGCAAGTGTAGTTAATAACTGATAACTATAACTGTAGATGATAGTTTATTGATACCTAGTATTTAGTAAATTATATTGATATGTTGTTGTTTATATGTAAAATTATCAATATAAATATTTATGTATTTTTTTTAACTGGATACTATTCAATATGACATTTAAATAGAAAGAATGAAAAAAAGTAGAAATAAGAGAAAATAGAGAGGAAATGAAAGCGGGCGAAATAGATTTTAAAATGTGAATTTAACGGCATATAATTATATTTAATTAATAAAATTATATAATTTGTAAAAATAATTATAGAATCTTACTTGAATAACATTTAAATTCATTTCATTATTATTTCTTAAATTTATATATGTTTTTGTATCCCTATATTTTCTATTAACATTTTTGTTCATATATTCATAATAATATTTGGTTTTGCTCCTCCCTAACACATTAGTTCCAGTTGCATTATGTGGAATAGACGTAGTGATTCGTGTCGTATTATGTTTAATCATATTATATCTCAATCGGGTATAATATAATTATATTGAATATGAAAATGACACGATTAATTAATCATGTCAAAAATTCAAAATACGAATACAATATGGTAAAAATCTAAACATGATTAAATATGATTAACTTAATGTGTCTAAAAACTATTTACTTAACATATCTAAATATGTACAACTAACACGACACGATACGATTATATACGAATAGAAATAAATATTAAATTAAAAATTACTTCTATTTATTTCTTTTTATTTACTCCCTAGAGTTTTTTATTATTATAATTTTTTAAATTAGGTATAAAATAATTATTTGTTTAATATATATTAATTCATCTAAACATAATTTTGTAAATATATTAATATAATATTAATTAATATAATATAAAAACAATAGCTATATAATTAATTTATTAATATTTATTTGTATATACTAATATCATATATTATAAATTTATTTATATATAAATATGTAGTATATATATTTAGAATATTATAATATATATTTGAATTTTTAATATAATTTGAATTTTGAGTAATACTAAAATAATTGGACACTTTTCATAATGGATAAAATGACCTATTTTTAATTATATTTAATTGTATTTTAACATATTAGATAAATAAAATTTGTTAAGAATACAATTTTTTCACATCGTTATCATGTTGATATGATTATAATTCATATATATTTAGCTTAAACTCATATTCAATAAATTTTGTATCATTTAATCATATCGTATCAAAAATTGACAGTTTTAGTATAGATAACTTTTTTTTGCGACAAAATAATTGAGATGGTAATTACGACCGACGGGTATTAATATAAAAAATTGCATACTATTTGAAGAAACTAATTTTCTAATTTTATTAAAAAATGCTCCAAAACACAATTATTTTATAAAAATTTTAAAATATTTTTTTAATTAGTAATTATTTAAAATTTCTATTAACTATAAATTACTAATTTAAATCAGTTGATAGACATAAAATAAATAAAAAAACTATCATCTGCCTTAATCGGCGGTACCAATCGCCTTCATGCATTTAAATCTTATCTTTTCCAGCATACTTAATCATTACGAGGTACAAAGTAATTTTATCATTTCATTTCACATTAACTTAATTTGTTCTGAAGTTAAAATAAAACAATGATTTTTTAACAGAAACACTCAAAAGTAAATAAAATTAAAAACCAAAAACATTATTTCGAATTTAAGAATACAAAAATACATTAATAATTATAATCATATTTTAAGTGACATATATATTATATATCTATTCCCTCTCTTTCTGTGTGTGTATATATATATATATATATATATATATATATATCAACTTACAAAAAACTGTATAATTCTCATAAAAATAGTAAACATTCATCCCTTTTTAGCATCAGCTACCCACCACCAAAAATGGCCGCTCACTTAGGCTTTGATTACTCTAATTATATAAACAGCCGCTCACTTAGGCTTTTCATGCTCAAAGCATGAGACTTTCTTAAATTTTTTTTCCTTCGCCATTATTTATTCCTCCCCCAAAAATTTAAAAAACAAAAACAAAAACCTCCCTCTCTCTTCCGTGTGTTATAAAAAGGGCACACTCCATCCACAAAAAAACCCAAATATATATTTATATAAGAATAGTGAAAATATCATGACTTGTTTTGAAGTTGAATTGGCTGGTTGGCTTGTTTTCTCCTTTTGATATCCGGAGTATCAAGGGAACAAGAGTTTGCACATGACCCAACTGTTATGTCATCACTTTTATAACTCAAGCATGCTGCCTCCAACACCCCATTTGGGCTCTGTGGCACAGATGAGGCTGAACCACTTCCCTCGTATTCACTATTCAATGACATGTCTTTAATCACTTCAATTATCTTCAATACTCTCTCCTGCAAACCCCCCAAAAAAAGTCTTATTTTCATGTAAAACTTTTATCAGATTGGTAAAAAGATCAAATCCCAGAGATCTTTGATTAGCTAAGCTAAAAGCAATTTTGTCATTTCTTGGTTTTTCTTTTCTGTGGGTACCACCGTTAACCCCTTTTATTCTTTAGCAAAGTACCACTCCTAAACCAATGTTTACTTTTTACCTTTTCTATATTTATGCAACCAGGCACTGCCTTATCAATGTTCACTGCTTGGTCTCCTCCTGAAACAAATATTGCTACTGCTGCAGCAATCTCTGAAGGCCTGAATTCCAAGAAGTCAATACCTACATTCAATTCCCATCAAAACTGATTAATCCTAAACGACAACCAAGTACAAAATTGAATAAATTACCACCCACTAAACGACAGACACACCTTTAATTATGCTCAGTATTAGTTGCAATGTTCTAGTAATTAATGATGTTGGTACATCTTGATTCCCATTGATCTTGCTAAGGAAATAGTCTATGAAAGAACAAGGAGTTATAGCTTGCATTCTCCATTTCAATGTGCTCAGCACTAAAAGCTCCATTCTTTGGATAGTTTTAGCTTCAAACACAAACTTGGGTTCCCCTACCTACCCAAAAGAACAACATCACTAGGACAATATGATTAAAAAGAACATGAAAATCTTGAACTCATCAAATTCTCATTTCAAATTAATAATCTTTATTATTATTATTATTATTATTATTATTATTATTATTATTATTATTATTATTATTATTATTATTATTATTATTATTATTACCTGTAAATCTACAGAGAGGGGCACATCAGTTTCCTCCATTTTGGCTGCCAGTGATAAACAAGCTACAGCTAACAATTGCACAGTCCAAGCTTTACCCTTCTACAAAGTAACAAACAGGAAACAAAGATAAGATAATGAGCATCAAACAAATTGTGACAAGATATCACCTGCTTCACTTACTGGCAATTGATAGACTGATAGGAATCTATCCAAGTAATTCATAGACAGGCAAACACTCAATGGTCCAACAATGCAGTGGATTTGAGCCTGTTGATCATGAGAAAAGAAAATCAACATAGATCACCTTTCACACCAGATTATTAGCCAGAATTGAGGGACACACATATGGAGGATGAGACAAATCCAATTTCAAAATGCAAATGAATATTCAAGCAACTGGTCAAAGAGTAGACTTCAACACCAAAAATCTTTGTAACAACTTAGGAATTCATTAATCAAATGACAGAAATAATATTTTTTAAGAAATTAAATGGAAATAGATGAAAAGGATGAATTTCAATTGGAGATAGAAATACCATTTCCGTTGAAAAATGAAAACACCACTAGCACAAAACCACTAAATATCAGAACCAAGTAGAGTTTAAAGTTTAAACACATCAATGGATCAAAGAAGCAAAAATGAATGACCCACTTAAGAGTAGTAATAACCTTTAAAATCCAATCAAGAGCCTCTCTCCTATTACTCAGGTCCAAATCCCCACTCCTTAATCTCTTAAGATAATCATCTCTAGGCAAATGCATTGTTTCCCTCTCAACCATTTCCCTAGCTCTATCTTCACTATTTGTTGAAAATCCCATCAATGGTTTGCAACTATCATTGTTAGAAAGGGATTCTTGATTGTGATTTTGATTGTCTTGTTTATGCCAGAAAGGGGAAATCCCAAAATCATCCTTGGCATTGCAATCAAAATCACCAAAACAAGTGTTTGTGTTCTCTGCACATAAAAGGCTTGAGGATGCAAGGCCAAGATTCTCAGCCATTTTCAATACCTCAAACAATGAAACTCAAACCCAATTAAACCTCTGTTTACATCTACGGATTATAGATAGAAGCCGTATATATGATTCATTATGTGACAAACCCAGATGGAAAGAAAGAGAGAAAAATGGAGAGGAGGAGTGGGGGCTGAGGACGAAGAAGTATCAAAGAAAGGAGCTTTATGTATAAAATATATGTACAAATTCTAGGGTAAGACGGGAGAGTGAGAGGAGAGAGACAGGGATGGCTTTATAGTTTGTATAGACTGTAGAGAGCAGAAAGAGAAATGAGATTGCCAAAAATATAATCTATGACGAAAATGGAAATAGATAGAGATAGCACTTGCGAAGATTAACTATGGGAACAACCTCATTTGCTCTGTTTTTATCTTTTTCTTATAAAACAAAAAGAAAAAATAATAACAAATAAGAGAAATGTTTCATTGCTGTTTTTTAATTGTATTTTTTAATTTTTTTCACCAAATAATTGTAGGTTCTAATTATTTTGCAATATGTACATTTGTGCCTTTAAAGCCGAAATGCATAAAATTTTGAGTCCTCCATCTTATATACTCCAACCATAAATTATTTAGAATATATGCATATTAATTTACTTTGGATAAAAATATAAAGTTTGACTCTTTTCTCGAATGTACATAGAGAAAAATATATATATATATATATATATATATTTTCTATGAATGACACCATTATGAGTAAGAAATTTTAGAAAATAAATCAATTGCATATACGCATAAATATAGCATGAAGTATAAATTGTTTTTTATATGCCTTGTTTGGGTTGTGGGATTTTAAAATCCATAAATTTCATAAATTTTAAATCAATGAATTGTAAAATTCATTGATTATAAAAATTATATCGTTTTGTTTGAATATTAAATTCATTAATTGATAAAATAATTTTTTTTCTCATATTTGGTTCAATGACAATAATCTATAGATTTAACAATTAATTTTCAATTTTATCATTTACTAAATATTTATAATTTATTATTAATTAAGTATTTTATAGTCTTTTTTATCATATTTATATGTAATCGTGAAATAATATAATTTAGAGTAAATTTTCTAAAAAAATGCAATTAATGAAATTATTATTATTGTCAAATTTGAAATATGTTACAAATTTTTTCTTCAAAATTTTATATAAACTCATTATATGTACTATTTTTATTAATAAATTAATCTATTAATATTTTTTTCTTTTTTGAATGAACTCATTAATTTTTTTTATTAATATTCAAACCAATATAAATAAAATAAGTAAAAATAAAATAAAAAATTGACAAATAGTTTTTGTTATATTTTAAAGTTTAATGATAGTTTTAGAATACTATTAATTTATTAGAAACAATTTTGAAATAAAAAAATCTGACTACAATCTCTCAATGATAAAAAAAAATAGTATATTTTAGAGTTTTCCACTTAGGAGGTACAAAATCAAATCTTTAAAAAATGAGAATTTTTGGTAGGTGATGAATTTTCTAAAATTTATAGATTTTAATTTTTTTAAGTAATCAAACAATGAATTTAGCATAAATCTATGAATTATTCTAATTCAATCGTTCAAAATCTCTTAATTCAAATATAATCATAGTGTTTTTTTTTTTCTATTGTTTTTGCTATAAAATAAAGGAAATGAGAAGAAAGAAAGAAATTTATTTATTTGTATCGTGTGATACTTCTTTTCATATATATTTTTTAAATATTTTATAGAGTTCTATTTATAGAGTATTTGGTTGAGCTAATAGTTTAATCTTACATAACAGTTTAATGATAAGTGTTTGATATGTAATAGCTGATAAATATTTGAAGTTCTAAATAATTATTGATTGAAAAGTTTTTTTTTAAAATAGCTAGTTCTTTTTTTTAAAATACAAAGATTAAATTACTCTTATATTAAGTCACCATTATACTAAATTACTCTTATATATGAAAAAGTAATGAATTTTAAATTCATTACATTATACATTAATAAATAATATTCATACGTTATATATATTTTTGAAAATTATTATTATTATTATTATTATTATTATTATTATTATTATAAAATTTATAATAATTTTTATTTATTTTCTTATACATTATAAGAAAAAATATATTTTGAATTAAATAAATTATGTCTCCATCAGTAATTTTATATTCTAACATATAACTATCAGATGCATTCAATAGCTAAATCAAATAGGCTATAGACTCTTGATAAGTAATGCAAATAAGTTACTATCTATAAAAGCATAAATAAAAAACTTAATCACTTGGGAGTCAAAAAAAATTATGTACATAAATTGTAATGTAACTTATGGGGGGTTATGAATATCCATAAAGTCATAATATTTATAACACTACCTTTAAATGTCTATAACAAATAATGTATCTCGTTAAAACCTTACTAGAAAAAATTCTATGGGATAAAAACCTAGTGAAAGAAAAAGAATATACATTATTTAAACTACACATATAAAACTATCTAATTAAAAATCTTATTAGAAAAATTTAGTGGGACAAAATCTTGATCAATGAAAAAGAGTACAGTATGTATTTTACTCCCCTCATGATGACATTACTTTATATTTTTGAGTCGATGTATTCTGATGTGGTATCTCATCTTTTCAAATATTACAATTGGTATTATTTTAGTGACTAAATCTATCAAATTATTACTTGAACAAATTCGTTGAACATCTATTTCACCATTCTTTTGGATATCATGCGTAAAGAAAAATTGTAGCACCCTCTCACCCCAATAATACATATCTAAATAAAGGAGTATTATGTTATTTTTAGTCAAAATCATCATTTAATAATCAACATAAATTACACATTTTTTAACTTTAAATAATATAAAAGAAAAAAACACATTTTATTTACAAAAGTAAAAATTACAAAACATTTGATTTCATCTAAAATATAAAGTTACTTCACAATAACGATAAAAGAAATTTCAAATCAAAAGTACAAAAAACTGTATAACCCATGATATCAGGAGTAAGCTGTTTTACTGAATCAGTCACAGTTATTTTTCTCTACTATTTTTGGCTTACTCTTCATTATATCTACACAAGATAAACTCTCACATTAAGCTATAATATTAGTGATGCATATAAATAAGGTAATATATTATACTCATACAACATGCAATATGCAACTATATGCCATCATGTATATTCCTAGATTATTTATTATTATTATTATTATTATTATTATTATTATTATTATTATTATTATTATTATTATTATTATTATTATTATTATCTTTCTTCTTAATGTACATCTTCCTCTTATACAAATGCATGCCTTACCTAATCATTATACACAATTATACTATTATTTCATATTCTTGTAAAAGAATAAGTAATATACATATATACACACATGATATTTCCTATGCCTTTTTTTTATCTTATTTATGCTCAAAACACTTAGGAACCAATAATTAGGATAATGAGATTGGTCATCCAGACATAAGTTATCACCTGAATATAATAGTATGTGCATACAAGTGTCATCAGCAATATTAATATATAAATGTCATCACCAGTATTAATAAGAGTGTCATCACCGACATTAATAAAAGTGTCATCACCGGCATTAATAAGAGTATCGTCATCGACATTAATAAGAGTATCATCATCGACATTAATATATATGTCATCATTGACATTAATATAGACTATCTGACTGAAATGTCAAACTATCCAAAATTCTAGTTTTAAGCTAGGTGTTCTCAGGCTTAGTTCATGTTAATATCTCATTCATTCTTATTTCTTCTATATGATTCTTATAATTCCTTTGTTTCCATCATTATATACTTAATTCGTATCACATGGTTCATGAAATATCTCATTCTTACTTATTTAAACATATAAATATTCATATTCCATTAGATTTTTTGTGCTTCTTAATCCCTTTACTTGAATTTCCTCATTTATTATCAATTAAATAATTTCTTAAAAACATGGCATTCATTTCTAAAACTATATGTTCACGCCCGTAAACAATTCAAGACACACTATCTCACAATCATGGTTGAAATGTTCATGCCCTTCACCAAGCTCACGTTTGTAATTCAAGCCGCGATCCAAGTTGTGAATGCTTCTGGAATAATAGTGTCATTTGCAAGCAAAATTCACGCCCGTAAATTTAACAATTCCCACTCATGACTTACTGCTAGAAATCACACTTTCACTTCTATAATCACTTCAAGTTCCCTGTAGCCGTATACATCAACAAACATGCATCCCTAAGACTTTCAGCTTAACATGTCCTGTTTTTACCTCATTTTAAGGCCTTTAACATAATTAAATTTCTAACATACATTACTTAGGTTAACATATCATGCAATATCCTTCATATAAATCTAAACATATAGATTCATGCAATAATTCATTGTCAAATGCATTACAAACACTAAGTTGAGGGAGAATAGCAAGAAAAAGACATTTTCATACACCACAAGGCTTAAAGGAGGCTAGAGGGAGCAAAAAGAAAGGAGAATAAGCAACATAAGAGGAGAAAGAAATCTCCAAAGAGTTTATCAAAGAGAGAAAAAAGTGAAGGTAAGGTGACTTTCTTCTCCTCTTTCCTATTTAAAAATCCAATACTCATGGTCGTGATATCCATTGTCACGGGTATGAAACATTAGATTTCAGTCACTCACAACATCTCAAAACTCCACTTAATCCCCCATTTTCCACTAACCAATAACATAATAGGCCCTAATTATGGGCGTTACACTAAAACCCATTCTAATCCAATCCCCTCAAAATATGAAGTTTTTTCCTACTTGAATAGCAATACAATCTCAATCCAATCTAAATCCCTTAAAAGTAGAGATAATCTAATCCAATCCCTTGAAAATAGGAATATGACAACTAATAAACCTAAATTCTTGACAAATGAGGAAAATTGCTAAAATCCTACTATAAATAGGAAAATTGTATACAATCTGATTATGTAACTTGTGCCACACGAATTTGGGCTTAAAATGATAACTTAAAGCCCAATAATAAGCCCTACATGCCTCATAAGGTTTTCCATAAGTTATGCACATGCCTCGCACATGATCCCTTAAGTTGCACTTGCATTGTACATGATTTTTCAAATATGTCCACTTGATTTAATGGACTTGGAAACCTTGTAATTAAGCCCAATTGAATTGATTCTTCATGAACAACTCTTTTGATCTTACTTTAAGCTTTCCTTTATGCAGTATTGGCCCATTATCTTGATTGTGAATTTTAAGTCCATTGTTGCTCTCAAATATCCATTTCTGCCTCATTTGGTTTGGAACACACCCCATAAGCTTTTGATAATATTAATGGGCTTTTGAACTCCTTTTAGGCTCATTTCAATGATAGAAGATTGTCCTTCATGCATGGTTCCCATGCATACATCAAAAATTATCCTCACAACACTCTTTCATGTGTTTCACTCAAAGGATGTAACACACCCCTTGTGTTCACTCACAATTGACTTTTACCCTTCTTTTAGTCTCACACTCACAAGCCTTTTACCACTCTATTCTCTAGATGAGCTTTACTTATGGAGGATTTGGAAGGTGGCGTGGGACTAGTTTTGAAGTGCAGAAAATGAAAGTAAAAAGGGATAAGGTGAAAAAGAAAAGAAAAAGAAAAAGTCCATATGTGGGACACACCATAAGACCTTATACTTTTATATTTATATTAATTAGCATATTAATCTATCTTCTCTTAAGGGTGGTCATCCAACTCACATTTTAATGTCCCAAAATTGTGTTTAAATGGTAAATATCTCATTTAATACTCATTTTTTTGGTAAATTATAAATTTACCCCAAAAGTTTCTAAAATTTGCAATTTAGTCAATTACCGTAATCTAACATCTTTAAACATTGAAACACCTTATTAGGCATTTTTTATAATTATTTTCCACTTTTTTATTATTTTTCAATCAAAATCTAAATTTAACCTTCAATCGGTCCAATGCATCAATTTAGTGACATGCGTGGCTTGGGGCCTAAATTAGAGAATATGACAAGAATTTTGGTGAAATAAATTTCATTTTGTCTCATTTGATATACCTTCCTCTAAAGGCGAGCCATACATCTTGTGGATATGATGTGTCAATGATCTCAGCCAAATACATTCTCTATTATTTCATGCATCGAAATTATTTCTACATGATTTGAAAAAGTAACAACTAAAGTTTTCTTGGTAGAATTCCATGATATAGTTGTTCCCCAACATTGTAAATAAATAATTTGTTTAAGATCAAGCCTTATGAGAATTAAATAAGTATCAATTGTCATTGGAAATTATTTGAATAAAACAATCTCATATCAATTGTCCATCAAAGATAATTAAAATATATGTTTAATTTCATTCTAATGTCTTCGTGTTGGAGAAGAACTAAAAACTGCTATAAAACTAACAATAAAAGATATATTTGGTATTGTGTTATTCACAATATGCATTAATGCACTTATAACACTAAGATATAACATTTCATGACCAATAATTTTTCATCATTCTCTCAATGACAAAAAGATTTTTTTCACATCAAATAATCTTACAACCATTGGTGTACTGAAAGGATATACTTTGTTGCCCAAACAATTGCTAAGAAGGGGGAGATGAATTGGTGGCTAATTAAAATTTTTTTAACTAAGGCAATAACAAAGAAATGATAAAGAGATAAAAAAAAAAATAGATGAGAGATATAATATTTATAGAGGTTCAAGTGTAAATAAACCCTACATCATCTCCCCAATCACAATTGGGTATTTTACTAACTCAAAGGAGTTACGATGGAGTTTATGTAGCTCACTTCCAACTATGGTGTTTTTCACTTTTGGCTAATATCTAACCTAAAACTATTATGTTTTAATGGCTAACACAAAAACCCTCACAAATGTGTTTTACTCCCAACTCTACTCACTCAATCTCACTATTGAGTAATTGATTACAAGAATGAATACACTCAACTACCAAAAAGATCAACAACACTTAAGCAATAAAAGTTTACTGTAGAAAATAGAAGAGAAGGAAAGTAGTTGAAGATTTTTAATGCACAAGACTTTACAAAGATTCAAATGCTTAAATCTCAGTTCCCTAACCTTAGAAAGTCATAAATGTGGAACATTTATACTTTCTTTGTGAAATAAATTCGTTTGGATGTATTTAATGTGAAAATAGTCATTCAACTACTTTTTCGTTCGTGTTTGATAACTTTAATTTTCTAGATTCACGAGCATAAATGTGGCTTTATGGGCGTAAAATTTCTTAGCAAGTTGTGAACTAAGTTATGATGCCGGCCATGAATGATTATAGAAGTTGTTTGAATTTTGGCGCTTAACTTTCACGGGTGTGAATTGTGGAATCGCAAGCATGAAACTTGATGCTAATCGTGAACTAGGTTGTGAACGAAGTCATGAATGATTCTATAACTTTTAGCATTCTTAGGGCTAGACTTTCACAGGAATGATTGATTTTTCATAAGCATGAATGACATGTGTTCACGAGCATGACACTCTACTAAAGTTGTGAATGGTTGAAGTTTAAATCTTTTGGCACCACAAAACTTTCATGAGCATGAACATTATTTTATGGGCGTGAACATCTTCTTTCAAATTTTGTACTCCAATTGACTTGTTTGATTGGCTTTGATGGTTTAAAGATCATTTAACTTATTTAATCACTTAAAACACAAAAATGTAGTTAAATTCCTTATTTCTCAATTATTTGTTATCATCAAAATAATAGAAATAACCTTCAAGGTTCAACAATCTCTTCCTTTTTAATGATGATAAATAATTGTGCAATATGTGGCTAAGGAGAAAATATTTTCTTCCCCCCCCCCTCAAAAAATACTTATAAAAGATTTAAATTGAGGAACACAAACATGCCATAATATCAAGCCAAAAGCATAAAGTCAATTAATTTCAATCAAAATCAATTAGTCCAATGAAATACAAAAGCCAATTCACAATACTAGTATAAATCAATTAGATACCAATCAATTCATGCATATCACATAGCATAACCATATTGAATATTTATCCCTTTTCAACACAATAAAAAGGAATCAAACATAAGTGGAGAAATGGAGAAAGCATCAAGCACAACCATTAAGGGATCAAATGCATGAAAAACCAAAAAATATGAACAAAAGATTAAAAGCTTAAAAACCAAGTTCATTGCTAAAAGTTTTGATTACAAAGATCAAAAGCTAAAATAGTCCAAAAGAGCAAAAGATTCCTAAGACAAAAAAATGAAAGACAATAGGACATCAATGGTCACCCGGTGGAGGATGATCTCAAAGGCAAACAACCTCAAACTTAAGACTAACTATGCGAGTGTCAATACTCTATTTGAGATCCTCAAGTTGTTGTTTGACATGTTGCTAAAGAGAATTAAAACCTTGTTATAACAAGTCAAAACATTGATGAAGATCTTGCTAGAGTAAGTCAAAGTGCCAATCAAAATGTGCAAACAACTCTTGCATCATGTGTGGAGCAAATGAGGAAAAAGCCTCACCATCTGCTGAGGCATTAGAAGTCTCAACATAAGGTCTCTTCCGCTGCTAATTCCCTTGCAATCCAACTTTGAGCTCATTTGAATCCCTATACACATAAGTTATCTCATCATCCGATGTTTTAAAGTGATATAAGATGTCTTCCTTAAAAAGAATTTGAACTGTAGCTTCTATCTTGACAATGGAATTGACGTCTGGTCGATCTCAAGGAAAAGCATGAATGATAATGTAAGAGTGATTTTCAAAGTCCATAAAACTGAGCTCAACTATGATATGGGTGACATAATTGCCAATAAGAATGTCACTGGCTAATTTTGTCTCTATAGAGAGGAGGTGAGATGCAAACCATCTGGATAAAGCAATTGATTGCTACCTCAGAGCCCATTCGAAGAACAATACCTTTTTTTTCCTCAATGTGCCATTGTTGTCACCTCGTGCAAAAATGTTATAGGTGAGAAACCAGTGTGTGTACATGTGGTAGGCAAGATGAGATGAGTTCTCTTTGTCTTCTTCACATCTCAGCAGAAATTTCTTCCAAAATGACTTTAGTCGTTGTTAGGACTAAAATCTTTAGTATTAGCCTCATTCATTAACCCTTCATGTGGAAGCTTTAATATCCCTGCAAATTCAACAACATTTAAAACTTTTTATTTCTTGCATAGTTGAAAACCAATTGTGCCAAAAGAAAGTACACTTAAGGAACTTAAGAATTCCAAGGCCAACTCCTTAACAGGTGGTTTGTAAATGGTAACAAATTCAAGCAAACAAAGGTCATTTAACTAAGTTGTCATATCTTTTATAAGGCCTAGAGGTTTGACATAGTTGCAAAAAATGGTCTAGAAGGTAGAATAGAGCGCATTTTCAGTGAAGAATACTTGGAATGATAGTTTCGATGGAGAATAGAGAGCATCAGGTCTTATGGAGTCCTACTCATAGATGTCTTTGAGCATTTTCCCTCACTTTGATCAACCAGCTTCAATTGTTATGGTAGATTCTAAAGAAACTCAAAAACAAAAAAAGAAATGAAGAAGATGAGTTATGTTGCAATGAACGAGAATCACAATTCAAGGGACATGATATCTCCCTAAAAAAAATGATTTTGATGAAGGAAACTTGGTGAAAAAGTGTTTAAATGAAGTGAAAAGGGAAAAATGATGGAATTGTAAGGTAAAACAAGCAGAAAATAGACAAGAAATGGTGGAAAAAAAAAGTATGGTTGGCGAGAGATGGGAGAGAAAAATGAGAAAAAGAAGATGAAACAGGATTTAAAAAGTCACAATTCACGGTCGTAATGAAATGTTCACATGTGTGAATTTAGGTGTTCATGAGCAGAGCAGATAAAGTCGTGACACAAATCGAGATGAATAGTGTGAACGGTTCTATTTGTTAAGAGGTATAAGTTCACGTTTGTGACTATATGTTCACATGCGTGAATACATGCTATTATAAGTGTTAAATCGTGATGCAAGATGTGAATCAAAACGTGAATGATTTTGTCATTTTGGGCCAAATATCTTCACGTCCATGACTATATAGTCATAGACACGAAGCCCTAAAACACAAAAATATAAAACATGTTTTAAAACGAAGTTATAAGGCATAAAACTCCTTCTTAAGCACATTAAACATATTTTATCATGTCATACAAACATGTATCACATCATCAAGACAAATGTATCATAAAAAACATGTCAAAACACTCAAGGTTCATAAAGAAGTTCATAATAAAGGTAAACATGATACATGTGAAGCATATAAACATCCATTAGCATACAATACATAACCAAAACACTAAATATGCATGATGAATGCAATGCATGCTTTTAAAAATACTTCTCAAACCAATGTGCTCCCATCAAGCATACCAAATTCCCTTTTTATAAAATAAAACTTTTCTTCATTGAGAAGCTTAGTGAAAATATTAATCAATTGGTTGTTTGTATCAATGAATTCTAACATAACATCACTATTTTGGATATGATCTCTATGAAAATGATGCTAATATCCATATGTTTGCTCCTAAAATATTGAATGAGATTTTTAGAAAGATTTATTGCACTTATATTGTCACATTTGATGGGAATGTGATCAATCACTTGACTATAGTTCTTGAGTTGTTTCATCCAAAGAACTTTCGTGCAACAATAACCCACCACCATATATTTCGCTTCAATAGTGGACAAGGCAACCAAAACTTGTTTCTTACTAAACCAAGAAACTAAATATTCACCAATAAAGTGACAAGTTCCAAAAGTTTTTTTCTATCTAAGAGATTACCAGCATAATCAACATCCAAAAAATCAATGATATAAAATGAAGTGTTCCTAGGATACCATAAGCATAAGTGCATTGTGTTATGAAGATATTTTAAAATCCTTTTTACTGCATTCAAATGCGATTCCTTAAGACATTATTGAAATCTAGCATACAAGCATACACTAAACATGATATCGGGTCTAAAAGCGATAAGAAATAAAAGTGAACCAATCATATTACTATATAGCTTTTTATCTATAGACTTACCCTTCTCATCTTGTCCAATTTTGTTAATGTGCTCATTGGGATCTTCGCATTTTTGCATCATTCCATTGCAAACATTTTCAATAATTCTTTGGTGTACTTGGATTGGTTGATGAAGATGTCCTCCTTGACTAAGGAAGAATTTGAGCTCTCCCATCATGCTTATCTTAAACTGCCTAGTCTTACACTTAGCAAACTATTAGCAAAAAGATTCATTATTAGCCCCAAAAATGATATCATCAACATAAATTGAATAATTAATATGTCATGCTTTTGATTTCTAATAAAAAGAATGATATCTTCATATCCTTTTGAAAAACTATTTTCCAAAAAAAATGCACTAAACATTTCATACTAAGCTCTTTGAGCTTATTTTAAACCATACAATGCTTTAATGAGCTTAAAAACATGGTTTGGAAATGCAAGACTTTCAAAACCAGGAGGTTGCTCAACATATACTTTTTCCTCCATGAAACTATTTAAAAATGCACTTTTAACATCCATTTGGAAAAACTTAAAATTCATGTGACATGCATATGCTAAAAAAATCCTAATGACTTCTAATCTTATAGCCAGAGCATAAATTCATCATAATCTATGTCATCTTCTTAGTTATACCTTTTGGCATTCAATCTTGCTTTGTTTCTAGTTATATTGCCTTACTCATAGAACTTGTTTCTAACGACCCATTTACTACCAATAATTAGGTAGTCCTTAGATCTTAGAATTAAAGTTCAAACCTTATTTTTCTCACATTGGTTGAGTTTCTCTTACAAAACAATCACCCAACTCTCATCACTAAGAGCCTCTATAATGGTCTTTAGCTCAATTTGAGAGATAAAATCAAGATTAGAATCCAATAGCTTAAGATGAGATGAAGTACTTGCACCTTTAGTGGGATCACCAATAATTTGCTCTATGGGGTGGTTTCTTACGAACGTCCACTCCTTTGGTAACTATTGGGGTGCCTTGCTCTTAAGCTTGAGGTAGTTGTTCCTCTTAATGCTCTTTTTACTATTGCTCCTCCTGATAATCATCATTTTCTTCTTTCTTTGAAGATTTACCATTCTTCTCATGATCAAGGTTGAGCTTCTCCATTGAACCTACAATATCATCAAGAGCACTACCTTTTCCAAGATCAAGTCTATTAAATTCATCAAAACAACATGCATAGACTCTTGTACAACTAGTGTTCTTTTATTAAAGACTCTATAAGTATTGCTAGTTATGGAGTAACCTTAGAAGATGTCTTCATCAGAGTTTGAGGCAAATTTTCCAAGGTTCTCCTTAGTGTTCAATATAAAACACTTGTATCCAAATACTCTAAGGCATGAAATTTTAGGTTTTCTTCTATTCCAAAGCTCATAAGAAGTTTTATTCAAGATAGACCTTTTGAAAACACGATTTAAAATATAACACACAGTATTGGTGGCATGTAGGTTGGTAAACCATACTCATTGAGCATTGTTCTAGTCATCTCTACCAAAGTTCTATTTTTTCTTTTAGTAATCTCATTTTGTTAAGGTATTCTAGGAGTAGAAAAATCATAAAAAAAATACCATTTTCTAGAAAAAAAAAAGTTTTCAAAAAGCTCATTTTCAAACTCTTTGCCACGACCACTTCTTATTTTTGATATAAAATAACCTTTTTTTTTCATTTTGAACTCTTTTGGCAAAGTTTTTAAATGATTCAAAAGCATCACTCTTATAAGCTAAGAAAATTATCCAAAAAAAACCTAATGTAATCATCAACAATTATAAATGCATAGTGTTTGGCTCCTGAACTAGCAACTCTAGTAGAACCAAAAAGATCAAAATGCATAAGTTGTAGGGGTCATAAGGTACTTATAATATTCTTGGACTTGAAAGATGCTTAGTATTTCTTTCCTCTTTGGCATGACTCACATGTCTTATCTTTGGTAAATTTGACTTTAGGTAGCCAATCTATTAGCTTTTTTTTTTTGCTAAGGCTTTGAATTAAATTCATGCTTTCATGCCTAAGCCTTTTATGCCATATCCAACACTCATCGTTAATAGATATAAAACTCATAGATGAAAGGTTAGTTAACTTGTGTAAGTCAATTACAAAAGTATTGTCATCTCTATCTTTTTTTGAATATCCCTTGGTCATTTAAGGCGGTTACAAGATATCCATTAGAGCTAAAGATGACTTAGTTTTCCTTATCACATAATTAACTCACACTCAATAGCCTATGCTTTAACCCATCAATAAGCAAAACATTTTCCATTAAAAAGACATCATTTAAACCAATAAAACCAATGCTAATTACCTTACCCTTGGCATTGTTTCCAAATGTGACTTTATCACCATCATTCCTTTTGATTTGAGTGAATAAGTTCCTATTACCGGTCATGTGCCTTAAGTATCCACTATATATAAGCTAAACATTTTCTTTTGTTGTGGACTTGATTCAAACCTATAAAATAATAATTTAGATTTTGTTTTTGGGTACCCAAATGAACTTGGGTCCTTAAGGTTAGCTTTAGAAAGTTTCCAATGAGCTTTCCTTATAAAATAATGATTGTTTATGTGCCTAAGCTTCATGCAATAATGACATTGTTTAGATTTGAATTGGTTTTGCCACTTTGCATGAGGTTTAGGCCTCATTACCTTGCTAGTGCTAATATGAGAGCATGAACATGATTAAACATGTGCAGTAGGTGTTTTTCTAGGTGTATGTCTCTTATATAAGAAGGCATCATTAGCCTTTTAAGGTTTCCCTCTTGAGTCATGTAACTTTTTACTACTCTTCTTTTGAGTATAAAGTTTTGTATGTGTCTTTCTTTTAGCCCAAGGCTACTATCTCAATAAAAGAGGTTTGTGGTATGTTGGATTTAACATATATAGTAATAGGTGGGGAGGATGATAATATTCCACTAAAGCTTAAACCATGTCTCACCAAGTGAGGTCTTTGTGATACAATTAAGCTATCCAAACTCTCATTCCCTTTGTGAAATTTAAAGATAGAGTTCTTATGCTCTTCGACCTTATTTTTTTAAAAACATTATTTTCTTTTAACAAATAAGTGGTTGAGGGTTTTGATGAAATTTCATCTAATGCTTCCTTAAATAATCATCAAAGGTTTTTAGCTCTAAAAATATCTTTTGAAGGTCATTAAAATTATTTTAAAGTTTCGAGTTATTCTTCTTATAAAGTTCTATTTTTTTATATCTTTGTATCTCTAGGTTTATAGCCTCAATGATATGATCGTCATCATTAACAACAATAATTAAATCACACACATCATCATAAGTTTGAGATTAGAACATACTCATCAATAGAGTTGTCCTCAATATCTGAAGCACAAGTTGGCCACCTCCTTTTCACTTTTTTCATGACAATTTGAAGAGTCATCATCTCATTTGGCTTTCTAACCTTTATCTCCATCTTTCTTGTTGGGTCTTTTCTTATACTTCTTGAGCTTGGGACACTCCGATTTGATATAACCCTTCTTTCTGCACTCATAGTACTTGACTTCTTTTTTGCTTTTGTTTGATAAGGAGTTCCTTGGAGTGAATCTTAAGGGTCTTTGTTTATAGTACTTAATCAATTCATACTTGTTGATGATCATTCTCTTGATCTTCCTTGAGAGCATGGTTATCTCCTCAATCTTAAGGCTCTTTGTTTATAGTACTTAATCAAGCCATACTTGTTGGTCATCATTCTCTTGATCTTCCTTGAAAACATGGTTATCTCCTCATTTTCCTCATCACTAAAAAGGTCTTCATCTTGAGGCTTTGAGGTTGAAGTTTTGAGTACTAGGGGCTTTCTCCTCTCCTTTTCTCCTTCAAGCTCTTTGTCTCTTGCTAGATCCATTTTGTGAATAAAAAGCTTACTAATTAACAAATCGAAAGGCATGGTGCTCAAATCTTCATTGGCTTCTTTGGAAGACTTTTTAGAATTTTGCTATATACATCTTCCAAGCTAATGTGCCTTCCAAGCTTTTTCATGCCATTAATAATGGCTAGAAGACAATTCATCATGTCGATGATTAACTGTAATACCTGTAAGTTAGGGTCTAGAATTAATATATTAAACAAAGATATATTAAGGGTATATGGAAAGTATATGTGTGGTTATGGGTATTAGGAACCTTAATATAATGAAAATAATAGGAAAAAGTGAAGTTTCTAGTGTTCACGCCCATGACATAGTTAATCACAACCGTGAATGTCAGAAAATTCAGATTCTGAAGTTGAAGAGTTTCACGGTCGTGACACTTGGTTCATGCCGGTGAAAGTTCACAGTTTATATATGGCAATTTTGTGTTTTGACAAAAAAAACTTATGTAAAGTCACTATTAACCCTAGCCATCATACTCGAAAACCTCAAAAATAGATTTTCATCATTCCCTTTTCAATTTTAATTGATTAAACACAAAATAACCACCAAAAATGAGGTTGAAACGAATTGAAAAACAAAGATTTCGATATAAAAATTGAAGTGGAACCCAATGAGGATTTGAAAGCGTTTTAATCCCTATTTACAATTTATAATCGTAGAAATAGAGGGACTAAAACCGAAGGTGAAGAACCCCACCTAAGGCAGTAGACGTGAGATAAATGAAATTTAGAGCTCCAATATTAAGATTTATATATATACTCATTTTAATTCGTTTATAATATGCTTATGCTGCGAATTTTGTATTCTGATGTGTTTAGAGATATGAAATGTTGATATGGTATATGTTGGAATTGAGTTAAGTGGCTAGTAATATTCTATGATGTATGAAAATGTTTGATATTTGGAAAAATGATGTGGGATATTGATAAATAAAGCATGAAATCTAGTTTGAATGATTAAATAAGATATTATGCATGTTTATGGTTGATTTTAGATTATGGAATATGAAAAGTGTTGATAGGTGTGGCTAACATTGGTTAGTTTTACCATTATGCATGATTGTGTGTGAAAATAGTTGAAAATAGTGCTAAAAATTATGTTTCGGTGTAATGTATCACACCCGTGAAGCCCAACTTCAAACCTATGAAGGTATTTCATGCCCATGAGCTAAGCTCCACTCCTGTGAAAGTATGAATTTCACACCCGTGAATAAATTATTACTCATGTGAATGATCATGAGCCAGTCATAGCTGAGTCACGGGTAGACAACCCGTGACAGAAGGCTTCACAGCCGTGAATTCCTTGTTTCTAGAAAATGTTAAATTGATTTATGTGTTGAAACAAATTGACTATGATATAAACACACACTTGGCATGATCAATGAGATTAATTGCAATATGATGCCATGATTACGAAACATGTGAATGCACTTGGTGCTATGAATATCATAATGATATTGTGGAATTGTGGAATATAACATAAATGATGCTAATTATCCTGAAAATGAATACATACACCAATTCTCTATTCAAGGACTAGCTAGGATAAGTGGCATGCCATTGAGGGGATTACAGTACTATAGAATATTTATGCATGCGATTATTATATTACTCATCAGGGTGGCTTAAGCTCGTGTCAAAGTGCTCCTAATTTGAGAAGCTCAATGAAAACATATCTGGATTAGGGATAAGGTAGCTTAAGCTCATGTTAGAGCATCCTTATACTTATATGCATGTAGTCATTACTCATCAGGGTGACTTAAGCTCGTGTTAGAGTGCTCCTGATTTGAGAAACTCAGTGGTAGCAATTCAACAGATACAACAGTGAGAAGGGTGGCTTAAGCTCATATTAGAGTGTTTTTGTTTCACAACTCGCATCCGAGTGGTATGTGTCTAGAGTATTGGGCTAAAAAACTAGAAATTTGGTAATACAGTAATATGGAGAATTGTAAGGCAAAACATTGCCACAAAGATATACATAATTCAATGAATCCGAATACAGTCATATCCTAGAAGAAGGATTGTGGAAACCGGTAATTATATGAATGAGATTAAAAGCTTATTATTTCAGAATATGATTAAAATCATTATGACTATGATCGATATTCAATATGATAATATGATATGGATTCAACCATGATAATTATGCCACACAGTAATTAGATCATGATATTTAAATATGATGTTTTAATTCGATGTATATATGGCATGGCTGAATATGTTGTTATCACAAGTTGAATATTATGATAGTATTGTATAATATAGACAAGTCAACATGAATAAAGTAAGTCAAGATGTGTTATGTATATGATGGTATGGACAAGCACATAGGCATATTCTGATTATGAATGTTATGTTATATGTGAATGCATGTTAGAATTTAAATGATTATATGTACCACTAAGCTTTCAGTACCTTAGCATGTCGATTTTTCTACATGGAGATTTAGAGCCAGTAGACTGTTGAGTGATGTGCAGAAAAGACAAAGCAATTCAGAGCGGTTAGAGTGACCCGTGTTAGGTATGTGTTATCATTTCATTCATTCCATTTGTTTTCCGCACATTATGGATTAGAAGCAGATAATTGAGATATGTTTTCATTAAGGATGGATTTTTGTAATAAGGGATTTTAATGCCTAGGATAGTTTGATATGACTATGGTTGTGATTCAAAAACAGAAAGGAAGTTTTATGTTTTATTATATATTAGATTGATTCAGAACTAATACTATTAATATAGATATAAATTAGAAAAATATTTTAATTTAGACAGGTAGACTCAGATTTAGTCGTGTGGCGTTCGTCTGTACAGCAAGGTTCGTCTGGCTATACAAGATATGCACTGCATTGGCTCATTTGATTTCAACTTGAAGAGTTTGTATTTTTCCATAAAAAGTTGAATTTTCTTAAACTTTACTTTTTTAGTTCAATCTCCCTCATAGTAGTTTTCCAATGTCTTCTAAATTGAATAGGCAGTTTGATAATGTTGAACTTTACCACACTCTTCAAGAGATAGACAACTTGTTAGAATTATCATAGCCTTCTTGTTTTGGCCATTAGTCCTCTTTTGGAGCTCTTTCCAATCACCCCTCGAAATGATTTATTCTTTTCCATCAACGTTTCTTCTTGTTGAAGGTGTCCACTCCTTTCGAACACTATCCCAAATATCGATTCCCTCATGGTCGAGTGTACCCTCATTCTAAACTTTTAATAGGCATAATTTGGCCCATCAAAATAAGGCTTGAGGTTTTGAATTCCTTCATTATCCATGAGTTAATCTTTACTAGCATTTGTTAGGCTTTGATGCCAAACATAGCTTTGGTACCAATTGTTACCTAGACAATCACTAGGGGGTGAATTTGTGCTAATTAAAACTTTCTAGCTAAGACAATAAAAATAAATGATAGAGAGATAAGAGAATAGATGAGAGACATAAGATTTATAATGATTCGGGTGTTAATGAACCTTACATCATCTCTCCAATTGTAATTGCGAATTTCACTAACTCAAAGGAGTTACAACAGATTTTTACCTATCTCATCCCAACTATGGTATTTTTCACTCTTGACTAACACATAACCTAAAACCCTTATGTTTTAATGGCTAGCACAATAACTAATTCTTTGTGTTTTGATGGCTCATATAAAAACCCTTATAAATGTGTTTCACTCCCAATCCAACTCACTCAATCTCACTATTAAGTAATTGATTACAATAATGAATACACTCAACTACAAAAAGCTCAACAACACTTGAGCAATAAAGGTTTACAACAAAAAATAAAAGAGAAAAAAAGTAGTTGAAGATTTTAATGCACAAGGATTTACAAAGATTCAAATGTTTGAATCTCAGTTCTTTAATTTTTGGAAGTTATAAATGCAGAGTATTTATACTTCCTCTATGAAATAAAGTCATTTGGGGTGCATTTAATGCCAAAATAGTCATTCTACTACTTTCCTATTCACACCTAGCAACTTTAATTCTTCATATTCACGGGTGTGACTGTGGCTTCATGGACTTGAAATTTCTTGGCATGTTGTGAACTAAGTTGTGTAGCTGGTCATGAATGATTCTAGAAGTTGTTTGAATTTTGGCGTTTGATATTCACGAGTGTGAAATGTGGAGTCATAGGTGTGAAACTTGATATAATCTGTGAACCAGGTTGTGAAGCAAGCCATGAATAATTTTGGAACTTTTGGCATTCTTAGGGCTCAACTTTCATAGGCATGATTGATTATTCACAGGTATGACTAACATATTTCATAAGCATGACACCCTATTGAAATCGTGAATGGTTGAATTTTGAATCTTTAGTGTCATAAAGCTTTCACTGGCATGACTATTTTTTTTCATGGCTGTGAAGAGCTTATTTAACGAGCTTGACACCTATATCATGGGCATGAAGAGCTTACTTTATAAGCTTGACACTTATATCATGGCGTGAACAACTTCTAATTTTCAAACTTTGAAGAATTTGTTTAATTGGCTTTAGTGGTTTAAAGATTATTTAACTTGTTTAATCACTTAAAATACAAAGTATGGTTAAATTTTTTATTGCTTAATTATTTATTATCATCAAAATGATAAAAATAACCCTCAAGGTTCAATATAGTTTATCCAAATAAAATTGCTCTAAGATATTTTCTATATAATTTGATTGATGGGCAAAAACTTGATCTATTAAATGCTTCATCTGCAAGTCGAGACAATTTTATTTTTCCAATATCTTTCTTCTCAAATTCTTTATGTAAATAATTTACTACTCTTTGGAGCTCTTTAGGATTTCCAATAATATTTAAATCATTAATAAATACAACAATTATAACAAACTTTGATCTTGATCTTTTTATAAAAAACATAGATGAGTTTGATCATTTTTATATCCTTTCTTCAACAAATATTCATTACAATGATTATACCACATTCACCTAGATTGTTTCAGTTCATATAATGATTTATTTAACTTTATTGAACAAGCTTTCTAATTCTTCAGGCATTTTAAATCCTTCAAAGATTTTTATTTAAATTTCACTATCAAGTGCACCATATAAATAAATTGTAACCACACCCATTAGATGTGCATAAAGTTTTTCCCGATGTCACCAAAAGTAATTGCATCAACCATAGGAAAATATGTCTCTTCATAATCAATGTCAGGCAAATTATTATGCAACTAATTTTGCTTTATATAACTTCATTTTTCTCATCACATAAATACCCATTTGTACTCTACTGGCAAATAATCTTTAGGTGTTTGAACTACAAGTCCAAAAACTTCACATTTTAAAAGTGAATTTAATTTTACTTAAAATGTATCTTTCCATTTTGGTCACTCATCTTTGTTTTTGTATTCTTCAACAAATTTTGGCTCCAGATCCTCATTTTGTTTCATAATATCAACAACAAAATTATATGCAAAAATTTTATTGATAACTTATTTTTTCGAGTCCATCTTTTACTCGTAGAAATATAACTTATTGAGATCTCTTCATTATCATCATTTTCAAGTACCTAAACCTCTTTTGTAGTTTTATGATTAGTTATTATTGTAACGATGTTATTGGTAGGAACCAAAAATCAATTCAGTTATGTGAAGGACAACTACCAATCTTCAAGTATAAGGGTTTAAAATTAGTAATCTACTTAGATGTACATACAAACCACACATAAGTCATTATTATGCAATAATTTTCTAAGATCCTAAAGCATGTAGCACAATATATATCATCCAAACGATAATAAACACATCAAGTATATAAGAGCAAACAAGTGTCTAAAATGTTTGTTTACTTCCTAAAATATAATAAAAAAAATATAAACTAATTATTACATCCTTGAAAAAAAAATAAAACAGAAAAATTGACAATAAAAGGAAAAAATCTATACTAAACCTACAAAATAAAATATAAGGTGATCCAAAACACATCAAGCATGCATCCATTCCATCCACACATTCAAGTCATATGACAAGCCATAATTAAAGAGTTTTAATGATCCATTCACATAAAAGGGATAAATAGAAGATTTAAAGCATAAAATTAAAGGAACAAGAGAAATTAAATTAATCAAAGCCTTCTACATATTTTAAAAAAGATCAATTATCCAATTCCCAGACAGATATTCCAATTAAAGGAAAAATAGATGAAGAAAATAGATTTATGACCTAAGAAATTTCCAAGTTGATGATCGTAAAACATTCTTCTAAGCTTTCACAGAAAGAAATTCATATCTAAACCTTTAGGGAACTAGAAGAGCCTCAAAACTGACCCTTTGAACCACCTTTATGCTCTTAAATAGCACTTAAACATAGGGATCAAGGTCAGCTAGTGAGACGATGAGGGATAAGCTTCATTGTCGAGAGGGAAACAACCTAGATCACCAGCTAAGGCCTCTAAATGATCGTTCAATAATAAAGGAGGTAGGGGTAATTGAATCGACCCTAAGTTTCAAAGCAATGGTTCTAGCCTAATTTGTCTAATAAAACTTAATTTTGTTAGTGGATATATTTTATTATTAAAATAAGTAATCTTAGATATTATTACTAATAGATTGAAGCCTCTCAAATGGTTTTCCCTCTCCCAAAATTTGTGTCCCACAATGCCTAGAGGGTTGCCCTTATTTATATATGAAGAATCCTAGTCCTAAAGGGAAAGGATTTGAATAATTCTAATATTAATTGGAAAATAATTCCAATTATAGTAGAAACCTCAACTTCTAAGTTTAAAACCATCTAGAAATTTAGAACCATTAAAAACCTTCCTAAATCAAAATTGAATCCAAAATACTTAAGAATTTTGATTTTGGAAATGATGTCCGAGCAACCACGATATGTCTGATTAGACAAAAATAAAAATTGAGCAAAAAAATGAAGATCGAATAGTCCAAAGCCCAAACTTTGGACATCAAGGATGTTCGACTAGACATTCATGATGTTCAATTGGACTTCCTTGAAAGGAAGTATGTGCGAACATTGTAGATATTCATACAAATATTATGGATATCTATCAGAATATCATGCATGTCCACATGCACATCCGTCTAAACATTTTGCTCCACCCATTTTTGCTCATTTTTCTGATTTTTGACCTCCCCTTCAGTCCTTGTCCATTTCCATTTTAGTTCCTTGAGATTCTACACCATTTTCCTTCCTTGAAAACTCAAAAGATATTCATGAAATTCTTTAGTTGTCATCATTAGGTAATCACTAAATTAAGTAAAAAAAAAATGAGTGCTTACAATTTCCCCCCACTTTGATAAGGTTTGTGGAGATATTTTCAATGTAAAACAAATCACATCAAAGTAAATGCAACATATAAAGTATGCAATGCAAGCAATCATAATATATAGGGTACAACAAGGATATTGTTTTTTATCTTGATCTGCCACAGTGTCTTTTAAGGTAAGAATTAAGAACCCAATTTTTTTTTGGTAAAGAGATAAACTCATTTCTTATTGGAATGAACAATCTTGTTGAGGTGAAGACTAAACCATCTCATTCTGTAGTAAAAAGATAAACCTATTCCTGCTAAGGGGAAGAATTAACCATTTATTTTAAAGTAAATAAGCAAAACCTATCCCTACTAAAGTGAAAAACTTACCATCCATTTTTGAAATAAACAAATAAACCCCTTCTTGTTGAGGTGAAGAATCAACCATCCATTTATGAAGTAAACAAATAAACCTATCCATTTTTTAGGTAAACAGACAAACCTATATATTTTTTAGGTAAACCTTATCAGTTTATAAGGTAAATTAACAAACCCACCTATTTCTAAGGTTAACTAGGTAAATCTCCATCGGTTTATGAGGTAAACAAACAAACTCATAATCAATTAGCCTCAATTATCTTAAGCACTGCAACATCGTCCTTAACTCAATAAGGAAAATTGAATATGAAATCATGTTGAAAATATTATATCTTCTTTTATCTGCAACTTTGAGATACATTCTAAAATAGAAAATCTAGACTGCTTCATTATATGATATTCTCTTGAATTCTATCTATATTCATATGAACTTTTTATGCAAACCAAACCCGATTTGAATGTAAGGACAATCATATCCCCATTATCATTTGTTCTTCACTATATCTGAATCTAACTTTGATGTCTTTTACTTGACCTTGATTGGTTGGCTTTCAAACCATTAGGTTCAATCATAGTGGTATGCTCCCATATCCCTTTCTGAAATCCTATTATCTTCCTATCATAGTTTGTAACATCTAATCATTTCTCTTTATCTTTTATCGAACGTGGAGAACTTATTCTCACTTTATTCCTAATGTCTTTGCTTATTTGATCTTAAAGATGCCCCCAATTTTCATTTGGCAATCTGCTTCTTCTAAAAATTCACATTTCATTACATTTCTTTTTACTTTTCCTTCATTTTCTTCTGCTCTTTTGCATTGCTATCAGATTTCTTCACTTTTACTGTCCCTTTTACTATTTTCAAATGAAATGGTGATTATTTCTCTTTGTTCATCCAATCAGACATATTTATTTCAAGGAAGTCTAAACTTACATCTTACAATGTCCAACTGAACATGACGTTCTGACCGAACCTCTTTGAAATTTTAACCTCTTTTTAAGTGATTTGTCATTTTTTCAAACCCTTTTAATTTTGTTAGATCATTTTAAACCTCTCTTTTCTACCCTTAAGCTTTGTAACTCCATCTAATTTTTCCTTATATACTTTTTTCCATATATTTTGATTTATTTATTTATAAGATTCATAATAATGACATTTTTTCCTTTTATTATCTTTTCTTTCCTTTTTATCAACTTACTTTCAAGAATCGATTTCAAGCATAATGATTAATTTTGTCAAAATCAAATAAAGATAAATATCATAAAAATGTTGAAAGTTAAATTGCATTGAATCAAAAGAAATAAATATCACATGAAAATAAATATTTCATGGACAATTTTAGTCATAAAATTAAAACTTCATCTTTTTCCTTAAGATGTAGATCTTCCTCCTTTATTGATGTGGTATAGCCATGTCTGTGATGAAAGTGGTAGTAGAGAGATGTATCAACATTAGATAGAGTATGCCCACTTTGGGTGGCAATGTTGCAGTAGTCCAACCTTTTGGAGCTTTTCAAAGATTTTGGATAATGGCAAATTGAGATGAGAGAACTATTTATTTATGATGGCATTAATATGAATTGAACTTCCAACACTAGCATTTTGAAAAATTGAATTATTATTCTTCCCTTTGTGATTTTAAGCCTTATTCATCTCTATGTCTTCAATTCTCATGGCTGCATCATGGAGTTAAGAGATACTCCTAAAGAGGATGAATTGCAACTTACTACAGATTAAGTGAATAAATACATTTATAAGCATTTGGATTTGATCTTTCATGGTTACCTTAGTTTTCATTCATGCAGTTTTTCTCCTCCATCTTCTCAAGTCAATGGCGCTCTTTGAGCTTTAGCCACCTTGATTGAGTAAAAATAGGAACAATGGCATTCTCTGAGCTTTAGCCACCTTATCATTATATCGCATGGAACTGAGGACCAAGGGCACTCCAACCTGAGGTTCAGCTACCAATGCCATATATAAAAAATATTCTACGGTGTTGTAACCCCTTCAATGGCATGTCATTTATTCTAGGTCAAGTTATAGACTAGATAAAAGGACATTTCCAGTTCTTATAACTTATTTCCTTGTCCTTTTATTTCCATGTTCAACTTCATACTCACAAATACATAACACTATCATATTACTTATTATGCATCATCACATATATCATTTATCACTATATCATTCTCCATATGTAACTTAAAACAACCCATCACATCTCAATCATAAATCATAAATTGTATACTGTGAAGGGTCATTCATAGGTATCCCCTTACCTGTGAACCAAATTGTGATCGCATGTGAAAGCTTTTATTCCTAAACACACATTATGCATTGTCATGACTATATGTTCATGGGCATGAAACCAAATATTCATGATCGTGGATCAAACCATGAAAATTGAGGGTGAAAACTGGATATTAATGTTCATGGTCGTGACTTTATGTTCATGAGTGTGAACCCATACATTCAAAACTTCCTTAGCCATGATGCAAGGTGTGAAAGCTTATGTCCATTCTGGGCATTTTTTAGATTCAGTTTCATAGGCGTGATCCCTTTTGTCATGAGTCTGAAATGTGTATGTGTGCAATATTTATGGGCATAACAACCTTATCACATGCCTAAATTCTAGGTTTTTAATACCAAAAATAAAGTATAATAAAGCCACATGCAAGGGTCTCTAAGATTGACTAATGCCAATCACTCTTATCAACATTTAACCACATATCAAGCTAGCAACATGCTTTTAACATCAATTGGAACATTCATAACACATTTCATACCAATATGCCTCTTGAATATCATAATCTCCCTAATTTATTTTCATCGCATTTCTAACAAATATATCACATAATCCTCATGCTTATATATATTAGAAGCTCATTCACATCATGTAACACATTTTATAACTTAAAACATATCAACATGCAAGATAGGTAAATTAATATGCGTATATGTACTAACCTTTGAAAATAGAGTCTAAACCCTTCAAGCTCTTTAAGCTTGCCTAGCCCTTGGTTATTTCTCCCTTTTACCTCTAGCTTTTATCAACAAGAAAAATGTCTATCTTAAATCCTTATACTAGAAAATGAGCACAAACCACTCAAACTGAAACTTAGGTTTAAACACAAACTCTCTTACTTACCCTTGGTTCAAGCTTGAAACCAAACTTTAGATTTATGGAAACTTAGGTGAGAAGAATGCATGGAGGAAAGAAAAAAATACAGCTCTACTCATTAACTCTATTGACCATCATTCATAGGTATGAACACTCTTCTATCACAACCATGACAATTTTTTTACGGGACAAACCTAACACACGACATTCACGGCTATAAAATCTTATTTACAGACATAAACAACCTTCAAAACTATATTGTTTTGAAACACAACACTCTTACGGGCTTGAAAGTACCCCTTCTAATTATTTCTAACCTCTCAACTACCCACACTCACTCATAACAACCCACCTAGCATATCAACCCTAAAAATTAGGCATTACATGCTTCCAATTATACCATGATACAATGGCCCCTTCTAATGATAAGATGAATGTCTTCACTATTTGACTCTTAATCAAGCCAAAAATGCTCATATTATGGCATATTGTCTCAAATGCACCTTAAGATCTCCCAGTCCTTCAAATATATGAAGAGTTGGCATTTTGAATTTTGGTGGCAATTGGTTTTCCCCTATTAAAGAAAGTGATTTAAAATCACTTAAACCATTAGCACCATCGACTTTGGTAGGCTTATCTAATTTCTCTATTTTCTACTCCATCTTTTATCGGGCTTGAAATTCCAGCTTTTCCTTTTCTTCTCCTTTTTGGTTTTTGGTTATTTTGGAAGCTATATAGTCGATCAAACCATCCCCATCACCCCCACCATCTACGTTGACTAGTGTTTTAGTCCCACTGGACTCTCCATCTCAATTCTTCAATGCCCCCATAAATTCCATCATTTGATTTTGATGGTTTTGATTATAAAGATTTTGAAAATCTCCAACCTAATCATCTTAGTGATCATGGATTGGATGACTTCTTTAGTTTGTTGATCCATCTTTAATGATGTTTTAACTTTTTCCAGCCTCTTGAATTTTTTTTTCTAATCGTGTTAAGTTGTATGATGATTGAAAATTTATAAGCATAAGATGTTTATATATGCATGATATGTATGTTATGTGTTCACATCATAAGTAGCACACATTCCTTCCAACCTTATTCCTTCTTCACACATTATTCAATCACCAAAAGCAATCTTTCTCCCTAGGATTTTTGGTCTTGGATTGCATATTAATGAGGGATATGCAATTACAATGTGTAAGCTCTCAAAAAGAAAAAATATACCAAATATTATAATTGACTCATGCGATTATACATATTTTAAAGCCATTAAAAAAATCTTAAAAAATAAGGCCTCAAAATCATGCATAATAACGAGAATCCACATCACATGCAATTTGGAAAGAAATCCTAAAGGAAGTTTTTAGGCCAACCACATATGGTTTTAGTCCAAAGGTCATTGATGAGTGCCACTAAACATGTACATTATCCCTATGCTAGGGGCATAAAGGGGTAAATATTTGGCTTCATTGAGTAAAGGAATGTGAGAAGGATGCAAGAAAATTATTACATAACATAGGCATTTTATGTGAGACATGGGCACCATCATTCAATTGCTAATCTAAAATTCCCAATAGAGTCTCCAAATGATGTAACTATACATTTGCTAGGAACCATAAATCAATTCAACTATGTGAAGGGCATAGGCACTATAAGAAATCTAATGAAAATTACGCTAAAAATTATCATAGAAAATTTAATTTTTTTCACAAAAAATTTTGATGAATAAATATTATCGTCATAAGGACTGTCATTGTGTGTGCATGACAAAAATGTATATTTGACAGATTTTGATATCATGACTAAATATTCTACCTATTGTAACGATAAGCATTATCATCACTATAATTTTATACTTTTTGTGACGCCAAACACATCACAATTTGCCTGAAAATTATATCATCAATCTTTGTCATGTTTAAGCTAATCTTTTGTCACCTAATTTTAATAATCGTCATTAATAAATAATATAAACAATAATAAAAATATTCATCATAAAATATTTTTTTAATATGACGATGATATGATTGTTATTTAATGGCTAAGTAATATTACGAAAATAAATCATCATAAAAAAAATCACTTTTAGATTTTTTCTATATTTGTCAATAATTAATTATATTAGATATTTTCTATCAAACCTTATACATATTTTAGACATTTTTTATAATAATCAGTCTCCAATTTTGTTAGAAAGATGTACACTAAGAATAAGGGATGAATTGGTAGTTTATTTAGAAAATTTAAGGCTAATGGATTTCTTTGAATGTTCTTTGCAATGAATAATTAAAAGATATGGAGATAAAGAGTAGGAAAAAGATAAACAAGAATTTTTATAGATGTTCGAGCAAAACAATTCATACGTCCACTCTCCAACTGCAATTGAGATTTTCCACCAATCACTAACAAGATTACAATGAGGTTTCTAAACTCTCCTCAAACTTATCTAGAGTTTTTGTTAGGGCTAACTCTTAATATAAAATTTTTTATATGAGCTCACACTTTAACTCCTTACAACAAGAGTTTTACTTAGGTTGAGTTTCAAACCCTTCTTAAATTTTTCACAAGTTCACTCTAAACCTTAATCCCAAGTATTTTGTGGTTAAACACTTAAAAACGTTCCATCACTCACAATGATTACAATGAAGTTAATAATTCAAAAGGCAAGAGTTTTGGCACATTTAAAATTGTTGTTCCTATCTAAATGGCCTTTTAGAGGTCTATTTATAATATTTGCCCACCAATTACTCATTACAAACAAATGCCAAAGCTCTCTCTAATGTCTAGAAAATTTTTCATTTAATACACTTTGTATAAGTATAATCGCAATTGCAATTATTATTTTACAGTCGCATTTTTCATATGTCTAATGACTTGTGACATGTGGATGCCTCATACTGTATCCTACTTCCAATGGCCAAGTCAGAATGAAAATTCTATGCGAGCTTCTATTTTTGCAGTGATGCTTCGCCTTTTGAATCCATTGTCACGGTCACTACTTTCACTACTTTATATTTATGTAATTCATAGGGTTTTAGCCTTGAGGAAATTGAGGTCATGCTTTTTTATGTCTCAATCGAGAAATTTGATTTTTCATAAACCCTCCTTAAACTCTGACTTTCAAGTGGACATATGGAAGATGTCTGATGAAGTGCTTTACAATAGTCATGTCTTTTCACAAATCGTGATTGCACTTGTAAAATTGTGGTTGTTATCTTGCTTTTGTGACCTCCATCAAGAGCAAGATCGTTGTCATTTACCTTTCTCAAAATCCATGCCAATCTTTCTTGCAAATATCGTAGTCACATTTTCTAGATAGAGTTATGAACCACTTTTCACTAGCAGATGTATGATTTTGTTTCTGATCACAAACCTTTCTATAAATTTGGTTCATTTCTAGGTCAATCTCGTGGTCACAATTTTGATGGTGCAATCACGATTTAAGGGACATTTTTACTTCTTCAAAATTTTCTAAGCAAACATATTCAATTTTACTTGAAATTTTAAATGCTATCAAAACAACACTAAATAAACACTTTAGTAACAATTAATTTGATTGTCAAGATCAAAATTGAGATCAATTACTCTAAGGTCAACAATTTCTCCCTTTTTAATTTTAACAATTCAACTTAGCAAAAATATAAAATTATACTTGCAAAAATGAAATTGAAGTATTAAGAAACATGCATATCAAGTTTCAAGGCAATCTATAAGTAAACAAGCAAATTATCACTAAGTCAAATTTATAGTAAAAGTCAGCAATTTTGAATAAAAACAAAATTAAGTCCAATTTGATTTATTTTGTCTATCTCTTGTCATTTTTCTCCCCCTTTATCAAGATATAAAAAAAAACACTAAACACAAAAATTAGTCACAATAGGAATATTAAGAGAGAAATAAAAGATAGACAATGAAAAAATATACTTTCATTAATTTGAAGGAAGATATTACAATTTTTTAATCAACCATGTGTTCCACAAACAAAAAGATGGAAATATGTGGAATGCAATTAAAAAAACATGAAATTTATGAAATAGTGGTCAAAATGAATGAAGGGATCTCCGAAAAACTAGGAAAGGGGTCATCATCTCTTTGGTTGTCATCTCCATGCTCCTCTTTTTCCTGTCCATCATGTTTCCCTCAAAATCAACCTCCTCATCATCCTCACAATCAAAACTTTCATTGCAAACATTCATGCCCAAGCTACATGGATGTCTTATCATTTTGAGCAATTTTGGCTCCATAGATTGAGATGGTGGTGCTTATAAAGGAGCAACAATTTCTTTTTCCTTAGGGACATATTGATATCCGACTATAAGCCTAGGTCTCTCATCTATAGCTTAAGTGCAACAGCAAATATCAAAGATGGCTACTGAAAGGAATCAATACCTTAATCGTTTCTTTGATGGTACGAATTTCATACTTTGAAGGATAAAAATGGAGGCAACCTAACTATCTAAATTTAGATTGCAATACAAATTCCACAATATATATATATATATATATATATATATATATATATATATATATATATATATATATATATATATATATATATATATATATATATAAAAGCAATCTACATTTGTAATAAAATTAAATATTTTATAGAAATAAAAATAGTAGGTCACATCACATAGCATAAGATGTTTAGCCATACAATTGTAGATTGGTCTATTTCTCATACAACCATAGCATTTCATTTGAAAAGTTTCACTGGGCTTATTTATCTTCCGCCGGTCTTTTCCCTTCGCACAATCGAGTTCCCTCAGTGTCAATGTGTTGTTCAAAGTTTCTAAGGCAATCCACAAGTCCCCTTGGTCACCTTTACTTCACCTTTCTTTATCCTTATCTTAGCTTCCATGTGCAAGCACCATCTCACCATAACCCAATTTTGGCCGAAGTAAGGAACTCATTCTCCAACCTTTATCCCTAAAAATTACCCAATGTCGAAGCTACAAGTACTCTTTTTTGACCTGTTTGTCTTGATTTTCTAGTGTCCACCCATTCCTTCCTTGATGTTATGATTTCCATAAGCCTTTGTAATTGTTGGATGAAGTATGAAGATGAAGGGTGAGAGAAGTGGTATAGGTAAAGAAAGAAAAGAAAAATGGAAAGTTGTTTTTCTTTCATAAAAAAAGATTTAAAAAGTTGTTATGATTTCCTTGATGTTATGATTTCCTCAAGCCTTAATATTACTTATGGTAATTAAAATAAAAACTATATCCATACGTGCATGTTTTTACGAGCAAGTGCACCTTTTCTTAAGCAATTAATGGCCAAAAATTCCACTTTAATCCCCTATTTCTTTTCATTTCTAACATTAAGTCCCCAAAATTCTATTTTTTTATTTAATCCATGTATAAATTTTATTTTCCCCGATTTAAGCTCCAAATTAAATAATTACCAACAATAATATACCCTATAATTTTTTCCATTAATTATTCTACATTTTAATTTATTTAATTTTGCAAATCTCACATTGGAATAAATTTTGTGATGTTCTAATTTAGTCTAGTATTCCGATTTTGCCTAATTAATTCGCAATTAATATTCATATTCTCATTGCACATTTTTTTTATATCTAAATTTAGACTCTGATAGGTTCAACATACTTTAATGATAGAACATGCATAGTTTTCAGGTCGATTGGAACATCCAGTCTCAAAACACGTGCACCTCAGGATCCAAACTAGCAGACATGACATAAACTATTAAATTGCATTGCACCATGATAATTTTTGCAAGGCAACCCCGCACACACTTAAATACAAAGTGAAACACCTCATTTGAATGAAACTCAACCAATCTCAACCAAAACTCATGTAATTTACAAATTACATGTTTAATTGCATTTGCCATAGGTGCAAATACCTTGCATTGAGCTTTACTTTCTTTTTCCCCTAACTTTGACCTTGTTTTTAGTCCTCTCTCTCTCATTTTATGTTGTTGCCTCCTTTGCCTTTTGATGACCCTAAATTTATTCAGTTTAATTTGTTCAATTTCATACTTCTAAGTGCCATATAAAAAAATTAAATCATACTTTGATCTTAAAATTCACCCTATCATATTCTATACTTATTTTTTCTTTTTTTCATCAAACAAACTTAAAATTCTCAAAGGTTGATTACGGGTTGTACATGTTCAAGGCTACCCTAATTATTTTCTTCACTCCTTTCACCTTTTTGGACATTATATGCTCCTTACTTCACCCTAGGTTGGTTCCTTCACATTTTAGGTCTCAACAAGATTTCATTCTATAGAATTATAGGCTCAAGTTCACCATCATTCAAGTTGTCTAGATTTGTTTCTCATTGAATTAGTTTGTTAAATTTTTAATCAATTTCATCACTAATCAACTCATTTGCATGGTCCATCAAATTTCCCCCCAAAACCTCCTAATCCTAACTTCAATTTAAGTGCAATTGGGGTGCAATTTTTTCAAAGTTAAGAAGAGAGAAAAGACATTTTTCATCATAGATTGTTCATAAATCATGAGGGAGTGAAGAATTCACTTATCTCTCCAATTCTTTAGGGTTGCCCATGACTAATCCCTCAGCTCCCCTCAATTTATTTTGCAATCCCTCCTTTCCTAGTCCTTTAATCTTACTTTGATTCAATTCTCCTTATCCATCTTCAACATGCAAGTGGTCCTTCAAGAATTAGCTATGGCTAAAGCAAAATGTGCAATTTTATTTCTCAAATGGTATTATGGATTTGTGAGGAAGAATGAAGAGTGAAGTGAATGCAAATGGGCCATAACTCATCCTTTTTATAGTTAAAGTAAGAAAGAATTAAGTTAGATTGATGACATGTGGCTAGCATGTACCCTAATCAATCACTATTCAAGCTTAATTAAATTTAATCAATCATTAGTTTATTTAATTTTTCTTCAATTTCCATTAGGTCCTCAAACTTTTATTTCTTTCAATTAAGTCCATAGTTGGATTTTTTTTCTCTCCTAATTTCTTTCAATTAAATACTCAATATATTTATTTTTATTTCTAGTCACATTTCGTCCGAATTTGGGCTCTAGTCGACTCGACATGTCCAACATAGTGCATGCACGACTTGAGATCTAAACTAACTGACATTATATTTAAAGTTACTAATAAGTAATAAATTAATATAAATTTGAGTCTTAATTAATTTTTGAGAGAATTTCCACTCTAATATTTTTTTTTAGTTTTTGTGCATGATGTGTGAAGGATATTTATAGAGGGTTAAATCCTTCAATTTAGAAGTAATTCATTTAAGTTCTTGTTTAAAATTGATTCTTAATACTTTAATAAAAGCTTCCTAATAAAAAAATAAAAAAAATAAAAAAGACTTTTAGAACTTTTAGAAATACGGTGAAAAATAGGCTACTTCTGAAATTGGGGCGAAATTGACCAATTGATAGCATCGTGTCAGTCATCCATGGTGGCCCGCTGGTCATCCTTGATATTGCAGCTATGATCAGCCGACCACATAATTTCAGCCGGCCATAGGCCTCAATTTCATGATTTTTTTTTTTCATTTTCTAGCTCATTTTCCAACCCTTTTACTAGATTTCCAAACTCCCACATTGACTTTCTTGCTGTCTATGTCCATGTTCCAGCCCAAAAATATTTTCAAATTTCTGGTTTTCATTATCGAGCTATCATAGATCAAGAAGTTAAAAATCCAGTGCTTACAACATCTATAAAGTTATAATATTTATAACAACTTTCTCTTTTTACTGCTAACTTCTATATGGTATTAGTGTTTTTAGAGTTCTTTCTACAAGCTCTTTGTAGTTTCGCTTTCGTTCGAGATTTTCCTTTTATTTTCTCAAGAAATAAATAATTTTGCTTAAGAGTTGTCCTTCTCTTTTTAATCCAGTTTTGACAATTTATTCTCTATCGTTTCTCTACAAATTAACAACTTTCTTTCAATTCTATTTTATTCTCCTTTGTCGATCTTGATCTCCGATTCAAATTTGTCTTCTCTTCCAACTTTTCTAGAACTTTTTTATTAGCTAAACCAAAAGAATTAAATTTGAATTTCAGTGGAAATTTTTAATTAAAATTTGAAGTGCTCTTCTCTTGTGATTTGTTCATAAAATGTCTTCAAACTTGGAAGAGTCATTGTTCTGTTATTTCAAAATCTAAGTCTTAATATTGAAATTCGATTGAGCTAGCTTAATAAGCAGTTAAGCATCCATAATCATAGCGAAACCAACAAATAAAAAAAAAAATTTATTGATCTAATTACATGAGATAAACTCAAACTTATTAAAATTCAGCAAAATACTTCCTGCATTACAAAATATTAGTTCATTTTTAGTGTTGCACTAAAGTTAAAAACAGCTTTAATAATCTAAGTAATTGATCATATAATACATTTTATTCCATTATTTTTGTATAACACAAAACCTCTTTTATATACAATTATTAATAAAGTATTTATTAAAATAAGAGGTAGAGCTAAAAAAATATTAAGAAGCAACATTGTTTTTTTTAATAAAAATGGACAATCGATAATTTTTTCTTCGAATGGGAATAATTTTTTTAAATGACTTTTGACTAAAATCCACTCAAACAAGTGAGAATGCCAAGGCAATTAATGTCTTAATTAGTTCTAATTTAAGAAGATGAACAATGATCTATAAAGCTTTGCCAAACTGAATTTTTAGGTTAATGTGATGAACAATGCTTGACCGATTTATGTAAGTTAGTCTCAACAATAATTATAGAATCCAACAACTTTGCTAAGTTTTAGGGAATGACTTCCATAACGGATAATATTAATTAAGCATATAAAACGATTCTTTTGCGTCTCTCGATGGATGGATTATCACTTACTCAACTTTCATTAAACCCAAAATCATAAATCAAAGGATAACTTCAAAAAAAAACATGTAGCATTTCTCTGCCTTTTTAATTAGACTCCTACTTCATTTTGTTTGTCGGTTGGACATCTAAGATTTGAATTTTTTTTAGTTCGACACATCTATCCATTTTTCTATCCAAAATCTAACCGTGAACATTACAAACTTTTGCATAGATTTTTTCAAAAAAAATTAATAATTTGCATTCTTTAACTCAAATTAGGTAAGATATTAATGCTACAATAAGCAAAATAAAATCCATTTGAGGAGTTATAGAGCAAATTTTATTTTTTTTTTAAATTACTAAAATTTCTGTCGACATATTGCCTTAAATAGAAAATAGGCGAAAGTGTTTAATTGAAAAAAATTTCAAACTTCACATGTTCAATTGACAAAGAAAATACATCAAGTATCCAATTAAAAAAGTAATGAAACATTGAATATTTTTTTGAAGTTATCGCTAAATCAAATTAGCGATCCAATTAACTTACCAATTTTTATGCCATCTCTCAATTCTAAAATTCATAATGGATATATATATATATATATATAGGCTTTTGTGTCGAGAATTGTAAACTAAAAAAGTCAAACATGTAAAAAGTTAGAAAGGTGTTGAGAATTCTAAAACTTAGGATTCTTGATCTTGCATTCAAAAACACTCAAACTTGAGATCTAATGAAATGCATACTTTCCATTTCCTTCTGCAAGAAGCTTTACTAATCTTTCGGTTTTATTCCAAATATCTATTTTTGAATTTTCACATAAATTAAGAAAATAATAATAATCATCAATATTATAATATTTTGATTACAATTTATCTCAATACATTTGTACTTTTTCTTCAAATTATAAAAAGAAATAGTATGTAAATCCAACAAATAAAGATAAATTGAAAAAAAAAATATATTCATTCACTATTACCTTGATTTTGAAATGAAATTTGAAGTGAAAAAATCCCAAAATAAACATTTGAAGTGAAACAGAGGAAGTATCAATTATTTCAAACTCTTTTTCTTTCTTTTTTTTTCATTCCCAATGATGCTTTCTTTTGCTTGCATGTTTAGCAAATTTTGCGTATGTTTAGTTTTTAAAAATTGTATTAAAAGTTAAAGCTAAAAATCTCAAATTTTTATAGTCAAAAACTAACTTTTAAGTATTTAATACTTGTAATACATTTTCTTAATTTATTATTTATACTTATGTAAATATATAATCATTAAAAGATATAATTTACAATTAAAAATTAATTAATATAATTGAAATTGAAATTAATATAATTAAAAATATATGTTTATAATTTGAAATTTTATTTATACAATTTAATTTTATATATAATTTTTATGAACTTTTTATGTTTTATAGTTTTTAAAGTTTATATTTTTTTTATTTATAATTTTATGTTTAGATACCATGTTCACTGTGCATCATGGTCTTGATTTTAAAAAGGCGTCATGTTTCTCTTTTAGTTAAATGATTTGTACGTATTTTGGTTTAAATGCAACGTATTTTTATTATTCAGATATCGTATTATTGTTTTTCATCATCATAATCATGATCATCTTCTTATTATTATTATTCTTTAAAAAGATAAAAGAAAAAAATTATTTCTCTATTGTATAATTGTTTTAGACAGAAAACTTTTTAATCAATAAACTTATAGCTTGTAAACAATAAAATTATAAGTTCAGAATGATAAATCTATAAATTTAAAACAATAAAACTGTAAATTTAGAATGATAAATCTCTAAATTTAAAATGATAAAATTGTAAATTATAATCGATAAATTTATTTTATATTTATTAGTTTGTCTAAATTTAATATCAAAAAAATTACTGTAAATTTAGAATGATAAATCTCTAAATTTAAAATGATAAAATTGTAAATTATAATCGATAAATTTATTTTATATTTATTAGTTTGTCTAAATTTAATATCAAAAAAATTTACACTTTATTTTATTTTATACCTATAAAAAATGAGATATGAAACTGAATCTATATAACGAAAAAAGACACCCCTTTTTTTTTTAATTCCATTTTTATGTTCAATTTTTTTTGGAACAATAAAGTCTTTTCCGTATTTTTATTTGGATAAAAATACCATTGGTTGAAATGTTACTTTCTTCTCTCTATTTTTTTTTTTTTTTTTGCGCACACCGTAAGTCCTCATTGTGTACCATAAGCTGATGCTTCTTTTGGGAAAGGTACCACATAAAGCGATTCTGAAATCTCTGGTTTTTCTTACTTTTTACTAACTTATACAAGTGTACATATGTGATTTGAAGACAAAGAAAGCATATTAGTAGAACGAGATAATTCATCGCCAGAAACTATCGAGAAGATTCAAAATTTGAAATTGATAGAGAACCTTGAAATAAATTAGAGAAAAAAAATTCAAGATTCACTCTTAACAGAATGAATTTTAAGCTGAAATCGAAAGAATGAAATGGAAACAGCATTAATTTAATAAAATAAATAATTAAAGAGTTTAACTAAATTTAGTGAGGAAAAACTGACAGCATAGCAGAAAACAGTAGAAGAAATAGGAGATAGGTTTGGTACCAAATAAATGATCAAGAAGCTAAGTGGGATCTACAAAAACATCTCTCTTTTTCAGTTTTTCTTTTTGGTATGAGGGAAGTAAAATGGAAGATTTGGCAATAGGATTGAGTATGCCAAGAGAAACAGAAAAGGGGAAAAAGGGAAAAAAAAACTCTAGCACGGAGAAGTAATAATGGTGGGTTGTGTATTTTGATCAGCAAAGTAGAAGAGGGAGACGTGCGCAGAAGAATAAGAAAAAAAAAAAAAAAGGAACGGACTGTGAGGATGGGGGCTGCTGCAAACAGAGCATTTGCTTTTTTGGTTTTGCCTTTCATTAATATTTATGGTTTTGGCGTGTCTTCCTGTTTGAGCGTTTGGTCTATAAATTGTTATCACTGTAAAAGGCAAAAGCGACTTTGGGAGATGACTGAGAAAGGGAAGGCCACCCCAAGACGGCAGAGAGAGGTCTGTTAGATTTTTTATCACACTTTTTCATGTGAATAAACCACCCTCTCAGTTTTTTTCACTATTTTGATTTTTCTTTCGCTTACATATTGATAAATAAGTTTATCCGCTCGCCCAATCATATAAAATAGTAATTTTTTATAAATAATAAACTGTAAACCTTAAAAAAAATGTAAATTAAATTATAAGGAAAAAAAGGTATATTTTGGCACCTGAATTATGTGTATTTTGTATATTTATTTTGCCAAAATTCAGCTTTTATTTAATTGAAATGAATGTTTTGAACCCATTCAACAACAAATATATAGAAGATACATTCTAACATATTAAAACTTCTAATGAAACTTCATAGAATTCACATATATTGTTTGCGTGCATATATATATATATATATGAATTATATATTACTTTTATATGTTTGTAGAGTAAAAAGTTTATGAAAAGTGTATGATATTTATATATATAATATAAGTTTTATATATTTGTGTACACAATTCTTAATAAATCTAAATATCGTAATTTTAAAATTTATTTATTTTTAACAAATATAGTTTTTCTTACAAAATCTCTAATTTTTAATTAATTGTTTTAATAAAAAAAATTAATAGAATTGTATTTTATTTTATTATTTCATACATTTTTTTATTTTTTAATTGTAATAAAAGTTGTTATATTGAAATAAAAAATAATATATGTGAGGTATATGAAAAATACATGATAATATATATATATATATTGAATGAATAAATAAAACAAAAAATAATAAAAATATTTCATGAAAATTATATATAAATAAAATTTATATATAATAACACAATAGCACTATTAATAAGGTATATGTTTAATATATAAATATATATATATATATATATATTTACTAGAAATAAATTGAATATACAGCAATGAGTTTTCTCCCTCTATATACATATAATTCACATATATTCTTACTATAGTCTTAATTAAATTCAATTTCGTGAAAAATATAAAGAGATAGCAGCGAAAATAGTTATATGCATAAACTGAAAAAGAAAAAATAATAATAATTTTTTAGATTATATTTAGCAAACATGTCATATATATATATAAAAAATTATATATTTTTTGATTATTTTTTCTATAAACATGATCTTGATTACTAATTTTTTTTTGCAAAGAATATACTTTAAATGCAAATTATAATTGTAAGCGAATATTCTTTTTGCTCAAGTTTTAATTAGGGAAAATGGGAATTTTTCTATAAGACAATAATTTGACATTAATTAAAATTATCTCTATATATAAATATTATATACTTGTTATATATATTTTTAATGTACTTTTAATAATTCTGAATAATACAATTATATACAAAAAGATATATTGCACATATATATAATTCACATATATTTTTTACTGTATAAAAATTCAAATCAAATATACTTTCACATATACTTTTCTATAAGCGTATCAACATGATAAGATTTTCAAGCTTTCGGATTGAATACTAATTTGTCCCAAAAGCGTATCAACAAAATTCATGTAAAAAAATCAGTGATATAATTTTCCATAATTATTCTTTATAGATAACAAATAAAATTTCGTATTTTTTTTGAAAAAAAATTATGCATTTATTTTCTTATACCACATAAATTATCTAAAAATATTATTAGTCAACATATCTGAAGTAAAACGGGGACACCACCAACTTTCCATGTTGGCAATCCTCTCTCTTTAAATGAAGCCAATAATAGATAGTTACCACTGAGTTACGAATTTCCAACTCGTCTCGTTTTCAAACCACAAAAGAAACACAACTCGTCCACATCATCTTCTCATAATTGAACCAACCGGACATGAGACCAGACCCTTTATCATTTATCTATCTATATACAAGGAAAACACCTCCACATTTTGTATTTCTTTTCATATCTTTTATAATGAAGAGCTCTCTTTCAAGGTCAATTTTTATTTTTCATAAATCTTTCTTCAGATCTCCCTGGGTTTTTTTTTTTTTCCTGTTGTTGTCTGATTGAGGTGGTTTGGCTTGTGGTTTCATAATTTGAAGAATTTTTTTTTCTGTTTTTTAAGAGCAGAGCTAAAGGGAAACGTTGAGATCGGGCGATTTGTAACATAAGAGTGAAAGTATAAATTTGGAATTGGAAAAGATATTTGTTTTTGAGATTTTCTAAAATTAGACGTCAAATAGGAAATCTGGTACAAACTGAAGTATTTCTGTATCCCATATAAACAACCCTTAGTGTGTGTATTATTTTATGAAAATATTGGTCTCTAAGCTTTGGGCTTCTGTAGAAACAAAAAGCCCACGCAGAAATTTGACTCAGTATAGCAGTGGGTCAGTGACCAGTGGTGGAATGTACCCGACTCGAATCCATCTCATCTTTCCTCATCATCCACACTACTATAATCCTTTTCCCGCGCGCTCGTTTCCATCACCCAACGTCCTACTCTGTGTGCTACCCCTCTCTTACAACGAAGCGGCACCGTTTTCATATCTAAATTACGATAAACCCCTCGCCCACAACCTCTATTTCCAAACCAGCCATCTTCCTCTCCTCCCAAAGCGAGTGCCTCATTATTATAACTTACTCGCAAATTCAAATTCACCTTACAAATTCAAAAAAAGTGTAAAGCCCAAACAAACTCTTTCTCCTTTTCTCTTTCTTTCTTTTGCTTTCAGATTCTTCAATGGCGACTCTGGGACCGGAAACCCTAACCAGAGACCAGCGCGTTTACATGGCAAAACTCGCCGAGCAAGCTTAGCACTACGAGAAGATGGTGCAATTTATGGAGAAGCTTGTTACATCCTAAACTCCTTGCTCTGAACTCACTGTGGAGGAGAGGAATCTGCTTTCTGTAGCTTACAAGAACGTCATTGGCTCGCTTCGTGCTGCTTGGAGGAATGTGTCCTCGATCGAGTAGAAGGAGGAGGGCCGCAAGAACGAGGAGCACGTTGTTCTTGTTAAGGAGTACAGATCGAAGGTTGAGATGGAGTTATCCACTGTTTGCGCTGGATTTTGGACTCGAATTTGATTCCTTCGGAGGCGGCTAGTGAATCCAAGGTGTTTTACTTGAAGATGAAGGGAGATTATCATAGGTATTTGGCGGAATTTAAAATTGGGGACGAGAGGAAAGCTGCCGCTGAGGATACTATACTGGCTTACAAGGCTGCTCCGATAACGAATTTCATTTTTTTCGTCGGAGTTGATTCTGTAGATTTCTGTAAACTTAAGGAATTCTTTACTTCAGAATTTCGAATTGGTAGATAAAGTTTTTGGGAGTGATTAAAACGTTGTAGTGTGGAATGCAGGTCTATATAAAATCAAATGCACTGAGCCCTTACTGGAAAAAAAAAAAACAAGAAGAATGAATATTTCAGTACAGGAGGATCCAATGCCAGTGAAGGTTTAGTGTCTTTGTTGAAGGAGTTGTGTGCTCAGCAAGTTTGGAATGTTATGTAGTTGTGTGAGATTCTCATATTATAGGATCTTAGAAGTTAGATGAATTGGTAAGATAAGTGGACTGATTAAGCTGATCAACGTATTCATGGTGTGTGCAAAAGAGTAGTTTTTGTTGGGAGTGACCAGCGCATGTGGATTCAAGTAATCATGTTTGTATTTTTCAAGTGGTGCTTTAATTATCAAATGAATGCTCTTCCATTAATAGCTGACTGTTTTGTAATTGTTTCTTTCTTTCTTGTTTGAAGGATATTGCTGTAGCTGATCTCGCACCAACGCACCCTATAATATCAGGTATTTCCATCCTATTTTTGCTATGTGCTGAGTCACAGATTGTGGTATATATTAACTGAAAATGGTCAATTATTCAAAGGAAAGTTGGTTGTATAATAATGCAGCCTTAAAAGCCTTTGGAAGGTGGGTTTTATTTCTTGATCTGAATATGGAGTCCATAGAAATTAATTTGTTATTGTAAGTAGAAAACTTTGGAGAAAAACAGAGGTATTTAGTTTTGTTTTATAGAGCTGAAGGTAGCAAATAGATTGGTTAAGGTTGGAAAATCGATGAGTGTCGAAGATCACAGATGTCATTTATGGAGAGATGACTTTTGACTTTCTGAGTCCCTGGAAAGTCGAGGAATTTCATCTGGTATGGCTTATCAGCAATGAGTTCAAAGCAGAGTGTATAGCATATATTTGACCTGGTTGCAGGTTCTGTATTGTCTCTAGATTCTACTTGTACCAATAGCACGGTAGCTTGAAACAGTTGTTGCAAATGTAATCCTTGTACAGCTGTTCTTATATTTGTTTTAAGATCTGCTTCTGGCTTTATGGGCGTTACTTAAGGATTAACCAATTTAATGTCCATGATATCTTATATTCTGATTACTTCAATTTCAGGCCTTTGAGGAAGCCATTGCAGAGCTGGACACATTGGGTGAGGAGTCCTACAAGGATAGTACTCTCATCATGCAACTTCTGAGGGATAACCTCACTCTCTGGACTTTGGATATGCATGTTAGTGCAACTAAATAATTTGATGTTCATTTGGTAATGTAAAAACTAAGTCAAAATGAATATGAACGTAACTATTTATAAAATCTATAACTTTTGCTACAAAATTCAGTTAGATGTGATTTTAGTTGTTAATTAAAGATAATACATTAATCTATATTTTGTTAGATGATCACTTATTTGAAATCTATTTTAAAATGGAAGAAAAATATAGTGCAATAGAAGGTATTAATTCTACTCAAAAAATGGCAGCTTGTTTATATAATGAAATTATTGAGTTTAATGATAGAAAAATACTTTATTTGACTTTTCTTATGTTTGTATTGATTAAATGAGTGAGTATGATGTTGAAATATATTTAATGAATATTTATTTCATTTATATGAATTTATATTAGCATTACATATATTATTGATATAAATAATGATAAAGGTAACAAATATGATTAAGTCTTCAAATATTTAGTCAAGAACTAGAAATTAGGATAAATTGACGTACTAATAAAGAGGTAAAAATGTAGGCACTAGAATATAGTACTGAGATTTAATTTATATAGGCACTAAGAAATAATGTTAAGTTTAAAATTATATAGGCACAAAAAAAGGACCGAGTTATTATTGAAAATGTAGACGTTAAATATCAAGTTATCAAATGATTATGTATAAGCCGAGTATACTATTGAAAAGTAGGAATTCCGTATCCAGTGTTTAATTTTAGTTTAAGATGTCATATGCTATTAAATAAATAAAGAGAAAAAATAAAGTAAATTGTTAAAATGAGATTATAAATTGTATGTCTTTCTTTCTTATTAATGAATTTCAGTATGGTTGATAAAAGAAATTTTGTAACTAATTAATTAGGTATTTTGTATAAATTAAATAGTTTTGATTTAATTTGAATATTTTGACATGCTTAGAAAATTTACTTGTAAATGATAAAAAAAATTATTTTAGAGATAATTATATAGTTATTGGATAGTTATTAAAAGTATCACTAAACTAGTTCATGCGCAAGTTAGTAGCATTAGCTGTTGCATTAGTACTAACCGAAGAAAAGGGAATTCTAATATCAAATTGCAGCAATTTTCCTTTTTGTTTATTTTGGGTATTATATTGTATTAATAAATTTTAAAATTTTTTCTTTTGTTGTAAATATGTGGTATGTAAGATTTATAAAAATATAAATTTGTAATTAATATAAGTAGTATTATTTGTAAATGTATTTCTGAATATTATAACTTAAAGTATGAGTATTTTTAAATCAAGAAATTTTATGATCAAGATTATTTACATCACTAGATATATATTCAAATGAAATAAATAAATATAATAATAATAATAATAATAATAAATATTTAGCAAATATCAAACTCAAAGTTTAAAAAAAAAATCAAGTATCGGTTTTCAAATAATGAGCTAGGTAGCATTTATCTGCACTATTAATGGTTAATGGGGTAAATGAGTACTACAACTTGTCAGAGCTTCCTAAAACACCTATATGAGAAAAACATAGTGTGCACATATCAATTATTGAGGGAAACACATCTGGCTTAAACTCTGGGCCTTTAAAGAATCTTGAATGTAACCAACATAAGTCATCAGATACTTATCTCCCCTCAATGACATGCTATCTATCTTAGTTAATTAAAGTATTGAGCTTAACCGTTTATCACACATTTACTATTTCCATATTGTAATTTAATCCATATTCTATAATTCTCTTAAATTACAACCATAATATGTATTCTCATACCATGTTATAACCATATGATAGAGGTATACCACCTGAAAATGAATCAACCATGTTATGTTTGTCAAAATACAAGAAAAATGCAATTTCATAACTTCATGTCCGTAAACTCATTTTCACGACCGTGAAGAACTTTTATGGGCGGTTTACCCATGAATGACATTGTGATTTAACCTCTGAATTAACTACAGTTTTATAACTGTGATCATCTCTTCATGGTGCGTGATTCCAACTGTGAAATTACCTATGAATGGGCCTGCTTCAGCAACAAAACTTCAATTACACTCTAGCATGCATATAAGTCATATGTCATATCCATAACATTTCTAAATATCAATATTAATCAACGTAACCCATTTAACATCTCAAATCTACTATTTTAGCATATTTACCTTCAATGTAATACAACATAAAAATATGTCATGTATCACCCCAATGACGACTCACAACATGAATTAAAGGCAAAATAACACAAGAACATGCAACTTAAGACTTTGAATGTAGTTATGTACAAATCTTACATCTAGGATGTAGCTTAGCCAAAACTCTAGATCTTCAAGTTTATTCTCTCTATTGAGATGAATTTCTAGCTCTAGCTCTAGCTCCAACTCCTATCATCCAGCAAAAGAACCCCTTAAGCTTCTAGAATGTGAATAGACTCAGAGACATATAAAATTGAACTCTTCTTATATAACTCACAACCCTCTCTTTCTCACTCTCTCACTCTCTCACTCACTTTCTTTAGGTAGAACTTAATTTTTAAAGCTCCAAAAATGGAGAAGAAGTTGTTCTGAAGGTAGAAAAAAAACTAGATGGCATATTAGGTTGGGTTTTAGAACAATGTGAGACGACTTTAAAGGGAATAGTAAAGAGAAAATTGCAGCTGTCTCACCCGCCTTGTCTGTCTAGGATTCATGGTCGGATTTTAGAATATGGTGAGCAGGTTTAAAGGGAATGTCAAAGAGAAAATGTCATATCCGCTAATTTAGGCCTCGAGTTGCACATGTTGCGAAGTTGACGTGTTTGACCGATCGGAGTCTAAATTCGGATTTTGAATGAAATTAACCAATTAATGATTAAATTATGTGGATATATGCCTAATTAATTGGTTATAAAGCTTAAAGAAGTAGATTTACGGTAAAGGAGTAAATTGCAAAATTTGATAAGTTTTGGGGCAAATGACAATTTACCAAAATTTGGAGCATTAATAATTGTTATTTAAACATATGAAATTTGGACATTTATTTTGGGTTGGCCGACAATAGCATTAAAGAAAGGATTAATGTTGATTAAGTTTAAATATCAAAGATATGGTCAACTAGGTGGATCCCATATAAAGACTTTTGGTCCCTTCTTATTCTTCCTTTTTCGTATTCTCCTTATTTATGCTCTCTTCTCTCTCTTTTCTGCCTAGTCACGCCAGCCACACCTATAAATCTTCCATAGCCAACTTTAAAAATCTAGAGAGAGAAAGGAAGGGAAAAGTGGGAAAAAAACAAGACAATTTGATTTTCATGATCTACAAGTCTTGAGGAAACTTGAAAGAACAATAGAGAGGAAGAATAAGCGAGTTTAGTGGAGAGAGAAAATCTTCAAAGTTGTGATCAAGTGAAGAAAAGTGTAAAGGTAAGAAGTTTTTCTTCTTCGCTTTCATCTTTTCTTAAGGAAGTTGGAGTTTTGAACTCATTTTGAGCTTGATTATGTAGAGAAAGAGTTTAGGGTTTCATGAAGGAGAGTTTAGGGTTTTGAGAAAGTAAGATGTTGATTATGATTTGTAATGTTGTAGGAGTTTCAAGTGATAAGGAACAAACTCAAAGGAATAAGAGCAAAGGGAAAGCTACCTAGAAGAGTGAAGGAGAAAGATAAATGTTAGCCTATCTTTGTTTGAAATAATGCATGTTTAACATGTTAATTGATGATTGAAGTGCATTAATAATGACCATGGCATGAAACCATAAGTTAGAGATAAAGAATGAGATTTTTGTGATTTGTTGAATTAAATAATGTATGTTAGAGAATTTAATTATGATTAAGGAATTTATATGTATTAGGTTATGATATGTTGAATAAAGGACTCCAGAAATGCATAAGTTGTGTTTTGGTATGATTTGGTGTGATTGGAAATGAATAAGGAAAGTGGATATGCAAATTTCCTACAAATAGTCCTGGGCATGACTTTTGGGTCACGGGCGTTAACTTTCTAGCTCACGAGCGTGACTTAATTATATCACGGTTGTGACTTTGATGTGGAAATGACAAGATTCATTCCAAAAGCATTCACGGTTTTGAATCACGGACGTGAACAAATTTACGAGTGTGAATGAGTAATCACGACTGTGAATACTTTTGGCACGATTCAATCCAGAAGCATTTACGACTTTTGAATTATGGTGTGACTAAATTCATGGGTGTGGATTAGTAATCACGACTGTGAATGATCTGTCTTTAATAAGTATGAATATGGTTAATTAATGAAGTATTCAGGTAAGTAAATGGAAAGATATTGGTTATCAAGCAAAATAAGAATGATAATATGTTGTGATATGAGAATGTTAAGATGTTGTAAAATAAGAATGATAATATGTTGTGATATGAGAATGTTAAGATGTTGTAAAATAAGAATGATAATATGTTGTGATATGAGAATGTTAAGATGTTGTAAAATAAGAATGATAATATGTTGTGATATGAGAATGTTGATATGTTTGAAAAACAAAAGATATATGAATAATGTGGAAATACGAATATGCCCATTACTCTAACTACGGACTTGGAACAAGATAGATAATATGTCATTATGGAGGCGAATGGTACCGTACTATATGAGATATTCCTCGATCAATGTGGCTTTAGCTTTGGGAGGTCATTGATCTAAGATGCTCGGTCCATGTGGTTTAAGCTCTGGGAGCACTATTAACTTGAGAAGCTTTGTTGAGCATATATAAATTGAGGACAAAGTGGCTTTAGCTCTGGGAGCGCCTTTGGTCCAGTTATTCATCTATAATTAAATAATAGTCAATCAATGTGGCTTAAGCTCTGGGAGCGCCATTGATTTGAGAAGCTCTGTTGAGCTAGATTGTGGACATGATGGTTATAGCTCTGGGAGCGCTCCTGATCCATAACTCGTATCTAGTCAGTCTAAATTTAGAGTGATGTGGGTAAGATAATGAAGATAAGTTGAAAAAAAATGATATGAGATTGATATAGAATACTAAAGAGATTGAAAGAGTAACTTATCATTAAAGATAAATGAAAATAATATTGTATATGTAAGCATGATATTTATAATTGTATGAAATATGGACATGTAGATAGGAATAGTATGCAAAGATTTTAATGCATAAAATGATACATGTTAATGCTTGTTGCATAATATAATATATTGTCGTATTTATATGCACCACTAAGTTTAGAACTTAGCGTGAGAGTTTTCTTCTATGCAGATATAGAAAGGTAGCTAAATGTCACGACCCTAGATTTTAACTAGCAATCGTGCGGCACTTAGCACGGTCCGGTGCACTAAGCCTGCCTTCCAAACCGATAAAAGCACTCCAAAGAGAATATAACGGAACTTAGAGATCGAGAAGATTCAATAGCAAGACAAGAACACAAGAGAGTTTGAGAGAAAAGCTTTGTATTACTTGAAATGCTTCAATTGATTGAATTGAGTGAATGATTACAACTGAATTTACATAAGGTATATATAGGCCTCCACCTCCTCAATGGATGGCCGAGATCAATTCCCACCTAACAGATGGATGGTTAGGATTAACTCCCACCTACCAAATGAATGGCTAGGATTGATTCCCACCTACCAAATGAATGGTGAAGATCAACTCCCACCTACCAAAATGGATGGCTAGGATTGATTCTCACCTAACAAATGGAGGGCTAGGATTAATTCCTACCTACCGAAATGGACGGCCACGATCCATTTAATCTAATGGTTTACAATGGCTTTCTAGAATATTACATATATGTGCCAAAATGTAAATATCCGGGAAATCCCGTATGAACCTTTGCGGGGCGTGACATTCTCCCCCACTCAAGTTCGCGACGCCCTCGTCGCGCCTTCAAGCTTGAACCTTTCTATGTCATCTTTGAATTGCCACAAAGTGTCTTCAGGTTCCCAGCTTGCCTCTATGTCCGGGGCATTCTTCCATCTGACCAAGTATTCCCGATAACTTGGTACACCTCTACACCGAATTAGGCGGTCTGCCAGAATGGAATCCACTCCTCTATCAAAGGAGGTTACTACTGCAGTGGGTGCCCTTTTTGACTCTCCTCGACTTGCATCTTCTTCGTCTCCATGGTAAGGCTTCAACATACTTACATGAAAGACTGGATAGATTTTAAGCTTCAGAGGGAGTTGTAGCTTGTAAGACACCTTACCAACCTGCTTAAGGACAGGAAATGGCCCTTCGTATTTTCGTACCAACCCCTTGTGAACCTTCCGCAAGGACTTGAACTGTTGTGGTAGTAATTTGACAAGGACCAAATCTCCTTCCTGAAATTCGGCCATTCTTCTTTTCTTGTCAGCCCACTTCTTCATCTTTTTTGATGCCTTGTTCAAATAGGCTCGGGCCAACTCAGCTTGCTCATGCCATGCCTTAGCAAATTTGAAAGCTGCAGGACTCTTCCCTTCATAGCTTGTGGCCAAAGCATGAGGGGTCATCGGTTGTTGTCCCGTAATGATCTCGAAGGGACTCTTGCCAGTGGATTCACTTTGCTGCAAGTTATATGAGAATTGAGCTACATCCAGCAACTTAGCCCAATCATGTTGGTTGGCACTAACAAAGTGCCTCAGATACAGCTCAAGTAGTGCATTGGCACGTTCCGTCTGCCCATCGCTTTGCGGATGAAAACTTGTGGAAAAGTTTAAGTCTGATCCCAGCAGTTTGAACAATTCTGTCCAGAACTTCCCAGTAAATCGTGGGTCTCGATCACTCACGATATTAGATGGGATTCCCCAATGCTTCACAACATGCTTGAGGAACAACCGTGCAGTCTCATCTGCAGTGCAATCCGCCGAGGCAGGTATGAATGTTGCATACTTACTGAAGCGATCAATGACCACTATTATACTGCCAAAGCCTTCTGATTTTGGCAAGCAAGTGATGAAGTCCATCGAGACACTCTCCCATGGTCTCTCTGAAATAGGCAACGGTTCTAGCAAGCCACCGGGTGCACGTTGCTCTATTTTGTCTTGTTGGCAAACAAGACAAGTTCTTACATAGGCTTCAACATCATCCCGCAGTTGAGGCCAATAGTAAATAGACTTGATCAAGGCAAGGGTGCGTTTCATGCCTGGGTGTCCAGCCCATAGGGAATCATGACATTCCTTGATCATCTCCTTTCTCAAGTTCCCCCACTTAGGAACATAGATGCGATTTTTCTTGCCATAGAGTAGTCCGTCACTCTGCCAAAATCGCCTTGTCTTTCCTTCCTTGATGAGGACAAGGAGGTTTTGAGCCAGGGCATCATGCTCCAACCCTTCTTTGATCTTTTCCAGCAAGGGGCTGCTTGGTCTACTCAAAGCTGCCAACTCCGCTTTTCGACTTAGTGCATCAGCTACCACATTGGCCTTACCGGGCTTGTATTCAAGCTTGTAGTCAAATTCTGCCAAAAAGTCTTGCCACCGAGCTTGTTTGGGACTCAACTTCTTTTGAGTTTGGAAGTAGCTAGTTGCTACATTATCTGTCATGATCACAAAGTGAGAACCCAACAAGTAGTGTCGCCACACCCTTAGACAATGGATGATAGCAGTCATCTCCTTTTCTTGCACTGTGTAGCGGCGTTCAGTGTCATTGAGCTTGCGGCTCTCATATGCTATCGGGTGCCCATCTTGCATCAATACTCCACCAATGGCAAAGTCTGAAGCATCTGTATGCAACTCGTACATCTTACAGGGATCTGGCAAGTAAAGCACTGGTTCTTCGGTAATGGCCTTTTTCAAGTCATCAAATGAGGCTTGACACTTGTTTGTCCACTCCCAAGTATTGTTCTTCTTGAGTAGGTCAGTTAGTGGAGCTGCTCTTGCTGAATATGACTTGATGAATCTCCGGTAGTAATTCACAAGTCCAAGGAAAGATCTTAACTCGGGGACCTTAGTAAGAGGTTCCCATTCTTGGATGGCTTTCACCTTGTCTCCATCCATCATCAACTTCCCATCTTTTATCCCATGACCCAAGAACATCACCTCATCTTGGGCAAAGGAACATTTCTCCCTTTTAACATATAGCTCATTTTCTCTGAGGACCTCGAACACCTTCTTCAAATGCTCAAGATGTTCTTCCATAGTCCGGCTATATATTACTATATCATCAAGATATACTACCACGAACCGATCGAGGTAGGGATGGAAGAGTTTATTCATGAGAGTGCAAAAGGTAGCAGGTGCATTTGTGAGACCAAAGGGCATAACAAGGAACTCATAAGCACCGTACCTTGTTACACATGTAGTCTTCGGCTCATCCCCTTTTGCAATGCGCACCTGGTAGTATCCCGATCGCAAGTCCAACTTGGAGAAGTATCTTGCGTTCCCCAATTGATCAAACAAATCAGCAATGAGTGGGATAGGATATTTGTTCTTTACCGTGATCTTGTTTAGAGCGCGGTAGTCAATGCACATTCTCAATGAACCATCCTTCTTTTTCTGAAAGAGCACCGGGGCGCCAAATGGGGCTTTGGATGGCCTAATGAAACTAGCATCCAATAGCTCATTGAGTTGCTTCCGCAATTCTGTCAACTCTGAGTTTGCCATCCGGTAAGGACTCATGGCTGGTGGTCTTGTACCAGGCTCCAGCTCAATTTCATGGTCCACCTCCCTCCTTGGGGGTAACTGTTTTGGCAACGCCTCCGGCATCACATCCTGGAACTCATCCAAGACAACTTGCACCTCCGTCGGCAAGTTTAGTTGTGGTGATGCTTCATCATCATCATACTCCTTTAGAATGGCCAAGTAACTCTCTTCTTCCCTCTTCAATCCTTTCTTGAATTGAAGTGCTGAGAGAGCTTGGGTAGTAGGCTTGGTGGTCCTCTCCGTCGGTACTAGACAAGCCTTTGGTCCATCCATAATGCACATAGAGTTTGAACATGGAACAAGGAAAGCTCTTACTTGGTCCAAGAACTCCATGCCAAATACCACCGAGAAATCATCCATGGGTGCCACAGATAAATCCACTTGGCCAGTCCATGCACCGAGACTGACCTTTACTCCGCGGGCAATTCCTTGGAGGGGTCGTGCCGCCGAGTTAACTGCTTTGAGGGAGCCACCTCCGTTGGCAACCTTGAGACCAAGTCTCTTGGCTTCCTCTAGCGAAACAAAGTTGTGAGATGCACCTGTGTCGACTAGAGCTTTGGCGACTTTCCCATTGATGGTTGCATCCACAAACATGAGTCCCTTGGGGGACTTTGGGGCACTTTGCAATGCACTAAGTAGCCGCATAGATCCCATCTTTGCACCGTCATCTGCCTCACTTCTCTCTTTATCATGAGTGGAGGCAACTAAAGCATTCAATGTCTTCCTTTTGGGACATTCTCGTGCCCAATGCGGTCCGTCGCATATGAAACACGTCACACGGGGCTTTGAGGCACCACGTTCTTCCCTTTCCTTCCCTTTGTCTTGGGACTTGAATGAGTAGCTTTCTTTGTGATTTTTATGGTTCTGACTCTTGGCATGGCCTCCCCCATTCCTTGCTCCAACAAACTTTCTATCAGCTGGCCTCTGGCCTTCTTTGTTTGAGGAGTAATCAATAAGACTTTCAGCAACGGCAATGGCCGAAGACAAGTCTTGGACACCACGTCGTTTGAGCTCAAGGTTAGCCCATGATTGGAGACCATCCATGAACAAGAATAATGCATCTTTGTCCGATGTGTCAGGGACATCTAGCAACAAGGTTGTGAACTCCTTCACATACTCCCTTATGCTACCCATCTGCTTTAGTCGTCGAAGCCGGCCTCTCGCCTCTTCCTCAGCATTTACGGGGAAGAATTGGCTTTTGAACTCCCTTTTGAAGTCCTCAAATGTATCAATTGTGCACACCCCACGTTGCACATCTCCATGTCTTCGTCTCCACCACAGCATAGCAGTGTCGGTCAAGTACATGGCAGTAGTTCGGATTTTACTGGCATGGTCCGTTACGCCAGTAGCCTCAAAGTATTGATCCAGCCCCCATAGGAAGTTCTCAACTTCCCTAGCATTCCGAGCACCATTGAAAGTCTTTGGCTTAGGAACTTCCACTTTCTTGGCCTCAATGATAGTGGTTGTATTGGTTCCCGAAGCCATAGCCCGTTTGCATAGTGCTAGATCACCACCCATATCCTCAACTCTAAGCAACACATTGGAAATTTCTCTTTGGAAGAGATCACGTACCTTAACAAGTTCGGATTTCAGCCCATCAATCTCTTGCCTTAACCCACCGTCTAGCTCGTTGAGGGATATCTTGACCGCTGCATGGATCTCCGCATCCTCGGCCTCCAAGCCGCTGCAACGTTCCTCCAAGTTGTCTACTCGGTCGAACAACTCTCCCAAGTTGTCCTGAGCACTCACAACACGTGCTTCCAAGCTAGAAATCATGTCTTTCGACTTGGCTCGAGATTCTTTAGATGGTTTCCGAACTTCCTCACGACCACGTTCCATTGATGGAACTTCCACGCTAGGTGTAGCTGGGGCAGTAGCCTTCATTATGCCAAAGGTAGTAAAGCTTCGAACCTTGGCTCTGATACCAACTGTCACGACCCTAGATTTTAACTAGCAATCGTGCGGCACTTAGCACGGTCCGTTGCACTAAGCCTGCCTTCCAAACCGATAAAAGCACTCCAAAGAGAATATAACGGAACTTAGAGATCGAGAAGATTCAATAGCAAGACAAGAACACAAGAGAGTTTGAGAGAAAAGCTTTGTATTACTTGAAATGCTTCAATTGATTGAATTGAGTGAATGATTACAACTGAATTTACATAAGGTATATATAGGCCTCCACCTCCTCAATGGATGGCCGAGATCAATTCCCACCTAACAGATGGATGGTTAGGATTAACTCCCACCTACCAAATGAATGGCTAGGATTGATTCCCACCTACCAAATGAATGGTGAAGATCAACTCCCACCTACCAAAATGGATGGCTAGGATTGATTCTCACCTAACAAATGGAGGGCTAGGATTAATTCCTACCTACCGAAATGGACGGCCACGATCCATTTAATCTAATGGTTTACAATGGCTTTCTAGAATATTACATATATGTGCCAAAATGTAAATATCCGGGAAATCCCGTATGAACCTTTGCGGGGCGTGACATAAAGGTGGTAGATAAAGCAAGCAGTGATCCTATTCAAATTAAAGTAGTCGATCTCGAAATAGTGGGTCACAAACTTTTGAACTTTTGCATTTTGCTTCTCATGTTATATACTTATAAGTTTGTAAATTGATTTTCAAAGTTTGTTAAGTAGTAAATTGATATTTATAAATACTATCTTATGTAAATAAAATGTACATTATTTATTGTATATAAAAAAAATGTATGGCTCTCTAGCAAATTTAACAGAAAATAGTGATTTGAAGAAGTAAGAAGACAGCGGTAGCACTCTCTCATTCGGGCACATGCTGTTTGGGTGAGGGGGTGTTGTAGAAAATCACAGCTGTCTCACATGCCCTGTTTGTTTAGGATTTATGGTCGTGACTTCTTCTTCACGAGTATGAACAATCCATTCATAGTCATGATTAATCTTCACGATTTGTTTACTAAAAATCTAATATTCACAATCATGACATCGTTTGTTATGGGTATGAAACCCCTGATTCTCTTACATCCTCATCTATATAAAACTCTACTAACTCCTAACTCTCACTATCCTCCAATATAACTTATAGACCTTATTTTGCAGGTGTTACATTTCTCTCTCTTTTAGGAGATTTTGTTTTCAAAATTACCTGGAATATCATTTTGGAACAACTGAGTGTATTGTGCTTTCATCACTTCCTTGTTTTCCCAAGTTGCTTCATCAACGGTATGACTCTTCTATAAAACTTTCACCAATGGTACTTGTTTATTTATGAGCTTCATAACCTCTCGAGCTAAGATCTCAACTGGCTCTTTTTCATAAGGCAAATCTAGTTTCAATTCTACGTTCTTTATTGTAATGATGTGAGAAAGATCTGACTGATATATTCTCAATATGGATACATGGAAGACATTGCATATCCTATCCACTCTGGTGGCAATTGATTCGATCCTTTATAGGATCTTATAAGGTCCAATGAACCTAAGGCTTAACTTGACTTTTTTCCTAAATATGAAAACCTTCTTCCACGAAGATGCCTTGGGAAACACATTGTCTCCTACTGGGTATTCCACATTTTTTCTCTTGAGATCCATATAGGATTTATGTTTGTCGGAAGTTTCCTTTAACTGTTCTTGAATGATATTCACCTTCTCTTCCATCTTTTGTACCAAGTCTGACTCTACTAACTTCCTTTCATTAAGTTCGGTCCAACATAATGGTGTCTGACACTTTCTATCTTAAAGTGCCTTATAGGGAGCCATTTGAATATTGGACTAATAACTATTATTGTAAGCAAATTCTATCAACGGTAGATATTTATCCCAAATTCATTCAAACTCAATCACGCAATATCCCATAATTTCTTTCAGGATCTTGATAACTCTCTTTGACTGACTATTTATCTGAGAATGGAAAGTCATGCTGTAGTTGAGCTTGGTATCCAAAGTTCGCTACAGACTACTCCAAAACTGAAATGTGAATAGTGGATATTGATCTAAAATGATAGAGACTGAAACTCCATAAAGTCATACTATCTCATTCATATACAACTTTGTCAATCTAATTCTATGGATAGTCTCTCTGGATAGGTAAGAAGTGAGCTGACTTCGTTAACCTGTCCACAATCACCCATATAGCATCATAACTCTTTAGCATCAACAATAATCCAACCACAAAGTCTATAGTGATTCTCTCTCATTTCCATTCCGGATTTGTGATTGGTTGTAACAATCCTGAAGGTACCTGGTGTTTGACTTTTACTTGCTGATATATAAGACATCCAGTATTGAACTCTGTGATGTCTCTTTTCATTCTCGACCGTCAATACTTTCACTTTAGATTCTGATAAATCTTGTGCCTCCCAGGGAGCATTGTGAATCTCGTCTCATGTGTCTCTTTCATAACCTTTTGTCTCAACTCTAGAACATCTTACATAACTAATTTTCCCTGGTAGTATATACTACCATCAGGTTTTACTGTAAAATCTGATCTCTCCCCTTTGGAGACCAATTCCATCCACTACATTATTTTTCCATAAAGCTTCTGTGTATCCTTAATCTCTTGATATAAAGTAGGTCGGATGTGAAACTCTGTCAAAGTCTTTCTACTTAGAGCATCGACTACCACATTTGTCTTTTCTGGATGATAATCGATCACATAGTCATAGTCCTTTATTAACTCTAGCCATATTCTCTACCTCAAATTTAGATCCCATTATGTAGAAAGATATTTCAAACTCTTGTGATTGGTGTAGATGTGACATTTCTCTCCATACAAATAATGACACCAAATCGTCAATTCAAAAACAATGGTCGCTAACTCTAAATCATGTATCAGATAGTTCTTTTTATGAGCTTTAATTGTCTGGATGTATAGGTGATGAATTTCCCTTTTTGCATTAACATGCAACCCAACTTATCATGAGAAGCGTCATTGTATATGACATATTCTCTATCCAGAATTGGTTGTGTCAAAACTGAAGCTTCTGTCAAAAGACTCTTAAGATGCTTAAAGCTGTGCTAACATTTATTCGTCCATTCGAACTTGATATCCCTTAGCAACAACCTCATTAATGGAGAAGAAATCATAAAAAATCCTATTGACAAACCTCTTGTAGTATCTTGTCAAGCCAAGAAAACTTTTGATTTTATCACATTTCGCAAGGGTTTCCAATTCAAGATCGCCTCAACCTTGCTCGGATCCACTCTAATCCCATCAACTGATATCATATGCCTTAGGAAGGAAACCTCTTTAAGCCAAAACTCTCACTTAGAAAGCTTGACATACAACTTATGTTCTCTGAAAGTCTATAAGACTGTCCTCAAATATTGCTCATGCTCTTCCTTACTTTTCAAGTACACCAAAATATCATCTAATTTAGAAATGACATGAAGATCTAGTTCATCATATCCATAAAGGTTATTGAAGCGTTGGTCAGCCCAAATGACATAACCAAGAACTCATAATGACCATATCTGGTTTTGAAAATTGTTTTCTCTACATCACTCGCCTTGATTCTCAACTGATGGTATGTTAAGCTCAAGTCGATCCTAGATAATACCCCTACAACCTTCAATTGATTGAAGAGATCATTAATTCATAGTAATGGATACTTGTTCTTAACGTTCATCCTGTTCAACTACCTATAGTTTATGCACAATCTCATAGACTCATCTTTCTTCTTGATAAATAACATTGGTGCACCCCACAGAGATACACTCAGTCTGATAAAACCCTTATCTAATAGTTATTGTAATTGTGCTTTTAATTCTTTCATTTTTTATGGAGGCATTCAATACGATACCGTTGATATAGGAGTTGTACCCGGGGTAAGCTCAATCAAGAACTCTATCTCTTTGTCTGGAAGTTGCCCTGGTAAATCATCTAGAAATATATATGAGAATTTTTTTCACTATCGGAATATCCTTCGAGTTTGGGCTTCCCCTCCTAGTGTCGATCGCGTGAGCCAAGTATGCTTCACACTATTTTTTGATCATCTTCTGAGTCTTTATTATAGGGATGACCTTCGACTGCTGTGAGGATCTCTCACCCTGGATAACTACTATCTCATCCTTCGACATTTTTAATTCAATCATCTTTACCCTATAATATACTACTGCACCATGTTGAGAGAGCCAATCCATACCTAGGATAGTGTCATACTCATGGAATGGTGGTTCAATCAAATCCATTGGAAAAACTATTTCCCTTAGATTACAATGGGACAATTTTTGTACACTTGATTCACCACTACTATGCCCCAAAGGGCTAGTAACCTTTATCTCATAATCTAATCTCTTTGCTAATATGTTATATCACTTAATTATTGGTATATATATAAGAATGCATAGAACTCGAATATATCAAAATAATTAAAACCGAGTCATAAAACAAAAGTGCCAATAATCATATTTGAAGCACTTGGATCCTCTCTGACCTTTATAACATAGGATCTCGCTAATGCTCTACTAGATTCTAGCATGTTCACTGTCTCTGATATGACCTATTTAAATCCACCTATGCCCCCACGAGTTTATCTCTGCCCCTTAGTCTAGGTCGATACTAAACTCTGGGTCTAGGTAGGAGTCTCAACCATTTACAAAGGACAATCTCTCCTATAGTGGTATCATCGTCCCTTTTGCGTGTGAAATATGTGATTCCATACTTATGAAGCTTATCAATCTGCATCCTATGCGTTGGTGGTGAAATAAGAGGTGGTGGAGGTGGTGGCATCGCATATACCAACCAATGCAAAAAAAACTGCAAGGTTTTACATTAAGGGATTTTAAGCCTGATCAGCTGGACCAATTATCGGCTGTTGTAGATGACCAACATAGGACCAGTGAACACTAATTTGGCTCTGCGGATTCTGAGACCCTATATTAGGTGGACTGTTACTCTCAACCACATCATGCAATTCAATCTGCATACCTGCTTTCTAACCTACACATTAATAGAGAATAGCCCACATCAGAGTCATATAGGATAATACTAGCACACATGATTCAACCCTTCCCATCTAGGTTCAAAACTGCCTAAACCTAAGCTCTGATACCACTAAATATAACACCATTTGATATAATAAAGAATAAACTCAATTATATCAAAGAATGCTATGATGCACATGATTTGAAAATACCATAATTTAAAATTTTGATGCACAATGGACATGATGACTTAATAAAATCATAAAACGTCATTTAAAAACTGAAGTATAAATAAAGATTTCATACAATAACAAATGGGTAATCATTAGCCTAACGGTTTTACAAAATGGATAGTTGCAAAATTACATGTCTCTGAAAATAAAAATATGTATATTTACAACTACCCAATACTCAACAAAATCAATAAAAATATAATAGTTGTATCACCCACCCCAGGTATGTATCATTGACTCTGGTATTTGGGGGATGTTGCTCTCCTAAACTCTAAACCGACACATAGAAAGTTAATATATTAAGCAAACTAATACTTAATGGTACATAACAACATGTAAAATACATATACAATATGCATTATATTCTTCCCAATTTATCGTAACAACTTACCTTAAAGTCTGCACATACATTAATTCATAATCTACATGACATACCATAATGCTCTCATATATTAAAACACACATCAAATGACATATTAAAACATCTAATATTAATCATACAAGTGTATACCACACTTAGCAAATTATTTAAATCAATTCGTTGCTCGCTTTACTTATAACTAAACCAAATTGGATACAGAAAATTTAAAGCTTTCACCCAAACACTCAAGACATATGTCTGAGCTTCCTAGAACATATATCAATTACCGAGGGAAGCATACCAGGCTTAATTCCTAGGACTTTAAAGAATCTTGAACGTGACCAACCTAGGTCACCCATTACCAGTCTCCTCTTAATGACATGTCATCTATTCTAGCTCTAGCCCTAGTCAGAGTATTGGACTTAATCATTTATCACACATTTACCATTTCCATATTGCAATTTAATCCATATTCCATGATTCTCATAAATTATAACCATAACATACATTCTCATATCATGTTATAACCATACGACAAAGAAATACCACCTCAAAATGAATTAACCTTATTACATTTGCCAAAATACAAGGAAAAAAATGCAATTTCATTGCTTCATGCTCGTGAACTCATTTTTACAGTCGTGAAGAACTTTCATGGGCATTTTACCCGTGAATCACATTATGATTCAATATCTAAATCAACTATAGTTTTACGACTATGACCACCCTTTTATAAGCGTGATCCAAACCGTGATTTCAACCGTGAAATAGTCTGCTTCAGCAACAAAACTTCAATTCGCAACATTCACTCCCGTGAATCTGAAAATTTTTCTAGAAGACAGAGCAAGTCATTTCATACCAATGTTAGCATGTATATAAGCCATATATTATATCCATAATATCTCTAAATATCAATATTAATCAATTTAGCCCATTTAACATCTCAAATCTACCATTTTAGCATATTTACCCTCAATACAATACAACCCAAAAACATGTCATTTATCACCCCAACGACCACTCACAACATGTATTAAAGGAAAAATAACACAATAACATGTAACTTAAGACTTTGAATGTGATTATGTGCAAACGTTTCACCTAGGATGAAGGTTTTCCAAAACTCTAGATCTTCAAGTTTGTTTTCTTTTTTGAGATGGACTTCTAGCTCTAGCTTTAGCTCTAACTTCAGCTCTTATCACCACAAGAAAATAATCATTTAGCGATGGAAAAAATATGTCGCTACACTTAAAAACTCGTCACTAATTTAAAATAGCGATGGATTTGTGACAGATTAAATTCGTCGCAGATTTGCTCCTCACAAATACTATAACGACAGATATGCATGTCGTCGATAGCATTAGCGTCAGATTTAGCAACAAATATTCAGTCACTAAAATATGCTCGCAGCAACTAGTAAGGTGACCAATGTAGCGTCGAAATTGTGACGGATAATCCGTTGCAAATTTGCGACGGATCTATATGGATTTATCCATTTAGCGACAAAATAGTTTTCCGTCGCTAATATTACTAGGTTTTCCTCACATTGTAGCGAGAGAAGTTAGCAACAAATTGCCATTCGTCGCTAATTTTGCAACAGAATTTTGTACATATTCCCTCGCAATTTTTAGAAGGATTTCAAGTCCCTCGCTTCTATTTTTCGCTTTTTTTTCAATTTATAATATTTTTATAATTTAATTTATATCTTTAGTTTTAAATTTCAGTTTGATGAAATAAAAAAATATATATATTTTTAAAGCTAGTCATGATGAAACACAAATTTCAATTTCAATTTGATGAAATGCAACTACTTGAGTATGTAACATGCTACTTTAAGTCTATAATTTGCACCATCCAAAAGCATAGGTAAACCTAACATCACAAAAATATTACATGTAAACTTAACCGAGATATTATTACATATTAATAAATATCTGCTTCTACTCAACATATGTAAATTATAGCAAGCTTCTTTTCGTCAGAAGTTTCTTCAGAAGCAAATTCGACTTGCGTATAGAGAAAGTACATTGCCTCCCAAATTTGTAAAGGCAAGCTGAAAAATTAAAACATAAGAATTAGATGTATAGAAAGAAGTTCCCATAAAAAAGGCACCAATAATTCAACTTATAATAAAATAATGCTTTTACGACTCATGCTTCAACTTATACTATAGGAAAATTAATGCCTACTATTGTTTCCCATGGTGTTAAAAAAACTGAATATATTAAAAAAACAAATAAAAAAGATAAAACATATATAGTCCAGTCCAAAAAGAAAAACATGTTTGACTCGTGAATACAGAAGGTACAACTCAAGATGTGAAGGCAATCTGATAAAGGTCATCACAGCTTTACTCATATGTAGTATTAGTTTAAAGAATTATATCATTAGAGAAAAATCTAGAACTCAATATCAAAGCAGGGAAAAGGGGCCACATAGCATAAGGGGTAAATATGTATATATGTGTATGTTTGGTATATTACATAAAAATAAAAAGAAAATTAAATCAAAGAAAATTAAATCCTTGCGCACCGATTTGGACATTCAGTACTGCATAGTGCTATACAGTAAACAATATTTAACAATTTAAACACAAATACTAAGAAAATTTGAAGTACTAGAACAAAAAATTAAATTGTTGAACATTAATGATGGCACCAAATTTTTAAATATTGTTTGTTGTATGGTACCAAAATAACTTTAAAACTAATATTGAGGTGCAACTTTATGAAGGCCTCTTTTGGCCCACTTCAGGGTAGAATTTCCTAGATCTGCTTTATAACAGATAAAATATTGAAGCAAAGAAAAGTCCATCTTTTTAATATTTTCAATGGAATGATTTAAACCAAAATGCTTCAATTTACACTCAATCTTCACCCCACGAGACAGAATGCAATCTCCATTTAGATTTACATGCCAAATGCTAAAGATAAAAATGTAAAACCATAATTTTGTGATGTCAAGCATATAAGTATATGTGTAGTTTGAAACATAAATAGAACCACAAACACTTTTGAAGGAAACAACAAATAAAATATGACAATTGAAAAAAAAAATTAAAGGCTTCCTACCCAACACCCTAGAAGTAACATTTCACATTGAAAACTAGAGAAGAGGAAATAAATAACTATCACCCACGTAGGAAAATAAAACCTCTATTGAAGTATGTCTGCTCTATCACCCTCTAGGAGATCCATGCTACATGCAGTTGAATGAAAGTGTCAAGAAAAAATAAATGAGGAAAAAACCATAATGACATTGGCCGAGTAAATAAATAACATAGAAACAACTGGGTTTCCTTTCATTGGAAAACCGTGAATCTTTCTACCTACCAATACTTAATTCTTAGGATATATGTAAGGTGGACAAAGCTTAGACTTTAAAAATTTAATAAAACCAAATAGGGCCACCCAGCTTTATTGATTGTCAATATGTTTTCATATTATGTTAGTCTACTAGTAAAGCCATAGTTGTAGTTAAGGTGCTCTCCTCACATTAATTAACAAGACTATAAGAGATGTCTCATGCAAACAATTTTTAGAATGATAAGTAAAAAGAGGAACACAGACCCTCATACTGGTAGTGATACTAGCATATAAAACTTTGTAGCTTTTGGGAACTTTTTTTCTTTTTGATTTTTTATTCTGCAATTTGTAGGTTATAGCTATGAAACTCACTTCAAAATTAAAAAACTCATATATTATTATAGCCTTTAGAAACATGAAAAACAAAATTTTCATGCAAGTACAAGAAAACGACAGGAAAACTTAAAAAATAGCCTAAGATAGTACAACTAAAATCAAATAAGGATCAGAAAATTCATTTTGACGAAAGAGTGAAATGTTAGGGTTTCACTTAACTGAATATAGTGACCAATAGTGGTTGATTAGTGCGACAAATTAAGGGCAAGAAAGTGCTCCGATTATAAAATGAATTGCAAACTGTTACCCAGATATTAGATCAAAAAGGGGGGTTGAATTGGAGTTTCAAGAATTAAACTTTAAAATGCGGAAATAAAATTGTTAATTTTAGAAGGGATAGAGAAAAAACAGATACAAAGATTTATAGAGGTTCGGGTATTAACAAACCCTACTCCTCTCCCCAATCGCAATTGGGAGTTTCACTAACACACTAAGTGTTACAATAGAGTTTTACAAGCTCACTCCCAACTATGGTGTTTCTCACAATGGCTCACACCTAACCCAGAAATCATTTGTGTTTTAATGGCTCACACAATAACCAATTCCTTTGTGTTTTACAGGCTCACACAAACAACCTACACTTTGTGTTTTACAAGCTCACACAAACAACCTACACTTTGTGTTTTGGAGGTTCACACAACTAACTCTTACAAGTGTTATTCTCTTAACCCAGAACTGCCCAATGCTTACTTGAGTAAAGATTACAAAGATAACTACTTATAAATCTTTATTGCTCAAATATGAGGAGTAATAAGATTTTTACAGAGAATGAATTAATTCTCAAAGTATAAAAGTACAAGATAGCTTGTGATTTGAAGTATATGCTAATCTTTTGTTTTTCTTGTCATTCTCTTATTTCTTAATGCATAAATGACTTCCATTTATACTCTCATGGCTGAATATAGCCGTTGGGGTGCATTAAATAAGAAACTAGCCGTTATACCAACCAAAAAATCACGTCTGACATTTTTCTCTTTCATTGTTCACGGGCGTGAATATGCTTTTCACGGGGGTGACAGTTCTTCCCAAGCCGTGACTGAAGTGGTGACCTTGGTCGTGAAGCTCTCTGGTATGTTTTGACATATAGAGTCACGAGCGTGCCTTTAATTAGTCACGGGCGTGACACTCTTCCCAGCCGTGAACCAAGTGGTGACTCTGGTCGTGAAGTTCTCTGAATGAAATTGAATGAAGCCTTCATGGGGGTGACACATTCATTCACGGGGGTGAACATCTTCTCAGCCGTGACCCAAGTGGTGACTCTGGTCGTGAAGCTCTCTGGAATGAAATTTGCATGACGCTTCACGGGGGTGACACCTTTCTTCACGGGGGTGACTGAAATGCTTACTTCACAGTTTGGTTTTTCCTTCATGGTCGTGAACTTCAAATGTTGGTTTCTTGGTAACGGCTAGTTGGCTTCATGGGAGTGACTCCTAGAGTCACGGCAGTGAACATGCTACCTCTAGCTTTTTGATTCTCAAATATTATTCTTCCAATTCTCCATTCTTGCTATTTTAATTCATGTCCTGTATAATATACTTACAAAAACAAGTATGTTAAATACAATATTGCTATATTATTTATTATCATCAAAATGACGGAAATACCCCTCAAGGTTAACAATCTCCCCCTTTTTGATGGTGACAAATAATCTAGCAATATGTGATTTTGAGAAGTCTTCCCCTCAAAATATACTTAGAATAAAAAATATAATATGCAAGAATAGTAAATAAAGATGTAGCATTTTAACTAGTTTTTAAGTATATGGAAGTTATATGAGAAGTATATCCAATTCATACCATAATTCCTTTTCAAGACATAAAGTATATGTAAGGTGTATCATGGCATGTTTTTATTTGTAACTTGCTCTTAAGGTGTATGCAAAGTATACTCAGTATATAAAAGCTCAGTTTTTTTTTTTTTTTTACTTTGCATTTGAAAAGTTGAATCAAGATTTTTAAATCAATTCAAAGTCTATTTGACTGTTTGATTCACTTATTCTTATTATTGCTAGTTTGATACTACTTTCCCTTATCATATATTATCTATCATATATTGCTAGTTTTCTCCCCCTTTTGTCATCAATCAAAAAGAATATGTAGATTAAAGTAAACAAAAGCAAATATATATTATGAAAGAAGGGATACAAACTATGAAAGGAAATTTAAGATTTCCTACATAAGCAAACATGACAAACAAAAAATGAGCAAACATTGCAAATTTAGGCTATTCTCTAGCCTATATCCTAGCTAGACATCCTATCACGAAGCCTAGCTACTTCAGCCTCAAGACTGTCGATCCAAGACTCCATGAAGTCCTTGAGGTTTTCCAACCTCTCATCCATGGAAGTCTGCAGCTGCTCGAAAAGTGGTGCCAAGAGGTCGACCACCTGCTGCGCTAAAGACGGTGTGGAGGCTGAGGACTGTCCAATGTCCTGAGCGATGGCTGGAGTGGTTTCCTCAATCCTAGCCCTCTTTTTCTGCTGGACTCCCTGGAGGCCTGCTTTAAAATCCTCCGTGTCATGATCTTCCCAGATAATCTCTCCAGCAGTATCAGTGAAGCGATAAAAGATATCGTTCTGGTAAACGATTCTCACTGCTGCTCCCATCTTGATGAATGACTCAATATCCAGCCTATCTCGTGGGTGTGCAGGAATGATGTTGAAGTGGTGGTTATCCAGCTTCAAGTAATTGAGCTTCACTGCCATATGAGTGACATAAGCCCCAATCAATATATCTCCTGTGGGCTTGGTGGCGATGGAGAGAAGATGGTTTGCAAACCATCTGGAAAGTGCCACTTTGACTCCCCGGTGAGCCATCTTGAATAAGAAGAGTTCTGACTTCCTTATAGTACCATTGCTCTCTCTCCGAGCAAAAATTCTATAGGTTAGAAACCTATGCAAATACCTGTGTACTGGGGCCACGAGATGAGTGCTCTTCGTCTTCTTTACATCCCAGCTACAGTTATATCCAAAATGAGTCCAGGCTGCAGGGGCAGAGAATTCTACCTCAGTCTCATTCAGAACACCATCAGATAGTAGGTTGAGCAATTCTCCAAAAGCGATGGCGCTAAGGGTATTTTCATTGTTGCAGAGTTGGAATTTCACCACTCCAGTTGGTGAAACCTGCAAGGTGCTGAGGAATTCCAGCGTTGGCTCCCGTAGGATTGGCAGATGAATTTCAACAAATTCTCGTAGATGACAGGCTTGAAATTGCTCTGTCATAGCCATCTCGAGTCCGAGATTACGGACTGTCTGCCATTCGAAGGACCTTGATGATAATTTTTGGTCTCTTCTTCAAAGTTGCATACCGAGGATGGCAACTTTCGGGTATGATGTTCATGAGGTAATCTGAATACCTCTTCGGTGCATGGGACTTCTTTCTCTTCCCTTTTGACGAAGCAGACTCCATTTTGTTTAAAGAATTTTAGTTTGAAGAAGATTTTTGACAGAAAAAAAATGATGAAATACCCTAGGAATGTTTGTTTTCTGCTGAAGATTCGAACTTTTGATGGAATTTATAGTGAAATATTAAGGCTTTGGGGTCGGAATCTTCAATGTCTCAATGAATGAGAGTAAATGAGAGCGGTTTTGGGAGATGGAGAGTTGAAATGAAGATTGTAACCGGCTGTTTTCTTATATATTCGATACATTCACGGGCTTGGCTTGGGGTGTCACGGGCGTGAATAGTCGTGTTCACGGTTTGCTGAAGCAATGTTCCACCCGTGAATGAAACCGTGAATGCGTTCATGGGCGTGATCCATGAACATCACGGGCGTGAATGATCATAGGTCACGGGGGTGAATATATTGTCACGGGCGTGAACTGTTGAATTTCACTACTTATACCCGTTAAGCAAGCCGTGACACAAGGCGTGAAAGCGTGTGTGAGTTTTTGGGTGTAATTAATCACGGGCGTGACACTCTGTCACGGGCGTGAAGGTTCTTTGCCACGGGCGTGACACAAGCCGTGAAACTATGTTTCACCACTTGAAGCCGTGAATCATGCCGTGACCCAAAGCGTGAAAGCTTCTGTGAGTTTTTGAGGCGTAATGGTTCACGGGAGTGAAAAATCGTCACGGGCGTGACTATTTTTATCCACGGGCGTGACTCAAGCCGTGAAACAATGTTTCACTACTTGAAGCCGTGAAGCATGTTGTGAACCAAAGTCGTGAACGACACTGCCTCTTTGAGCCACTTAAGTCACAGGCGTGAGTATAAGTCACAGGCGTGACTCCCTTATAATTTTCATCAGATTGAAATTAAGTTATCTAACAAGACTAAATCATTTCAAAAAAGATTTTACTTCATAAAGCATAAATTCTCATTAAAAAAAAACTTTATCTTATAACTTGTGAGATGTTTTAAGATCAACAATTAAAAATTTCATATTTTTGTAATCACAAGGTTAATCCATCAATCATACCTAGTTTTCTTCTAATGAAATTAAATCTTTCCTCATTTAGAGACTTAGTGAAAATATCTACTAATTGCTTTTCTAAGCATACAAATTCTAATTCAACATCTCCATATTGAACATGATCTCTAATGAAGTGATGTCTAATGTCAATATGTTTACTTCTAGAGTGTTGAATAGGATTCTTTGAAAGATTTATAGCACTGGTGTTGTCACATTTTATAGGTATATGGTTCATCTCATGACCATAGTCCTTAAGTTGTTGTTTTATCCAAAGAATTTGTGTACAACAACATCCAACTGCTACATATTCAGCCTCAGCAGTTGAGAGAGCAACTAAAACTTGTTTCTTGCTAAACCAAGAAACCAAACATTCTCCAATGAAATGACAAGAACCTGAAGTGCTTTTCCTATCCAAAAGACTACCAGCATAGTCTGCATCTGAATATCCTATAGAAAGATGAATTTCTAGGATACCATAAACCTAGATGCAATGTACCATGTAAATATCTTAAAATCCTTTTTACAGCATTTAGATGAGATTCTTTTGGACATGATTGAAAACGCGCACATAAGCAAACACTATACATAATATCGGGTCTAGAAGCAGTGAAATATAAAAGTGATCCGATCATACCTCTATAAAGCTTTTCATTAATGCTCTTACCCTTTTCATCTTTGTCCAATTTTGTTGATGTGCTTATATGAGTCTTGGCATTTTTGCATCCTTCCATACCAAATTTTTTGATTAAGTCTTTGGCATATTTGGATTGGTTGATGAATATGCCCTCATTACTTTGTTTGATTTGTAGACTAAGGAAATACTTAAGTTCTCCCATCATGCTCATTTCAAATTCCCTAGTCATGCACTTAGCAAATTCTTGACAAAGCAGCTCATTAGTAGAACCAAATATTATATCATCAACATAAATTTGAACAATTAGTATCTCATGCTTATGCTTTTTGATGAAGAGTGTAGTGTCAACATTTCCCTTTGTGAAGCTATTTTCTAGTAAAAAAGAACTTAGTCTTTCATACCAAGCTCTTGGAGCTTGTTTTAAACCATACAAAACTTTTGAAAGTTTAAAAATATGATTTGGTAAATTATAGCTTTCAAAACCTGGTGGTTGTTCTACATACACTTCTTCATCTATATAGCCATTTAGAAATGCACTTTTCACATCCATTTGAAAAAGTTTGAAATTCATGTGACATGCATATGCTAAGAGTATTCTTATAGCTTCTAATCTAGCTACTGGTGCATATGTTTCATCATAGTCTATACCTTTTTCCTGATTATATCCTTTTGCAACTAGTCTTGCTTTATTCCTGGTTATTAACCCTTGTTCATCTAACTTATTTCTAAATACCCATTTACTGCCTATGATTGGATGATTCTTAGGTCTTGGTACTGGGTTCCATACCTTATTTCTCTCAAATTGGTTGAGTTCCTCTTGCATGGAAATTACCCAACTTTCATCATTAAGAGCCTCATCAATGTTTTTAGGCTCTATTTGTGAAATAAAAGCTATGTCAGTGACTAAATGCTTGAAATGAGATCTAGTACTTACTCCCCTTGATAGATCACCAATTATTTGCTCTTTTGGATGATTTCTGTTCATTCTCCATTTTTTGGAAGTTCTTGCTCCATTTGTTCTTGATTTTGAGGTAGTAGTTTTTCTTGATCGTTTTCTTCTTTTCCATTTTCAATGACAAGTTTTTCCATATTATCTACAACATCATCAAGAGCACTACCTTTCACAAGATCAAGTCTACTAGATTCATCAAAAACAACATGCATGGATTCTTCCACTATTAATGATCTTTTATTAAATACTCGATATGTTTTGCTGGTTGTAGAGTATCCTAAAAAGATACCATCATCAGACTTAGAGGCAAATTTTCCAAGATTGTCCTTGGTGTTCAATATAAAACACTTGCATCCAAATACTCTAAAGTATGATACCAAGGGCTTTCTTCCATTCCATAGCTCAAATGAGGTTTTGTTTAAAAGAGGTCTTTTGAAAACTCGATTTGAAATATAACATGCAGTGTTTGTGGCTTCTGCCCAAAAATAAGTTGGTAATTCATATTCATTAAGCATTGTTCTTGCCATTTCAATTAATGTTCGATTTTTCCTTTCAACTACACCATTTTGTTGAGGTGTTCTAGGAGATGAGAAATTATGTGAAATACCATGTTCAAGACAAAAACTTTCAAAGTTTTCATTTTCAAATTCTTTCCCATGATCACTTCTTATTTTTGAAATGCAGTACCCTTTTTCATTTTGAACTCTTTTAGTAAAGTTTTTGAAATTTTCAAAAGCGTCACTCTTTTGAGCTAAGAAAATTACCCAAGTAAATCTAGAGTAATCATCTACGATGACAAATGCATAATGTTTTCCTCCTAAGCTAGCAACCCTAGTAGGTCCAAATAAGTCTAAATGTAGGAGTTGAAGGGGTTTTGAAGTACTTACCATGTTTTTGGCTTTGAAAGATGACTTGTGTTGCTTTCCTCTTTGACAAGGATCACATGTCTTGCCTTTTTCATATTTAACTCTTGGTAATCCTTTTACTAGCTCTCTTGTGCTGAGACTTTGTATTAAATCCATGTTAGCATGACCAAGTCTTCTATGCCACAGCCAAGATTCATCACTAGTAGTCACAAGACACTTAGAGGAATGGTTAGATAGTTCATGTAAGTTTATTATGTACGTATTGATGTCTCTATTTCCTTTAAATATTTCTTGACCATCAATCGAGATTACAAGACATTCATTTAAAGTGAAGATTACTTTGTTTCCTTTATCACATAATGGAGTTACACTTAACAAGTTATGTTTCAAGCCATCAACAAGTAAAACATCCTTAATAAAAGTAGTACCATTAACACCAATAGAACCAATGCCAATTACCTTACCCTTTGCATTGTTTCCAAAGGTAACTTTACCTCCATCAATACTTTTGATTTCATTGAAGAGTTCTTTGTCTCCTGTCATATGCCTTGAGCATCCACTGTCTACTAGCCATGCATTTTTGTTTATTGTGGACTTGAGGCATACCTACAGAGTTACAAATCAAGTATGATATTTAGGTACCCAAATGAGTTTGGGTCCTTGGGGGTTAGCACATGAAGGTTGCCAATGAGCCTTCCTTATCCAGTAATTTCTATTTATATGACCCATTTTCATACAGTAATTACATTGTTTAGGTGTAAACTTGCTTTTTGGTCTTACAATGTATTTAACTCCCATAATTTGATTAGACTGATTTTGAGAACAATGACATGCACAATCATGATTAATTTTCATTTTTCTAGATGCATACTCCTTATACATAAAGGCATGATTATTCTTTTTCTGTATAGAAGGTTTAACATGCTTATTTCTTGGAGTAGTTCTAACAGGTGTGGAGATGTGAGATTCTTTAGATTTTACAAATATAGTTTTGTGAGAAGATGATGATGTGTCCTTAAACCCTAGACCATGTCTAACTAAAGGTGGTCTTTGAGACACAATGAGAGTATCTAAGCTCTCTTTACCCTTGTGAAATTTAGAAATGGAATTTCTAAGTTCTTCAACTTCATTTTTCAAAGTATTATTTTCTTTTAACAGTGAAGCTGTTGAGGGTCTTGATGAGTATTCATCTAATGACTTTTGAAGAGATTCATTAGATGATTTAAAGCTTTATGTTCTCCTTTTCTAAGCCATCTATCTTATTTTTCAAATTAGAGATATTATTTCTATAGATACTAAATTTAGTTCTATATTTCTCTAATTCTATATTTAATTCTTCTATTAGGCTTTGCTCATCATCATCATCATCACTATCACTATCATTATCACTACTATCATTATTGAAGGAGTATGAGTGTAGTGATCATACTTTGTCCGTGATGTGATCCTCAATAGCCATGAAACATAGATTGACCTCTTCACTTTCATTATCATCTTTTTCACTTGAAGTGCTTTCATCATCCCATGTGGCTTTGTGACCTTTCTCCCATTGTCTCTTTGGTATTTGCTCTTATGCTTCTTGAGTCTTGGACATTCTGGTTTGATATGTCCTTTCTTTCCACATTCATAGCATTTTACCTCTTCTTTACTTTTGTGTGTATCATTTGAAGTTTGTTTGAGATTTCTTTGCCTGAATTTTCTGGAATTGCTCATTTTCTTCTTAATGATTCTTTTTAATCTCCTTGAAAGCATAGCGATGTCCTCATTTTCATCATCACTCATCTCTTCATCATCTTCACTTTCTTCTTGAGATTTTAAAGTAGAGGCTTTAAGTGCTAAGGGTTTTCTTTTCTCTGGCTCTGCTTCAAGCTCTCTATCTCTCTTTACTGCCATCTCATGTGTGAGAAGCTTGCCAATCAGCACATCAGTGTTCATGATACTCATATCTTCATTTGCTTCTTCTATGCCAGCAACTCTTGAACCATAGTCTTTAAGAGGAAGACTTCTCAGGATTTTATTGTTTACATCTTCCAAGCTCAGATGCTTTCCAAGTTTCCTCATTCCATTTATAATGGATAGAAGACGATTGGTCATGTCAGTGATTGACTCATTTGTTTTCTTTTTGAAGAGCTCATATTCTGAGGTTAGAAGTTGAATCTTCTTGGATTTGACTTGCTTAGTTCCCTCATGATAGTTCTCCAATGTCTTCCACATACTATATGCTGTTGAGCAGTGCTGTATTCTCCCACATTCTTCAATAGATAATGAGCTTGATAGAATTGTCATTGCCTTCTTGTTTTTGAAATTTGCTCTTCTTTGGGGCTCTGTCCAATCATCTCTTGATAGGATTTCCTCTTCACCATCAGCTCCTCTTCTGGTTGGTGGTGTCCATTCTTTTCGTACACTATCCCAGACTTCAATTCCTTCACTATCCAAGTATGTCTCCATCCTAAACTTCCAATGGGCATAATTTGCTCCAACAAAGTAAGGTTTGAGACTCTGGAATCCTTCACTGGCCATATCTTACTCTTTACTAGCGCTTTTTAGGCTTCAATGCTAGACAAGGCTCTGATACCAATTGTTACCCAGATATTAGACCAAGAAGGGGGGTTGAATTGGAGTTTCAAGAATTAAACTTTAAAGTGCGGAAATAAAATTGTTAATTTTAGAAGGGATAGAGAAAAAATAGACACAAAGATTTATAAAGGTTCGGGTATTAACAAACTCTACTCATCTCCCCAATCGCAATTGGGAGTTTCACTAACACACTAAGTGTTACAATGGAGTGTTACAAGCTCACTCCCAACTATGGTGTTTCTCACAATGGCTCACACCTAACCCAGAAATCCCTTGTGTTTTAATGGCTCACACAATAACCAATTCCTTTGTGTTTTACAGGCTCACACAAACAACCTACACTTTGTGTTTTACAGGCTCACACAAACAACCTACACTTTGTGTTTTACAGGCTCACACAAATAACTTACACTTTGTGTTTTGGAGGTTCACACAACTAACCCTTACAAGTGTTATTCTCTTAACCCAGAACTACCCAATGCTTACTTGAGTAAAGATTACAGAGATAACTACTTATAAATCTTTATTGCTCAAATATGAGGAGCAATAAGATTTTTACAAAGAATGAATTAATTCTCAAAGTATAAAAGTACAAGATAGCTTGTGATTTGAAGTATATGCTAATCTTTTGTTTTTCTTGTCATTCTCTTGTTTCTTAATGCATAAATGACTTCCATTTATACTCCCATGGCTGAATATAGCTGTTGGGGTGCATTAAATAAGAAACTAGCCGTTATACCAACCAAACAATCGCGCCTAACATTTTTCTCTTTCATTGTTCACGGGCATGAATATGCTTGTCACGGGGGTGACAGTTCTTCCCAAGCCGTGACTGAAGTGGTGACCTTGGTCGTGAAGCTCTCTGGTATGTTTTGACATATAGAGTCACGGGCGTGCATTTAATTAGTCACGGGCGTGACACTCTTCCCAGCCGTGAACCAAGTGGTGACTCTGGTCGTGAAGTTCTCTGAATGAAATTGAATGAAGCCTTCACGGGGGTGACACATTCATTCACGGGGGTGAACATCTTCCCAGCCGTGACCCAAGTGGTGACTCTGGTCGTGAAGCTCTCTGGAATGAAATTTGCATGACGCTTCACGGGGGTGACACCTTTCTTCACGGGGGTGACTGAAATGCTTACTTCACAGTTTGGTTTTTCCTTCATGGTCATGAACTTCAAATGTTGGTTTCTTGGTAACGGCTAGTTGGCTTCACGGGAGTGACTCCTAGAGTCACGGCAGTGAACATGCTACCTCTTGCTTTTTGATTCTCAAGTATTATTCTTCCAATTCTCCATTCTTGCTATTTTAATTCATGTCCTGTATAATATACTTATAAAAACAAGTATGTTAAATACAATATTGCTATATTATTTATTATCATCAAAATGACGGAAATACCCCTCAAGGTTAACACAAACCTAGCAGAGTTCTTGAAAAACTGAGTCGTCATTGATGTTGGCTTCGTTCAAGCTCCAGAGCAAGAACCGAATCTGATTTGGTACTATTGATGATAAGTTAGGCATCGCAATGAGAGACTACAAAATTAGGGTTTGCGTAGAGAGTGAGAGTATGCTTGTGTTGTGATGAGCAAAACAAATATAAGATTAGGAGGTGGGGGTTTTGAAGATTTCGAGCACCGATAATCGTCAAGAGAGGGAAACTTTTCCTTTCCATGCTATTTGCGGCTATGTTTGGAAGAATACTCAGGGTCAAGAATCATTTCTCAAATATGCCTCGACATCCGATTGGGGTAGTCACTAGTGAGTGAGAAGGAGAATGGCACTACAAGGGGAAGAACAGAAGGAGTAGCGCGGAAGAGTGAATTCAATCCATATGTGTCAAGGGTATTGGTGTTCATTGAAAAACCCAAACCGGCGCCCTTTTTGAAGCAACAAATAGCGCCGTTTTGGTTTCAACGTCAGCGACGAATTTAGTACCCATCGCTCAAAAAAATAAAATATTAGCGACGGACTTCAACTCTGTCGCTAATTAATTAATAATAAAACTAATTCAAATTTTGTGACGGAACAATTCCATCTCTAAATCTCACAAAAAACAACATACATTAGCGACGGATTTTGTTCGTCGCTAATTTTAAAAAGAGAAGCGAAATAATATTAGTGATGGATAGGAATCCGTCGCTACATCAAACAAATAGCAAAAGCAACACAATATTCGCAACAGAAAGGATTCTATCGCTAATTATTATAGACCATAAAAGCAATAAATTTAGCGACCGATACAGTCTGTCGCTAATTATTACTAATAATAAAACCCAATACAAAATTAGTGACGACACCGTTCTGTCGCAAAATTGTGGAATAGCAATGGATTTTGGTCGTCGCAAGTAAACTCTCACTAAATCGTAACGAAGCCGTCGTAAATTTAGGCGCCAATTCTGTCCGCCAAATTTAGCTAGTGCCTTTAGCAACAAATGCTATTTGTCGCAAAATTTTGTCACTAGACTGTCGCTAATCTATCGCTAATGTTTTTTGAATTTTTAATTAAAGTAATATGTGTTTCTGTCACTGATCCGTCACTAATCAGCGATGAATTTTGATCCGTCGATAATTTTTGTCGCTATTTCACAATTTCTTGTAGTGTATCAACCAGCAAAACAACTGCTTAAGTTTCTAGAATGTGAATAGAACTCAGAGACACATAAAACTAAGCTCTTCTCATACAACTCACAACCCTTTTTTTCTCGCTCTCTCACTCACTTTCCTTAGGTAGAACAAGATCTTTGAAGCTCAAAAAATGAAGAAGAATTTGTTATGAAGGTAGAAGAAGACTAGATATCATGTTAAATTTGGTTTTAGAGCATAGTGAAGTAGATTTAAAGGGAATGACAGAGAAAAATCGCAATTATCTCACCTGGCTTATTTGTCTCGAATTCACGACTGTGACTTCTCTTTTACGGGCGTGAACAGTTCATTCACAATCGTGATTAACTTTCATGGTTTTGTTTACTGAAAATATGATATTCACGATCGTGACACCACTTATCACGAGTGTTAAACTCCTGATTCTCTTACTCTTTTATCTATATAAAATGCTATTAATTTCCAACTCTCACTTACCTCCAATGTAATTTATATACCCTATTTTACAGGTGTTACACCTAATATTACATATCGTCATATTGTAACTAGGCACATTTTCATTATTGGGCAATAACAACTCAATGATTAATTTCACATACTTATATACTGAGAATGAACTTGAATTGTCACAAATATTTTTTATGTCATTATTGTCCTTAATAAGCAGTGACGACCAATATATAGTTCCTTGTGAAGCAATAAGGTTTTTATATAACATTTGAGAGGCTCATTCCTTAATCACAAAACTGATAACATTAATTATCCTATCAACCAACTCATCAAATGATAACCTATTTCTTATTTTAAAGCTTACAAATAGAGCTGACAATTTTAAGTATAATACGATTAAATAAAACAACATGATACTATACAAACTTAAATATATATTGGTTTGAGCTAAAATAATGTATCATAAAAGTGTCAATATATTTATAACAAAAAAAATTATAAATGAATTTTATCTGTCTAACATATTATAATACAATTAGAAACATTTTAAAATATTTAATAATTTCAGTGTTATTAAAATTATTTAAAGTATTCAAATATATTATAATATTGTTTTAGTAATATTATGTTAAAATTGATTATGTTAATATATGTGAATAAATATTAACAAATTAGTTGTGTAATTATTATTTTTTAACTTATATTATATTTAATATTATATTAATATATTTACTAACATATGTTTAGATGATTATATATATATATATATATATATATATATATATATATGTGTGTGTGTGTGTGTGTGAATTTTTTTTTGTAAATTTTATTATTTACTTTATATAATTTTCATGTATTTTTTGTGTATAATCAAATCACAAATTGTGTTTAAATGTATCATTATCATATTACACGTATCGTGTTGTATATCATATACACGTTTAATTAATTGTGCTTAATCATGTTGTATCATACCAATATAAATTATAATTGCATTGTATATGTGTTTTGAATTTTGATACAATTATTTAATAACGTGGTGTTCATGTTAGAAGTGTAAATGAGTTAAACTACTCGAACTCGACTTATAAAATATTTAAATTTGGCTTGAAATTAATCGAGTTTGAGCTTGAGTAGTTTGAATAATTTGTTAAGTCGAGTTCAAGTATTATAATATCCAACTCGTAAAGCTCGCAAACTTAATCAAGTAGTTATTTTTTAATTATTTATTAAATTATTTTTATACTTTCAGTGTTTACATATATTCGAAGTTAATTGATTCGAGTTAACTTAAATCAATTTTGAGTTGAATAGTTTTTATTATTATTTTAGTTGAATAGATAAACTTAATATGCCTTAAATAAATTAATATGCCTAATTCATATTATTAGTTAGTATTTTTTTTCTTATGAGATAGTGTAAGCTTATGAGAATGATTAGTCCATAACTTTTTCTATACTTGACCAATTAATCTGATTCTTGATTCTAATTAAATTTAACATATAATTACATAACATATTAAAATTTCAAAGCAATTGGAGTATGTTACTATTTATGATAGAATTTCTAATTGTGTTCTATTTTTTGACCTATTTTTCCCTTAGGCAGTTTTAGGATATCAACTTTGATAATTCATAACTTACAATACGCAAGTCATATTATAGTGAAAATTTCTAAAAACTTAGATAGGTAAATATTAAATATTTTTTATGTTTACAATTTTTTTCAATTCTATCTCTAAGGTCCTCAAATTATAAGAAATATTTTACTGGTCCAGAACAGACTTGGCTTCTAGACTAGTATGACTTCTGAATGCTATATATTACTCTATACATATCATATTAAGGTGAAATATTTACCAAGATTTATATAAGACATAATTCTATAATTTTTATGTTTTTACAAATACAAATTTTGTCTATAAATAGCTCAAAATAATTAAATAAATTTTTAGACCTGTACAGAGCACTTAACAACTATGATGTAGTCAGGGTTCTCTTCATCATAAGTTATAATTTACACGATATATGAACCTGAAATTTAGTATACAGCTAGATAAATATATATCTAAAAATTTTATGTTTTATGTTTCATCAAAGTATATCTCTAAAATGGTCAAAATAGACAAAAATCGTAAGGCAGTCCGAAGAAAATCGAACCAGAACCAGTTTTACTCAAAGAATAATTTCTCTTAAAATACATAAGATCTTATAAATTTGTTTTAGATACATATATATGAGATATAGATCTAAAAATTTCATATTTTGAACTTTTTTAAATTCTCTCTCTAAGACCAAGAAAATTAAATCTTAATATTCTGCCATAAAAATAGAATTTAAGAAATTTTGTACATAATAAATCATAGATTACCAAATCCTAAAAACAAAAAGAAATAACTAACTTACCAATAATTAACTTTGCTAGGTTCTTGCTGAAACTTTTATGAAAAATGAAGAAAAGAAAGAGAGGTTTTGTGGTAGAAAAAAGAAGAAATGAAAATGAGGACAAGTGAGGATGTGATAAGGTAAGGATAAATATCATTAAAAGTTTTCATCTTTGTTGACTTCCTTTTATTATTATTATTATTATTATTATTATTATTATTATTATTATTATTATTATTATTATTATTATTATTATTATTATTATTATTAATACATATATACATACATATATATTTATATTTATCTCATTTTACTAACCAATGTAAAAATATAATTTAATTAAATTAATCATGTTAAATTTTTATTAATTCAATATAGTCTTTTTATTTACTTAAATATTAATTTCATATCATTTTCATTTAAATTATAAAATAGACATGTGCACTTCTATACAATTGTAAAATACTTGAAAATAAATTAGGTATATATTATGAATTTATTTAAATAAAAATACATATTATGCATATATTCAAATGATATATATGTCCAAATGAAATATTGTAAAAATGCATATGAAAAAAGTCGAATATGTTACATATAATCACATTTTGTTGTGTACGTATGTATACATTTAATATAATAAAATATAAAATATAATTATCTTTAAGTTTTGTTGAATTTAATATAATATTTATAATCATTATTAATTTAATAAATTCAAATTTATTATATCCTTAGAATTAATTAAGTAGTATAAAAATATTTAGGGTTTTAATTTACAGGAGTAATGAATTAAATGATTGATATTTTCTAGGGAGCGATTCCTAAATAAAAAGGCTTTAGAGGATAGAACGGTAAATTAAAAAGACCTAGAAGGCCTATATAAGGAAATGCAGAAAACCCTAGGCTGCATAAACCATTTGTCATCAAGATTTGCATTTGAGTCCCCTTCCGTGTGAAGTAGCTCGCAGGCACTCCTCTAATCAATGGAGCACTGCACTACTCAATCCATGATAAATCTCCCCACAATTTTCCCCTCTAACCCTAATCTCCTGCGCTCTAAATCCTCCCTTATTTTCAACGATGGTCAAATCCCCCGCTCCAGCCGCGCCTCCACTCTCCGCTCCCGTACGGATTGGAAACCTAGGTTTCCTTTTTTTTTTTCTTTCTTCCTCTTCCTTGGAATTTTTTCTTGTTGAACTTCTACTTCTTGCGTGTTTCTGTTGCGATTTTGTTCTTTAATTGATTCATGGTTAAATTTTGTTCTATAATTACAACTATTCTTGTTTTTTTAAGGAAATTAGAGAAGAAATGACAAGTTTCTTAGGGGAAAAAAGTTTGTAATCTTGTGTCTAAAGGATAATGTTTTTTTTTCTTCATTTACCAGGATTTATCTATTATACTTACTGAATGCCAAGAGTTACAATGTCTAAGGAAACTTCCAATGGAGCTAGTCGGTATGCCACTGAAGAACGTGAAGGCGCGGTGGTAGTGGAAGCGGAAGCGGAAGCGGAAGCTGATTCTCCAATTGAAAAGAAAGTAAACAATGAAAGCCCAGCAACTGAAACTGCCAATGAGGATTCTCCTGTAAATGAACAATCAAATGAGTTTTTGGATAACCTCAATATTAAGGTTTGTTTGAGGTCCTAATTATATTTGATATATCTTTATATATTATTTGAAGTACCTATTTTGATTTAATTAAATGCATTTGATGTTAGGACTTGATTATCCCATTTATTATTTCCAGTTGGTTTCATCGGCAGATTGATAGTCTTTTAAAAGCTTTTGTTTAATCTCGATGAAATATAACTCACTCCGGTCTTTTATTTTTTTAACATAATTTTGCCACCATCTCTGGTTGGTTATTTTCAATTCTCTCTATTTGGTCTTCTCCTATTGTAACTCTTATTTGTTTGCAGAAGTTGGTATTTGGATGGGAATAGAAGGTTCCTTGTTATGATGATTGTATAAATTAGTAGAAGGCCTTCGTTTGAATGTTTGATGAAACTTTGTTTTCATGCTCATCCTGAGCGGTTATCTGAGCAACATTGTATTTTCAAATACTTGTTTTAGTGATCCCTTTGATATTTGTTTTTTAAAACTTCCATTTTCTGTTGATTATTCTTGAATTAGAATCCTTATTATGTTTTTCTAATCTTTTAATTAACCAATCATTATTACATACAAGAGTATGGTGGGACCATTGGATGATTTCATCATTTTACTTGTGTGTGATTACTCTTCATCTTATACTTGTTTAAGATCCTCCTTTACAAAGAAATAACTGTTATCTATTCCTGTTGACAGCACATTACTGACATCAGAAGCTAAATTTCTCAAATGAATCTAGCTACTCTGTCTCTCATGTGCATACATGTGAATGCACTTGCACATATTATTTTTTATAATAATAAAGGGCAATGAGGATGACTGATATAAGGTCCGCTCGTCAGAATGGCTGATTGACCTTGTTGATGCATCATTATCTGAGTCATAACAAAATTTTCCTCTTCTTTTCCCTGGTCTTTTTTCTGTTTATCCTTCAATATTACTTTTGCTTTGTTTTTTTATTGAGCTATTTACTTTCTGATTGTCATGTCTTGCATGTGTTTTTATATGTTGGAAATTGGTTGCTATGATGAGTAGTAGAAACTCATTAAAATAGTTGCTTGATTAAAATTATTCTAGCTGAGATTGCATCTCATGTGCATATTTGTGTATGCACTCTCACACATCATGGTTCATAATAGTAAAAGGACAATGAGGATGACAAATTATTTGGTTCGCTCGTCAGAATGGCTAATTGGCCTTGTTGATGCATCATTCATTTGAGTCCTATAAAATTTCATCTTCTTTTCCTGCTCTCTTTCTGTTTATCCTTCAGTTTCATGTTGCTTCATTTATTTTAAATGTGCTATTGGTGTTTTGATTTGCATGTTTTACCTCTACATGTGTGTTCCCATATACTGGAAGTTGGTTGCTATGATGAGTACTAGAAACTCATGAAAGTAGTTGCTTGATGAAATTTATTCCTGAGCGGTTACCTGAGCACCAATTGGTTAAACAATCTGCTATGCTTTTATAATTGTTTTGAGTTTAATTTTTATGTTTTACATTGTTTGCTCTTTGTTTTTCTCCTTCCCAGTGCTCATATTGCTTCCTTTATCTTTCCCCAATCAGCTATTTGGCATTATGAATTGTCAATCTTTACCAGTACAAGAATCTATAATTCAATTTTGTGCTATGATGAGTACCAAAATGTTGCGAAAGTTAATATGTAATTATTTGATGAAATTTCATCCTGTGTGGTTACCTGAGCAACACATTTTCTTTTGGAAGAAAATCTCATTTTTCAAATTGATTATATCTTCCTTTTTTTTTAATAAATACGTTCACTCGAATACTTTGTCTTGCTCATGCTATTAATCCCATATCTACTTTGCCTTTTTTTTAATTGAATAATTTCTGAAATTCTCTTTTTGTGGATTTGAAAATTGCTACTGTCCCACAAGTGGCTCTGATGTGCATGGGTAGTAAATGAGAAAAAAATCTATATCATTTATGAGCTCTTTTGAACTTTCATTCCTTAGTAATATTAAGGTTATTTGTCCTAGTCCTGATGGACAAGGACAATTTTTAACTGATTAGTTGTGAACAAGTTATTTGATGTTAAGTTTGAAAATTTGACATGGAAATTTGTATTCTTCACGCACACCTTCCTTCTAACATTGTCATTTGTCATTTATTCAACGCTTACAATAGGCTTAATTGAAAATTTGCAGTTTGACTCTGAAGATACGTATTCAATTCTGTTGTATGGTGGTGGTGCCTTGATTGCTGTGTGGTTTGCATCAGCTGTTGTCAGCGCCATTGATTCTATTCCATTGGTGAATATAATTTTACATTATACATGTTTACCGTGGATTGTCTCTAGAACTAAAAATAATATTCTTTCTATTGTTTTAACTTTTTTTTTTTTAATTTCAGTTTCCAAGGGTTTTGGAAGTTGTGGGTCTTGGCTATACCTTATGGTTCGCTACTCGTTATTTGCTATTTAAGGTGAGAAATTGATATTCGAATAACACTTTGGACAAAATGTATTACTAGAAGCAAAAGTAATGGGTGATTGGTCATGTGTTGTGCAGAAAAATAGGGATGAGTTGGCTGCTAAAGTTGAAGATATTAAGCAACAGGTTCTTGGCTCCTCCAATGATGTTCTTGGCTCCTCCAATGATTGATCTGCAGGATTTTCCCCCTTGTATTTTTTGTTTTTCTTTTTGGTGGCATAATTTGTTCTGCTATACCAATGATCAAATGAGAGTTAGATATGTATTCTTGTCTATATTTAGGTTTCTCCATATGATCAATGTCAATAAATAGGAAGTCTTAATATAATACATGTTTTTTTTTCTAAAGATAAAATTTCAATAATTAAAAAAAATATGTTGAGCTTCACTTAACAATAGAAAATGATTGACAAATGATGTTCACTGTTTGATGCTAACAGGCGAACATTATAGGATCTATGGTAATGCGGGCGTTGTGCCCCTACACATACATCATAAGCTTGCATATCTATCCATTTAGTTTCTCTTGATGGATTTAATTACTTCAGATGTCCCATACTTGAATCAAATTCAAGTTCTATAATCGTCTTGTAGGTTTCATTTATTTTTTTTCCCTTAAAAAACCAAGGGTTGTATGGTGAAAAAGTTCCTAAACTTTGAATTTCTCGTTTTCTTTTGATAACTAAATCAAATTGTCACAAAAACTATATTATACGAACCATAATAATCATAATAAAATTTTCCTTCATATATCCATTTTTATTTTAATATCACAAATCTTAAGAAAAAAACTCACCTAGTTTATTTTTTTTATATCACAAATACAATTTTCTACAAATACCTATAAATCTTAATAATACGCAAATACCATCATGAAGAAATAAAATCTCTAATATCTCGCAAAGAAAGAAGCTCGCAGAATGCCAAACGTGTAAAACAACGAACTAATCAAAAATTTTCATAAAGTTTTTTAGGCTAACTAACATGTGAATAAAAAAGAAAAAACTCAACATCGTTACCAAAGATGAAAAGAATTTAAGTGAGAAGTCAACCAGAAGGAAGACGCAATTTCTTGCAAAAACTTGCACCTCTTGTTCTCCTAAATTGAAATAAACTAGGGAAAAGAAAAAAAAACCAACATTATGCTATTTTCACAATAAAGATGGAAGAAACAAAGAATAAGGCTGCTTCATAAATCAGTCATTTTTGTTTATGGTTTATGACCAATTGAAGTTAATTCAATTGGTACACTAACTAGTTTCAATTGGTATATCGACTAATAGTCATAGAAAATGTGAGAGATGATAAATTCAATGTCAAGCTTATGCCAAATGTATAAAAAAATGTCTCACTTGGATTGAAAGATTTAAAATTAAGGAGTTAGAATAACTTATAGATTTATGTCAAATATATTATTTGACTACTTAAAAAAAAGTTAAAATTTATGGATTTTAAAAAAATCTCAACCACTAAAATCATTCATTTTTGAAGAATTTAATTTTCTACCTCCTAGTGGGAGAGTCCAAAGTCCACCGATTTTTTTTTTTTATTCATAAGGGATCGTTAGGGGTGGTCACGGGTTGAACCAAACCGGATGAGCCAAAAATTATTCCTAATCCAACTTGGACCGTGCCCCGAGAGGGGAAGGGTCAGGTCCAAACTCTTTCCTATGTAACCAGGAACCACTACTTCCAATTTCGAACTGGTAGTTCCACGGTTCTGAACCAATTAAATTATATATATATATATATATATATAACTCATATTCACAAGTAAAAAAAAAAGTGAGATGCGTCACATGAGTGACAAAAAAAAATTCTCCTCTTTTATAAAAAGAGCACATTTTTTTTGTAATTTAAGCAATATGAGATAAATGTATTATGCAATAAACTTTTTATTTAAGATATACTTTTAATTTTAAAGAGTTATTATATAAAAAAATTTAATGAACTCTCTATCTTTAAAATTAAAAAGTAAAAAATAAGTTTGATTTTTTGTATTTAGATAGTCAAATTTCATTCTCTATTCAAATTGTAATTAATACACATTCATTTTCTATGCATATTTTAACATTTTATGAGTGTATTTATCTAAAATTGATTTTCTTTTTCTTTATAATGAAAATCATTTACTTTTATTTTATAAATATTAGTTTGTATGATATAAAATCAAATGAAGAGTAAAAATATAAAAAATGTATTAGACTTGTAAAAAAAATTTACTCTATATATTTAAAAATATTTTTTACTCTTCTAAATATGCTATTTAAAATAAAAATGAATATTGAAGATCCTACTAACCCTCTTATCTCTAACATACTTAACTAAGGATTTTGTTTAGATCGTGAAAAGCAAAAAAATGGATAAATACTGATATTGTAGAGAGTAAAGATTTTAGAATCGCAAAATGCATTCCCCAAAGCTCCACTTTTCTTGGAAAACAAGCAGAGCCTTGTCCGTCCCTTTCTTAATTGCGAAGTATTTATCAAAAAGATACCATCTCTCTTTCAAATTATGGGTAACAGCACACTTCCAGTGAGGACTCAAAGTATAAAATTCAATTAATCAATGTGGGTCCCAGGTCCGTCCTTGGTAATTACTCTTAATCCTCCCCCTAATTACTTTCCATCTCACCCTAATTATAATTCAATTTCAATACCCATATTACCATATATAAATTTCAAAGACAAAAATTTGCATCTGCCAATAAAAAAAAAAAAAGATTTTAACCACCCAAATAAATATGTGAACACAATTCTCTCTATTTATTTTTAAAATAGGAACAAATTACTTGATCACATTAATGTTTTTGCTACAATATACCTAGTGTATAGATAAACATGAATTTTACATATTCTGTTACTAAGTTAATATTAAGTAATATACCCGCCCAAATCATTATATTTCATTTTTTCGTGATTAGTGCCTCAAAATTAATTATTGTTATTATGCCAATAGTGCCTCAAAATTAATTGTTGATAATTTTTTTGGACATAAGAGAATTGAACCATGACATCCAATAAATTGTAAATAAAATATTTACATCAAAATACATCATTACATTTACGTCCGACAAGAGTTCGGAACCGGTTGGTTCTGTGGCCCAGAAAAAAGGGACCGGACCGAAATCAGAGAGGGACCGATTCAAAACCGGCCTGTTTCGATTCATGAACTGACAGTCCGGCCGATTCTAAATTTTTTTAAATTATAATTAATAATATAATAAATAAATACAATTAAAATTATTAAACTTTAAAGTTTAGAAATTAAAATTAATTGTTGGTGAATTTGAAGCAATAAAATATAATTTAACTTATCAATTTATTTTATAAATGAAATAAAAAATATTAAGTTATAAATAAGTGAAAAAAATGGAAAATAAATTAGTTAGAAAGAATGAGAATTTTGAGTAAAAAAATATTAACTTATAAAATATTAATTTGTGTAAAAACTAATTAGTTATAAAAAATGAAAAATTTGAAAAAAAATAACTTATTAATTATTAATTTGTGATTTAGTGTAATAAGTTAGATTGTTTATAACAAAAAAAGAAATTGATTTAGAAAAATTATAAATTGAAATTTAGAAAAAAAATATTTTTATTGATAAATTAATAAATTATAACTAAACTAAAAATCTAATCAATTTAATATTTTTATTTTAAAAAATAATTTAATTATAAAAATTTGAATTAATAATTTTTTTACTGTTCAGATTGTGAACTAGCGTTCCGATTTATAGGAAAAAGGGCAGGACCGGATCTTTCTCCTACTAAACCACGATCCGGATTGAATTGGACCGGTTCCATAGGTCTAATCAACCGTGGCCAACCCTAATTAAGCTTTATCTATAATTTATTTTTACAGTTTTATTATTATTATTTTTTAAAATTTTATATTTCTCTCTAGCAGGAATTGGTAGCACGAGGATACCGCCAAATCTATAATTTGGAAAACAAGGTACAATACAAATATATTTTTTATTTTTAAACCCATCTTTAAGTTATTATTTTGTTTTGATAGTTCTTTTATATAATGTTTTTTAATAGTTTCTCTTTGCTACTATTTTGAATATATATTTTTTTATTTTTAAAGCCATCTTTAAGTTGTAATTTTGTTTTGATAGTTCTTTTATTTAATTTTTTTTTAATAGTTTCTCTTTTGCTATTATTTTGAATATTACTTCACATGCTAACACCATATTAATTTTTGAGATAAATAACATATGTAGTTTATTGATCTCATGTTTAGATTTTAATTTAGTTTCAGTTTTTAATATTTTATTAACAAATTAAGTTATTTTTCATAAATTTATATTTATTAATTTACTTTCACTACAGATGATCAATTTATTTAAGGTGATTGATTTTTTTTTGTTTTTCTTTATATATATATATATATATATATATATATATATATATATATATATATATATATATATATATATATATATATATATATATATATATATATTCTCAGTAGCCACTGACGTAAAAAAATCAAATTACAAATTTTAAATTATAATAATAAATATCATTATCGTTATTATTAGTTGTTTAGTATTATTTTGGTATATAAAAAATTGGGACGCTATTTATAGATAAATCATTTTTAGCATCTAATTTCTTTTTTTATAATTGGATAATTATTATGCATCCGTTTAATTTTTTTTAATTTTTTTATATTTTATGATAAAATAACAAATAACTAATGAATCCGCACAAAGTGTATAAGGATTACATCTAGTATATAATATATGAAGGCTTCATTTCAATAATTTTTAATTTTTTAACCAATTTAAACGGAAATTAAAGAAAAAAAAGACTTATTAATTTAATTACATGTAGTTACTTTTTTCTTTTTGAAACTTGGAGTCTTAAATTAATTAAACAAAAACCAACAGAATAATATATGATAGTTCTTATTCCTTTATTTAAATTTAGAAATAATTTAAGAAATATTATGATCAAAATTCAATGAAAATTATTATTCTTTTCTTATGTGTTACTTTTTAATTTATTTTAAAATTATGGATGTGACACTATGTGAATCCAATGAATAAAGAAGTCGTAGAGGGAAAAACTTTTTTGATTAAGTGAAATCGATTAAACCATTCTGTTGGTGTTAATGGTTAAACTTTTTATGCTTATTTCATTTTGGTTTTATCAAATTTTGGTACCATTAGAGAGCTTCCAAGCTTTGAAATTTCCGGTTCCATGGCTTCTCTCTTCTCTCCCCAAGACTAGCTATGCTTCTTCTTTCTCTAATTATGCTTGAAATATATATATTGTAGGTTAAATTGATTGAATTAATTAAGATTACCGGTCACTAGATCAAGTTATAATTAAAAATAAATAATCTAATAGTTATAAATATTATGATTCATTTATACACTAAGTTTACTGTTGAAGGTCTTTTATTTAAATAGGATGACTGATTGTTTAACCGAATTTGTTATGAATGATTTATTATTATATGGCTAGCTAAATAATTTTTTCCTTTAATTTTAAACTTTTTTATTGTATGATATCGTATAGGAGTTTTTTTTATTGTATGATAAAACAAATCTTGTTATTGTAAAAAATATAAAACAAATCCGCATTGTTTAATAAATACAAAAATAAAAATATTTTTTATGTTTACAAAATTGATAAAATAATAATATTGGACATTTTTTTTAATCTTAACTGTTGGGCTTTATGGTATTAGGTCGCCCATGTGGGTTTAACCCAGCCCAGACCCATATATTCTTATATATAAAGTTATGAAAAGATATAACTTTTAAGAAAGATAATAACGAAAAGATATAAGAAAAAGAGATAACTTTTCATCATAAGTTTTCTCTGAAATACGGAAATTCTTAGAAATGAATTTCTTCATCTCCGTTCAACAACAAGATAATCAAAGCATTCGTACTGTGGAATTGAGTCAAGTTCTAGTAATTTGTCTCCGCCTAAAGCATTGAAAGCGCACGATTCACGCTCAACAAGTAAGTATCCGCTGCTCTAGTAGTTTCCTTTATTGGTATCAGAGCCCCGTTTGTGCGTTTTTGTGCTTAAAATCATAATTGTGATGATTTTTAAGAAATTTACTATGCAAATTCGAAATTTCTTCAATTTTTAGAAAATTGATTCTTCAGTTTCATAGTTCGAATTTGGTATCATTGGAAAGCTCTCATCACAAGCTTTCGAACGAGTATTTTTGCATAATTTTCTGATAAGTGGTTGAATTTTTATGATTTTTGAAAGTTACTGAGAATATTTTTTTTGAAAACACTGTCATTAAAATGATTTCCACTCTTAGATCATGTATGTGTTGTTCAAACACGGCCAAAATGGTGTTGAAACGGAATGAAAATGGTCTCAGTATTTTTAAAACCGTAAAAAATGTGCAAATTTTTAAAAACCGGTGCAAAATCAACCCCGGAAGACGGCGCGTGACGTGCTAGCAGTTAGGAAAACGGTTTGCCACGTGTCAATGACACATGGCAAATGGTTCCTGACGGTTTTTGCCACGTGTCATGACACGTGGCAAACAGTTTCTAACGGTTTTGTCACGTGTGCATGACACGTGGCAACGGTTTTCTGACGGTTATGGCACGTGTCCGTGACATGTGCAGTTCAGCCACGTGGCTTTCATTGGTTGGTCCACAAGTGCTAACGTGGAGGGACAGGTGGCAGCGCGTGCGTGTTAGCGCATGTAGTCGCGTGCGCGCGTGTGAGCGTGTAGGACAAATTCGTTCGGCGCGTGGGGGCGCGTGAAGGAATATTTTTGGTCAAATTTTTTTTTATAATTCTCAAAATCTAATTTCCAATTTAATGGATATTTTTTCAAAATTTTTTGTGACTGTTTTGATGAGAAATTTGGAGAAAAATATGCAAATAAGAACATAATTACATGTAAATTGTTTTTTTGTTTTTGTCACATAACATATATGATATTTAATTGAGTCTAATGTTGGTTTAATTTATTCAAATATGCAATGAGGAATATGATGATTCGCGCTTTGGAGCGATTATATGCATATAAGAAAGATCCGGAACATTCTCTTGAAAAACATATTGATGAGATATACCATAAAATTTGGACTTTCTATATGATGTTTAATCAAGACTATGACTTAGCTGTGGAACAACAGATGTCAATAGTTCTTGATTCCTTACCTGATTCATGGGAAGAGGAAAGGAAGACGCTTAAAGAAAGATTAAACGACTTAACTTATGAAAATCTTGAAAGAGATTTGAATCGGGAACTGGAGCGCCGTATACAAGATAGTATTAGGCGATCTAGTAAATCGATGAATAGTTTCCCATGGATGAAAAATGTATCTGGTACACTGGCAAAAAGAGAATTTGCTAAGAGGGAATCAAAGGTTCAACCAGATGATGAATGAATTAAACTCAATATTAGAAAAAATATTTATTTTTATGTGTGACAATATGTTATATATATATAATTTTTTTGTTTTGTTTGTTTTTGAACATGTAATTGATGTTTATCTTATTTTAATACATATATATTATTATTGTTAAATTGTATTATATGATGAATGTATTGTGGGAATATTAAATTGGTAGATTGATGAATCTCATCTAGAATTAATTGGCGCATGTTTAAATTAAACAATGATAACTGGACTTTGTTAGTAGGAATTGATTGAACTGTATATACAGTTTTTTTGTTTCTACTACTTATGTTAGGTTATTATTGATTAATTTAAAGCATTGTGACTTGAAATTGATAAAAATAATAATGAATTGTGCTAATTCTAATTATAATCATTGTTTCTAAATAGTTGAAATGACTGCAACAAAAAACATTATTGCTGACTTGAATCAAGGAGATAAACTGAATGATAAAAACTATGACATTTGGCATCGTAAAATTCAGTATCTCCTAGAAGAGCAAGATATGCTAGAAACAATAACACAACCAATGGCTGAGCCTGAGCATGGAAATACTGCTCAACATAGGCGAGATATGGAAGCATATCAAGCCTATAAGCACAAGGATAGAGTTGCTCGCATATTGATGCTGAGCAGTATGAGAAATGACTTGATGCTACGCTTTGAAAAGCACCGCTCAGCCCAAGAAGTTTGGGATGCTGTTAAGGTTCAGTTTGGTGGAACCTCAACAACAAGACTGCGTCAGTTAACTCTAAAGTTTGATGCATATAAGAAAAATTCTAATCAAACAATGAGGCAACACCTTAGTGTCATGTCTAACATGATAAGTGAACTGAAAAGTGTTGGCCATGAGATGACTGACCAGCAACAAGTTCAAGCTGTGATTCACTCTCTTCCAAAAGTCTGGGAACACATGCGTGTCAACCTTACCCATAATGATAATATAAAAATTTTTGATGATGTTGCCCGACATGTTGAGCTAGAGGAGGATCACCTTCTCGCTGATAAGCCTGAAGGAGAGGCTTATATGACTGAGTCTAGAGGCAAAGGGGCTTCTAGCTCTGGGCAAAAGAAATGGAAAGGTAAGGGCAAATGGCAAGGAAAGGGAAAAAATAAGACAAAATTTAATGGAAATAAGCGCAAGCATGGGAAACGCAGTGGAAAGAAAGGCAAGAACATGAATTGCTTCAATTGTGGGAAGCATGGTCACTTTGCTCGTGATTGCACTGAGCCAAAGGTATTGTATGACCAAATTAGTCCTTCGAATTTATATGTAAGTAGTTGCTTAATGTTAGCTGAAACTGTTCCTTATTGGACTGTAGATTCAGCAGCAACAGACCATATAGCAAGGGACCGATCTGCCTTTGTGGAATTTCGTCGAATTCCAAAAGGGAGTAGAAAAATCTATATGGGGAATAATGCTTCAGCTGATGTGCTTGGGATCGGTTCCTACAGGCTAGTGCTGCGGGGAGGTCGCACACTTTATTTCCATGATGTACTTTATGCTCCTGATGTTCGACGAAATTTAGTTTCTATTATTGTTTTGCTTGGACTTGGCTTCAAAATTATTTTTGAAGATGGTTGTGTTAAAATATTTTTGGACAAAGTTTTTTATGGTTCTGGACATATGTTGAATGGTTTTATAGTGTTAGACACTATTTTTATAGATGTTAAGCAATCTATATTTCTTGTTGGAAATTCCAATAATGTTTCATTAATTAATGATACTAAATGGCATGCTAGATTAGGACACATTGGGCAAGATCGTTTAAAAAGATTAGCAAAAGCTGGTCTTTTAGGATCTGTTAAGAAAATAGATTTGCCTATTTGTGAGCATTGCCTAGCTGGAAAAACAACAAGATTACCATTTGGTAAAGCCAAAAGAGCCACATTTCCTTTACAGCTTATACATTCTGACATCTGTGGCCCAATGAATGTTAGAGCAAGACATGGTGCTCACTATTTCATCACTTTCATAGATGATTTCACTAGATACGGTCACATTTATTTGATCTCCCATAAATCTGAAGCATTAGATTGCTTCATACGTTATAGTAAATTGGTTGAGAATCAATTGAATTTGAATATAAAATCATTAAGGACCGATCGATGGCGTGAATATCTATCTGATTTATTCAAAAGTTATTGTGATGATAAGGGTATAGCTAGGGAGCTAATTATTCCTTCTACTCCGCAACAAAATGGCGTAGCAGAAAGAAGAAATAGAACCCTATTGGACATGGTTAGGTCAATGATGGCGCAAGCTAATTTACCAATTTCCTTTTGGGGAGATGCATTAATGACTGCTGCCTACATTCTAAATCGTGTACCTTCAAAATCTGTTCATTCCACCCCATATGAATTGTGGAAAAGCGAAAAGCCTGAATTAAGCCATATGCGCCCATGGGTAGGGTTGGCAATTCGTGTCGTGTCGTGTCTAATCGTGTCGTGTCTCAATCGGATATGACACGATTAGACACGATACGAACACGACACGATTAACTAATCGTGTCAAAATTTTGAAACACGAACACGACACGGTTAAAATCCGTGTTAACACGACACGACACGATTAGACACGATTAACTTAATGTGTATAAATTATACGACATGACACGATTAGACACAATTTACTTAATGTGTCTAAATGTATACATTTTATACGACACGACACGATTATACACGAATAAACACGAATATTAAATTAAAAAATTAATTTAATTAATTGAATCTCAATTTAATCAATTTATATTTAATTAATAATTTTAATTAATTAATTAAACTCCAATTAAATATATATATATAAGTTCAATTGAATCAATTTAATTAATTAACTCATATATAAATATGTATTATATATATATTTATAATATTATAATATATATTTAAATTTTGAGTAAAATTAAAATAATTAGTCATATCTTTATAATTAATAAAATAACATATTTTTAATCGTGTCTTAACAGGTTAGACAGGTAAAATCCGTTTATGACACAATTTTTTTCATGTCATAATCGTGTTGACACGGTTATGATCCATATCCGTTTAGTTCATATCCATATATGGTTAAGTCCGTGTCGTTTCGTGTCGTTTAATCGTGTCGGGTCCAAAATTGCCAGCTCTACCCATGGGGTTGCGCAGCTTATATCCACAATACTTCCCATGAATATGGAAAGCTTGGTCCGAGGGGGAAGAAATGTATCTTTATAAGATATTCAGAATTCTCTAAAGGATATGTATTCTTGGGGGAAGACACAAATGGAAGAATAACAGAAGTTGAGTCACGAGATGTCATTTTCTTAGAAGAGGACTTTCCTGAAAGAGGTGAGATAAATAAGGATTTCCAATTTTATGAAATGGAAGATCTTGAAACTAGTGGGAGTGCAAAAATAATTGATTTAGCATTCACAGAGCAAGAATTTATTGCTCTTCCTAAACCAAGTGGGAGTGAAAGAATGTCAGATTTTGTTCCAATGGAGCAAGACCATGAACAATCTCAACCTCGACGTAGTAATCGTGACAAGATTTCCCGTCGTCGATTTGAGATTGAGGGGGAAGCTTTTATGATTGCTCCAGATGAAGAAGAGCCTAAAACAGTACAACAAGCTCTTTCTGGTCCTAAAGCAAAAGAATGGATTAAAGCTATGAAAAAGGAAATGGATTCGATGATATACAATCAAGTCTGGGATTTGGTTGAGAAACCGCCTGATCGTAAAACTATTGGGAACAAATGGATTCTCAAAATAAAACATAAGGCGGATGGGACAATAGAAAGATTTAAAGCTCGATTAGTAGCTAAGGGCTACACACAAAAAGAGGGAATTGACTATGAAGATACATTCTCACCTGTAGTCAGGTTTGCATCAATTCGCCTCATTCTGACTATAGTAGCACGAATGGACTTAGAATTATATCAAATGGACATTAAAACTGCTTTTCTCAATGGAGAACTAGATGAAGAGATCTATATGGATCAACCTGAGGGTTTTGAACTCAAAGGACAAGAGCGCAAAGTTTGCAAGCTCAAAAGATCCATTTACGGTCTTAAGCAAGCATCAAGACAATGGAACCTCAAATTTCATCAAGCCATATTAAAGGATGGTTTTACGATGATGGAGGAAGACCATTGTGTATATGTTAAACGTTCTAACAATGGTTTTATAATTATGTCCTTGTATGTTTATGACATTTTAATAGCTGGAAATGATAAGAAGTTGATTGATACTACCAAGAAATGGTTATCATCGAACTTCGAAATGAAAGATATGGGTGAGGCTAGTTATGTACTTGGTGTTAAGATCCTAAGGGATTGCTCTAAAAGACTTCTGGGTTTATCTCAGGAGACTTATATAAATAAAATGTTAGAGTATTACCATATATATGAATGTAAGCCCATAGATACCCCTGTCGAAAGGAATCTGAGCCTTAGTCTAGATATGTGTCCTAAAACATCGGATGCAAAAGAACGAATGTCTAGAGTACCTTACTCCAATGTTGTCGGTAGTCTGATGTATGCAATGATGTGCACACATCCAGACATTTGCTATGTCGTTGGGCTAGTAAGCAGATTTCAATCTAATCCAGGTATAAAACACTGGATGGCAGTCAAGAGAATATTGAGATATCTAAAAGGAACTTCAGACTATGTTCTATGTTATCAAGGGAAGGATTTGCGCTTAATTGGTTATACTGATGCTGATTGGGGAGGTGATATAGATCAGCGCAAATCGACCTCTGGATATGCGTTCTTGCTTAATGATTGCGCAATCTCATGGAGTAGCAAGAAGCAATCTTGTATAGCTTTATCAACGATGGAAGCTGAGTATGTAGCATGTTCCTCAGCTATACAAGAGGCAGTTTGGTTAAAAAGATTTTTGCAGCACTTAGAGATTGTCAAGTCAGCATCTGAGCCTGTGATAATCTATTGTGATAGAATGGCTGCATTAGATTATGCTAAGGATCCAAAATATCATGGAAAGACCAAACATATCCAGATTAGATATCACTATGTTAGAGACATGATTGCAGAAAATGAAGTGACTCTGAAACACATTTCTACAAACAAAATGGTAGCAGATCCATTTACTAAACCAATAGCTAGGGATGCGTTTGCAAGGCACATAAAATCCTTAGGCTTATGTAGAATGTAATCAATATATGTTATGTCAGATCACTTGGTTTTTACAATTGATATATCATTACAATTGATTAATGATTTTTCAATTATATGAATGTATTACAAATGCCAGTTAGCACAATTCGATTAAGTATGTCGATAGACTTAGATTGACTCACTCACATGAGTAATCGCCTCTGGCGCTACAGAGCGAGCAGAGATGAGACCATAAATGCAGAGACATTAAGTGAATGACTAAGATGCAGTGGGAGCGGTCTTAGTTTTCATTCAAATTTTATAAGGTCGCCTTGATGAGGATCAAGATGAGATTCTTCGTATATATAAGAATCAACATGAATGACTTCCCCACCATTCATGTGTCTATATAGAGGAAGCTGAGTGTGAAATTTGTTATTTAACATTGTTGAATGTATAAATAAAAATTTCAAGTTTGGCGCATTTAGAGCGACAAGACTAATACTCATATGGTGTTTATTTATTTTGAACTAAGAGCAAGACATACAGTCTTTCATCTTTGACAAGAAAAGAGTAGCTCCACCATAGCATGCATTTCATACTGCATGTGCTATACGACCTATTAGGAAGCGAAAGAATGAATCCCTGCTTCTTCGCTATGTGAGTCCTAGAAATCCTAGATATGGATTTCAAACAATTTTACCCTTTGTGACTTTTGACTATATCATGATGTAATGAATTAATGTTGGCTATCTTAGGATGTATCCTATAGTCATGGAATGATTCGACTTAACGGAATATTCCTAGAAAAGCGAGTTAATTCAAAACTGATTGATATGAGGGCAAAAGAAAGAGTACTTTGCTTATGCACTCACAGCTTGTGTTCACCGGCTGGAGTTATTACGCTTGATGAAACGAGAAGTAACTTAGAATACAAGAGATTGTAAGAATGATTTGAGTATAGATTCATGAGAGATTGAATGATACTCGAATTAAGTGTATTGAGAAAGATACTTGGAGTAATTAAGCACATTATCGAAAATAATTACAACTTTGGGTTGATGTCTCCTATATGGCCTATAATTAGGTTTGTATTGGAGCTCCCACAATTTGTGTGCTTTGGGTCGCACGGTCTGTTCGCTTGTATGAAAGATTTTTTGTTTAAGTTTGAGATGTGAGATGATATTTGGATTTAGCCAAACCCACTTTGGGCGAGTGGGAGATGTTGGGCTTTATGGTATTGGGCCGCCCATGTAGGCTTGACCCAGCCCAAACTCATATATTCTTATATATAAAGTTATGAAAATATATAACTTTTAAGAAAGATAATAACGAAAAAATATAAGAAAAAGAGTTAACTTTTCATCATAAGTTTTCTCTGAAATACGAAAATTTTTAGAAAGGAATTTCTTCATTTCCGTTCAACAACAAGATAATCAAAGCGTTCGTACTGTGGAATTGAGTCAAGTTCTAGTAATTTGTCTCCGCCTAAAACATTGAAAGCGCACGATTCACGCTCAACAATTAAGTATCCGCTGCTCTAGTAGTTTCCTTCATTAACTTACAACTCAATTTTAAAGGTGTTCCATATTCAGACTCGAAACTTGAGACATTTAGTTAAGAGATAATGAATTATTTTCATCTCATCTCACATTCACATTTGAAGGTTAATAATGGAACTTTTAATTGTATTTATCAATTATCACTACAATAAATCTCATGAGGATGATAATAAATAAGTCAATTAAATACTTTAGAAATCTCAATACATCAAGAAAAAAATATTATTAATATTTGATTAAAAAATTGAAAAATTAGTAAAGATTAGTTAATTATTTGTTACTAAAAGAGAAGGCAACAGCTGTCCCATGCAAAGAGCACATTGCATTCCCAACTCAAACACGCTAGACAACAACCTTATGAAACCAGAAGAAGAAGCAAAGCAACACCAGACCGTTATAAAGAGCGCGTTTTCACTTGCCACGTCAGCTTCACTTGTTAATCTGACGTCTCCGTTAGTTCCTCTTAACACCTGCAGTCTACGTTTCTGATTGAAAATTATTCGCTGATTTAACCGTAATTATCTCTTAAGATCTTTTATATAATTACACTTTCAACCTTTCTTTTTTCTTAATTCATTTTTAAAAAAATTCAAAAATGACTTTGATCAGTACATTTCTGTCTGCGAAAGGTATTTCCTTTCCTTTTAAAATATTACTAAGGCTGAAGGGATGGAATACGAAACATTGGAAAAGAGAAGCAACGAAAAGACTTCAATCAGAGGCAGCAAAAATTCACTAATTTTGCAGTCTCATTTTTTTTCCTTCTCTCTCTTATTCTTCCATTGTAATTTGCAAGTACTTTGCCACTCTCTTTGGTTCTCTGTGTGAGAGTGAGACTGCATTAATTAAGTTTCCATTTTTATGTGGGTACATTATAGGTAAGTGATTTGCTTGATACATTTCAGATTTAGTAATATTTTTTCTCCATTGCCTCTTGGGTCACTCCATTTTGATCCACATTTTCTCTCTGTTGCGTGTTTATTGCCAACGAATTGAATTTTTATTAGTTTTTGATTACTCAGTCCCAAAAGAAAAAAAAAAAAAAAGAAATCAGATTATCTGGGAGAGTGGCATGTATTTCTTTGATACTCCGGTGTTGTTTTTTGGGAGTCTATTATTCTATTCGAGTCAGATTTTTGGTATATTTATGGTTATCTTTTAAATTTGCTGATGATCAATTAATTAATGAGGTGTAGCGCACTGCTTTAGACTGTAAAAGTCTTTGTTTTTTTTATTCATCTGAACTGAGTTGCTTAGGCTAAGTTTGGCTTTTTTGGTTTGAAGTTTTTAACTTTGTCTATAGTTTAGTTATCATCATTGTGAAAGAAAATAGAAGGGAAAGTAAGATTTACCTGAAAACAAGGAGTGTTTTCTTTTGTTTAATTGTAAAAGCCTTACTCTTTGCACTGAACTTTTTCTCTCTGAATTGTTGGTTCAGGTGAAGAAGAAACAATTATGTTCACGGACAAATGGATTCGACAGGTAAGCCAACATTTGAATGCTTCATTTTGCGGCTTTTGACAGGATGTTGATTTTTTATTTTTCTTTTTTAAAGCATGATTTGTCGGGTTTGATTTAAATTTGAGAGCTTATATTAGGAATGTGCTACCAAGAGAATAAATATTTCCAATTCGGTTTTGACTCAAAAACCAAGTTCTGATCCTTTTGGACATATAAGAATCGGTGGTCAGGGCATTGAATTGCCTTCTCCAGCCAAATTTCGTAGTGGGCACATGACATTTGATGCAGTTTCTGTGTCACGAACCATCCCTGTGAGTGGGGAAGGTGGTAGGTCTGGATCAGACATGGACATATCGGCTGACTCTGAGGATGAGGTCTATGGGGAGCAATACTCACTGGAGTCATCTCCCCAAGATGACAAGATAGCCAATGTTGCAGCTCCTAGACATCCAATAATAAAGAATGTGAATTATGCTGAAGATGTGTTTTCACACTCTGCTACCAGCACTGAAGGTTCCTTTATGCAACAGAGAAGCACTAATGATACTGCACCCTCTAGAGGAGTATATACCTCAGATGGTTTTTCTTCCACTGTTTCTTCATGGGCAAAATTTGAAACGACAGCTAAACAGGTTTTCTTCCAAATTGCACCCCTTGTTGATATACGAAGTTAATGGTTTTTTTTCTCTATGATGTATAGATTCTATAACAGTTGGAGTCATTCAACTGATTTTTATTTTCATAATGACATAAAAAATATCATGAGCACTTCTGGCGATTTTTGGAAACTAATTTCTTCATTTGTTAAAGTTTCCTCAAACATTGTAATATGAATGAGAACTTGGCTCTCATTAATGCACTTTGCTTATACATTGTGTGAAAACTCTAGGTTATACATGATCATGAGCTTGAATGCCTACATATAAACAAAAAAAGTAATGACTGCTCTGGACTTCAGCAAGTAAACGCTGCAAAGCTGGCAGCCTGGTACAACTGATCAGGAATCAATTGTATTTTTCACTTTTTCATTAAGGATCAGGCTTGCTTAAAATTGAAAATTTTGCATCTTCTAGAAGCTTCTTGATTGTTAGAACGAGGCTGTTTTATCGTTATACTTTATATAATTTAGGAACACTGGGATTTTTAGACCCATAAAACATCTTGCATTTAGTATAGAACATGAGGTGGCAAGACAAATTCTTTCACAGATCTCAAGTTTGGTAGCTCAGAAGTCTCTATGGCAGTCAATAATGGTTCCATCCTAAAGAAGTTGGTTAACTTCATTTTCCTCTGTGTAGTTGCATTTGTTAGCTTTAGTGTACTAAATATAAATTTGGGGTTAATTACTGAAGAAAAAGATGTTGCAATCATGTCCACATCTCGGAAAATGGAGAACAGCACAATTAATTTATACTTTATCTGTACTTAAAATTGCAAGATGCATCTTAGGAACCCATGTAATGATATGTAATATCAGTTGACATATCATAGAAGGAATATCCAAAAGGATTAGTTTATTAATAGTGTTCTGCAACAAAGGCCACCACATACACAAGCTTTTTCTTTTCCTCTTTCCTTTTTATTAATTATGTGTTTTACTGAGTTTTCATAGATTGGCTGAGATTGCAACTCAAAAATTGAAGTATTTATAAGTTCTGTTTGTTTCTAAAGAACTGTTATGATTATGATTGGGATATAGTTTGTGTTTTTTAGGTGTAGACCCTATGAATTTTAGGTTGGTTATAAAATATCTCGTTCCAAGTATTGATTGCTGATTCTTCTAGATGGGTAAACTAGATAAGAATAAACTACTGTTATGGTTTGCTTGGACTAAATCTCGATTGATGGTTTAAGTGTACTTTGCCCTGAAGCCGCTCTAAGCTGCATAAATTCTTTGCAGGGTTTTTATGACCCATCAATGAAGGACAAAGAGCGTTTTTACAAAGACATGCCCACTGCACCTCCTGTCACTTCTGTTGCAGATGTTTATAAAGTTTCAACTTTAAGGGCTAGTAATACGCCTGATCTTGCGAATTTGGATAGTTATGTGGCTACAAATGAAATGAAATCATCAACACATGTTCATTCTAGCAATGCTAAACTGGAAGAAAATGTCAAAAGGATTCCTGAACCATCTGGAAGGTTTGTTTTGATGTTTTCATTCTTTGTTTTCATTTCCGTACAAGAACTTAGTCTTTTGCATTACAGGAATGCAGGCCAAGAAGATAATATACCTACAGGTTCTTTACCTGCTCGCCTCCCCTCATTTCATGCAAGGTAGGTTTGTTAGCTGAATTGATGATAGTTATATGTTAGTTCTGGTTTAATTTCAATGCTCAGGATAAATTTATTATCCCTTAAAGAAAGAGAACTTTTTGTTGGTCTTTTCATGGTTTTGGTTTATTGTTTTTCTCAAGAGGCTCTTACTGGTGTATTAACAGTGCACAAGGCCCTTGGTGTGCTGTGATTTCCTATGATGCATGTGTTCGACTATGTCTTCATTCATGGGCCAAAGGTTGCACAGAAGAAGCTCCTTACTTCTTGAACAATGAATGTGCATTATTGCGCAATTCCTTTGGGTGGGTTCCTTTCTTTTTGTTGTTTGTTTCTCATTTAAAATTGCTCTATAATTTGAATTTTAGTCGTTTTATGTTCTGTTGTTTAATTCTTTTATTTTTGTGGTTGACTAATGCAGTTATGTCAAATATTGCTTTTAAAAATGTAAACTAGAATTGGGGCTACAAGATAATTGTTTTTACATTGGCTTTAAATCTGTTCTGGCAGTTAACTTTAACATTATATGTAACATTTTTGGCACATATAAGCTTCTTAACTCAGTGGCGGTTACTTTTATCGTCAAAAGCATAGAAGTCATGACTAGGAAGCTACATCATATCATGATTTTGAATTCAATTTTTTTTATTGTCAATATCTGCTTTGCATATAGCAAAAATGGTAATGTAGAAAAATTTTCAAGTAGTTTGTTATATTTGATACTTAAGTATGTAGTTGTAGAAATTGTTTTGGTTAGCATTTTCTGTACATTACCCTGTCTTCATACTGTCTTTCGGTTCCTCTTTTATTATCACAGTTTGCAGCAAGTATTGTTACAGCCAGAAGAAGAACTTTTGGCAAAACGGTTTCCAGAGTTGGTAAGTGAGGCACCTGCTCCAAAACCTAAGAAAACTTTCAGCAAAATGAAAGTGCAAGGTACTCTCTGTTTTCCTTATTAAAGCATATTTATTATTTTGGTATACAATTTGCATTCTAAGAACATTGTTTTCTGTTTGAACTTTTGCTTACTCTGTAGTGCGTAAAGTGAAAATGGGTTTCGACCCACCTGCAGGCTGCAGTTTTTCATCTCTAAACCCATCTATGTTGAAATTAGAACCACTTTGTCAACATTTGTCATTTATGAATTCAACATTACATTCTGGATGGGAAGCTGTACGGAAAGTTCGTGTGACTCCTCAGATTCCTCTGAATGGTTCTTTTTCACAACATAGCTTAGCATACATGCGTGCCTGTACTCAGTATTTCAAACAGGTCTCCAGGCTCTTAAGAAATGAAGTGACCACTTTGCACAGCAGTCCCTCATCATATGAAGTGGTGCAAGGTATGTGAACTTTTACATATACATAGATTTTAGTGTCAAGTTGTTGAACCACTACTAGTCATGCAAGTTGCTCCTGTTGCATCTGGTATTGATAATCACATGTTTGACAGTCCTAAATGAGATTCAAGCTTAATATCTTAGAACCATACACTACAGAGTAATTCAGATGACAAGGTTGGGAAGTATGCTGCAGCAGCAGTCAAGCCTTATCCACTTTGACATTGTGAAGTTTCTTCTTAACCTTATAACTCCCCCCCCAAACATAGCTTACAACTTTCATCGTACTGTGCTATCTAAAGAGCAACTCTTCTCAAAATCTCAAAAAGGTGCCGAGTTGGAATCCTATTCTAACTAAGAATTTTTCGGGTTCCGGAGGATCCAACTATAGGAAAACCAGGAACGGAGAGCCCTCCTCTTTCCGCCCACTCTTTGGTCTTAAGAATGCTAGTTTTAAGAATGAGTGATTACCCTTCTCCGACCCTTACTGCCCAACCTGAGCGCAGAAAACTATTGCCTTCCACTTATTGAATAGGGTTCTATGGTTGGTCCGCGACCCCTGGATACTGAAGGCATCATTGGGGTAATCTTGTAGTTCCTATAGGGTGGAGATGATGGGGTCGGTCTATGGATTTTCCTTCATTTTGTCGCATTTCGCTAAAGGGTTGAAGGGAGATAGTGCATCAAGCTGTTCGCAAGGGCCAGGGATCCCAGATGAGGGAACCCTAGGAGAGCCGCTGATTCCAACTATCATCCATGTACAATCTATACTAGATCTGACCAACTGCCCATCTTACCTCATTTACGTCCTTAATAGCCCATCTGTCTCAATAGAGTCTTTCAGTGGCATGTTTTGGTCATTTTCCCCATTATTTAGAAAAAGTGAGCCATCGGTTTAGGTACAAGATACTATCATTACCGCCTGGACAATTAGACATCCAACCTGTAATCGCAACGATCCAATTGCAAGAGCGAAGCTCTACCAATAAGCTATATCTCCCCAAGCCAAGTGGAGCATTCACAAAGGAGTTAGATGCTTCTTCTATTCTTTTCTTTGGCGCAGCTGGGCCATCCTGGACTTGAACCAGAGACCTCACCCGTGAAGTAAATCATCGCACCTACGGTCCAACCAATTGGGAGAGAATCAATAGATTCCTTTTCGGGAGCGATTCATCCTTCCTTAACGCAGCATACAATTCTTTGTTGTACTGCGCTCTCCAAGGGTGCTTGTTCTCCCCTTCTTCCTTACCATGACAAGTCTCTTTAAAATAACTCCGATGAGAAAAAAAAAAGAAGGCGTTAAGAGACCCTCCCTCCTGGCCCCACCTTAGACACTCTAAGATCCTTTTTCAAACCTGCTCCTATTTTGAGTCAAGAGATAGATAAATAGACACATCCCATTGCACTGATCGGGGGCGTTCGTAGTGACTGAGGGGGTCGAAGACCAAAAAGTGAGTTATTTATCAACCAAGTATTCTTCTTACGGCTAGATCCAATCTCCTGATCTCTGCAGAAAGGAAAAAGAATTTAACCTCTTTCGTTTCGTGAAGGGAGGATTAGGAAAATCCTATTGATTGCAGCTTTCTACAGATCTCCGGGAAGAGCATAAAAAAAAAAATGCTCGAATGGTACGATCCTTTGGTCGCCCTAGAATGAAATGGGTGATCTCGTAGTTCTTGGTTTGTGAAGATACATTGTTAGGTGCTCCATTTTATTTTTCCATTGAGGCCGAACCTAAACCTGTGCTCGAGAGATAGCTGTCCATACGTTGATAAGAGATGTTGGATTCTCGAGAAGAGAGGAGCCGTGGTGGTCCCTCTCGGACTGCCCAGATTCTACGATTGAATAGAAAGTTGGATATGCATTGGATCTCACTTGAATCGCCCCATCTATCCTCCTAAGGAGAAGTTTGGTTTCAAACCCTGGTTCGAACAGGAGAAGTACGCCATGCTAATGTGCCTTGGATCCACATCTCAGGGTCAGACGTTGATGAGCATATTGAACTATCCATGTGGTTGAGAGCCCTCACAGTCCAGGCACAATGACGCAATTATCAGGGGGGTGCTCTACCACTGAGCTAATAGCCCATCGTGCGGGCCTCCCACCGGGGGCCTGCTATGCCAAAAGCGAGAGAAACCTCATCCCTCTCATTCTTTTTTTCGCCCCCATGTCGCCATGCGGGAGGGCCATGGGACGTAAAAAAAAGGGATCCTATCAACTTGTTCCGACCTAGGATAATAAGCCCATGAGCTTGGTCTTACTTCACCGTCAAGAAAGAAGATTTCCATCGACAAGTTTAACTCATACGTAGCTCCCTTCTTTTTGGGTGTGAAGTAGTGTCAAACTAAAATACCCAACAAGCATTACCTCTCCTTGAAAAGGAGGTGATCCAGCCGCACCTTTCAGTACGATTACCTTGTTACGACTTCACTCTAGTCACTAGCCCTACCTTTGGCATCCCCCTCCTTGCGGTTAAAGTAACGACTTCGGGCATGACCAGCTCCCATAGTGTGACGGACGGTGTGTACAAGACCTAGGAATGAATTCACTGCAATATGGTTGACCGACGATTACTAGCGATTCTGACTTCATGCAAGCGAGTTGCAGCCTGCAATCCGAATTGAGGACGGATTTTTGGAGTTAGCTCACCCTCGCGGGATCGCGACCTTTTGTCCTGGCCATTGTAGCATGTGTATCGCCCAGGGCATAAGGGGCATGATGACTTGACGTCATCCTCACCGTCCTCTGGCTTATCACTGGCAGTCTGCTCAGGGTTCCAAACTCAACAGTGGCCAATTATGAAAAAATGAATACATTCATATTATGAGGTTCTCTTGCAAAGCACTCAATTGTATCTAAATTATGTTAGTTTCTACTAGAACTATACAATTGACTGATGGTAGAAAGACAAACTGCTCCACATGAAGGGTGGAAAGGAGTGGTGATAGAGAGACATTCTTTCAAATGAACAATATGATATGTAGGTTTTTTACAATACTTTTCCAGGTAAGCAGAGCGAGAGGTGGATGACCATTTTGAATATTTCATTAGAAACAAGAGTGCTAATTAGAAATGAACTTGAGATATCTTGATCTTTAATCATCATATGCTCTGTCAATTTTTAAGGCCCAGTTATCTAGGAGGTGTGTTTGTATGTGTGTATATTGATTAATCTCAATTGAAAATCATAGGTTGTAGTAAGTAGAGCACCTGGCTTATTGTCATCTTGCTTCTTTCTGAATAGTTGTTGATCCATTTCCTTTTCGTTTTATTTAACTGGATTTGATGGTCTGGTTTTATTAGAAACATACACTTGCATGTTGAGGTTGAAAAGTTCTTCTGAAGAGGATTCAGTTCGAATGCAACCAGGATCTGCTGAAACTCACATGTTGTATGTGGCATTTTCATTTTTAGATTTTTCTTCTCTTCTTCTTGTTTCTTTGTCCATGAAAATTGTGTAATTTCAATGCAGTTTTCCTGATAATCATAATGATGATTTGATCGTTGAAGTTCAAGATTCCAAGGGAAAGTATTGTGGTCGTGTCCTGGCCCAAGTGGCTATTATTGCTGATGACCCAGTAAGACAATTATTTTATCAATTTTATGTTTTAGGAAGGCAAACGGTTTGTGGAATTTTTTTAAATAAAATTTCGATACAGAGTGACAAGCTTCGGTGGTGGCTAATATACCATGAACAAGAGCATGAACTCATTGGCAGAATACAGTTGTACATAAACTATTCAACTACAATAGATGAGAGCAATCAGCCTAAGGTATATTATCAGATTTTGTTCTCTTAGTTGTTAACAGGAGTTTTTATTAGTGACGAGTCTGCTCTTACTGGTCCTTACATGATGCACTATTAAGATAAAGATGGATGATTATTTTCCATCAATAATTCACTCCATATTCCAGTGTGGTTGTGTTGCAGAAACTGTAGCATATGACTTCCTGTTGGAAGTTGCAATGAAAGTTCAACATTTTCAGCAAAGAAATTTATTGCTACATGGCCCATGGAAGTGGTTAGTGACTGAATTTGCATCTTATTATGGGGTATCAGATGCATACACCAAATTAAGGTATTACTATGCACAGAATGTTTGGTTTCATAGCAGTAATAAAGGATATTTTGCACATATAGTACTGGCTTTAAACTACTAATTATTGCCTATTTTTGTGATACATACAGATATCTTTCTTATGTAATGGATGTGGCTACACCCACTAAAGACTGTCTTGGCTTGGTACATGATTTGCTGCAACCTGTAATAATGAAAGGCAATAGGAAGAGTGTATTAAGTCATCAAGAGGTATGACTTTAAGTTTGAAAATTTTTCTCTTGTTCTTCTGGTACTGTGCTTGCTTGCATTGACTTTAGAGTTATTTCATATCTATTGGTAATGCCTTGATACTGGGTGCCTTATACGAGTGATTAGGACTGAGGAGAGTAGTATCTCTTAATAGGAATCACAGAACAGGGGTGTGAAGTTTTTTCAACATTTTCTTTCTTTGTTTGCTAGAGGAGAATACTATGGCTCAAACATGAAAATCCCTAGCACACGCTCCTCCATCCCTGTGTAACTTTTTACGGCTCTTCCTAGTTTAAACCATTTCAAATTATGGTAGCTCGGGTAGATCTTGCCCACACATAATTATGATTCCTAAACATAGCTTATTACTTCCCAATGTGATTTTTTTTTTCATCTGATTCAGATGTTCAATGTTTTTAAATTGAAGGCAGTCGTCTAGCACTTTTGCTTTTATCTATGAATAAGCTTCTCTTTGTTTAAAACTACAGAGGTATAAGTTAAACCACAAATTACTAGAGCATGCAAGAGAAAACCATATTCATTTAGAAAGAGAAATAGAAAACAAAATCCGGATCAAGGAAATTGCTATTGTGGAGTTTTATCAACTATTTAATTGTTCTGTACTTAATGACAGTGATTTATGAATTCTAAACAGAATCGCATCCTTGGAGAAGTTGAGGATCAAATTCAACAGATCCTTGCTCTGGTTTTTGAGAACTACAAGTCACTGGATGAATTAGTGCCATCTGGTATGACAGATATTTTTGGTCCTGCCATTGGATTGGCAGCTCCTGCATTGGTACCTGCTGTCAAACTATACACTCTCCTGAATGATGTATTAATTTCTGAGGTACAACTGAAGTTGTGCAGATATTTTCAGGTACTAAAACCGATATCTTTGTTTGATTCCCTTTTTTTTTTTTCCACTTTCACTTCATGTACTACCAACGATCTTTCAGGCTGCTGCAAAGAAGAGGTCAAGAAGGCATCTGGCTGATACAGATGAATTTTTAAGCAGCAATGAAGGCACATTGATGGATCCCATGATGCTTTCAACTTCTTATAAAAAAATGAAGTCTTTTATTTTAAGTTCTAAAAATGAGATTTTCACGGACATACAGATCCATGATCAGCATGTGCTTCCAAGGTAAAAGCATTAGCTAAATGACATGAAGTTACTCTCTGTTAGTTCCTAACTTGGTATTGTAGAGAAAAGAGAAATTGCTTTTGTGTAGCGTAAGTTTTTCAATTAGTCAGCAGATAAACTGATTCATGGTTTTGTCACTCATCCACTACATACCATCCCATTACTAATGTTGATGTTCTTTTTTGCTCTTCAGTTTCATAGACCTACCCAATCTTTGTGCAGCCATATATAGTTTGGACCTCTCCAGTAGATTGCATGCGTTTCTTATTGCATGCCCTCCCCCTGGCCCCTCACCCCCTGTTACTGAACTTGTCATTGCAACAGCAGATTTTCAAATGGATCTTGCTTCTTGGAATCTCAAGTAATTTATTTTTCACACATGAGACTCAATTTTTTGAATTTATAGTTTTTATTACTTGTGATCTCATTTATGTAATTGTTTTGTTCAGTCCAGTGAAAGGTGGAGTTAATGCAAATGAGTTGTTCCATTCTTATATAACCCTCTGGATCCAAGACAAACGTAGGACTTTGCTTGAATTGTGCAAATTAGACAAGGTATAAAATTTTTCATTTGATATTTTGCTAACAGTTTGAACTCAAATTGATTACCGTTACTGTTTTTAGATGTTATGATTGCAATGCATTTAGGTATTTGTTAGAGTTATATTGATCATTAAAATTTTTTTCTCTTTTTTTCTGTCTCTCTCTTTCTATTTTTTTAGGTGACGTTGATGCCTTTTCTCTTTTTTCCAATGGTGGAATTTAGGAAAGATAGCAGAATGCTTAGACATTTTTCCATATTTGAAATCACATTTATTAATTGCACAGTTAGCTAGTGTGTGCATGAAAACATATATGGTCCTCCATGCCCTGTGGCTGCACTCTGCAGTCTTTCGTCATGTTAGCAATCTAAGAGTAACCTTTTGGTTCATGCTTTAGATAAGCTAACTTTTTTTTTTTAATATAGTTGAAAATTAAGAGAGTTACTTTATTTTATCATTTCAACATCCAAATCATTATTTTTTTTTCTTGCATTGGATAAATGGTCCTGCTATGGTCTTTATCTAATATGGTCACAATTCACTAGTTACAAGTCAAGTATATCTGTGCACAAATCTACCAAAACAATAATTTCATATTCTATTTCCCAAAAACAATAGTGTGTGACTGTTTTTGTTACAATTTCTTTGCAAAGTGTCTTACCTTTCTGTTGAAGGTGAACAAAGTTCCAAAAAGAATTCACTGAAATCACTGGGGACGGTTCTTTTATTTTTTCTTTCTTTTTGAAGGAGAGTTCTAAGGTGTTTTATTGAAAGATAAAGAAGGTAATCTTCTTTTAAGTGATCCATTGTTATTAATCACAGAGGTGATTTCAGTGGGGATAACTCTTCCCATGAGGCATGGAGAATGATTCCTGGCAGGGCATGCAGAGAAAAGGAAAAGGAAATAGAGGAGTTTTTTTAATGATGATGTACCGTTCATAAATTTGAAAGCAATTATCAAGAGATAATTGTATTTGTGTTCAGTTAATGTGGATAAAGGTAAAACATCCAAACCACGGGCACATTAGGTGGACCCATGCATATACAGATATATGTTCAGACATTCCATTTCACTAATGCTGTTGTACTTCATGCAATGAGTGGTGCTTTTCTTTTCTTTTAGTTCAATAAGCTAGTTCACTAAAAATTGAGTGCATCAGGTGACATGGTCTGGTGACAAAACGCAACATTCAACTTCTTCTTTTGTTGATGAGATGTATGACCAACTGAAGGACACACTGAATGAATATCAAGTAATAGTTTCTCGTTGGCCAGAGTATATTATTGTGTTGGAGAAAGTAAGTTCTTTACTTCTTTAGTCCTTGACCTTATAATATTTTTTATCATTTATTTATCTTGAGATTTAACTATTCATGGAATAAACATCTATATTTTGCCAAAAGGCTATTGCAGATGTTGAAAAGGCAATTATTGAAGCTTTGGACAAGCAATATGCTGAATTCTTATCACCTTTGAAGGACAGTCTTGCACCAAAGATCTTTGGACTCAAATATGTCCAAAAGCTTGCAAAGAGGACTGGGGAAATTTATGTTGTCCCTGATGAGGTGGTTATCTATTTTGCGTGTATGCTAACTTAGAAATACTATATTCTTGTGATTCTATATTTTTGTTCTTCTAAAATCTACAAACTTTTTTACTTACATTTCAGTTGGGGGTTCTTCTGAATTCCATGAAAAGGATGTTGGATGTGCTGCGACCCAAGATACAAATGCAGATGAAATCATGGGATTCCTGCACTCGTGGTGGTGTAGATACTGTTGCAGGAGAATGTCTTAGTGAAATTACAGTGTTGCTCAGATCCAAATTCAGAAGTTACCTGCAAGCAATTGTGGAAAAACTGGCACAGAATGTGGGTATCCTTTTCCTTATTTATCAGTTTGCTGAAAGCACATATGTTGATGAAAATATATTTGTGAAATATTCATATATGCACAGTAGAAATTTAGTTGTTGGTATTTGACGACTTAGGTACACTGAATTACAGATTTCAGAGGATCCCCTGAGTGAATAATATGCTTTATCAATTAGCTTTTTTAGTACGGTTAACTTAAACAATGAAAATGGTATCTTGTCTTTCAAATTTTGGCAATTTAACAAGTTCAACCAGTAAACATGCTTCATGGTACCCTCATAGCCATCTAATTTTTGGCACTTATCATTACTGGAAAACATGATAATATCAATAACATCAGATTAGGTCTACTAAATTCCATTACTTTTTTTTTGCTTATGTGGGTCTTTTAGACAGTAGCAACTCTGTGTAATTGATTCTTTTGATTATGCTTATTCTGTCATGCAGCTATTGCTATTCTCATGTTTAGTTGTTGCTTTTTGAAGTTGTCTGCGGTTAGTAATGGTGATTTTGTTTCCAAGTATGTAGTTCAGACAGTTTAGCACTATGCTTTTTGTGAAGTTGTGAGAGATCCCTTTCTTCCATGTTGAGTATACGTGATTATTTATTTTATTAATAGGATCTGAACGTGCACACCGTTAAGTTGGTGTATTGTTCCTTTTTTGCACATCAAATTGCATGTTGTCCTTGTGGCCGTTCAGATTTAATAATATATATATATATATATATATTCATAATTTTATGTAGACAAAGACGCAGAATGCAACAAAACTGAAGAGCATAATCCAAGAGTCTAAGGAAACTATGGTGGAATTTGATCTACGAAATAGAATGCAGCCTTTGAAAGATCTGCTGATTAAGACAATAGACCATTTGCAATCTGTAGTTGAACCTAATGTGTTTATAGCCATTTGCCGAGGTTTCTGGGACCGCATGGGACAGGTATATGACCTTTGGATCTTATGCTTCCAACCTTATCTTGGAATAGGATTATGAATGTTCTAGATTTCTTTAAAAGATTGTCTGGACTTACTGACATTTTTCTTATTGTCATATTACAATTACAACCAGGATATTCTACGTTTTTTGCAAAATAGTGGGGAGAACAGGTCCTGGTACAAAGGCGCACGAATTGCTGTTTCTGTAAGTCATAAGAACCTCAGAGCTTGCAAATTTTCGTCAGAAGTTATTTGCCTTTGTTTACGAAGTCAGAATTAGGGGGTGAAACTTGTAAATTTATCTTGGTTCTTGAACTATTAATCTCAAATAGAACAAAAAATTTGATACCGCAGACTACTATGTGAAACTCAATTATCATTATGTAATTTTCACAAAATTGAAACATTTGTTTTTTGTTTTTACTTGAGAAAGCGTCCAGTAAATGCAGGAAACTAAACTAGAATTGCAGTTAAAAGTGTTGAGTTTCACATCCTATGCCTATGGGTAAAACAGACTATGTTGGTGTTACCCACTTTCTGTTCTAAACCTGACATCTCTTCAAGCAGACCTTTGTTTAAAATTCAGTTTGCTCTCACATTGATGACATAAAGTATTTTTTAATTGTAGTTTAGTTCATTTTTATGAACACTTTCAATATACAAGAGAAATAGGTGTCATTTGGTTTTGCTTTACTTTCTTTTGTTTTTTGATATGTCTAGAAATGTTCATTTATAGTCAAAGAACTGAAGCTGGTTTTAGAAACTGCTTTTCTCCTGCATGGTTTCCATGTTAATTTAGCTACTCTCTACACCTTGTCAATGGACTTGTTGGTTATGTGTCTAGTTAATTACTTCTGGTTAAATGTTTTCCCTCACTGAGGTTGCTGCATAAATTAATTTCATTGGTAACCATTTCATAGTGGGAATCCTGATATTATTATCATATTTGTTCTCTGATTCATCACCGCTTTTGAACTTGCAGATCTTGGATGACATATTTGCATCACAAATGCAGCAATTGCTTGGAAATGCACTGCAAGAGAAAAACTTAGAGCCGCCAAGATCAATAATGGAAGCACGGTCGGTGCTTTGTAAAGATTCAATAAAGGACCAGGACAACTTCTTCTATTATTAGATTCCTTTTTCCTGTACATATGGATACATATGTTTGTTTTGGCTCAATATTTTTTCAAGAAGGAATGATGGAATCCCAGTTGAAAAGACCACACATTCTCACAGGCCACAGAATGAAAGTTCAGTCAATTTCGATCTTTTTTTTCTTTCTTTTTTTCAGTTTGTAAATCTTTTGTCATCATAGCCTCCATGGTGAATCTCCCCATTCTTCTCAGAGAATGTAAAATTTTGGTAATTCCAAACTCCCAAGATGGATGTAAACGCTTTGATTACATAACTCAATTTTGACAAGCTTGAGTTCTAACTTGTGTGCTATTAAAACAGGAACTCCATTGTAACCTGTTCTGCATGGATTTTTACTGCAGAGATGACTATTTGCTAGAAACCCATTTTAGTAAAGAAGCTCACATAAATCTGTTCCTAATTTGAGCAAAAGGTTTAAGCTTAGTTTAATTGCAAATTGAAAGCTGATTAATCATCAGCTTAGCTGTTTCTAATCAGACAAGATACGAGCACTACAAGAAAAGTGTTCTAGGGCCACATGGTTTTTAAGTACGTCTATTAGAAAGCGTGGCCAAGTAACTTGCTCACTAGGGCTGAGAGAAAAATCCGAAAAATCGGTCCACAAAAAATTGGACTGATTAATTGATTTTAATGAACCGGTTTAATGGTTTGATTTGAAATTTTACAAAATTGATATTTATGGACTGGTTAATTGACCGAACCAAATTGTGTAATTTGTATAGAATTTGGACTTAAAATGGTTGTATTATTGTGTTAAATTTCATGATTTTTTAATGGTTGTTTATAGGCAGTGACCTAGCATATAGTCATTAAGCGTAATGTGTAGAACTATGTAGGAAATATATTTCTGATATCCGAATTAATGTTAGGGGACTTTTATGCTATAAATTGAAGTTGATGTGCATCATTATACATTAATTCATTGTATATTAATACTAAATTGAGAGGCAGTTTATAAAATTTATTCAATATTTATTTAATATCAAAGGAATATCTTGGATTTTTCTAATTGGCTTGATTGACTAGAAATTTGTATACGAAAGGCTGCCTTGTCCAGCCATGGATTTCACTATAAAAACAGCTACCAACTATTGATAGTGTAGTTGGGTTCAAAATAAATAAATAAAACTCTAGCTATACATTTTTTTTTGAAATGCAAACATTGCATAATTAAAGATTGGTGGATATTTTGAAACTCTAGCTATACACAGAATCCAAACAAATAAAGAAACAAAATCATGAGTAAAATATAATATACAATTATTTAATGCTTTCCACGAAATTTCTGAGTAGTGATGTCTGACAAAAGCTAAAGGGCCATCCCCCTTTTATTGCCAAATGACCTAAACAATTATTGGCATTGGTTGATTTAATAAATTTGAAGTTTTTGAATAATATAGAACTTTGAACATTTTAACTTTTTATTATAAATGAAAATGTCTAAAATTAAACAAATATGCTGACAGACTCGCACTTTCATTCGCGTGTATGGAGGATGAGTATCAAGCTGGAAGATGGATGTGAAGAGAAGAGAGAAGAATAGAAGCAGAATCGAAGGCACAATTTGCTCAAACATATATTCTTAGAGGCTATATTCTATTAGTTCATCGTAGGAAAGAATTATGCTCTTTGCAACCATTGATTTTGCCTTTTCAGAACCACAAATGTAATGTAAAATAATCATAAAGAGCATTGCATCAGTCAAAACTTTATTATTAAAAATTAAAATTAGCAATAAATTGATATCCACTTTAGACATGTTCATGTGCCAATCTTCTTGTATCGTTTTATTCCTTTTTTTTTTTTTCCCTCAGAAGTGATTGCCATTTGAAGAAAATAGCAACCCAAAATTTACACACAAACTAGAATATCTTGCATTCAAAAAAAAAAAAGAATATCTTGAATTGATAAAATTATGAAATTTTCATTAAGATGAGCAAAGAAAAATCGAAAAAATAAAATGTTTCTTATTGGGAAGTTGAACGGATGGCGTTACGTTAACTTTTGTTTCCAAGTTCGAATAATTTGGCACAAATATATATAGAGCAGCGATTTTGCGAGAAAGTGTATACGCATATATAAACTAAACAAGAATTTGGTAAATACTCATTCACTAGTACATTTGGTTTAGCTATTAAAAATACTGATAACTGTTTGTATAAATATTAAATAGTTACTGTTAAAATACAAAATTACAAACAATTACATAAATTTTTTTTATTTCAAAATATAAATTTTCTTATAATGTATAGATAGATAAATATCTAAAAGTTATAATATAATACTTATTTGATGTAATAATAATAATAATAATAATAATAATAATAATAATAATAATAATAATAATAATAATAATAATATTTTAATTAATAGATTAATTTTTTTTAAAAAAACTATATAAATACAATTTACTAATATATGATATAAGAGTAACTAAACAAAAATTAAATTCAAAATCTAGAATTTTTTTCATATATAAATGTAATTTATTTTTTGTATTGAAAAAAGCTCTATTTATTGTAAAAAAGCTCCAAAATAAAAATTTTTCAATTGGCACTTATTTGAAATTTCAAATTATAAAAACTTACCAAATACTAATATATCAACTATTGGGTATGAAAACTATCATTTGAACCAAACATACACGTAGCCTAATTGATCCATTTTGTTCTTCTATAAAAAAAGGTAAAAAGTGTTTGAATCAACCTATTAATAAACAACCCTTTTATAAATTTTTATCAAACACTTTAAACCTCTCCAAAAGTGAAAACTAATCACATAGTTTTCTTTTGTTTCAAATTTGAGTTTTAAGTATCAAATATTTTTACAATTTAAAAGAAAACATTTTATCTTTTTCATAAGACTGTTTGAAGTAAATCTATATTAATTTACAGTCGAATAAGCTGTAAAATACTAGATAATTAAAAAAAATGAAACAATTTTGATATAATTATTGGGTGCAAAACATTAAAAAATAAATCTGATTGAAACACCCATTAAAATAAAATAAACTGATCATTGATCGGAAAATATTGTAGTATTAAATATCTATTTTTCAAGTCCAAAAATTTGGAATCGTATATTGAAATCTTAAGAAACATGTAATTTAAATATATTTATTTTAAACTCTATTAGGAGCTATTCAATGACAACATGGAATTACGTATGATAATGGCAGTGGTAAGCAAAGCCACAAAACATTACAAATTGAAATTGAGTTTCATGTTACTTGTGAAAAATAGCAACGTGTTCAGGATTTTTCTTTCCAATTAAAATCTTCCATGTAACTGAATTTAATATAAGGTTAATAAATATACACAATCAATTAAACAGTTATCATAATTCTTTTTAAAAATAAGAGTTCATATATATATTTTTTATTTATTTCTATTCAAAAAATTTCAATTAGTTCGAAAGTATAAATATATGATACTGGTAGAGAAAAGGAGAGGAACTCAAAATTTCAAGTGATTGATACCTATATATATATATATATATACATAAAACAAAAGAACCGATGCAGGCAATTGAATTTCCAAACCCATTAAACCGAACTTTTACATTACAACATTTTTCATGTAGTTTTTAATTTTGGCTCCTTCATTATGAGTGGAGAGTTTTTAGCTCCTTGATGATGAGTGTGCAAGTAAAATGTTGTTATTTTTGTTTTTAATTTTGCTCACCTCTTTGTGAAAAGAATAAAAAAAAAGAAGGCTGAATTATTAACAAGGAAAAAATAAACTCAAATCACAAGCTTTCCCTTTCAATCTGACCCGTTTGACTTGTGCGTTTCAATGTTCAAACCTTCATATCACCCTCAATTCTTTCCTTCTTAACTCCTCAACTCATTTTCTCAAATCCAGTACACAATCCCCAACTTAATAAAACTCTTTAACATATATATTTCTCCAATGCTACCGACACTTTTCCAATGCTACCGACACTTTTTGTTTTAAATTAGTAGTAAAAATACGTTTTTAAAAAAATTTGTGTCGTTTCTTTAAAATATATATATACATTATAAGCGTTTGGATATATATATATATTAAAAATTTTTTTTAATTTTTTTAATTTAATTAACTGATTTTTTAAAATTTTTATAAATATTTTTCTTAAATATTCTTTTAAAAAAAATATTCTTTTAGAAAAAATAAAAAAAACATCTATTGTCTTTTCAAAAAGAATTAAAAATTAAAAATATTTTTTTTTTCCGAAGCTAAACCATCAATCATATTAAATTCCACCTACAATTATATAAAGTTAGCTTTAGTGGTTCCACAATGAATTGGGAAATTTGGCACTAATTAAAGATCACAAGTAATTAATTAGTTATAGATAATAAGTTGTAAGGATTAATACAACGCAACTGTGATAGGCTGCAATATAAACTAATTAATCGGCAGGCACACTTTAAAGCACACTTTGAATTACTTTTCGTTGTTATCATAATCGGGGATTAGAAATTCTTAAGCACCTTCCTGACCTGTTCAAGGGTCACAAACAGCACAATCGTGAACGGGCCTTGCCTTGAAATCGTCGGTATGAATCCCTTATACAGGGCCATGGGTCCCTCCGCCTTCACCGTCTTTATCGCGCAGTCCAACGCCCCTGAATACGGCGGCGCCTTCCCTGCCTCCACCTTCATATTCATCACTCTCGTCTTTATCACATCCACCGGGTTCGACACCACCGCCGCCACGAACCCAGCTGCGAAGCTCGCCGTCACGTGCGTCCCCAGCCCATCTTTCATCAGTCTCTTTTCCAGGATCATTTCCTTGAATTGATCGTATGATGCTAATTGTGATGCTGTCACCAGCATTGCGCGGTTCACCGTAAGCGATGAGCCGCGCCACAGGCTACCAATGCCTTCTTGCTTCGCCATGCGGGTTATAGCGTCGACCACGCTCTTGTAGTTTCGCCTCTGAGCTGGCGGAAGACGGCCATCTGCCTGCATGCGGACCATCGCCACGTCCGCCGGATTCCCAACGGCGGCGCCGATCCCACCCGCAATAAGCCCGGCGGCTATTTTCCTCGCTAAAGGCATGGTTTTGGTGTTAGGATCGGTCCATTTTTGTTTCAAGATATCATAAAGGCCCATGCGGGTGGTTGAATAGAGAGTCTGTCGGAGGACGGTGGCGGAGATACCTGAGAAAAGAGCGGCCACGCCTTCTTGCTGGACGATACGAATACCAACGGTGACGAGACCTACACGTGGCGGGGGAGGCAGTGATTGTTGAGGCACGCGAATGGTGGGCCCCGGGTGGAAAGCCAGAGCAGGGCGGAGCGTTTGTACAGACGCGGGTTTAGGCGCATGGGTTTCACCTTGGAGCTGCATGCGGACCTTAAGGAGATCAAGAGGATGGGTGGAGCAGCCAGCAATAATTGAAGCAATGCCTCCTTCAACAAAGCCTTTCAAACCCATTTTTCAAAATTCCTTTTTCAAGGATAAAAAACAATGTAAAGATTTGAAACGATAGAGTTTACTTCCTGGGCTGAATTTTTTTTTCTTTTTTTGGAAAATAACGAAAACTAAAGAAAGAAAAAAAGAAAGAGAAAATTTAATGGGAAAAAATAGGAGACCAATTGGAATTGGGGTTCATCTCACTGGAGACCAGGAGATGAGAATGGAGACCGAAGGCTGTGGAGGAAGAGTGAGGGATGTTGGGCCTCTGAGACATATGATGGGGAGAGGAAAGGGAAGTAATTGAATTGTGGGTTGGACAAGTGGGGGAGAGAAAGGAATTTTATAGTGGAGGGTGGACGTTGAAGGGGGAATTAAAAGGTGAAAATTGGAAACAATTTGTGCTAATTATTGTTTTAATTTTTTGACGCTGTTATAAGGAGTGGTTGGAATGGGTGTTTAAAACTTTAGAGTTTTTTAATTTTTATAAACTATTGTTTTTAAATCTGAAAAAATATTTATTTATCTATTATTTTTAAAAATAATTTTTAAAATCTACAAAAAAAATTAAAAATAAAATTATTTTTTTTCAATTTTTTACAAATGTAATGGTAAAGGGAATCTAAATACATTAAAACAGATTCTCCAATCTTTAAGACTTTGAAAGTCTGTAGTAGACTCCTAGGAGTGGGGGCTTATGACTGGCACAGGTCAAGAGGGGGTCTCTAGCTTCATTTCAATGCCAAGTATATGCTTTCTGTTGAAATATTTTCTTACGCAATCTTAGCATAAGGACACTCATTTTTTTTTAATTAGAAAGAGAATCCCAATCCTATTTATTTTACATTCTTTCTGCATAATTTTCTATTATGTGAATAAAATACCGACATTTAGTCTGTGTTTAATATTATTTTTTATTATATACTTTTAGTTTATTCTTTTAATTAATCTTTAGTCAGTCAGAGGTGTAATAATTGGAAAAGCTCAATTTACAACAAACGAAAAATAAGGTCACATAAATTACACAAATTTAAAAAAAAAAAGGAAAAAAAAAAGAGTTGAATGGCATATAAAATTCATGGGATTCATTGAAAATCATAAAAAGTCAAATATGGGAGAAGTCCTTCTAGCAATTAGAATTTTCTGATAACGCATTGAAAGTTTCTCTTGGACTATATATATATATATATCACAAATTTAAGATCTTCCCTTTTTAAGTAACATAATTTACACAATAGCTAAGAACGATCTCACTAAAAATGATATCAAGCATGTTTAGTTGAAACTCTAAACATATTTCAAGCATTCTTATATTGCAAGACAATATTACATCATTCTTGTTCTCTATTAACTAGATATTTAATTAAATCTTATGCCATCCAAAATATTTTTACATCAATTATATTGAATCCACTAATCAAATTTATTTTATATTCTGAAATATTTGAGTATATTTTGTTTGTACAAATATTATTTTGGATTAAACATCAAAATTTTCTGCAAAATTTAACTTATTCTTTAAAGGGTCATATCAATCTATTACTTGCAACTTATGGCTAAATTGATCCAATTCCTAATATATTAGTGAAAATATAAAAAAAATCAGAAAAGTATTACTTTTCCAATAAAATTTTAAATGAACGATCCCAAATATTTCATAATAATTAATTTTTAATTTTGTCTTTTTTTCAAATTTTAAATTAAATGGATTATAAAAATAATTCTATTGAAATGGAAGTTAATTACATTTTCAAGAATTCATTAGCTTAAATGATGCCGCTAATTACCTTTTCAAGAAACCCATTAGCTAAATAAATAACAATAATATGGGAATTAAGGCAAGTGGAGGAAAAGGGGCAAATTCCGTCAGTTCATCGGGCCAGATGCTATTCTTGATTTCGATTTGGCTCTATGTGGCATCCACGTGTCAAAACAGAGAAGATTGACTTGTGATATTTCTAGGCTCATCAAAAGAGGAAGAAAAATTTAAATTGGGAAAAAATGTTTACCGAAATTTAAAAATCAAACCGTCGCCTGAGAGATTCGAACTCTCGCGGGGAAACCCCATGTACTTAGCAGGCACACGCCTTAACCACTCGGCCAAAGCGACTTGGATGGTGCGAGTTAGTTTTATAATATATAGAAAACATTACTTCAATAAAAAGAAAAGTAATTTAAATATTTTTAGTTTTTAGGGGGGAAAAAAAAAGACAACCTCAATTTACATATTTTGTTACCTTTAAAAATTTAATTAAATTTGATAGGAGGAGTCTTGGCCCCCAAACTTTGATAAAATTCAACTTGCATATTAAATTTTAACTTTTTTTTTTCTTCTGACTTCCCTAAAAAATTAAGAATAAATTCTTATCTACTTAATTTGGTTAAAGAATTAAAAATACAATCTTGTCATTAATATGTATAAAAGTCTAATAAATCATCAAATAACTAACATTTTATTTAAAAAGATGAATACATTAATGAATCAATCAATCAACCCCGTGTTTCTATCTTACTTTTTTCTTGATTTCTAAAGGTAAAAGGTGAAAGAGTGAAAAAAAATTTCCTGTTTTCTATCTATTTATCTCATGTTCTTGGATTATACATGGCAATAAAAATCCTAAATTTCTTGTTTTATCTTATCTAACCTTCCTTTATAAGTCGTTTTTAATAAAAAAAAAATAAAGTAATTTTATATAAATGTGGCAATGTTTCACTCTAACTCAAATTCATATAAAAAAAAAATGATCATAACTAGATCTGAAATCTATTATAACTGATTGGAACAAGATCTAAATTTCTTAGAGTTGATCAGGATTAACCCAAGAATAGGACGAAAATAACCCAAACAGGTCGGATAACTAGTCGACATAATTAACCGATTTTTTTTTTAATTTTGATTTTTTTCAATTTTTTTTGATTTTCATGGAAATTAATTCATAATTAATTTTAATATTTAAAATTAATTTATTTAATCCCATTTTTAAGTAATAAATATTAACTATTAATAATGTCATATCCGCTAATTTAGACACCGAATTGTACGTGTCATAAAGTTAATGTATTGAACCGACCGAAGTCTAAATTTATATTTTAAACATATAATAATTATATAATGATAAGTAATTATGAATAATTTTAAATAAGACATATTAAGAATGTAAATATATTAAATTACGATAAGGGACTAAATTGTAAAATTTGAAAATTTTTTAGGATTAATTTATAAATTATCAAAAATTGAAAAATCAAATAAAATATTTACCATTTAATATATATATTTGGGCATAAAAATATGAGATGACCAACCACCCTAACGTAGGAAGAAGATTAGTATGTTGTTAACCCAAAATATCATGTATAAGGTCAAATGGTGGGACCAATCTTTGAAATTTTGATCTCTTTCTTCCTTTTTCTTCTTTCTTATCCCATTTATCAAACCAGTCCCACACCACCCTATATCTTCCATAGCTAAAGTTTGGTTCTAGAGAGAAAAAGAAAAGAGGAGGAAAAAAGACAAGTTAATGACATTTTCATGCACAACAAGGTCTAAAGAAGAAAAAAGGGAGCAAAAAGAAAGGAGAATAAGCAAGAAAAGAAGAGAGAGAAATTCCTAAAAGCTTGATTAAAGAGAGAAAAAAGTGAAGGTAAGATGTTCTTGTTCTCATCTTTAATTATTTCTAAAGAAAAATATAGTTTAAAGCTCATTTGGAGCTTGTATTTGAAGAGAGAAATAAAGAGAGAGAGTTTAGAGTTTTAAAAGAAGGAAGATAGAGTTTAGAGAGGTATGATGAAGCAAAATTTTGATGGTTGCTTTATGTATTTTAGGAATACAAGTTGATAAAAAGCAAGACCAAATAAGCAAAAGAAAAGAAAAAGAGACTTAGGGAGTAGAAAGAGAGCAAGAGATAAAGATTTGTGCATCATTTAAGGCGATAGTAAAATTTTTCAGCAGTTAGTCCTGGGCGTGATAATTTGATCACTGACATGACTTTTGTAGAAAAATGATATTATTCATTTCAGATTCATTCACGGCTTGAAACACAGTTTGGGTAACAGACGTGAGCTTATTCACGAGTGTGAATATTTTGACCATAACTGTGAGACAGTGTATAACACCACTTATTCTTCTGTATGCCAATCAGGTAAAGTGATGTCTCTGATTGACTATAATTGATGTATCTGTGCAAGACTTATAGACATACAAGATATATAAGCTAATTTCAAACTCATAATAAGAATAAATACACTTTATATACATATTTGAAATGTACTTTTACTAATTATAAACTAGTACATGTGTTTATTTACAAATATGTATTTGTTTTAAAAAAAATAAATAGTGCATAAAAGAAATAGTTTATATGCATGGTATGACTATCATTGTTTTTGTTACTGCCACTGTTGTGCTCTTTTGGAGGAATCACTAGATCTATAAACCCTTTTGTCTATTCGTATTTCGCTTCCATTGTGGAAACAAAACCTGAGTGAGAGAAAAACAACTCACACGCTGAGTTTTAAATTCAGTGATGCAAATGTTATAGTAACAATCATTTAAAATATAATTTTGGAAGTAAAAATATAGCAGCAAGAAATAATTATTAATAAATATTTTCTTTTAAAATGCATAATTTACTTAAAACCTATTTTTACATGTATATAACATATAATCATTTGAAGTTAAAAGTTTATTTGTCAATGATATCACAAGTCAAAAAATTAGCCAAAGAAAATAACATTCATTCACTTAGCAAATCTTTTATTTACCTATATATTAAATCGCCGTAGACCTAACCTTAGAGAATTATGGGAGTATCAAATAATAAAGACGTCAATCACATAGTCAAAGACATTCACATAACTAAAGTTTATTTCATTTGATCCAATACCATTACAAGACCAAAGATAATTTCACATGACCAAAAAATAATCACCCTATTGGCATGTCAACAAAACTCTAGTTCAAGTTCAGACTAATATATGAGGTAAAATCAGTGAATTCCATAAAAATATATTCAATATCATATTTAAAGGCAAAACAATATTTCACAATTTATAAGCAAAGAAAATCTCAAACCATAACAACATTAAATTTTCCAAAAGAAAACATAGCAAATTCTATTTAAAAATCTTTTAATAGTTCTTTTCCACATGACTTTATATAAAAATCGATTTAAATACTCTATGGTCAGTATTATAAGTTATTAAAATTCAAAAGAGAATTTCATTTTAATAAATATTTGATATCAAAAATAAAATATGTAATCCATATTTCAAATGAAAATTATTTAACATTAAATTTGAATATATATATATATATATATATATATATATATATATATATATATCATAAAAAATATATTGAATATTGATGTTTCAATATTCATTTCCATGGCCATTAGGATAAGAAATTTGCACAAACCTTGTTCGACCTTTGCGTTTATCTCAGTCGACTTCTCATGATGTTGAGACCCTAACACAAACAATTTAATTATCAATTGACTTAAATGTTTCTCTGTCTGATAATCAAATCTAACTTAGTCTTTCTTGAAAATGTTAACATAGTACTCCTGAGTTGCTTTCTTTTCCCACCTCATATGTAGTTTAAATCCAACTAACAAATTTAGATAAACTTCTTCACAGGTTTACTGAGACCTAATATGTAATTCAATTGAATTGTCATTATTTTGGCCCATTAGTTTATAGGTATTTCAATATTTTGGTCTTAGTTCCCTTGTGTCAAATATTCATGGCTCCACCCATCACAATTTGCCTCAAAATTTATTCATCAACACCCTACACTTTACACTATCCTACGCTAGGCAGACTTACTGCACTCCTTTGCACTTGAATTTCAATTTGCCAAACAACTTCATTTAAGGTTGCATTGTTCATAAAAGTTTTAGCTTTATATCTTATCTTTATATATAAATTAGAATAATTAAAATCCAAAGCTTATAACTTTGCTTATAGAACAATTAATGCAGGTTGTTCTAGTTCGGGAAAAACAAGGCAGTCTTGTTGTCTGGCATTGCATTAATTTTTCACCATAACAAACGAGGGAATTCGAGGTAGGTTCCTTCATAAAAATTGTGGGTGATTTTTGTAGTTTATTCATAAAATTAAATTACTAAAATTCGTAGTCTACGCCTCATTTTATAGGAAATATAGTGCACTTACGTACACAAAAACTATTATGGGCAGTTTCATTGCCCTATATTGCTCAAAACTTTTAGCATTGATGCTGACATATTTTTGTTGGGAAATGACGCCAATTTCCCTATAGTCAGATTTATGAGAAAGCGAAGAAAATGCGAACTAATAAGACAGACAAGTTGATAACGGAGTTCGGCCAATTATGCCTAGGTCTCCGGACTGCTGCAGATCTTTTACTGAAAGAAGAGAAATTTACCGAGTGTTTACAAACACTCACAACTCACAACCTCTCACTAATGCTACTCTCTCACTTTTTGATGGAATACATTACAAATGAATTTCTAAGGCTATATATAGGCCTACACCTCCTCAATGGACGGTCAAGATTAATTCTCACCTACTTTGATGGATGGTTGAGATTATTTCTCACCTACCGTCTCACCTACCAAATGTATGGTCAAGATTAATCTTCACTTACCATCTTACCAACCAAATAGATGGTCAAGATTAATCCCCACCCACCAAATGGATGGTCAAGATTAATCTTCACCTACCATTTTACCTACCAAATATTTTGTCAACAAAAGATGCACCGTCCATCTTTATTGTCATTTATGGTGCATGTGTAGTTTAACCAACAATCTCCCACTTGAAGACTGGTTTCAATCTGTCTTCACACCTCGATCAATGCAGCAGCCTTTCTGGTCTTGTTACTCTAGCAGACCAACTGAAGTTGAGCATAACTTCAGTTTGTCGATAGTCACCGCCTTTGTCAACATATCCGCTGGATTCCTGCTTCCTTGGATCTTCTCCAGTACTAACACATCATCTTCCAATAAAGATCTGATGAAGTGGTAACGAAGCCCAATATGTTTGGTTCTGGAATGAAATGCTGAATTTTTCGCCAAGTGTATCGCACTCTGACTATCACTATGCAAAATATTCTTCTCCCTTTTGAATCCCAACTCAGTTAACAAACCTTGAAGCCATATCATCTCTTTACTAGCTTCAGTCACTGCTACATACTCAACCTCTGTAGTGGATAAAGTGACAATCTTCTGTATTTGTGACATCCAACTAACAGCTGTAGTTCCAACAGTGAATATATAACCGGTGGTGCTTCTTCGGTGATCGACTTCTCCTCCAAAGTCTGCATCTACGTAGCCTTGTACTTTTAACTCTCCTTTACCAAAGTACAGACACTTCTCCGTGGTGCCTCGTAAATACCTCAAAATCCACTTGACTGCTTCCCAATGAGCTTTTCCTGGATTCGACATAAATCTGCTAACAACTCCCACTGCATGACCAATATCTGGTCTAGTACAGACCATTGCATACATCAAACTTCCAATAGCTGAGGCATAAGGAATCTTAGCCATGAATTCTCTCTCTTCCTCCGTTTGAGGGGATTGATTTTTAGATAGGCGAAAGTGACTGGCCAAGGGTGTGCTAACTGTCTTGGCATTGTTCATGTTGAATCTCTGCAAAACACGGTTGATGTACTCTGCTTGAGATAACTGCAAGAACCCTCTCTGCTTATCTCTTGTGATTTGCATTCCAAGAATCTTCTTTGCTGAACCCAAGTCTTTCATGTCAAACTCTTTTGACAATTGCTGCTTCAACCTTCTGATATCATTCATATTTGAACCTGCTACTAACATATCATCGACATAAAGTAGCAAAATGATATAACTGGATTTATATCTCTTGAAGTAGCAACAGTGGTCAGCATTGCACTTCTGGAAATCTTCCTTGTGCATGAAGCTGTCAAACTTTTTGTACCACTGTCTTGGGGCTTGTTTCAGGCCATACAAACTCTTTTTAAGTTTGCACACCATGTTCTCCTTCCCTTTTTCTGAGAAACCTTCTGGCTGATGCATGTATATTTCTTCATCTAAGTCTCCGTGAAGAAATGCGGTTTTCACGTCCAGCTGTTCAAGATGAAGATCTTCAATAGCCACAATACTCAATACTGTTATGATAGTATTGAGCTTCACAACGGGAGCAAAAATATCGGTGTAGTCAACTCCTTCCTTCTGCTGGAATCCTTTGACAACAAGTCGGGCTTTGTATCTTTTGAGACCATCATGCTCTTCTTTTACCCGGTACACCCATTTGTTATGAAGTGCCTTCTTTCCCATAGGCAACTCAGCTAGTTCCCATGTCTGGTTAGAGATTAGAGACTTCATCTCGTCTTTCATGGCAAGCTCCCACTTACTAGCATCTCCAGTCTGACAAGCTTCATCATAGCATTCAGGCTCCCCTCCATCAGTCAATAACAGATAGTTCATGTATCTCCTGTTAGGCACATGAGGCCTAGAAGACCTTCTTAATACAGGAGATGGAGTAGGAGGCTGTGGTGTGTCAGATTGATGCGCACTGCTTGGTCCAACAAGTTCCTCTGGCTGAGGACTTGCTACAATGGGTTCCGTCACGGAACTAACTGGGACATCATCTGCATCTGCAAATACTGACTCATTCTGTTCTGAGTTGCTGACGACTGTTTTATGCATATCCTTGTACATCACCCTTTCATCAAAAATCACATCTCTGCTACGGATGACCTTTTTTTTTTCGTCATCCCAAATACGGTAGCCAAACTCATCTTCACCATAACCGATGAGAGTGCATTTCTTGGATTTGGGATCAAGCTTATTCCTTCCTTGATCACTGATATGCACATATGCTACACAACCAAAAACTTTTAAATGTGATAGTTTTATCTCTTTTTGGCTCCATACCTCCTCTGGTATTCTGTGCTCTAATGGAACCGATGGTCCTCGATTGATTAAGTAAGCTGCTGTGTTGACTGCTTCTGCCCAGAACTGCTTTGGTAGACCTGACTGTATACGAATGCTTCTGGCTCTTTCTGTCAACGTTCGGTTCATACGTTCAGCTACACCATTGTGTTGAGGTGTACCTGGCACGGTTCTCTCTATTCTGATACCGTGCTCATAGCAAAACTTCTTGAATCTGGTGTCTTCATATTCACCACCATTGTCAGTTCTGAGCTTTTTAATCTTCAGATCTGTCTCATTTTCAACCATAGCTTTCCATCTTCTGAAAGCCTCGAACACTTCGGACTTATGTTTTAGAAAGTAAACCCATACCTTCCGAGAGTGATCATCGATGAAAGTCACAAAGTAGTGTTTCCCACCAATGGATGAGACAGTCGTTGGTCCCCAAACATCAGAGTGAACAAGCTCTAGCCTTTCTTTCTTTGGGGTTCTGCCACTTGTCTGAAAGCTGACCCTTTTCTGCTTTCCAAGTATGCAATCTTCGCATGTGTCTATCTCCACTGACTGTAGACCTGGAAGTTTCCCCTTTGAATGCATAATCTTCATTCCTTTTTCACTCATATGGCCTAGTCTCTGGTGCCATAGATTGGGATTTTCATTGCTAGCTGCAACTATGATTGAACAGCGTGCTCCCGCTGTCATGTAAAGAGTGCCATTCTTTTTGCCTCGAGCAACCGTCATTGCTCCCTTTGAAATCTTCCAATTATCACCATGGAAGATCGTAGTATAGCCTTCGCTAGCCAACTGCCCTACTGAGATTAAGTTCTTTCTCAGGTCGGGAATATGTCTGACATCTTTCAGCTCCCAAACAGATCCGTTCAACTTAATCTTTACTACACCTTTGCCAATAATAGCACAAGGTTGATCATCACCAAGATATACCTTTCCAAGGTTTCCAGGGACATACCTTTCGAAGAATTCTTTCTGTGAAGTAGCATGAAACGATGCTCCAGAGTCTAACACCCAAGACTCCTCTTTGCTTTCCAAAGAGCATATCAATGCGTCATTGCCTTCAGAGGTGGAAGCAACATTTGCCTCTACCTTTGCTTCCTGGTTCTTCGATGCACTCTTGCATTGATTTTTGTAGTGTCCAGTCTTTCCACAATTCCAACATTCGACAGTTTTTGAACTATGGAAATTACTTGGATTCCTGGATTTGGACCTTCTGTCCTTTGATTTACCTCGGTAGTTTGACTTGCCTCGTCCATTACCTCTAGTTGAATTTCTTCCTCTTGACTCTGTATGCAAAACTGAAGAAGTTGATGATTCATCCGACTCTCTCCGTCGGATCTCTTCACTGAGAACCAAATCACGAACATCATCAAATTTCAACTTAGTGCTTCCCGACGAACTACTTACAGCAGTGACAGTAGCATTCCAGCTTTCTGGTAGAGAAGACAAAAGTATTAATGCTCGTACTTCTTCATCAAATTCAATTCCAACCGAACTCAATTGGGTTGTGACTGTATTGAGTTCATTGAGATGTTGAGCTACAGATGCACCTTCTGTCATTCGCAAGTTGAACAAGCGCCTCATGAGGTGCACTTTGTTTGAAGCTGAAGGCTTCTCATACATACTAGAGAGAGCCATCATAAGACCTGCCGTGGTCTTTTCCTTTGCTATGTTGAAAGCAACATTACGGGATAATGTCAATCGGATAACTCCGAGAGCTTGTCTGTCGAGAAGACTCCAGTCTTCTTCCTTCATAGCCTCTGGCTTCTTCCCTGAGAGAGGTTGATACAGATTTCTTTGATACAAATAATCTTCTATTTGCATTTTCCAAAAGCCAAAGTCCGCTCCATCGAACTTCTCAATTTTTACCTTTCCTTCATCTGTGGCCATCGCTCCCACTCGAATCTGACTTCCTTTGGATCGTTTCTGACAATTCTTGTGAACCTCTGTGTATTAGAACACCTCCGTGGATAATTTGGTACAACTGACCAAATTTCACTATTCACAAAAATTTACTATTCATGTGAATAGTAATCGCCCGAAAAAGGACAGAAAAAACGCAACCAATGCTCTGATACCAGTTGTTGGGAAATGACGCCAATTTCCCTATAGTCAGATTTATGAGAAAGCGAAGAAAATGCGAACTAATAAGACAGACAAGTTGATAACGGAGTTCGGCCAATTATGCCTACGTCTCCGGACTGCTGCAGATCTTTTACTGAAAGAAGAGAAATTTACCGAGTGTTTACAAACACTCACAACTCACAACCTCTCACTAATGCTACTCTCTCACTTTTTGATGGAATACATTACAAATGAATTTCTAAGGCTATATATAGGCCTACACCTCCTCAATGGACGGTCAAGATTAATTCTCACCTACTTTGATGGATGGTTGAGATTATTTCTCACCTACCGTCTCACCTACCAAATGTATGGTCAAGATTAATCTTCACTTACCATCTTACCAACCAAATAGATGGTCAAGATTAATCCCCACCCACCAAATGGATGGTCAAGATTAATCTTCACCTACCATTTTACCTACCAAATATTTTGTCAACAAAAGATGCACCGTCCATCTTTATTGTCATTTATGGTGCATGTGTAGTTTAACCAACAATTTTGTGATTAGTCTCTGAATAAAAGTTATAGGTATATAAGTAAACATTCAATAGGATTTTGTATCACCTAAAACGGAGTTCTGGAGGGCAAGATATGGCCAAATTACTATTAACGGATTTGTTTTTACTTCCAGTTTTGAAGGCAGCATCTTCATCCGTCTTTGTAGTAATAATTTAGCATAATTAAAGGCAGAATACCACTTTCTGGCCTCCATGAAAATTGTAGGCATATGTATTAAGCTTACAATGAATTTTTAATCACCTTAATCTGAGCTCTATATCATGAGCTATTAGAAAAATAACACAAGCTGTTCAGAGTTCTATTTTATCAATTCATGGTCTTTCACTTCTCCCAATTCAAGCAATTCCTTAACCAATTTTTAAATTTAACTAACTTATTTACTCAATAATTTTAATTATAATTAACATTTAACTTAACTTATCTTTCAACCAAAGTGCTTTACTTCCCCCTTCAATTTAATTTTTAATCATAATTAACCAAATAAACAATTCCCTTTTTCCTCCATGTATGTCACGGCGACACGGTTTTTCTCTACCAACTAAATTTTATTTACTTCAATTAATCACTAATTAAATCCAATTATAACTCTGTTAACTCAATCCTCCATCAAATCCAAATCACGAGTAACCTAATTTTTCTTCCTGAAGTCTCAGTCATCATCTATTCTACTCTCACAAAGCTCAGTCAAACTTTAACTTCACAAAATCAAACTCTTCCTTTCTTGTATATATGTATTGGCTTAAAATATTCTCTTCATGTCATCCCTAGTTCAAATATTAAAGAAAATACAAGGAAGAATTAGACACATCTCACGTTCTAAATTATAAGAAGAATAATAAAAGAAGAGTTTCACCAATATGGAGTTAAAAGCTCACGGTCTTGAAGGGGAATTGACTCACCTTGCTAATTTTCAAAGCAATCCGAGTCCTCTCGTCTTATCCCTCCTCCTTCTTGCCTTTTTTTTAACCTTGAAACTCACATGCAATTTCTTTTTCTTCATGTCCTACCAATGGATATAATTGAACTTTTTCCTCCTCAAATATCTCGGTTAGATTAGAAAGAGTTGGAAGAAAATCACTTCCTTGACAACCTGAAGCTCAACCTTGCATCTTCCCCAATTTTACCGTTATGGAGTGTTTGGCTAAGTAGAAAGTGGAAGAAAAATTGAAGAAGTGATCTTGGAACAAATGAAAAAGGAGAGATGATCTTACTCTTCTTCTCAAATCTTTGATGATAAACACAAACCACCAAGCCAAAACTTCTCTAAAGACATTTGATTGAAGAAGAAATAAAAATTAAAATAGAGAAATGAAGAGAAGGTGATTCAGGTAAGGTGGAGTTTGGGGCCATGGTAGAGATTTAATAAAAATGATGAAAGCAAATTTTTTGTTATGAAAGAATAAATTGTACCATGTCATATTTTATAACATAATTAAGGAAAAAAATTATGGTCCATGGAAGACAAGTGTTGGCGTGCATGCAAGTATTTGTCCTAATTAATTTTAATTAATCTTACTTATCTTTAATTAATTCCAAACTTGTAAATTATTTCTTCAATTTTATGCTATTTATTTTTAATCACACCGTATATATTTTTTGTTTCTTTAATCTCTTGCCATTAAATACACCAATATTCAAGGTATAATTTATTTTATGTAATGGTATTTTCGGTTTTATGATTGACACACTAGAACAAAAATTGCATTTTCTAGTATTCTCATGGAACCCCACTTTAGATTTTATCTTTTTAATTTTGTACCTTAAACTTTAGAATTTTGACATAAAATTATACCATAAAACTCGTTTTAATATTTTTTTTCATCTTGGTGTCCTTATTTTACAGTTCTCTGACATGACAAAAATCACATATTTTTCGATCAAACCATTTTTTTCTTAATTTTCATGCAAATTTCAATACCACATATTTGTAATCAATTTTTTCACTTGTTATCAGTCTAAATTTAAACTCCAGTCATATCACCTCGGTTTTGATCATGAACGCACTTAGTTTTTGGCCATTCTGGTGCATCTGGTCACAAAACAAGCGTGTCGGCTGGGGCATAAACTTACGGACGTGATACAATGTGTATTATATTGTTCACGGACGTGAATAAAGAGTTACAATTGTGAATGCCTTATTTTTCATAATTTGCTTATTTGTTAATTGATAAAAGATTTCCAAGTAAAGAAATTAAGATATACTAATTACTCAAATAATTGTATTTTAATTCAAGTGAAAGTGTGGTAATTTGGAATTTATACCAAATGAAAGAGTATGTGATGAATGAAACAAAATGAAGGAATGAGAATGAATGAGATAATAACATGGATTAAGCCCTAGAACACCTAGTGTAAAACAAAAGTTTTGGATAGTTTGACATGTCAATTAAATGATTTATTAATGCTAGTAATGATACTCTTATTAATGCTGGTGATGACACTAGTATGCACATACCATAATGCCCGGGTGACACATTTATAATGCCTGAATGACCAATCCGGTTATCTTAATTATTGATTTCTAGGTGTTATGGTCATGAGCAAGATAATAATGATATAAAAAGAATTATATGTGTATATAGTCAATTGCTTATTTTTATAGAAGGATATGAAATAATGATGTAATCGCTTAAATTGATCATGTGCTGCATGTGTTGGTACAAGAGAAAAATATAAGAAAAAATGTATTAATATTAATATAATTTGGCATATATGAGTGATGACATGTGATTGTATTTTTGCATAAAAATAATTTATTATCTTATTTTTATGCACTACTAAGTTTCAAGTTTAGCCTAAGTGTTTTTCTCACGCAGATATAGAGAATGATAAGCTGAAATTTATAGATAAAACTAATGGTGATCTTATTCAGTAAACCAGCTGAGCTTGAGCATTGTGAGTTACACAACTTTTGTACTTATGTTTATGAGTTTTCTTTTATATGGTTGCAAATGAATTCTATGTTTTGAAAAAAACATAAATGGTATGTAAATGTTACTTTATGTATATCAAATCTATGTTTATTTATTTTGATTTCTTATATATATATATATATATATATATATATATATATATATATATATATATATATATATATATACACGCCGTTTTTCATTGTATATAAAATAACGGTTTGACCGATTAAATTAGCGTAACACTTCCTTATCCGAACACATGTTGCTGAGGAGAGTGAGTGTTGCAAATTCAATAATTTAATTCAAATTTAACTTTTATGAAATATCAATAAAATTAAAATTAATATTTAAACAATTTCTTTGTTAAATAATTAATAATTTTGGGTTAAATTAATCAAATTGGGGTTTAATTAATTAATTCAACTTAAATTATAGTTTAATTTGTTATAATGAAATTGGTTAATTGAATCTAGTTCGATTAAATATATATTTAATTGATTAATTTGAGATTTAATAGATTTAAAAATTATCAAAATTTTAAAAAGTAAATATTTAAAAATTACAATATATTATTAGTTTAATACTTTAAAAATTAAAAAGCATATTTGTTTAATTTGGATTAATTAAAAAAAAGTTCTAAGTGCTTATTTAATTTAAACTCTTTCTTTTAACAATTCCAACCATATATATATATTTTAATTCAATTGATTGTTAACTTTTTTATACATTTATAAATAAATAATTTATTATAAACATATGGTTAGGAGTTTGAGACTCACATTTCAGAGTTTCTTGCTTCTTAATCTATATTTAAATAAATAAATTTATTACCATTACCGATATTCAAAATTTTATTTATTTATAAAATATATTGATTTACATTCAAACTATATTTATTACATTAAAGATACATATATCTAATACACACTAGATGAAATACAACTATAATTTAATTTACATTTTTTTAAAAAAATATACCAAAAATATGCCTAAAACTTTTAGCTACTTTTCGTCCGGGTACCCTTATTTTTCTGACAACTATACTATCTATGGTTACCTTTTAAAACCTGTGCGAGAGGAAACCACCCGTGCTAACCTACTAGCTTAGTGGTGATTCAAGAATAAAAATCTTACATACATATATTTTCTTATATGTCAATTAATAATTTCATAAATAAAGCATAAAATAAAGAATTATATGAAAACTTATAAATATCATCAAACATTTAATATTTAACAATTTTAATTTTACACAAAAATTATCAAAATGACATACTTTTATATTATTGTTATTTTTCATTTTTCTTGTGCCCATAACACCTATAACCGAACTAACTAATAGGAATAACGGTGTTGCCATTACCGGCTTTCATAATATTGCACTGAACGCTTTCATAATAGTGCAATTACCGACTTTTGTAATATTGTCATTATCGGTTTAATTATTTTGTGCTGAGGGTATTTATAAATTTGACATTACTAGCTTTTATATTTGGCACCAAATGTAGCACCTCCTCACCCGAACCGCACGTGCCCGGATGAGGGAGCGCTAATGTCCTTTATTTCTCATACTTCATATATATATATATATATTTACATTGTTATTTTTTTTATTCATGTATATATAGATATAAATAAAAATCAGAGTACAATTTATTTACATAATATAGTAATTTTTAACATCAGAGTAATTCTTAACAAACTTTAAAAGTAAGTTTTACAAACTCAAACACTTCTTTAATATAAAAGTCAAATACAAAAGTTTCAAAACTTGTAACCCACTTTCTCAAGACTCGGCTGCTTTACTTGACTGGGATCGCCGCTTGCTTTATCTAGTGTCTTCAGCTACCTTTCTATATCTGCATGGAAATTAAAATCCACGCTAAGCTCTAAGCTTAGTGGTGCATATAAAGAAGGCAATATACTATATCATGCAACAAGCATTAACAATTATCATTTTGTGCATTAAAATGTTTGCATGCATGACTATCAACATATTTCTATTTCATAAAAGTATAAATGTCATGCTCATATAGATATTGTTATTTTCATTTATCTTTAATAGCAAATTATTCTGTAAATCTCTTTATCATTACATTTCAATCTCATATCATCATCATTTTCTTATTCTTTCCTTTTCTTATCTTTCCGACATATCCTCATTATCTTGCCCACATCACTCTAAATTTTTGGACTGACTGGATAGGGGTTATGGATCAGGAGCACTCACATAAGCTTATGCCACCCTGTCCACTATCTGGCTCATAAGAGCTTCTCAAATCAATGGCACTCACACAAGCTTATGCCACATTGATTGAGTATAATTTCATCATAGATGAATAACCGGATCAAGGCCGCTCACACAAGCTTATGACACCTTGTCCTCATTTATATGTGCTCATCGGAGCTTTCTCAAGTCAGTAGCGCTCACACAAGCTTTAGCCACATTGGTTGAGGTATAGTACGGTACCGTTTGCCCCCTTAATGACATGTCATCTATCCTGATTCTAGTCCGCAAGTAGAGTAATGAGCTTCTTTATATTTTCACATCAATCATTATTCTTAAATTTCAATACATCCATTTTTCTCATATTTATCAACATCTCAATTTTCTTGTTTTACAAGCATATAGTCATACTCATATATCTTTTCATTCATTTACTAGATTCATCAATATTCTCATGTTTGTCATCTGCATCAGATTTCATATAATATCCATGACAATTCATTTTTTTCTACATCAATACAGTTTTCTATATCACAACATATCACATTCTCACATCAATATATATATACATATATCCATATCCATATCATTCTTATTTTGCTTGAATAAACAATAACTTTCATTTACTTACCTGAATTCTCCATTTAATAACCACATTCATAATTTCAAATGTAGAGCATTCACGGCCATGATTATTACTTTCACGCCCATAATCCCAAGCCGTGAACGCTATTGGAATGAATCACCCAAAAGCATTCACGGTCGTGATTACTCATTCACGTCCGTGAATAAGTTCACTGCCGTGATTCCAACCCGTGAACACTTCTGGAATGAATAGTACCATTTTCACCCAGAAATTCACAACCGTGACACAATCAGTCACAACCGTGAACCCTCAAGTTCACGCCTGTGACTCAATAGTCACACCCGTGACTTTCAGCAGGAAATCTGCATATTCACCTTTCATTCATTATAACATCATTCAAAACATACCAAATTCTATTTCATGCATTTCTAAGGCTCTTTACTCAACTTATTACTTTTCAATACATTTACATGCCTTGATCACACAAGATTCTCTAATATGCATCCTTAATTCAATGTTACAATTATCTCATTCATACATGTCTAATCTTATAGTTTCATGCCATAATTATCATCATTCTTGAAATTGCATTTATCTCAAATCATATTCAGCATGCATTATTTCAAACAAAAATAGGCTATTGCCTTAAATTATGCACAAACCTTAATCTTTCTCCTTCACTCTTTTAGGTAGCTTTCTCTTTTCCTTTGCTCCTTAGAGCTTGTTCCTTGTCATTTGGAACTCCTACAACATCATAGATCATTTTCATCATCATCTAATTTCATTAAGACCCTAAACTCTCTTTTTCTCTCTCAAAACCCTAGTTTCTCTCTCATTCCATATAAGTCTTAGATGAGCTCAAAATTCGAACTTCCTTTAGAAAAGATGAAGAAGATGATGATGAAGAAGAAATACTTCTTACCTTACACTTTTCTTCACTTGATCACCACTTTGGAGATTTTCTCTCTCTACCAAACTTGATTTTTCTTCCTCTTTCTTGTTCTTTCCAGCTTCCTTATGAGTTATGGAACATGAAAATCACCTTGTCTTGCTCTTTCCCTTCTCTTCCCTTCCTTTCTCTCTCTAGAATCAAGGTGAGCTATGGAGGAGAATTGTGGCTAGCGTGACTGGTAAAGAAAAGAGAGAAGGAGCAGAAAATGAAGAGAAGAAGAAGAAGAAAATAAAGCCTTAAATAGGGTACCCAAAAATCTTCATGTGGGACCCACCATTTAACCATTTTCTCCCAATTTTACACTTAATCAATATTAATCATCTTCCTTTAATATCATGGCCGGCCAACCCAATTTTAAATGTCCAAATTTCTTAAGTTAATTAGCCATTAATCTCATAAATCTTCCAATTTTCGGTAAATTGCAAATTGACCCCAAAACTTATCAAATTTTGCAATTTAGTCTTTTACCGTAAATCAATTTTTTTTTAAACTCTATAATCACTTATTTAGACATTTATTATTTATTTTAACCATTTCTTAATCAATTATTGTAAAAATCCGAATTTAGACTCTGATCGGTCACACGCGTCAATGTTGCAACACGTGCGACTCGGAAATCTAAATTAGCGGATATTACACCAAATGCCTTAACTTTCATGATTGACATGCCAAACTATTTTCTATTCTAGTTCTAGATTAGATGTCCTAGGGCTTAACTATTTTTATATTTATTCACAATATTTTCAAAAATAATAATTGTATCAAATTTTCACATATATATATATTTATTTTTATTATTTGTTTCCATTGTTATTGCATTAGAACTTCACACATAAATAATTTATTAAACATTTATAATCACAATTTAAATCAAAATTCATATTAATTACTATATACATTCATGATACTACATGCAAAAGCCCAATAAATCACATTTTTGTTTATGACAGATTTCAGTCCTGATTTTGAGCATCATTTTTAGCCCATTTATAATTTGAATTTGAAGTTATGGTCTTCTAATATTTAGCTTTATGTCTCAGATTTCCGATGCATAAAAAATCACCCAAATCCAAGTTTTATTTTAAAAGTTATGGCTTTTTTACGAAAAGACGTTCCATTAGTCTTACCCAATATTTTCTGGGTACCTACAGGTCAGGAATTTTGTGTCCAATATTTAGCCCATTTTCAATTAGAATTTGAACTTATGTTCTGAATTAAAGTTTTAGAATTATGATGTCACTTTTATTTCCAACTGATTTCATTTCAATATCATTACCAGAGCATTAGTTATGATCAAAATAGGCAAGACTGTTCCAAAATTTCTACAACAGGGTTATCAACTAGCACAACCCTATCTACTAATTACATCTATCATATGCATTCATTTTTATGCCAAAGTTTCCATATCACAATTATATTCATATATCTTAATGATATCTCACTAATTGGTCTCATTACCATATAAAACATTAAAAGCAACAACTAATCACATCTCATGTCAAACCACATTCATATCAAACATTAATACATAATTTTACACATTTAAACAACATGTAAATTTTTTATCAATGAAACATATACCTAATCAGCCTTGGAGCTTCCCTTTTTCCTTCTTTTCCTCCCTTTACTAATTTGCTTTTTCCTTGCCTTTGTCACCCTCTTGAGGGCCTCTCATTTGCTCACTTGGTTTTCCTACACAACCATACCATATCTTATTTCTATCATCCATTATCAAAACTTTTCATGCCTACATAAAATTCTAATGCTCCTAATATATTTTATACTTTAATTTAGCCAAAATGTACTAAGGTTAAACTTCCTTCGTAATATGTCATGGCTTCCCAAAAACCTTATCATAGGTCCCAATTTATTTTCTTCAAATCAACACTCTAATCACACTTCATTTATCACAAAATTGTATTGCTCCTAGGTTAATTTCAATTTTTTCCAAATTAACTTAACCAAGGAAGCCCCTCATTCCTCTATTAAAGTTACATTTCTTTAGTTTTTAAGTCATAAAACAATTAACAAATATCAATTATCATTAATTAAAAGTTTAACTTCACTTTTCTTCAACTAGTTGCAACTCTCAAATTCTAGTTCCAATCTTGCCACATAACCTCAATCTATCAATCCTAATCATATCTATCATCCTTATGAGTCTCAAATGGAAGGAAAAAAATTGAATTTAAGAAGAATAAACTCACCTTAATGTTTCTTCAGGGTGGACCGAATCTATCCCAAAGTTCCTCCATTTTTTTCTTCTTTCTTCCTTCCTTCTTGCTCCTTAGCACCCTTTATGGCAAGAACTCTTTAATTCTGAATTTTTCTCTCTCAAAACTAATTTTTTTTTCTCTCTTTTTCAAGCTTGGATTGAAGCAAAATGGTGAATTTTGGAAGGCTAAGGTGGACGACCAAAGAGAAGATAAAGAAGAAGAAGAAGAAGAGTTAGATATTTTAGGTGGAAGAATGTAGAATTTCTTCCTCTTTTTGACTTTTATACTCAAATTAAGGAGTGAGTCCCACTAATTAAAATTAATCCTAATTTTTATTAGTTCATTAGCTTAATTAATCTTAATTAACTTTTAAACTTTAAGAAATTCCTTATTTTCCACTAATTCCCTCATCTTCACACTTTTCCCCCAACAATTACAATAATACCAATTTTGTCCATAGAAAAATTTATTTATTTATTTTTCTAGTTCTAGCACTAATCTTTTTAATTCCCAAATAATAATACCCTTAATTATTTTTCCTTATTATTAGTCATTTTTATATGGGTTGAAATTTAGACTTTGATTAAACCAACACATCCCATTACGGTCACGCGTAATTGGGACCTAAATCACAGGATGTTACAATTCTCTCCCCTTAAGAAAATTTCTCCCTCAAAATTTACCTAATTAGCTGGAGCCGAATAGCTGAGGATACTAAGTTCTCATCAGTTTTTCACTCTCTTAAGTGGCTTTTTTACTACATGATTGTGCCATAAGACCTTTACCAATGGTACCCTATTGTTTTGTAGTTCTTTGACTTTTCAAGCTAAGATTTTCACTGGCTCTTCTGCATAGGTCAAGTCTGGTTGTACCTCTATTGATTTCATAGGTATTACATGTGTTGTATTCGATCTATATCTTCTCAACATTGAGACATGAAATACATTATGGATCTTATCCAATTCTGGTGGTAAGGCCAACTGGTAAGCCACTGGACCCACATGTTTAAGTATTTCGTATGGTCCAATAAACCTAGGACTCAGTTTTTCCTTTTTACCTAAATGAAGTACTTTCTTCCAAGGTGAGACTTTTAAAAATACATTGTCTTCGACGACATATTCAATATTCTCTCTTTAAATCAACATAAGATTTTTGTCGATTCGTTGTAGCTTTTAATCGATCTTGGATTAATTTCATCTTCTCCTCTATCTGCTGCACCAATTCTGAGCCCATTAATTTCTTTTCACCAAGTTCTGTCCAGCATAATGGTGTCTTATATCTTCTTCCATATAAAACTTCATATGGAGCCATGCTGAGACTAGCTTGATAGCTATTGTTATATGCAAATTCCATCAATGGTAAATACCTATCCCAGCTACCTTCAAAGTCAATTAGACAGTTTCCAAGCATGTCTTCCAACAATTGAATAACTCATTCAGATTGCCCATATGTTTGTGGGTGAAATGCTGTACTAAAAGTAAGTCAGGTCCCAAATGCTTGTTGTAGACTTTTCCAAAATTTTGATGTGAACCGTGGGTCTCGATAAAAAATAATAGATATTGGCACCCCATTCAGTCAAATTATCTCATTAACATATATTTCTGCTAACTGACTCAACGAATAATCCATCTGAATTGGCAGAAAGTGATATGATTTGATAAGCCTATCAACAATCACCCATATTGCATCATGTTTTTTTTGTGTTAAAGGCAAACCAGATACAAAATCCATTGTAATCCTTTCCCACTTCTATTTTGGGATAACAATAGGTTGCAACAATCTAGATGGTACCTAGTGCTCTATTTTCACTTATTGGCATGTCAAACATCTTGTAGTGTTTTTCACGATATCCTTCTTCATTCCTGGCTGCCAATAATGAGTCTTCAAGTCTTGATACATTTTATTGCTCCCTGGATGCATGGAATACATTGTATTATGTCCCTCTTTTAGAATTATTTGCTTTAATCCACTGTCATTTGGCATGCATAATCTTCCCTTATAACTTATACTTTCATCATCTTTAACCTTAAATTCAGGTCTCTCTCCCTTTTTAACTACCTCAACAATTATCATCATTTTCTGATTTTGCTTTTGAGCTTCTCTTACTTGTTTCCTTAAAGTAGGTTGAACCTGTAACTCTGCCAAAATGAAATATGATTCTCCTATTAATTTATTATTAATTTCTATTTGTTATATTGTAATGAGGAAATTATAAGATATACTTGCCTGTGTTTTTCTACTTAAGGCATCAACTACTACATTGGCTTTGCTTGACTGATAATCAATAATACAATTATAATCTTTAATTTACTCCAACTAGCGTATTTGCCTTAAGTTCAACTCCTTTTGGGTGGGAAAATATTTGAGGCTCTTATGATCTGTATATATGTAGCAACGTTCGCCATACAAATAATGTCGCCATATTTTTAAAGCAAACACTATTGCTGCCAACTCCAAATCATGAGTAGGGTAATTTAGCTCACGAGGCTTCAATTTGCTAGATACATAAGTAATGACTTTATCCTCTTGCATTAATACACAATATAGCCCATTATAAGAGGCATCATTATATATCAAAAAATCTTTCCCTAGAGTAGGTTGGGTCAAAACAGGTGCTTCGGTTAGCATGACTTTTAGTTTTTCAAAGCTTGCCTAACACTGATCTGTCCACTCAAATTTAGTTTCTTTTATGAGTAGCTTTGTAATTGGTGCCAGCTTAAGAATCCCTTCACAAACCTTATGTAGTAACCAACTAATCCAAGGAAACTCCAAACTTCTGTCATATTGCGGGGCGACTTCCAACTTAAAATCACTTCTATTTTGCTAGGATCCACACAGATTCCTTCAACTGACACAATATGCCCTAAGAACCCTACTTCTTCCAACCAAATCTCACATTTTGACAGCTTTGTATACAATTGATTTTCCCTTAAAATCTAAAGTACTATTATGAGATGTCTGTCATGTTCTTCTTTGTCTCTTAAATACACCAGGATATCATCTATAAAAACTACCACAAATTGATCAAGGTAAGGCCTAAAAATCATGTTCATCATATCCATAAAGGTAGCTAGTGCATTCGTTAAGCCAAAAGGCATAACCAGGAATTCATAGTGGCCATATCGAGTCTTAAAAGCTGTTTTGGACACTTCTGATTCTTTGATTTTCAGTTGATGATACCCGGATTTGAGATCAATCTTAGAGAATACTCATATTCCCTTCAATTGATTAAACAAATCATCAATTCTAGGTAGTGGGTATTTATTTTTAATCGTCACCTTTTTTAATTGTTGATAATCAATACATAATCGATGGGTGCCATCCTTCTTTTTCACAAACAACACCGGAGTACCCCATGGTGAAACACTAGGTCTTATAAACCCTTTGTCTAGCAATTTCTACAATTGAACCTTCAACTCTCTCAATTCTGCAGGTACCATTCTATAAGGAGTAATTGATATCAGGGTTGTACTAGGAATCACATCAATAGCAAACTCTATCTCTCTATCTGGTGGTAACCCTGAAAAGTCTTTAGGAAACACATATGGGAACTCACACACTGTGGGGATGCCATTGAGTTCTGGGCTCCCCTTAGTATCTATCACATGGGCCAAATATGCCTCACATCCCTTCCTAATGTATTTCTGAGCTTTCAATACAGAAATAACATTGGTCAAACTTGTTTGACCTTTACCCTGAATGATAGTGTCATCCTGCCCGGGAATTTTAAGTACAACTTTTCTAGATTTACAGTCGACTATAACTCCATGCTTTAACAACCAATACATACCCAGAATAACATCAAATTCATGAAATGGTAATTCCATTAAGTCTGCTGGAAATTCTCTACCCTGAATTATTATTGAACTATTTCTATAGATCTGATTCACTTTCACACCATGTCCCAACTGATTGGTCACAACTATCTCATATTCTAAGGTCTCAGGTATCATATTCCATTGTTTAAGTGCAACAGTGCTTATGTATGAATGCGTGGAACTAGGATCTATCAATGCATGTAAATCAAAGTCAAATAAAGAAAGTTTACCAACTATGACGTCTAGTGCATCCTGGTCCTCATAAGCTCTCATCATATATGCCCAAACTGGAGCTCTAATACCTCCGGGTCTATCAACTGTCTTTGATACCCCTTGAATCTGTCTGGTATGACCACCTCTAAACTGGCCTCGACCTCTACCATGGCTCTGTACCGGTGCCAAATTGTCTATACTAAGTCTGGGACAATCTGTCTTTATATGGCCAGTAGCTCCACATCTCAAGTATGCCCTCATCAACCACCAACACTCTCCTGTATGAGATCTACCACAATACTGACACATAGCATAAGTTGGTCTTTTGGAAAATGATATTGGTGAACTAGCAGAAGATGGTGCAGGTCTAAAATGCTGACCCCGCCTACCAGAAAATGTCTGCCCAGCAATATGTGACTGAATTGGTCTGGGTACTATCCGCCATTTCCTACCAGATGTCTGGGCCACACTAGCCATTGATTTCTTGGAGAGCTCTTCTGTCTTCAGCTTTCTCCTTCTTTCAACACTAATGGCAGAGGACACTAATGTAGCAAAATCTGTATGCTAGTGTGAAGCCACTAAATATCCAATATCCTCATCGAGGCCATCTTCAAATCTACAACATTTATCAGCTTCATCTCCAATAATCCCCGTTGCATACTTCCTTAGCCTAGTGAACTCCATCTCATACTTAGCTACTGTCATACCCATCTCCTTCAAATTCAGAAATTACTCTTGGCACATATTTTTTTTTAAACTCTGTAACAAAGAAATCCTATGTCTGAGGGTTCAGAGTCTGAGGTTTCACTAATACCAATTTTCTGCCAAGTGTAGGCATGCTCATGAAGGAGGGACACTGCATATTTAACCTTGTACTCCTTCGAACATTGAAGCTCTTCAAAAACTCATTATGTCTTTTCTAACCAAAATTCTGCAGCTGCTGGGTCATGCTCTTTCTTACCCGTAAAATCTGTAGCCCTATATTTTCTTACTTTATCAATCTAGGGTTTTGGTTGAGGTGGGGGAGGTGATGGAGCTGGTGGTGGCACAACTTGTGCTATCTGTTGTAACAAAGTAGCCATTTGTTGCATAAGTGGTACCTAACCCGGATCAACCTGTTCTTCAGCATGTTGTGGAGCTATAACACTAGGTTTCGAGGCTCTAATTGATGCTAACTGTCTATGAGCAGCCGAGTTAGCTATATTATCACCCTCTTGTTCTTTGTGACTTTGTTTGGATTCATAATCTATTGAACCTATATTGTCAGAGGAAGGGTCCCTTATCAGAATATAACAGCTTAAAACAATGCAAATGCTAAAAACATGCACTTATCTTCCCATACCCACTAAGTAAGAACCGTCTAAACCTATAGCTCTAATACCGAAAATTGTAACACCCCTTTACCCCACTTTAGTTCAGTAAGGTAAGTGAGCATTATTCGACTAACTATCTTATAAGCTTAGTTAAATGAAGTATAAATATTGTTTTTCAAAAATATTACAAACACTAAAATAAATTTATTACCATCACTGATATTCAAAATTTTATTTATTTTTAAAATATATTATTTACATTCAAACTGTCCTTTACATTAAAGGTACACATTTTTAATACACACTAGATGAAATACAACTATAATTTAATTTGCAAAGTTTTTAATTAAATATACCAAAAATATGCCTAAAGCTTTTAGTTGCTTTTCGTCCGGGTACCCTTCTTCTTCTGATAACTATACTATCTATGACTGCCCTTTAAAACCTGTGCGAGAGGAAACCACTCGCGCTAAGCTACTAGCTTAGTGGTGCTTCAAGGATAAAAATTTTATATACATATATTTTCATACATATCAATAAATAATTTCATAAATAAGGCATAAAATAAAGAATTATATGAAAACATATAAATGTCATCAAACATTTAATATTTAACAATTTTAATTTCACACAAAAATTATCAAAATGACATCTTTTGATCTAGTAAATTGCAGTACTAACATTGGTACAATCATAACAAATCTTCTACTTGTTGTATTTTAATGAATGAATGAGGATCAAATTTCACATTCAAAACTAACAATCTTCACATAAAATTCATGACTTGTTAAACATTGCATTTTGAAGGCCGAAAGAGTGAGCATGAGCTTTTGATCTATTATGGTGCATAAAATTATGATTTTGCATGTATAATGTGGCCATAAGGAGAGAGAGATACTTTATTATTCAGTTAAAGAAGTCAACATGGATTGCATGATAATTAGTTTGCACTGGGATGGACAAGTATTTTATGAATATGTGAAAAGAAAGTTGAGGATAACATTTGGATTTTGATTTGCATTTAAGGGAAACATTGCAAGATGACCTATGGGCATCATTAGATGCATAAGGAAATGTGAGATTCGACTATAAATAGAGATGCTATTAAATATAAATTTGAAAAAAAAGGGAAAAAAGAATAAATGTGGCCTAACATTCACAAAAATAGGCATAATTACGTCTTCAATGAGTCCACCCCAAATATTGCATAAATTGCATGGCCACTAATCCTATTTTTAGTGCTTGGAATTTGACTTGAACTTATACTTCACATTATCAAAATGGCTGAATAAATTGATGGATTTTAAATTGTAATTTCGATCAAATATATTACAAATTGAGGAGATTTTACATCTATAGAAAAACCTTCTTTTAAAATTATTTGGCCAATGAAACCACGTAAAAATATCCTAAAAGAGTAAAATGAACATTATTCTCTTTATATGGGTAAAAATCTCACATTGCTAGAATTGTCCTATTGATATTTTGAAATAGCCTATAAATATGTTTTTACTTCATTGTGAGGAGGATCCTACACAAATCGAGTCAATTTTATCATTTATCTTTTATCTTTCCCTTAATTGTTTTCCTTAGAAGTAAGATTATTGTATTTTGGTATAGTTTTTATCTCACTTTTCCTTGTAATCCTCCACTTTCAATTTTATTACCAGTGTATCTTGGACCAATAATTAGTTTTTCACTCACCTTCACATTCATACAAGGCCTAAAAATTGATTATTTACTCACCATTTTAACATTCAAATTTTGTGTAGATCTATAATGCACACTAAGTAGGGTCTAGTTAATAAAGTGGTTTAGAGAAGTTATAAGTATGTTTAATAATCTGGTTTAGGAAAAAAAAGTTAAGAAAGAATGAGAAAAGTAAAGAGTTCTCTATTCATGCCCATGACTTATATGTCATGGCCGTGAATGGTGATATTTTTGCCTGTGAACATCTGAGGTATAAAACAAGATTAGTTCATTCTTTTCTCTCTCACATGCCTAATACCTAGAAGAAAACCCTAGTTTTAGAAATTCCTTCACACTAAAGATAATGTCATTTGTTTCCCTTTGATTTCTAGACCTAAAACACTAAAACCTAAAGCAAAGATCAAGGTTTCTCAAGTTCTTGAGAGAAAAGCGTGGACAAAAACTTTTGTTTTTGAAAAGGCTAACCTAGAGGAAGGGAAAAAAGTTCAAAAAAAAGTTATCCAAGTTGTGTTTTCTTTATTTCTAATAAGGAATCATATTTTCTCTTTATCTTTGCAAGTTTTCATATCATTTTCCATGTCTTTGGTAGAAACCATTTCCAAATGGTTAGGTTTTAGTTTAAACTTTAGTTTTTATGGCTAAAGACTCTTCTTTAAGCTTGATTAAGATTATAGTATGCTTTAGAAAATGGTTATGTGAGTTTAAGGATTTTTAAAAGGTTTTAAAGTTAGAGTTTTATCTTTTATGGCTTTTTAGTTAAGTGTATAGTTATAAATGTTGATAGAGATGTTTTATATATGTTGGGAGTTGGAAGAGGAGGTGGTGAAACCCACCAAGAGGATAACCAAACTTTAGTTAAAGCTTGGTGTTGAGGCTTTATTAGAGGTATGTATATATATTTATTTAAATTCCAAATTGTGGAATGTTGTGTGTTAAATGTGTGATAAATGATTTGTATGCCATAAATGTTAGTTGTTGATCATAATGAGATTGAAGATTGTAATTAATGCCATGATAATATGAGTTGTTAATGAAAAGTTTTATAAATGTTGAAGATGTTTAGGATGAGTAATTGAGATATAATGACATGAGACTTATGTTAAATATGCCAAAGGTGCAATTATGAGAATATTGAATGATGATGTTGATAGTGATAGTGGTTGAAAGATGTAATGTTAATGAAGTTATAAAAGTATGTTGAATCATAAATGTATGATATGGTAATTAGTGAGCTAGGAAGAATTCAATTGTGATGTTTATGTGCTCTTTCATGTTTAATTGATGTTATAACATGTTTTAATGCATGTTTTATTGAGAGTGTTGATAGAAAAGGTTGTCATTGGAAAACCATTAGAGCCTTTGTATGTGACTTGTAATAAATGCCTTGTTTGATGTTGTTTTCTACTGGAAAACTTAGATTCACATCCGTGAGTAGGTGTTCATGACTGTGAATTTTGATGTCACGAATATAGTCACACCCATGATTATTTCTTCACACTCGTGAAGAATATATGTTAAAAGGATAGAAGCATTCATAACCAAGTTCACAATTTGGTTCATGGATAAGGGTACCCATGAATGAAACTGTTAAAGAGGTGCCTTAAAGGCAATCACCTTAGGCACTTGATGTACTCATTTATTATTAATACAAATACATTTTTGTTATAGGGTATTCATTGCATATAAATTGATATAGATCTTAGAATGTTTAGTGAAGTCCTTGGTATGCAACACAACATGAAGAAAATCATCATGAGATCATGATAGTGAGATTCCTATAATATGTAATTGTGTTTATACCTAAATTATCCCTAGTCATAGGATTAACAAGATGAGACATTGTTAATTTGGATAGACTAGCACTTGTTATACTCCTTGACTAGGTTAAATAACTAATTTCATAAGCTGAAGACATGAGATGTTTAGAGTTAACATGTGGATGCTTGCTAGAGTAGCCAAGTATATTGAATGACCTACTATGAGACACTCATATGGATATCTATTCAATGTTAGTAATTGTCTCATCATAGCAATGGGCCCAATTTATGGCTGCAAACTTAAACAATTTAAAGAAATAAAAGTTATCTCTCTCATCTCTCTCAAAAAGATTAATCTCCATTGCTAGCACTTTGTTGGTTGATCACCCCATCGCCATTGTGGTTATTTTTTGTTCCTTTGTGTGGATTACTATTAGAGACAGTCTAGCCATTGAATTATTGTGGTTTGCAATAACCCAACTTGAAGGAAAGACTCATAAGTTTAGAAGAGCAAAGAACAATCAAAAGGTAACCAACTTCTCCTATTAAATGGTTCAATCCGATTTTAATACACATAAGACATTCCTTGGGTTTTGATTTTGATAAAATTTTATTTTTCTGCTGCCATATGTATGAGATGAATGGTCATAATCCTAACAAAAACTTAATGACCATGGACATATAGTTCATGCCTGTGAAACTTGTTTAAATGAAATTTGTTGTTTTTTTCAATGATGAATATAGTAGGCATGAACATGTATGCTCAATGATGTCCAATAGGAAAGACACACATGTTTTATGAATAAAACACATGAATGACCTATATTGGCATTCCATATGATCAAAGTGTATATGTTATAAGATGAATACATTATAAATGTATAAGAAAAAGGAATATGACCTAATTATGCTCAGGCTGTATACTAGGACTAGAAGTAGGATATGTGGCTGCCATTAAGGGGGTTTACGATGCCATGGTGATAATATATACAAATTTCTTTTAAGGACAAGGTGGCTTAAGCTTGGAGAGCGCCCTTGATCTTATCTTGCATGCAAGCTATATGTTTTACTTAGTTAAAATGGCTTATGTTTGAACAACACTCTTGATTTGAGAAGCTCAAATGAGTGCACATGATCATAGATAGTGGCAGGATGACTTAAGCTCAAAGAGTGCCCTAATTTAGAACTTGTATCTGAGTAATCCATGTAGAGAGTTTTTAGGCGAAAATAATTAATGAATACAATACAATGAAAAAAGTTTCATGACACATGTATACGATATGGTTGATATGTTATATGTTATGAATACTATGATTGTTCACTTATGCATGGTTTAAGAATATAATGTTATAATAGCTTCCATGAGATAAAGTGGGATATAAAAATGATTTCTTTCATTGCCATGCCTTGGTGTATGCGATTTAACAAGAAAATGAATAATATTGGTATATCTTATATGAATGCATGTATGAATTTTTTTATGCCTATATATACCACTAAGTTTTCAGTAGCGTAGTATGTGGATATTCCTGCACATAAGTATTGGAGCCTAGTAGAATGAGATGGAGGTTGATTAGAGGAGCCAGGCCATTTAGAGACAATAGAGCATACCTGACTCGGGTCTGTGATATTATATCATCATTTTGCATTTTGTGCATGGCATAGGGATATGTGTTGTTTACTTTTATACATGTCTTTTAATTCAAAGAAACATTTAAATTTGCGAAAGTCATATGCTTTTGCAAACATCTGGCCGATTGAGCCCAAACATGATATTTTTATATATGATATAGATCATTGGATCAAATAAGCTCTTTTATGTATGTTTTGATCATGTAATGAATCGACAGGTCTTATGTAACAAAGCCCATTCATTGTTAAGTGTTTTTAAGGAAATGAAAAGTTTTAAATTTTCACAGATTTTCAGTAATAGGTATATATAGCACTCATTCATTTAGCTGGGATTAATCCTGATTGAAAGAGAAAGTGCTACATTTAGTGATATTATAGCATGATTTAGGTGTTTCTGAACCAAAGTGGGCTAAGGGTTATCATGCATGCATAGTACATCTCATATGTCTTTGATATAGGTTATCTCTTTATCGACTTAAAGGAGTGGAAAGGTATAAAGGGAGTTAGAGGCACACGATATTACTAAGAGAAATAACTCTCCTAACAACAGGGCTCGTAATCAGCCCAGTGCATCAAGTGCTTAGGGTTGGGGTGCTACCTTAGTTCCTCAGCAATAACCCATCGAATAGGCAGATTTAGGTGCAATACCGATCATGCATCATTTGGTCAGTATTCTACAACAGTTGGCATAGGCCATACCCTAGGTAGTGCCATAGTCAACTTCACAACCGCCACAATAAGAGATACCTAAGATGAAGATTGATAGGCTTCGAAAGTATGAAGCCACTGATTTCCTTGGTAGAGGAGAGGATGATCCAACTGTAGTCAAGTTTTGGCTAGAGAAGGCTGAAAGGGTCTTTGATGAGTTAGAATATATCAAGGGGCACAAAACAAAATACGCTGTATTGCTTCTGCAAGAACATGATATGAGTGGTGGAAATTGATTTTGAAGAAACCACAAACTCTTTAGCCTCTGACTTGGGAGTATTTTGTTATTGAATTCAAGAAATAATATGTATAGATTGATGAAAAGAGAAGAGAATTTCTGAATATATGGTAGATGAATATGACAATCTTCGAATATGAGAGGGAGTTCACATGGTTGAGCAGATATGCAACTGGTCTTATAGTGGATGAGGGTGATAAGTGTTATCGCTTTGAAGATGGCTTGAATGATGACATCGAGTATCGTGTCATTTCCCTTCAGCATGAGGACTTCTCCATGCTTGTTTCCTCCACCATCAGCATGGAGAAAAGAAATAAGAAAAGAGTATATGAGACCTATAAGAGATCTACAGCTAGTATGGCATAGACAACCAACAATAAAAGTTATTTCTTATCAAGACAGTCTTAGAGCAGTGGATAGAACAAAGGATAGAGTCATTTTAAGTCCAGTTCTTTAGAAGAGGACCCCTTTTTAAAACTACATCAGCCACAACTAGCATGCAGACAACCAGGAATCTTATTCCCTTATGTGAGATATGTTAGAGAAACCATATGAGTGAGTGTCAGTTGGTTTTAGGGGCTTGCTTTAGGTGTGGAGCTTAAGATTAGATAAGAAAGGATTGCCTTTTGTTGAGGAGTGTTATGCCTACTCAAATAGTAGGATCAACTTTAGTCCATAGTAGAAATCAGAAGAGAGGTGATAGAGTAGGATCCAACTAGGCTACTTTAGAGGCAGTGAATAGGCAAGGACTTAATAAAGCTCTATCTGGGGCAAATGTGATGAAGGCCCATGAGAATTAGGGATCCACAGATGTTATTGTGGGTACGTTCTCTTTACATGGTTCAGATATAAATGCTTTGATAAACCCAAGATCTATACATCCATATGTTTGCATGAGCATGCCAAGTCAGTATAGTATGACAATAGAGAAACTAGATTTTGAGATTGAGGTCATGAAAACTTTAGGCCACAGTGTGGTTATGAACAAGGTATACAAAAGTTGCCTTTGAGTTGTGCACGGGAAAAATTTTATGAAAATATCATTGAGTTATTGTTTCATAAGTACGAGCCATATTAGATATGGATTGGCTCTAACATCATGAGGCAGTAGCGGAATGCTAGTCTAAGACAATTATTCTTAAGACTTTCAAAGCAAGAAAAAGTGGTAATACAAGGAGAGAGGTTTCCATAGCTTCCATAGATGGTTTCAATGATGAAAGCACAAAAGATGATCTGAAAAGGGATGTGAGGCCTTTTTGGCTCACATGGTTGATACTAGAAAGGGGAGTCTACACTCAAAGATATCTTTACAGTGAGAGAATTTCCAAATGTCTTCCCAAATGACCTACTAGAATTACAATCGAATAGAGATGTTAAGTTCTCCATAGAGCTCACACCAAGTATAACACCAATATATGTGACACCTTACATAATGGCACAATTAGAGATAAAATAGTTGAAAGCTCAGTTGCAAGACTTACTAGACAAAGGTTTTATCAAGCCAAGTGTATCTCTATGGGGTGTACTAGATCTATTTGTAAAGAAGAGAGACAGGTCTATGAGGTTGTGCATAGACTACAAACAATTGAACAAGGTGACTATCAAGAATTGATATTTTTGCCACAAATTAATGATCTTTTTGATTAGTTAAAGGGTGCAGAAACATCTCAAAGATTGATTTAAGATAACAATATCATCCGCTGAAGATAAAAAAATGATATAGCCAAAACAACTTTCAGAACAATATATAACCACTATAAGTTTTTGGTTATGCCCTTCGGATTGATTAATGCCTTAGTAGCTTTTATGAACTTGAGGAATTAGATTTTCAGGCTATACTTGGATCCATTTGTAGTTGTTTTCATCGATGACATCTTGGTGTATTTTAAAAACCAAATAGAGCATGATCAACATTTAAGAATAATGTTGTAGATCTTCAGTGATCAAAAGCTTTATGCCAAGTTCTCGAAATGCAAGTTTTGGCTTGATGAAGTGACATTTCTTACACATATCATGTTAGTAGATGGCATCAAAGTTGATCCCAATAAGGTTGAGGCAATCTTGAATTGGAAGCCTCATTAGAATGTGACCGAAATCAAGAGTTTTTTTGGTTTGACAAATTACTATAGGAGTTTTATAATGGGTTTTTCTTTGATTGATTCTCCTTTGATAAGGCTTTTGAGAAAGAATATGAAGTTCAAATATAATGACAACTGTCAAGCTAGTTTCGATAGGCTAAAGATTATATTGGAAAAAGCTCTAGTCCTTACATAGCCAATTCTTGATACGGAGTATGTCATATACAATGATGCTTCTCACAATGGTTTGAAGTGTGTTTTAATGCAAGAAGGAAAGGTTTTCATTTATGCCTTCAGTCAATTGAAGCTGCAGAAGAAGAATTACCCCACACATGATCTTAAGTTGGCAGCCATCATGTTTGCTCTAAAGATATGGTGCCATTACCTATATAGGAAAAAGTGTTACATTTACACTGACCATATGAGCTTAAAGTATCCTCCGATAAAGAAGGAGATTAATTTGAGACAGACGATAGTTCGAGTTGATTAAGGACTATAACTTTTTCATTGACTACCAACTAGGCAAGGGCAATGTTGTGGCCAATGCTTTGAGCAGAAAGACATAACAGAGTTACACGTCTAACTTTCACTCAATATGGAAATCAAAGATGCACAGAAGCAAGACAACAAGCTAGTTGAGATAATTGAGTTGGTCTCTAAAGGGAGATAGTTGGGTACACTATTGAATCATATGGTAGTTTGCTCTACCAAGGTCGTTTATGTATGCCTAATATTGTAAAATTGAGACAAAAGATTCTAATGAAAGTATATGAAACCAGATTTTCCATGCACCCTAGAAGCAAAAGATGTACCATGATCTGAAAGAAAGATTTTGGTGGACAGGCATGAAAAAAGGACATCATAGAGTTCACAATAAGATATTTGATAAGTCAGTAAGTTAAGAAAAAAATATCAGATACTTTCAAGTTTGATGCAACAAATCACAATACCAGAATGGAAAGGGGAATAAATCATGATGGATTTTGTCATTGGGTTGCCTCTAATGTCGAAAAAGTATGATGTTGTTTGGGTCATAGTGGATAGGTTAACGAAATTAGCACATTTTTTATCTATCAAAAGAGACTATATTTTGAACAAGCTATCAAAGTTAGATATGAACGAGATAGTATGGCTACATGGAGTACTAGTCTCGATTATATCAGATAGAGATCCAAGGTTCATATCTCAGTTTTGGAGAAGTCTAGAATGAGCTTTGGGTACCAAGCTTAACTGACAGTCAGTTGGAAAGGGTGATACAGATTTTGGAAGACATGGTAAAAAGTTTTGTGATTGAGTTTGAAGGTCTATGGGAGAAGTATTTACCATTGATCGAGTTTGCCTATAATAACAGTTATCAGTCTAGCATCTAGATGGCTCCTTATAAGTCACTATTATTAGAGAAGTTCCCTAAAGGCAATAACCTTAGACACTTGATGTCCACATTTAATATTTAATAAAAACATTTTCATTATATGATATTCATTATTAAGAATTGATATAAATCTTAAACCATTTAATGAAGTCCCTTGTATATATATATATATATATATAACACAATATGATAGAAATTATGATGAGATCATAATTATCATATTCTTATCATGTATATTTGTTTTTACATCCAAATGATCTCTAGTCATATGATTAACAAGATGAGATATTATTAATCCGAATAGACTAGCATATGTTGAACTTTTTGATTGGGTCAAGCAATAGATCTCATAAAATGTAGACATGAGATGTTTAGAGTTGACATGTTGATTCTTGCTATAGAATTCAGGTACAATGGATGACCTAGCTATGAGACAATCACATGGATTATCTATTCAATATCAGTGATAGTTTCATCATAGCAATCATGTAAGTATTCTTAGACTTGAGATGGTTAAGGTTATTTTGGATACTGAATCCTATACTTTGACTTCATTCCTTGTTGCCTCTAAGAGGTCAATCATAGGGTAGTAATTGGGAATAAGATGAGGTATTCAAAGATAGTTGAGTTGTTAATAGGTGTTTAACCACTTATGATAGAAAGAGAGTATACCTATAGCCTCTTATGGAGATCAGCACTAGAAAGTCCTTGGTCGATGTGGACATGCCTTGAAGATAGTCTTCAAGTGCATATCTAATAAGGTGATGAGTCTCATAAGCAAGAATTAAATCATTTGATGTGACATAGTCAGTCTAGTGAGAGTTAACACATAGTCCATACTCTAAACCAAATGAGGTACATTGTGGTGGAAGGATGAATTACACAATAATTGTCTATGGAAGGGTTTATTATAATGACAAAAATACTGGGTTAGTCGTAAACTACAGTTTTTGAGATTGATCAGTGTACCTGAGGTCAAAAAGGTACACCGTGGGCGAAAAATATTTTATTTGATCATCGAAAAAATATAGGTCATGACTAGTTCGAGGGTGAAATTTGGAGTAAAAACGAGGTCAAATAGGCCCCCAAAAGTCAAAATAAGAAAAAGTCAAGATACAGTTTAAATAGTAAATTTAGTTTGACTGTACTTTGATCGGGTTGTTAAAAATAGTAAATAACCTCTAAAAATTAATTTTAAAGCATAGATAGACTTTTGACAATAAAAAAAGAATTTTATGGTAGCACAAGAATTTGATTAATTGGATCGGTTTGAGTAAATCAGACTAAAAAATGGGCTTTGATTGAGTTAAAATTTTTTTATGTAGGCTAATTTATATATTTTATGAATTATGGAATCAAATTTGGGAGAAATTGGGCTTGGGAAGTGAGAAATAGTTTAGAATTGCTAAATGGGCCTTAATTTCATAAATGAGCCTAATTAGATTGGATCAGTTGACTTGACCAAGGTCCAACCCGTTCTAGCCACCTATATAAATCCAATATATCATAATTCTCTAGACAACTCTTCATCTTTCTCCAACTCTCCCATGCTCTCATCTTGGCTGAATGGGTCTTTCCATTCTTCTCCATCAAATTTCTCCCTTCTCTCTAATTCTTACACCAAATTCAAGTATTCTAATGTTATTTTAGCCCTTCTATTAGCTAGTTGATGTCTCCAATATTCAATTGAAGGGTTAGAAGTGGGAAAAATTAAAGGATTCAAGTTAGAGCATAAAATTGAGGTAAGAGAAATTAGGGGTTTAAAATTTAAGGGTTCTAATAGGAAATTTGAGGTATGTAGGTTATATTTATGAAGTTATATTGAAATCTGGAAGCAAAATAATGGTAGTTTTACCTATGCATGTATTCAGCCTATGGTAGAAAACAAAGGAGGGGGAGGAACTTCAAAGGAAAAGACCAAGGAAAAGGAAATTTGGAAAGGCTAAAGCAAAGAATTAAGGTTAGTGGTTATAAAATCTAATTGTTTCCATTGAATTTGTATGAATTTAGGTTATGGAATTAGGGTATATATCTATATTTTGCATGATAAATTGAAAGTTAGAAATATGATGAAGGATATTAAAAATGTGGATTATAATGCTTAAATATAAAAAAAAATAATTTTGGATGGTGGAACCTTTATAGTGGCCAAATGATGTATATTTGTATATATAGGTATATTTATGGTTTAATGCAATATTGTGGTACATACATGTTAATGAAGGTATGAATTAGTGAAATGAATGGTTAGTAGGTGATAGAAAAACTTTAATGGTGAGAATGCATGTTAGGCCGAATTGAAGACATGAAAAATTTAATGTATTCTTTGTTAATTTAATGACAATTAAGCTATAAAATGAATAGAGACATGATATTTGGTGTATATGAATTAATGAAGAATTATTTGAATTTATTTGAATATTTTCTAGTTAGTGATTACATTATGTATAAAATGAAACATAATGAATGAGGTATATTTAATTGAGTTTTATAGCTTAATTGATGATAATGTTGAATATTTAGTGTATTGGATTGGAAAGTTGTGAAAAAAAAATATTTTAAAGGTTAAAACTTGGTTATGACCCAATATAATTCTAAGTAATTAATAATGAAAAATAAATGAAATCTAGGAATTTAATGAGAATTAAGTTAAAAGAATAATTTTATTGCCGTTAGTTATAGTCTAGTGGTTAAATCTAATTCAAGATATAACTGGCTAACCATAGGGACACCATAGCCACGATGCGGGTCATGGCTACTCGCTTAGGTAGGCCAATGGCGGTTTACTTCAATGACAGTGAATCAGTGATTAGTATACAATGCAATGTTTGTATGGTCCTTCGGGATCACTCTTTAGTGTAGTGGACCTGTGGGGTACACATCCCACATATCAAGTCTGGAAATTTTCTATTGCATTAACACTAGGGATAAAAATGGAATGAAAGTGAGTAAAAAGGAGTTAATTAAAAAAAGAAAATGGAAATGGACTTAATTAAAAGAAAATAAAAAATTCAAGGGTAAATTGGCAATATAAGGGTTAAATTGTAATTTATGTATTTAATAAGAAAATAAATGAGAAATAAAAAAATTAACTAGTGACAAAAGTGTAAATAAGTGTAAAATAATGACATCATTGTAAATAAATGGAAGTTTAGAAACCAAAACTTAATTTTCTCTAAAGAAAAATTAAATGGATGATTAAAATGAAATTAAGTTATAAGATGAGATCTAAATGTAATTGTTAGTTTAATAAATATATTAAAGGTAAATTAATGGTAAATAATAATAATAAAAATAAAAATAATAATTAAAAGGATAATTATAAATATGAAATAAGTATAATGTTTAAAGTATATTCTTCAGTAATAAGTTAAAGTGTAAATTTGAGTTAAATTAGAATTGTTATGTTGATATGAATAGTATATAAAATTTCCATAGATGTGTATGCATAAATTTAGGCTAGTGAAAATTTTTAGATTTGTAACCACACTAAGCATTTTAATGCTTAACACATAGTTTATTTTGATTGTGTGTAGATATTAGCTAGGGAGTCGCGGGAACAAGCATAACTCATTTTGGGAGCAACTTCAAGAAGAAATTTATATGATAAACTTAATAGCATGTATATGTAGGACGCTTTATAATAGATTTGAAATATATATTTTAGTACGTAAAAAGGACTTTTATGGATTGTATATTCTATTAATGTACTATTCCGCTTGATGTGTGAAATATTGGGTATTAGGCAGATGATGAATATATATTTTTGTTTTTGAACTATTGTGCCCTATGTGGGCTGTGGAATTGTTCGTTGTGTATGAATGATAGTTTAGAATTATTGTCGTTATGCTGCTAAAATTTTTTGTTAAATGGATAGTAAAATTGAACAATTATAGGTCAATCGGCAGAATAATAAACATGTTAAATAAGTGATGGAATGTATATAAGAATTTAAGAATGTGTAATTGAATGATAAATTTATGTTCAGATGGTATGTTATTGACATTATGACCAAAACAATTATACACATCTGCTATAATCATATTATAGACAATACTAAACAATTATGGTAATCGTTGATGATAACGTAATGTACGTATAGAGTGATTTTAATAAGGGTATTACATTTTGTGGTATCAGAGCGTGGTTTAGGCAGTTCTAAGATTGAAGTGGGGTTAAGTTAATGGATTAAATGCATATACATGCCAATTGTTGAATGAAAAGTGTCACAAGTCTAATATATGCTTGCTCCTCTTTTTGTTTTATAGTGAAAGATGTCATCCGATCAAGGTCGTAGTGTAGGGAATGGTGAAAGTGAAACGTCAGTCAGTGTTCGCAAGCTGAGGCCCTGCAATAGTATGATTCTCCATCAGTCACACCACCTCCACCACCACATCAGGACTTCCTCAATCCTATGGCTGATTACATTCAACATAGAACATAGGTTCAACAAGCTCAGCAGCCACAACAATTGGCACAAACACAACCTCCTACTCCACCCAAAAAGTAGTCAATTTTGGAGTAGTTAAAGAGATTGGGAGCTGAAGATTTATATGGGTGTGATCCTTTGACACCTGCACAGGTTGAAGAATGATTGTTTAGGACCAATAGATTGTTTGAAATCACTCATAGTCTGCCTGAAGAGATGTTTATGGGTACAATGACTTTACTCCAAGGTCTTGAATTTATTCGTTGGGACTTAGTCTGCAAACACACCCTAATTGAGCAGTTGATTTGGGAATTCTTTTTGGCCCAATTTAAGAAGTAATACATAGGGTCAGAGTATAAATCAGCGATGCAATATGATTTTTGGAGAATTTGGTAGGGAAATAAGACAGTTGCAGAATATGATCAAGAGTTTGAGCATCTTAGTGCCTATCTTGATGACCATTAGTTGATTGAAGAGAAGTTATGGAAAAGTTTTAAGAACGGTATCCATAACAATATCAGACATGGAAAATTGCATTCATTAGTAGAAACAACTATTAAGGTGGAAGGTATCCAGGCAGATGAGGTTGACAGACATACTCAGTTTCAATAGAAGAGAAAGTCAGGTCAGTCTAGTGGTATGGGTATTCAAAATAAGAAGTCTACGGAGTTGTGCATCAACTTTAATAAGGCGTGGACAAGGAAATACATCCTGTAGCAATGCCCTAGTTAATTCTATTGGTAGTACACATAGAGCCAGAGAGGGAGGCGTAGTCTAGACCTATGGTCATTATGGTAGATCTCACCCAAAAGAGTGCAAATATTTAACTAGTGGCTATTTTAAGTGTGGTTCAAAGGATCATCAGGTCAGGAATTGTCCAAGGGGGTCTGTTAGTTGAAATTTTATAGTGGGATATTTTAATAGAGGGAAATTACATAGAAGAGCAAGGAAATGATTAAGAGGTAGTACTTGAAACTTTTTCAATATCGAATACGTAAATTTTGGAGATGATTTTTACATCTTCCTTACTTTTCTCCTTTTTACTAAAAAATTATGTATCTCATCACCTCATACACATTTTTCACCCCTCTATAGCCAGAGCTCCACTTCTAGAGGGATAAAATGGGGAAAAGAGAGAAAAATCATAAAAGGACATTTTCATGCATAAGAAAGCTTGAGAAAACTTGAAAAAAGGCAAGAGGAAGAGAAAGGAGCTAAAAAAAAAAGGAGAGAGAAACCTTACATGGTTCGACCGTGGTGGAATTATGGTGACAAGTAAGTTATTTCTTCCATCTATATATTCTTTCCATATGAAAAATGGTGTTTTGAGCTCATTAGGAGCTTGTTTATAAGAGTTATAGTTTAAAGTGAAAGCGAGGGTTTTGAGTGGTTTTGATGGAGGAAAGAGCTGTAAGAAGTATTTAAAGACCTTAAAATTAAATAAGATTGAGTTAGGAGATATGGTAGAAGCCTTAAATCCTAAGTTATGAAGAGAGAGATTTTATAGATTAGAGTTGAAAAAAGAGAAAATAGAGATAAGAGATGGAATTGTTAAAGATGGAGTTTAATGGTATTCTTGTATATTATATATGTCTCTTTGGAATGGAAAGCAAACTCAAGTAGATGAAAAGAATAAAGGAAAGAAGTAATGAAGAAAACAAGAGGTTTGTGCATGCTTTTAGGTTAATAATCTCTAGCTTAATATATTTTTGCATGCTAAAAAAGTATAGTAAGTTGAATTGTGACTTAGATAAATTTTAGATTGAGTATATTACATAAAATTGGAATTTAATAGAGATAATTGGGAATTTATATGTATTGATCAATTGTTGGTAAATAACTGTAAGTAAGTAGAATGAAATTGAACAAAAATATAAAAAATATAAACAAATATAAAAATAAAATAAAATAAAGGAAATGAAATAAAAATTGTAATAATAGTAATAACGAAAACAAAGTATGTAATATACATGGGGTATTGTATGTGTTTGAGATTATGTACAAATGAGTTATTGTGCTTGAGAAATGTGAGTTGTAATTAAAATGAATTTGAGCTTAGTGTTTTTTTTTTCATAAATTTGGTAAAAATTGAATTATATAAATTATGTGTTGTTGCTAAATTTATATGGAGCAGTCTGTGTAGAAATTGCTATAATTTAAGTTTTAGAATTCATATGAGTGTGGTCTTTATTAGATTTCAAACTTAAGACATATGGCTAAAACTTTTTTGAAGACCATAAAATCTAAATTGAAACGAAGCTATGCTTAATTTGATTTCCAAAGTGTGATATGAAAACTGTCTAGGATAAATTTGGGCAGAATGTTTATGAGCAGTCAGTAATAAAATGAGCATAACGTATTCTACATATATCAAATTTAAGTGATTCAAATTGCTTATTAAAGCTAATATTCAAGATTATAATTATTCATAAGACCCTATAATTGAATTTGGATAGTCATAGGTCCAAAATTGAGATCCAATATAGAGCATGAAATCTGCCAATAACAGGGCAAAATATGAATTGAGGAATTTAATATGTAAAATAATGTGGACCTTGTTATATTATACAAATAATATTTTTATTGAGTAATTATATAATTAATTGCATCATTAGACCCATGAAATATATGAAGTAAAAGAGTTGTGAATTTTATAGTAATAATAATAAGACCCGTAAATACCTAGCCTATAAATAGAATAGTGGATACTTTGGCATGCCAATCTGCGGTTTATATAATACTGGTGATGACATATTTATATTGCCAATAATGACACATTTATAGTGTCGGTGATGACACTTGAATGTGCATAGTACTATGCTTAGATGACAATTTTACTATGCCTTGATGACCAACCTCATTATCTTGATTGTTAGTTCGATTATAAGTGTTATGGACATAAATAAAATTGAAAATTATTTGAAGTATTTAATAGTATTATTCCAATTTAGAGTAATTTGGACGAACCAGTAAAATTAAAGTTAAAAAATAATATGAGTTAAATGTTGTTATTATTAAATATAAAAGTAATTATGACTCAATATATCTGGTGAAATGTATAGTTTAAATTATGAATAAGAAAAGGAAAAACATAATAAATAATAATTTCACATTTGCATGAATATTGATAATTTTGTTGAATTTTTGTATGTGAGTATATATATGTATATATATATTGACTAGAAAATGTATAAACCAGAAGTATGAGGAAAGTAGGTGGAACGAAATACAACAGGTAATTATTATTAATTCATGATGACATTGTAGATATTGTATTGAAAGAAAAGTGAATAGTAAATGCTACATGAAAATATGAAATAATTAGATAAATAAAATTTGTATAAATATGAAATATTAATTCATGACAAGATAAATGTGTAACTATAATTCAGTATATTAACAATATATTATTATTTTTAACTATGATAAGTGAGATTGGTAGACGTAGTTTAATATGTTTAATGATATAATACTGATATAAGTATTCATAAGTGCATGCTAATTAAAATAAAATTAACAGAGGCATTAATAGCCAAGTTAGCTGAAATTGTAATAGATTCGAACTTTACATATAAATGCATGTTTAATGCATAGTCCGTAGGTTATTACCTGTTTGCATGTATTACTAAGCATTTATACTTAGCATGCGAGATTTTTATTTCTCTCACGCAATATTAGGAGTGGTAACATAATCTAAAGAGTGGATAATGGATAAGACATAAGGTAGTGGAAATCTGAGTCAGTGACACAGCCGAAGATCCCCAAGTTTGGGTGATTATTTTTTTTAATATATATTTGGTTCTCAAAATTTGCATTCTTATATATTTATATATATAATTTCATTTTGATACAAAAGTTTAAAGCATGTTTTCATATATTTAGCTTTTGTAAGTAAAGTATAAATGTTATTCTAACATTGAAGGTGAGTGAGGTAAACATAGTAAATATTAATGTTAATCTACATTGCAAACATTTTTTTCTAAAAAACATTATAGTATGTTTTCTATAAATATGGTAACAAGTAATTGAGAGGAAGCTTCGTAACATTCCTTTGCCTAATTGTCAGTATGGTAGGGTGAAGGCGTGTTCCAATTTATGTGTCTTGTTATATTTGAAAATTGGTGAGTAACAAAGTTTCTAAAATTGAAATATTTATGTTATGGTGTATGCATTTTAAAACTATAATTTGCACTTCTGCATTTATATTTAAATATATGTTTTACACCATAAGACATTTTAGGACTACACTTAGTTTAGGCCACATTATTACAACCTTTACTAGGCATTTTTGTGTTTTTGATGTTTCAAATAATAATTTATGATTAGTTCCAAGCCAAAAAAATTTCAATAGTATTTTTTTTGCAGTAATCTAACTTTGTCATTAAGGAATGAGATACTATTTGATGGTCAGTGTTATCAAGTGACAGGGGTGAGCCTTCACAGCAAGAAGGCGATGTAGAGCCAGATGAGCAACAAACCTCCACTACAGTCAAATAAATATGTGCAATCCTCCATACCTAAAGCTTAGAAAGTTTTGCAATGCTTAGATCGTATGAACCACCAGATGTTCCATTTGGAGTGTGATAATGCTCAACATACTCTTCCCTTGGGACGTATTCTAGAGCGCCTTGAGGAGTAATATTTTTCTCTAGCTTATTTCATTTGTACTCTTTGAAAGCCATTGAGGACAATGTCTATAATAAGTATGGGGGGAAGAATTATATTTTTTGGGGAGTTTGTGTGATAATTTAAGTGTTAATTTTTTTAGAATTTTATGTGTTAATTTTGTTAGTTTCAAAAAAAGGTATTTTAACTAATATGAGTGATTTCTTTTTCTCTATTTTCTCATAAACAAGTTAATGAAGAAATGCTAGGTTTTGAATTTATAATGAATTTGCTTAGTTTGATTAAGTTTATGATAGTTTTAATGCTACTTTTATGCTTTACAACCAAATACATTTTAGTTTAATTATTTATTTACCTCATTTATATAGTCTTAATAATATGCTTAAGTAAAAAATTATTAAAAGCTATTAACTTATATGTTAAGTCCTTAATCACTATAAAATAAAATAAAAAGCGTAAGTAAGTTGCAAAGTTAACAAAAATAGTAAGATGGAGCATAAGATGCACTTATCTACTTTGCTGTCCCACCTAGGATATGAGTATGCAAAACATCCTAAATAAGCGTAATGTATTTTTTTCAAAAATGAAGAAAGAAGGTTTGAAAGTCAAAAAATAAGGGAAATGCTCTATGACTTAGAAAAAATTATTAATTCTGAATAAATAAAAATCAAATTGTAAGTAAAGTTAAGGGCTTACCAAAGAAAACAAGTGTCATATCCGCTAATTTAGACCTAAGTCACGCGAGTTGTTAAATCGACTCGTCAGTTTGACCGAAATCTAAATTTGGACTTTTATCAAAAAATAGTGAAAATACTGGTAAATAAGTATGGAAAATATCTAATAAAGTGTTCAAAATATTTAAAGATGTTAAATTTCGGTAAAGGACTAAATTGCAAATTTTGAAAAGTTTAGGGTCAATTTGCAATTTACCAAAAATTTGAGGATTTATTGGGATAGTCATAAATTCAATGCATGAATTGGGACATAAAATGCTTATGGAGGACAGCCACACTAAGTGGCACATTTTAAGAAGTCAATTGACATACATGAATTAGAAATTAATGAAAAATTTCTAGAAAATGCTTAGGTGTCTCCATTAATTATGTAATTTTGTCACTTTGTTCTTAAGTACTTTTCCTTTCTTAATTATCCCCCTTGATCTAGAATTTTCCCATCATTAAGTGTCTTCCACATTTCTTGAAGCATAACACACGAAGTGGCAAAGTTTAGTAAGCTAATTAAGATACATGCATTTAACATTAATGAAAATTTCTAGATTGATGCTTAGGTGTCCCTCCCATCTTAATAACCTTTGTCATTTTCTTCTTGATTATTTCTTCTTCTTTCTTAATCCTTTGTATCTAGAATTTCCCATCACTGTCTTCCACGTTCCTCTTATCATACATCAAAGGAAGATGAACATATTAATTACCTGAGGAAAATATCTAGATTTTTATAGCCTATGTGTCAAAGTATTGATTAATTTTGTCTTCTTCCTCTTAATTACTCATCCTTATTCCTTATCCTAACATCTAGAACACTCTATTCTTTAAACTAGCCACGTTTATCCCTTGGACAGCCATAACCAAACCTTGTTCTAAGAAGAGAAAGAGAGAGAAAGGCATGAGAAATTCCATTTTCATGTATAATGAAGCTTAGGAGAGTAAGGAAAAAGAGAAAAATTAGGGTTTATGAAGTTTTAATAATCTAATTTTAAATTTTAAGAACTCAAGTTAACAAGGAACTAGATCAAGGGAGAAAAGGAAAGGAGAAAGAAAAGTAAAGAGAAAGAAAAGAGAAAAAAAGAGGTTTGTGCATAACGTAAGACAATAGCCTATTTTTTTTATTTGCATGATTTAATTATTTGGTATGTTGATGATTCTGAATTGATATTATTTTGTGATGAAAATCTTGGGGATGCATGTTTGCTAGACTTATGATTTAATTTGGTAAAAATTGAATGTGATTATCTTGTATGTTCCTTGCTGGAAATTGATGAGCAATGTTCACTTAAACTATTATAACTTAATTTTTGGAACTCATTTTTGTATGTTTGTTTGTTGGGTTTGAAAGATAAGAAATAGGGCTATAACTTTCATTGATACCATAAAAACCTGAATATGTCTGTAATGTTCCAGACAAATTCATAAAGTTTAGACTTATAATCTGTCCAGAAAATTTTGGGTAGAATTATCAGTGACCAGTTAGTATTAACATTATCATATCGTTTGATACAGAACTCAGAATTAAGTGATTCAAGTTGAATATTAAATCTAAGATCCATATCTAAAATTTTTATGAAGATCTTGTAACTAAATTCAGAACAGAACATGACCCAAATTAAGGTCCAAAACAGAGAACAGAATCTGCCAGTGACAGGACAACATGTGAATTGAGGAATGAAATGAGTAAAATGATGAGAACTTTCTTATATTATGTAAATATTATTTTAATTGAGTGATTATGTGATTATTTTGAGATATTATATGTAGCACTCCCTGACCCTACTAAATGTTAATAGGATATGGAAGTGCTAATAAGCTTTTTTTTTCTTTTACAACCAATGTACAAATCATTGTAATAATTTTTTTTCGAGTTTATTATTAGCGAAATATTTATTACTATTTTTTTTCATTTAAATATATAACTAGTGAAGGAAATAGTTTGATTTAATTGAACTCATGCAATTAAACCATAATATTTAGAAACAATACTAGATTTATAAAATTACAAAATTCATTCCTTATAAATCCTACATGCCACAAACTCACATAAAAAAAGATTCTTAGAATTTAATTTTTACAACATAATTTTCAAAACATACAAAAAGAACTACACTGCTGCAATCTGATCTTGGGGGTTCCCTCTTCTTCGGTCGCCCTATCGGAACAACTACTTCTATTTATCTGCGCGTGAAACACACGCGCTAAGCTTCTAGCTTAGTCGTACATTTGGCAACTATCCAATAATTACATAAATAATTCTAAAATAAAATTTTTGAAACTACAATTAATTTATTAAGCATGCCAAATATTCAATTAATAATAAAACCATTTTCCATGCAAAACTATTTAATTCATCAATTATGACATTTCATTCATTAAGCATGCTTGGAATTTCTTAACAATTCAAGATATAAAATTCACAATATCAATTTCATAATTCACATTTTTTTTCTGTTATTTATTTAATAGCCCACGACATCTTAGACCGGAACTAAACACTGGATACAGGGTTTCTGCTCTCCGGCAGTATACTCGGCGCCTACATAATTATTTTATAACTCGGCGTTTAACGCCTACATTTCCAATAACAACTCAACACCTTTTTGGTGCCTACGTAATTTTTGAACTCAACATTATTTCTTAGTGCCTACGTAATTTCAACTCAACACTATTTCTTAGTGACTACTTAAATTAAATCTCAGCACTATTATTTTTAGTGCCTACATTTCTACCATTTTATTGGCATGCCAACTTATCCTAATTTCTAGTTCTCGACTAGATGTTATAGGGCTTAAATTACATTTGTTACCTTTATTAATATTTACATAAATTATGTAGGGAACATTAATATAAACTCCATATAAATGCAATAATTCCCATTCAGTATTTTACAACCTCAGACTAGCTCATTCAATCATTATAATTATAAAAAAAATTCAATTAATACATTTTATTTCATATAAATTCACAATCAATACATTTCTTCCAGTTGTCCTATTCTGGACAACATTTATTTCTTATGATGCTTTGTATTTTTCGTCTATTGTTAGATAGCTTCTGAACATATGATCAACTAACAAATTATAGGTACATGTCGTATCTTTAATTTCCAACTGGAATCACATTAAAAGATATTTTGTAGCAAAAGTTATAAATTTTCTCCTAAGCTATGTTCACTGCAATCTGCCCAGTATTTTACTGGACAGAATTATACCTTATTTTACTCTGTCATTTTAATCCATTTTTATATGCAATTGGAACAAGTGATCAAATAGATATATTTAGATACATGTATTATCTCTAATATACAACTGGAATCATATTAAAATGAATTTTTTAGCAAAATTTACAAATTTTCTCCTAAACTACGTTCACTACAATCTGCCCAGTATTTTACTGGATAAAATTATGTCTTATTTTGGTCTGTATTTGTCATCCCTTTTTCGATGGAAATTAGACAAGTGATAAACTAACCAAATATAGGTACATGTCTTATCTTTCATTTCCAACTAGAATTACATTAAAAAGAATTGTGTAGTAAAAGTTATGAAATTTCCCCTAAGCTACGTTCATTTTAAATCTGCCCAGTTTTGTTGTTTTGAACAGATTTCTAGGTCAACTTTGAGTCACGGTTTCACCTAATTTCAGGCATATTCATGTCTAATAGTCTGAATAAAAGTTCTTTCTATGATTTCTTTCTATCAGCAGCAGCAACTTTCAGCCTATCTCTTATTACTCTCACTTTTTCCTCTGTCTGCTTTACTAGATCTGGACCGACTACTTTCATTTCACTAAGCTCAGTTCAACATAAAGGTGTTCTACATTTCCTCTCATACAAGGCTTCATATGGTGTCATGCCGATAATGGCTTGGTGACTATTATTGTAGGCAAATTCTATCAATGGAAGATGTTTGTCCCAACTGCCTTCAAATTCTATCACACAACTCCTCAACATATCTTCCAATATATGTATGACCCTTTCTGATTGTCCATATCTTTGTGGGTGGAAAGCTGTGCTGAAATTGAGTCGAGTACCCATGGCTTGATGCAAACTTTTCCAGAATTATGAAGTGAACCTTGGGTCTCGATCTGAAATGATTGAAATTGGTACACCATGTAAACGGATTATCTCATTAACATAGATCTCTGGCAAACGGTTAAGTGGATAATCCATATTGATCGGTAGAAAATGAGCTGATTTAGTGAGCCGGTCTACCACTACCTATATTGAATCATGCCTCTTTTGTGTCAAAGGCAAACCAGAAACAAAATCCATTGTAACTCTTTCCCATTTCCACTCCGGAATTGAAATTGATTGCAATAATCCACTTGGTACTTGATGCTCAGCCTTCACTTGCTGACAAGTTAAACATCTTGTAGTATACTCGGTGATATCTCTTTTCATTCCTGGCCACCAGTAATATGCCTTCAAGTCATGATACATTTTGTTGCTTCCTGGGTGCATTGCATAAATAACATTGTGAGCTTCCTTCAAAATATCTTGTTTCAATTCTGGTATGTCTGGCACACATAACCTGCCCTTTTTCCTTAAACTCCCATCTGAATCAATAGTAAATTTTGGTTTTTCACCCTTTTTCACCATTTCAAAAATTTCCTTTAATTTTGTGTCCTGCTTCTGATTGTTCTTTACTTGTTGGATCAATGTGGGTTGAATCCGCAATTCTGCCCAAATAATATATAAATAAATTATTATTTCATTTTTTTCATGTTCAATTAATAAATTTAAGTTTTAACATTTACCTGCAAGAGTTTTTCTACTTAGAGCATCTGCTACCACATTGGCCTTACTTGGCTGATAATCAATGATACAATTGTAGTCTTTGATTAATTCTAGCCATTGCCTCTGTCTCAAATTGAGTTCCTTTTGTGAAGGCAAATATTTCAGACTTTTATGGTCTGTATAGATATAACATTGCTCACCATACAGGTAGTGTCGCCATATTTTCAATGCAAACACAATGGCTGCTAGTGCCAGATAATGGTTGGATAATTTCTCTCATGAGGCTTCATTTGTCTGGAAGCATAAGCAATCACTTTACCTTCTTTCATTAATACACAACCCAAACGATTAAGGGAAGTATCACTGTACACTACAAAATCTTTTTCTGCAGTAGGTTGTGTCAACACTGGTGCCTCTGTCAACATTTTCTTCAACTTATCAAAGCTAGTTTGGTATCGGTCTGTCAACTCAAATTTGGTCTCCTTTCTAAGTAATTTTGTCAGTGGTGAGGCTATCATTGAGAATCCTTTCACAAATCTCCGATAATAACCAGCCAAACCAAGAAAACTTCTCACCTCTGTCACATTCCGAGGCGGTTTCCAGTTGAGGATTGCCTTTACCTTACTGGTGTCAACTCTAATCCCATCGGCTGAGACAATATGCCCTAGAAAGGCCACTTCCTCTAACCAGAATGCACATTTCGACAACTTCACATACAATTGATTCTCTCTCAAGGTATGAAAGACAATACAAAGATGTTGATTATGCTCTTCTCTGCTTCTGGAGTACACCAAGATATCATCTATGAACACCACCACAAACTGGTCCAAATAAGGCCTAAAGATTCTATTCATTAGATCCATAAATGCTGCTGGGGCATTTGTCAGGCCAAAAGGCATTACTAAGAATTCATAATGACCATACCGAGTTCTAAATGCTATTTTTGAAATGTCTAATTCTTTAATTCTCAATTGGTGATAACCTGATCTAAGGTCAATTTTAGAAAATACCCCTGCTCCTTTCAACTGATCAAACAAGTCATCTATTCTCGGCAAGGGATATCTATTCTTAATTGTCATCTTGTTCAATTGACGATAATTAATGCACAAACGAAAAGTGCCATCCTTCTTTTTCACAAATAGAACCGGAGCACCCCAAGGTGAGACACTAGGCCTGATAAACCCTTTCTCTAACAACTATTGCAACTACACTTTTAATTCTTTTAGTTTAGCAGGTGCCATTCGGTAAGGAGTGATCGATATGGGGCCTGTGCCTAGAAAAACATCAATGGCAAACTCTATCTCCTTGACAAGTGGTAACCCTGGCAAGTCCTCAGGGAAGATATCTGGATATTCACATACTATAGGAATCTCCTTGAGATCTAGACTTTCTTTCTTGGTATCTACAATATGTGCCAAAAATGCTTCACATCCTTTTTTGATAAACTTACTTGCCTTCATCACAGAAATGACATTAGTCAAGTATGGTCGGTTCTCGCCCAGGACAATCACATCATCCTGCCCTGAATTCTGGAAAGTCACTCTCCTATATTGACAATCCATCACTGCCTTATGCTGAGTTAACCAATCCATCCCAAGATTGCATCAAACTCACGAAATGACAACTCTATTAGGTCAGCTGGAAATTCTACATTTTGAGCTTTGATTGGACTGTTTTTATAGACTCGACTAACTTTCACTCCATGACCCAAAGGATTTGTCACTAATATATCACAATCTAATTCCTCTACTACCATATTCCCCTGACTAGGTGGTGACATGCATAAATATGAATGTGTAGAACCCGAATCTATCAGTGCAAATAAATCAGTATCATAAAGAGAAAATTTACCGATAATGACATCTGGGGCATCCTGCTCCTCACGAGCTTTCATGGCATATGCTCGGGCTGGGGCTCGACTACCTTCTACTCTATTCACTGATTCTGATATACTTTGCCCAATCCTGCCACTTCTAGACTGTCCATGTCCCCTACCTCTGCCTCGAGTGACATTCTGAACCTGCACTGATACTATACCACCTGTACCTCTTCCTTTGGGGCAATCTTTCAGTTTGTGCTCTGTAGATCCGCAACGTAAGCATGCTCCAGTAATCAACCAGCAATCACCTGCATGTAATCTCCCACAATGTTGACATATGGCAGATATGAATCTCTTGTTACCAGAAGCTGATGCACTAGCTGTAGACCCCTCTGGCCTCAACTGTTGGCTTTGTCTAGCTGAAAAATTTGATCTAACACCCCGTGACTGGAAAAACCTAGGCACTGTTCGTCCCCTTTTTCCTGATGTATGGGCCATGCTAATTGTCGGCCTCCGTGGTGGCTCTTCTATCCTCTTTCTCTTTGACCTCTTTTCCACACTGATGGCTGAGGATACTAGTGTAGCAAAATCCTCAAGCTGAAGGGCAGTCACCATATTCCCAATATCATCATTAAGCCCATCCTCAAATCTACGACATCTGTCTGCCTCATCTGCAATGATTCCAGTCGTATATTTACTTAGTCGGGTGAACTCCATCTCATATTCAGCGACTGACATGTTTCCTTGCTTCAAGTCTTGAAACTCCCTTTTCTTTTCATTCACATAAACTCTAGGCACATACTTCTTATTAAATTCTGTCTTGAAGAAATTCCAAGAAGGTGGTTTCGGTGTCTGGGGCTTTGATAAAATTGATTTCCACCGGTCATAGGCATGATCTTTTAAAAGGGACACTGCATATCTGACCTTTTGTTCCTCTGGACACTCAAGTTGCTCAAACACCCTTTCTGTGGATTCCATCCAAAACCCTGAAGCTGCTGGGTCATCCTCCCTCCTTCCCATAAAATCTGTGGCCCCATATTTTCTCAGCTTATTAATCCGGGGTTTTGGCTGACGTGGAGGAGGAGGTGGAGCTGGTTGTGGAACTGCTTGTACTATCCGTTGCAACAAGTTTGCTATCTTTTCCATAAGAGGCTCCTGTCCCAAATTAGCCTGTCCCTCTGCTCTCGGAGGAGCTACTACACTTGGCCCGGAATCTCTTACTGATTGAGGTTGTCTGAGATTGGCTGAGTCTGAAAGGCTATTACTCAGTTCGTCTTCTGAGAAATCTTGTTCCGATCCCGAATCCATATCTACCTATAAACCAGAAGAAGGAACCCAAGTCAGATAATTGCAGCATTTTATACATATGCATGAGACACATATTCTATTTTACACCCACTGATTAAGAATCAATTAGCCTGGGCTCTGATATCACTAAATGTAGCGCTCCCTGACCCTACTAAACGTTAATAGGATATGGAAGTGCTAATAAGCTTTTTTTTTCTTTTACAACCAATGTACAAATCATTGTAATAATTTTTTTTCGAGTTTATTATTAGCGAAATATTTATTACTTTTTTTTTTCATTTAAATATATAACTAGTGATGGAAATAGTTTGATTTAATTGAACTCATGCAATTAAACCATAATATTTAGAAACAATACTAGATTTATAAAATTACAAAATTCATTCCTTATAAATCCTACATGCCACAAACTCACATAAAAAAAAAGATTCTTAGAGTTTAATTTTTACAACATAATTTTCAAAACATACAAAAAGAACTAGACTGCTGCAATCTGATCTTGGGGGTTTCCTCTTCTTCGGTCGCCCTATCGAAACAACTACTTCTATTTATCTGCGCGTGAAACACACGCGCTAAGCTTCTAGCTTAGTGGTACGTTTGACAACTATCCAATAATTACATAAATAATTCTAAAATAAAAGTTTTGAAACTACAATTAATTTATTAAGCATGCCAAATATTCAATTAATAATAAAACCATTCTCCATGCAAAAAATATTTAATTCATCAATTATGACATTTCATTCATTAAGCATGCTTGAAATTTCTTAACAATTCAAGATATAAAATTCACAATATCAATTTCATAATTCACATTTTTTTTTCTGTTATTTATTTAATAGCCCACAACATCTTAGACCGGAGCTAAACACTGGATACAGGGTTTTTGCTCTCCGCTAGTATACTCGGCGCCTACATAATTATTTTATAACTCGGCGTTTAACGCCTACATTTCCAATAACAACTCAGCACATTTTTTGTGCCTTCGTAATTTTTGAACTCAACACTATTTCTTAGTGCCTACGTAATTTCAACTCAGCACTATTTATTAGTGCCTACTTAAATTTAATCTCAACACTATTATTTTTAGTACCTACATTTCTACCATTTTATTGGCATGCCAACTTATCCTAATTTCTAGTTCTCGACTAGATGTTGTAGGGCTTAAATTACATTTGTTACCTTTATTAATATTTACATAAATTATGTAGGGAACATTAATATAAACTCCATATAAATGCAATAATTCCCATTCAATATTTTACAACCTCATACTAGCTCATTCAATCATTATAATTATAAGAAAAATTCAATTAATACATTTTATGTCACATAAATTCACAATCAACACATTTCTTCCAGCTGTCCTATTCTGGACAACATTTCTTCCTTATGATGCTTTGTATTTTTCATTTATTGTTAGATAGAATCTAAACATATGATAAACTAACAAAATATAGGTACATGTCTTATCTTTAATGTCCAACTAAAATCACATTAAAAGACATTATGTAGCAAAAGTTATAAATTTTCTCCTAAGCTACGTTCACTGCAATCTGCCCAGTATTTTACTTGACAGAATTATGCCTTATTTTTCTCTGCCATTTTAATCCATTTTTATATGGAATTGGAACAAGTGATCAACTATATATATTTAGATACATGTCGTATCTTTAATATACAACTTTAATCATATTAAAATGAATTTTTTAGCAAAAGTTACAAATTTTCTCCTAAACTACGTTCACTACAATTTGCCCAGTATTTTACTGGACAGAATTATGCCTTATTTTGGTCTGTATTGTTCATCCATTTTTCGATGGAATTTGGACACACAATAAACTAACCAAATATAGGTACATGTCTTATCTTTCATTTCCAACTAGAATTACATTAAAATAATGGTGTAGTAAAATTTATGAAATTTCCCCTAAGCTACGTTCATTTCAAATCTGCCCAGTTTTGTTTTTTTGAACAGATTTCTAGGTCAACTTTGAGTCACGTTTTCACCTAATGTCAGGCATATTCATGTCTAAGGGTCTGAATAAAAGTTCAAGACCTATGGCTTAAATTTCCAACCCAACATGAATCACTCAGAAATGATTTCCAGAACTCACGTTATGATCAAAACACTATACATTGTTCATAAGACGAATTTTTCAGCACATCAATTAAGTCATACAATTTCCATTTTTGCATCAACCTCATATTCTAGTTTTTATTTTCATATTCATTGCATCATTTAATCAACACTTAATTTCTCAATCAATTATTCAGAATTTCATACACATCACAAAATTAAAATCAATATTTTTATATATTGAATTTTTGCCAAATATACATACCTCAAAATTCTACTTCTCTTTGATGATTTTGCCTTATTCCCCTTTTTTTTCATCTAATCTTAGCTTGAATTGAAGAAAGAAAAAGAAGAGTGATTGGGGGAGGAGAGTCATGGCCAAAGAAGAAGAAAAGGGAGAGAAAATGGGTTTGGTCAAGATGAAAAACAAGAATGATAAAAAAAAAATAGAAATTTGACTTTTTATAGTTGGATTAGGTGGGTGGTTAGGATTAATTGTTAATCTTGCTTCTCATTGGTCCATTAATTTTAATCACTCTTAATTTATCTTAATTAAAAGAATATTCCTTTCCTTATATAAAGAATATTCCATTTTTATGTCTTCTTATAATTTCTGTGCTAAAAACACTGCAATTTCTAATTTCGTTCAGCGAAAAATTATTTTTTTCCCAATTTTAATTCCAAATTTCAAAATTCTCAATTAATAGTATCCAAAATATTTTCTCCCATATTATTATTATTTTAATTTATTTCTTTCATGTCTGAATTTAGACCCGATCGGTTCGGCGTGCCGGATTTTGCTCAATTGCGACCGTGGCCTAAATTATCAGGCATTACATATTACATGCATGAAAAGTATGACATTAATTGTTATGAATTTTAATGAAATTGTATAAGCCCTAAAACACCTAACTAGAACCAACTTAAGATAGTTTGGCATGCCAAATAGGGGGGAGTATGATGAAAATGAAAACCATTAATGGTATGATTATCTACGCCGGGTTTGACAATATTATCTACGCCGGGTTTGGCACTGTTTTTTATGTCGGGTATGACATTATTATCTACGCCGAGTTTGGTACGGTTATCTATGCCGAGTTTGGCACGGTTATCTATGTTGGGTTTGGTACTTATATGCGCACATCATATTGCCCAAGTGACACTCCTAAGTGCCTGGATGACAACTCTGTTATCCTATTCAGTGGTTCATAGGTGTCCTGGGCATAAATAAAAACATAAATAAAGAAGTTATGAGACATAAAAGAATTATAGAAAGTAAATCGGGAATTATGATTTGTGACATGGATAATAAAAATGGAATTATGAATTATGACTTGGATAAAAAGAAGGTTTAGTGTTATACAATAAGGTGGTAATAAAATAAATAAGTATGAGATAATATAATATAATTTGATGTCTATACATGCCAGAATACCATGATTTGCATGAGAATGATGATTTGATTATGTTAAACAAAATGAGATACAATAAATTGATGTTATGCATACTAGAATATTATGAAATGTATGTTTGCATGATTTTACCATAAATTGTTATATGACAATGCATGTGACATTAAAAATATTTTATTGCCTTATTTATATGTACCACTAAGCCAAAGCTTAGTGTGAGAGTTTTTCTCACGCAGATTTAGTAAAGAATAAATAGAAGATAGGAGACAATGCCAACAGTGACCTAATCCAGTAAAGCAGCCTGTTGCACACATCGTGGGTTACACAACTTTTGTGTATTATCTTGTAAACTTTATTTTGTAGTATTTGTAAAATAAACAGTATGTTTTGTAAAGAACATGTTACTATATAGTAAGGTAGTTTAACTTTTATGTTATATATCTTTTATAAATGTAAAGTAAATAAATAGTGAATATTGGAAATAAAAAAAATGTACGAGTGATTTTGCTTCATATATATAACTTATATAATGATATTTTAGTCGATGAAGTCAGTGTAGCATACCCTCATTTGGGCACGAGCTGCTGGGGTGAGGGAGTGTTACAACAAGTGTGGGGATTTGATATATGAGTTGTTACTATTCATAATAAATAGCTTGAATAAATTGTTTTTACTATATAAGTTGAGGCAATGATATGTTGGAATTAGGTTGTCTTTAATTTTGAGTATGAAGTCAATATTAGGATGGTATTGAGCTTCATTTGATTATGTGAATTTGTTGTAAGTTAGGTTAGTGCATTAGTGAGACTTGGAGATGTGAAGATTATAATAGTGTGTATTGGCTATGTGCATATTTTAAATATTTATCTATGTTTAGTTGTTGCTTAAGGACAAACAATGTTTAAGTGCGGGGGAATTTGATGTGTTCTTATTTGTTCTATTTTTATTAATGTTTTTCATGTTTATTTATAGGTTTTCATCATGTTTAGGTACTTAATTGATTCATTTTCATGTTTGCAGGAAAAAAAAAATATGGAATAGATCAAAAGGCCTTCATGCATGTGAGGAGGGTGTCACATATGTGAGTGACAGAAATGTGCCAAGGCCCCTATGCATTGACAAGTTGTCATGCATGTGAGGGGGTTATTGAAGCCTGCATAAATTCTTCCACTTCTGATGTTGGCATGAAGATTTTAAAGCCTGACTTTCTATAACAAGTGTGCCAATTCGATGCAAGCACATCACTTATATATCTCTATTTCCTATCATGAATGTGAAAAATTAAAGCTAGCGAGAAGATTGCTACGTCACAAGTTGTCACATGAATGACACCCCATGTTTGCTATAGACTATAGTCGTAATCCAACTCTTATTATGAGAAAGTGGAGTTCAAACTTAGGAAGTTTTATATATTTAGATGTTGAATTCAAGTTGGAGTTTTTATAGATAGGGGAACAAGAGAAAAGTGAAGAATTTGATAGCAGTGTTTCAAGAAGTTTTCTTTTCATTATTCTTTTCTTTTATGTTTAATTTAGTCATCAAAATAGAGATACTCATTTTCATTTAGATGCTAGGCTAAATACTTTTATAAGTACTTAGCGAGTGCTCAGTGAGAAACCCTAATTTGTATTGTTCTCTTTTTATCTATTTAATGAATGCATGATTTTCTTTAGTTTCAATTGAGCTTAATAAGTTTTTAGTTTAATAGTTGCTTGATCGCCAATTATTTAACTTTAAATAAAAATGTTAAGGTTTTATTATTAGACATATCATTTGTAATTTAACCTAAAAATTGGACTGGATACTAGTTAATTCATTAGTTTGATTAATTGATGCTATAATGCGAGAGCCATAAAATCTACATTCATTAGTACTTAATTCATTAAGAGATATGCAAATTGGGTGTTGTGAGCTAAGTTCCTATTTCTTCTCTCATCGATTTCCTTTATTACTTTTTACTGCAATCTTAATTATTAATTTCTCTTATAGTTTAATCAACTCATTAAAATTGGTTAGAATATTGAGCATTTTAATTCTTTGTTCATTGTAATTTTAAGTTAATCAAGAGTTTAAACATACATAGTTCATTGAGAGATTGACTGCAAGAGTAATTTGTCAGTATTACAATTGGCTCGTGCACTTGTAAGTACATTTTGAGTTATATCAAGTTTTTGGTGCTGTTGCCGGGGAACTATTTTTAAATTCTGAGTTAAATTAATTACCCATGTTTGTCTTTTAAATAATTTTTTTCAATTTTTATTTTTATTTTTTTCAGTTGATGACTTTAGTTTTATGCTTGGTACAAGTAAATAAACCAAGTTAGGTGAAACGTCCACTCAGCAGAATTACAAACTAAGATCCAAAACATAGAGACAATAAGAGAAGCCCTTTGAAGATATAAGAAATATTCAAAAATCTTGAAATTTTGGAAGAAGAAGCACTAACAAAGCTGATGGTTATTCCACTAAGAGAAGTTGTGGCACAAAGGAAATTAGCTATGAAAGACTATGTCAGACCTGTAATTGGTAACACTACGTCATGTATAGTGTTAGAGAGGCAACAAGGAATTATGAGCTGAAATGCATACCTTTGAACATGCTGCCATCCTTCTATGGGCAACCTAATGAAGACTCTTTGATATTCATAAGAGAAGTTTATGCAACTATCAGCACTTTCCCTTTGAACGGGTTGAATGAAGACCAATTGAGGATGAAGTGTCTTCCCTACACCTTGAAAGACAAAGCCAAGGTGTGGCTAATGACTTTACCTCATGATTCTCCAAATAATTGGACTGAGGCATATCACAAATTCATGGGTAAATTCTAGTCCCATTAGAAAACGAAAGAGTTGAGAGCTGAAATCACTAATTTTTATCAAAAAAACTTCGAAACATTCCATGAAGCTTGGGATTAATTCAAGATGCTTCTTTTGCAGTGCCCTCACCATGGGAACCCTCTTCTAGTAACGAATCAGTCCTTCTATGATGGTTTGAGTCAAAAATATCATTGCATGGTTGACAACACAACCATAATATCTACATTCATTTTTGTTTATTTCATTAAAGGATATGCAAATTGGGGGTTGTCAGCTAAGTTCTTATTTCTTCTCTCATTGATTTCCTTCATTACTCTTTACTGCAATCTTAGTTATTAATTTCTCTTGTAGCTAAATCAACTCATTAAAATTGGTTAGAATGTTTAGGATTTTAATTCTTTGTTCATTTGTAATTTTAAGTTAATTAAGAGTTTAAATCTATATAGTTCCTTGAAAGATTGACCTCAGGAGTAATTTGCCAGTATTACAATTGGCTCGTGCACTTGTAAGTACACTTTGAGTTACATCAGTATAATCTAAGAGAGCTTTTTGATGAGCAATCTTAAATTGCTCTTCCACTCTAAGATAATAGAGGGGACATCTTTAGTGCAACATGCATTGAAGATGAATTGGTACATTGAACGATTGGCTTCTTTGGGGTTTGTAATGGATTATGAGTTAAGTATAGACTTAATTCTCCAAAGTTTGTTTGATAGTTATACATACTTTATGCTAAACTATTAGATGAACAAGATCTCTACATAGATCCCTGAGTTGATCAATATGCTCAAGACAGTTAGGCCTTCTATCAAGAAAGAGTTAAAGGCTGGGATGCTGATGGATACTTCTAGTTATTTTTAAGGAAAAAAAGGACAAGAAAAAAAAAGAAGAAGACCACAAAGGCCCAATATGGCATGAAGAAAAAGGGCAAAGAGACGACACCAAAGGGGACTTGCTTCCATTGTGGCAAGAATGACCATTGGAAAATGAACTGTAATTCATATCTGGAGTCTTTAAAAAAGGAGAAGGATATGACATCAGATGCATCTTATATTCAAGTATTTATGTTATTAAGGTTAATACTATTTCTATTAATAATGAATAGCCATTGGATACCAGTTGTGGCTCACATATATGTACTGATATGCAAGGTCTAAGGAATAGTAGACAACTTAAGAAAGGAGAGTTAGACCTGCGTGTTGGAAATGGAAAAAATAGTTGTTGCATTAGTTATAGAAACTTATGTATTGACACTCATTCGTGGACTTGTGTCAGAATTAGACAATGGTTATTATGTTCTAGTTTTAACTAAGAATATTATTCACATTTCTTGTTTAAATATAAAGGGCTTTCATTTAACTATTAATGGTAGTGGTTGCTTTATATGGTTGAATGATGTTCTTTATAAAACTAGTACATTATGCAACGAAACAATATCAATAAAAAAAGACAAAAGTTGATAATCTAAATCCATCAAAATTATGGCATTATCACATTGGTCATATAAATGAGAGACGTTCTTCTAATTTACACAAGTATGTTGACCTAGGGTCATTTGATTATGAATCATATAACACATGAATTTTGTTTATTAGGCAAGATGACAAAATCACCTTTTAAGGGAAAAGGTGAACGTGTTAATGCTAGAGGTGGTTTTATCTACTTCATTACTTTTATTGATGTTTATTTATGATTTAGGTATTTGTATCTGATGAGATACACATCAAAAGCCTTTAAAAAGTTCAAAGAATTCATAAATGAAGTAGAGAAATAATTTGGAAAAAGTATTAAAATACTTAGATCAAATAGAGATGGAGAATACTTAAGTTAAGAGTTTCAAGGGTATCTAAGAGATAATGAGATTTTATCCCAATGGACTATCCTTACACGCCATAACACAATGGTGTGGCTAAAAGGAGAAACTTAACCTTCTTAGACATGGCAAGGTCTATGATGAGCTTTGCAGAACTACCTAAGTCATTTTGGTATGCACTAGAGAGTGATTTTTATATACTATGTAAATTCCCTTCTAAGTCAGTTGATATTACTCCATAAGAGATATGGAATAAAAAAGACCTATTCTTTCTTATATGAAAGTATGGTGTTGTTTTGCTTATGTGAAGCAGAAAATGTTAGACAAGCTTGAAGCTAAGTCTGATAGGTGTCTATTTGTGAGATATCCAAAAGAATCATTTGGATATCAATCTTATCACCCATTGAAACAAAAGTTATTTGTTTCAAAACATGTTGTCTTCTTAGAAAAAGAGTTTCTTCTAAAAATGATAGTGGGAGCAAGATTGAACTTCCCAACTTCAAGATGCTCAAATAAATGTAGATCAACTAATAGAACTCGAATATGTTATTAATCAAGATAAAGTAACAGTAACATCTTTTGAAACATAAGAACTTTATTGATCAAGTAGGATACACACTGTACTTGAGAGATATGGATTTCTCATAATTGAATAGGACGTATTGTTCATAGCAGATGATGAGCCTACTATGTAACACCCCTTTACCCCACTATTGTTCAACAAGGTAAGTAAGCATTACTTGACTAACTGTCTTATAAGCTTAGTTAAATAAAATACAAATGTTTTTTTTTTGCAAAAATATTACAAATACTAAAATAAATTTATTACCATCACCGATATTCAAAATTTTATTTATTTATAAAATATATTAATTTACATTCAAACTATGTCCATTACATTAAAGGTACACATCACTAATACACACTAAATGAAATACAACTATAATTTAATTTACAAAATTTTTGATAAAATATACCAAAAATATGCCCAAAGCTTTTAGCTGATTTTTGTCCAGGTACCATTTTTCTTCTGACAACTATACTATCTACGACTATCCTTTAAAACCTGCGCGAGAGGAAACCACCCTCACTAAGCTACTAGCTTAGTGGTGCTTCAAGGATAAAAACCTTACATATATATATATTTTCTTACATGTCAATTAATAATTTCATAAATAAGGAAAAAAATAAAAGAATTATATGAAAACAAATAAATGTCATCAAACATTTAATATTTAACAATTTTAATTTCACATAAAAATTATCAAAATGACATACTTTTACATTATTATTATTTTCAATTTTCTTGTACCCATAACACCTATAACCGAATTAATTAATAGGAATAATGGGGTTGTCATTACTAGCTTTCATAATATTACGCCAAACACTTTCATAATATTGCTATTACCGGCTTAATAATTTTACGCTAAGTGCATTTAAAAATTTGTTATTACCGACTTTTATATTTGGAACCAAGTGCCTAAACTCCCCTGATTGGCATGCCAAACTATTATCTATTCTAGTTGTAGATTAAGTGTCTTAGTTCACAATATTTTCAAAAATAATAATTATGTTAAAGTTTTACATATATATATATATATATATTTATTTATATTATTTGTTTCTATTGTTATTGCTTTAGAACCTCACACCTAAATAATTTATTAAATATTTATAATCACAATTTAAGTCAAATTTCACATTAATTACTATATACATTCTTGATACTACATGCAAATGCCCAATAAATCACATTTTTGTCCATGATAAATTTCGGCCCTGATTTTGGGCCTCATTTTTAGTCCATTTATAATTCAAATATGTAGTTATGGTCTCGTAATATTTTGTAGCTTAATGTCTCAGCTTTTAGATTCATCAAAAATCACTCAAATCCAATTTTGATATCAAAATTTATGGCCCTTTTGCTGAAGGGCATTCCATTAGTCTTACCCAATATTTTCTGGGTATCTATAAGTTCGGGATTTAGTGTCCAATTTTTAGCCCATTTGTAATTAGAATTTGAATTAGGTTCTGAATGAAAGTTTTAGCATTATGAGTCCACGTTCATATCCAACTAATTTCATCTCAATATCATTACCAGAGCATTAGTTATGATCAAAATAGTCAAGATTATTCTAAAATTTCTACAGCAGGGTTATTAGCTAGCACAACCTTAACTATTAATTACATCTATCATATGCATTCATTTTTATGCCAAAGTTTCCAGATAACAATTACAGTCACATATCTTAATGATTTCATACCATTTAATCTCATTACCATATAAAATATCAAAAGCAACAACTAATCACATTCCATATCAAACCATATTCATATCAAACCTTAATACATAATTACACACATTTGAACAACATATAAGATTTTTATCAATGAAGCACATACCTAATCAGCCTTGGGGCTTCCTTTTTTCCTTTTTTTGTTCCCTTTACTAATTTGCTTTATCCTTGCCTTTGTCACCCTCTTGAGGATCTCTCATTTGCTCACTGTGTTTTCCTACACAACTGTACCATATCTCATTTCTATCATCCATTATCAAACTTTTTCATGCCTACATAAAATTCTAATGCTCCGACTAATTTTTCATCCATTATCAGAAGTGGGTTCTACTAATTAAAATTAATCCTAATTGTCATTGGTTCATTAACATAATTAATTTTGATTAACTTTTAAACTTTTAGAAATTCCTTATTTTCTACCAATTCCCCCATCTTCACACTTTTCCCCCCAACAATTCCAATAATACTGATTTTGTCCGTAGGGTAATTATATTTTTTTCCAGTTCTAGCACTAATCTTTTTAATTCTCAAATAATAATACCCTTAATTATTTTTCCTTATTATTAGTCATTTTTTAATGGGTTCAAATTTAGACTCCAATTGAACCAGCGCACCCCATTATAGTCAAACGCAATCGGAGCCTAAATCACTGGATGTTACATACTACCTATAAAAAAGTTTTAAATAGTTCATAATGTAACACATGGCTAAAAGCCTTTAGTGAGAGATGAATTCCATATGTAAAAGCCAAGTTTCGACTTTAGGTGACCGACCTGAAGGAATATAACCCATTGGATGGAAATGGATATTCAAGAAGAAAATTGACATGGAAGATAATGTAGTTACCTATAAAACTAGATTGGTAGCCAAAAGATATCTTCAAGTACAAGGAGTTAACTATGAAAAAACTTTTTCTCTAGTTGCTATGCTTAAATCTATCAGAATACTCCTAGTCATTGATGCTCACTATGATTATGAGATATGAAAAATGGATCTGAAGACAACTTTCCTTAATGAAAATTTGATTGATGATGTGTATATGACACAACCTGTAGGGTTCACATCCAGTAATGGCAAAAAGGTATGCAAATTGCAAAGATCCTATAACAACCTCTGTTGTAGCTGAGAAAACCTTTCAACTATACTGATAGATGTTATGGGTTATTTTGCAGAATACTGATTAAATTAAATTTTTTTCATATTTAAAACCGGATTAATAAAGTTATACATTTAAAACCATCATAATGTAAAACCCAATCTAACGATCGATTCAGTACAAACATAAAATATGTTTTCAACTTTCTTAGCCTTATTTTACAAATACATCATAATAAATATTATTACATGTTCTTAAAACCAAGACATGTAAACCAAAAATCCATAATCTCATGACATAAACAAAAATACACAATATGCCATGAATGTAAACACACCCTAAACTGGGTGCACTCTAACTAATCTCAAAGGGCTCATGACTCTTTCAGTGAACCCCTATCCACTGGCTCCAAACTTCTATGCAAGAAAACCACACGCTAAGCAAACTAATGCTTAGTGTATATATATGCATAAAAATTCTACATTTAAATAGTGTCATATAATGTCATGTCATTCACCTCATGATCATTCCTAGAATCATAAATTCTAGCCATTTCATGCTTTAATGTCATATTAATATGCCTATCTTACCATAGACATACTATGGTAATCCATCTATACCATACACATATACATATATCAAATTTCCAATTACCATATCAATTAACTGATATTAACATTACATTAAATTTTGCAATTATCATTCATTATTACAAATGTTCCTGCCTCAGAACTCTAAAGATATTATATTCGTTTTAATTGGCCCAAAAATCTCTAAGTTTGACTATCCGATTGAGGGACATGAGACAGTGGTGCTCACAATTTATAACACCCATAATTAGGACCTATAAGTTATGTTCTTGGTTAATGAGAGTTATGGATTAAGAGAAGTTTTGGAGTTGAATGTTGCTAAAATCATATGTTTCACGCCAATGACAATGGGTGTCACAATCATGAATATTGGGTTTTAGTTAACAGTTATGATGAGGTTTTTGACAACCGTGAATGAGTGGTTGACGCCCATGAGAGAGGAGTCAAAACCGTAAAACCTGGGCAGACAGAGTAGGTGAGGCAGTCATATTTTCCTCTTTCTATTCCTTTTAAATCCATTCCCATACCCCTATAACTGACCTAACACGTCATATCTCCATCTCTTTCATCACTAGAAACCTTTATCCTCCATTGATGAAGCTTTTAAAATGAAGTTTTGAGAGAGAAAAGTGATAGAAGAGAGTGAGAAAGGAAACTTGTCAGCTTAGGGGTAAAAAGTTGGGTTTTGAGTTTTTCTGGGTTTTGGTTGATTTCCAAAGACTAAAAAAGCATTCTTCATCTTACTAGGACCTAGAGAGAGAGAGCTGGAAGTCCAACCTAAGGGAGGGAACAAGCTTGAAAAGCTAGAGTTTTGGCACACTCCATCCTAGGTGTGAGGTTTGTACATAACAACACCCAAGGCTTTTATTTTCATGTTTCTATGTGAATTGCCTTAGATACATGATATAAATCATCAGTGAATAGATAAATGTTATAATGTGAGTTAATATGCATGATGAGAAAATATATGTGAACATGTTAGATTGTGGTGTTAGATGTGGATAATTAGAAAGTATTTGTTTGTGATAAATGGCTAAAATGCATGTTGGAGTGTTGATATGGTGGCTGACATTGGTCAATTGTAGATAATATTGCATGTGAGAATGGTATGAGGTTGTGATGCTCTATTTTTTGGAAAAATTTCTAGATTCACTATTGTGAATAAAGGGTTACGGGTGTGACTATCGTGAAAATGGTTTTTGTTAATGAGGCAGACCTGTTCATAGGCAGCTTCACGGTTGTGTAACATCCTCGACTTTTCCACATGCATATCTACATGCATTTCATTTGAACATATACATGTTACATATATTTCACTTGAACACATGCATAATATGCATTTCAGGTATTTTACAATCGTATAGAAGTGCACATGTCTATTTTATAATATAGATGAAAATGATATGAAATTAATATTTAAGTGAACAAAGAAACTAGATTGAATTAATTAAATTTAATATAGTTAATTAATTAAATTGAAGTAGAAGATTAAGTTGTATTTTTGGTATTGACTAGTATGTCTTGATACATGTAATTGTATAATAATAAGAAGAATAATTAAATAAAAATAAAAGTCAAAAAAATAAAAAGGAAAAGAAAAAGAAAAAGAAAAGTAAAAAAAAAAAGGAAAAGGGACGGGTGAAGAAAAAAAATGAAAAGGAAGACAAATTTTTTTAATTTATTAGGCTAAGTCTTCTTCTTCTTCCTCCTCTTCTTCTTCTTCTTTGCTTCATTCCTTCATTCCATTTCTTTGAAGTTCCAGCAATATTGTTTTCTCTTTTCACTCCAGAAATTACAGCAACAAGGTTAGCCAAGGGTTATTATAGGTGAGTAAACAATTATTTTGTGTTAATCTTGATTATGGTATTTAGGATTCATAAATAGGCAGTGTTTTGTACTAAGGTTTTGATGATTTTAGAGATTGAATCAGGAGAAGTGTAAAACATAAAATGTGTTCCTTTATGTCTTACATTTATGAATATGAAAATATTTTTACAAGATTTTATGTATAGGAAGAGAAATCTTCTCTCTACTGAAACTGGTCCGGATGCAAACCCTAACAGAATTAGCCACTATTTTTATTGGTTTTGAATATGATAAAGAAATTATTGGAAGTATCCCAAAATATAAAAATTGTATATATATGTGGTATGTATCTATATACCAAATTGTAGCTTCATATATTGAGTGGAGTTTGAGTTATGATGAAGAGAACCATGAATGTTCCATAGTTGCTAAGTGCCTTGTACAGGTCCAAAAACGTGTTTAATTATTTTGAGCTTCTTAAAGATAGATTTTGTAAATTATCAAAACATAAAAGTTATAGGTATATGTCTTATCTAAATTTGAGTATAGGAAGAGAAATCCTCTCTCTACTGAAACTGGTTCAGATGCGAACCCTAACTGAATTAGCCATTGTTTTTATTGGTTTTGAATATGATAAAGTCATTATTTGAAGTATCCCAAAACATAAAAATGGTATACATATGTGTTATGTATCTGTATACAAAATTCCAGCTTCATATATTGAGTGGAGTTTGAGTTATGATGAAGAGAACCATGACTGTTCCATAGTTGCTAAGTGCCTTGTAAAGGTCCAGAAACTTGTTTAATTATTTTGAGCTCCTTAATGATAGATTCTGTAAATTATATAAAAAAAAACAATTATAGGTATATGTCTTATCTAAATGTGGATACTAATTTCAACTTAATATGTTATGTATAGAGTAAGTTAAGGCCATTAAAAGTCATATTGTCCTGAAAACCAACTGAATTCTATAGTAGTAAAATGTTGCCTATACTTTGAGGGCCTTAGATATCTAATTGATGAAAGTTGTAAACATGAAAAATGTTCCACGTGAACCCATATACGTTTTTCTAAAGTTTCATTGCAATATGAGTTATATATCATAATTTATGAGGAGCTTAAGTTGGTACCCTGAAACTGCCTAAAGGCAGAAAACAGGGCAGAAAACAGAACACGTTTAGAAATTCTACCAAACATTGTACAATGCTCCAATTGATCTGAAATTTTAATATGTTATATAATTATATGTTAATTTTAATTAGAAATAAGAATCAGATTAAGTGGTCAAGTATATAGAAAGTTATCGGCTAAATAGTTTCATAAGGTCACACTGCCTCATAGGAAAAATCTTAATTATTGATATTAACAATGCATGTTCTAAGCATGCTCACATGAAAAAAAGGTAGATAACTCATGTCTTCTGCAATCTCAATCGCTTGATCCTTAAGTACATGTATAAGATCTGACTTGTATCTTCTAAGCATGCTCACATGAAACACATTATGTATCTGAGCCATCTCGGGTGGTAAAGCCAACCTATAAGCCAATGGACCAATCTTCTCAAGAATTTCATAAGGTCCTATGTATCTTGGGCTCAATTTACCCTTCTTTCCAAATCGGATTACCCCTTTCCATGGAGATACACGAAGAAACACCTTTTCACCTAACTCGTATTCCATCTCCCTTCTATGTTGATCCGCATAACTTTTCTGCCTGTCCTGCGCTGCCTTTAGCTTGTTCTTGACAACCTTGATCTTATCCACTGTATCTTGTACTATCTCTGGCCCTTCTAATGCACGTGCACCTTCTTCATCCCATATGATAGGGCTTTGACACTTTCTGCCATACAATGCTTCATATGGTGCCATCTGGATACTGCTATGATACTGGTTGTTGTAAGCAAATTCAATCAATGCTATATATTCATCCCAAGCACCTCTGAATTCCATAGAACATGCTCTGAGCATTTCTTCTAATGTTTGTATGGTCCTTTCTGATTGTCCATCAGTTTGTGGGTGGAATGCAGTACTGAAGTTCAATTTTGTTCCCAATGCATCTTGTAAACTCACCCAAAAATGTGAAGTAAACCGTGGATCTCTATCAGACACAATAGACACTGGAATACCATGTAATCTGACTATCTCATTCACATATAACTTTGCCAAACCCTCGAGTGTACATCCCCATCTGATTGGAAGAAAATGTTCTGACTTGGTTAACCTGTCAACAATTACCCATACTGCATCATTTTTTCGTGGAGTTCTTGGCAATCCATAGACAAAATCCATCGTTATTTTCTCCCATTTCCATTCTGGCACTGGCAATGGATGTAACTTACCAATTGGTGCTTGGTGTTCAATCTTAATCTGCTGACATGTCAAGCATTTAGAAACATATTCTGCTATGTCTTTCTTCATTCTTGGCCACTAGTAATGAGGCCTTAAACTGTGATACATCTTTGTCATCCCTGGGTGCATTGCATAAGGTGCATTGTGTGCCTCTTCCATTATTTCCTGACGCAAGTTCTCAGTGTCTGGAACACATATGCATGACTTTAAACAAGTTTCTGGACCTCCATTGAGATTGCTCAAGTATCCACCTCTGTTACCAGACTGTGCAGGCATATATCTACCTTTTTTTCCTGACCTTCTGCTAGACTCACCAAAGAACTCACGTGATGGCCTTTTAATTTGTTGCTCCCCAGCTTCTTTCATTAACCGTTCAGCTCTAATTGCAGCAGCTCTAAGTCTGGCATAATTATCAAGATCAGTAGTCGTGATTCTGTTTCTGATCTCATATTTGAGGCCCTCCTCAAACTTCCTGCATTTGTCTCTTTCAGTAGAGACCATGAAGGTGGCATAGTGGGAAAGCTTGTTAAATTGTACTTCATACTCCGCAATAGACATATTCCCCTATTTCAGATTCAGGAATTCCTTCCTCTTCTCATCTTTATATGCTTCAGGCATATAATTGTTATGAAATTCCAGGAGGAAATCATTCCATGTCAACACCGGTGGTTGTGCATCACTGTCGGGGACTATCTCCCACCATTCATAAGCATTGCCTTGAAGCAAGGATACTGCATAATCGAATTTCTCATCCGGGGTACATCTCATCATATTCAGTACTCTCTGTGTCCTTTTCAAACATGTTTCAGCTTCTGCTAGGTCTGTTGTGCCATTGAAATCAGTTGCACCATATTTCCTCAGCTTGTCATAACGTATTTCCTTGTACATTTCAAGACCATGCACTTCCTGATCTGGGTGTTCATAGGGTGCCTCTGCATGAGATGACTGTGATGCATGTGCTGGAGCTCTAGCTCCTAGTTCTGGTTGATCTCTATATAAATGAGGTGATGCCTTATGAGAATGCATTTCAGCCGGCCTCTCCCTCCTTGGTGAATCATGTCTTATGATGTCCCTAAAATAGATGAAATTATGTCACTACATAAAGTTCAACATGTAGGATGCATGTGTTATCATGCTCTTATGCATATGTATGTTCCCATGAAACCTATCCCTGCTCTGATACCAAAAATGTAACACCACATCATATGCATTAAAGTATAACCTATTTCTGTATCAAATAATCACACACTACATGTTGGAGAGAGAAAATACCCTGATAACATTGGTAGTAAATTTTTTTTCATATCATATCCTGTAAAATCAACTAATGACTTTGCAAGTCAACATTAAAAACCACAATACGACATATCACATATATTAAAACATAAAATTTACATCCAAAGGATTACGGGTTGTTTCCATTTATACATTTCAAAACTAATCTAGAGTGCCAATGCATATTCAAACATATAAGTCCAAAATACAGATGACATGTTTTCATGCTCGTGTGGAATGCAAGGAGAAAGAGTGATGAGGCTCGGCCAGTGACCTGTGCTCCATGTCTTTTATACGCTACTCAAAATGAGCTATCACTTTTCTTTACCTGAAAAATGATGCAAATTGATGAGTTGCAGCTCAGTGAGAATAACCATCAAATGAGCTCTGAAGTACCAAACAACTCATAGTAATAAATCACAAATCCAACACATACCATGTATTCCATTCATCCGAATCATATAAATATCAACAAAGTTGAAACATATAATCATTACACTTTACAGATGCAAATGCTTTGCTTATTTCATTTTGTTGTGACCAAGTTAAACAGACATTGCCCCGGGTTTCCATGTGAACATTTGCCATGTGAACATTTGCATTTGCAATTGCTAGCTTGATCATTTGTTAGCTAGCTTGATCATTTGTTTCATTTGCACATTTGTTGGGCCATAGGCCTCTTTTTTTGCTTTACAATATCGATTAACCAGTCACAACGCCATTTAAGTCCATATGCATATGCTCTTGTACTTATGCATCCATCAACCAATGCATCTTATCATATATAATATACATATACCGCATATATGCCTCATATGCCACATAATACCTCGCATATACTATACATATACCCTGTATATATATCACATATGTCAAACATATACCTCAAATATATCACAAGTATACCACTTATGTATACCACAATGTCACAATTTATCCATCATCATATTATCAAGGGCAAATCACGACAATCATATAACAAGCAACAATCATTTGCACTAAAGAATTCAATCGATAATTAGACTCACCGTTCTCCTTTGATTCCGACCCCTAACTTATTGTCTATCCGCTCCTTGTGGGTCTCCACTATGTTGCGAGCCTAATATGAAAACATAATCGATTAACTCATGATTAGGGAGACTTAATGTGGCTTAAACAATTTAATATGCATTGTTCATGTCAATAGTTAAAATTTTTCCTATGAGGCAGTGTGACCTTATGGGACTGTTTAACCTATAAATTTTTCTATACTTGACCAATTAATCTGATTTTTGTTTCTAATTAAAAATAACATATAATTATAGAACATATTAAAATTTCAGACCAATTGGATCATTTTACAATATTTGGTGGAATTTCTAAGAGTATTATGTTTTCTGCCTTTAGGCAGTTTCAGGGTACTCATTTGGGTTCATCATAACTTACACTCTATAAGTCCTATTTTAATGAAACTTTACAGAAACTTATATGGGTTCATATGGAACATGTTTCATGTTTACAACATTTACCAATTATGTCTCTAAGGTCTTCTAATTATACCAAACATATTACTGTTCCATAATAGAATTGGCTTCCGGACCAGTATGACTTCCAAAGGCCATAACTTCGTCTATAGATAACCAATTAAGCTAAAATTAGTACCAATATTTATCTAAGACATATACCTATAACTTTCATGTTTTGATAATTTACATAATGTAGCTCTAACAAGCTCAAATTATCCACCCAATGTACTAGATCTTCCCAGGGTACTCAGTAGGCAGTTCAAACCATGGAACAGTCATGGTTCCATTCACCATAACTCACAATTTACAAGACCTATGAACCTGAAATTTGGTATACAGATACAAAAAAACATATATCTACAACTTTTATGTTTTTAGAGACTTCAAATAAGGGCTTTAACATATTCTATATCAAACCACACAGTAGCTAACTTGGTTAGGGTTTACACCCTGACCAGTTTTAGTACGAAGAGTATATCTCTCCCTATACATAACATCATGAAAAAATGTTTACATATCCAAAAATATAAGATATAAAGGAACAACTTTTGTGTTTTACACATTTCCAGAATCAATTTCTATTAATATCAAAATCGGGGTGCAATTCAGTGCCTAATATTGAACCTAAGCAACTCAAATCAACCCAATAGCAATAAGAATTGATTACTTACCAAGAACAACCTTGAAAGGGATCAATTAGCTTCAAAAACTAGGTGAAACAAGGAAGAATTGAAGTCTGAAATGGAGGAAATTGAAGAAGAAGTCGGGGCTGAAGTGAGGAGGCAGAAATGAGGAAGAAAGATAAAGCCAACCTTTTTGTTTTTTTTTTTGTCATTTTGTCATTTTGTCATTTTCTCTTCTTCTCTTCTCTTTTCTCTTCTCATTTCTCATTTCTCTTCTCTTCTATTTCTCTTTTGTGTCATTTTCATTTTATTTTCTCTATATTATTATTATTATTATTTACATATATTTATAATTCCACTAATTCACACAATAATATAGCTTAATCATTTGGCCCCATTTAACTAAATTAGCAACATAAATGTTCACTAATCTTAATCTAATCATTTTTCTTACTTTAATATAGACACCTTATTCATTTCATTTCTAATACTTTGTTATCCTCATTTAGGTTATAATTACACATGTGCGACTCGATACAAGTGCCAAATGCTAGGACACATAGCCAGTGCATGCCATAAACTTGTTCCTATAGAAATACGTATGAAATGCATGTGTTCAATTGAATTGTATGCAAGATGCTTATGTTCGATGAAATGCATATGGGGAAGGTCAAGGATGTTACATGGATTATCATTAGAGACATCTTAGTGTGGATTGTTGTGGTTTGCTACAACCCAACAAAATGAAGATTTCAAGAACAAATAAAAATTACAAGGTATAATTTTTAACATTTACATTTATATAAATTAGTTTTAATGGTACAAGTATGATCTTTTGTTTTGGGTTTTGAAAACTTTTATTTTTCACTGCGTTTATGAATATGATTCATTCTTCAAAACCCTACATTGGTATCAGAGTCTTCTTGTATTCATTAAAATTATTTTTAATTGAAAGTGCAATGAGATTGCATGTTTTTAATGATTTTGGATTAATAGGATTTGAAAAATTGAAATTAATTTGTAAAATATAATTTACATATTTTGCTTTCTTTAGTCTGATCATGGGATGATTAATAATGATTATTTTGAATAAAAAATGATTTGAATGTGATTCAAATAATTAATTTTGGATTTATTTCAAAATGCCTAAAATTGCCTTTTTATGAACATGTGTTGTTGTTTGGCCAAGGTTAATGTGTATTGGAGGTGAAGTTGTGTTTGTATACATGAGATGTACACATATCAAGAGTCGATAGCCCAATGTACGTGCACACATCAATAAGTTGATAGTACAAGATTCGATAGTTGCATGAATAATGCAATTGGTATGGATTAGATACCTACCAACCAAACTAAGGATAGGTTGTTAAGTTGCCTCAAGGTTATTCTTAGCTAGTTGGATATCGACCCACTAGGAGAACTTCCATATAAGTTTTATCGGGTTCATAGTAAGGGTTATGGATTCGCAATAAAATAGTGAGAGTCATAATGTGATTTATTAACGACCTAATAAACATGCATTTTATGTACATTCTAACATGTTCTATTTTACATCTAGGTTGCTAGAATCATCATCATGACAAGTGTGAATTTGTGATCGCTAATGGAATCAAATAAGTTGACTGGGCCCAATTTTTTGGATTGGCTAAGGAATCTGAGAATAGTTCTCAAATCCGAAAAGATTGGCTATGTCCTAATTAAGAAGAAGAAGAAGTCCATGAAGCCTAAGGGAGGTGTGGCCAAGAAGAAGACCAAGGAGATTGCTCCAAAAGGGACATGCTTCCATTGTGTCAAGGATGGCCATTGGAAGAGAAACTGCAAGGCTTACTTGGAGTCCTTGAAGAAGAAGGCATCTGATGCCCCATCTACTTTAGGCATTTTTGTCATTGAAATTAATACTGTTTCCAATAATAATATATGGGTATTAGATACCGGTTGTGGCTCACACATATGCACTGATATGCAGGGCCTAAGGAACAATAGACAGCTCAATAAGGGAGAGTCAGACCTACGCGTTGGAAATGGAGCAAGGGTTGCTACATTAGCTATAGGAACATATGTATTGACCCTCCCTAGTGAGCTTATATTAAATTTGGATAATTGCTATTATGTACCTACTTTGACTAAAAACATTATTTCTGTTTCAAGTCTAAATAAAGATGGTTTCCTTTTAGCTTTTAGTAACAATTGTTGTTTTATTATGTTGAATGGAATTCTTTATGCTAATGGTACATTATGCAATGGAATATACATATTAGATATGTCAAATCCAATTTTAAACATCAATGATAATAAAAGGCAAAAACAAGATATGTTGAAATCATCTTATTTATGGCATTATCGTCTTGGTCATATAAGTGAGAAATGCATGGCTAAGCTACACAAAAGTGGTAGTTTGGGGTCATTTGATTATGACTAATATGACACATGTGAATCTTGTTTACTAGGCAAGATGACTAAATTACCCTTTAAGGGAAAGGGTGAATGTGCTAATGGACTTTTAGACTTAATACATTCAGATGTATGTGGTCCAATGTCTACGCACGCTAGAGGTGGTTTCATCTACTTCATTACTTTTATCGATGACTACTCACGATATGGATACATGTATCTTATGAGATACAAATCTGAAGCTTTTGAAAAGTTCAAAGAATTCATAAATGAAGTAGAGAAACAACTTGGCAAAAGTATTAAAACACTTCGATCAGATCGAGTAGGTGAATACTTGAGCCAAGAGTTTCTAGATTATCTTAGGGATAATGGGATTTTATCTCAATGGACTCCACCTTACACGCCACAACACAATGGTGTGGCTGAAAGAAGAAACCTAACCTTGTTAGACATGGTAAGGTCTATGATGAGTTTTGCGGAATTGCCTAAATCTTTTTGGGGTTATGCACTAGAGACTGCCATTTATATATTAAATGGATTTCCTTCAAAGTCAGTTGATATTACTCCATTTGAGATATGGTATAACAAGAGGCCCACATTTTCCTACATGAGAATTTGGGGTTGTCCTGCTTATGTGAAGCGGACAATGTCAGATAAGCTAGAAGCTAAGTCTGACCAATGTCTGTTTGTGGGATATCCAAAAGCATCATATGGATATCAATTTTACCACCCCTTGGAACAAAAGGTTTTTGTTTCAAGACATACTATCTTTTTAGAGAGAGAATTCCTTCTAAAAGGAGATAGTGGGAGCAAAATTGAACTTAAGGAAGTTCAATATGCTCAAACAGATACTGATCAACTGCATGAACCCGAGCTTGTTACTCATACAAATGATATAACAACTCAACCTTCTGAAGCACAAGAGCTTCGTAGGTCAAGTAGAATACGTACTATTCCAGAGAGATATGGATTTCTCATTAGTGAACAAAATGACGTATTGCTCATAGAAAATGATGAGCCTACAACCTATGAAGAGGTTCTAAATAGTCAAGAATCTGACAAATGGCTTCAAGCCATGAAGTCAGAAATGGATTCCATGTATGAAAACCAAGTATGGACTTTGGTTGACCCACCCGAAGGAATAAAGCCTATAGGGTGCAAGTGGGTTTTCAAAAAGAAAACTGACATGGATGGTAATGTGATTACCTATAAAGCTAGACTTGTTGCTAAAGGTTATTGTCAAAGATAAGGAATTGACTACGATGAAACTTTTAGCCCAGTAGCTATGCTTAAATCCATAAGGATACTCCCAGCCATTGCTACTCATTATGATTATGAGATATGGCAAATGGGTGTGAAAACAGCTTTCCTTAATGGAAATCTGACTGAGGATGTGTACATGACAAAAAGGTATGTAAGCTTCAAAGATCCATTTGATTAAAGCAAGCATCCAGGAGTTGGAATATTCGGTTTGATGAGACAATCAAATAGTTTGGTTTCTTACAAAATCCGAATGAACCTTGTGTTTACAAGAAGGTTAGTGGGAGTGCAATCGTATTTCTTATGTTATATGTGGATGACATATTGTTAATGGGAAATAAGGTCTTACAATCAGTCAAAATTTGGTTATCCAAGAATTTATCTATGAAAAACCTTGGAGAAATAGTCTATATTTTAGGGATAAAAATCTATAGAGATAGATCTAAAAGATTGCTTGGTCTTTCACAGTCTACATACATAGATAAGATGCTAAAGAGGTTTAGCATGGAGCAGTCCAAGAGGGGATATATTCCCATGACCCATAGGATTACTCTCTCAAAGTCTTTGTGTCCAAAGACACAAGATGAGAGGACACACTTTGATTCCATATGCTTCAGCTATAGGATCAATCATGTATGCTATGATATGTACAAGACCCGATGTATCATATGCTCTGAGTGTCACGGGTAGATACCAATCGGACCCTGGTGAGGGTCATTGGGTGGCTGTCAAGAATATCCTTAAGTACTTAAGAAGAACTAAGGATGTATTCTTGGTATATGGAGATGGAGATCTTACTGTGAGCAAGTATACCGATGCCAGCTTCCAATCTGACAAGGATGACTCAAAATCTCAGTCAGGTTATATATTCACACTAAATGGTGGAGCAGTTAGTTGGAAGAGTTCCAAACAGGAAACAACTGCTGAATTCACAACCGAAGCAGCGTACATTGCAGCTTCTGAAGCAGCAAAGGAAGCAGTTTGGATAAGGAAATTCATCATAGAACTTGGAGTGGTGCCCAACATTATTGATCCAATATAATTGTATTGTGATAATAATGGAGCCATTGTGCAAGCAAAGGAGCCATGGTCTCATCAGTGATCCAAATATGTACTCAGAAGATACCATTTGATTAGAGAAATCATTGGTAGGAATGATGTAAAGATAGAAAGAGTGCCCATTGATAAGAATATTGCTAATCCTTTAACTAAGCCAGTTCCCCAAAAGAAATATGATTCTCATGTACTCACCTATGGAATTAAATACAAAGGCGATTATTTGTCACCATCAAAAAGGGGGAGATTGTTGAACCTTGATGGGTATTTTTGTCATTTTGATGATAACAAATAAAATAGCAATAATGTATTTAACATACTTGTTTTCTAAGTCTATTGAACAGGGTATGGAATAAAATTGCAAGAATGGAGAATCGAAGAATAATATTAAAAACATAAAATTGAAGAAGTAGCATGATTCACGCCCGTGACCCAATGTGTCATGCCCGTGATGAAGCCTAGTGCCAACAAACCAACATTTAAAGTTCACTGCCATGAAGGAAGATAGCAACTGTGAATGCACATTTCAGTCATGTCTGTGAAAGAAATGTCATGCCCGTGAAAAGACATGACAAATTCTTCCCGATAGCTTCACGACAAAAGTCACCACTTGGACCACGGCTTGGAAGGTTGTCACGCCCGTGAATATATATGTCATGCCTGTGAACAAACATTTCAAAACCTTCCAGAATGCTTCACGGCCAAGGTCACCACTTAAGTCACGACTGTGACGCACAGAGTCATGACTGTTAGAGGAGTGCTCTAAAGGCAATCACCTTTAGCACTTATTGTACAAATTTATTTGATTAATAAAAGGCTTTTTCATTAATTTGATGTTCATTTGATATATGAATTGATAAATGATCTTAAATCAATTAATGAAGTCTTTGATACAAACATAGCATGAAGGAAATCATGATGAGATCATGATATTGAGATTCTTATCATGTGTAATTATGTTAGTATCAAAATTATCCCTAGTCATAGGATTAATGAGACGGGACATTATTAATCCAGACAAACTAGCACATGTTACACTCCTTGATTGGATCGAGTAGTAGATCTCATAATTTATAAACACGAGATGTTTAGAGTTAACATGTGGATGTTTGCTAAGTGTAGCTAAGTACATTGGATGACCAACTATGAGACAATCATATGGATAATCTATTCAAATGTCAATGATAGTCTCATCATAGCAATGGTGCAAGTATCCTTAGACTTGAGGTACTCAAGGATATCTTGAATATTGATTCTGTATTTTGACACTATTCCTTGTTGCCTAAGAGAGGTAGCTCATAGGGTGGTGATTGGATACAGTTTGAGGTATTCGAAGGTAATTGGGTAACCAACAAAGGATTCACCACTCTTAATAGAAGGAGTGTATACCCATGGCCTCTTGTCATGGTCATTACTCAGGAATCTCTGGCCGGAGTGGAAATGTCATAAAGATAGTCTTCAATGACATATCTAATAGAGTAATGTGCCTCAAGGACAAGAACTAACATTACTTGGACTAGATGTGACATAGTCAGTCTAGTGGGAGTTGACACATGTCCATACTCTGAAACAAGTGGGGTATAAAATGGTGAAAGGAATAATTGCACAGAAATTTTCTATGGAAAGGTTCATAGTCAAACCACTGACTTTCCAGTCAATTGGGGGTCATGATGAGTTGCTAGATACTGCTCATGACCTATTTAAATTAATTATTAATTTAAGTGGTCAACATAACTGGGAACCTAATGGGTCACACGCATTGAAGATACGGAGAATGAGTAAAATGGTCTTGGATATGATCCAAAATATGAGAGAATTATTTTAGGATGGATCATGATGAGATAACATGGAAAAATCGTTCGGGAGTGTCACGGGCCCGCGCGGGCTAGGCAGGCTATTGGCCCGCCTTGTAGGCCAGCTGGGCTGCCTAGCAGCAGCCCGCAGTAGGCCCAGCGCGCATGCAGCTTCCCATTCGTTGGCCAACGACTGTTTTTGGCTTTAATTAGGCCAATTATGGCCAATTACTATTCATTTGTTTCCGTTTTTTCCATTTTTGACTTTTCATCTTATTTTTGAATTTGATTCAAATTGAAAAGACATCAAATGGCAGAATATAGACATGAAAATATTTTTTGTGAAAAAAAATATTTTTAAGACAACAAAAATTCTCTCAAGAATACTTTCAAAGCTAGCACTTTGAATTTGGTCAAACCATTTCTCTTGATAGTTTCTTCTTCATTCTTCGCGTGGATTATCATTAGAGACATCCTAGTGTGGATTGTTGTGGTTTGCTACTACCTAACAAAGTGAATATTTGAAGAACAAATAAAAATTACAAGGTATAATTTTTAACATTTACATTTATATAAATTAGTTTTAATGGTACAAGTATGATCTTTTGTTTTGGGTTATGAAAATTTTATTTTTCGCTGCGTTTATGAATATGATTCATTCTTCAAAACCCAACACTTATCCCTTATGGAGTTTGCTTATAATAGTAGTCATCAGTCCAACATTGGTATGACACTATATGAGACACTTTATAGTAGAAAGTATTAGACACCTCTCTATAAGATGGAACTCAGCGAGAGAAAACTTATGGGGCCTGATTTTGTAGAAGATATAGAGGAAAAGGTCAGAATTATCAAAGACAGGTTGAAGGTTGCATCGAATAGATGAAATTCTTATGCAGATATGAAGAGAAGAGATATCGAGTACAATGTGGGTGATAAGGTTTTCCTTAAGGTATCTCCATGGAAGAAAGCTCTTCGCTTTGGAAAGAAAGGAAAGTTAAGTCTTTGGTTTATTAGATCATATGAGATTTTAGAGAGGATTGGGCTAGTTGCATATAGGTTTGTCTTACCAACAAAGTTACTAAAAATTCACAATATTTTTCATGTCTCCATGCTTTGGAGGTATAGGTTAGACTCCACACATATGATGTTAGAGGAATCCATTGAAGTGTGACCTTATTTGACTTAAAACCCACAAGAAGTGAAAGTGCTATGGAGGAACTACACAATGGAGGAAGCCAGTTGGGAGAGTGAAAAAATAATGTGGACATAATATCAATAGTTGTTTTCGACCGGAAAATCAAGTAAACTTTCAAGGAAAAAAACTTTTCCCAAGAAAGAAGAAGTGCTACCTCTGTAACGTGAGGTTTAGATGTTAATACGGTTGAGGGGTTTTTAATTAACAAGTAAGTGAGCTTAGGAGGTTGATACATTAGGGAGATAGAGCAGCAAAATAAAAGAGAAAAAGAGACAACAAGTGATTCATGCCTGTGAAAGGTGAGTCACAGTTGTGAATCATAGGTTAGATGACAGGAAAAATTGAAGCTTGTTATTCACACCTATGAATCATAAGTCACGACCATGAATCATGAGGTATTTAAGGAAAATGTCCTTTGTCTTTTCCATTTTTGATAGAACAAATCCAATTTTTTTTAGCCCTTAGAAGGCAAGACACCTTTCTACCTATCCCTTCATTTAAAACCCACCAAAAATTAGCGAAAATCAACTAATCTAGTGAGAAATCAAAGAGAATAGAGGATTATATAGGAGTATAGCTTGTGAGGTACTAGAGTGGAGCTTAGAGCTAGAATTTCAAGACCCCAGCCACTATAACTCGTATATGTTAGAGAAGTGCTCTAAATGCAATCACCTTTAGCACTTATTGTATAAATTTATTTGTTTAATAAAAGGTTTTTTCATTATTTGATGTTCATTTGATATATGAATTGATAAATGATCTTAAATCAATTAATAAAGTCATTGATACATAACATAGCATGAAGGAAATCATGATGAGATCATGATATTGAGATTCCTATCATGTGTAATTATATTAGTATCAAAAGTATCCCTAGTCATAGGATTAATGAGACGGGACGTTATTAATCCAGACAGACTAACACATGTTACACTCCTTGATTGGATCGAGTAGTAGATCTCATAATCTATAAACATGAGATGTTTAAAGTTAACATGTGGATGCTTGCTAAGTGTAGCTAAGTACATTGGATGACCATCTATGAGACAATTATATGGATAATCTATTCAAATGTCAATGATAGTCTAATCATAGCAATGGTGCAAGTATCCTTAGACTTAAGGTACTCAAGGATATCTTGAATATTGATTCTGTATTTTGACATTGTTCCTTGTTGTCTTAAAGAGGTTGCTCATAGGGTGGTGATTGGATACAACATGAGGATATATATATATATATATATGGATTCATCTTGTAAAATTACTAACTTTTAAATGTAATGTTTAAGTTATTAATATATGTGATGTTATAGGCTATGTTTAAAGCTTCCATATTAATTGTGAAATTATTGTTAGTAATATGAGATGAGTTAAAAAAAATTTACTCGTTGTAAACATGAATTTTATTTAATCATATTCCATACGTGATAACATAATATAAAATCAGTATATGTGGTATATAGATGTATAAGGTATTAGGTGTTACATTTTTGGTATTAGAGTAAGGATAGGTTCCAATGGAACATGCATATGCATAAGAGCATGATAACATATGCATAATATGTGTTGAACACTATGTAGTGACATAATTTCATTTATTTTAAGGTCATCATAAGACATGATTCACCAAGGAGATAGGGGCCGGCCGAAATGCATCCTCATGAGGCATCACCTCATTTTCATAGTGATCAATCGACACCAAGAGCTAGAGCTCCCGTGCATGCATCCCAATCATCACATGCAGAAATTCCATATGAAAACCTAGAACAAGAAGTACACTGGCCTGAAATGCATAGAGAAAGGCGATACGATAAGCTAAGAAAATAGGGTGCAGTTGATTTCTATGGCTCGACTAATCCAGTTGAAGCAGAAATATGGCTTAAAAGGACACAGAGGGTATTGAATATGATGAGATGCACTTCATAGGAGAAATTTGATTATGCCGTATCTTTGCTTCAAGGTAATGCCTATGAATGGTGGGAGACAGTCCCAGGTAGTGATGCACAACCTTCAGTTCTAACATGGAATGATTTTCTTAGAGAATTTCAAAATAACTATATTCCTGAAGCATATAAAGATGAGAAGAGAAAGGAATTCCTAAATCTAAAACAAGGAAACATGTCAGTTGCGGAGTATGAGGTGTAGTTCAACAAACTTTCCCATTATGCCACCTTTATGGTCTCTACTGAAAGAGACAAATGCAGAAAGTTTGAAGAGGGCCTCAAGTATGAGATCAGAAATAAAATCACAATTACTGATCTTGATAGTTATACCAGACTCAGAGCTGCTGCAATTAGAGCTGAAAAGTTAATGAAAGAAGCTGGAGAACAACAAGTAAAAAGGGTGACACGAAAGTTTGCTGGAGAGTCTAGTAGAGGATATGGAAAGAAAGCTAGATATATGCCAAGCCAGTCTGGCAATAGAATTGGGTACTCTAGTTCTAGAGGTCGAGGCATGACTTTCTCTTATCCAGACAGAGGACAAAGCCAGTATACAGAACAGAGGCCTACTTGTATTCATTGTGGTAGGCAACATATAGGTGAATGCAGAAGGCTCATAGGAGCTTGTTATTTCTGTGGGTCCTTAGATCACATGTGTAGAGATTGCCCAGAAAGAGCTAAATTAGCAGAGACCAGCAGAGGCAGAGGAGTATCTGAGACTACAATTGAAACACCAAGGGTTAACACTACCAGTGGGACACATGTCAGAGGCAGAGGCAGGGGCAAAACTGGTGCAGTAAGTATAGGAATGACCAGATCTAAGGGATAGAGTTCTAGACCCTTTCCACAGGCCAGGGTATTTGCTATGACTAGGCAGGAGGCAGTTGATGCTCCTGAAGTGGTTACTGGTAATATTTACATTTATGATATACTGGCATTTGCATTGATTGACCCAGGATCCACACATTCATTTATATCATCACATATGGCATCCAAACTGCATCAAAATCATGAGTCATTGGGATTTGATATAAATGTGAGTACTCTACTAGGAGCAGTAGTAGTTGTGAATGAGATATGTCGTGACTGTTTGATATTCATTGATAAAGTTGAATTGAAAGCTGATTTGATCTTATTATCATTACATGAATTTGATGTAATATTAGGAATGGACTGGTTAACTAAACATCATGCCATAGTGAATTGTTTTTCTAAGGAGGTAATTCTAAAGTTCTCTAATAAACAAAGGATTATGTTTAAAGGAGAAAAGAAGTTGGTACCTGCATGTTTGATTTCAGCAGTTAAAGCTTTTAAGATGGTGAAAGGAGGGTGTGAGGCTTTCTTAGCCTATGTGATAAACACAAGAACTCAGGATATTATGTTAGAGAATATTCCAGTAATGTGTGAGTTCCTAGATGTATTTCTAGAGGATTTGCCTGGGTTGCCACCAGATAGAGAGATAGAATTTACTATAGATTTGGTGCCTGGGGCCGCACCTATTTCTATATCTCCTTACAGCATGACACTGATTGAGTTAAAGGAACTTAAAACTCAATTGCAAGAGTTACTTGATAAGGGATACATTCGACCTAGCGTATCACCTTGGGGAGCCCCAATGTTGTTTGTAAAAAAGAAAGATGGAACGATGAGATTGTGTATAGACTATAGACAACTTAATAGAGTGACAATGAAGAATAAATATCCTTTACCTAGAATTGATGAATTTTTTTTATCAGTTACATGGAGCTCAAGTATTTTCTAAGATTGATCTACAATCGGGCTATTATTAGCTTAAGATAGCTGAGATAGATATTCCTAAAACTGCATTTTGTACTAGATATGACCATTATAAATTTCTAGTCATGCCATTTGGATTAACCAATGCACCAAATGCTTTTATGGCTTTGATGAATAAGGTATTTCAGCCTTATCTGGATAATTTTGTTATTGTCTTCATAGATGACATTTTGGTGTACTCTAAAAGTAAAAAGGAACATGAGATGCATTTAAGAACAATGCTTCAAACTTTGCAGGAAAGACAATTGTATGCAAAGTTTAGTAAGTGTGAATTCTGGCTTGATCATGTTGTGTTTCTTGGGCATATAGTATTGGGAAAAGGCATAGAGGTTGACCTAAATAAAGTTAAGGCCATAGTGAGTTGGGAAGCACCCAAGAATGTGTCAAAATTGCGTAGTTTTTTAGGTTTAGCCGGATACTACCGTAGATTTGTTGATGGGTTATCATTGATTGCTAGCCCTTTGACCAAATGTTAAGAAAGAATGTGTCTTTCAAGTGGACTCCAGAATGTGAAAGGAGTTTCGATGAACTAAAACACAAGCTAACCTCAGCACTAGTGTTAACCATCCTTACAGGTACATGTGGGTTTACAGTATATAGTGATGCTTCTCACCAAGGCTTGGGATGTGTGATGATGCAACATGGTAAGATGATAGCTTATGCATCCAGACAACTGAGACCACATGAGATCTCATATCTAGTGCATAATTTAGAATTGGCTGCAGTTGTATTTGCATTGAAGATTTGGAGGCATTATTTGTATGGTGAGACATTCCAGATCTTCACAGACCATAGAAGCTTGGGTTACTTGATGACACAGAAAGAGTTAAACATGAGACAAAGATGATGGTTAGAGTTGTTAAAATATTATGACTGTACAATTAAATACCATCCAGAGAAAGCCAATGTGGTAGTAGATGCATTGAGTAGGAAGGCCAGTAGCAGTGTAGCTCACTTGCAAGCATCCTCTTTTCCATATTTGATTCAATTATAATCTATGAATGTTGAATTAAATATGTATGATAGACGATCACTGATTGCTACTTTTCAAGTCAGACCTATACTGAAGGAGAGAATTAAAGAAGCACAAGGCAAAGATTCTCAATTATGTGAAAAATTAATATGGTAAGACAGGGAAATAATACAGAGTTTCATTTGCAGAATGATACACTGATGTTAAAGTCACGCATATATGTTCCAAACATTGATAACTTATGCCAAGAAATAATGGAAGAAGCACACAATGCACCTTATGCAATGCATCCGGGGATGACTAAGATGTATCACAGTTTAAGACCTCATTATTGGTGGCCAAGAATGAAGAAAGACATAGCTGAATACATTTCTAAATGCTTAACATGTCAGCAGATTAAGATAGAACACCAGGCACCAGTTGGTAAACCACATCTTTTACCAGTGCTAGAATGGAAATGGGAAAAGATAACGATGAATTTTGTTTATGGATTGTCTAGAACTCCATGGAAAAATGATGCAATATGGATAATTATTGATAGGTTAACCAAGTCAGCACATTTTCTACCTATCAGATGGTGGTGTACACTTGAGAGTTTGACCAAATTATATGTGAATGAGATAGTTAGATTACATGGCATTCCAGTATCCATTATTTCTAATAGAGATCCACGGTTTACTTCACGTTTTTGGGTGAGTTTACATAATGCATTGGGAACAAAATTGAATTTCAATACTGCATTCCACCCATAGACTGATGGACAATCAGAGAGAACTATACAGCCATTAGAAGAAATGCTTAGAGCATGTGCTATGGAATTCAAGGGAGCTTGGGATGAGTATATAGCATTGGTGGAGTCTGTATACAATAACCAATATCATAGTAGTATTCAGATGGCTCCATATGAGGCATTGTATGGCAGAAAGTGCAGAAGCCAAATCATCTGGGATGAAAAAGGTGCACGTGCATTAGAAGGGCCAGAGATAGTACAAGATACAATGGATAAAATTAAGGTTGTCAAGATTAAGCTAAAGGCAGCACAGGACAGACAGAAAAGTTATGCTGATCAACATAGAAGGGAGATGGAATATGAGTTGGGTGAGAAGGTATTTCTACGAGTATTTTCATGGAAAGGGGTAATCCGATTTGGCAAGAAAGGTAAATTGAGTCCAAGATACATAGGGCCTTACAAAATTCTTGAGAAGGTTGGTCAACTGGCATACAAATTGGCTTTACCACCAGAGATGGCTCAGATTCATAATGTGTTTCATGTGAGCATGCTTAAAAGGTACAGGTTAGATCCTACACATGTACTTAAAGATCAAGCCATTAAAATTGCAGATGACATGACTTATGTTGAAGAACCAGTAAAAATCATCGGATACAGAACTAAACAATTGAGAAACCGAGAAATACCATTAGTTAAGGTGTTATGGAGAAACCATTCATAAGAAGAGGCAACATGGGAAACAGAAGAAAATATGAAAAAGAAATATCCACAACTGTTTCCAGGTATTAAATTTCGAGGACGAAATTTTTAAAAGGAGGGGAGAATTGTAACATCCTCGACTTTTCCACATGCATATCTACATGCATTTCATTTGAACATATGCATTTTACAAGTATTTCACTTGAACACATGAATAATATGCATTTCAGGTATTTTATAATTCTATAGAAGTGCACATGTCTGTTTTATAATATAGATGAAAATGATATGAAATTAATATTTAAGTGAAGAAAGAAACTAGATTGAATTAATTAAATTTAATATAGTTAATTAATTAAATTGAAGTAGAAGATTAAGTTGTATTTTTGGTATTGACTAGTATGTCTAGATACATGTAATTGTATAATAATAATAATAATAATTAAATAAAAATAAATAAAAATAAAGTCAAAAAAATAAAAAGGAAAAGAAAAAGAAAAAGAAAAGTAAAAAAATAAAAAGAAAAGGAAAAGGGACGGGTAAAGAAAAAAAATGAAAAGGAAAACAATTTTTTTTAACTTATTAGGTTAAGTCTTCTTCTTCCTCCTCCTCTTCTTCTTCTTCTTCTTCCTCCTCTTCTTCTTCTTCTTCTTCTTCTTCTTCTTCTTCTTCTTCTTCTTCTTCCTCCTCCTCTTCTTCTTTTTCTTCTTTGCTTCATTCCTTCATTCCATTTCTTTGAAGTTCCAACAATATTTTCTTCTCTTTTCACTCCAGAAATTACAGCAACAAGGTTAGCCAAGGGTGATTATAGGTGAGTAAACAATTATTTTGTGTTATTCTTGATTATGGTATTAAGGATTTATAAATAGGCAGTGTTTTGTACTAAGGTTTTGATGATTTTAAAGATCCAATCTGGAGAAGTGTAAAACATAAAACGTGTTCCTTTATGTCTTAGATTTATGGATATGTAAGTATGTTTGCAAGAATTCTTGAATAGGAAGAGAAATCCTCTCTTTACGGAAACTAGTCCAGATGCAAACCCTAACTGAATTAGCCACTATTTTTATTGGTTTTAAATATGATAAAGTCATTATTTAAAGTATCCCAAAACATAAATATTGTATATATATGTGTTATGTATTTTTATAACAAATTTCAGCTTCATATATCAAGTGGAGTTTGAGTTATAATGAATAGAACCATGACTGTTCCATAGTTGCTAAGTGCCCTGTAAAGGTCTAGAAATTTGTTTAATTAATTTAAGCTCCTTAACGATAGATTATGTAACTTATCAAAACAAAATAGTTATAGGTATATGTACTATCTAAATGTGGATACTAATTTTAGCTTAATATGTTATGTATAGAGTATGTTATGGTCCGTTAAAAGTCATACTGTCTTGAAAACCAACTCTATTCTATAGCAGTAAAATGTTGCCTATAAGTTGAGGGCCTTAGATATATAATTGATGAAAGTTGTAAACATGAAAAATGTTCCATTTGAACCCATATATGTTTGTGTAAAGTTTCATTGCAATAATAGTTATATATCATAATTTATGAGGAGTTTAAGTTGGTACCCTGAAACTGCCTAAAGGCAGAAAACAGAACACGTTTAGAAATTCCACCAAATATTGTACAATGCTCCAATTGATCTGAAATTTTAATATGTTATATAATTATATGTTAATTGTAATTAAAAATAAGAATCAGATTAATTAGTCAAGATATAAAAAGTTATAGGCTAAACAGTTTCATAAGGTCACACTGCCTCATAGGAAAAATTTTAATTATTGATATTAACAGTGCATATTAATTTGTTTAAGCCACATTAAGTCTCTCTAAGCATGAATTAATAAATTATATTTCCATATAGGCTCACAATATATTGGAGATCCACAAGACAGGGATAGACAATAAGTTAAGGGTCGGAATCAAAGGAAATAAAAGGTGAGTCTAATTATCAAGTGATTTCTTTAGTAGACATAAGCATTGTTTGTTATGTGATATGTGAAGTGAATTATGATTGTATGATTCATATGATTGGCATGATTTGTCATTGATATTATGATGTTGGATAATTTGTGACAATTGTTTTACATATAAATGGTATACTTGTGGTATATTTGAGGCATATATTTGACATGTGTGATATATACATGGTATATGTATAGTATATGCAAGGTATATATGTGGTATATGTGATAAGATATGATGGTTGATAAATGCTTAGGTATAAGTGCATATGCATATGGACTTAAAAGGCGTTGTGACTGGTTAATTGGTATTGCAAAGCAAAAGAAGAGGCCTATGGCCCAACAAATGCAAATGAAACAAATGATCAAGCTAGCTAGAAACTGCAAATGCAAATGTTCATATGGAAAATGTTCACATGGAAACCCGGGGCAATATCCGTTTAACTTACAACAAAATCAAATGAGCAAAGTATAAGCATAAGTAAAGAATAGTGATTATATTTTTAAATTTCATTTGTCATTATATGATAAATGTGAATGGAATGGAATATATATGGTATGCATTGGATTTATGATTTGTTACTATGAGTTGCTTGGTACTTTAGAGCTCATTTGATGATTATTCTCACTGAGCCGCAACTCATTAGTTTGCATCATATTTCAGGCAGCGAAGATTAATAGTTCATATTGAGGCGCATATAGAAGTCCTGGATCAAAGGTTACCGGTCGAGCCTCCTCACTCTTTCTCCTTGCATTCCCCATAAGCATAAGAGCATATCATTTATATTTGGAGGTTGAATACTTGCATATGTATAATTACAATGAATATGTACTAGGATATATATATATATATATATATATATATATGGATTCATCTTGTAAAATTACTAACTTTTAAACGTAATGTTTAAGTTATTAATATATGTGATGTTATAGGCTATGATTAAAGTTTTCGTATTAATTGTGAAATTATTGTTAATAATATGAGATGAGTTAAAAAAAAAAATTGCTCGCTGTAAACATGAATTTTATTTAATCCTGTTCCATACATGATAACATAATATAAAATCAGTATATGCGGTATATAGATGTATAAGGTGTTAGGTGTTACAGTTGGGTTCATGGTTTGGTTCACGCCCGTGAAGGAGTGATCACAGTTGTGAATGTGTATTGATTCACGAGATGAATCATAGCTTCGTACACGGGTAAACTACCCATGAAATAGTGCTTCACGACTGTGAAAGGTTATTCATGGGCATGAAGCTGCTTAATTTGAAAACCTTATATGATTGCATATGAATCAAGATTGATTCGTTATGAGGTGAAGTACCTCTTTTGTATGATAATAAATGGTATGATAACACATGTTGTGAATATGATTGTGGGAATCATGGTATATTTGTAACATATGGAAAATAGATAATATGGAAACATATGCAATACATGTGGAACGGTTAAGCTGAATACTTTAACTAGGACTAGAGTTAGGATATATGACATGCTATTGAGGGGAGTTCGATACTGAGTGACCTAGGTTGGTCATATATTTGAAGACCTAGAGGTTAGCAATGAGAGCTTTCTCAGTGGATTATATTTGAAGGCCTAGAGGTTAGCAATGAGAGCTTCCTCGATAGTTATATTTGAAGTCCAAAGGTTAGCAATGAGAGCTTCCTTAGTTGGTTATATTTGAAAGCCCAGAGGTTAGCGATGAGAGCTTCATCATTGGGTTATATCTGAAGGCTCGGAGGTAAACAATGAGAGCTTCCTTGCTGGGTTAGGTTACCCATATCCATTTTAGTCTAGTTATGAGTAAGGCGGGCTAAAAGGTAAGATAAATGATTATGTTTATGTGTGAGATATTCTTGTATGTATCCTGTAGGGTGTTTGGTATGCCATGTATGATGTGTGTTGGATGCATGAGAGTATGATGATATGTCATAAAGAGTATGAAATGATGCATGTGCAGGCTTTGAGGTAAGTCGCCATGATAGGTTGGTAAGTATGTCATGCATATTATATATGTTTTGTTGTATGCCTTGTATATTGTACCACGAGGCATGAGTTGCTTAGCATATGGGCTTTCCATACGCATAGTTGGAATTTAGGTTTGGAGAGACAAAGGAGAACGCCTAGTAATTAGAGTCAAAGGAATATACTTGGAATCGATGATACAATCATTGTATATTTTTGGTTATTTTGTTGGGTTGGTTAGTTATAAAATTACATATTTTTTTATGTTAGAGACATGTAGTTTTGTAACTACTCATTTGTAAAACCTTGGACTTGTGTGTACCCATACAAAATTGTATTTAAACTTTTATTAGTTTGAGCTTTATTACAAGTCATTAAAAATGTTTTTATTTTGCTTTAAGTCATCTTGGCCATGGTGCATCAAAGTTTTAAAATTTATAGCATTTTAAAATCATATGCATCGTAACCATCATTTGGTATAATTATATTTATTCTTATTATATCAGAAGTTGTTACATTTAGTGGTATTAGAGCCTAGGTTTAGGTAGTTCTGAACCTAGGTGGGATGGGTGTATCACGTGTGCGAGTGTTATCCCATATGACACTAATGTGGGCTATTCTTTATCAATGTGTAGGCTAAAGAATGAGAATAGATATTGAATCGTATGATGCGGCTAAGAGTAACAGTCCTCTGGATTTAATGGCTCAAAATTAACCAAGCCAAACTATTGTTCAAGGGCCTGATTGTTTTAGGGTTTTAGGGAGAGGAAGAAGAAGAATAAGAGAAGTAGAACAAGAGAGGTTCATTTATTGGAGAGTAGAATGGTGGCTAAGGTTTTTGAAAAATGGAAGAAGAAGGGATGAATATAGTCTTTTTATACCCATGGCTAATATCAATTTAAGTCCCTCCCTGTTTTTATCAAATACCCATATAAATCCTTTGCTTTTACCTTTATCTTATTAACTTATCCAACCTTTCTATCCATTTTATTAAACACACATAACTTAATAAAATTCACTTATTAAACTTTTTATTATATTTTATTCATGAATTTGGACTCCAATAATTTTGATCGCGACTATTATGCATGCTAATCATTTGAGCCTAAATTGTTGGGCATTACAAAGCTTGTTTTAGAGAGAGAAAAATAGAAGGTAAAGAGAGAAAGGACATTTTCATGCATAATAAAATCTAAGAAAGTTAAAGGGAGCCAAAAAAAAAGGAGAATAAGCAAAATAAAAGGAGAGACAAATCTCCTAAAGAGTTTATCAAGGGGAGAAAAGAGTGAAGGTAAGATGTTCTCCTCCTATTCTTTAATTTTCATTTAAGGAATATAGGGTTTTGAGCTCACTTAGAACTTATGTTTAAAGAAAGAGAGTTTAGGGTTTTACGAGAGAGAAAGTATAGTTAAAAGGGATATGAAGGAACAAGGTTTGTTATTATGTTATTATATATTTTAAGAGAACAAGTTGAGAAAGACCAACTCCAAGCAAACAAAGGAAATGAGAAGGAAACCTAGGAGGTGATAGAGGAGTAAGATAAGAGGTTAGTGCATAACTTAAGACAATAGCCTACAATTTGTTGTGAAATTGCTTGACATGAACATTTTACATGTTAAAGTATATGAAAATGCATTTGTTATTGAGTTATGGCATAAAAATTAGGCATTTAGGAAAGTAAAGTGATATTGCATAATACATTGATCCAAGTAATGTATGTTAAAAACTTGATTAGGTTAAAGATTTCTAAATGTGATAAAAACATTATATGTTAAGGACTTCAGGAATGCATGTTGTGGAATTCTTATAGCTTTATGAAGCTTGAAATGGATATGGGAAGTGAAAGAGTGGTTTTCTAGCCACTAGTCATGGGCATCAATTGATAAATTCATGAGCATGACTAAATCACATCGTGTGACTTTTACATCGAAAAGGCACTATTCATTCTAGAAGCGTTCATGGCTTAGAACATGGCTTGAATGATGGGCGTGAACATTACGATCATAGCCTTGAGAATGTGTCTTGAACTATTCACAGGAACATGGAATCATGATCGTGAATGCTTTGTTTTTGGTAATTTATTTATTTGACCAAACATGTGGAAATTCAAATAAGGAAAATAAATGTGATATTATATTCAATAAAATTATAAATATTGTATATTGATACATATGAAAGTAATACATATGAAAGAGTGATGTTACATGTGATAAAAGTAAATATGTGACATTATGTGTATAATGCCATATTAGGTAAAGATATGATATAATGAAAAGAACAAAGAAAATTGAGATTGATATCGGGAAGAAGAATGTGATGAATGAAATAAAAAGAAGTATTAGATTGACAAAGAAGAAATGAGAATCAATTAATTAATTAATTAATTAATAGTAAGGATTAAGCCCTACAACACCTAGCTTAGAACTAGAGTTTTGGATAGTTTGACATGTCAATCAGGAGGTCTATATTAATATCGGTGATGACATTCTTATGAACGCCGGTGATGACACATATATTAATAACGATGATGACACATATATTAATGTTAGTGATGGTATTTGTATGCACATACCATTATACCTGGGTGGTAACTTTATTATAGATGGATTGCCAACTCCATTATGTTGATTATTAGTTTCTAGGTGTTATGTTCATAAACAAATTAATAATGGTAGAAGATGCTTACTAAGTTATAATTGACAATCGTTGATGTGTGCTAATCAAACTAGTATAATAAAGTGGAAGTATGAGGTAATGACATGAGATGCATGAAGGAACCTTTTATGTGCAATGTTTGTTAAGATATGTATGAAAATAAAAGAATAATGCATTTACATAAAATAATCATATGATGAAGATATATATATATATATATATATATATATATATATATATATATATATATATATGAGTGCATAATGCATAAAAATAGTTTATTGCTTTATCTTTATGCACTACTAAGTTTCGAGCTTAGCGTGAGAGTTTTTTTTGCACAGATATAAGGAATGATAAGCCGAAATCTATAGATAAAGCTAATGGTGATATTATTCAGTAAAGAAGCTGAACTCAACACTGTAAGTTACAGAGCTTTTGTACTTTTATTTATGAGTTTTCTTTTATATGGTTGTAAAGGAATTTTATGTTTTGAAAAACATAAATGTTATGTAAATATTACTTTATGTATATCAAGTGTAGCCTATTTATTTATTATGATTTCTTTAATATAATAATAAAAATATATGTGTTGTTTTTCATTTATGTGAAATGACATTTTAACCGTTAAAGTCAACATAACACTTCCTCATCTAGACATGCGTTGCTTCAGTGAGGGGTGTTACAGGACATTCTATGGGTTTTGAGTTGATTAAATTTAAAATTTTACCGCATTTTATATATGTGATGCATGTTCAAGACTCAACAATCGACCACAATATGCTAATTGAATATTATATTAGGAGAACACATAGAACTTTTACCTCATATCAAAATGAGAGATTTGACTACAATGTGCCAGATACTTGGTGACTTGACAATGCCCTACTATCCTATCATAGTGGAAAATTTAGCTATACTGAGCCAATTGATTATAGTACTGGATGGAAAGTCAGTATTTGGCCCTCATATCAAGATGGAGAATTCATCTTTAATGAGTCGATTAATCATTATACTAGGAGGAAAGTCAATACCTTACCATTATATCGAGATGGAAAACTCAGCTACATTGAGTCGAATGATTCTTATACTGGGGCCAAGTCAATATCATACCCTCATATGAAGAGACTCAAAAGATTGGCCATAAGGAACCATTAAAATCATATGTGGATTTCAATGGAAATTTTAAAGAGAAGCAAATATGTAATTCATCATCTATGTTTGATGGTAATGAGGAGCCTAGATGACCAGCATATGGATAAAGAACCTGAGGCTTCAAATGATTTACATGCGACTCAAAAAATTAGCTATGATATACTTGTTGCTCATTATAGTGAAAAGCAAATTAATGTATTGCCCTCTTATTAAGAAGTTCAAAAATTGGCCAATATAAGTCAAAATATGATGATGAGATGAAAGTTAGCATGCCATCCCAAGCCATAATTTCCAATGTTAAAAGTCACATTATAAATCATTTAGATGAGCAAGCAATTAAAGTGCACTTTTATGCTTTTCATCTAACCATGAACATGTTTAGGGTCAAAAAAGTAATAAGCCAACAAAGAATGATGTATCAAGATTCAAATATTTCAATAAATGGCCTTTTCAAGAAATATTAATTAAAAAAGAGGTTTTATTTTGTCAAGATACCGAAGAGGAAAAAATCTAAGCTAAAAGCTGAATAACTTTTATTGACAATAGCCGATGGTGATCAAGTGACCTACCTATGAACAATGATTAAAATTGGAGCTGGATGCATATGGTATTTGTAATTTCGGCTAAATGATTAACTTACAAACCTTAGCTGATATTGGTTCAAGATTTGGGATCTTCGTTCAATTTTTAAATAGTTCAACCAAAATAAAGTTCCTACTTTTCAGTTGAAAGTTAGGCCATTTCTTTCATTCCCTTTTAATTGAGCTTTGAGCCAATCATAGGATGTCAAGTTTTTTTTATCGATTTTTTGAACTAGATTGTAGGCCAAAGTGTGTGAAATTCATTTCAAGCATGAGAGCCGAAAAATTTGTGAGCAATGATATGGAGAAATTGGCATGTTGCTATAACTTGAAGTTGAACACGTTGCCTTTTGTAAAACCTTGAGGGGTATTTTCATCATTTTGATGATAACAAATAAAATAGCAATATTGTATTTAACATACTTGTCTTCTAAGTCTATTATACAGGACATGGATTAAAATAGCTTGAAAGAATAATCCCTGAAAGTCAAAATTCAAGAAGTAGCATGTTCACTGTCGTGACTCTATGAGTCACTCCCGTGAAAGGAGCTAACTGTTACCAAAACCAACATTTGAAGTTCACGGCCATGAAGGAAGAACAAACCGTGAAGTGGGCATTTCAGTCACCCCCGTGAATAAAGGTGTCACCCCTGTGAAGATTCATGCATTTTCCATCCAGAGAGCTTCACGACCAAAGTCACCACTTGAATCACGGCTGGGAAGCTTGTCACACCCGTGACTGAGTATGTCACGCCCGTGACTCTATATGTCAAAACATTCTAGAGAGCTTTACGACCAAGGTCACCACTTCAGTCACGGCTTGGGAAGAAATGTCACTCCCGTGACAAACAGAGTCACGCCCGTGAACAATGAAAGAGAAAAATGTCAGGCGCGATTTTTTGGTTGGTACAACGGCTAGTTTCGTATTTAATGCACCCTAACGGCTATATTCAGCCATAGGAGTATAAATGGAAGTCATTTGTGCATTAAGAACAAGAGGATGAAGAGAATAACAATAAAATAGCATATACTTCGAATTTAAGCTATTTGTACTTTCATACTTTGAGAACAAAATCTATTCTCTGTAAAAATCTATTCTCTGTAAAAATCTTTTTGCTCTTCATTTATTGAGCAATTAAGATTTGTAAGTGGTTCTCTCTGTAATTTTTTACTCAAGTGAGCTTTGGGTATTTCTGGGTTAAGAGTAGAACACTTGTAAGGGTTTGTTGTGTGAGCCTCCAAAACACAAATTAAAAGGTTGTTTGTGTGAGCCTATAAAAACACAAAGTGAAGGTTGTTTGTGTGAGCCTGTAAAACACAAGGAATTGGTTATTGTGTGAGCCATTAAAACACAAGGGATTTCTAGGTTAGGTGTGAGCCATTGTGAGAAACACCATAGTTGGGAGTGAGCTTGTAAAACTCCATTATAACACTTAGTGTATTAGTAAAACTCCCAATTGCGATTGGGGAGAGGAGTAGGATTTGTTAACACCCGAACCTCTATAAATCTTTGTGTTAGATTTTCTCTATCCCTCCTACAATTAATTATTTATTTTCGCACCTTAAAGCTTAATTTTTTTAAACTCCAATTCAACCCCCCCTTCTTAGCCTAATATCTGGGCAACAATTGGTATCAGAGCTTTGTCTAGCATTGAAGCCTAAAAAGCGCTAGTAAAGAGTAAGATATGGCCAGTGAATGATTCCAAAGTCTCAAACCTTACTTTGATGGAGCAAATTATGCCCATTGGAAGTTTAGGATGGAGACATACTTGGATAGTGAAGGAATTGAAGTATGGGATAGTGTACGAAAAGAATGGACACCACCAACCAGAAGAGGAGCTGATGGTGAAGAAGAAATCCTATCAAGAGATGATTAGATAGAGCCTCAAAGAAGAGCAAATTTCAAAAACAAGAAGGCAATGACAATCCTATCAAGCTCATTATCTATTGAAGAATGTGGGAGAATACAACACTGCTTAACAGCATACAGTATGTGGAAGACATTGAAGAACTATCATGAGGGAACTAAGCAAGTCAAATTCAAGAAGATTCAACTTTTAACCTCAGAATATGAGCTCTTCAAGATGAAATCCAATGAGTCAATCACTGACATGACCAACCGTCTTCTAGCCATTATAAATGGAATGAGGAAACTTGGGAAGCATCTGAGTTTGGAAGATGTAAACAATAAAATCCTGAGAAGTCTTCCTCTTAAAGACTATGGTTCAAGAGTTGCTGGCATAGAAGAAGCAAAGGAAGATATGATCATCATGAATACTGATGTGTTGATTGGCAAACTTCTCACACATGAGATGACAATGAAGAGAGATAGAGAGCTTGAAGCAGAGCCAGAGAAAAGAAAGCCCTTAGCACTCAAAGCCTCTACTTCAAAATCTTAAGAAGAAAGTGAAGATGATGAAGAAATAAGTGATGATGAAAATGAGGACATCGCTATGCTTTCAAGAAGATTAAAAAGAATCATTGAGAAGAAAATGAGCAACTCCAGAAAATTCAGGCAAAGAAACCTCAAACAAACTTCTAATGATACACAAAGAAGTAAGGAAAAGGTAAAATGCTATGAATGTGGAAAGAAATGACATATCAAACCAAAATGTCCAAGGCTCAAGAAGCATAAGAACAAATACCAAAGAGACAATAGGGAGAAAGGTCATAAAGTCATATGGGATGACGAAAGCTCTTCAAGTGAAAAAGATGATAATGAAAGTGAAGAGGTCAACCTATGTTTCATGGCTATCGAAGATCATGTCTCGAACAAGGTAAGATCACTACACTCATACTCCTTGAATAATGATAGTAGTGATAATGATGATGATAGTAATGATGATGATGATGATGATGAGCAAAACCTAATAGAAGAATTAAATATAGAATTAGAGAAATATAGAACTAAATTTAGTACTTATAGAAATAATATCTCTAATTTAAAAAATAAGATAGATGTTTTAGAAAAGGAAAACATAAAGCTTAAATCATCTAATGAATCTCTTCAAAAGTCATTAGATGAATACTCATCAAGACCCTCAACAGCTTCATTGTTAAAAGAAAATAATACTTTGAAAAATGAAGTTGAAGAACTTAGAAATTCCATTTCTAAATTTCACAAAGGTAAAGAGAGCTTAGATACTCTCATTGTGTCTCAAAGATCACCTTTCATCAGACATGGTCTAGGATTTAAGGACACATCATCATCTTCTCACAAAACTATATTTGTAAAATCTAAATAATCTCACATCTCCACACCTGTTAGAACAGCACCAAGAACTAAGCATGTTAAACTTTTTATATAGAAAAAGAATAATCATGCCTTTATGTATAAGAAGCATGCATCTAGAAAAATGCAAATTAATCATGATTGTGCATGCCATTGTTCTCAAAATCAGTCTAGTAGAATTATGGCATTCAAATACATTGTAAGACCAAAAAGCAAGTTTAGATCGAAACAATGTAATTATTGTATGAAAATTGGTCACATAAATAAACATTGTTGGATAAGGAAGGCTCATTGGGAACCTTCATGTGCTAACACCCAAGGACCCAAACTCATTTTGGTACCTAAAAATCATACTTGAATTGTGATTCTATAGGTATGCCTCAAGTCCACAATAAACAAAAATGTTTGGCTAGTAGACAGTGGATGCTCAAGGCATATGACATGAGACAAAAAAATCTTCAATGAAATCAAAAGTATTGATGGAGTTAAAGTTACCTTTAGAAACAATGCAAAGGGTAAGGTAATTGGCATTGGTTCTATTGATATTAATGGTACTACTTTTATTAAGGATGTCTTACTTGTTGATGGCTTGAAACATAACTTGTTAAGTGTAAGTCAATTATATGATAGAGGAAATAAAGTAATCTTTACTTCAAATGAATGTCTTGTAATCTCTATCGATGGTCAAGAAATATTTAAAGAAAATAGAGATATCAATACATACATAATAAACTTACATGAACTATCTAACCATTCCTCTAAGTGTCTTGTGACTACTAGTGATGAATCTTGGCTGTGGCATAGAAGACGTGGTCATGCTAACATGAACTTAATACAAAGTCTCAGAACCGGAGAACTAGTAAAAGGACTGCCAAGAGTTAAATATGAAAAAGGCAAGACATGTGATCCTTGCCAAAGAGGAAAGCAACACAAGTCATTCTTCAAAGCCAAAAACATAGTAAGTACTTCAAAACCTCTTCAACTCCTGCATTTAGACTTGTTTGGACCTACTAGAATTGCTAGCTTAGGAGGAAAACATTATGCATTTGTCATCCTAGATGATTACTCTAGATTTACTTAAGTAATTTTCTTAGCTCAAAAGAGTGATGCTTTTAAAAATTTCAAAAACTTTGCTAAAAGAGTTCTAAATGAAAAGGGGTACTGCATTTCAAAAATAAGAAGTGATCATGGGAAAGAATTTGAAAATGAAAATTTTGAAAGTTTTTGTCTTGAACATGACATTTCACATAATTTCTCATCTCCTAGGACACCTCAACAAAATGGGGTAGTTGAAAGGAAAAATCGAACTTTAATTGAAATGGCTAGAACAATGCTTAATGAATATGAATTACCAACTTATTTTTGGGCAGAAGCCACATACAGTGCATGTTATATTTCAAATCGAGTTTTCAAAAGACCTCTTTTAAACAAAACCTCATTTGAGCTATGGAATGGAAGAAAGCCCTTGATATCATACTTTAGAGTATTTGGATGCAAGTGTTTTATATTGAACACCAAGGATAATCTTGGAAAATTTGCCTCTAAGTCTGATGAATGTATCTTTTTAGGATACTCTACAACCAGCAAAGCATATAGAGTATTTAATAAAAGATCATTAACGGTTGAAGAATCCATGCATGTTGTTTTTAATAAATCTAGTAGACTTGATCTTGTGAAAGGTAGTGTTATTGATGATGTTGTAGGTAATATAAAAAGACTTGATATTGGAAACGGGAAAGAAGAAAATGATCAAGAAAATTTACTGCAAAATGACACTCTACCTCAAAATCAAGAACAAAATGATCAAAAACTTCCAAAAGAATGGAGAATGACGAAAGATCATCCAAAAGAGCAAATAATTGGTAATCTATCAAGGGGAGTAAGTACTAGATCTCATTTCAAACATTTAGTCACTGACATTGCTTTTATTTCACAAATAGAGCCTAAAAATATTGATGAGGCTCTTAATGATGAAAGTTGGGAAATTGTTATGCAAGAGGAACGAAATCAATTTGAGAGAAATAAAGTATGGAGCCTAGTACCTAGACCCAAGGATCATCAAATCATAGGTAGCAAATGGGTATTTAGAAACAAATTAGATAAACAAGGGTTAATAACCAGGAATAAGGCTAGACTAGTTGCAAAAGGATATAATCAGGAAGAAGGTATAGATTATGATGAAACATATGCACCCATAGCTAGATTAGAAGCCGTAAGAATACTTTTAGTGTATGCATGTCACATGAATTTCAAACTTTTTCAAATGGATGTGAAAAGTGCATTTCTAAATGGTTATATAGATGAAGAAGTGTATGTAGAACAACCACCAGGTTTTGAAAGCTATGATTTGCCAAATCATGTTTTTAAACTTTCAAAAGTTTTGTATGGATTAAAATAGGCCCCAAGAGTTTGGTATGAGAGGCTAAGTTCTTTTTTATTAGAAAATAGCTTTACAAAGGGAAATGTTGGCACTACACTATTCATCAAAAAACACAGGCATGATATACTAATTGTTCAAATTTATGTTGATGATATAATATTTGGTTCTACTAATGAGTTGCTTTGTCAAGAATTTGCTAAGTGTATGACTAAGGAATTGGAAATGAGTATGATGGGAGAACTTAAGTATTTCCTTGGTCTACAAATAAAGCAAAACAATGAAGGCATATTCATCAACCAATCCAAATATGCCAAAGATTTAATTAAGAAATTTGGTATGGAAGGATGCAAAAATGCCAAGACTCATATGAGCACATCAACAAAATTGGACAAAGATGAAAAGGGTAAGAGCATTAATGAAAAGCTTTATAGAGGTATGATCATATCACTTTTATACCTTAATGCTTCTAGACCCGATATTATGTATAGTGTTTGCTTGTGTGCACGATTTCAATCATGTCCAAAAGAATCTCATTTAAATGCAGTAAAAAGAATTTTAAAATATTTACATGGATCTTTGCATCTAGATTTATGGTATCCTAGAAATTCATCTTTTTATATTATAGGATATTCAAATGCAGACTATGCTGGTTGTCTTTTAGATAGGAAAAGTACTTCAGGTACTTGTCACTTCATTGGAGAATGTTTAGTTTCTTGGTTTAGCAAGAAACAAGTTTCAATTACTCTCTCAACTGCTGAAGCAGAATATGTAACAGTAGGATGTTGTTGTACACAAATTCTTTGGATGAAACAACAACTTAAGGACTATGGTCATGAGATGAACCATATACCTATCAACTGTGACAACACAAGTGCTATAAATCTTTCGAAGAATCCTATTCAACATTCAAGAAATAAGCATATTGACATTATATACCACTTTATTAGAGATCATGTTCAATATTGAGACGTTGCATTAGAATTTATAAGCACAGAAAATCAATTAGCTGATATTTTCACTAAGTCTCTAAATGAGGAAAGATTTAATTTCATTAGAAGAGAACTTGGTATGATTGAGGGATTAACCTTGTGATTGCAAAAATATGAAATTTTAATTGTTGATCTTAAATCATATCACAAGATATAAGATAGAAATTTTGATGAAAAATCATGTTTTAAGGAATAGAATCTTTGTTGAAATGATTTAGTTTTGGTTTAGGACTTAATTTTATTTTATGAAAATTTTAGGGGAGTCACGCCCGTGACACATGTTCACGCCCGTGACTTAAATGGCCCAAAGAGGCAGTGTCGTTCACGACTTGGTTCACGACATGGGTCATGGCTTCAAGTGGTGAAGCTTATCTTCACAACTTCATTCACTCCCGTGAAAATAGACTTTCACGCCCGTGATGAATTTTCACTCCCGTGAACTTTAACACCCCAAAACTCACAGAGGCTTTCACTTCTTGAGTCACGGCTTGCTTCACGGGCATAAGTGGTGAAATTCAACATTTCACGCCCGTGACAATTTATTCACTCCCGTGACGGATGATCATTCACGCCCGTGATGTTCAAATATCACGCCCATGAACGTATTCACACCTTCATTCACAGGTGGCACACTCCTTCAGCAAATCGTGAACACGACCATTCACGCCCATGAACACATACTTCACGCCCGTGAATGTATCGAATATATAAAAGAACAGTCGGTTATAACTTTCATTTCAACTCTCCAACTCCCAAAACCGCTCTCATTTACACACATTCATTGAGACATTGAAGATTCCGGCCCCCAAGACTCAAACTTTCTCTATAAATACCACCAAAAGTTCGAATCTTTAGCAAATATCATACATTTCTAGGGTTTTCATAAGGATTTTCTGTCAAAATTTTCCAACTCCATCACAAACCAATTTCTTCAAAAATGGAGACTGCTTCATCCAAGGGAAAAAGAAAGAAGTCTCATGCTCCTAAGAGGTATGCAGATTACCTCATGAACCGCATTCCGAAGCAATGCCATCCTCGGTATGAAACTTTGAAGAATAGACCTCTTCTATCATCAAGATCCTTCGAATGGCAGACAGTCCGAAGTCTTGGGCTTGAGACGACTATGACAGAGCAACTATAAGCCTGTCATCTCAAAGATTTTGTGGAAATTCACCAGCCGACCTTGAGGGAGCCAACACTGGAATTCCTCAGCACCTTGTAGGTTTCACCTACTGGAGTGGTGAAATTCCAACTGTGCAACAATCCCAACACTCTCAATGCCACTGAATTTGGAGAATTGTTCGACTTACCATCAGATGGCATACTAAATGACACTGAGGTAGAATTCTCTGCCCCTCTAGCATGGACACATTTTGGCTATAATTGTAGCTGGGACGTTAAGAAGACAAAGAGCACTCATCTCGTGGCCCCAGTGCATAGGTATTTGTATAGGTTCCTGACCTATAGCATATTTGCTAGGGGAGAGAGCAATGGGACTATCAGGAAGTCAGAACTCTTCCTATTTGAGATGGCTCGGAGAGGACTCACGGTAGCACTATCTAGATGGTTTGCAAACCATCTTCTCTTCATTCCCACCAAGCCCACTGGAGATATTTTGATTGGGGCATATGTCACCCATATAGCAGTGAAGCTTAATTATCTGAAGCTGGATGCGCATCACTTCAACCTTATCCCTGGACATCCTCGAGATCGCTTGGATGTCGAATCCTTCATCAAGATGGGAGCGGCTGTCAGAATCGTTTTCCAGAATGATATCTTCTGCCGCTTCACTGACACCGCTGGGGATATCATCTGGGAAGATAATGACACAGAGGATTTTAAATTAGGCCTCCAGGGAGTCCAGCAGAAGAAGAGAGCTCGGATTGAGGAAGCATCTCCAGTAGCTGAGCAGGACATCGGACAGTCCTCGGCTTCCACACCGACCTTAGCGCAGCAGGTGGTTGACCTCTTGGCACCACATTTTGAGTAGCTGCAGACTTCGATGGATGAGAGGTTGGAAAATCTCAAAGACTTCATGGAGTCTCGGATGGACAGCCTTGAGGCTGAAGTAGCTAGGCTTCGTGATACGATGTCCGGCTAGGAGTTAAGCTAGAGTGTAGCCTAAATTTGCTTTTTTATTGCTTGTTTCTTTTATTTATGTTTGTTGGTGTGTGGGAAATTTTCAAATTTCCTTTCTGAACATTATTAACCTTTGTTTGTATGTTTTCCATTACTTAATGTATTTTCTTTTGCTTATCTCATTGTTATCTTTTTATCCTTTTTTGATTGATGACAAAATGGGGAGAAAACTAGCAATATATGATAAGGAAAATGTATCAAACTAGCAATATAAGAAGAAACTAGCAATATATATTAAGGTAAATGAATTTTGAATCAAATATTAAAATTGAATTGACATTGATATAGATTAAAAGGGATTAGAAATCTTGATTCAAAATTTCATATCCAAAGTATATGATTGAAAAATTGAGCTTTATATACATAAGATATACCTTAAGTATACTTTGCATATACCTTCATGCAAGTTGCAAAACTAAATATGCCATGATATACCTTAAGTATACCTTACATATACTTCATGCTTTACAAAAGAATTATGGTATATATTGGATATACTTCTCATATAACTTGCATATACTTAAAATCTAGTTTTGTTTATTTCAATGCTATATCATTATTTACTATTCTTGCACATTATAAATTTTTTATCCTAAGTATATTTTGAGGGGGAGACTTCTCAAAATCATATATTGCTAGATTATTTGTCACCATCAAAAAGGGGGAGATTGTTAAACTTTGAGGGATATTTTCCGTCATTTTGATGATAACAAATAAAATAGCAATATTGTATTTAACATACTTGTCTTCTAAGTCTATTATACAGGACATGGATTAAAATATCTTGAAAGAATAATCCTTGAAAGTCAAAATTTAAGAAGTAGCATGTTCACTGTTGTGACTCTATGAGTCACTCCCGTGAAAGGAGCTAACCGTTACCAAAACTTACATTTGAAGTTCACGGCCATGAAGGAAGAACAAACCGCGAAGTGGGAATTTCAGTCACCCCCGTGAATAAAGGTGTCACCCCCATGAAGATTCATGCATTTTCCATCCAGAGAGCTTCACGACCAAAGTCACCACTTGGATCACGGCTGGAAAGCTTGTCACGCCCGTGACTGAGTATGTCACGCCCGTGACTCTATATGTCAAAACATTACAGAGAGCTTCACGACCAAGGTCACCACTTCAGTCACGGCTTGGGAAGAAATGTCACTCCCGTGACAAACATAGTCACGCCCGTGAACAATGAAAGAGAAAAATGTCAGGCGCGATTTTTTAGTTGGTACAACGGCTAGTTTCGTATTTAATACACCCCAACGGCTATATTCAGCCATGAGAGTATAAATGGAAGTCATTTGTGTATTAAGAACAAGAGGATGAAGATAATAACAATAGAATAGCATATACTTCGAATTTAAGCTATTTGTACTTTCATACTTTGAGAACAAAATCTATTCTCTGTAAAAATCTTTTTGCTCTTCATTTATTGAGCAATTAAAATTTGTAAGTGGTTCTCTCTGTAATATTTTACTCAAGTGAGCTTTGGGTATTTCTGGGTTAAGAGTAGAACACTTGTAAGGGTTTGTTGTGTGAGCCTCCAAAACACAAATTAAAAGGTTGTTTGTGTGAGCCTGTAAAAACATAATGTGAAGATTGTTTGTGTGATCCTGTAAAAACACAAAGTGAAGGTTGTTTGTGTGAGCCTGTAAAACACAAGGAATTGGTTATTGTGTGAGCCATTAAAACACAAGGGATTTCTGGATTAGGTGTGAGCAATTGTGAGAAACACCATAGTTGGGAGTGAGCTTGTAAAACTCCATTGTAACACTTAGTGTGTTAGTAAAACTCCCAACTGCGATTGGGGAGAGGAGTAGGATTTGTTAACACCCGAACCTCTATAAATCTTTGTGTCAAATTTTCTCTATCCCTCATAAAATTAATTATTTATTTTTGCACCTTAAAGCTTAATTTTTTTTAAACTCCAATTCACCCCCCCCCTTCTTGGCCTAATATCCGGGCAACACCTTTGAATTGTTATAAGTGGGTTGCAATCTTACTTTTAGTCGATTCATGTTGACAAAAATGAACTGACAAATGCTTCAGTAAATCGACTATGATTATTTGCATCTAAAGACATTTTTTACTAGTATGATTTTAAAAATACAATTCTTTAATTTCATTCGACCAATTAATTAAAGGATTATAGGGGACATTGTTTACACCAGCAAAAATCATCTTTTTGGATAAGAATTATTCTGAATAATCCATCACATTTGCAGTTGAATCCATCCATTAAAGGTAAAATTCAGTTAGAAAAAGGAATCATGAAGATAAGAATTATCCTTATTTGATTAGGATAAGTCTTGTAGCAGGATAGGAAATCTAATCCAAATTAATATGTATCATTTTATTCAGTTAGGAATAGAACTCCTGTCATATCCGCTAATTTAGACCTAAGTCACGCGAGTTGTTAAATCGACTCGTTGGGTTGACCAAAGTCTAAATTTGGATTTTTATCGAAAAAAAATGAAAATAACGACAATTAGGTATTGAAAATACCTAATAAAGTGGTCTAAATATTTGAAGATGTTAAATTTCGGTAAAGGACTAAATTGCAAATTTTGAAAAGTTTAGGGGTCAATTTGCAAATTTACCGAAAATTGGAGGATTAAATGGGATAATCATAAATTAAATACATGATTGGGACATTAAACACATGGAAAGGGGCTGGCCACACCAAGTGTCACAATTTAAGAAGATAATTGACATACATGAATTTAACATTAATTAAAGTTTCTAGAATTAAGCTTAGTTGTCCCATAATTGATTAAGTTTGTCATTTTCTCTTAATTGCCTCTCTTCTTCTTTATCACTTAAACATCTAGAAGACTTTTATCCTTTCCTCAAATCAGCCCACATTCATTGAAGCATAACACACCAAATGGCAAAGTTTAATAAGCTAAAATAGATACATGCATTGAGCAATAATGAAAGCTTCTAGATGAAGCTTAGGTGTCCCCCCATTTTAATGACTTTTGTCACTTTGTTCTTGATTGTTTCTTCTTCTTCCTTAACCATTTTCATTTAGGAAAATTCTTTTCTCTCAAACCAGCCACGTTTTCCCTTGTTCCTCCATAGCTAAGGCTTGATTTTAGAAGGAGAAAGTGAGAAAAGAGAGAAAAGTAAGGTAAAATCCCATTCTCATGCTTAAGGAAGCTTAAGAGAGTAAGGAGAAAGGGAGAAATTGGGTTTATGAATTTTTAATAATCTGTTTATGAACTTTAGGAACACAAAGTGACAAGGAGTTAGCTCAAAGGAGCAAAGGAAAGGAGAAAGAGAAGTAAAGAGAAAGAAAAGAGAGAAAAAGAGGTTTGTGCATAATCTAAGGCAATAGCCTATTTTAATTTTGTTTTAATTGCATAATTTAATTATTTGGCATGTAGATGATTCTGAATTAATATTAATTGTGATGAAAAATCTTGGGGATGCATGTTTGCTAGACTTAGGATTTAATTTGGTAAAAATTGAATGTGATTGGTTGGTATGTTCTTTGCTGGAAATTGATGAGCAGTGTTCACTTAAACTATTATAACTTATTTTCTGGAACTCGGTTTTGCATGTTGTTTGTTGGGTTTGAAAGATGAGACATAGGAATATAACTTTCATTTAGACCATAAAATCTGAATATGTCTGTAATGTTTCAGAAAAAAATTCATAAATTTCGAACATAGAATCTGTCCAGAAATTCTGGGCAGAATTATTAGTAATGAGCAGTAAGTACTTAAACTTTTATAACTTGAGTTCTGGAGCTTAGATTTGTGTGTTATTTATTTTGTTTGAAAGCTAAGACATAAGTCTATAATTTTTATTTAGAAAATAATATCTGAATATGTCTTTAATTGTCCATAAAAATTCATAAAGTTCCGACTAAGAATCTGTCTAGGAAATTCCGGGCAGAATTGTTTAGTGACCAGTCAGTGGTAATTTTATCATATCTTTTGATACAGAACTTAGAATTAAGTGATTCCAGTTTCATGTTCAATATAAGATCAAGATATAAAATTGGTAAGAAGACCTCGAAACAAAATTCAGAACTTAACAGGACCAAAATTAAGGTCCAAGACTGAGAACAGAATCTGCCAGTGGCAGGACAGCATATGAGATGAGGAATGAAATGAGTAAAATGATGTGGACCTTGTTATATTATGTAAATATTATTCTAATTGAGTGATTATGTAATTATTTTGAGACATTAAATGCATGAAAAGTGTGAATATAATTGTTGTGAATTTTAATGAGATTGTATAAGCCCTAGAACACCGAACCAACTTAGGATAGTTTGGCATGCCAAATAGGGGGGGAGTATGATGAAAATGATTAAATCCATTAATTGTATGATTATCTACGCCGGGTTTGGCATTGTTATCTATGTCGGGTTTGGCATTGTTATTTATGCCGGGTATGGCATTATTATCTACGCCGAATTTGGCACGGTTATCTACACCGAGTTTGGCACGGTTATCTACGCCGGGTTTGGCACTTATATGCGCACATCATATTGCCCGGGTGGCACTCCTAAGTGTCGGGATGGCAACTCCGTTATCCTAGTTAGTGGTTCATAGGTGTCTTGGGCATAAATAAGGATATAAATAAAGAAGTTGGAGAACATAAATGAATTATTGGAATTTAAAATGGAATTATGAATTGTGACATGAAAAATAAAAGAAATAATGACTTGTAACATGATTGATTATGACATGTTATATAATGATGTTTTAGTAAAGTAAACAAGTATGAGATAAAAGAATATGATCTCATGTTTATACATGCTATAATACCATGATATGTATATTTGCATGAGAATATGATTAAGCATGAGTTGATATATGATAATGCATGATTGCATAAAATAGTTTATTGTCTTATTTATATGCACCACTAAGCCAAGAGCTTAGCGTGGGAGTTTCTCTCGCGCAGGTATAGCAAAGAATAAGTAGACAGTAATAAATAAAGCTAGCGGCGACCTGACCCAATAAAGCAGCATATTTGAACCACCGTGGGTCACACTTCTGTTGTATTTATGTTTTTAAATTTTATTTTGTAGTATTTGTAAAATAAATGGTACACTTTATAAAGAAGATGTTATTAAATAAAATGGATTTTTATCTTTAATATTATGACTTTTCTTTTATGCTGCAAAGTAAATAAATAGTAAATTAAAAAAATGAATGATTTTCATGTGTACAAAAATTTAATAATGATCTTTTAACCGATGAAGTAAGAGGTAGCACTCCCTTATTTGGGCACGAGTTGCTGGGTCGAGGGGGTGTTACAACTCCTGTACAATAAGGATTTTGAATCCTAATACTTGTTGTGATATAAATATTGTAACTTTTCTATTCATATTAGAGGCATTGCACATTCCATCCAATCACTGTAATTTACTCTTCAATAACTTTAGTCATAATTTTAGTTTTAGTCTTAGATCTTTCTTGTGACTCATTACATATTATTCCACACTTGCTAAGCAATTAGCTTTGAAGCAGTATTCAATCACTTGTCACAATTCTTATAGGAAGTAACCCCATGATGCGGTCCTTGCTTGAAAAAATTTATAGGTATTTCAATGCTATCTAGTGTTTACAAAATGTAGCGCCCTCTCGCCTAACTAGGGTTAGTCCGGCTAAACGAGCAAATGCCACACAACCATTATACGTAAAACCTATGAAATTTAAATTTTTTTCTTTGCACCATGACCATGATGACTTTATAAAATATAAAGTAAAGAAAAAAATATTAACTTAATATTTAAAATTACAATTTCATTAAAATGACTAACTCTTATCCAGGGGTTTATAAAAATATATATCTTTGACATAAATTATATGATCCTTATATTACAGATATATATGTGGATAAACAACCACCTAAAAGAAAAGGCATATACAAAATACAAACATGACATGAAATATGACCGACCCTCTTAGGTCTTGTTTTATTGTCTCTGATATTGGGCTAACTTCTCTTAATCAACATCTACCTTTGTCTACTTGGCTCTAACCTGTGTGGGAAAAACACTCACATGCTAAGTTTTTGAAAGCTTAGTGGTACATATAGGCATAGAAATTTCACATGTAATTAAACATTAACATATACATGGCATCATAAGAAAAATATCATGGTATTATACATTGATTCATGGTGTCTTATAGTAGATTATGGTATGGAATTGAATACATCAGATCATATAAAATACTTTACTTATGATATTAAGTAAAAATCATTAAACATATCAAGGTAACTATTGCATATAGTCTTAACAATAAAACATGTATACTTGTGTCACTGAACTTCCTTTCCATTTCCTTCATCTTTTAGTCAATTTAGATTCATTGTCCAATAACTCTCAACACAAACTATTCATATATGAATTGTGAACAGGGGCTTTGTCTGAGCTTAACCACCCTGCCACTATCTATAATCATATATGTCAGTCCAGGCTCCTAAAGTCAATAGCACTCTCCGAGCTTAAGTCATATTGACTAAGTAAATATATAACTTTTGCATAAAATATTTTTGATCATCATATGTGTTAGTCTAGGCTCCTCAAGTTAATGACACTCTCAGAGCTTAAGCCATATTGACTGAGTAAATATATATAACTACAGTATCGTATGCCCCCTTAATGGTGCACCATCTATCCTACTGTTAGTCTTAGTATCGAGTATGGGTTTCACTTGTTCATATTGCCTTTATTACATTTCAATAAAGCATTCATAACATATAGCATATATGTTTTTTCATGTGGAGATTCATCATGTAACATCCTTATGTTGGAATTCATATAGGCATACTTTAATCATTTCATTATGAGTCATGTACGTAGCCTTGCATTGAAATCGTTGAAACAATAAGCATATTTCATTAACAACAAGCTTCATGGGGCACACCCTACCTATGAACCAAACCGTTAAAGCCTTTGTCCATTTTATGAAACTTTTTCATAGGTGTGATATTGTTCATGACATGAGATTCACGGTTGTGAGCACCCAATCACAGGCGTGAATCTAGGTTTTCCAGTAGTTACAATATTAAAAACATGCATTCATTACAAGTTACATGCAAGGTCTCTAAGGATTATCCCTTGTCAACCTTTTCCTATCAACATTCATCTCAAACACGCATTTGAAATATATTAAAGAATCATTTAAACACATAAAAGCATAGTTCAACTTATCCTAACAATTCATTTAATATCATTTCATTTCGTTTATGATTCAACAACCTCTTCTTACTTTTTTATCCATCATAACTTGGGTCCGTTAATACCTTTTTTCACCCATTATGACATCATCATTTCATTTAATACATCTTAGGTACATTTATTGCATATACATAGCATGTCATATTTTAAAATTTAGATGCATATATATACATACCTCTAATGGATCCTCAAAATAAAACTTGCTTATCCTTTTGGTGGATTCCACCACCACCTCTTTCAACCCCTATAATATATAACATATTCTTATCATAATTTATAACCTTTAAACTTACCTATTAAAGCCATAAAGATAAAAACCCTAACTTTAACCTTCTTTCAACCTTAATCTCATATAATCCTTTACTAACACATGTTATAATCTTTAAACAACTCAAAGGGAGATCTTAAGCCATGGAAACTCATAATCAAGCCATAATCCTAACCCATTTGAAATGAGTCTCTACCATAAACTAACTAACATGTTCAAAGCTATGAAAGCTTGTAAAAACTAAAGGAAAATGTGATTCCTTATCTTAAATGAAGGAAACACAACTAGAAAGGGAGATTCATCTCTTCCCTTCCTCCTATAGTTCATCCTCCTCAAGAACACCATTTCTTTTTGCTCCTCTTGTACAAGAACTTTCTTAACCTTTGATCTTTTTCTTTGGCTTAGGTGTATAAGGCTAAGAATCAAAGGAAAATGTAAGGCATTAGTCTCTAGTATGAAGAACTTTGAATCCTAGGGTTTTACTTGATTTTAGGTTGTGGGAGCAAAAAAGAACAACTGATGAAATTTATATCTGATGATGTTCACGAACGTGACAATTATTGTCACGGTCATGAATTTGCTTAAATCAAGAATTACATTTTGCAATGGTTCACGGTCGTAAAAGTATTGTAACGGGCGTGAACCCTGTGATATATTACTTTCTTATCTCTTTTCAATTATTTCCCTTAACCTTTAATCACATACTTATATCTCTTAATCTGTATTAATTATTAAGCCCTAATTATGGGCATTAGACAATTGGACTCGATTTATCTATATTAGATGATTAACCCATAAGCCGATTTTTCTAGGTCAACATATATTGATTTAGGATATGTTTGATTTTCATGATATAAGATTGAATAAAATACACTATTAAGATTACTTAATTATCTAAAAAAATATTGGGCTAATTAAAAATTGGTATTAAAATCCTTTCAAATACTACAAAAATTCATGAGAAAAACATACAAAATTTGAAATAGTGTTGACTGATGGGGATTGACCTACCGTATTTATAAGTGCATGGTGTAGCCTAACCACACGATTGGGCCTATTCTAAGAAATCATTAGTTTTAATTTGGGAAATTTACAAAAATGAAAAAAAACGTTATTATATTAGAATAAAATATATTATTATTAATTAATTAGAATAAAATATATTAGGATAAAAACAATTTTAGGATTTAGGATAAATAAAATGAATTAATTTTATGTTATTAAACTTTATTGATGTATTTTTCTATTTTCCTACATCTAAAAATTCTTTCAAAAATATCAAAATTAACTTTTTGAAATTTAAAAAGTATATCAAAACTCAAAATCTATTAGTTTTTTATTTCCTCTTTGGTCAAAGATTATTCATACAAGCGTTTCACTGCTTATTAATTCTTGTGGTCCACCCAATCTCAACAGTCAGCAATCAACACAAATCGCTTATTTATATCTCTAAAATATTGATTAATAAACTATTTATATATATGATATTGATTTGTGAACATTTTAATTTAGATAAATATTGTTCCATTAATATTTAATTTACAATTTTGTTATTAATTTTATTTTACGAAAATATACACGTTCAATCCAACTGGTATCTTATTTTTGGCTAAAATTAAATATATTATTCTTAACAATTGTTTATCTTAAATTTCATATTATTGAACACTTTATTTTATTAATAATCTGTTAATCATAAAACCTTCACTATTATATTTTTTTTGGTCACAAATTTATCATCACCAAGAAAAAATGAGGTTTTTTCTAGCAAGAAAAAAACAGGAATTAATTTTAAAGCTGAAAGTACAAAAGACGAAAATTGGCTAAGTACTGTATGTGCATATGCATATAATTGAATCATAGGACCTTTCATTATGGAGTTGAAAGTTTCTCGGACTATCACACACCAACTACCATCTTTGAGATATAGTTGGATTATCTGGCATAAACTAAAATGTATGTCAAACTATATATTAAGTGAATATTGGGTAAATATTAAGTAAATATTTGATAAACACTAGGATAATGTTAGAAAAAGGTAAATATTGGATAATTATTAGGTAAATATTGAGTAAATGTTAGGTATCTTTAAGAGGTATATTAAACTAAAATCGATATTAGATAAATATTGGATAAATATTGAGCATATATTTGACAAATATTTGGATAAATATTGGGTAAATTTTGTATAAATATTTGATAAACGTTGAATAAATATTAACAAAAGGTAAATATTAAATAAATATTAAGTAAATGTTGGATAAATATTAGGTATCTAAGAGTATATGTCAAATAAAAATTGATATTAGATAAACGTAAATATTTGGTAAATATTAAATAAATATTGGATAAATGTTAAATAAATATTAGATAAATATTTAATAAGTATTGGGTAAGTGCTAACAAAAGGTAAATGTTGGATAATTATTGGATAAATGTTAGGTATATGAGAGTGTATGTCAAACTAAAATCGATATTAGATAAATGTTGAATAAATGTTTGAAAAATATTGAATAAATATTTATTAAACGTCGAGTAAATATTGTAGACTTACTTGTAATATTAGTTTGTTATAAAATCAAGAGATATTATAAATTAAAAAAATTAATTTAATATCAAAATTATCAATATATAATTTTATTTTAAGATTAAATTTTAACCAATGTAATTTATATTGTTATGAAGAATATTTATATAATACAATTAATTAATATAAAATATTTATATTAACATTACTGTTGAATGTATGGTATAAATATTTTTATAATTATTTGAATAAGTTTTTAAAATAATTTTGAGAAATGAGTTAAATTTTATGACTTTTAACAATAAATTATAAGAGTTGTGTGTATAAAAAAAAAGAGATAATTTTGTTTGATTAGAAAAAGAAGAAATGATAAAAATATGTTGGTAAAAAAAAAGATATATTGTATTTAATGATGAATCAAGAACATGCAAATTAGAAGTTATAAAATAGAAATTAAAAGATATTTTCTAAAATACTCTATAAATAAAAAAAATATCAGCAACAAAAAATAAACATATTTATGGCCATATATATATATATATATATATTGGTTCTATAACTAACTAGTCATTGAGTTGAATTCCACGTAGAAATTCAAAAGAAACACAAAAAAAAAAAAAAAAAAAAACAAAGAGAAAGAAAAAATTTATTTTGTAAGCAAGTAAACACATTTATTTTTACGATTTCACATGTTTTTAATAAAAATTAATGAAACAAATATAAAGAGTCTCGTAGGAAAATGACATGAGAAATGCAAGCAAAAATGCTCTAAAAAAATTGAAGAGAAGATAAAATGGTAAATTTAAAATAGAAAAATAATGAAATGATAAAATAGAAAAGATACGATGGGTAAAAATGATAAACAAAAATATTATAAATATTTTTGAAATAAAAAGTTAAAATAGATATTCCACGAAATTTCCTCTTTTAATTCCCTAAATAGCACAACTTTATCCTTTAAAATATAGGAAAAGGACATTTTTTTCCTTAAAATTTATAATAGCTGCAATTAAGTTTAACTAAAATTTTATTCAATTTTATTTCTTTAATTTCTTTAATTAATTCTTTAAACTATTAAATTTATTTAAGTTATGCTGTTAATTTTTAAATTTAAGCTAATTCAGTATCTATTTATAAAATATTTGACCAAATAAAAAATAATTAAAAAGTTTTTAGTTTTTAGTTTTTATTTTTGAGACACGTAGTATATAATTAAAATAAATATAGAATAAATTTTCAATTAAAAATTAAATTAATTGCTAAAGAAATTAATTAAATAATTTTTTTTATCGTAAGTAATTGTAAATTTAAGAACTAAAATATATGATTATTATTTTTAAATACAAAATATTCGATCAAAAATTTAAATTGGAGATGGCACGGATCTGATCAGTACTTCTAAATCAAAATCTATTAAAATTAAAACATATAATTATAATTAAGTTGTTAAGAAAAAGATTACATATAATTGCATAAGCAGTTGTGTTTTATCGAGAAATTGAATGTTTGACGGGACGAGAAATTGGTGTGAGCTAACACTCTAGCCAACAACCAACACAACTATTCCAGTCCATCAATTCAATCATCAACACTTCAACAAGTAATTTGGTTCCTTGTGGTTGATCTCATTGCAAAGAAAGCTATGAACTATATAAATAAAGTGATGCAAATATATTTTATTTCCATTATTTTCTATTTTTATAGTATTTTGGTGGATATGTTTTATTTTCTAATTTTTTCTTTATTTAGGATCATATTTCGGAACGCATTATTGAGTAAAAAAAGGGAATAAAATTTCATTATTATATGCTTAAATTGTAAAATTATTCAAATTCATATGATTGCTAGCAGTTCAAAATCAGAATAGGGTTGCCGAAAATATTTCTCTCTCGTATCAATTTAATTGCAACTTTCACTTTCTCCTTTGTTCTTTTATTTGCACTCTAAATTTTATACGATTTATCGTTACTGTCCTCAAAAAATTTGGACTGATGAGATTGACACCTCAATTTGAACCTTTTAAATACCTTATTCATTTGTCCTTTAAATCACCCGACCCGAGAGTGCCAAAGTTCATAAAACCAAGTTGCGATATCAAAAATAGAAAAAAAGAAATACAAATTGAATTGTTAAAGGAATTAAGAAAAGGAAAAAAAAAACAACAAATTGAGGTGTAAAAAATTAAAAAAATATTAAATTAAAATTGTTTGCTAAAAGTTACAATTCCGAACGTATTAACTTTAGCAAATATATATATATATATATATATATATATATATATATATATATATATATATATATATAGCAATTATCTATTTACCCGGGTGGAATATGAAAAAGAAATTGCAACTGTATCTAAATTAAACTGGGGCTGAATAGAAGCAAACTCACCCAAGTGATAAGTCATCTCGTAAAGGGAAGCCTTTTAAATCTAACGTTGAAAGCTTCGCCTATATGACTAGATCAAAAAGAAAACAAAAAGTAATATATTACTGGGGAGTGAAATGAAATCACAGCATCTTGCCATTCATTTCCTCCAGTGAATAGTGCCTTTGTCCAATAGCATTTTATACAATGGTGCCTTGTAATTTCAGAAAACTGGCACAGAAATAACTATACAATGAATAATTTTCTCGTTTGGAGGTGTTTCATCCTCTCTATTATTTCTACTGCCTATAAAGAAGCAGTCTCTAGCAAACTAGTAAATCCTCTGAAATGGGCATTATATCCTCTGACGAACTCTATAAAACTTAGATTTCTTACATATTTAGCATAAATAGAGGCGGCTTTGCTGGGTGATTAACTAGACGAAGTCAGGCTGGCCTGTTGAAGTCAAGCATCGATGCCACATGCGGCTGTTGGGGTCAACAGCCCGGGGATAAGAAATAACTTCAGGAATGGGAAAATAGACGTAATGAGTGTTGCATATGCCTATAGTTATTCCACTATATCCAGCAAATGCACCATGGACCTGTCAAAACGGTTTACATAATATACAATATACAATATGTTTAACATGATTTGAGAATTTTAACATAAATATAGATTATTCTTTCTAATGAATTTAGCATGTTGTTGTAACTTCAAATACATTAAAAATCAGACTGCCAAAGGAGTCTCAACAAATTATCATTTCACTAATAAGCGCCCAACATGGGAATTAATCTAACATTCAACTCCATTTGATAGTTTCACAAGGACTAAAACTTCTAAACATGAAAATCCTGGGTTAAACACCAATGATTTTTTTTTTGAAAAAAAAATCCAGATAATACTGAAACCTCATTTTTCCCAAGTGTAAATTTTTTAATTTAAGAATTTGGAATTACCAAAATTCCATATTCCCTGGTTGCATCTGCGTTAGCTCACCAATTGAATAAACCCAAATAAAAATTCTAAGGGAGTAGAGTGCTGGTTATTCATGAGTCGTTCCATTTACCAATTATAGATAAGGAAATTATGTTTTTGAATAACAATTCAGTTAAACCTTAGTCCCAAACTAATTAGCCGTTTGTTGGATTAGTTGGATCGTTTTCTTTCATTCTTTTCCACTCAAAGTATATCCGATACATATGCATCGTGAAAATTTTCAAGATACTTCAGTGACTGTAAAAAGATTTCAACTAGTCCTAAGAGTAAATCATGCTCGTTGCTCCCGTACTTTCTGTAAACGAATATGAAAAAGAGAATAAACTGGTAGGCTGTGGCAACATCAAATCCGTTAAATATTAGCATAACTAAGCTCTCTTACACGACCTTAAAAATTGGCACAGGCACTCCAGGAAACTTTATGTACGCATTACCTTACTAGTTAGAGAAAGATAAAAGAGGCACTCACAGCATTTTGTCCAAGTATAGTACATAAGATTCCATCTGATGCATTTGCACGACATGCACGGATCATATATGTTGGATCGATATACTTGACATCAGCATGAACACCAATCTCCTTAAAGTATTTTTTTGTCTGGAAAAAAATGATTTAATATGTGTCATAGCAGGTTCAACAAAAACTAATTACGGATGCAGACAAATAAGATATATGAGCACAGCAGCTCAAATTATAAAGCCATCTGGTAATTGAGTTGCCATGCACTTCTAGAACACCACCATTTTTAACTTGTTCGAGCAAATAGGAAGGATTCAATGATTCTTCCTCTATTTGGCCAGCGAGTTTCCTGTGATTCCTATGAGAAGTGTGCAATGCTATTTGATCCGTGTACTTTCAGATGTTAAGCTTTACGCAATACACAATACAGCCACAGATTAAGAATGATTAAATTAATTCATCGGTAATAAATTTGAATTTAACTTCCTAAATGACAACAATGCAAGTCAATCATGTCAAAAATTGTGAAAATACTTGCTGCTTGCCCACAAAAGGAGCAAAATAAAGAACCTATGGATATTAGTACAGACAATTATGAAAGACATGGATCAAGTTACAGAACATGCATTTATATGAGTAAATGATCATGATAGCCAATAAAAGATGCAACTAAAAAGAAGTGAAACAAGAGAACAGATGAAACATTAAAGAATGTCAAAATCTAGCAAGTGAAAGTGTGAAACTGCAGCTAAATTACGTGTTATTCATTGCATCAGCAAAAGTTTGATTTTCGATTGAGCCATTTATTTGTCTTTCATAACTATATTTTACACGCATCCCAATTAGTCACATGAATCCATCACTGGCCTGACTATAAGTCACTCATATCCAATTAAATTTACAAGAATTGATCACTGACCTCTTGTTGAATGTGTACCCCAATATCTCCAAGTACAATATTTCCAGATGGATCAGTAGCATTGGTTCTCTCTAGAAAATTCTGCATTGAGATGCAACAATTATGCTTTTTCCAAAATACTATGTTATGATTTCAACTAAAATACAAAATGGCCTTTTTGCTGCCTGAACACAAAAGGCCTCATTAAGAACAATTTAAAAGAGAGATTGCTAGGAATGAAGACCTCTTTCTGAATCTGGTACAGAAGAGGGAACAACATTCTATGTCCACCCACAATCATAAAGTGGTAACTAAATTCATGCTCAAATTCTATTTTAAAGGAATAAAAACTTAGATATTACAAAAGTTCATTGCAACGGAATTCCTTGGCAACAACAGCAACACCCTGTTCACTGTTTATGCCAGAAGAAATTGATTTCCAAATCATTACACAAGCATACAATGAGAAGATGCTGCATGGTGAGAAGTATTTAATTTTCTCATATCAAGAAGAAAGTGCTACTGGAATAGAGAGGGTGAAGACCAAATTTCCCAATCTCCAGGCTTTTACAGAAGAATGATTATGAATTGGAACTTATACAACAAAAAACCATGAATTTGTGGACGACTGATCAAAAAACTGAAAGCAAGATAAGAAAAATAAAGTACATTATCCCTCTGCCAAGGTACGGTTTACAAGCCCAGGGTTGTGGTTCCATTAAGGATACAATTTTGTTGTGAATGCAAAGAATAGCATCTTTGAATGGTCATGCTTTCTTAAGGTAAAAGCTTCAACAGCAGAACCTTGGAAGCCTATACTACACCGAGAAGAATGTAGAAACTACAATCTTCACAAAATGGCATGAGATTTATAATCAATCACTATAGAATCAACAATCACCATCTAACCAAGTACTTATATTAAGAATTTGGTAGGACCAAGGATAAATTCACAGATAACTATTTCTGGATAAGCTTATATATATGATATACACGTGCCGCATGTTAAAGAAGAATGTATAAATTATATCAAAATAATAATTCTTGCCAATCAAACTTTATGAATTCAAAGTTATTTTGTACTTTCCCCTATATTGATGCATACAAGCACCTTTTTTAACAGAAATAAATCATGTAGTAAAATGCCGTCAATGGTACATGTTCATGAAACATGTAATGGATGAATATTCTAACAAAAGGAGTACAATAATCAACAAATGTCAGAGTGCAACACACCTGCCCAGCTCCCTCTGCTACACACACCACAGCTGACCCCTTTGTCTCAATCAGGTATTTCAAATGTGCCAAAACGCCATGAGGCCCATGTAAATGGAAAGGTACCTTACACGTGCATAAATTGGTTAGATTAATTACAGGCCCAGAAAATGGAAATAAAATTATTGTAAAATAAAATACCTACTGCGGCATATATAAGAATAAAGGGAATACTCAGAGTTGTAACAACCAGGGCATTACACTGATGAGCCATTCGATGAAACTCTATAAGAGAGTAATAGAGCATCGACTCAAGAACATTACGAAAGTGTCAGAGAACCAATTTGGCTTCATGTTTGGTAGATCTACAACAGAAGCTAACTTTCTATTAAGGAGTCTGATGGAGATATAGAGAGAAGAAGAGGAATCTCCATATGGTCTTCATTGATTTAGAGAAAGTTTAAGATAGAGTGCCGAGAGAAATCCTTTGGTGGGCTTTAGAGAAAAAAAGGTGTTCATGTCAAGTATAAAAATGTTATTAAGGATAGGTATGAAGGAGTAGCTAAAAGTGTGCATACGGTGGAGGAGATACAAAGGAGTTTCCTATAATTGTGGGAGTACAAGGATCGACATTGAGCCCATGCTTGTTTACTCTAGTTATAGATGAGTTAACTAGTAGTATACAAGATGATGTCCCTTGGTGTATGTTGTTTGCAGATGATATTGTCTTAGTTGATGAAATTAGAGCTGGAGTAAATCAAAAGTTAGAAGTGTAGAGAGATACACTCGAAAGTAAAGGTTTTAGGCTAAGTAGAAGCAAGACAGAGTATATGCATTATAACTTTTGCCTAAGCAAGATGAATGATGGAGAAGTGAGTTTAGGAGGGGTAGTGGTGCCAAAGCGTAGCCATTTTAAGTATCTATGTTATGTTTTCCAAGAGTATGAGATGGTAGAGGAGGATGTAATGATTGAAATGGAGAAGTGATATAAGGGTGATATATGACAAAAAGATACAAAACAAGGTGAAAGAAAAGCTTTATAGATTATGGGAGTGTTGGGTGACTAAAGCTCAACATATCCATAGGGTGAGTGTGGCAGAGTATGAAGCATGAACACAACAACTGCAGAGCGTATCGTATTTCTGAAACCGACACCCACCAAACATCAATACAAAACGTCTTGGGTGTGTTTCATAATTTTCTAAAAATTAGAAATGCGTTTCCTCAGTTAGAAAAATGTTTTTCCAATCCAGGAAATCTAAAACATCTGTTTGACACATATCACTTTCTCTCTTTATCAGTCATTCATATCTACGCCTCCAATCAAGAAATCTGTTGCTATCCGGTCATCGTCACCACAATTACGGCCGTTCCTTCATTGTTTGTGTGTTGTCACCA